>JASKOS020000001.1:3750000-5000000 GCA_030770465.2 Perdita meconis
CGCCGCCGTCCGGGTCGTGGTGTCGTATACAGTTCTTCCGGTCCAAAATGCTGATCCATCTGTTGATGCTTCGTCGCGATCACGTGAAACGCAGTCCGTCGGAGTTCCCGCCGGCGATCGCGACGTTTTAAGAATCGCACCCGGCGAGGTTCTCCGAGCGGATATTCGGTGTCCAGTTTATTTTTCGTTCAAGAGATAGCAACGCCGAGGAGAAGGGTGTATCTAGGGCTCGTTTCGCGTTAGATTCGTGGACGTAGCAGCACCGTAGGGGTTTCGTTTTTCGTTCCCAGAGTCTTTACCGTCGACGCAAGACTGCCCGTGTCATGTTACATTTAGCGATATTTTTTCTTTCTTGGTTTAGTCGTTCGCGACGCGAGATATATATATATATATACATGTTTAGATTCGTCGCGTCCAGGATTGGAGGAACACTTTTAAAGAGCGCGAGTCGCGAAACGTGTTTCTCTCAGTTTGTTGCAGCGCGAAACGTCGGAACCAGAAACTGTAGTATTTTTTATTCGGCCGCGAATCTCGCGGCGTCGTGTTCCTTCTATCCCGCGACGCGTTCATTTCTTTTTGTACGAGAAGAGGCGTTCGGACCGATTGACGATCGAGGTAATCGAGTCGCGAAATCGTCAACACGAAAGTAAAATCCGAACGCGTAGATGTAAAGCGCCGAGCGAAGCTGTTGTTCTGGACCGATCGAGCCTTCTTATGCTCGGCGTGAACGATTCTATTTTTTAGTACACACACACGGACACACATTACATGTACATGGTGTTCGCGGTATTATGGACCAACGTGTTCTCGTGAATAGTAAACCGATTGAAGAAGGTGGAAGAGGAAAATTTTTATACTGTAGCGTCAACGAGCCAGTAGATGAACGGCTTAACTGATTCCAACATTTGTATTAAGGTTTCGCTGAGAAATATTCAACAAATGTATGAATTTTAAGAAAAGATTAGAATTAATTTATTCAATCGTAAAATGATGAAAAGTATTATTAAATAATTTTAGTTAAAGTGATTTCTACACAATTATCGATTAATCTAAAATCTGTCCATCTACTGAGTCCCGTTCATCTATTGGTGTGTTTACTCTATCTATCAGTATATTATTTTTTTTAAGTTTGCAATAGTTTTAGAGAAACGAAGGTGACATTCTTTGCAACAGTTTTAGAGAAACGAAGGTGACATTCAATTTTTTAAATGGAATGATATGTATTTTGTGTCGTATCAGTGTTCGACGAATTCATCTATATGTAGCACAATCTAAAATCACACGGAATTAGGAATGGAAGAAACAGATTGAACATTCCGTAATATTGTATTTATTAGTATGTTGTCAATACAAATTTACATACGCAATATTAGGAAATACTTATCTATTACTTTCATTCCTGACCTTCTATGATCCCGTCAGCTAAATCTGATCCAGCAGATTTTGACAGCGTTTGCAGTCAGTATTTACTGTCAGATTGGCTGCAGATTTGATGTAGGATTTTTTTATATGCAAGGCTGTTAATAGACTGGCGACAAAAACCGAACAGGTCCTGTTGGCAGATCTGTGGCAGCAGAATTCGTGCAGATACTGTTGACAGACCTGACAACAGGTCTGACGTCGATCTATTAACAACTCGATCAGATTTGGCTGCAATTTTAACATTAGTTCTAACTTTAATTTTGAAAAGTCTTAAGTCTTTAAATCTTAAATTTTAACTTCGAAAATCTCTAAAACTGTAACTTCATATCTTCAAATTTACGACATGAAATCGTTGCACACATGGTTTATATTTATATGGGATTCTGAAGTCCATTGTGTTACATATGGATGAATTAGTTTTGTAATTGTGAATTACTTTGATACGATGTAAAAAAAAAATACTTATTCCATTTAAAAAACTGAAAGTCATCTCGGTTTCTCTAAAAATATTGCAAGTTAAAAAAAATGACGTACACCATCGTATTGCTTTTAAGATATAATACAACGTTTTCCTGTTCCACTTTTTAAACATTTACTGTTTATGAGAAAAACGTTGGTCCATATTGCAGCGAACATCCTGCATACACACACAGACACACAGGACACAGTATAAGGTCAGTTTAGATTTTTATACCGTGACGTGGTGACTCAATTTCTAGAGGCGTTAGCGTCCGTTGAATTCCCGTTCCTCTTTCGTTTCGCTCTTCATGGTCGGACGCATGATTTTGACAAAGTAACAAAAGAACATAGGGATTATTATCGCGTGCGTTTAGGGGCTCGACTCTGGTCGCGGTCGTATATCCTTTTCATTTGTTTTCGCGGGAGCGATCGCGGCGCAAGAGGTGGATCAAAGTCGAGCCTCGCCCAGTGCACATAAGTCTCCTATCTTCGTTTGATGCGGGAAGAGTTCGTGTCCAATTAATGAAGAAGAGTTACTTAATCGATTTAAGTCATTATCGTCAGAGGATAGAAACTTAACGAATTCTGTGTAAAATAATCGTGAAACACGTGTAGCAAATTTTTAATATACATATTTAACGATATTTATACGTAAATAATAAAACGATAAGACAATTTATGATCATTTCAATTGTTTGTTATGGATTATGATTTTATCGATGTGACCACTAATATCGATCGATTAATTTTTATGAGTAAAATAACGATACATTTAAAGGGAATACGCGCGGAGGAGAGAAGAGTAGTGCGTGTGGTACGAGTGGATGTATACTAACAGAATCTTTAGTGTGTTAGTTGAGAAAGCCAGAAAGTGGGAGGAGAGAAAAATATCAGACCGGCGTTTAGAATATTAACGGCGATCGGCGATTAAAAATGGGATCAAATTCAATTACGCGAATCCAAGTTTCGAGTGACACTTGCGAAACAAAAACTCTATTTCGTTCGATACACTTGCAATGTACTTACAAGCACTTTACGAATTCCCAGAACGAGTGTTCATAGGTTGCGAGAACGTAGTTATAAGTACTTAAGCGAGGATCGAATCTTGCGAAAGTAAATACTCGAACCCTGAGAAGGAAATTCGTTTAACGGTTCGATTATACTTTCAATCACCTCTTGCGTTTGTAAAAGTATTTGTAACGTGTTCAAACCTATCGTCTGGGTTCAAGTATACCTGAAAAGGAACGTTCTCCGTCGAAGTACTCGCGATCCGATTCGAAATAGTTTACACGCGTGTTCGATCCCATTTTTAAACGAACGATTCGCCGGGTAGTTAGAAACAGAGAGACACAAAAGAAAGGGAAACCTAACACAATACTAAATGGACTTCGTTAACGAAAATAATACGCAAAAGTGGAGAAACCCAGGGTGGGGGGGGGAAAAGGGGATACAATTTTGTAATATATACACCGCATAAAATTTATTGTACCGCTATCGTTAAGTTTGTAATATACCCCGCTTTTGACAAGGTTTGCATGTCCGATTCTGTATCACGGTATTTGTATGCGAGACCAATATTACCGATTTACGCAGGCTTAACGAATAATTGCGAATCGCGCGCGCGCGTATGGTAATTGCGACATATAATTCCCACGTGTGTCCCATTTACTCCGCGACCAACTGATAATCGAATTATTGCATTGTTACATAGTACATATCGTTCAGCTAGACGGCTTTTACCGAACATCGAATGCATTTCCAAGCTAAATCCGACCGGCACCGTTCGGACGAACAGAAAACCTCGGTGAGGTACACGCTGCGATCATTCAAACGTAACTTCTTCCAGCGTTGGCGCTACCATTAGCTTTTATCTAATTCTTTTTTTTTTTTTCCTCTTTCCGTTACGCGCATTACTTTATAATTTCGTTTTTACTCCTTCGTAACGAGCTGTGCCAAACGAAACACGGAAACGCACGATTTTCCATATTCCACTCTGCGACCGCTTAGTTTTACATTGAATGATGCACTTCGACAGAGCGAACACACAGTACGAGATGATAATACAAAGGACCGGTACAACATTTCAAATGAAAGATAAACGAATTGGTTTAGGGAATTTACGTGTAAGGTGTGACGAATGTTTAGTGTTTATAAAATTCGGTGTACTTGTACATAAATATTGCTCGTTATTATCACTTAAATGTAAATACATATACATTTCGGTACTTACGTATCGCTGCAGCAATCTACAAAAATAAAACTCGTGAAATATATATGCTGACTTGTGTTTTCGTTCAATTCCAATGATATATTTTGTTACGATTATTAAGGATTAATAAGAAGTAATAGAACACTAATTATGTATTGACAATTGATGAAAATACTAAGAATGTTTTTCAGAGATCTAAAATTGGTATTTCACATTGACTATTTATTGCTGATAAATGAATTGATGCAAACTTTGGATATAGAATTTATATACATTGGTGCTCGTAACAGTATATTTTCTTTTTTCATTTAGAAAAGTTGCTATTTTTGATTTTGGAGAAGAAAAAGTGTTTCTGTACGCTTAGATACATTTATGAGAAAATTCTCATTTTTTTTAACGAAGTTTTTTAGCAAAAGAAATTCTAAATTCATGTAGGAATGAGGTTTATAGTATTATACAGATTCTAAAGAATGTTTCGCGTTGCTCAGAAGTTGTAAAAATTGTTTATTTAGTGCTATAAATGCAATTTTAAAAATTGTATATGAAAAACGGACATGTGGCGCCATCTAGCGGACGGCGCAAATTGAGTAGTTTTAGACGACCTCTTCTGCGCTCCTGATACCAGAGGTTAAGTATCAGGAGAATCAGAAATGAAAGTAGGTGGCACAGTTCTCCATTCTTGTCGCACATTTTGTAGCTTTCGGCGCCACGCGCCTTACGTCAGTATATTTCAAAAATAATTTGTAAGACAATTTATTAATTTGTTTAGCATAATTATAGAAGATTATCTGCGTTTATAGCAATAATTAAACAATTTTACAACTTGTTAGAACCGTAGAATAATCTTTAAAATACTCTATTATGTATTGCTACAAACCTAAATACAAAAAAAAAACACAAACGTATACATTTTTTATTTAAATTTAAATCATTGACAGACCTTTGTACATTCTGTATTTATTTATAATCATTAGACTGCGAATTTGATTGCAAAATCAAATTTTTTCATACAAAAATCAAGAGTTGAAACTTGAAAACGTCTTATTTTTTAAATATTATAACTTATTTCGTTATATTTTTAATATTTTCTGATATTTTGGCCTTTATCAATTATTTTCTAGATTTTTGCAAACTTGGAATCGCCATAATCTACATATTTAATAGTAATTTGAGGGTTTATTGCATTTATTTAAATTCTCAGAAGTATTCCACAAAGACAAAAAGTTGTAAAAATGATCTATTTATTATAATTTTCAATTTTAAATAATGGATCACAAATACGAGACCCTGTTATATATGTTTACAAAAATAGAAAAAAACATATATGCGTATTTTTTATGTAATTTCAAACTTCACAACAATATCATATAGACCCTAAAACTCATTTCACAATGTTCAAAACTCATAAAAATTTTCCATTTATAACTAAAAACGCAATTACAACATTACAAGACAGATTGAGCCATTTATTTTAATTATGAGCTTCTACTAGTTTCAAAATTAGTATGAAGAACTTAGGAATGCTAAACAGAGGTAATTCATTTCTCTGTTAGAAAAAGAGGTTCTAAATTCGCGGTGGGACAAAGATAGAAATAAATGTAATTCAACTCTTCCATCACCAGATGGCTGAGTCTATGGTTTCAATGTCGATTTTTTTCGCAATTTTCGCAATAACCTTTCCCAGCAATAAATAAACAATTTTCACAACTTCTGAACACCGTACGCAATAATCTTTAGGCTCCCCATAAATCTTGTAAACATTCTAATCAGGAATAAACTATCGAACACTAAAAAAGCGTTGGTTATCACATCTATTCCACATCTCGTCGGTGATCGTATATCGCATATCGTGTGGCTACCTACGACCCGGCGGGAATAGCGACGCGAGCGCCGCGTCAATCTCTCGGTAATTTTGTTTCGTATGGCTTTGTAAACTTCGCATGTTATTTTACTATGAACTCGACGATGAGATAAAAGTTCTTAATTATCGCGACTAGATGCTGTTTTCTCGCGGTTCCGTTTAATAGGTGATTAGCAGTGTGAACGTGACTCGTTGAAAGACAAGAATTTTTTAGCGGCACCGTCCGCCATTATTGGCGTTCGCACGGCGTTCAACAAAGTTTTTCTTTCAGTTTACCAAGTGAAAAACCACGCCTACAGCCCGAGGTTCCACAATATTTCATAATGTGAGTAATGCGAGTTATTTCATCGATAATTCGATCGCGTTTACCACCCGCAAATTGTAACCTCGACGTTAACCTGGTGTTTTTGTTCGACCTTAGGGCACGCAGTCGGAAGGATAGCACAGGCAAAAGCGACTCCGAGGCCACGGATAAAGAGAACAAGAGGGAGAGAGGCAGAGAGAGGGAGAGGAAAAAACGAGCTGCCTCTACGTCCAGCAGCGGCAGCAGGTAAGTTGCGAAGCTTTCCAACGGGTTTCGATTCCGCTGAGAATCTTCTCTAAGCCATTCTCCTGCTTCCACGTTCGATAGCTCGTCAGACAGTAGCTCAGGATCCTCGTCCACGAGTAGCGGAAGCAGCTCCAGGTCCAGCTCTTCCTCCAGCACCTCCTCCAGTAGCTCCGGAAGCTCCTCCGCGAGTTCCAGAGACAGAGGACGCAAACGAAGCAGGAGTAAAAGCGTTGATGCCTCTCGCAGGCACGACAATAAGGAGAAGGAACGAGAGAAGGAGAGGGAAAGGGAGAGGGACAGGGATAGGGACAGGGACAGAGACAGGGAAAAGGACAAGAAAAAGAGTAGCAATTCTGTGATCGATAAACCTAAGCCCAAAGGACGTTCCAGGTAAATACAACGGAGCACTGGTCCCTATTAGTGAGCCTGAACCTATCAGTGTATCTTTACATGTAAATATGTTACAGAAATTGAAAGAAAAATATTTTTTTTCATTAAGTTTAAGGAGACACTTTTTTTAATCGAAAATATTGGTTCTTTGGTACTTTTTAAATAAACAAAATTGTAAACTGTAAGCTGAAGCTTTACATAGGTTTTTAAGCAACACAATTTTTTTTTTCGGTAGAATTCACTCGAAAATATAGCTTGATTTAAAATTTTACGCATCGCAAAATTGCAGTTAATATATCTGGCTTTTAGTTGATATAAAATAAAAAATTACAATGTGGTTTTATTTTATGCACACGAAAGAATTATTTTTCGACAAATGGTAACTGTTTGAATCCAAATGCTCGATTTTACTCCCGAAATTGCCCACAGTTTTGCCAATTAAAAAATAAAAATGTACAATCTATCGCTTTGCCTGTAGATTAAACGACAACTATATGTGTATAAAATAGAACTGCATTAGAATTTTTGGTAACCGCAATTTCGCGATGCGTTTAGTAGAACTGTAGTTTCGAGTAAATTCAACCGGAAAAAATTGTAAAAAAGCTTCAGATTAAGTTTACAATTTTGTTCATTAAAAAATACCATATAATCGATATTTTTAACCAAGAAAATGAAATTCGTTTCATCGCAGTAAAAAATATTTAAAGCGGTTCTTGGTTGCAGCATGGAACGAAATCTTGATCAAAATCCTACGTGCCACCGTCGATAATTTAAGGGGAATCGGACATTGCATCCTCACACCGTACAAATTTCCCAATATTCGATGTTTCTTTCCTCAGTAACTCTAAGAGATCTTTAAAAATTTTTGTATTTGATTCCTCTTGTTCCGCTGCATATTTTAACGGGAGTAAATTTTAAAAGTTTGGTCCTCAGAAAATCTAAAAAAATTGCACTTGCAGCTAAATAATTTTTCAAAGAAATATTTCGGAAAATAAAAAGAAATTCCCTCCTCAATAGTTCAACTTAATTAAAAAGCATGCTTTTCTTTAAAACTTATTTAACTGTAAAGGCACACTAATACGGTACAGGCTCATTAACAGAGACCACTCTAGGATGAAATGGCTTGCTTACCTTTAATCACGGTTCGATTTGCTGCGCAGGTCACCCTCGCCTCGCAGAAAACGCAGGGAGAGGTCACCGATTCCCAGACCGACGAAAATACACATCGGGCATCTGACGCGCAACGTTACTAAGGAACACATTATGGAGATTTTCTCCACGTACGGTCAGATAAAGATGGTCGACTTTGCTATGGACAAACTGCATCCCAATCAGGGACGAGGCTTCGCGTACGTGGAGTTCGAAACGGCGGACGAAGCTGAGAATGCAATGAAACACATGGATGGCGGTTAGTAAAAAAAAAGAAAAAAAGTTTCTAAATTTGTCTGAAGCATCGGAAACCGTTTCGATTAAACGTTTGTGTACCCGCGGTTTTTTTACAGGTCAAATAGATGGTCAGGAAATAACCGCCGCTCCAGTATTATTGCCAAAGCCGCGACCACTACCGATGCGAAGAATGTCGCCTCTGATGGGAAGAAGAGCGCCGCCCCGATGGGGAGGCGGCGGCAGGAACACTCCGCCGCGTTATCGTAGACGCTCGCCGCCGATCAACCGTCGTCGAAGCCCCCGACCACCGAGACGCAGACCGAGAACCCGATCGCGAAGTCCCCCGAACAATCCACGGCATCGGCATCGTCGTTACACAAGATCGAGCTCGAGCAGTTCCCGATAGCAATCTTCTCTTTTCCCTCGTCCTTCTTTTCTTTTTTGTACATACAAAGCAAGAACTGAATTTGACCAGACGCGGTTCAACCCGGTTGGTCGTCTTAATATATTAAGCAAAAGGATTTTTACCGACTCATTCGAACGTAATTCGACGGCGAAGTGTACGCACTCATCAAACGGAAATAAGAAACACAATAGACTCGTTACAATAACGGTGTTTGCGATAATTGAAGGCGTTACGATAACCGGGCGCCGTTCGTGATTCACACAAGTACTGCTTTTTCAAATATATCAGTTTCACACGTGTCAAACGTATTACAGTTGATTAGTACCTGAGTGTTCGATTATCCCGGAGGAGAAAATGTGTATTAGAGATTGTCATTCGATGTAGCGTTAAATATAAGGCATGAAGACTTCAGAAGAAATATTTACTGACGTATTAATAGAAATTTTTAGGAATCGTCGAGACTTCTTTTTTTTTTTTTCTTTTCTTTCTGAGGTCTTTATGGAGTGAGAATGTGTCAAGGCTTGGAGTTGCTGGAAGAAGAGACCAAGTTTGATAGAAACTATGATTATTAGACCCTTTTACAAAGAATCAATTTTAGAAAAAACCTATTCACACAAAATCCTCTTTTATACTTCGCGATATCTACAAGAACAGAATCATTGCCATCACATTGCAACCTTGCATCGATGAAAAATATCTACAATTTTTAAATTGCATATGGTCGTTAATTATATAATATAATATACACTTTTATGATGACTTTACACGGTATAAACGAAACAAAGTTCAAAGAGCCCGATCTTTACTTCACAGACGAGTAAGTATTTGTTTTAGTTTTTGTTTAGAGGTACCAGGCTTCTCAGATCAACGCCTGATCCCATGGCACGAATGTATTTTCTGATTTTTTGAGACAGAGAGATCTCGAATTAGCTCTCTGGTTACGCAAACGACGTACACGGTTGACAATCTGAGATGACGATTTAAGAAACGAGGACGCGAAATCGCATTTTCTTTCTTTTTTTTTTGTTTAAGACACAAGGGAAATCAGGAAGTTGCAACTTTTCTTTGAAGTTTCCATCACGCATTCGTTTGTTTTGATTAAAGCACTTTGGCACGGACAAACTGCTTTTATACGCGTGCTCCATCGACGGAACACGAGACGTATAATTTCGTGCGAGAAGAATTTTGATTAACGAATCCGATAAAAAGGAAAAACAATCGCAATGCCTCTGAACAATCTTCTTTTTTTTTTTTTTTTTTTCATATCACAGGAAAGCACCAGAGTGCGAATTCTAATCTCCATGCAAAAAACAAGGGAGAAAAAAGCAAGCTTGTGCCGTCGATAGCCAAAACCTGTTTTTCTTTGCCCTCTCGACCCGCTATTACATTTCCTACGAAGTTACAAATTAATTTCTACGAAGAAACGAAAAGAATTTCATACGTAACGTTCGTTATATTTGTTTATCGATTAAATTAAGGGCAACCTCTTTTCTTTCTTCCTTCTTTTCTTTTACGATCGTATCCGTACGTCCAGTAGTAGAGATTCGTTTATACGTCGCAATAAATAAATAATTAAATAACTTTTGAGTAATGGTAGAGATCCGCTTAACTTTTTTCCTTCAATAACTTGGATTTTCAATCGTTTTTTTCCCATTACGGCAGAGCATCGTCTCGCATTCTACAATATCTATAATATTACACACGATACCTTTTTTTGTTTTTTTAAACTGTACGCATAGTTAATCGTAATAATTAAAGTTTATATACCGCTATGAACAGTCAGATCCCCGAGAATCTCGGGGAAATTCGGGGCCCGAAGCTTGCATAAAATCACATTATATAACGTCACCGCCGTTTCAATCCCCCCCCTCAAAATGACACATTAAACGGTTTTCCATATCTTCGATGCCTCGACGTTTACCATTTTGTCCGCGTTTCATCGTCTCTCTCATCGTTTCTCGTCGCGCTGCGTGCGATGCGATCTTAAACGATCGGCCACAGCAAGGCATCCTTTTGTAAAACGCGGTCGTTCGCAAGTTTCGCGTCGCGAAACGTCCTTCATATCTCGTCGCACTTTCATCGATACAACTATAAATATTATATAATCTATGTACAATTTCTCATTATTAAATAAACGCCTCTTCTCCGTCAGCGAAAGTATCGGCACCGGGTCCTCGAGAATTAAAAGATTAAAACCCCTTGGTGCGTTCACTCGCAGAAGCCGAGGACGCGGGGAGGATGTATCATCGGGACTGCGAGGCGTCCTCCTTCTTGTGAAGATCGGCGTGCATCAGCGCAGGGTCGAGCTGTCGCGTCGGCATGCCGGGTCCGGGCCCCGCTCTATGGTGCATGTGCAAATTGCTGAGAGGCCCGGGACTCGGATCCTTGCTTCTCAGAGAGTTGACCGGCGGCGGCGGGTATCCCGCGTACAGCTTGACCCTCTCCTCCTCCTCGGCGCGGAACGCGGCCGCCGCCATCAGCGGGTTGTATCTCAGCTGTTGCAGAGGATCGTAGCGATAGTCCCTGAAAGGGTCCCCGGGCCAGGGGCCACCCGGTTGGCCGGCGGGCGCCGACGGCGGAGGGAAATGCTGCATGGGGTGGGCGCCGAGGCCGGGCAGCATGCTTCTGGGCATGGAATGCGGCGCCGGCATGCTGTGCGGATGCCTCGCGAGGTACGAGTGCGGATGGGGATGATGGTACCTCGCGTCCGGCATGGGACTCGGGCCCGGGCCCGCCGCGGACGTGGCTCCTGTTCCAGGACCCGGCGGCCTCGGCAGCATCACGACTTCGTCGTCCTTGCTCCGCGGCTCCTCCTTCACGCGCACCTCGCCGGCGTCCATCGGCGCCGATCCGTTCCTCAAAGGCGATCGTTCCCTCGCCACCACCACGTGCTGCCGATTCTGGTGCAACAGTCTCTCCCGCTCCACCATCTCGCGTCTCTCCATCTCTCGACGCTCCTTGTCCCGCCTCTCTCTTTCTCTCTCCGCGGCTTCCTGCTGTTTCCGTTTCTCCTCTTTCTCTCGCTCCCGTCTCTCCCGTTCCCGCTGCTCCTCTCGCTCCTTCTCGCGCCTGATACGCTCGCGTTCCCTTTCGCGTTCCCGTTCACGCTCCCGTTCCCGCTCTCGTTCTCGTTCCCGCTCGCGTTCCCGTTCCCGCTCGCGCTCCTCCAGCTCCGCGCGTCGATCGATCGCTGGCGGCTCCGGCTTCAGGCTCCACGAGACGGTCGTCAACGGGAATCCGGAGGACGCTCGTTGCAGTCTGAACAGAGTTCGAAAGGAAACGTGAGTTTGGATTACCGAGGAGATACGATCGTGGCGAAGCGACGGGCGAAGAAAGCGGCGAGCTGAAACGGAGGAAAAGAAGACGGACGGAAGTCTTCTTTAGCGTTCTCCGTTCTACTCGCAGCTATCGCGCCTCGCAGATTCTCACTATAATCGCGGACTAAAGACAGGTTTGGGGAATGGGAACGTACCCTCTCCAAGGATCGTGCACGGAGCCCAGTCCTCCGAGCGGCGGCATCTCCCTCGACGGAGGGAAGCCTGAGAGACCGGGGAAGTTGGGATTCGGCGCGCCGAACGTCGTCGGGTATCTCCCGAAGGGAGACATTCCTGTTCCTGGAATTATGACGGTGATTAATCACGAGTGATGAAGCTTGTCATTCGTTGAATATTTTTTAACATGTTTCGCATCGTTCGAAATTTCAATAATATAGTTTTTTGATAGGAGCGTAAACAAAATGGTACAAAATGAATTCCAAAGAAGTGAGAATTCTATTCATCTCTCCGCACATTTTCACTTTCCTTTGTTATCATTTTAGATACAAGGTGGGCCAAAATTCAGGGTACAAATGAGGCCTGGAAGAAAATCAGCTAAAATTAAGACGAAAATCAAGAATTACTGATTCAGGAAAATGGATTTGAAAAAAAAAATTAATTTAATACACGTACACATGTTGACTGACGTTCCGGATTTCACTATAGATCGCTGTGCGATAGAAATTGATAGCTAATGTCGGTGGTTCCAATGAAAATCTTAATAATGAAGAGTGACTTTGTGTTCCTTATAAAAACAATCGCAGTAACGATCTGTGATAAAATCCGTAACGCCAGTCATCAATTAGGTGCATGTGTACTAAATTGATTCCAATGCAATTCTGGATTTTCGTCTTATTTTCTCAGGCTCACCCTGTATAAATAGTGACTCGGAATTCCGAGCGATTTGGGTGCCAGAATTTTTAAGAACTGAATTTTGTGCCAAATGGTACTATGTCTACATCTAGTCTAAGAGCTGGTAACGAAAATTCCAACGTCATTTAATGAAATGATTAGTCAAATTTCTTATTTTAAACGATACAGCCAATGTTACTAATCACAAAACCGGCGGTCCGGTTAGTCGGAACTCTTGCGTTTAGCGGGGGCGTGCGCCCAAAGGTGTTCAATTTCAAGGGGTAAAAACGTCATTTCATTAGGGCTGAAAATTTGTTTATTTGTACTACATGATGCTACGAAACACAAGATACCGTTGCCAGACTATTTGGTCCTTGCTAAAGTACTGCCAGACCGAGTTAAAAGTGCATGTGAAGTGCATAAAAGTGTTTTCAATGGGTTATATCTTTAGGGAGGCATTTTAGAAAGAAATATTTTAGACAAAAGTTGTAGGAGTAAGAGGGAGACATCCGAAAGTGTTTCTGACTTTGACCTCGGTGTCAAATTTAGAGGTCATTCAAGCTCCTCTTATTTTTTTTAACGAAACCACATATTTTTTAATTCATTCATCGATGCAGTTCGCCATTTCCGGTAAAAAAATTGTTAACCTACTTATGACCAAAAACCGTTAGTTTAGCAGATATTTAACTTTTATTATAAATTTCCACTGGTTATCTCTTAAAACCCGAATTAAAGTGTTTGTCTTGTAGTAAAAGTTAAAATATCTCCCAAACTAACGGTTTTTGGTCATAAGTAGGTTTACAATTATTTACAGGGAATGGCGAACTGCATTGATCAATGAATTAAAAAATATGTGGTTTCGTTAAAAAAAAAAAAAAAAAATAAGTTGACCTTGAATGACCTCTAAATTTGACATCGAGGTCAAAGTCAGAAACACTTTCGGATGTCTCCCTCTTACTCCTACAACTTTTGTCTAAAACATTTCTTTCTAAAATGCCTTCCTAAAGATATAACCCATTGAAAACACTTTTATGCACTTCACATGCACTTTTAACTCGGTCTGGCAGTACTTTAGCAAGGACCAAATAGTCTGGCAACGGTATCTTGTGTTTCGTAGCATCATGTAGTACAAATAAACAAATTTTCAGCCCTAATTAAATGACGTTTTTACTAGGGCTGTGGACAAACTCGAATATTCGAGCAGCTCGAAATTCGAACCGAGTCGGGACTCGGTTCCGATCCGATCCGAGTACTCGAATGAAGTGAGCTGCCCGAAAAAAGCGAGCGGCTCGCATTGGAAGCGAGCAGCTCGAAAAAAGCGAACCGCTCGAAAGAAGCGAGCGGCTCGGAAAGAACCGAGTAGCTCGAATTATTTCGAGCGGCTTGAAACGTTGAAACGGTTCAGATCAGGATCAGTTCAGTTCAGACTTCAGACGGTCCGAATTCCGAATATCCGAATAGGTCGTACATTTTTCTTAGCATTATTTATTAAGAACATTACTTTCTTATGCATTTATGTATTTCTTTACCTTCTTTTTTTCTTGTACGTTTTTTATCTTTTAGCATTTTATTTCTTTTGTGTTAATATTAGTAAAAACTGATAATTGCAACGAACAAAGTAAATAGATTTTATCTATTAAATAATTTTGAATTAGTTGTAAATGTTCAGTAAACTTGTTTATAAGCAAGTAATGTTCTTAATAAATAATGCTAAGAAAGATGTACGACCTATTTGGATATTCGGAATTCGGACCGTCTGAAGTCTGAACTGAACTGATCCTGATCTGAACCGTTCCAACGTTTCAAGCCGCTCGAAATAATTCGAGCTACTCGGTTCTTTCCGAGCCGCTCGCTTCTTTCGAGCGGCTCGCTTTTTTCGAGCTGCTCGCTTTCAATGCGAGCCGCTCGGTTTTTTCGAGCAGCTCACTTTATTCGAGTACTCGGATCGAATAAGCGATCCGATCCGAGTAAAACTCGGCTCGCTTTTTTCGAGTTTTCCACAGCTCTAGTTTTTACCTCCTTAAATTGGAAACCTTTGGGCGCACGCCCCCGCTAAACGCAAGAGTTCCGACTAGCCAGACTTCCGGTTTTGTGATTAGTAATATTGCCTGTATCGTTTCTAGTAACAAATTTGACGAATGAAATGACGTTGGAATTTTCGTAGCCAGATCTCCGTCTACATCGAATGCAATAACGAGGAACTTCATGCGGATGTTCCACGTATTTTAGAAAAATCGTTGCTTGTTCCTCATTATTTCAGTGTAGACTTAAGTTTAGATCTATTTTGGAATATACAGCAACAAGCAGTAACAAAAAGCGCATCGTTATTGGCTCAGTGAAGACACAGGTTTATGCTAGGACATTTTCAAAATGCTGACCGCTAACAACGAACTTGAACTTAAGATTTATACGACAAAGGAACCAATGTAAATGTTCAGCTACCTAAATGCGACGCGGGCGTTGATAGGAAACCAACAGGATGCGGCGGAGGCGGCGCAGGATGCGCTGGTGGAATATTCGTAGGGAACGGAGGCGCCATGGGAGGTGCTCCGATTCCGAGGCCTCCTCCGGGTCCCCCAGGATAAAGGTGACCCGGAGGTCTCAGGAGTTCCGTTTTGGAACCAACCACGCCTCCTGCTTTAGCTTCGGCTTGCTGCTTCTGTTGGTGATGGTAGATTTCCCAGGCGATGCGCACGTGCATCGCGTTCCATTTTCCACTTTTCTGTAATCGGATACAAAGAAATCGTAAGAAATGTATTCGACGCTTTTCACGTTGAATTTTTATTCCGAGTTTTACCTTTGGTGCAAACGATGTTAAATGATTCGGCGGCACGAAGGGAGTCGAGGGCGGTCCGATCCCGGGATGCAGGAGGCCAGTGTTGAAACCGGAATACCCGGTCAGGTTGAGATTACCACGAAAAAACGGCGACTCGACGCCTCCCAGTTTCGGGATGTCCTTGAACTGGAAAGGAATCATGCGGTGCGTAAGTGCATCGGGTATCGAATTCCGCCGCACTGAGGGAGGATTCTCTTTTTTCTTCGTCCAAAATATCTGCTAATCAATTTGAAATTTTGTATACATATTTTTGTTATACTTTCATTGCGTAACGCAAATTCTTTTTTTTTAGTTAGTTAGATTTACTAAAAAATATTGAATTTGATCGTAGAATAAGAAATTTCGCAAAATTTATTGAAGGATTAATGAAATCAAAAATATCAATGAGATTTTATTTTATACACTGAATATTTCGATATAATAGTTCGATTTTTTCCATAACATTGCACGAATTTTTACTGATTAACTTCAACTTTCCTGCATACATTTTACAAGAAATCTACATAGAAAAATCGTCAATGGAAAACACGAAACAGTAATTATTCCAAAAATAATTCTTATTTAGTTGCTTAGAGAGTAAAAAGTACATTGTCACATATTCTACACAGTTTTTTTTATCAAATTTAGCTGAAACTCGACTTCGACAGTCCATAACTTTGAAAGTTTCATGAGTTTCGATCAAAAATTTTGCAGAAACATTTCTATGAAGTTAAATGACAAACTCCCGTGAAAAACAAAATGATATTTTCGACTGGAAAACAAGAAATCCTCCTTTAAAATTCAAAGTACAAACGAAGCAGTACGTACAGCAGGTGGTGGAAAGAGCGAACTCGCAGCCGTCGGCGGAAGCAGCGGCGTGGTGTGTTGATGCACATGAGTGTGCTGGTGTTGATGATGGTGCATCTCGGTCCTGAGGTACGGCGGAGGTCCCAGATTGCCGACTCCGACTCCGACGTTTCTGTCTTGGGATGCCAAGAATCTATTGTCAAGCTCTCGCCTTAACATGTCTGCCTGACCTGCGACATGAGTCACCCCTGTTTTCGGTTAGTGTCTCATCTCCGTCAATTCTCTCTCAAACTTTCTTTTTTTTTCCCCCGTGCTTAACGCGTGTTCGGAATCTCGATCCCGAAAATCGAATTTGGCAACACAGTTTAGAAACTTACTTGTTTGAAAGAGCGACTCGGCGGAGAACGGATTGGGATTGGTCGTTGGCGGCGGTAGCGAAGGCAGTGACGTGTGCGGACTCGAACTGGACACGGGAGGCGGCAACGGCGCCGCGAACATCGGCGGCGGGAACGAGTGCATGCTCAGAGGCACCGGTGGAGGCGTCGGCCTCGGGACCGACGTCGCTGGCGCTGGAGACAGTTGCGATGTTGTGCTGCTACTGCAAGGAATGTGAATTTATAGTGAAGTTTCGAATTAGTCGAATAAAAGCGTCGTTCAAACAAGAGTTAACTGTCATACCCAATCCATCCTTGCGGCTTGGTGTAAGCAGGTAGACTAGAATTGGCTGGAGAAGATGTGTTTGGCACACTTACAGGCGTTATGCTGCCTCGACTTAGGCTACTCACGTTACTGCTGTAACAAACAGTGTAATTTGTAAGATTTTTCCTCTTTTCGACGCCAATTTTATGTAAATGTTGGGTTGCAACAAAAAATCGTAGCGCTTTTAAGGGGAGCCTCATGTAAAACGCCTGAAATTAGGGTTATATTCGGGATTTCTTTTTGAAAAAACAGTAAAATGAAAGTCTTTGAAGTTTTTACTACATATTTAGCAACATTTTTGAATGTAGAAAAATATTTTTTTTATTAACCCTTAAATGTATAATTGCTTAATATTCATTAAAATATATTGAAACTATCAACTTATGTACCCCAAAACTCTAGAAAAATAATATAAAAAATACATCTTGTTATTTTTTTTTTATTTAGAAAAAAAAAGGTTTGTTGCTAAATGGCTATTGCGTGTGTTTAACGTATAAACGGAGATCCTAATTAGTGTGAAACTTTTTAAGAAACTTCTTATTTTTATTCAAGCACAGTGCAACTCCACATTTTTCACATTTTGTACGTGTCAAGCCTTTGCATTCTGGTAATTTACATCGCACTTTTGAATTTTCAATTATAGGCCAATGTCCAATTTGGTCCAATCTTACTTCTATCTGTGATACATGCTAAGCAGGACCTCTACTTCTTTTTTCAGTGTGAATATGTTATTTTTCTGTTGAAACAAAAAATATCGGTATGTTGCCAAATGGCAACACGATGCATTTAAGGGTTAATATTTTTCGGTACCGAAACCTTCAAACGCATTTTTCCCGAAACCACTTTTTTCAAATTGGCGGGCAGGATAATTCAACAAGTATTCCATAAATCGAGTAGCCCCGGTGCATGCATATACAGAATTGAATTCTCCACCGGAAGAACCTATTAGATTAATTATATTAATAATTTTAATTATATTTATTGCATAATTAAGCAACAAATTTTACACAGAAATCGCCATCATTTTCTTCGAGCTCTGTATTATTATTAATTTTGCACTTTTCTTCAGCAGACAAAGGTTCTTCCGATGCGTAATTTCATTAAGAAACCAAATATATTTGGTTTTTTGCTGCAGGACAAAAGCAAAAGGCTCTCAACTGCCCGCCAATCAACGCCGTCGACGCAACGGTCATGGAGAATGACCTTAATAACTTCGCCAAATAAGGACATAAAAGAATAAAAAAATTTTTTTTCACATTTCGAAATGTAAGCCAAAATACACTGAAAAGTTCAGAAACTTTCATCGAGCCAATATTTCATAAAAAATTTTCAAACATTACATAATTTTTAGCGGTTTACTTGTCTCCCCCCTTAAACGAAACTCAAAGATAATGTTGAAATACTTGCACATAAATTTATTCAACCACATATATGTCTGTTTTTTTATTATTTTCAACCTTCTTTGAGTTTAATTATTTCATTTTCCCGGAAGTTTGCATTCTTTAAATGGAATTTATTGACAAATTCTACGAACTTTTGTTTCAACCTCATACAAAGAGCGAAAGATAAACTGCTATTTTAATTTTCAATATTGTGCTTAGTTGTTGATATTTCCTTCTTCCCGAAAGTTATGAAATATGTTTTTGGATTTATAGACTGTGTTTATAACAAATTTTGCGCTCGTTATTTTTATTTTAGAAAAGTTATGGATCGTGAAATGCAACGAGCTCGAATTTTATTTTTACAGGAGAAGAAGATGAAAGACATTAAGAACTTTGGATTTGCAGGAATACTGTGGTTTCAACAATTGCTCGATACAAAGAGCTTGATGATGCGTTTCATCGCAGTAAAAAAATTTAAAGCGGTCCTTGGTTGCAGCATGGAACGAAGTCCTGATCATAGTCCTACGTGCCACCGTCGATAATTTAAGGGGAGTCGAACATTGTATCCTCACACCGTACAAATTTCCCAATATTCGATGTTTCTTTCCTCAGTAACTATAAGAGATCTTTAAAAATTGTTGTATTTGATTCCTCTTGTTCCGCTGCATACTTTAACGGGAGGGTTTTCCAAAAATTTTTTAGATTATATTTGTGACAAATTTTGAAAGTTTCATCCTCAGAAAATCTAAAAAAATTTGCACTTACAGCTAAATAATTTTTCAAAGAAATGATATTTCGGAAAATAAAAATAAAAATTGAACCAGAAAATGTTTTTAAAGATATTTCTAGTAGCTCCCGAGAAAAGGTACATTTTGTGGAAAAATACAATTTTTGGATAACTGAATTCAAAGTTGAAGTAAGACAAGTGTAAGTTTTAAACCAAAATTCGAATTTTTTTATCAAAATCAATGTCCAACTCCTCTTAAAAGACTTCGGGCAAATTCAACGGCAAAATTTTTGAATTTAATTAAAAACCAGTCCCTTTGCAATAGTTTAAGC
Organism: Perdita meconis; assembly: GCA_030770465.2. NCBI lineage: Eukaryota > Metazoa > Arthropoda > Insecta > Hymenoptera > Andrenidae > Perdita > Perdita meconis. The sequence goes on from JASKOS020000001.1 coordinate 3,769,612, forward strand.
TTCGTTTTTCTTTTTACTAGATTAAAAAATGTCAGTTTTCAGTAAAATTATGATGAAGTATAAGTATATATTTATTGAAATCAGTCTGCTGGCTCGTATTAGCGATCTATGATAAAGAAACAATCGTAGCAATTTATCTAGCGCAACCTGTACGTCTTTGTTTTTGTTTCACGCCCTCATTTCACCCATGCCTTCAATTAGTACCTGTAACTATCCCTTTCCCGGTTCGGACTGTGTCCCCGAGGCGAGTTATTATTCCTTCCAGTCAGACTACAAGCTACCATGTCTCTATGAGCGATGGTATTCGCAGTGGTGACTGTGTTGGTTATCGTGGACACGCATGTCGTGGTGGCGGCGCTCAACGGAGTATTCTGATTCGTGGTGGTGTTCCCTGCCGGCTGTTTGCTTATGTTGGTACACGGGGAAGCTCTGCTTCCTCTCTGAAACCGACGAATATCGTACACTTCAGAACAGAAACGGGAACAACGTGAAGCTGGACCTAAACACGTGCGACGAGCGCTGCAAAACACTCGAAACGTTCTACGGAGATCGATTTTTCGGGTTGAACAGGTAACGACTCGGCGCAACGCGAAAGCGAGAAAGGAAAGTGTTTTCGCGCATCGTAGAAATCGTAGAAAGAATATTCCCCGCGTTGCCGCGTTTTCAGACGCGATTCCACGCCGTTTGTTCCTCGTTCCACGTGTTTAGTTTCAGTTCAATAATTCAACTTTAGCGTCACGCGATTTACCACTTCTGCCCGCGAAGAAGCAGAATGCGAAGGCGACGGCACCGCGGGCGGAAGGTACGGGCTGTGATTTAGCGCGGTGTACGGCGTGTAGAGGGGCGGATAAGACGGTTGCGTCTGGGGATAAGCGGCCATGGGTATCGACGGCGGATAGCTGGTGGTCGTCGCTCCGTTCGACGGCGCGGCCGGGGTGACGCCTAGGCTGGCCACCGCGGGACTAGTTGTATGACTCGACGAGACGAGGGGCACATTAGGCGTGTGTACTGCAGGTATCGTAGTGTGCGGCTGCTGGGACAAGGAAGGCGGCGGCAGAGCTGGGGAAGCTGGCCGCTGTTGCGGAGCTATTGCACGTGGGTTCGCTGCCAATGGACTAGTCATCTGAAAGAGACAACGCTCGCGTCAAACGGATTATTCGCTTTCCGGTCCTCGCGAACGCCAGGACTCACTCCGAGAGCTTTACTTACAGGTGGCTGGGATATGTGAGGGGGTAGAGTGGGACTGGGAGGGCTTGGCGCTGTTGGCACCGGGGCGGACGCAGGCACAGGCGGTGGTATAGGTGCCGGAGCATCCGTTGCTGGATTGGAGATTTGTCCACCAGTGTCTGGAGGAGAACCTCCGGCCCCGTTCGCTGGAGGCAATACGTGCGGCGAAGATGATGGCAATTCGACTGGAATTTAACGATTCGTTTCATTCAACTGTTTATAACTGAATCGGTCATTTTGAGAAGGGATTATTTCCAATTTTTTTGCGGCTTCGCATTCCTAGGAATTTACTTGTTGACTCGTGTATTCCAATTATTGTACAGACGCGTCCCGATTTAAGGTAAAAGTTCAGTACGGAGTAGTATTATGCTTAGATGAAGGTTATCATTAGACTGCGGACTTTTATGCAAAATAAAATTTTTACAAGCTCAAATATAGAATAATAGTAGTTTTAATTTTCTAAACATTCTAATTTGTATTACATTTTTTATTTTTTACGTGGTTTTGCATATGTTAACAAGCTCGTAGATTTTTTACACGCTTCGTATTGCCATAAATGCATAAAATCCGCAGTCTAGTTATCGTTGTATAATCTCTAGACTGCGAATTTTTATGAAAAATAAAATTTTGATAAGCACAAACAAAGAATAGAAACTTGACTAACAGTATGTTTAATTTTCTAAGCATTCTAACTTGAGTTATATTTTTGATATTTTGTATATTTTAGCGTACATTAATAATATTGCAGATTTTTTGCATCCTTAGGATTGCCATAAATGCATAAAATCCGCAGTCTAATAATCTCTCATTTCCCAGATTCGGCTTTATAAAAACTAATAGTGCAATAGAAAGAACATGCACCTTGTATGCACCGAAGTAAGCTAGAAACTCCGTCCTTAGATCGAGACAAACTTGTATAGCATCATGTACAATCATTTCTGTATAATCCTCTTTAATGATTAAGTCTTCATTAACCGATTTCATATTCGCGATATATAATGTTAAAAATTATCGAATCAGTACTTCAAGTTGTACTTGACGTTCATTTTATTCTTGCATCTAGTCAATTGAATGATTGATGCTTTGGACTATAAAATTCTGAGAAAATTCGGTAGTGATTCGGTTAATCGAGGCTCTGCTGTACTCCTTTTTCGCTTCTCTTTTAAAGAAGAGAGAAAGAATAGAGATGATCCCTTTTAGAAATTACCGATTCAATTATAATTGCAATCGTTGTACAATTGATATGAAAAAATATCTAAAGTAAAATACGTAAATATTTAGAAGATACGACAAATTTTTATATAGGGTTCATTTCTTTTTCCGTGTCCTCAAAAATACGCGAATTTACATAAGTATCTGATTTTCATTTGTGATACAGTATGTGTCATGATTATTGTGTTTTTTACGTACATTTACGTGCAAGGGGTGGTGAGGTAGAAGATTCAAAGAGTATCGATTCAGCATCCGAGCCCTGGAATAAAAAGTTCGAATATTAATTAAAACATAATCATTTAAATATTTCATTACACTGTTTTAACTTTTGAATCTTTTACCTTATCGTCTTCTCCTTCACTATCACACTATAATAATAAAAACAAATACGAAATGGTTATTAAAACTGTGGGTAAAACTCCGAAGTAATATTTTAATTTGTTTAATTTCGATACTTACGATATAACCTTTACCCGAACTGCAATGACTGCTAGCCTGTAAATTCAAAAAACGATGCGTGAGAAATGAGAAATATTAAAAAGCATTGAAAATATTAGATAGGCAAATAAATTCGTCAGTTTTCGGCGGAAAAAAGACCGAAGAAATTTATTTCCTTATTTACCAGTAAAACCTCGATTTAAACTGAGTTTTGCATTGTAAAATGTTAATTAGTAATTAATTAATAGACTATTATATAGTTTTCAAATTTCATATGAAATTCTTTTGCACAATTTTACAGAGTATATTAAATAACAGAAACTCTAAATTGGGGATGATTGAGAGTCTGATCGAAGTTCTACTGTAACAGTAGTCTGTTTATGGAAAGCTTCACTTACATCGCTGAGGTGGTCCCTGGAACTGTCTGCGTCCTGGCAATCCCTAGGTATACCAGGGCCATGCAGTTGTTCAGATGCTCTACCACTATCGTCGCTTGTACCTGCATCTAGGCCCTGCGAACGAAATACAATTAGAACGTTCCTTCCACGCGTTAATAATTATTAACTGATTCTGCGAAACTTACCTGGTTAAGCGTCGAAGGTGTCAGTATGGAATTGTGTGTATAATGGTTGTGCTTGTAATGGTTTTTGATGTGGTGCTCGTTGTGTCTATTATTCTGTCCCGTGTCCACCTTTGGTTTTTCTTCCACTATAGACAGTAGCGTGTGAAGCTTCTTGACATTATTTTTACCAGCTAACTTTATTGCACTCTGTGAACAGAAAGAGAAAGAACATTTTAAAACCCTCGCACATTATAAAGTACAGTTTCATACATGATTTTATCGTTAGATATTTTAGATAATTTTATTGTTGTAAATGTTCCGAGTTTCTGCTGTAAAGTATTTAACAAATTCATAGAAATGTCTTGAGATCTGAGGGCAGAAAGCATCGAAGGAATAAAAAATAAAGAATTTAATTTTTCCCCAGTGATTAGATTATAAAGTTTCGCGTTTAAAATAATTTCGAAAGGATAGAAAATCGGCGATAGAGGCGTGAAAAGATTATTTTAACGAACTTATGTCTACATTGTAATCCAGCTCATGTTCATTCAGACCGTATAAAGCGTATCTGAAACCCAATATGCAATTTCAACGCTCGCGATACATTCCCCAGAACGCGAGATTACATTCTAAGAGAGGCTGTCGTTATTTACATGAAACCTACGGATGCTGTTGCAAGCGGTATCGCGATAAGCGTAACATAATCCCATACGGTGGCTCCCCGGGATCCCTAGTACCACGGGCGCGAATTAAAATAATCGAATTTCATTCCTTGCGGTTGTTCATCGTGTATCGATACACGGAGGAGCGGCGACGTGCCGTTCGCTCGCGCTCGAATTCGACACGCGTATAAAATCCCGACCAACCAGCGAGCCCCGGATCGGTGGGTACGTTCAACACGTATGGTAAACACCAGGCATCGTCGTCGCCACCGGGCACCACCGGGTTTTCTGGTCACAAACTCTTGCACCCGGCGTTGAAAAATCACCTTTCCTCCCCGCCGCCCCTCGCAATTTTTCCGCGTTCCCCTTTTCTCCGTCGACTCGCGGAGTCACCGTGAAACCGTCGCGTCGGGCGGGATAAAAAGAGAGGAACGTCGGCGAATAGAGGAACTCTGACGTCGGTTGCGCGCACACGGAGAGCAGAAAAAGCCGCACGAGGAGAACGCCTCTTTCCGTCGAGTTGCCTTTAAACCGCGATGTCAGTGCACATTTCCGAACGGGTGGCGCTCTCTCCCCACCGCCGCCTCTATTTCTTTCCCCCGCGTTGCTTCCCCTCTGTGCACCTAAATACCGTTATCGCGATAAACGTTCTGGTTTCTTTGCCACGGAGAGAGAGAAAGAGAGGGAGAGAGGCTCGTGCATACAGAAAGCGCGCGACGTACGTGGATGCGACGATCCGGTGGGACGTAACCGCGAGGTTCGACGTGTCGCAGGCAAGTTCGGACAGTTCTCGCAAGACGGACGAGTTCGCGGAGATGACAGGAGGATTCGCAGGGCAGCCGGAGCGGCACACCGTGTCTCGTGTGCGCGATGCAGCACACGAATGGTGGGGAGAATGAAAGAGAGGCGAACACGGCGAAGCGGGGTAAAAGGTGATGGGTGGCGAAGCTAGAGGAGAGGAGGAGGTTGGTGGTGGAAAGTGGGGAGAGGGCGGCGAAAAAGAGAGGGGTGGAAGGCAGAGAGGAGAAAGAGAGCGAGAGGAAGAAAGAGGAGACATTGACCGAACGAGCAGCCGCGCGACAAGGCCTCCTTTGCCGTGCCAGGCCAGCTGGAAGGAACGAAGCCCCCGGACTTCCCTCTCTCTCTCTCACTCTTTTTCTCTCCCTCATCCCCTCCAACTCTATTACTTTCCTTTTTCGATGAACCGCGTTCCCGCTCGCGGCTCACCTCTCCCTCCCTCTCGCTTTCCCTCGCACACGGTCGGCTACCAAAAGAAACGATGGGAAAAAGCCACTAGGAGAGCCTCGCCGCGGCGTAAAAAACCACCACCTAGCGAAAACCGTGCTCCACCTGCGCACGTGTGCCAACTGCGACGAGAAACCCCCTAGGAACCCCGCGGTCGGATTACACGATGCACTCGTAGCCACGGCGAATTAATCGAGTGAACCTCCGCGGTCTTCGGAGACGGGAGAAAAAATTCTGGATACTGGTTATCCACCTAGTCTGGACGAACCTTTTTCTTGAGACGCTCGCTGACCGAGACGGAGCAATCCTAACATCGCAAGCATTGCGTCTTTGATAATGAGACTTCTTGAAATCCCTTTGATAATGAAACGCTTTGCGAGCGATTGTCGATGCATTCATTTGGGGTCAAAATCCTCTGTCTAATGGTTGGTTCAGGTTCAGATTAGGGTTGCCACCTTTTATGGGAGAAAATATAGTATTTTTGTGGAAGCTTGAAAAAAATACACAGTATTTTCAGGGAAATTTAGAAAAATAAGTACAAGTTTTTTTTCAAGTATATTTGTTGTTACTTTGTGCTTTTGATATTAAAGAGTATTTTTTGCTAACTATAAACGTCTCGACATTTTATGTTCCTATTAATCATACGAGTTAATAGCTCATTTTTTATTAATTTAAATGTTAGACTAACTAAATTATAAATGATTAGACTGCGGATTTAATTCTAGATGCACCAAATTCTACGAGGCTGTTGTCAGATGTTAAAATATAGAAAATTTGAAAAATACAGTTCAAGTTACAATGATTAGAAAATTAGACTCACTGTTATTCAAGTTGAATTTATTTTTTTTTTTTTCATAAATGTTACTCTAATTTTTTCTTCAAACCCAACCATTTTTTATGCATATACATTCATAGGTGGTCTGTTTTAAACGAAACACCTTGTATAATACAGTGCGGGTGGCAACCCTAGTTCAGACATGTCCAGTAATTTGGTTGAGTGGTAAGTGGTTGCATTATTTTACTAAATTACTTGACTGAATTTTAAAGTTCATGCATAGTAAATTACTAAAACACTTGTCACTCGACTAAATTACTAAACGCGTCTGTTTCAGTCTCAAAGTGCAATAGAATATTCGATGGGAGGAGCTCCGTTTCTGGTTTCGTTTTGCGAATGGAATTAAAACATTCGATTTTCAAAAAAGTATGTATTTTGTTGTGGTTTTCATCCGGAGGGGAAAAACGTAAGTTGGGAAGGGGTAGAGGACAGTTCGTCGGTCCGGGAGGCGAGGTTCCTCGACACGGGACGGGTAAAGGAAGGTCGTTCCCGGACGTGCGGACGTTCCACCGATCGGCTACTTCGTGTGCTTTGGCTAGCCGGCTACTAAACTCGTCCGTACAACGTTGCCACGTCTATCCACGTTCGGTGTTGACACGATCGGGCTCTAATTCAGCTACTACTCGCGGTCGCGTATGCACCAGGCGATTCCGACGAGCTGACAATCCCAACGAATTATCCTTTGCGCGTTATTCGACGCGCTGCGGAGTATCTAAACAGCTTGGGGAATTTTTTTTATACGATAATCAATTCCTCGACACTCCGTACATCGCAAATGCACTCAGACGAAAATACCTTGCATTCTACTCGCGAATATGTCGGTAATTTGACCTATCAGAACCCTGGAAAAAATGCGGAGTAACAATTTTAGGTTATGTTGTGGGGAAGGTTATATGGTAATTGTGCAAAAAGAGGTACACCTCACCGATTTCGATGAAATTTAGATATGTTATAAAACTCGAAATTCTGAACAACTTTTCCTTATACATATAACCGCCGCTCGGCCTTAGTTTTTGAGATATTTGCGAAACACCGCTGCCACTACTAGAACGAATTCTGCGTATAGATACGCGCCCGTGGCAGCGTATGCGTCAGCTTCGACGAACGCTTTTGGACTGTTTCTTCGAGCGACGTACAAAACTAAGACAAATGATAACGCTGAAAATTATAGCTAAACATTTCCAGTCGTGAAACCGGCATACCGGGGGCCGGTGGCAGAGCCTCCAGTGGGGGGTTGGGGGGGCAAAGCCTCCCCACTACTTGGAAAGTAAGGGTTCAACTTTGAAAATGCTGTCTACGCTCGGTGATCTGCCATGGAAAAGGGGGATGTTATATTTTTTGCCCGCGAAATGCGCCACGGAGAAGCGAGTGACGTGGTATACTTTCAATATGTATACTTAAATCAGTCGTTTTATACTTAAATCAGACCGTATTTTCAAAGTTGAACCCTTGCTTTCGAAGTAGTGGGGGGGCTTCGTCCCCCCAACCCCCCACCGAGGGCTCCGCCCCCGGCCACTGATATGCCGGTTTTTCGCAAATATCTCGAAAAAGAAGGCCGAGCGGCGGTTATATGTATAGGAAAAAGTTGTTCAGAATTTCGAGTTTTATAACATATGTATGTAAATTTCATCGAAATCGATGAAGTGTACCTCTTTCTGCACAATTACCGATTATATCTGCGTTCTGATTGGGATTCCCAGTTTTTGCGGGTTTTTGTTAATTGTTTCTCAGTTTTTTGTTAACTTTGCGAGCAAAAAATATTTTCCAAATTTGTAGGACTTATCATGGTTTTATATGAACTTAACTGTAACAATTATGTCATTTATTGAATAGTATTTAGTATTTGTTACAATAATGAAGAATTTTTTTTTTTCCTAAGAAATAAAATATTTCTTTTCGTCATAGAAAATAGTTTATTTTTATATTTTCTAAGTCCCATTCAATCTAAAACTTTTATTATCAAGAACTTCTTTATCCATTCTCATTGGAACCTTTTAATGTGGGAACATTTTCGATAAAAGTTCCACGATCCACGTTTTAAGTAGATCCTCTTTAAAAGTTCCAGAACCTTTTCGAACCCTCTTTTTCTAGGTTGGTAGAACGAAAGAGGTTAAAAATGAGAACATGCATAATATTAAGTTCTCTTTACAATTTGAGGTGTATTGTAAGATCGTTTATAAATCAATGATTGAAGACACGGTAATCTGAATCACTTGCCGATTGGCAACGATCAATTGAGGGTTCATGCAAGACGATTGTCAACCTACGCGACGCGTCGGCCATTAAATACAGCACAACAATGTTTCCTTTTTGGCGGGTATCGCTAGCGAGATTAAACATTCCCCGTTCCCGTTTGTAACAACCGGATAATAACAGTCATTCGGACATCTGTTTGATGAAAATTTCGGCCGGTTGCCAGTACCAAATTGACGTGGCGAGCGTGAAAACGGCGCTGGCCCTGGTCCAAAAATTATACGAAAGTAAACATGTATCGTGACAGCATTGTTTATACTCCAAGTTACTGTCCTCCATGGATCTTTCACGCGTTTTCTTTCATTCGTTAGCTTCGTCTTTCCCCTGAAGAAATGATTTACTCAGGACCATTCAGAATTGCCAGTTGCCTGATTAGTAAATAATAACTAAAAAAGAAAGATGGCGCTACCTATTCTACAGGCCTGCCAACTGTATTTTTAATTTTAAAAAACTTTCCTCAAGTTCCATTTCCAAATCACGTATAAATAATGCTTTAAGTTTATAGAAAAAGTTGATAGATATTGCGCTACATTTATATAGTTCTTCATAATAGAATTTATAATAATTACACTGCGCATTTTTATGCAAAGTAAAATGTTTACGAATGTGTAAATATTAATAATCGAGTGTATTATTTTCTTAATGTTTTAAATGCTTTAAATGTTTTAAATGTTTCAAATATTTTTAATATTTAGTATATTTTAGCATCTATCAACAGCTTTTTTTTCCAGATTAACATCACATCAACTTCTTGGTTATTAGTTTTTTTAAAAAGTAACATGGCGTCAACGTATTGTCAATTCGAGGTTAAATTTTTCAAAGCTACACAAGTTTTTATAAAGTATATTATAAATCACTATTTAATAATCTATTGAATAAAATCATTGAATCAAAATGAAGTGTTTTTAACTTTGCACCAAGTTGAGGTTAATTTAGAAAAAAGTAAACAATTCGTATGTAACAAATTTGTATTTTTCCGAGGCCAATAATTATTATACTTTTTCACAAATAAAATTGCTTCCACTTTACTTTCTTCGTAGATTATTGCGATTTAAAGCTCCTTTATTTGAAAAATATATTGCGTTTATAAACAGAATCGCTGGTAATGTTGGTATTTCGTCTTTTGCAGAAACATTGGGATGCCATATTTAAAAAAGTCGCTTTATGTTCTAGTATTATACTCTAAAATCTCTCATAGAGTTTAGTGCAAACATGGCGAACACGAGTCGTGGCCAGTCTCCGATTATAGTATCTTTAATTTAACTATAGTTCGTTGGGCAAAATAAAAATGATCGCACTTCTAAAACGCGGTACAATTGTGAAAATAAGAAAACCTGCGTATTCTATAATCCAAAAGAGAAATAAATACCAATTACCATTGCTTCAGGTTATTTAGAAATCGGCTGAGAAGCAGAAACAAATTTACCAACCATCTCAGCGTCTATTTCCCCGCGTCTGGCAAACTCCTCTCGGCGAGTGTTTACAAAACAAGCGTTCGCAAATGCATCGGCGGCGATCGACGAGCGAAAACATGACTAATTCTCGGCGGGAGAGATTCTTATCGCGATGTATTTTAACGGGTCGAGGAGTGAAGGTAACGGGGGAATGCCGGGAATGTCGGGCGACGGGGGAATGGGAAAAAATGAAATGCATGCGAACGCGTCCCGAACGGTTTCAAGTCTGGATCGTCCATACTCCTTACCGGTCCAATAGGGCGAATTTAGTTCCGCGAAAACAACACAGAGGGAGAAAGTGAAAGACTCCCGGGTGGAAAGAGGGCAGTGGACTCGTGGCACTTTGGAGGAGCGGAGGGGAAAAAAGGTTAGGCGGCGGGGCAATAAAACGATTTCGAGCGGTAAATATACACGGAGATAACGCGGCCCCCGGTGGATGATGGTCAGAAAAAAAGAAAACTGTTCGGGAGACACACGAACGTGTTTCTCTCACCGATTCGAAACGGTTTTATGGGGCTTCGCGCGTTCGACAGGCGATTACACACGGAATTCGAAGGCGCACCGTGATTCAGGCGATTTGAGGAATAAGTGCCGCCATTATCCGCGCGTGCAACGTTTACGAGATAATTCCGACCGCGATACTTCCGTGTGAAAATAATTGTAGTTTGGTACCGGAGTTTCGAAAAACAACGAAAATTGTACGGTGTTTGTTTCTTTCTCCTTGTAGTTTACTAATGGCAACATAGTCGCCGATTCGAGATAACTTTAATTCCTTTAATAACGTTAATAGAGAAACGGACGACTGAGTCCATTAAGCGTTTCCGTCGTTTTTCCCGCCTCTTAATATCCCTTTTTCTTTTCGAATTCTGCGTGTTCGATGCGCTTGTCACGGTTCGATGAGTATGTAGGTCAACGCCATATTATTAAATGGGGTTGGGCTCCGTTTTAGTAGAGCAATAAATAAAGGCGATAAATGTGTGTTAACTGCGGAACGTCTTTTTGATTGCAGTTACTTTTCCCAATGAGATATTCAATTCAGCTTTTCGAACGAATTTCAGACATTTCATGTCTCAATCATACGAAATACTGTAAAAACTTAATCTATTTTTTCGAGAAGTATGAACCATTTGTGGGCAAGTGTTTTTTCAAAAATCGTAGGAAAATTGAATCGGGAACTTATTTTTTTACTGGTCTAAGTTTAAAAAAAAATTAAACAAAAATTTTCAGAAGTTTATTAAAGTCTCTGTTATATTATAGATGCAATAATTGATTTTGCGAAATGATGGAAATGTTTTTGAAAATAAAAATACAGTCAGAAAAATTATTGCAATATTTAAGGACTATTGAAAAATGGTAGAAATTCAACATTCCAAAACTTCGTTAATATTAGTCAAAATTAATTCAAACAAACAGGAAATTAAAGTTAAATAAAAAGATAATATTAAGCTGCTTAGCAAATTCGCAATGTTTTCAAAATATTTGTGAAGTGCCAAAGTTTTCCTGAGAAAAAATCATGAAATGACGGATAGCAAAAAGTAATTTAAATAAACTCTGTGATATATCAATTTTATAGTTTTGTTCCCAGACTGCTTTAGTTTTTTTACTAACAAAAATGGTAACTCTTGTATAATTATTACAAAATTTTTTTGTGGTGCCAAATTTTATACAGGTTTTGGAACAAAACTAGAATTTCTTCTTGTGTCAATTTTTATACAGATTTTAATAAAAAACTATTTTGTTGTGCCAATTTTCATGGAGGTTTTTTCTATAAAATAAAAATTTTTTCTCGTGCCAATTTTTATACAGGTTTTGGCACAAAACCAGAATTTTTTGATGTGTCAATTTTCATGGAGGTTTTTGCTACAAAACTGGAACTTTTTCTTGTGGCAATTTTCATAGTTTTCATAAGTATTTTCATCGAATTTTTTGTTGTACTACTTTTTAGGGAGCTTTTTGTTACAAAATCAGTTTTTTCGTGTGCCAATTTTTTTAGAGATTTAGTTATATTTTTTGTGCCAATTTTCAAAGAGGTTTTATAAAAAGAAATTAGAATGTTTCATTGTGTCAATTTTTATACAGATTTCAGTAAAAAAAATCGAAATTCCTTGTTATGCCAATTTTCATAGAGATTTTTGCAACAAAACTAGAATTTCTCTAGCACTAATATTTTACCTTTGAATATAAAAAAATGAAAACGCCAGAAACTTTCTAAAAACACTCCAATAATTAAGAGTAAAATCTTTGTCATAAAGTTAATATTTGCCAGTACCATAAATATTAAAATAATGTTCGACGAGGCGCATTACCGCTCAAATGAAGTCCCGCCCAGATCGTTGCAATAAAATGATCGAAATAAAACAACGTATATTTCAATAAACGCGGAGACCTGTCATTAAATCGCGGATCCCGTCCACTTGACCGTGTCTCCTTTTCACCGGGGCCATAAAATTATGGATATCGATTACGTTTCACGCGGCGCGGTGCTTTTTAACACGATTGCAGCCGAGGATCAATTAATTCCGCGACCGTTGGGACCCCGAAAGTAAAGCGTTCACCCTTCTTCCGTGTCAAATTATAACGAGGAGAACTGGGTCAGCTCGTCTTGCAGGTGCACCGACCGTGTTTCGTCCATCGATGCGCGTCCCTTTTGTCGTTTCCGTATCGATTCCCGAGCGCGCGAACCCCCTTACAACTTTTTTTCCTCCGTCGCTCGCTCGTTCGCCGGCTGTCGACGCGAGAGCGAAAAAAAAAATAACACGCGTATGCTCGCGCAAAAAGTCGAGACGTCTCGCTTTTTCTGAGAGTTTCGCGCGTGGCTGAAATAAAGAAACAAATGAAGAAAGCAAACGATAATTATTCAAGAGATGCCACCAAGTCAGTCGACCAAGTCAATCACGTTGATTTCATAATAATCTCAACTTTCTACGAATTACTATGCAAACATCGCAACTTGCTAAATAAAATAAATTCAGTCACAGGAATTATTATTATTCCTTAAGCCAATCGTATTAATTTTAATAATTGACAGATTTGTGAATGCACTCAACTCGGACAACAATAATAATTCCAGTGATGGAAGATGATTCAACTAATTTTATTTATTCGTCAATTTATGTTGTGGGGTGAAAAATAAATCGCGAACGTAACGAGGAAAAAGCGTCTTCTTCTCAGTTTGAACAAAATGATATCCACTTTTAGCGCGGCTTAAAAAATGGAATGGATATCGCACACGGTATTGATACACCGAGCAAAACATTTTTATTTCGGTTCCGCACACGTTTAATTTGAGCGGTGCTTGAATATTTTCGCAGCGAGGAAAGTGGACATCGGAATGAAGCGTCAATATTTTTATCACGTGTAATAAAGAATACAATAGAATGGAAACGCGGATGAATGGGCATTTATGTAATTTGTGGGGATGTGGATCAATAGGTACGAAACCACTGCGACGAGTTCAAATATTGAAGGAAATATAATGGATCATAGAATTTATGAACGGACGAAAAAATTACATCTTTGATATTGTTGGTGGCATTGTAATTTTAATAATAAAAAATAGTCGTATTTTTTTTCTCAACATGTAGATGAATGTTTCATTTATATTGTATATTTATTCCATTTACTAAACTGAAGTATAAAGATATAAAACATAAATTAACTGTTACGTTCCTCATAAAAAAGTGATTTATTAGAATTTGAATTATTGTCATAAATATGGACAATGAAATTTCTGTAGCATTCTGTAGCAAAGCACAATTAAAATGCATGATTGAATAAAAAAAAAATTCGAAGACTGTAGTAGGATTAATAAATAACTGCAATGATAATTTGAAAAATATGCTTATAAATTTAAAAAAGAAAAAATATTTAATGTATGAATAAAAATATCAAAAATGTTTCTGAAAATTATATTGTATATGGACACATATTTTATAGAACATGTTAATACAAAATGATAGTAATCTAACAATAATAAAAAGAAGCTTAAAGAAAAGTTCACTTGAAAAATGAGCATGAAAAAATTGTCGTTTTCATTACTTTTTTGAATAATTAGGTAATTTTCAAGAAACTAGTTACTTACTTTTTTTTAATTAATTAGTTCATTATACAGTATTGTGCAAAATTAAAGAATCTCTCAATTTTTGATGAAAAATTGTTATGTAAATATTCAAACTGTTATAACTCTGTGAAAAAAAATCATACAGCAATCTAACTGGGTTCAAAGTAAAACAGGAACCCTCAATTTTTTGTATAATTTTGAATTTATATTTTCTTTAAACTTTTTCACATCATGTACCGGGCGATTAAAGTTAACATACTTTTTGTTAATTCTAACGTCCCTACGGATCTTATAAAACTTTTTTCACCATTAACATTTATTAATTATTAATTAATAACATTTTTCCCTTTGACAGCGATGCGTTAAATATGTACTGTATGATTTTTTTCGCCAAGCTATAAAAGTTTATATATAAAGGATAAAGTTTATCCTTTAATTTTGTACGCAAGTTTTTTCCTCTATCTTTATTTCTATTTACTTTTTAAATAAATAAATAAATAAATTTCGAAGTATTCATAATAATTTTATCACCCTCTGTAATATATCAGTTTATACCGAGCAAATTTGAATTACAATTAGTTCGAACGATTTTCATACGGCGTAGTAAATATGTGAAGATCCGCTGCAGCACGATAATCAAATAAACTGGAACCGTTTCGAAATTACTAAATTATTACACGGTTACAGAGGATATGAAAACTTCCCCCTTACAGGTTTGCCGCAACACGAATAATCCAAAACTATGGAACGAGGTGAAATCGTGAACCGGTGAAAATCCCCGGGTCGAAATTAATTTATTCGCCGATCGAACGCAATAAAAATGCAATGCAAATCTTTGCGCCAGGGCCGCTGGAACGTAGTTTTATTTAATTAACAGCATTATCGTCGACCCTCCGTTATTGACGCGTTTAAATCCAGCCGAAAAACACGATGCACCGAGGCCCCATTGCATTGTGAAGCGTGGCTCGCCACCCTCCACCCTCGCTCCCTTTATTATTAAAATATTCCGCCTCGTTACGTGCCGGCTAATACAGGATCGCGATTACGCGTCCTGTAATTCCCTCCGCGCGATGAAATTACCCCGCCGACGAATAATCCAATGAATTACATATTACCTGCGGATGTTTTGTTAATTAATTAATCACCGTCGAGCACCGCGATATTGTCTGAAGTATGAAATCTCGACGCCCTTTCCAACCCCTCGATTCGATCATCGGTCCCATTAACGGATCGATTCGGCGATTAATCGTGCATCGACTTCGCTGTAATCACCGTTATCTCGTTCGGAGCGCAATGCGATATAAAATCGCCGTTTTGTTGCGATATCGGCGATTTCATTCGATCACTCAACTGCATCGAAAATAAACAAAAACGAAAAGGAAACACTGTAATTTGCGAAATTGAAATTTAGAAGGTTGTTTAAACAAAATTTGTATAAAAGATTTAGTCATTTTTTTATATTGTTAGGTTGAGATGCGAAAAGAATTTCTTGGATAAAGACCTGGGAATTATATTTTCTTGCAATTTATCCTTTTTTTAGAACATTTAATAAATATAGATTATTAATATCATGCAGATATGAATCATTGGGACTTATTCATAGGGTTTTAACATGTTTTTATAATATTACCACGTTAAAAATATTGTCGAAGCCTAATTTCTGATCAGCTTAGTAATTAGTATGTATAATTAGACTGAGTGGATGTTTATGCAAATTGATATCTTTATGAGCATACGACAATCAGTGAATTTTAAATAAATCTATGTTTTATTTTCGAATTTATAATATTTTTATATTTATAAATGCATAAATATCCGCAGTGTATATGTAACTATCATACAATAAATTATCATGCTAAAAATACATTCCAAACACTTACTAAATAGTTATTAACTGTAAAATTTAGTAGTTAATACTAAACATAATTTGGGTGATCAAAAATATCTTCCTTTGATTTTTTTGACTTTAGAACTCGATTATATGTAAATTGATTATTATCATTTTTGCACTTTGCTAGATGTCAAATTAAAGATAAAACGTGGATATACTCAAATACTGATAATATTGATATTTTTACCCGATCCTTATTCTCATTAAAACAGTTATAAGACGAATTCTATATAAAAAAAAAGCTAACGAAACTAAAATTCTTACAATATTTCAGATTCTATACGGTGGATGATTAAATTATTACGGATATTATAAAATTTCCATCTTTTTGAAGTTTTGACAAATATTGAAATTGGAGAAATATCGGAGTTTTATCAAATATTGGATTTCAATGTCTTTCATATATGATTCCTTCATGTCTTTCAATGGATTTCATATGATTTTTTATGGCTAATTCATGAAGATTAATTTTGAAGATTAATTTTGAAGATTAATTCATGAAGATTAATTGTATATAGTCGAAAGTTTAATTCAAAGTCGAATGTTTTTTTAAAGCCAAAGTCTAGTCGCTAAGTATTTAATATTTCAATCTTTTAATACTTTAAGGTTTTTCTGTTTTAATGTCTTAGTGTCTTAATGTTGTAATAAAGTTTAATGCTTCAGAGTCTAATACATAAATTTTAACAGGAGACTGTAAACCGAAAGCCATTCTTAAGCCGAAAGACAAGAGGATTATGAATAAACCGCGGATGTTTATGCAAATTCATAATTTCATAGAAATAAAAACCCAATTGAAACTTAAATATGTAGAAGTGTATTTTCTATGTTAAAAACTTAAAAATATATATTATTTTCAATATTTTATACATTTTTGCATTTACGGCCATTATTACAGGTTTTAACATATTTAAAATTGCCATAAATGCATAAACATCCGCAGTATAATTATGAATAAATACCAACTATCATTATTTTGTTTTTCTATAAAAAACTTCGCCCCCACATTTTTATCTTTTTCATATGTATCAAAGGGTTTACCTCGTTAATAAATAAATAAATAAATAAATTATCGGTGTTCAATATTATTCAACAATTTTTTTCTCCCCTTTCGAATTCGATTTCATGTCACACTCCAGAAAATCTGCGCCGCGCCGACGTCCCGCGCCTCGCAAAAAAACCGGGAAAGAAAAAAAAAACGAACTGGACGAATTTCGGGGTTCCCACGGTGCGCGGCAGGATGGAAAGAGGGAACAACAATTGTTTCCCCTCGGTGTCAAGGTAGCTACCGCCCCTTCAGTCGCGCTCATAAACGCGAGAAAAATTGCGGCCTGGCGCGTGAGAGGAAGAGAGACGGAGAGTGGGGCAAGGGTCAGGGAAATGGGTCGCGATGTCCGCCGCGTCTCCGTCGATTTTCCAGTAGCCGGGTGAATCCCCGACGGAATACGGTGGCAGAATTCAGACGAATCCGCGCTGGCACCGCGCCTCTCGTCGCTGATTTATCGAGTGCCGTTGCTGACCTCGCTTCTCACACCCACGCGTCGCGACTAACGACTCTGTATAAGAGAGGTAATCCGACGAATGCCGGGCGCGAGATACGCGAGTCGAAATTATGCGGCGGTGCAACGAACTTGGGGATCATCTTCGTAGCCTACCTCAACGCGACGAACCACCTTTTTGATTTCGGAAGGCTTTTCGCCGTTGCGGAATCTTTTGTTACACGGATTTAAAGGCTGGTTTAGACACGTTTAGTAATTTAGTCGAGTGGCAAGTTAATGCATTGTTTTATTAAATTACTCGACTAAATTTCAGTGTTCATACATAGCAAATTACTAAAATACTAAATGTGTCTGAATCGGCCTTTGATGAGCGACAAAAATTCGCTGTAATTCTACATACTAAAGTAAACACGCCAATAAATTAATGGTACCCAAAAAATGAACAGATTTTAATCGATAATTATGAAAAAATTAGGTTTCTAATTTGCGTCGTTGTTTCATTTTGTAAAGAAATTGTTTGTTTTGTTTGAAACGTATTATTGTTATAATATTAAAACATGAATATTGTAAACCTAGCATATTAATGTTATGATATTATAACAATTGTCATTGTTTGGGTAAATAATTATGTAATTAACTAAATTCTAAACTCTTTTAATTTCTCTTTTCATCAGAAATATTTGAATCATTCTAATGATGTTTAAATAACAAACATTCTAGTGTTCGTATAATATTGTAGAGACTTTAATAAATACAATCAGAATTTTTTCAAATTTGAAAGACTAGAATAATGAAAAAAAGAAAGACTTTGATTCAATCTTGCTATAAATTGTAAACAAAATTTGTTTGCTTACAAGGATTAATGAAATTTCACCTTCAGAAAATAAACAGTATATACATATTATAGTCTTTACAAAGAAGGAATCATAATTTTTTATTATTTATTTAAAACAAGAATAAATTCTCACGACTAATATTACAATATTATTTTTTGGTATGGATTTTAACTTTTAAAAACCTTGATATTTTATATTTATTCAAAAATTGTTTAGACAAATTTTAAACATTCTACTTAATGAGTGATTGTATAATATTGTAGAGATTTTAATAAATAGAAATGCTACATTCAGGGTTTTCCCAAATTTTTAGAAAGCCTAGAATAATAATAATAAAAACATAGGATTCGATTCATTCAGTTTATAAATTACAAAAAATTCTGTTTGTATTTTTTTAGAAAGAAGAAATCATAATTTCTGTTTTTTATTAACCCTGCTACATTCTTCTCAAAAATATGAATTCATAAAAACATTAATTGTTGCTGTACAATTATTCAGCTACACAATGAAATTTTGATAGAATAAAAGAATTGAACAACAAAAACATTTATAGTAAAAATACTTGCTTCATATTTTTCTAAAAATTGGAGTGTTTGTTGACCGAAATATAATACACGATTGGATATTAAAAAAAAAAAGAATTGTCATACTAACAACACCCAAAAATATCTTTCATTAAAAAAAAATGAAAAGAATTCTTCATCTCGTTCCCCACTAAAATTTTCGAACACCGAATTCCTCCCTCCTCAACCATAAATCTACAATATCAACAACGTTACACAAATGCAATTGTATATTTTGTTGGGGGTTCCAGTTAACCGTGGAATTCCGCTGCACGGCGAGAATTGTAATTTAGTTCGCGTCTCGTCCAAAGTTGAACACCGGAGGCTCATAAAGTTTCCCGGGTTCCGAGATTTGCCTTTAATCATTTCTAAATACATACACATGGTTTCAACGGTGGCGATCGTCGACGTCTCTTTGAAGAACGACCCAGTTAACCGGTTAAACAATGATATCATCGGGTCGGGTTGTAAATAAACACCCGGCGGCAGGACGGTTCGCAGAGGACGGACGGACCTTACGTAATCCTCTTCCCGAGAGCCGAGTTCGGCAGCGCGGCGTGACACTGACCTCGCTCTAAGCCCGTAAGTGGCTGTTAATTACCTCGTCCGGGCCGACGATTTCAACGATTTCATCGACGATATTTCGGTCGAGGGTGGAAGGGAACGAGAGGTGTGGAGGGTGATTCGTAACTGGGACAAGTGGTATTCCCTTTTTGGAAGCGGATAGAACGAGGTGTCGAGCATGTTGAACATTTGTACCAGGGAGAGTCGATTGTTTGTCTAAATTATTGTTAACCCTTAGGTGGTGTACTATCAGTATTAATTATTTAAGAGCATTATAGTAGGATTACTATGTGGTCTTTATAAAAATAAATTCATGTTTGAACAATTCATAATGCTTTCCATTATTAATTTCTACAAGGTTTCTCCAAAATGTTGTGTTACAAATATAAAATGGAACTTAATGTAGCATCGCCTTTGTGCAGTTTCTCTTTCCATATTATTCGAACACAGAGCAACTTTTTTTAGCCGTTTAGAGAAAATATTGCAAATATGCAAATATGCGAATATTTTAGGTCCCATTGCCTTTCTGTTTCTTTTTCTTCAAGTGTGTACATGTGTCTATTTTTTGTTACCGTTAAAAGAAAATTATATTATTGTCCTAAAAGATTGTAAGACTCTTATTTTTAAATAAAAAAAATAATAATAGTAATATCCAAGTATATTTTATTCCAAGGTACGAGTAAGCTAATTAACAAATTTCAACCGAAACATTGTTGAAGTTTGAAATTTTCTAACTTCTATCTGGGCTCATTTTAAAGCGTGAAGCTTCTACTTTCACAATTTTAAACTGCACACTTTCGAAAATTGCGTTTTACTGTAGAACAGAATAAAAAGCTGAAATCTTTTTTCTGTTTCAAAATGGTGTAACTTCAAACGACTCCACGGAGCTTAATTTTGCTGGAGTACGCTTTTACATAGCTTTGTAGAGAGATGTTTCCCCTTTACAATGAGATCTCAAACGTTAATCTACGATTTTTTTATGCCGTTTTACCGCATTTTAAGTACCACCGTGTATTTTCTTCGTGCTGTATCTTTGGTTATTCTAATGTCTTCTCACTTCCCATTTAAAGAGCGATAAAACTGAGAAAAAAATTCGTAGATCAGTTTTTTAAAGCGCATCGTAAAGGGGAGACTTCCCTTTAAAAAATCGTATTAGCGCAAGCTATACAAAATTTTTTTTAACTTTCTAGAAGCGTTTGGATTTGCACAATTTTGATAGCAAAAATTGTTCTAAAATTGTGCAAGTTCGGAGAAGACTACCGAGCTTAAACAATTTTTTGTTGCGTTTGGCTTTATAGTACGTTGTAGAGGTATGTTTCTTCTTTAAAATGAGCTCTTGAACGTTGATCTACCATTTTTTTAAGCTACTTTATCGCAATGTAAGTCTCATCATGTGTAGACTTGATATAAAGCTTAAGTTATTCAAATGTCAGAGGCTTACTTTTTACTTGAAGTGTGATAAAACTGCGAAAAAAAATCGCAGATCAATTTTCCAAAGCTCATTGTAAAGAGAAAACTTCCCTCTACAAAACCATATGAGTGTAAACTCCGAAAAAAATTGTTTGAATCCCGTAGCATCGTTTATATATGGTCAATTTTAACAGACAAAATTCTTCTAAAAGTATGTAAATTTAAATGATCCTACGGAGCTTGAAAAATTTTTTTTTCTAATTTGCTTGGACATAGTTTTGTAGAGAGAAGCCTTCTCTTTATAATGAGACCTTGATCGTTCATCTACGATTTTTCCTTTCTGTTTTATGGCACTTAAAGTCAAATCATGTATTTTCCTACTTTTGCACCTTGGGTTATTCCAATATCTGCAATTCACTCTCCATTCAAAATGCGATAAAACTGCGAAAAAAGATCGCAGATAAATTTTCCAAATCTCATTCTAAAGAGGAAACTTCCTTTTACAAAACGATGTCAATCCGAACTCCAAAAAAAATTTTGCGGGCTCTGTAGAGTCCTTTAAATTTCTACAATTCTTAACAAAAAATTGTGATCTTCCAAATTTTGTATCTCAGGAAAAACGAAATCCATCCAGTCCTTTTTCAAAATTAGAAATCTCCCTGATAAAAAAAA
The DNA here is from genome assembly GCA_030770465.2 of Perdita meconis. Taxonomy (NCBI): domain Eukaryota; kingdom Metazoa; phylum Arthropoda; class Insecta; order Hymenoptera; family Andrenidae; genus Perdita; species Perdita meconis. The sequence continues at coordinate 3,790,989 of JASKOS020000001.1, forward strand.
TACACCGAAAATCCAATGGTCCCAAAAAATCCGCGAAGGACGCCTCCAAACAATCAACTTGTCCGCACTCGCGACCAAGATAAACATTCGAAAACTGATTAATTCTATATATACATCGCTGTCGATATTTATATCGCTCGAGTGCAAACGATCGAAAAATCGCGGACGTAGTTTCACGATTAACAGCCTGTAAAGTGCCTGCAGGCTCCCCTTCGTGCCCCTCGGACGGTTCAGAGTCCGATCCGATATCGCAATATGCGGGATACGCTCGGTTGATTCTGAACACGACGAGTTTACCCTAACGTAATTAATGTCCGTCGCGCGATGTGACGTGTAACGACAAATTCGATCGACGTCGCTGCTCGCGGGTTGGGGAGGACCGAGAGAGAAAGAGAGAGAGGGAGAGGGAAAGGGGAGAGGGTTCGGAGGCCGATTATCGGGCGGTACGTCTGCCGAAGCGGCGTGTGCACGTTTTTAGCCGAATCAATTATAAATAAACGCCCTCCTTTCGAGAGGGTCGCGTATTTTCAGGTTCCATTCAACCGGTGTGCTCGTCGCGCCGCTTCCGTGAGCGAAAGACAGGGTCTTCGACGAGGCGGGGGAGAGAAAGGTGGCTGTCGCCTTCTTTTTATGCGAATATCCGGGGAACGGGGCGTATCTTGCTCTGGCCGATCGGAGATAAGTTGGGGGCTTGGTTCTATGAGCTCTATTTTACACGGTTCCTTTGAGGGAGAACTGCTGAGACGAACCCGGAGGTGGAGAAGGAGGTGGAAGCGTCGTGAACGAGGTTCGTGCAGTGTTAATGCAATTTTTATGATTTGGAGTGGAGCTATGAATGTTCCATTATTTGAAGTACTTGAACACGGTGGAACTTCGATTAATCGGATTTCAATTATTTCCTGGTTTTATTATTCTGGGCTTCAATCAGAGTTGGGGATAATTCGAATAAACTGACGTTATTCGAAAATAACGGATCAAAGATTTATTCGAATAAATTATGGAATAAAACAAATGCTAAATGGTCCATTAGAATTCATGAAGTATGAGCAAAACACATGCATATTAAACAATAAACATGTATTTATACAGGGTGTCCCACGTAACACTTTTCACGATTTTTCAAGTACTTGTAATAATCTGACAAAAAAAAAATATTTTAAACAAAAGTTGATCAGTTTTCGATTGGCTATACATTGCAATAAAAAAAGTTCGAATTTTTTTTTTATTATTATTGTCAAGGCCACCTTCATTTTTTTATGTGAAGTACGCCTATTTTTGAATATCAACAAATATTTACTATAATCTACTATAATTTAAGTGTTTACTATAAGCGAATACTTTTCCCCCTCAAAAACAATCCTAAAAAATCGACTAAAATGATCAAAAAGAAGGTTTAAACTTTAATTTGCCTTTTGTTTGCACAAATTTTGACGAATATTAACAAAGTTGTGGAACATTAAAATTGTACAATTGTTCAGTAGTGTATAAATACAGTAGAAGCATTTAAGCTTCTCAGAAATTCGTTTAAAACTCATAAATTTCCTTACAAGTTTATAACAATCAAAAAATTAATCTTATAGTCCATTTTTCCACATTGAAAAACAATTTAAGCAACAATTACATGCGAAAAACTTGCTCTGCAATTTTATATCAACCATAATTCTTTCCAATTTTCGCCTCCAACAGAATCCAAACAATCAAGTCTCCAACCCTTCAACCACTCCCCAAAAAAAAAAATACTTTCTACGCTCCACAAGTTTTTTACCGTCAACCAATTCCCCACGAATTTGCATCGGATCCCCGAGGTCAACTCGCATGCAAATATTCCACTTCCGTGCGCGAAAACCGCGCGAGGGGAACTCGCAAAAGCGAAATCCGTATCTTCAAAGGAAACCGAAGAAGCTCCGAAAATCCGAGCAACGGGACAACGAGCTTACAACGAGGGGAAAGCTGTGAATCACTGTTCAAGTCGGATCTGGGTCAACAGTTTACCAGAGAAACGAAAATAAATATAATCGAGCCGAAGCGTGCTTAGTCACGCAGCTCGGTTAATCTTTCCTTATCAAAACGGTGATTAAGAACCGCCACACAGTTGCGTGGAACCGAAACGCGCGTTTCGTCTTTTTCGTCGAACCCGCGAAAAACGAAGGATCTTATCGAACAACCGAGGTCAGCGACGAAATCCATTAACGCGACCACGCTTTTCGTTCGTTATCGTGTTATCGCGATCGTGGATCGCGACGAATTGTGGAAAAGAACAGCGATTGTCCGCTCGCGGAAGCTCCGAGGGAAGATTCTCAACGCAGAAGGTTAAACGTATTCTCGGCCCGAGTGTATTTTCAGGTCATTCATAAACGTTAGCGAGCGTGCGACGCGCGCCGGATAGAAGCCGTTCTCCTTTAAATACAACGCTCAAAATAATTAGAGAATTTCGTGACCGGAGGTTGAACCGAATACGTCGCTCGGTTTTAATCGAACGATGTTATCTCTCTCTATCTGCCGATCCGCTGTCACGGCAAATCAACCGTGTTAAATAAATTATTGCGCATCGACACGCTCGCTCGCTTCTCGCGGAGAAATTCTATCAGCCGTGATTCGTTTTTTTAAGCTTTCATTTCAAAGCAATTAAGAACGAACTTTGGGAATATTAAGAATAAGCGAGAGAATTTTAAGAATATTAAGAAGTCTTTGAAAATTGGAGGAACGAATTTTTGTGTAATAACAAAATTGCAACTTCGCAAAATTATGGAAAAATTGATTCGGTAGTTTTTAAACTTAATAAGTAGATTGCGGATTTTTATGCAAAATAAAATTTTTATCTGGACAAATAACGAAGTGGAACTTGAATAATAGTACATTTAATTTTCTGAATATTCTAACTTTGATTATATTTTTAATTTTCTGTGTATTTTGGCACATACGAACAGTCTTGTAAATTTTTTGCATAGTTAGTATTACCATAACTGCATAAAATCCGCAGTCTATTAATAAGTATTCTTATGAGTAGACAGCGGATTTTATGCATTTATCGCAGTGCTAAGTATTAAAAAAATCTACGAGACTGTTTAGATATGCTAAAATATACAAAATATCAACAATATTATTCAAGTTGAAATGTTTAGACCATTAAACATACTGTTTTCCAAATTCCAATTCGTTATTTGTGCTTGCAAAAATTTTGTTTTGTATGAAAATCCGCTGTCTACTTATGAGAAAACGCAATACAAAATTCAGAGTATAGAAAAAGATCAAATCCTGAACCAAATTGCCGCAAATTTTGGACTATTGATTTAATAATTTGGTTTTTTTTTCTGCAAACAAAAAGGACAATTGTAGTTTGATTATTTCATTCATAGGAATTGCATTTCAGGTACATTTAACCACACAAGATTATGATAAAAAATCATGGCAGCGAATTTGTGCTAATAATATCTACGTCATTGTTATTTCTGATTGGTTTTATGCATTTCAGGTCATTTTAGAATTACAATCTTTGTTTATGCATTTGTGGCAATTTTAAAATTACAAAAACCTATAAGCATGGCTACAGATATAAAAAATAAAATAAGGAAAATATATTACATTTCATAATAATTAGACAATAAAACACGCATTTATTTAAAATTCAGTTGCTATTGTATGTCTATAAAAATATTTGTATAAGAATCCAATCAAATAAGAAAAGACCTCATTCAAAATATTTTGGAAACTAATTAGCTTCTGGCTAAGATTGTTACTATAATACACTCTTAATTGATACAGAGATGTTTTAGATTTTCGCATTGCTTTTGTTTGTGATTCTACTTATTCAATTAATTCTGCAACGTTTTCGTATTTTCTCACGTTAGTTGATTAGTGAGATTCTTATCGAAGGATTCTTTATGCCGAGAACGCATGGAGTAATTAAATAGTTTGGTGTCTTTAATTACTCAGCCGGTGATAAGGAAGTTTAAACAAGAAATTCTATCGCGATTGTCATGGCATTTAGGTATTGTTCTGAAGGATTTAAATTTATTGGGGTTGTTGGAAAAGTTTGCGAATATTTAAACATTTCTTTAGTAAAGAAGCAAAAAAGTTACTGGTGATTTTGTTTGATCTTGAAGATTGACAATTTTTCTGCTTTGATAGACAAATAATACAGAAGCATCCATAAATTGTTTTTTCATTCAAATAGAAGATATTGGAAATTTATGAATCATTTTTTGCTCTTCGAATAGAAGAAACTAAACTGTTTACTAATAAAAACCATGCACAATATGTTACAAAGTGAATAAATGGTTTCATAATAACGAATTAACTTCCTATTAACCTGATAACCCCAAAGAAACCGGAGTTGGTACCGAGCAAAACAAATCCATTAATCGCGAATGCTTAATACAAGTATTAATGCAAAAACCAAAGACAGTATTAAGTCATGCAGAATGTTCAACGCAAATAAATTACATCTGTAATTGCATATAATTGTCCTTAAATATACAATTATCATTTTTCAATAATTTCCTGCGATCCTCTGTAATTATTTTCCAATATACAATTAATTGACTAAATTCTGCGAATTGCAAACTACATATTCTTATTCTTAAAACCGTTTTGAAGCCCTCAAAGAATTTGAAGTAGATTTGCTTTCTCACCGAGGCAAAATTTATGTATAATTATTATATTTGTAGCGATATTTCGAAATCATCAAAAACATAGGTTCATAAAGCAAAGATTAATGAAGATTTAAAAATAAAAAATACTGAGATTCATAGACTAATTTTCCAACAAAAAAAAAAAAATTAATGAAAATCGTCCACTTTTTATCAGTAAAGTAGAACAAATCCTTAATAAAACAAAAGTCTAGCACCGAGAAAAGGCATGGCAAAACTCCTGAAATCTTCGAAAACATTTCCTGTAATTCAACAGAATCTTCGCTGAAACACTAAAACACAAGCACTAAACCACGAAACACCAATTCAAACCTCGTAATCACCAAGCGCACTTTCGATTTTCTGTCGCGCAATCATACAGATTGCACAGATATTTTATTGTCAATGACCAAAATCGATACTAAAATCGATATCGTGATACCGTATCATACGAGAATCGCAGTCTCAACGCTTCCACATAATTGAGACGAATCTATGTAAACACGTCTGCAAGAGAAAAAAGAAGAGCCGGCCGATCGATCGGATTGCCTGGACCCGGATTCGAAGCCGAATCTCCCGCTCGCCGGGCGACTGCTTTAACTAATTAAGGGGTCGACCGACAACTTTCCTTCTAATCGTAATTACCGAAACGTAAACAGAAACACAGGCGCCGATCGCCTACAGGTGAAACATTGAAAGCGTAGAGCCATGCGCAACCAATATGCATCCACGTTAAATTGCGAGTCAACCCATAAAAATAGACCGTTTCAAGTGTTCTACACAGTGGCGAATCTAAGAGTAATAAAATATATCCCCCAAGAGTAATAAAATATAAAAATATTACCTCAAATTCTGAGAAACTTGTTACGTATTGTTAACAGATGTCGAAAATTAAAATATACAACATATAAAATATGTAGTACAAATAACAATATGTAAAAAATAAAATACACTGTTCTTTTAAGCTTCAATTCTTTATTTGTGTTTGGAATGCTTTCTGTTAGCTTAATAAAAAAATTTGTAGTATTTTTAACTTTATATTTTTTAAATCTTTAAGATTTTCTGTAAAAAAATCTATGAAAAGTGATTTGAGTTAAAAGAAGAGTTGGTATTATTTTTAAGAACGGTGGTAAACAATTTTTTAGGGAATTTTAAAAGCAGAAAATTGATGCAATTTTGTGTGAAAACCATTGAACTATATTTTAAATAATATTTTACAGCTTCTGAATATACAGGGTGAGGCACTTAAAACCGGCCACCTGAATAACTTGGCTGCTATTGATGATAGGAAAAAATGCATCAGGCCAAAATTATTTGGTATCGAGGGGCTTATCATCCGATGTTTCTAGTTTTTTGATAGGTGGAGGCGTCAAGGAGATATGAAGGTCATCTCTGTTTTCTTTTTTTTAAATGGAACGGTATGGTTTTTTACTTACATTCTGATAGAGTATTTCAAGACGAAGACAATGACCTATTGGAAAAATCATTCGTGGTCTGGGTTAAAAAAAACTAGTAACATCGGATGATCAGCCCCTCGATGCCAAATAATTTTGGCCTGATGAATTTTTTCCTATCACCAATAGCAGCCAAGTTATTCGGGTGGCCGGTTTTAAGTGCCTCACCCTGTATAGGATTTTGAAAGTCAGTAAATTATTAGAAATCTATGGATTTTTGTATCGCATAAACCAACAGTATCGCATACAGCCAACTTCACATTAAAAAATAATCAAAGTGCCTACAGTATTTAGATCAACTATTGCAGAAGTAAATGTACATTACAATATAGAGATAAATGAAGACAGTGTTATAGATCGATTCGCAAAAATTCGCAAACGTAGAACAGAGTTTGTATTATAAAATAAAATTTTTGTAGTATCGTAATCTCATTATTGTAATATCTTTTATACCTGTTTTCCTTATAAAATAAAGTCTTTAATCACAATTATATAACACGTAATTATTCTAATTGTTTATCAAGGTTAAAAAAAACGGTTAAAAAATGTACTTTTTTACTTTTATACATTTCGCCTCCCCCCCAAAAAAGACTTCTGGATCCGCCACTGGTTCTACAACGCGGCACATGTCCACAGCGGCTTCAAAAAGTGTTGGCACACCCAATTTTCCTGTAAGTGTGAATCTGGCTGAAAGATCCATCGCCCTCGTAAATAAAACGTGTAACGCATCGTCATCGAACCCGATCAGGCGCGAGTAAATCATTTCTCATTCGCTCCCGCCGGATAATGTGTATCGTATAGCGCCGCTAATTGCTCCTCGGACGGATAAACATTTATGTATTTTTTTTTATTATTATTATTATTATTCTCTCCGCTCCCGTCGACCGAGATAAATTAAACGGTGTCTCGCGGAGGCCCACGAGACAAGATAATTAAGTATTACACACTGCACGGGGTTACGTGTACGATAATAATCTCTCTCGCCGCGTGTCGACACTCTCTCCTCTTCTTTCTTGACCCGACGCGTCGTGTAGTCGAAGAATGTAAGGACAAGCCCAGAGGTAGGGAAGAGACTCGAAGGGAGGGGAAGAACACGTCGGATAAGAAAGAATCTGTGTGTAAGGACAATCACCCGGGGAGAGGTCGAATCCTGATTCCCGGGGCTGGAGGAGGGGAAAGAAGGTCGAGGATTTCTTCCTCCAATATCGAGCTTCGTGAATTGCAGAAATTGCAGCAAAATTTGGGGAAAATTTTGAGCCACCTTTTGCGGTTTTTAGTCATTTATAGTAAAAGGAAATGAGGAAAAATTTGAGGAGTTTGTTTCTGAAAAAGTGGCGTAAAATCATTATTTTTTCTCGCTTTGGGATCGTTGGAATTTATTATTGTCACTACTGAGAATTTTTATGCATTTGTGGTGAATATTAGGGAATGAAGAATGCATAAGAATGTTTGAAAATTTTTAAGAAATGAAGTAGACAGTGTATTATTTCAAAAATAAAACGCAGAGTTATTCGATCTCCACTTTTTTTATTTTCGTGTGTGGAAATAAAAATTTGCAATCCACAGTCTACTTTAAGTCTTTCTGCAATGAACTGTATTTTTTTTATTTCTTTTAGAACTTTGTGTTTTTCTTTCTACGCGATAAAGAAGTTCCTTTATTTCTGTGAATCGACTACAAGTAAATAACTCGGAGAATTTATAAATTTTTCTTGAACAAAAATTGAGCAATTTTTGTCTATATCTTTATCAACCAATAATTAAAAAGGTAGAGTCCGTAATAATGATTTTTCCCGCTTTAGGTTTGTTGAAATTTTTTGTCTCTGGCCTGAGAATTTTTATACCTTTATGGCAAAAATCTATAAGAATGTTTGACAATTCTGAAACATTCAAAACATAAAAAATAAAATACATGATTTCTAATTGAAACTAAACTAGAAATCATACACAAACTTTCGCACTCCTAATATTATTTACCATATAAAATGCACAGTTACTAAATCTTCTCATTTTTAATTTCGTCTGTAGGAAAATAATTTCAATATTTTACTCCGAATAAAATCCAAAATTCCCAAAGCTCTCAGAATCTCAGCAGAAACAATTCTACCCGCAGTTTATTGAATTTCCGAAAAGGCAGACGTCGTAACGCCTCGACACGAAGAATACATGAGCGCCGCAGTACTTTAACAGTCACGCGCTCAATTAACGATCCATTTACCCGCGATTTTAATCGGGATACGAAGGAATCGTTGCAGTAGGAACGTCACCCACCAACACAGAGGCGATGGCAACGCGCCGACAACGATTCCAGATCCCGGAGTCGTTTCATTCACTCGGAGCGTCGACAACGGGAGCGTAAAAGCGAGCCCGATGCTCGCGAGCTTTTTTTATTCCCACGGCTTTTCATAATTAGCAGCCTCCCCCAGGAGATTCGTATCTCGGTTCCACGCTAATTGTTTGACACAGAATCAACCTATCCGGTCGCGGGGAGTTCGTAGTTTTGAATTCTTAGATGCGAGACAACAATTTTTCTGAGCGGATAACGAGGTGTCCGGTTTTCGCGTTGCTGATAATACGATTCGGGTTGCGACTTCTTGGGTTTAATTAGGTGAAGATCGAGAATAAGGAACTCGGAATGTTTTTTGTTCAAGAATTCAGTAGTTTTTTAAGGCCTTTTTTGAAACTTTTCTTTCTGGTTAAAATATTAATTGACAGACCACGGATTTTTATAAATTTGTGAGAAATATTAGTAAGCAAAAATCCAGAAGAAATTCTGGAAATTTTTAAATATGAAAAATATACTCATATAAAATACATTATTTAGCATTATGTATTAAAATATAATTCACAATACATTATTTAGAACATATAAAATACAATTATACAAGCTTCTCTATTTTATTTTCGTCTGCAAAAACAAGAATTTGCATAAAAATCCACAGTCTTTTTCTTTTATTATTTATTTAGCGTCGTATCAGCATAAAATCCATTAGCAATTACAGTCAAAATTAAATGCAGTTAGAGTGTCATATTCTTTTGTTATTGCAATTGAGGCGTTGACATGGAAAAGCATGTAACTCACAAAAAAAAATACGAAAATTAGTTTCATGGCATGATAAAACCAGTAAGTCAAGTTTTGTGCATTTTGCTACCAGTTTATATAAATGAAATTCCTTTTTAACAGACTCAAAAACGTTTTTTGCTTGTCCTGTAAAATTTGGTTTTAGTGACTTATATGCTTTTCCATGTCAACGCCTCAATTATTGAAACTTGAAATTGCTATTTATTTGCATCTAGTTGCACCTATGGGATTCCAGGACAAATCCACAGTCTGCTCATCGAGTTTCAACGATTATACATAGAACTTCAAAATAAAGTAAATATGTACAGTGAAATTAGTATAATGCAATACAAAATACTAATAGTTAGTAGAAATCTGAGGGATTCATTGAAAAACATGCACATGCCACAATATCAAGAATATTAATTTTTCCATGTTGAACAACAAAAACAATTGATGACAATTAAAAATCCGTTTATTGCATCTAGATTAATATAAATATTTTTCCAGCTGCATCGAAACCAAAAATTTCAGTATCTAATGTCTAAGAAGCTACAGTACAAAATGTTTTCTGAATTCTTTTTATTTAATGCGAAGAATAGCGAAGGAAAAATGATTAATTCAGGGATAACCGAGGATCCAGCATTTCCTGGCTGGTGTCTCAGCTGTTGTTGGGACCAGAAGCTCAGGTTGGATCGCGAACCCGTTCGTGAACCGAGGACCGGTTCCTCCGGCGGTTCGACGTGTCGGCCACTTTCTCCGCGACAATAACAATGCACTTTGTGCCCCGCGATACTGCACGAGGAATGGACGGGCAAATAACCTGGAGGATGACTCGGATGTTTGTTGTGCCGTTCCCCTTGCCGCCACCATGGGGCAGGGGTGTGTGTACACGGGATTCATACGGAGATCCATGGGGGAGAGAGGATCCCGTCGATGGGAGGATAAAGAAGAGATTCACGTTTCATAGTGTGTGAAATTGTAGTAGCACCAGAGTTTAATCAAATGTAATCCGATTACAGATTACAAATCGCTATTGGAGTGTAATTGTTGATTCAATTACGAATTATGTATTTTCTGTATGTAATTACATATTAGACTACGGAAATTTATGCACATTTATTCATATTTTTAAGAGCGTGGAAAAAGACAACCCATTCAAATAAAAGTGTTTTCTAAATATCTAATACCTTCTTAATATCATAAAATATATTTTATTTGCGGTGTTTCAGGTATTTTTGTATCTACGTATCTTTGTGCATTTCAGCAAATTTAAAATCGCCATAAATGCATTAACATTCGCAGTCTAGTGATTATTAGTCGTTGTTGACTACAAAGTCAAGTCAATATTTGACTGATAATGAATTTGTGATTGAAATAGACTTGGATTTAATGAAGTAGAAACTATTTAGAGCTTTGGAAATTTTGTGTGATTCAATTAAAATATATTGGTAAATGTTTAAATTATGTATAACAGAACAATTTTTGTGGGTTTTTGAAAAGTATCTTTGGAATGGCCAACAGAAAGAAAATTTAATATTTTAATGCTACGAAAGCCTCGTATAAATATTATTTAAGCTTCAATTGAGCTCCTTAGCTGACAAATGGATTAAGTCTCCCTTTTTTATTTATTACAGCATTAACAAAATTCAACTTTTGTGTGATATTTTACAAAAAAAAAGTTTGGAACAGACTGCAACTTTGTTTGAAGAAAATAAAGTGAAAGAATAATAATTAGACTGCGGATTTCATGCAAAATAGAGCTTTTAGAAACTGAAATGATTTCTTAAAACTTTAATACTGTGTTTTATTTTGTGAACATAACTTAAACTGCATTTTTGATATTTTGTATATTCTAATTTCTATCAGCAGCCTCATAGATTTTTACATATTCAGAATTGTCATGAATGTATAAAAATCCGGAGTCTATTAATTATGAAATAACTCAAAAGAGAAACTCATTTTTTTCAATAGTAAACTAATTCACATTATTAATAATACATTATTCACTTTACTGCAATTTAATTATTAAGTAAATATGATACTGACTTTTTTTTAGATCACAAAAAATTACCTACGCAAATTGAATTGATAAATGACTTAAGTATTGTTAGCACTACTTACGCATTTCTATAATAAACACATTTTTCGAGATTTTGGACTTGCAGTGACTTGAAAATTTATTCATAAAGACTGTATTAAAATTGTTTAAATTCTATAAACGATATTTACCTTTATGCCACAAAAGTCATAGAAACTAAGTAAACAATTCCGTTGAAATTGAAAACGACCCAAATCGAAAGAATAAATTAACACTGCGAATTGTACAGTTAATTAAAATTTGGAGTACATGTAAACCAACCTGTAAATCACAGTACAATGCACAATATTTTTGAATTGAGAAACCCAATTCTCTGTCTCCTTTAATAAAAATTTAACGTTGCATAAAAATCCGCAATAATCAACTTTCCATTTTTCTAAACTTATTTAGGTGTCAAATTACTCTCGAAATTACTTTCTCGAAAAAGTTTTCTCTCAAAGTAAAATAAAAACAGCGATTCCCACCGGAAATACCCAATATTTCAGTAATAAAAAACTGAAAATCCGTCTCAATCAATCCAACAATTACTCCAAGCGAACAATAAACCCAGAACACTATCGCTTCACCCCGTCGCCTCGTTAATCACTATCTAAAACTGTCAAAGTATTAATTTCCTTCCACGCTCCGTGTCAAAGATTATCGGCCGAATTTCTAGATACACGGAGCACTCGAGCTCGATAATATTAGCGGAGCGTTTAACAGCGAGCCCACCCGGGATTATTTCAGCTTTATCATATCAGCTGGATAAACAAACAATAAGCGGCCGAGAGACCGAAGAGGTCGGGGTCGATTAGTAATTATAATGAGGTTGATTATACAAATAAGCAATTCGTAATCGTCCGATTTAATTCGCTTTTCGCTGTTCCCTTCTCCTCTCCGCTTTCACGACTTTCGGCTTTTTGCACCGTTTCACGAACATCCTCGCCGACGGAAATTAGCGCGCGGTTCGACGCGTCAATGCGGAACGATTCCGATTCCAATTCCAAGAACAGTCGAAACGAGGGACGGAATTGTCGAGGCGCAAGCACGACTCACCCCACCTCGGCGGCAAATATTACCGATTCATGTTTACAAGCAATAACGAGCCACCGTTGACTCGAACCCGTCGCACAGTGGTCCAAATGCCCGATCTGGCTGGCCAAAAGTCAATTTCAAAAATTTGACCTAGGCTAAAAATTTTTTTTGTTCGAGGTAGCTAAATGTATGAGGAACAACGTACTAAGTTTACTTTTTCGATTTATGCACTCATAAAATGCTGAGCTGTGATCAAAGTTCAGAGTTTTTGGAACGCGCCTTCCTTCTTAAAATTCTCTGAAACAGCGTTTACTTCTGAGTGATTTTTATATACTTTGCGTAAGTCATACGATTTTTTTTTCATAACGAAAGTTTCTCAGGTAAGTATATTCTATACTTTAGTGAAGTTGTTACTCTTGTTTTTGCATATTTTCTTATAGTTATCGATATTTAAAGATGGCCAATACATCGATGATCATTCTTATATATGTAGAACTTCACGAGTGATTTTGTTGAGAGTCCCGTGAGATCCCGCATTATTTCGAACGGCATTATATTCGGTGAAGATTTGTGCATCGGATGCAAAAAGAATTGGTTGCACCAACTTGCACCTTTTTGACTTAAAGCATTTTGTCTGTCGCGGCGCGAAGCGGTTAGGGCAGTAAAACATGTGCGCGGCAGACTTTGGGACTGCAACTACGCGCTGTGTTCGTACAAATTTGTGTACACACAGATTTGTATTCTTGGTGCCCAATGACGCCAATTATGCACAAAATTCTTATACATGGATCAATTGTAATCGAGCATGCTTTACTTCCAATTGGCCAGTTATCAGAAGAAGAAGCTGCTGAAGCTCGAAATAAACATTTCCGATCATACCGGCAAAATTATGCAAGGAAGTTTTCCAGAGAAACGTGTAACATAGATATAATTAACCGATTGCTTTTAACATCTGATCCACTTTTAACTGGCATCAGAGAAACACCAAGGAAGAAGACAAAACCGTTCCTGAAGGACACTATAGAAATGCTTCTTCCATTAGAACCTTTTTACGCGGAACAAAACACGGAAAATATAGAGCATTTTTCCTCTAATTCAGACCAATTTTCGGATGAAGAGTTCTGACAGTTGTTAGCAAATCCCAATTTCACTCCGCAAACATTTAAAATATTTGTAAGTACTTTTTTGTTACATATTATTGCTAAATTTAATAATTTAATACTTTTAATTTTAAATAATCCTTCTAAAACTATTAAAAAAACAATATTTTTTTAAGAAAAGTGTATTAGATTTCATTTGGAAACGTTTAAACCATATAGAACATGTAAAATAGTTATGGCCAGCCAGATCGGCCAATTGGACCACTGTGCGTCGGGTAGGAAAGAAATTTCCGCACGGCGGAAGGAGACAAAAGCCCTCCGGGTCGCGGTTGTTCCCCGAGTCCCTTCTGCGTCGCCATTGTGCGCGTCCGTCGAGGAATGACCGACAGACCGCCTTCGAGTCCTCGGCCCCCGAGCTCTTTCATGCGATAACAATAAGCTTAATAACGCAAAAAACAGACTTAGATAATTCTCGGCGAGGCCACCGTCGCGTCGCGTCGCTGAGACAATGTTGCCATGGCTATTGTTGCCCTGTGATTCATACGAGATTGACCGTTTAGCCTTTTGCCTTCAAGGGTTGGGGAAAATTGAATTTCCGTATTGGTGGCCCTGAAGAATTGGCCCTTTGAAACTTAAATTCATAATTTGTTTACCGTGGATGGAATAGTAAGAATGTTTTGGAGACTCGGATGATGGAAAGAAGGCTGTGTGCTTTTTGATACTTTGGATATTTTTTTTGTGTGGATTTTTGTTTTTTTATTTTGCGATCCGTGATGGTAAAATTCATGTTATTAATTAACGTTTAATATACATAGTCTTTGTACGATTAAATTTTTTTTTAAGTAATGATTAGTGACACGTATTGTACCTTTTTTTTATTTTACTTGTGATAAACAAAACAAGAGATATTAAAAATATGTTTCTCTTTATTCTGAAGTCTAGGAGTCGAATAATTAGAGGAAGAGTAATACTAATTTAAAGACTTTTTTCATGAATGGGTCTGTATTAAAATGCCTGCACTGATTTTTTATTCAAAAAATTTTATAATATCATTGAAACATGGCTAATTATGTTCACAAAGCGCAGATACAAACAATTTCACGGTGTTTCGACGAGAAAAATGTTTAATTCGCCCTTAAAAATTTGACTATGATAATTGAATATTTAGAAAGTTAGCGAACTTTGTACGATAAAAGTTTTTAGTGATTTGGACTTTTTTTTATGTAGATTTCTTTCTTATTCTGCAATCTAGTATAGTAGAATTCATTGCTATTCAAGAATACAATTATAATTTTTAGTTATTTTAATTATAAAGAACTGAAACCACAAAAAACATGTGAACATTTATTATTTTAGGTTTAAGTGACTATATCGAGTGCCAGACTACTCTTCATTTTGTCAATTTTGTTACATAAAAATTTCTGAATACTACTTAAGCATGAATAATTGAATTTATAAAACGTCGACAGAGTTACACAACGTTTTCTTTAAAAAAATGCCAATCGCAACTTCAAAAATTTGATTATCAATCAAATATAAAATAAGTTGAATAACTTTGGAAGATAAAAAGTCGAGAGGTTTTTAATGCTTTGGAAATTTTTTGCTCGATTTCTATTCTTTATCTCTGCAACCAACGATAACCACATTTATGTTAATTCAGAGTAATTACAATTTTTATTTATTTGAGAACGATTTAAACCATAGAAACTTCATGAAGTCTCTCTTAAAATACCTACACTGCTCTGAATCTTACTAATTTTGTCTTCCAAAAATTTGTGAACATTACTAAAACACAACTAATTAAGTCCACGAAATCTTGCCGCAAAAAGTTTCACAGCGTCTCCACAAAAAATATCAAAGTCACCCTAAAAAAAACACACATCTCTGTCAATAGAAATTCATCCATAATTCTTTTAGTTCTCCTTTTCTACTTTTTCACTCCACCGAAAAACAACGAAAGAATCAGAAATTCCTAAAACTCTCTACGAAATCCACGAGCTTCGAATTGCTTCATGAATGATCGAAAGACAAATTTTCTTTCGTTCTCCTCGATCATCGATAACGAGATAGCAATCAGATTAATAAATACTATTCGTTCGTCTACGGAAAATGCCCCAACGATTTAATGGCTTCAACACACTCGCAACTGCTTGGTAATAAAATGCCAATAAAACGAGCGAAACACTGCACGCTATTATCTCTTCGATTCGTTATCGATAAGCGCATCCAGCAAACATCGTTGCACGGGAAATTCGAGGAAAACACTTGAAGCTTTTCGCAAAACGCGGGGATCAAACGAGCGTCGAATTACGCGATATAATATAATAATTGGGCGATGGAAAAATTCGCTAGTGTATTAAATTGTTGACGCACCATTTCGTTTATTTATTGCGAAGTGCTTCACGAATTTTCATATCCATTAAAACTGTATTTGCGCAGCGAATCTGTTTCATTCTGATTGTTTAGTCATAAAGTGAAATTGTATTTTGGAAACGCGATTCCACTCTTCCAGTGACCAAATTAAAAAAAGAAATGAGAGAGAAAAATTGAGAGGAATACTAAAGTTAAACGCCTGCTTTAATTTCACAAATAGTAACTGAAACGCTAAAAAAAAAAAAATGATGTTCCTTCAAGCAAGCCATTTGTCACCAATTTAAATGCGCAAAGCCCGACGTGCCGCTTCGCAGTTAATTATTAATTAGCCGAGCGACGGGCAACGTTCGCCGACTTCCAACCGTCGCGAAATTCTATTTTCGCCCGGCGGCACGTGAAAAATTCATCCGCGTAATTGAACGATTCCGTAAACGCGAGTCTCGACGCAAAGTCGAAGGCGAAACACTTTGAAAACGCCATCGCGCGACATTGTAATTCCGTAATGGGTGTAATTGAACAGCTGTTATCAAATCCGGGAGGGAAGGCGGCGACGACGAGCCGGTTTCTCGAAAATAATCTACATCGCGAATTACCCGTATCGACGTGTCCCGGCCGTTTTGCTCTTAATTTACGACGAGAAATTACCAGGCATCGGAGGAGGGGACGCCAGGTGACATCGGCGTCCGATTATCTGGCTTTATCTAGTGGCGAAAATTACTGCTCGTCGTGCTAAGAAACGAGCGGTTTGCCGAACCTCGATATCGCGAAATGCATGGACAAAAAGCCTTGATCGAACGTCAAGATAAATCATGATTAAGACGAGCGAGCAGCCTTCATTTACTTAAAAGCGCGCGATTTTTTGGAACGAGAACATTCGTTAACATGATTTTCATTACTGAGTTTTGTGTATTTTTGTGTTGTACTGAATTCTGTTTTCTTTTAATACACAATTTCTATTATTTAGATTTTGTAATAATTAGACTGTGCATTTTGATACATTATCACAATTTTGAATAGATAAAAATCTGGGAGATTGTTAACAGATGTTGAATATTAAAATATACAACATATAAAAAATGTAGTACAAATTACAATATGTGAAAAATAAGATGCACTGTTTTTTTAAGCTTCAATTCTTTATTTGTGTTTTTAAAAATTCGATTTTGCATATAAATCTGTAATTTAGTTGGAATGGTTTTTATTATTAGCTCGATCAGAAAATTTGTAGTATTTTTAAGATTATATTTTTAAAATTTTTAAGATTTTCTGTAGAAAAATTGTGAAATTGATTGATAAACTATGAAAAGTGGTTTGAGTTAAAAGAAGAGTTTGTACTATTTTTAAGAACGGTGGTAAACAATTTTTTGGGGAATTGTAAAAGCAGAAAATTGATGCAATTTTGTGTGAAAAACATTGAACTATATTTTACAGCTTCTAAATATATAGGATTGTTAAAAGTCAGTAAATTATTAGAAGTCTATAGATTTTTGTGCAAATTCAAATTTTTAAAAATGCAAATAAAGAATTGAGGCTTGAATAATAGTGTTTTATTTTTTAAGTACTGGAATTTGTATCACATCTCTTGATATTTCGTATATTTTGGAATTCATGAGCAGTTTGCATATTGAAATAGTTATGAATGTATAAAAATTTGTAGTCTAATTATTAAATATTAAAGTCTGTGTTTCACATGAAAATCCTGCGCGATGGAAAAACTGAATCGCATATATATGAATTTCATCATAAAAAAATATGTATTATACTATGAAAATTGTTATGTAAATGTTATGCAAAAAAAAAAAAAAATTAAAATATTGTAGACCAGTGTAATTTGTTATTGGCCTTCGAATGTGTTTATGCAAATTCATATTTTACTGCCCAGAACAACAATTGATTCTTAAATGAATAAATGCCTTCGTTTCTGAATATTGTAAAATACATTTTACCTTTGATATTTTATACATTTCTACGTCTGTGAACATCTTTCCACCTTTTCGCAATTATGAAATTGTCATAAATGCATAAAC
Source organism: Perdita meconis (assembly GCA_030770465.2). NCBI lineage: Eukaryota > Metazoa > Arthropoda > Insecta > Hymenoptera > Andrenidae > Perdita > Perdita meconis. Next base: position 3,808,744 of record JASKOS020000001.1, read on the forward strand.
AGTCCGCTAATAAATTTTAACTCCGTTCTTCAGCACAAAGAATAAAATAACAAAGTGCCGCAGTAATATTCTAAAAGTTGAATTTTAAACATACTAATATCTATTCTGTCCTATGCAATGAAAGTGATGTTATGCATCCGCATACAAAGAGATTTGACTCACCGTTAATGGCGGCTGCATAATGCAAATCAGTAAATTGTGTAGTGTAGAACGTAATGAGTTTACAAGAGCACGGAAAATAATACGCCTCGGTATCCGAACCGTCCGTTTATGTAAATTCGTAATCAGCCGGTTAGTAAGTTAAGTAGTTTTATCTTAAGAGCCTGAAATATCGATTCGCAAAGGTTTAACGGAAATTCGCGAATCCGTAACTTTCACTATCGGAGCGACGGCACGAAATTCACGCGTCGAAAATGCCCGACGGCGAATGTAGTTTGCCGCCGCTGTTCGAGTTATCGAAATACAAATATTTAATTTGCTAAAATTCACCCGCCGCGTTTCGTTTAATCGCTGCACGGCAACTGGAATTTAAATGTAGGCTATATATTATACATATAATATTGTGTAGTATGAATGTGGTTTCTATTTTACTGTAGTGTTTATTGTCAAAATTATTGATTTGATTTGTCATTCCGTTAAAAAACGTCGAGATGTCGAAAATATGTCTGTGTCATGAATTTTCTGTTAATTCCTTGTTGTTTTGTTGTTCAATTTAAAGTTGTCCTTTATTCTAATAAATCCCACAATTGTACTATATTTCGGTAAATTGTAGTATATAAGTTGAAACAAAATATAGCATGCAAAATGCTTCGTAGTTAATTAAACAAAAATTTAAGTATCAACTAAAGTAATTTAATTGGAAGTAATTCAGCCAGAAATTTTAATTAAAATTGTTGAGTACCTTTTGTTGATTATTAATAGACTGCGGATCTTTATGCAAAATAAAATTTTCACGGACACAAATAATAAATAGGAACTTAAAAAACAGTATGTTTAATGTTCTAAATGTTCTATCTTGAATAATATTTTTGACATTTTGTATATTTTGGAATATATTAATAGTCTCGTAGAAGTTTTGCACACTTAGCATTGGCCATAAATGCATAAAATCCGCAGTCTAATTATTAATAAATCCTAGATACTAAAAGCGCAAACTAACAACAAATATATTTGGAAGAACAAGTAAAATAAAAAAATCTATGCTGTTTGTTTTTATTACCTAAATTTCCCTGAAAATATTTATATGTATTTTTTCAAAATTCCTCAAAAATACTATACATATTTCCTCCTCCCCCAAAAAGGTGACAACCATGTATCCATATTTCTCTACCCAGACTTTGGCCTGATTTTGCCAAACTCCAAAGGACGAAAAACACGTCCAACGATTCGGGATTCTATCTAATTGCGACCGAGCAGGATTCTATCCGCGAGGCGTTTTATCCGCGATACTGGCCCCACGGAATATTGAATATCTCGTTAAGCGATATCAAAGCGAACCTTCGACTATGTTGCTCTTTACCACGGCGTTTCGATTCGTTCGCCGGAACGCGATCTGCTAATTGTTTTGAGCAACCGTATCCGTTCGACGAAAATCGCGGGGAGGAAAAAGCGGAGAGGCTCGCGCGATATCGCGTTATTAAACCGCAACATCGAGTATCGCGTTGCCACCGCAAGGTCTTGTTGTATCCTTGTAATGCAAATTTACGTCGATACAGTGGAAAAAAAAAACTGACGGCCTTACGAAAGTTCTACGATATCATTATCTTCCGAGTCGCAAGCGGATTATCACTCCGCGCCGCGAGTCGAAATTCTTGTTTGCCTTCTGTTTAGAATTTAGAAGATCGACGGACTAATTTTCTCTGTTCTTGGAAGCGAGGATTTCCAATTTTCTAGAAGGCCGATGCAAGTTGGATCATTTAATTAATCGGTTTTAATTAGATTGGATGGAGTTCTAATGCTTCGGAGTCGCGGAAATGTTGGAATATTAATGAAGGTCATTGGAATAATAATTTGGAGTGCATCTTTTTTTTTAAATGAAATATGTAAGAGTATTTTTCTCAGAAATAGATTCTATAGGAAGTGTATTAAGCAGTGTTTGCAATTTCACTGTTTGGGGAAGAATAAATTATAGTAGGACTTCAATTATCCGAATGATAATTACAGTAGAACCGCAATATTATCCAGCGTAATATTTGTAGTATCATTTATGATGATTATAAGTCTGCAAAAATTTGCAAAGATCTACAAAGATGTAAACAGATGCCAAAATGTGCAAAATATTAAAATTTTAATTCAAGTTGTGATGTTTACAAAGTAAGATAGTGTCAGTCAAATTTCAATTCTTTATTTTTGTTCTTGAAAGTCTAATTTTGCATAACAATCCGTCCAGTAGTATTTGCAGAATAATTTATTTTTCTAGTAAAATTATTTGCAGTTGTATTTAATGACTGATTTACAGATTATTGTTTTTTTTTATCAACTTCTACTTTTCAGACAATTTTTGAGATCCTTACTTAAAAATGTTCGACACTTATAAATAGACTGCAGATGTTTATCCATTTATGATAATTTTAAATATTTGAAAACTTGTAATAATGTTCGTAAATGAAAAATATATAAAATATTCAAAATAATAAACATTTTATAGTATTTAAAATAAAAAACCTACTTCTATTTAAGTTTGAGCTGTTCTTTTATTTCTATAAAACTATGAATTTGCATAAACTTCCGCATTCTACTTATAAATCCTAATAAAATAAACAGCTGATAGTTGAAAATTATTAAAGCATGGTTTAAGTTTTACTCGATGTTAAACTGCATTCTTGTACTTAATAGATTTAATAATTGGAACTCTTAATAAACAGCGGATTTTTACGCATTTATGACAATTCTAAAACTGCAAAAAAATGCGAGGCTATTGACAAATGCGAAAATATACAAAATGTGAAAAATATAATGCGAATTGTAGTACATATTTACCAAAATAAGACGCTATTACTCAATTGTGTTTGCAACAACTTTACTTTGTATTACAAATCGGAGTCTATTTATCAATAAAAAAATTCCATAGATCAATAAGAAAATCGATAAGAAATGCTACTGTGTCTCTCATTCTTTTTATCCAAGATTTCAATTAATTAATACATCAAGTTAAAGTACAGTAAATCTTGAAATGAAACTTGAACTACAGTTTAATAATGATCCACAAAAAGATCAGCCTTCAACAGTATAAATATCAAGTCGGTTAATGGAAATTCTACTACATCAGAAAAATTTGTCTCCGCTCATTAAACTCTCATGACTCTCATCATAGTTCAGAGTTGAGAACAGGTTCTGAGGTCAGTCAATAAGCTGACTCACGTTTATCTCGTCAGCAGGAAGCGGAAAAAATTCGAGCAGCAACACCGAGATATTTCTATTATTCCAGATAGCGATAAGCGCGAACAGAATAATCGGAGAATATTTTATCCGATCGCGGAACACATTGCACCGAGCCCTTTTAATTACGTCGAACAACATGGATAATCGCGTCGAGCTTACAAAAATTTGTTTATCGGAGCCCGTGAAATATTTTAATCCGCGTAAACGGAATAATCCCGTGTAACGCATTTTTTTTCGCGCACACATCTTCGTGTCCAGCGATCGAACAGGGAATGGTAAAAAAAAAAAAAATTAAAAAAAAAGGAATTAATGAATTAATCTCATCGAATCCACGCGGCAGAAGTTAAAACGCTTGTACCCTTTAATCGGCACCGGACCCCGGCAATTTCCCCTAATTGCTTTTTATTACTCTTTTCGAGCAATATTTCTGACTCGTTGAGCAACTTGCTGCGCGTGCATGTATTGTAGGCAGATAACGAGATTTCGGGAACCTTTCAACTCTCTCGGCTAATATCGCGATCGAAATTACATCCATTAAAAATACTTCTACGCCCGTGGGAACGTTCTTTTCGTACGGACTCGACCTATAAATGTATTAAAACACGATTCCCCGACGTGTTTCGACGCGGAGGAAGAAATGGAGTCGATGGGGACGATGGAAACCGCGGGTGAATGGACCCCGTGAAACCCGCCGGGCCAAAAAGGCGCAAACGAACCAAATACAAATCGCTTCGACCCTTTCAACCCTAAAGGTTTTAACCCCTCGCCTTGTCGTAACGAGTCGCAATCGCACTGTGAACTTCACGTCAAATATTGGAGCAACGTTGACCTTTCGACCGGGAGGATTACAAACGCCTCGAGGATAATTTCAGTTTACAGAGAAATTACTGTTGAACATCTGCGCGACTGTGTTGAGTCCTTCAAATTTTGTTTTGTCGTGGAGAATGATAATGCGAGAGATAGAAAAAATGAGGAACCTTGAGAAAAGAGCAAATTTTTTTTTAGTAAACTTGAAAATATTATAACACTTTTGTTGTCGATATTTTTAACCCCTGTTATTTGATTTTTTAGAACCTGAATTATTAGTTTATTATTATAAATTTGCGTAACGAAATTCTGATACAATGCCAAGGATCAATAAACGTGGATATTAACACTAATATTCTCGTATTTTTCTTAAAATTGTAATAGGTATTTGAAAAACTATTTTTAAGTCTGCTACGTTCCTCTTAAAAATTCTAAACGGAGCACTTTTTATTATTATTGGGTTAATTTCATGACCTGAATTATGTTACTTATTTCCTTTTTATGCGATCTTAATATCGAGGGCTTGAAAGTTATTCACAATTTCCTTAAACAATTTAATGTAAGACACTAAATAGAACCAAGAAGCACCAATTAACTGTTTTTTAATATAATATTTTAAGTGGGAAAACTGTATAATATATACTCAACCAAATGTATCTGGTTTAAGGCAATTAAATAAATAAATCAAACTATTCTTGTGTCTTTAAAAATATCGATAATGAAGTTTTAATATAAAGAAACCTGAATATTAACATTCGACTTCTCATATTTTTCACAGCAATAAAATAACTGCTAAAGGAAATAAAATATCTTGAATCAAAAGAGTAAAGAAAAGTTCCAAAACCGCAGAAGAATTAATTATCTTTCGACATCACAATTTCTACTCCTCTGTTTAATTTTTCAAACTGCGGAATTAATATTCCTCAGAAGAGATTTCTTGCAAAAAAATGAAAATTCTTTGAAACGGGTCTAAAAATAGTGGAAACTTCAGTAAATATATGAGAAAATATTATAAGGTTTCACAGTACCGAAAAATAAATTTTAGTAGCAAATGGATTACAGTCAAAAATCGCAATATAAAAATTAAATTACGCTGAGGTGAGTCTAAAAAATGACTCAATTTCCATTGATTATACGCCTTCAAAAGAGTAATTTTCAGCTTAAATGTAAAAATTTCCGGACCAATAATCGCATTCCTATAAATTCTCAAATTTGCAACTGCTCAAAACAGAAAATTCTAATAATAGAAAAATTTTCTAACAACTTTAAAGCTTCCGCGGTATTCAAAGACCAACTTTCAGCCTTGTTACGCGTTCTCGTGTAAACAGAGAGAATCTGTCATGGAAAATGGTGAAAAGCGAGGCGCGTTGATACGTTCAACATGTCCCGCGGATGAATAAAAATCGTTGTCACGAGGAAAAACGACACGCTGCGCGGGGATGAACTCGCCTAAGGGCTGACGCGCAACGAGCGACCAGATTCGTCGACGCGAAATGCCAGTGAAGGTGACAGGTGGACTAGTCCGGGGCCACCGGAGGCAAAAACGTTCGATTTCTATCTAGCCGCGCGCCGGTTGGACGGGAAACCTCAAGTCGGGTTTTCAGTGGACTCGAAAATGCAGACAAATCATTCTCTATTCCTATTAAATTAAAATTCACAAAAATTTCTTGTCACGATCTATAATTCCACTCAGCAATTCAGAATATGTAATTCTAGCTAAACACATGTAAACGCGGCTTAAACATTATCAGTCGAAGAATTTAATTCCGCGTCGCGTTGATAGATTCAGAATTATTTCTAAACAGAATTTGGAAACTTGTTTTCCCGTTAGAAAATTGCTGTGAAGTTTCGATGAAACGTTGAAACATTCGGCTTTGAAATTTATTGTTTCGGCTTTGTTGAATTCTTTATTATGTTCTGATAATGTAAAGTCTGAAGGTTCATGTTCATGTGACTCTAAAAGTTCTGACCTTTTAAAATTCATGGTATTGATTTCAATGTCATAACTAGTTGTTGTATGGATGTTTATGCAAATTCATATTTTCTTGGAGAAAAAAAGAATAATTGAAACAATAAATAGAAATGTGGTTTATATTCTAAATATCATAAAATATATTTTATACATTTTTTTGCATCTATGAATATTACTGCAAGTTTTCCCATATTTAAAATTGCCATAAGTGCATACAAATTCGCAGTCTATTAATTATTAATCGTTGTTGACTACATAGTCAAGTCAATATTTGACTGACAATGAAATTGTGATTAAAATAGACTTGGTGATTAGACTTAATGAAGTAGAAAATGTTTAGAACTTTGGAGATTTTGTGTGATTTAACTAAAATATATTGGTGAATGTTTAAAAGATGCCAAAACCTACAAACTATTGAAAGTACAGTTCGAGTTACAATATTTTAAAAAATTAGACGTACTGTTGTTGAAGTTTCTATTGATTTTATATGCATTTCTAAACATTTTATTTTGCATGAAACTGCGCAGTCTGGTCATAGCACCAAAAGTCAAATGAAAACGTACTTTGAATGATGTCAATTCACCTTAAAGACAGTGTGTTGGATTTTGAATCCATGAAGCACTGTTTCATTAAAAATGGAGCAATGTATTTTTGCTACGGTTTCATTATAATTAGACTGCGGATGTTTATGCATTTATGGCAATTTTAAAATTGTAAAAACTCATAAGAACTATTAGACATATGTCACACATAAAATTAAAAAAATAAAATATAATAAATAAAACACATAAAATATAAAAAATAAAATATATTCTATAATATTTAGAAAACAAAACATACATTTATTCAGAATACTGTTGAACTGTATGTTTATAAAAATATGAATTTGCATAAACATCCACAGTCTAATTGTAATTGTTAAGTTGAATAGATTCTTCGATAAAACTGAATCACGAGAATCCGCCTTAAAGGCACGTATATTAGGTGTAAGAGTAAGCTATTACTGTTTCATCCAAGACGAGGCAGAGATCGATGCTCCAATTCTATTCGCCGAACCCCACCGCATTCTTCGCTCGAAGTGAATCATGTAAATTCGCCTTAAAGACACCGGCATTAGGTGTACAAATCAGTAATCCACTACCGCCCGATCCAGAATGGAGCAGAGATCGCTCCAATTCGGTTCGACTCTACCACATTCTTCGACCGAAGTGAATCACGCGGATTCGCCTTCAAGACATTTGTATTAGGCTACGAATCAGTAGTCCACTATTGTTCCATTCGAAATGGAGCAGAGGTAAACCCACTGAGTTGGAATTTCCGGATGAATGGAAAACTAGGTCCTCAAAAATGACTCGTACAAACTAATTATTAGACAGCGGATCTTTATGCAACATAAAATTTTTATAAGCACAAATAAAGAATATGAATTTGAAATTAAATATGTTTAATCCTCTAATCATTCAAGCTTGAATATTATTGGTAATTTTTTGTATATTTTAACATATGATAAGAGTCTGGTAAATTTTTGACTTACTTAACATTGTCATAAATGCATAAAATCCGCTGTCTACTAATTATGTATTTTTCGAAGTAGTGATAAGAAAAATCCGAGCCCGATAAAGTATCTAAGCCGTGACTATTTATAAACTTATTGTGGTTGTTCGGGTATCCGAACGATTATCTAATTTTATTTGGCGTGAAAGGAAGTATGAAATCTTTTTGCGAATTCTCTTGTCCAAAGGATTAGCGTTAATTGAGCCCAATAATTGATTCAATTTTGTTAGCATTGAAAAAAATTTGATCTTTGTGTTATATTTTACAAAATATTAAGAACAGAATTTGGCTTTGTTGTGAGAAAATAAAGAGAGAAAATAGTAATTGTTACACTGTAGATTTTTATGCATTTATGGTAATTTTATACCTTCTATAATTTATGGTAATTTTTATTTCGTACAAAACTCCATGAAATATCAAACCTTGTATAGATTTTATAATATGTACTAGCAACGAAAATTTCTACATTCGTTTCTAGATTTTCTCGTCAGTATTATCACTGAATCAGTAGAATTTCCGTCATGAGAACGCGAAGACTGAACACGACCTTATCCAGATTATTTCTGCCTCTTCGCGCAGTCTCGCGAAAACAATCTGACGTTCAAATTTAGCGCATTTTCGTATCCGCGAGCGAAGGTAAATGCATACGTCAGCTTTATACTTCCGGTGGACTAGTAACTACGTGGAACACGGAGAGAGAATAGATTTTGGTGCACAATAAAAGCACAGAGATCTGTTTTGTGGATCGGAGCAAAATAAAAGCTCCTTTGAACTTGGAGAAAAAAAATGGCGAGAGACAATATATTGACTAATATAAACAGAAGCGTTTCGCTCGGTTCTAGATGTCCGAGACATGTTTACTTTGACACTCAGCTGATTTCATAATGGCAGTTTCTGCGGACGACTGCGCACTGCGAGCGAACTGATCTCAGATACGCAATAATTTATGGGATGGTCTGAACAGACCTCATAATTTACAGGATGCTCATCGCAACGGTGATATCTGGTCACTACGTGTCGAGTTAATCAATTTTTAATTGCTAATTAGCTAGATTAGATAACGTTTCGAAAGAATTTTTTGAGAGTCATGAATAACTTTTGATTTTCAGGAGTTTCACCAAAATATTGAGCTGCTTGGAAAGTTTGTAAACAGTGCTTTAAAATTTCTACTTTTTGCGAATCAAGTTTTTCCGGGGAAAAGTCATAAAATTTACTGGCAGTTTATTCTTTGTTTGTTCTCATCACTTTTCCTCTGAAAAATTGGATGCTTTAAAAATATGAACTTGAAAATACTACAAATTTTCCGGGAAAATTGTTGTGTATAAAAACTGTATCACTGCAAATTATTCGACTGTTTTCCAATTAAATAAAAAATGAGTTCAAGAAGTTTGAAATGAATGCCTGAAGAAATTTAGCTAAAAGTTTCCAGTTTCCAGATTTTTCTTATTTTGTGTTTGTAAATATCCAGTTATAGATTTTATGAGCTACTGAAAAAAAACATGCACGAATTTATTGCCTGCTTGAGAAACAGTGACGACGGGAAAACAGCAAGTGCTGGGATTTTTCGGATGTTTTTGTAACTATGCCAAGTGTTGTTTTGATTTTTTCAATGAGCTTTGAAGTACAAATTATAGTGATGAACGTTTTTGGAAATAATGGGCAATAATAAACGCTGGACTATGGAAATATACAATGCAATAATAGAAAGCAATTCAAAATCGTAAACACATTACAAGATTCCAATCTTTTTCTCCACAAGATATATTTTTTCATGGTCAAGAGATTTATCAGTTTCACTTTTTGTTTCACAGTGAAAACGTCTCAAAATATAGTGAATAACTCTGGAAATTCAAATCTTTAATTAGTGAACACTGACTATAATATTTTAATATTATACATTCGAATTTTATTAAATTAAAACTTTGAGGTTTAAAAATTCGTCTAACATATTTTTTCTATGAGAATATTACATAAATTCTGCTTTCTAGAAAAGTTTCAATAAAAAGGACTTGTTCAAGAATTTATTGAAGAAAAACTCTTCCATGAATCAACAATTTTGTTTTATCATAATGGAGAATGTCAAGGAACAATAAACGTAAATACTATAACCAACTTCAAGTATTTTTATAATTGGAACAGTTAGTACTTAATAAAATAAAAACTGTAATTTAAATTATGAATTTATCAACAAGATTATGTATCTGTCAACAAGATGTTTGCATATTTAAAATCGTTATAAATGCATGAAAATCCATCCGCAGGTACCGATTACAGTGGAATCTCGATTAACCGAACTGATATATTTATAACAGAAAATGATAAAAATTAACAAAACATCATAAAAATCATAGTTCAAGTTTCACTTGAAGTTCCACTACACTCTTACATCCGGAGCTTTAATTAATTTAAATCCTAGGTAATTAAAAATGGGGATAAACATGATTTAGATAATCGAGCCTCCACTGCAAGTTTATTCCAACTCTGTACATACAGTGGAACTTTGATTATCCGATTTACATTTATCCTCATTTTTAATTACCCAGGATTTGAATTATAATATTTTACTGCTCAGTCCATACATAGGTATGACTTTGGATACAGCGTTATTGTTTAATAAATCTTTTTAGTTTCTTTGTGATTATTTCTTATACCTCTTCTTGTCTCATTTTTTCAAATAGTATTCCTATTTCTAATTTCCAACTTCTTATTTACAACTAAAAATTTGTACTTTGTCATCAAAATCTACCAAAAGTTGCTACCATTCTTAAAAACAGAAGGACTTCAATTAATTAATGCTCTAGATCTAAAGCTAGATTCAGACACGTCCAGTAATTTAATCGAGTGGCAAGTAGCTACATTGTTTTACTAAATTTTAGTGTTCATACATAGCGAATTACTAAAATATTCGCCACTCGACTAAATTACTAAACGTGTCTGAACCAACCTTTAGAGTGCAGTGAAACTTGAACTATGATTGTCATAACGTTTTACTAATTATCATAATTTTCTGTTATAAATGTAAATCCGGTTAATCGAGGTTCTATCGAAATAAACGAAAAACGACGCTGAACAAGCAAGCAACGAAAATCCCAAACACCTGGTGCGTTCGACCAGTGCACCGTTCCTCGGGCGGCTGACGCGATAAACAGAAAATGGGTCTCGGTTCTCTCACCTCGAGCTCCTCGTAGGTGCGGAAGGCGAGTATGGCGAAGCCGTCGATAATGTCCTCCTCGAAGGGAGGCTCCTTCTGGTTGGCGGCCGCGAGGGAAGACTTCTTGCGGGGCCTGGGGGGCCGGGGTGGCCGGGGCGGTCGCGAATGGCTGTCACGCGGGTGACCGGTCCTGGCGAGGCCGAGGCCGAGCGCGGCTGCGGCTGCGGCCGCGGCGGCCGGTTCCTCGTCCTCGCCGCTGTGACTGTCCTCCTCGTCGTTCCCCCGTTGCCTGCCCGTCGGCTGTTGTTGTTGCTGCGGCTGATGGTGATGATGGTGATGATGCTGCTGTTGCTTCGCGCTCGCCAGACTCTGCGCCAACATGCGCTGGGCACGCTCACGTCGCCGGTTCCTCTGGTTCCGTTGCTTCGCCTCGATCTCCATCTCGCGAGATGGGTCGCGTGTGTGTCCCTCTCCTACGCGTCTCTCCCTCCCCTCGCCAGAGGTTCTTCGGAGCGGAGAGGCGGCCGTTGTCCCGAGAGAGAGACAGAGATGACTTTTCTAGCGGTGTCTCTCACGACCGAGGAGTTCGCCGCGACGTTCGGACTTCCGCGCGACGAAGGAGCTGGGGGTGGCCGACGATGGAGGCGCACGACGATTCCGCCGGATCGTCGGGCATTCTACCTAGCGGTCCGTCTTCGATGCTTCTTTCACCGGCGCGTGGGGAACCCGCAGAGCGAGAGAGTGAGAGAGAGAGAAAGAGAGAAGAAGAAAAAGAGAGAGAGAGAGAGAAGGGGAAGTACACTGGCTTTACACACTCTCGCGGGACGTACGCATGCCAATATGTACACCGAGATATGCCTTCCGAGCACGGTTTTCCACCCCGAGGCGAGGAACCTCTTCCTCCGGGAGACTCGCCTCTCGGGGGTTGAGAAAGACGTTCGCAGGTCACACGGTGTCACATCGATCGCCGAAGGAGGAGAGAGTCAGTCCGGGTGCGTGGCGAGGCACGCGAAACACGCACGCAGGGCGGACAGACGGAGACACACTGCTTTCAGCGAGCGAGAGAGAGACAGAGAGAGGGAGAAAGAGAGAGAGACAGACAGTATGCAAGCGAGAGAGAGAGAGAGAACACTGGGCACGTCGTCAGGGCACAGCGAGACTTCAGAGCATCGAACACACTTTGAATGATCACGATCACAGGCACGTATCCTGGAGACGACGGATCGGTCGCGGTCGTGTTTCCCCGAGGCGCGTCGTCGACGCCGTCGCCGTCGGAGTCATCCTCTCGTTCCCCGTCACTCCTCTTCCACCACGTCGTCCTCGACGACGTCCGGACGACACCGGCTAACCGCGAGCTGTCCGCGTCGCGACGCACGTCCGCAGGTGGAACCCGTTGCTCCGTGACGAGGATGGCGACACGATATCCAGGTTATTGCCGTCGACGGTTGCTGCTGCCTCCGCGAACTAATACCGCGGCTGGATGCGGCCACGAAGCGCACCGATTGTTTGGAATGGCGGATCGAACGGGCACCACGCACCGTTGCCGCATCGTGTGGTAAAAATGGCCGCGACCTGCCCGCACCGTGCTCTCGCACGCACACACCGCCACTTTTCGTGCACCACGGATCGCGGCCCCCGTCAAGGGACGACGACGAGGAGGATCGCGCACTGCCACCGGCACATCCTCGGCTCCGCGGCCTGGACACAGACCCCCGCGGTCACGAAAGGGAACGAAACCGACCCCGACACGACCCTGGCACACGCCCCGAATTACGCGTGGACGACACGGATTCCTGCGACCGCTGCCTCCGCGGCTCTCGACTCCTGGTTTCGCCGTGCTACGCTCCGTGGATCGTTGTCCCCCTGATTCCCGAGGTGGACGACTCGCGGTGGTTCTCGATGCTCGGCTTCTCTGGCTCGCCTAGCCACCGCTATGCATTTCTGTCATCCGTCCTCCGTCTCTCTTCCTTTCCCACCACCCCTCGACAACTTCCACCTCCGTCGCCCTTCTTTCCACCGCGTACACCTTCTGCTACGTCTGTCTCGCTTCCGACACCGCCGCGACTCGCTTCAACGGCCGAGGGAACATGGCGTACCTATGCTTCGGAGACGGGAACAGAGATACAGCCTCGATGTATTGTCGCTCGTCGAGGGTCGTGCTTCTTGCGGTGGTCCCCACTCGACTGATGAGAAGCAGCTAGGTACTTTTCGTTTGGCGCTAGGAAAACGAACGGCGCGACCTCTTCGAAGATTAGAACGAATCGGTCGTTTCGGAGTTTCAATCTTTCACTCGAGTTGGCGCCACTTGCCGCACGGTCCTGTTGCCGATTCTATTTTTATTTCACGATTTCTCAAGAAAATATCAATTCTAATTTATTTCAACTCGTTTTATTTCAAAACGTTTCTCTGGCGGTAAACATTAAATGTTTCAACGGATTCTCCTTTTAGGAGGCTATTTAATCCTGGATTACTAAACATTCGTCTGAATAATAACGTAAACGTTTTATATTTACAATTTTCTACTTTTTATATAATAACTAAAGGCTGGCTCAGACATGTTTATTAATTTAGTTGAGTGGCAAGTAATTGCATGGTTTTACTAAATTACTCGACTAAATTTTAGTGTTCGTAGATACATACATAGCAAATTACTACAATACTTGCTACTCCACTAAATTACTAAACGTGTCTGAATCAGCTGTTTATATTTTATTTATAGCAAATGAAAGAGCTACAAGAAATATATGCATTTTTTTGTTTCGAAATCTACGAGTAGGATAATACTAATATAGAGTAATACTAATTTTAGTATACATAGTCAGGATCAGCCAAACGTATACTGCAGGTAATGCAAGACCTAAGGGCGCTTAATGCCTGGGGCGCCAATAGCCAATATCAGGGACCACTTCGGTCGCAAAACAATATTTTTTTAATTTTTACTATAAGCGCTATTTCTGCGAAGACTTGTGTTTAATTTGTATATTTCTTTTTCTCTTTTTCCCTATGATATTGTACTAAGTCTAGTTAAATTCTAGCGTGCTGTATAAATTCTAGCATAAGGGCGCCAAACACCCAAGCGCCAGCCCTGTACATAGTAATCTAGGGCCTAGGGTTAGCAATTCAAGATTTTCTTGAGCAGTTGAATCAGTTTAATTTGAGCTCTCTTGCAATTTTTGAGGACATGAAATTGCTATATTTTTCCTATTTCCAATTAAATATAAACAAATACCTAATGTTGTTCGAAAACTTTTTTAAATAATCATGCGCTAAATTATATGAATAAATATGTATTGTGTTTTTACACTCAAATATTTATATTTTCATTCTTGTGTCGTCAATTTTCATATATACTTCATATAAACACAATAATTTTGATATATCTGCAATTTTTTAATCTTTTCTATTATATCAATAGATCATATTACTTACAAACGCAGAATAACTCAATACTTCATTAAAACAGACGTATGTATTTATCCGACGTATTTTAGCGATTTATAAACTATTTGAGTATATTCATGCCTTTAAATCAACGCGCGCAAAATGAAACAGACATGCGCACACGCGCCACAAGAAACCCAACCTGCCCACATGTTCCTCGGCGGGTAAACAACGAAACGATGCATCGAAAAGTATATGATAACCCAGAAATCTCCTTCCATAGTTTCTTGCTCAATAAACCCGAGAGATTCGTCTCGCCAGGTGTTAATTGACCGTGAATGCAAGGCTCCAGGATTAAATGGAACCACCGTGAAAGCCAGCGCGTTATCCGCTTTCGCGATCCACAGAAAATCCGTCGCGCGTTGACATTCCACCGCGAGGAAAGATTGTTTACTTAGAAATAGAACTTTCTCCCCCCGAAGCATGCGCCCAGTTTCGCAGCTAATGCATACATATAGGGTGTACCTTGTCGAGAGGTTGACGACGTAATAGCGGATTTCTCCGATATGGTATTATCTTCCTTGCGCGGTGACATCATAGCGATCTGTAAACGGAGGAAACGGGAGGAATTTCCGTTGGGAGAAAAACGCGACGAACGGCTGGGCGGCGCACCTGCAAAGGCGCGCCTCTTTTGAACCAGTTTCTGCGCCGGAGTAATTGCGATCGGGACCGATCGAAGTCTCGGCCGCGTGTGCTCGATCGTGGCGATTTTGTTTGACTGCTTTTGGCGCTGGCCACCGTTTTCAAATCCTTATAGGTCAAGTTGTCCGAGTTGGTGGCGAACGACCGTGGGCTGTTCTTCTTGATTACCTACATACGCGGGTCTTGAGAGCGGCGCGGATTCTCCCGGAAGCGGATTCGAGGTCGATCGAGGCTATATTTTTGTTCGATCGTGATCGTTTATCGAGGATGAGCATCGTTATCGCCGCGAAGGATCTGCGGATTATGGTTGAGATTTATTTTCGAGTTCGGAATAAACGATATTTATAGAGTTGGATAAATATAAGTGATAAATGTAAGGAATAAATAAATAAAAATGGAGCTTTATTATTATCTAAAAAACCTTGAATTTTTACTCGACAATACTATTATTTTTATTGTGATTATTTTTATGTCTCTTTGTTTTATTTTTATGTATTGTATTATTTTTTTCAGGGGTTTTTTGGAAGTTTTAGCGAGGGAAATTTGAATATAATTTGAAAGTTTGATGTTAATTTTCATGCTGTGTAGTTGCAATGAATTTAAATGATAAACATAAAGAATAAATAAATAAAATTGGGATTTTATGATTTCCTGTTTTTATTATACAGAGTTTTAGTTATTTTATGAACTTAGTGCTAAGAGTACAATAAAATTTCTTAATTCTTTTAATTGTTTAAAGAAGCAAATTTTAATTGTTGTTATTATTTTTATGTATTTTAGTACTTTTTTTTCTTTTATATTTGTATTTCTCTGTATATTTTATGTTTTAATTTTCTTTTCTGTAATATTTTTTGTAATATTTTTCCTTTTCATTATAATCAAAGGATTCTAACTCATCGATATGTAAATAAATTACTATATATTATTATTATTTTGAGTAAACCTTGAATTTTTATTTGACGATATTAAATTAAAAACACACAGACATGAAAATAAATATTTTTGGTACATAATAAATGCACTTTACATGTTTCTGGATTTATGAAAATTCTAAATATGCAAAAATCTATGAAATAGTAATAAATGCCAGAAGATATAAAATATTAAAAATCCAATGCAAGTTAGAATATTCAGAAAAAAATTATTTAAAATCCACTGTTACTTAAGATCCAATTTACATGTAAAAATAGTTTATAAAAATTGGATGTCGTATAAAAATCCTCAGTCTGTTAATAAATTCACAAAAATACTGTATTTTTGGAACTAATATGGGACTAATAAATTTTCTAATGCATTCCAGAAAACTCAAAAAATAAACCAAATTAAAATTTCTTTCCCTTAATCTTAAAATTTCTTTCTTTAACCCACTGCAAAAAAATGGTGTTGCTGCTTGATTTAAATTAATTTCAGACCCCAAGATATTCAAATATTAAATTCCCTCGCTGTTAAAATATTTTCCCGTCTCGCTATACTCAAATATTAGACTCCCAAAAACGTCCGAGGCCCTGAAATTTGTATTTAGAGTATCATTTATCGAATGCCGCGTCACCCCGCGCTCCCATTGGAAGATCATTCGTTTCCTCGAACGAATCCTCGGTCCTGACGAGCCACTTTTTCCTTCCACTCGGTCGACTCGTTACGTAAGCATAACGCAGAATTCTTTCCGCGGACTTTTGAATCCCGCGACAGAGCGCCAATAGCGCCTATTATAGGCTCGCTGTTCGGTGCAAACAGAGCGCATCGACGCGTCATTGAGTCACGGAATAACGAGCGTCGTTCGCGACGACGACAACGATTAGAACGACGCGATGACGAAAGCGTCGGGCAATAAAGTTCCTCGAGGAAGTCCGAGATCGGTACTCGGTTCGCTCCTCCGCGAAGGGACCATTTTTGGACGGGACCCTGGGCGATATCGAGATACAATATTTCGATTACGCTCGATGAATCATTTGGCGCGCGTCGCAACACGCGTTATTCGCATGGAACGATGCATTTGCGTATTAACGACCTCGCGCGCTAAGAATAGGAATCCGTAAAACGCGCTCGAAACGCTTTTAGATCCGTTTTTCGTGATAACCTGTTTCGGAGCGCCTTGACGAAAAACGCGACCTCGCCGAACCCCGAAAGAAGTTCCTTACGGCTCGCGTAACCTGCGTTAACTGGGTCATTTTGAGGAGATCATTCCCGAGAAAAGAGATTCAAGATTTTATATTCCCGAGGCCTTGGTCCTTCGCTTTGAATATTGCAATCATTTCGTTGACAGTCTTTGTCGTTGCGCTCTCCTCTTTTGCGCCGAGGTCGGCGATTTAAGCGAACCGCGCGCTCCGAAACGCGTCTCAGGCCTCTTGCGACATGTCTCAGGCCTTGGGACAGGCTCCGAAGTAGGAATGTTCGATTCTTGTGAAAAAATCGATTTTTTGAATCGATGTTGAATCGAATCATGAGAATCGGGTTCTTAAAGAAATCGAAATAAAAGAATCGATTTTGCAAGAATCGATCCACAAATATATACAGGGTGCGCCAAAAGTATGGAAACGATCAAATATTTCTAAAACGAAACATTTTTGAGAAAAATGTTTTAGAACAATGTTTTAGGGTTGTAAAAATTCTATTGAACGGTCGTATCCGTTTGACCTTTAGAGGAACGGTCAAGGTTACGTCAAGGTCAACATGATTTTTTTTAATGGAATACCCCATTTTTGATCATGCAGTGTTAAAGCTGACGATGAGACCTTTTCAAAACACTAGCTGATGACCTATTTCTGTTGAAAATTGCTAGAGTACTGAGCTTTAAATGTATCGAGACCGTCAGGCTTATTGTTAGTATTATGTCGTTTTATGTTAGAATTAATGTCGTTGGATAGTAGTAGTAAAATCGGATTTCGATGGTATTTCTAGCGCATGTGCAGTAACATCTTTGAGATGCGATTTCGGCCGAGTCATGTGGCAAACACTGGAATGATCATTGTACACAAGTGAGAGTCTATTTCTTCATTCTCAACGCTCAGAACTCAGGCAATTCTCAACAGAAATAGATCATCAGCTAGTGTTTTGAAAATGTCTTATCGTCAGCTTTAACACTACATGATCAAAAATGGGGTGTTCTATTTAAAAAAATTATGTTGACCTTAACGTGACCTTGACCGTTCCTCTGAAGGTCAAATGGATAGGACCGTTCAATAGAATTTCTAAAACCCTAACACATTGCTCTAAAACATTTTTCTCAAAAATGTTCCGTTTTTGAAATATTTGACCGTTTCCATACTTTTGGCGCACCCTGTATACATACTTGCATATACTATAATTTTATGGGGTTGAGTTCGAAGATACACACTCACGCATACGCACATAAAATGATCATGCAATGAAATATATCTGTTATGGGTATAGTAAAAAAAAATGTGTTCTTTTAAATGACTTCTTATCAGATAAAGAAACAATACTTGTTGAAAGATATTGCTTTAAAGGAAAATAAAGAAACATTTTGTTCGTTATTGTATTTTATTTTTTTTTTTTATAATTGCCAATCTTTAATCTTTAATGAATTTAAAGATAATAACTGTTGCAAATGTGACGGTGATAATCTATTTCGATTTTCAGTTAAAATATTGCCAGTCCTTGAAAATAATCTTTCTGGTCACTACGCCAGACACTTTTCTCTTTATAACTTCGTGCATAGGTTATTACTAATAATACTAATAAGAGTTGCTACAAAGAGAGAAAAATGTCGTCGAAAGATTGTAGATACTTACTTTAGGGATTCTTATACTTACAATCCGTTATAGTTTAGTTTAGTATCTACATTTACATATGTGCCCATAATTATGAAAGTGGTCTAAGTCAAAATTAAAAAAAAATGAGTTTATCAGTTATTTCACACCACATTATTTTAAACTAAATTTATTCAATGTAATTTTTAATTTTTTTGAATATGACTTAGACTACTTTCATAATTATGGGCACATATTTACTTTACTTTCAATCAGTAAATTAAGAATCGATGAATCGATTCTTAAGGTAAAGAATCGATTCTCAAAAAAATCGAACAGCAAAGAATCGGTTTAAAAAATAGATTCTTTTAACCAAAAGAATCGATTTTCTGAGAATCGAATCGGAATCGAACATCCCTACTCCGAAGATTTTGAGGCGACTGGTTTCATTTATAAATTAATAAACACATTTTTCATTTATTTATAAACACTTTTTCATAGCAGTAAAATAAATTTTCCGTTTATCTAATTACTAGACTGCGGAAGTTTATGCATTTATGGCAGTGTTAAAATTATAAACACCTACAAGGATGCCTACAGATATAAAAATACATTAAAATATCAAAAATACAATACATTTTATAATATTTAGATAATGAAACATACATTTATTTAACATTCAGTTGCTGCTGTGTGTCTAGAAAAATACGAATTTGCATAAACTTCGGCAGTCTACTAATTACTGTTATAAATAGACTGCGCATGTTTATGCAAATACATATTTTTATAGGAAATAGGTAAAGTTATGGGATCTGGACAGAAATTGGTTTTCTCATTAGGAGATTCTAAGAATATATTTTTTATTTTGCACTTTTTGCATAGAGTCAATCGGGGTAAAAGCACGCAGCGGGTAAAAGTACGCATTTCTGCTGTTTTTGCTTCACTGAGCCGAAAGCACCATGATATTAGGAACATTTTTGTGCGCTATCGGTAGCCTATTTAATAGACTCACAAAATGCAACGAGTATTTGACGATAGGCCAAACGGTTTTTTTTTTAAACAGCAAAACTGCGTACTTTTACCCGCTGCGTGCTTTTACCCCGAATGACTCTAACGCAAAAATAATTTTATCTGATGAAAAAGAAAAAAAGGAAGAAGTGAAAATTAAAAGAAATTCATGATTAGAATTTTACTCCTCGTTACAAAAATTTCTTCGTGTTGAGATATAGATTAGATTTTTCAAAAGGGATAAAAAATCTCAGAGGAACAAAATTCGGGTTCCACGCCCTAAACACGTCCATTCAGTAAACGGATTAATTCTACTCGACTAGATCTGAACGTCACGCTGCGTGGTTCTTCACCATTGAAAGGAATACCGATCGTCGCGATAGAGCCTCAGGCTTGAAATACCAACCGGTGATTACAACTTCAACCGCAATTACGTAAAAACCTTCTGTTAAATGTTAACGTTACGCCGTCGCTTAATTGTTCCATTAACATAAATAATATCGACGGGTCGCGACCTTGAGTCCTCGCGATCTCGAAGCGCGACTTCTGCGTTGTTACCATTGATCGACGAAGTCGCGGCTCGCGTCGCGTTTGAATAACTGTTTAATTGGACGACGGATTTCTCGATCCTACGTGTCGCGGAGGATCGACGCGACGGCTCTGTGACCTGCTGACCGATTTCGCCGAATCACGAGTTGTCCTCGTCTTGCGCGACGATATCCCTTACAGGTCTTGTCCCTGATTGGACGTCCTCTCTCTCTCTCTCTCCTCTCTTCGCAAAAGAACCTGTTCGACGTGCGTCTTTAACAATGAGCACCATTCAAGCACTCGACTTTTTTTTGTTACGGAACTTTGTTTGGGAAATGGAACTGTTAGGCTCGATTTCTGTGCTGCTTCTTTGAAACACTTTTATTAATCGTTGGTTATATTATTTTAATTTGGGATTGAGGGATGTTTATGAAGAGTAATGGAACCTCGATTATCCGAATCACTATGCTCTAGCACAAATTTCAACATTTATATTACTTAGTTTTTACGTTTAAATTAATTAATTAATTAACTTCTCGATTTATAGGGAAGTTATTGTAATTACCCTGAAAATCGGAAATCGATTTTTTGGCAGATCTTCATGTTTCAAGGTTATTGGATTCATTTTAGCCTATTTTGAACAAATTGTTCGTGTGTATGTGTGTGTGTGTGTGTGTGTGTGTGCGTACGTATATGATCAAATTTTTCGTTAACGTTTTCTAAAAAACTAATAATGAAATTAAAATGATCGATGATGCAATCGATGTGTATCAATGTAACTTAGAGCTGATTAGATTTTGTTCTAATTCGGTCTAGTAGTTTTTTTAGTTTTTTAAAGAAAATCTAACTCAATAACAGAATCTAAATGGGAGAACATAAATTTATGAGCGAATAACTAAACTGAAATAATATATATACATATATTATTACTATTATTATATTTATAACACACACACACACACACACACATATATATACATATACATACAGGGTGTCCCATTTTAATCCGTCACCACGGATAACTTCAGAAATATGCATCGGATCAAAAAACATCTCCAACAAAAGTTTGACGGTTTGGAGGGGGACATCTGATTCTGTCAAAAAATTTCACCCCTACCCTCCTGGGGAGATGGGTCGGGGGGTCACTTTAAAATTTTAAATAGGACTACCTGGTTTTTATTGCAGATTCGGATTCTACGCCACAAAATATGTAGATTTTGTTTCAAACATTTTTTTTATTCGCGATAGATGGCACTGTAATCGCGAAATTTCGATTTTTCACCTATCTCGTTATTATTATATTTATATGTATATAACACACATATATATATTTATTTATTACAATATATAATTATAATAATATAATTGTGATAAATACATATATATGTGTGTGTGTGTGTGTGTGTGTGTGTGTGTAGAAAACTATTAAATTTCCCCGAATACGAATAATTTTCTAATTAGCGACAATTAATAATGGTAATAATAAATTACAACTCGCAAATCGCGAAGTTCCTTGTGTGTCCCGTAAAGGGTCACACACAAAATAAACATGAATAGCTATAGGCATTACTACTCGCGAGCGAGCAACAATAACCAGCTAGTTTATTTATTTATTTGTGCCAGATACTTTACATGTATAATTTACATGTAAAACCTAAAAGAGGTAAACTCGAGTTACCTGTACATAGACTGGCATCATTCGAAACTTAGGACTAGTATTTACAGGCTAAACTTAATAACTAAAAGACTATAAATGAAACTAAAAGGAAAAGGAAAAATCCCCTTCCCATAAAATATATAACAAAGTAAAAAACAGCATAACAATTAAGCAAAAAATGAATAACAATAAGTAAGCAAAAAAAGAAAAATATAATTGAAAATAAAATATAAAATAAAATATAATATAATTGAAAAAAAAGAAAAATATATAAAACATGTAAAAACCGTAGTGCATTTAATTAATTTTTAACATTTTATATTACAATAAATATGAATCGGTTAATTGAGATTCTAGTAATCTATATGTACTTCAAGTTCTTGGAGCGCTATGGATAATTTTTGTAATACTACTTGAATTTTTTAGTTATTGAAGAAGTTACATCCAGTTTTGATACAAAACTAGGAATTATATGCAATAAGAATTGCATGACTTGCATAATGAAGACTTTTTGATAAACTGTGTTTTAAACTATTAGTACCATTTTTCTAGAGAAATTGTAAAAACTAAGAATGTAGTAGGATCTCAATTAACCGGACTTCAATTATCTTTCATTTTTATTATCCATTACTTCAATTATTTGCCGTACTATAATATTATAATAACCAATCTACTATAGTTTCTAAACTTTTTTCACGTTTCTACTAGAAGTAGAAAATAGTACGAAAATTTTTGGTTAAAATCATTACTTTTCTTTTGAAGTCCTACAAATTAGTGAATTTTGGATTGTCTTATAGTTTCTGAGGTTCATCGACAATGTAATTTTATGAAAACCAAGAAAATCCTTGGTTTTTCCATTCCTTTTACAGAACAATTAAAGGATCCAGAATTCCCGCAAATTTGACGCTCCAACGATGAAGCCCTACAAACTAATTAATATAACTGTGTTTCTAAAGACAATCTGTTAATGAAAAAATTACCTTGCATTGTCTAAATACGAAACAACATACCTTGTAAATTTCAAAATTATTCCCTTAATAGTTTCTTAAAAAAAAAATTCCAAAAATCACTCAATTTTCTACCCTCCTAAACTAGGATCCCCCCCCTTAAAAATCCTCGAAAAATGCGACTCCAAGATCCACGGAGATCCGCGCCAAACCCGGAAGTCGGGATCCAGCACCAGCGTTGGATGGAAGCCGTCGTCGATCTCTGGATCTCCGAACTCCGGGCCGTTGGACAGCTCCGGATCCAGCCTGATCTCATCACTACCGATAGCTTCGGCCGCGCTTCGTGTCGCTCCGGCGATCGTCGTCTCCCGGTCGCACCGGGGCTGGCGGATCCGTCAGAAAGCGCTCGATGGACGGACAGTATCGTGAGCGCTCGCCGCGGCAGCATGCGCGGGAACTCGCCTCCTCGACAACGCTCCGAACTTTCCGCGTCGCGATAACGAAGTCGTGTTCCCCGTCGGTCGTTCGCCGCGAATCTAGCGATCCGGTCCACGGTGTCCGCGTGTGTTGCATCCGATTCCTTCGACTCCCAAGGATATCGCCGGTTTCCGGTGGACTTAAGGATCCAGCCACCCGATAGAATCAGGTGAATGTAAACACGCGGCTCTTTCTATGCCACTTCGCGGCGCCGATTCGCCGATCTCTCCAGGTAAACTCCCTCTCGTTCCTCGGCACCGCTGGATAACGATACCGCGTGCGCTGCCCGCTACGACGGCCTCTTTCCTCGAGGATGTTACGAGACTGGCATTGTCAGCGGCTTACGTAATTCCGCGTGCACGAGAAACGATGGGAATCTTCCCAGTGCGGCGGAGAGAGGCGCGAAACGCGTGTCGATCCCGCGGGGATCGATCGCGATCGACGCACAGTGGCATAGTGTGACGAGTAAGGTAAATGTACCAATAACTGGACATCTAAGAACAAAGAGAAAAGATATCTTAAATTTAAGGCATAAAATTAACTTTAAAGTAAAAGAAACTATTGCATTTTGAAGGGTATTACATTTTACATTAAATAAGTGCAAAAGGAACGATTATTTTCAACGATATTAAATATAAATTAATTGAAAATGTAAGGAGACGTGATGTACCAATACCTGGCCAGCCAAACGCGATTGTCCCAGTGTCCAAATTTCGAGGTCCCAATAAGTAGCCATGACTTTGATAGAGTATTAAAAATGTTAACGAACGAAATTTTATTTTGTAAAGTGAAAATAAGAAATAAACTAAATCAGAAGCATTAGCAAAGTTAAAAAGTATGAATATGCTTAATAAAGAGGCCATTAAAAGGTTAAAAAGTAAAGTCGTGAAACAAGGTTTTACTGTGTAATAAATGATATATTTTTATTATTAATCAATTTTTTTTTGTAATGCTTTTTTCATAGTTGTCAGTCGTTTGATCTCTTCATCCAGCTTTTTCCTTTTTTTAGCTATTGCCTTTTTATTTTCTTTCTGTTCTGCTTTTCTCTATCCTTGCCCATATAAATAGATGTAAAACAACAAAAAACCTATAAAATCTAACTTCATTCTTTATAATAAATATTAACTTATCTAATTTAACTTTATACAGAAACTAAAAAATAAGAAAAATGTAAAACACGTGTCGCGGTTAGTTATTGGGTAAGTAAGATTATTTCGTACTAGTACATAACCACATAAATTTTTGGCATAAAAACTATTTACATGCGTAATTCTTTCTTTTCTATTTATTATAAATATTCTTAAGGTTTTATAACTGCATTTTTTATATAGAAAAATGTATTTAGTATAATGATATTTATCACCTTAGTAAGTACTACGCATTTCTTAACCATATCTTAAGGAATCCATGAAGATTCATGGTGCATTTGACTATGATATTTCAAACAATATTTTTTATATTTGAAACAAAAAGTATAGGGATATAATTTTTAATTTAGAAGGCTAAATGTTTAAATAATAAATTGATACAAATATTCTTTTTATTTTATGTCAGTTTAGCTTATTAAAAAATAAAATGTCATCAGTGGCCAGGTAATGGGACGTGGCTAGTCATTGGTACATTTACCTTATATGGGCGTTCGGGACAAAATTCATAATTTGTAAACTAATGGATTTTCGACCGAAGACCTTTAATACTTTTTTAAAGAGGACGTAAAGATGCAATGATTAATAAAAACAAAAACAAAAATTTCATTAAGAAACAATTTATAGCCTTAACTTTTTTTTTTAAATTAAAAGTTTTTTCTCCTTTTTTCGATTGAAATATATTGTTGCTTGATTACCAATTAACTTTTGTTTGAAAATTTTTTATGTTTATTTATCGAAACTGCGAGAAAAATCGAAATGATCGATTAGAACGTACAGATTTTAGGGATAAAAAGTAAACACTCATTTAAAACTTTTTTTAAATATATATTCTAAATAAATTATACATTATACATATTGAATATTAAATAATATCTGTATCCGAATTAAAAGTTGAATCGGTATTCGTAACTGATGATTTAAGTGATTCATCTATTATTATTCAGCCTTGACGCTGAGCACCTTAATTTACTATTTTTTTCATTTCGAGCAAATTTGAGTAGCTAAATTTAACGTAAATATGAAGTTTAGTGTGCCCCCAATGAATGTACCAAAATTCACGGAGGTACTTTTTGGTACTTTTTTTAAAACTCAAGTCAAAGTTGATAAACATTCAAGATAAAAAATTTGAGTACATTGTTAATATTATGAAAAATTTATTCTGCAATTTAAGAGGTCTTATAATACTAAACATAACTTATAAAAATCATATTAATCGAATAAATATTCTACAAATGGCGCATGTTTGAAAAAATGCACTAAAAATATGTGGATGTTAAGCATAAATTTTGTCAAATAATTTAAAAATTTAGTGAAAATTCTGAGTAGTATTAGAATCTACGATCCATTATTAATATTTTAAGATATAAAAAACTATGAATTTTAAATTTTAGTTTTTTGACTTTTGTCCATTGCTCGTCACACTGTGAGTGATCTTAAATCTCGAAAATGTGGCCAAAATATAAAAGCGTCTTATGATTTTCGTGAAAATTAGTATATCGGAGTTTTTGAGGTCACTGATAACGAATGTAAAGTCAAAATGATAAAAAAACAAAATAGTGAACTCAAAATAGCGGACAAATATGTTAAAAAATATCAAAATCATTAAAAACTGTATCTAATTTTGATTTATATTATCATTTCACTAATTCAATAGAACACGCATTTCAATAAATGACTCAAAAAATATTTTAACAGTATGCTGAGTATGCCTTTACATTTAAACAGTTCGTAAAAAAGAATACATCATTATCATTAAATATACATCATTAAACCAGGCTAAAGCTCTATATCTCAATAAATGAACAAAATAACGAAAAATAAATCATTACATTGTAAACCCCTTTAATACCATAGAACTCCTATTTAAAACATTTTTTCATATAACAAATAATTTATAAATAATTTAAGGTATGATGTATCAAGTAAAGTGGAATCTGTACATACAACTTAAAAAATTTATAGGAAATCGAGTAGCAGATAGCAGCAGCTAATTTGTTTTTACAACATATTAAAGACATTAAAGGCTATAAATTTATACAAGAATCAAAGCCGGACTTCATCGGACAACCAAGTTATTGATACGCAAACATTATTATTGAGTATATAATTCTTAAAGAAAACGTTACTGTAAAAGGGTGAAATCCGTGATCGTAGAGATCGAAGGGACGTAGTTGGTAAATAAATTAATATAACTGTGTTTATATGTGTGTTTGCTATTCTTCAACTAACATACTTCAATGTAAAATGAGCGAAAATCCATTATACAATATTTCATTTTTAACATTTTGGCCACATTTTCGAGATTTTAGACCACTGTGCGATAGTGATGATTTTGGTTTTGGGGTTGGTGATTGTTTCGGGGAAAATTGTGGAGAAACGATTAAGCCTGTTTGCGCGTACGGTTTTTCCGACAGTTTTGGAATGCACGCTCCAAACACGCAGGCCGAAACTCAACAGCGGCATATGTCCATTAGGGTGGCTCTTATTTTTGACTTTCAAATTTTTTTCGCGGCACTCCCTAGAATAGTTCTAATTAATAAAAAAAAACTTTGTATAAAGTTAGAACCCAATCGGATAAGGGGAAAACGTGCCCCTGGACCCTTAAGGGTTCAAATAATCATTTTAAAGTACACAAACTGGATTTTTTTAACATATCCGCTTTGTTTTTAACTATATAAAAAAATATGTTAAACGGAAGTTGTAGATCTAAATAAGAAGCATGTTTCATGTTCTATGACTTTTTTTCGCGCGGGAAACGATTTTCGAAAAAAATAAAAAATATAACTTTATTTATTTCTTTTTAATTTTGAATATACAAATGTACCTCGAACATTTCCTAGTTATAAAGATCTAAAAAGAATGTATATTTTTTGTACAACTTTAAGAGCTTATTTTTTTTTAATTTATGAAATTTCTTAAAAGATCGGAAAGCTATACACATTTCTGTAATGAAAATTAAGTAAAAATAGTTTGTTTCGCAAAATACTAAAACAGTAAGTCTTTAATTCTTTGAGGCACAAAAAACAATATTTTTTAATATTTATACTAAAAGAATAACATTTTTTCTAACGTTAATTTTTATGCAAGTTTGATACAAAACTAGAGATTTTTTCCTGGTTCCAATTTTTATACATTTTTAATACATAAATAAAATTTTTCTCGCGCTAATTTTTTATCTTTGTGTTTAAAGAAATTAAGGTAAGGTGGAAAATGTCTTTTTGAAGTTGATTTATGCTTTAGCCACTCGTTTTCGTTTCGCCAAATGAAGTGAGGCGGACAGAATTTTAAAAAATGAGAAAGTTCTCCTAATTTGGATACTTGGAGGTCTGTCATTTAATTACTCAGAATCAGTTCGAAAGTAAAATATTTGCAAAATGAAAAAGATGATCTAAGTAGTAAAGACACTCATGGAAAAATTAATCTCCATAAAAGTAATTATAAGAAAATATTTTGCACTCTGAATTCTTATTAAAAAATTATTAAAATATTTCCTAGTCTTCCAAGCTTCATTCTTCGCTAAACTTTTCTTGTCACATAATATTAAATCTTTTCATAAATAATACAATTCCTCCCTTTAAATTTTAAGAATTTTTCTAACCTCTTTTCTCATATAGCAACTTGTGATACGAATTATGTTTCTAATAATAGAATAAAAAGCGTTACCAGATTATTTAAAGTGTATAAAAAGAAAAGTTAATAGGTATTTGTAACCCGAAAAAGATTGTAGAACAAGGAGGTAAACAAACAATTCCAAAATTGTCCGCAACATAGAAAACAACCTCAACAAATTAATAATAATATGAATATTACAGTGATCCAACACAAACGTCAACTTTAATTATTCTTGTTTTCTTTTTCTCTTCGCAAATAAATTAGCCTCTAAAAAACGTTATTTATAGGACAACTCAATAACTAAATATATAATAATTCTCCATAACTTTCATCCTAAACAACCTCCCAAACAGTTAATATATTTCTTCCCATAAACAAGCAAATCACATCCACTTAGTCAGTTTTTACTACCGCAATCTTGTATAACTAGTTTGTAGAACTACCATTTTTACTACAACTCCGTATCTTCCCAAAATCAGGAATTAACCTAAAAAAATCGTCGACATTTTTTCCCCGCTCATCGATTTCGCATTTCCAGTACAAAATCCCGTTTACATTCAGGAATTAGGACGAAATCAGCGGCCACTTTGGCAACTTTCCCCGCGTCCATCGAAATCGGTATTCGTTCTCCCGTTTACGGTGCCCGCCGCGCTTATTATTTCCTCTCAAAATGGCGACGTCCTTGCGGAGGTCACGTGTCCATCGCATTGCGCGCATACCGCCCACGAATGCCCACCTGCAAGCCTCTGCTCTATTTATCCTTCGGTTTTCGTGCTCCGACCAGGCGTTTAAATCACCGCGTCGCGTCCTCCCGCGCGATGATTCAAACGCCTGGCGCGAAACAATCGCGATGCGAATGAACGACGCAATAAGCGACGTTCGAATCGCTGTTGTTGAATTTGTTGGCCTTAGACCATATACAGGGTGCGCCAAAAATATGGAAACGGTCAAATATTTAGAAAACGGACCGATTTAAAAAAAAATGTTTTAGAGTAATGTTTTAGGGTTTTCAAAATTCTATTGAACGGTCGTATCCGTT
Source organism: Perdita meconis (assembly GCA_030770465.2). Classification (NCBI taxonomy): domain Eukaryota; kingdom Metazoa; phylum Arthropoda; class Insecta; order Hymenoptera; family Andrenidae; genus Perdita; species Perdita meconis. Next base: position 3,837,818 of record JASKOS020000001.1, read on the forward strand.
TGACCATCAGAAGAACGGTCAAGGTCACGTTAAGGTCAACATGATTTTTTTAAATGGAACACTCCATTTTTGAGCACGCAGTGTTAAAGTTGACGTTGAGACTTTTTCAAAACACTAGCTGATGACTAGACAGCGGATTTTATGCATTTATGGCAATGTTGAGTTTGCAAAAAATCTATAAGACTGTTAATATATCCAAAAACATACAAAATATCAACAATATTATTCAAGTGAAAATCTTTAGAATATTAAACATACTGTTTCTCAGATTCTAATTCTTCATTTGTGCTTGTAAAAATTTTATTTTGCATAAAGATCCGCTGTCTACTGATGACCTAATTCTCTTGAGAATTGCCTGAGTTCTGACCGTTGAGAATGAAGAAAGTCTACTGTATCAAATAGTTTGGAAACGATCAAATATTTTGAAAACAGACCATTTTTGAAAACAATGCTTCAGAGCAATGTTCTACGATTTTAGAAATTCTATTGAATGGTCGTATCCGTTTAACTTTTAATGGAGCGGTCAAGGTCACGTCAAGGTCAACATAATTTTTTAAAATGGAATACGCCATTTTTTAACAGGCAGTGTTAAAGCTGACGATGAGACCTTTTCAAAGGACTAGCTGGTGACCTATTTCTGTTGAAAATTGCCAAGAATTGTCAAGAATCAGGCAGAAGATAATTCGAACATTTAACGAGTTAATGCACATTAATGCTAAATCTCAAATGCTCAATGCGTATTTATGCTAAAATCGCCCTTCGTAAGCCCATACGCGAGGACCATGATTGTGCGAAGTCCAATCAAGAAACTTCCTCCCGGTGCACCCTAAATAATACTAACAATAAGGCTGACAGCATCGAAGCATTTAAAGCTCAGCACTCAGGCAATTATAAAGAGAAATAGATCATCAGCTAGTGTTTTGAAAAGGTCTCATCGTCAGCTTTAACACTGCATGATCAAAAATGGAGAGTTCTATTTAAAAAAATCATGTTGACCTCGATATGACCTTGACCGTTCCTCTGAAGGTCAAACGGATACGACCGTTCAATATAATTTTTAAAACCTTAAAATATTGCTCTAAAAAATTTTTCTCAAAAATATTCCGTTTTCGAAATATTTGACCGTTTCCATACTTTTGGCGCACCCTGTATACCTATAGACACGGCCTGAGGTATGGGAGCCCATGGGAGAGCCTGATGTAAAGATAACGAGCAAGTTTGCCCACAGTGACGTCAGAGAAGATAATTCAAAATGGCGAATAGTGCATCAGACCAATCAGACAATTAGACGCCATTAGACTGTACAAATAAATACTTTTTGGTAGTAGATATTCTTTCCCCACACGAACCTCATGTAGATGATTTGATCTTTGCATCAATCTAGATGATTCTGGTCGTGTCTATAGATATACAGGGTGTTTGGGATAGTATAGGCAAGCTTTGGATAGATCACGTAAAAATAAACAAAAAACTTCTATATGACTTGGGTCCAAAACTCAACCATTTTTAAAAAAAACTGTCATAAACATTTAAGCTATAAACCGCTATAATTCAAAATAGGAACGTTTTTCGTAAGCAATTTCTTCGCTAAAATAAAGATTACGATCTTGTTAATCCAATAAGTACAGTAACTGTGATATTGTTACCTTGTACCGTGAAAAAATAATATTTTTCTAACCCCCTAAGTTACCGCGATTTTAAAGGGTAATTTAGGGGGTTAGAAAAATACTATTTTTTTGCGATACGAGGTAACAATATCACAGTTACTGTACTTATTGGATTAACAAGATCGTAATCTTTATTTTAGCGAAGAAATTGCTTACGAAAAACGTTCCTATTTTGAATTATAGCGGTTTATAGCTTAAATGTTTATGACAATTTTTTTCAAAAATGGTTGAGTTTTGGACCCAAGTCATATAGAAGTTTTGGTTTGTTTTTACGTGATCTTTCACCCCTCCAAAGCTTGCCTATACTATCCCAAACACCCTGTATACGGTCTAAGTTGCTGGCTGCCATCGTTGCCGATTCGTCTGTTCTATTTCCGCGCGAATATCGCGGTTGAAGAATTTCTCCAACGCAAAAAGATCCGCCGGCGATTTTTCGTGGCGTTCAAAAAGGGTTCTAGGACAGATCGCGGCTCTTTCCCGCGAGGCTCGGCCGTTCCGCTTCTCCCCGCAATCGCACGCGTCATTAACCGCGGCGAGTCGCGTCGACGAATCGATCCGCCACGGTTCTTCTTTTCCCATGGGCGGGGAGCGTTTAAATAATACTAGGTCGCGCCGCTTTTCCCCGGGAAAGAATCGAGAACCTTCGACGACGACAAAGAACCAGCAAAATGTCCTCCGCGACGTCTCGCTACGTTCCGCCCGTACGCGGGCATGACGCATCCCTGACGTCACACGCATATCCAATGAGATAAGGCCGACACGGTCGTATATAGAATCGTCGGCGAGGCGTGATGTCAATACGAATCGCGGCTGGTTTTCAGGAACGGACGCGTGGCGGCCTCCTCCGCCCCGGATTTGGGCAAATCTGCTTTCGAATCCGACGCCGGGATTTGTGCTCGTGAATAATGATTTCTCGCTCGCCGAAATATTCAAATCGACGGTCAGGAATAAATCGGAATGAATCCTCCGTCATTAGCGGGGAGACAAATTGATTTGGGATGCGAACAGTGGACCGGAAACCCTAAAAAATGGGGGAAATTTCGGAATTTTTTTAATTTCGTAATTGGATTTTTTTAGTGTATTTTGTGTAAGTAGAGTTCTTCGTTCAAGAACACAGAAATATAATATAGTAGCAGTTATCTACAATCTTTATACAGGGTGTAACAAAAATGTTGCACGTCCTTGGAAGAAGTGATTCCTGAGGTAATTTTAAACAACTTTTTCCTCAGCGAAAATGTTAGTTGGGGCTTTGTTAACGAGTTATTAACGAAAAACACCGACCAATCGGGGAACGAGTACATACAGCGGATTTTGTGATCAATAGATTAAGGGGTTAGGTTGCAAAACAGTCTATGACTGAACCTCGCCTTTACCGCACGAATTGTACATGTTCTTGTCCTAACACAACACAATTATGGTAATAAAGACGTTAATAATAATAATAATAATAATAATAGATGGAAGTTCCTCTGGTGGCCGCTAGAGGCGTCATAGTCAGAACTCCGCGTATTCGTCCTTTCATCTGCTTTCATAGAACTTGTTTCACAAATTAATGTTACTATATCTTTTGTATATATATATAATTATTTCACATATCAGTTTCCAAATAATTTCTATAACTTTTATTTTTTATAAAATGGATTACTGAATTTTTTCCATGTTCTCTGCCCCACTGTGAGGCGTCGAGAATTCAAGTTTGTTGCGAATAAATATTTACTTGGGGTTTAGGAACAGAAGATAGTTTTTTCTTCCATTCGTCTTGGATGAATTCTGGGAATTTTTGAGAAGGTTAGGAAATTTCTACTGGAAGCCGAGATGATTAATTTCAGTCGAAGGTTTTGTTAGAACCAGTTCCCTTTCCATCGAAACGGTCGCCACAGCGGCGAGGGTAAAAATGCTCGCCGATCATTTCCTCGGCCGTCATTTGCTCTAAGTCCGCGCATATTATATTAAGCCTAGATTCTAGGGGAGGAAAAATCGAGATACTTACGTACCTGTTCCCAGCTCGCGGCGGGGAGAGCTCGTGCGTAATTCCAACCGCAAGGACGCGAGTGTTCAATGGCGTAGGCTAAATTCCTAGATCCTTCATCGAGCTCACTAAAAAGTAGACTCCATTTAACCCTCAAGTACTATAGTGAAAATCTATGTACAGTGATTCACAAGTTTGTTCACGTGAACTTCAAAGGTTAATTAACTTGGTAATTTTACAAAAAAATGTTTTAAACAAAAGTTAGTCAGTTCCCAATTGACAATACATTGCAATAGTAAATATTCCCACAAAACTTTTTAATTAATAGAAAATTGATATCACCTTAAATTTTTTTAATGGAATTGTATATTTTTCCCACAGTAATCGATGTATTGTTGTATTCTTTTTAATAAAGTATCAGAGTATCTAGGTTGAAAATTAGTTAGTTTACAAATTACGATTTTTGTTCCGAACGCCTATACAGTATTCTCTCGCTATAAGCTCGCCGTTTTCGTCCCTTCGTCGAGCGATAGTATGTGTAAGACGCATATTCGTGAAGGTAATGGAATAATGGAATCGATAGCCTTTTGTACGTCGTCAATGATTACAGTGAAATTGAAGAGCGAGCTTATAGCGAGAGAATACTGTACATATACATCGATGTACATGTACATATTCCTTATTGTATTATTTTATTTTATTTTATCTTGTATCTTGTATTTCATATCTACTCGCTATATTGTACACTAAAGGGTTTACATACCCGTTAATAAATAATAATAATAATAATAATAATAATAATAATAATAATCGAACACTGTAGGATAGTGATGGGCGATACAGTATTGATATTTCGAATATCGATACTTCTCAAACTAAATATCGATATTTTGTATCGATGTTTAATGTGACGATATATTCCAGTATCAATACTTTATTTATGAATATCGATGTTTTAGTAATGTGACGATATATTCCAGTATCAATACTTTATTTCTGAATATCGATGTTTGAACAATGTGACGATATATGTATATTCCAGTATCGATACATATAATTTATGAATATTGAAGTTTTAGCAACGTGAAGATATATATTCCAGTATCGATGCATAATTTATGAATATCGAAGTTTTAGCATAATCATATATAGTCTGTCAATTTGACGTCATTTTGCTACTGTATTTAAAATGTTAAATACAGTTAAGTTTATTATAAATAAAACACTTAATTTGAACGAATATTGATTTTTATTTCTAAAATTCTAATGAAATTGTATTGATATCCATAGTATCGATAATAATTTCTTTTCTTTTCTATTCTTCTCTACATCCTTTTCTAGCTTACCTTTTTTCTACTTATATTGTATAGATCACTTTTCCTTTTATGTAACAAAGGGTTCATTCCGTGAAATGAATGAATAAATAATAATAATCATAACAATATCGATGTTTTATTCCCTATTTTTATGTGTATCGATACCAAATATCGATACAATTTCAAAATATCGCCATCACTACCAAACATCGATACAATTTCAAAATATCGCCATCACTACCAAATACCGATACAATTGCAAACTATTGCCATCACTACCAAATAGCGATACAATTGCAAAATACCGCCATCACTACCAAATATCGATACAATTGCAAAATATCACTACCAAATATCGATACAATTATAAAATATCGCCATCACTACCAAATATCGATACAATTTCAAACTATTGCCATCACTACCAAATATCGATACAATTGCAAAATACCGCCATCACTACCAAATATCGATACAATTGCAAAATATCACTACCAAATATCGATACAATTATAAAATATCGCCATCACTACTAAATATCAATACAATTTCAAACTATTGCCATCACTACCAAATATCGATACAATTTCAAACTATTGCCATCACTACCAAATATCGATACAATTTCAAAATATCGCCATCACTACTAAATATCGATACAATTGCAAAATATCGCCATCACTACCAAATACCGATACAATTGCAAAATATCGCCATTACTACCAAATATCGATACAATTGCAAAATATCGCCATCACTACCAAATATCGAAACAATTTCAAACTATCGCCATCACAACTTGTGGGACGTCCGGCGGCACGCGAGCAAAGACAAGCAGAAATACGCCAGTGGGATCGGCAACTGGTCGTACGTGGCGCACGCGTGTCTTTAACCATCTCGATATCGTATCGCAGCCCATATCGAGGTGGTCGCGACCACAGGCCCGCGTGCCACTGCGGCCTTCGACTTCCATGCAGAAAAGACCCTCCCGATGAATTATTACGCCCCGCCTGTGCGCGTACACGCGGCCACGATTACGCTAGAAGCGTTAAATAGGCTGCTCCTTCGATGCCTCCGGGGTTTCGTGCGAGATCCTCTCTTCACCGTGGTTCCTGAAAAAGCGGAGGTGTCCAGATCTTCGTTGCCGGCCACGCGAATACCCGACGACGGTATTCGTTCAGGTGCGATCGCGTCGTTTGAATTGGAACGGGCGGAACTGGGACAATCGGATGACGATTGCGATCGCTTGTGTGTAATTAAGGTGGAACTATTAACGGAGGAGCTATAAATATGAAGCAGCTGCCGTGATTCACCTTGCGATTCTTGTTTGCTTGATTTATTCTTTCGAGACTCTAGGTTCGGATTGATGAGTAATAATTGTTAGGTGTTAGGAAAATTTTCGTTCGGATTTTTAGATGAAGTTCAAATATTCTGAACTTTTTGGGAACGGTATTTTATTTAGCAACGTAATTTCTATATTTCTAGAATTCTTTTACAGTATTTTACGTATTTTCTCAGTTCGTTCCGCAAAAAACAAGCTGGTACATATGTTTTTGCTGCAAAAGTCTTGATTTGACTTTTGTGAATTGCCAACAAAAGAATTGTATGAAGTTTTTCAGGCTCCTTATAAAACTAGATTTACGGACGATTTTCGTGTGCTTTTTTCATTTTCTAAGAATGAGAAATTTAACAAAACTTTTGAAAAAATACATAATTGAAGAAAATAATTTTTTAAATAATACAGTTCTCTATTTCTACTTTTGTGGATTGGTGCAAGTGCCAATTTTTTGTAAAAATGAGTTAAACCTTCAGTATTGAGTTTCTAAACAATTTTATATTCTATTTAAGAACGATAATTTCAACTTCTTTGCAGCAGTTTTAAATTGCACTATAATTAGACTATGGATTTTTATACATTTAAGACATCTTTTTGTTCTAAATGTACAAAAAGACGTGAAGCTGTTGATAAATGTTAAAATATACAAAACATCAAAAATACTAGACAAATTATAATATTTAGAAAATAAAAAAAAAAACACTTTAATTCTTTATTTTTGTTTACAAAAATTTGATTTTGCATAAAAATCCGCACTGTAATTATAATATTTACTCCAAATGGTTCATGGGAAGTTAATATATATTCACCGTGGTTTTTTTCGAATTTAATTGTATTACATAATTTATGCTCAGATTATTCAGACTTCCGAATTCAATTGCATTAAATAATTCAGAGATTCCAGTATCACCTCTAATTTCTATATCCTTGAGGCAGAAAAATTGAAATGACAGAAAATTGAAAGTATCGCTCCGCAAGTCTCCCAAAATTTCATAATTCTATCCACTGATTTAGATAGTCGAGGCTCCGTGTGAATGTTTGAGGTTCGAGACTCAATCTGTTCCTGTTTCGGACCAGTTTCAGGAAGTCAGGGGACCCCGGATCAGGGGTCACGCTTCCCTCGGAGGAAACCGTGAACCAGTAACTCCACTTCCTGTCACGACGCGCATCCAAGTCCATCAGGATCCACCAGCAGGCATGATCGAATGATGGAGGTGATTTCGACACGCCGATACGAGGCTCGTCCACCGCCAGCGAGCCATCCACCGATCCTCGTGAGTAGATCTCGTACCTAAATCTCCCTTTTTTCATCTTCATCAACTATTTTCAACCTTCAGCGTTGCCAGATTGTTTTTTTTTTTTTTTTTTTTTTTTTTTTTTTGTAAATGAGGATTCAGATTGACGAAGCTCAAGAAAAGCGAGATTTTATTAGAAAAATTGGGACATGCAAAGGCATAGAAAAAAATGAAAAGATATTTTTCAAATTCAAACTTTGTAATAATAAACCCTTTAAAAAGTTATAGTTAATTACTATTCACGATTATAATTTTTATTTATATTTATCAGATAATTTTAACTGACATGAGCAAGCAACATACTTATTTTCTTTTATATGTCTGCAAAAATTCCTTACAAGCCAAGTGAAAATTAAATTGCACGAGCGATTCCAATTTTACAATTTGAACGGAAGATTCATTCGAAAAAATAAAATAATCTTTCTAAATACAAAGTAGTTAGATGTCATTATACTCAAAAACATTTTTTACTTCGTTCTCTGGAAATAACTGATATAATTGTTTCCGTTCCATTCACTTTAATTAATTAATTTATTTATTTATTTACGGGAAGGAATTCCTATTAGTCTACAAGTAATTAGAAGCAGTACATTAGAAGACGAATTAACATGTATGAAGATATGAATAAAATTAAACTATAATTAAATATTAGAGAAGGAAACAATAAAGATAAAATTCATCACGTATTCATCACAATAGAAAAACAAGAGTTAAAAGAAATCATAAATTTGTTTCCTGAATAAAGAAATAGAGCCGCAGAACATGTCCACGTTTAATGTTGCATGAAAAACATTTCCTGGAATCCTGAAATCTACCTTTTCTTTGCTCCAAAAGTCGCGCTTCGAAAATTCTGTCCCGTTTTCACATAAAATCCTCTAACATTAGAATTGCAACTGATGGCAACGATTCTGTTCGCAGATCGACTCCAAGAATTCCGTGGCTCTGGTGAAGGAAGGTAAATAATTCCTCGAACGCGATTGTCGCGCGTTGTTGGCGCGTGATGTGACTAGCTATAGATGGGAGATAAGAAAGGAAGGCGTGCCATGTAAATCGTTTCCAAGCCGATTGCATAGCGTATTAACGTGAACGCTCGTCTTATTTTCGGAAACGGTCCACCGATTTTTCCTTCCCGTTTCTCGTGCCGCTTCTCGTTTCTTCTCTCTTTTTGCGCGCGATAATAGCATCTCGTCGCTCGAACGGCCGCTTCCGGTTTCAGAGGAATGGGAGACCCGCAAGAAGAAGGAAATCACTACGACCAGGCAGATCGAGACCAGGGTGAAGCGGCAGGTCGTCCTCGAGGATGGCGAAGTCGTCGTCGATTCTGGTCCTTTGGTCACCACCAACACCACCGAGGATGTCGAGCAGCAGGAACACACCACGCAGGAAGTACGATTTTCTTCGACATTTTTATTGGCCTGGGGAAACGTTTAGATATTTAGAAGATCGAAGCATTTCGAAATTTGGGACTTCGAGGTTTTTTGAGATTTTGGAGTTTTGGTGGAATCTCGAGTTTTCAGTTTTGGAATCTTGAAAATTCGGAGGTTGGAGTTTCGATTTTTGAAAGCGGGAATTTTTTCATAAATCCACCGTCTTTTTAACAAATCTTCCTTTTGAAATTCATCATTAGACTGCGGATTTTTGTCGAAACAACTTCGTAGATTTTTACATATTTGCAACTGTGATAATTCAACGCGTAAAAATAAAAATCAGCACTCTAGTTATTATTTTTCTGTCTTGGTTTTCAAATATTTTTTTTTTTATTCATATGAAATTCCTGAAGTTCTAATCACTAAACTTCTTCAAGGTTTTTCTTATAGAAAATCTCAGACAATCATAGAATCCCTAAAAAGCTTAGAGTTTCTCAAAAAATCTCATAGAATCACAGAATCCTTAAAAAGCTCAGAGCTTTTCTCACAAAAAATCTCATAGAATCACAGAATCCTTAAAAAGCTGATAGTTTCTCGTGAAAAATCTCATACAACCGCAGAATCCTTAAAGAGCTCAAAGTTTCTCATAGGAAAATCTCATAAAACCACAGAATTCTTAAAAAGCTCAGAGTGTCTTGTAAAGAGATCTAATACAATCACAGAATCCCTAAAAAGTTCAGAGAGTTTCTCATAGAAAAATTCATACAATCACAGAATCCTTAAAAAGTTCAAAATTTCTCATAAAAAATCTCATAAAATCACAGAATCCTTAAAAAGCTTAGAGATTTTCTCACAAAAAATCTCATAAAATCACAGAATCCCTAAACAGCTTTGAATTTCTTATAAGAAATCTCATAGAATCACAAAATTCCTAAAAAGCTTAGAGCTTTTCTCATAAAAAATCTCATAGAATCACAGAAGCCTTAAAGAGCTCAAAGTTTCTCATAGGAAAATCTCATAAAACCACAGAATTCTTAAAAAGCTCAGAGTTTCTTGTAAAGAAATCTAATACAATCACAGAGTCCCTAAAAAGTTCAGACAGTTTCTCATAGGAAAAATTCATACAATCACAGAATCCTTAAAAGTTCAAAGTTTCTCATAAAAAACTCATAAAATCACAGAATCCTTAAAAAGCTTAGAGATTTTCTCACAACAAATCTCATAAAATCACAGAATCCCTAAACAGCTTTGAATTTCTCATAAGAAATCTCATAGAATCACAAAATTCTTAAAAAGCTCAGAAATTTTCTCATAAAAAATCTCATAAAATCACAGAATCCCTAAACAGCTTTGAATTTCTCATAAGAAATCTCATAAAATCACAAAATTCTTAAAAAGCTCAGAAATTTTCTCATAAAAAATCTCATTCAATCACTGAATCCTCAGAAAGCTCAGAGCTTTTGATAAAAAATCTCATAAAATAAAATCATAGAGAATATCACAAAATCTCATACAATAACAGAATCCATCAACAGTTTAAAGTTTCTCATAAAATATCTCATAGAATCACAGAATTCCTAAAAAGCTCAGAACTGTTCTCACAAAAAATCTCATAGAATCACAGAATCCTTAAAGAGCTCAAAGTTTCTCATAGGAAAATCTCATAAAACCACAGAATTCTTAAAAAGCTCAGAGTTTCTTGTAAAGAAATCTAATACAATCACAGAGTCCCTAGAAAGTTCAGAGAATTTCCCATAGGAAAATTCATACAATCACAGAATTCTTAAAAAGTTCAAAATTTCTCATAAGAAATCTCATAGAATCACAAAATTCTTAAAAAGCTCAGAAATTTTCTCATAAAAAATCTCATTCAATCACTGAATCCTCAGAAAGCTCAGAGTTTTTGATAAAAAATCTCATAAAATAAAATCATAGAGAATGTCACCAAATCTCATAAAATAACAAAATCCATCAACAGTTTAAAGTTTCTCATAAAATGTCTCATAGAATCACAGAATTCCTAAAAAGTTCAGAGTTTCTGATAGAAAATCTAATAAAATAAAATCACAGAGAACGTCACAAAAAATCGTCACCAATTAAAGTGTCTAATCAACTGCAGTTTCTAATCAAGTTGCACCAAAAGCAAAGTTTCTCGCATTGGTTTCCCCCGCCCTAAAAATCCCTCGCGGACGACAAACGCGACCTGAAGTCCCTAGGATCTTCAGGCTCGCTTCCAAAGGGTTTGACAAACGATCCTCTTCTTGACGTTTGCAGAGGCGAACAACCGGCGATCAACCGCAAGAGGTCGAGTGGCCTGTCGGTGGCCGAGACTCGTTGGACGGTAGCGTGGTCCAAAAGGAATCGAACGAGACGGTGGTGAGGAGCCGCGAGGAGATCGAGGAGAGGCTGGAGACCGAGGATCGGCAGCAGCTCGGGGATATCTCGGACGAGGTATATCCACGCGACACACCCACACCCCGAATTCCACCTGCGCGTGCCCCGCGACACACGGCCGTTCTTTCTCTTTCGCGCGCACTAAGAAGTTACTCTAAGCGCCACGGAAAAGGTCGGCGAGCCGCCTTTCGCGGCGCGGGCTCATCCCACGTGCCGAACAAACGCTCGCCGCTCCTTGCCCTGGGTTCCCTTTCCCTCTCGGGTCTGGAAATTTCGGTTTCTGGAACGATATGCTTGAGAGAATCCTTTAGGCGGACCGGTCAAGGCCGGCGTAGGCGGAGAAAAGACGCGCGCGATCGACGGAGGTCGGATGATGATCTGGTTTGTTGTTGACTTTCATTGAAGTCTCTTTTGACGTGGATACGTCTATTTGCTCTTGCACTGGGAGCATAACTGTATTATTTTATTAGCATAATATGATACTGTACCCATATTAATATTAAAATCACCTATGATTATTGAATTGGTACCTGCTAAGATATTCTTAGTAATATTTTCTAATTCATTTATAAACTCAGCATGACTAGCATTTGGCGAATGGTACAATTCTACTATACAGGGTGCGGCACAAATTAGTCCCCACGATTTTTCAACCCCTTCGGATGGTCTGACAGAAAAGTTTTTCCTACCAAAGTTAATCAGTATTTAACTGATAAGAAATTGCAGTTTTTTAAATTTAAAAAAAAAATTGATTTTATGCATTTATGGCAATGTTAAGTATGCAAAACATCTAGGAGACTATTAACATATTACATATTCCAAAATATATAAAATATCAAAAATATAAATCATGTCAGAATTTTTAGAACATTAAACACATTGTTTTTCCAGTTCCAATTCTTTATTTGTGCTTGCAAAAATCTTATTTTGCATAAAGATCCGCAGTCTAATAGTCACAATCCTCACTACATGACATTAATTCTTTGATTTTTTTATGTTTCAATTTTTGATATAAACAATAGTTTATGAGCTCCAACACAAAACTATATCCTCTGATTTCGTTATCATCGGATTTCCCGTTATGAACTAGTATGTACAGGAAATTATTTAAATAATATATGGTATATAATAGTTAAACTAAATACTAAATATTACAAGGGATATATACAGGGTGCGGCACAAATTAGTCCCCACGATTTTTCAACCCCTTCGGATGGTCTGACAGAAAAGTTTTTCCTACCAAAGTTAATCAGTATTTAACTGATAAGAAATTGCAGTTTTTTAAATTAAAAAAAAAATTGATTTTTAACAAAAAATTGTGATTGCCGTCATATCTTTAAATGGAACTGGGTATTTTTAACTTCATAATATTGTAGGCGACGTCGAAACGAATTCAATGACCTGCTATACGATGACCTTCAGATAACCTTGAAAGAAAATATCGCCATAAATAGGTTAAGATGGAATCTCTGGATGTAGATTTTGATGCAGATTATTTTGTAATAAGAAAATCTTTAATTCGTCTTAATTTTGTTTTTTAAGAGTTGGATTGAACACTGACTTTTCAACGCTTTTAATTAGCCAAAACTTTACCATAGTTTGGGTCAACTCAACTGGCCGTTCAAGAAAACCATTTTTCTGTAAATTTTTTGGGAGAGTTAAGCATACAAAATTTGTATTATGTACATAGAGATAGGTTTATCATAAACTAAGAAAAACACAGTACAAAACGTTTCAGATATCAACATAAAATAAACATTCACAACTTCAACAAAAAAAATTCTTTTCTTTTGCTTTGACAGACTTTCGACTTTCATATTTAAAACTCAGATATCAAGTTACAGTTTTAGACATTTTCAGAATTAAAATTGAAGATTGAAGGTTTTATGCTTCAGATTTAAAGATTTTAAGTTTTGGGGGCTGTTCAAAGTAAAAATTAGAAGTTTAAGAAACAAAAATTAGAAATTTGAAGGTTCAAAGATGAAAAATTTAGAAATTTCAAGAGTTTTCACACTCAAAATTGAAAACTTGAAGGTTTCAAGTTTGAGACTTAAAAATTTTAAGTTTCAGGGACTTTTCAAACTTAAAATTAGAAGTTTAAGAAATTACAATTAGAAATTTCATGGTCCGAAGATGGAAAATTTGGAAATTTCAAAATTTGTCACAGTCAAAATTGAGACTTCAAAGGTTTCGAGTTAAATAATTAAAAAGTTAAGATTAAGAATTTAAAATATACGTACTTAGTTCTTAGATTTCTTCTTCCAAATTTTCTGTTTCTTAAAACGATCAAATGAGCTCAGATTGCATTGTATTTCAATTTTTCAACAATTTCTAAAGACTTTAAATCCCATATTTAGAGATTTTTTAAAGATACATAATATTTAACATAGAATATTTTTAAGCTATTTTTAGTGTTGTACGAGCCATTAACAGCCAATATTCTGCACATCATTTAACCAGTGTTTAAGCTTTCTAACAGTATTAAAATCAGTGCTGGGTAAAATTCAAATAAAACGTATTGGAAATAGTAATTACAATACTTTTATTCAAATAAAGTAGTATTTCAGCATTTATTTTATTTCTTAGTTCTACATAGAAGAATAATTGAAAATATCTATTTATTACACATGTATAGAAGCTATTAATTGAAGTAATATTTGTTGAACGATGTTTTAGAAATAATTATTTGAAATAATAGTTTTCGTAGAATGTATTAGGAATAAATATTTGAAATAATATTGTTTTAAGGATATATGAAAATTAATTATTTCAACTAGTATTTCATAGTATTTTACTTGCATCTTTCTCTTACTCTAATAATGTATAAGCATAGTTATGAATGTCTAGATATATGCATAGCTTATTTCGGTGAAAGGTAGTGCTGAAGTTTCATTCCACTAATAATAGCAGAAATATTTATTTCAAGTAACTATTTTAAGTTCGTGTTGGAAAACACATAATTGAAATATATATTTCATATACTTGAGAGATTAAATAAATATTTCAAATAGTATTCCATTAATACAAAAATAAATAGATATTTCAAATTATTCAAACTAACATAGTTTTGGAAATAATCTCTGAAAATATTTTTATTTTTTATTTCAAATACTATTTTACCCAGCCCTGATTAAAATCTACTTGAAATCGCGACCCTCGACCCGGAATCTTTCCCTGTAAAAGTACTTTAGAATTCGAAACCGGGATCCAATTTTATTTTAGAAGCTCTTCTTTTTTTTTTTTTTAACACTTCCATATAGGAATTGCCCCCCGACGCGAATGACTCGTTCGAGTATGACTTTCCCTTCCGCCGATATAATTGATCCTCTCCCCGCGGGTCACAAAAACGCGAAGCTCCGTGGCTCTTAATGAAGCAACGCGAACGCGGCCACGGCGATGACCGATGATTAATGAACCGAGCAGAAAGAGATGAACGCGGAAGGAAGTGACTGGATCCATCCGAGGGGTACGCGCAACAGGTGTATCGCGCGCTTGATCGTATTTGTCACGGTGCTTATCATAAATCTGCCAGTAACGGGCCTGACAGTTTAATGGCACGGGACGTCTTCCTCTCCGGCTATCAAATATCCGACAACAGTCGAACCGTTTCACGGCTGCGTTATTGAAAACCCCTCGAGACACGCTTTCCGCTCGGGATTCTCCGATCGCTGTGACTTTGATCGAGGATGCTTTGATTATCCTCGAGTTTCGTCATCCTGGAGCTTTGGTTACCTCGGAGGAATTTAATAACTCCTATCAGCATTTAGTAAATTGGTAGAAAGATAAATTATTGTGGTTGACACGTTCAATTTTTCCTGGCACGATTGGAAAAATCTTGAATCGCTCCTTCGGTGAATTCTTCAAGGGAAGAGATACGATTTGGCGGTGGACAATGATTTTTTGAAATAGATCAATAAATTCTTCATACAGTGACATATTCAAGGAGATTACAGATCTGAAGTCGGAGGAAGCAAATTGGTATTTAATGGAAGCAAATAAAAAAAATAATTACACAGGTAGGATTAGCTGGAAGTCTAAAGCGAGGATTGCCTACAGTAATTGATTGATACAATAAATATTATTATTATTATATAATAATTTTTTGAGTTACAATAATTAAAATCGATTAACCCATTATCCTATAATAACGTGTGGCACTTGTGATACGAATTTATTTATTTATTCATTTATTTATTTATTTATTTATTTATTCATTTATTTATTTATCTATTTATTTATTTATTTATTTATTTATTTGTTTGTTTGTTTGTTTATTTATTTATTTATTCATTCATTCATTCATTCATTTATTCATTCATTCATTCATTCATTCATTCATTCATTCATTCATTCATTCATTTACCAGAGTATATTACATGCATGTTCACATCAAATTATACATTATATAACTGACAAAAACAGACTAAAGAGGTAATCAGAGTTACCTGTACCATAGATCTGGTTTAAACTATAAAATTAAGAAAAAAAAAACTTACAAACTAAGAGCCTTTAAGGTTAAGGCATTCCACATTTCAAATTATTTGCAGAATTTGTTTGACAAATTCTATTTTTTATACAAAACCGTAATTATAAATATTTACGGAGATCCAGTTCGAGATTTTTTCCGGTAATCCAGTTTGAGATTTTGTTTTTTAAATTTCTTTTGTTCACATTGAATATTTTCAATTCTTTAGGAAGATTATTAAATGCTTTTATATTTTTAATTATTATATAAATTATATGAATTATTCAATTATGTCTCAAACATTAGAATTAACGTCCTTAGATCATCGAAAATGAAAAAGAAAGAAGCCTGAAGGAGTTTTTCATAACTGCAAATCTACTACGTTATCTTTTTTGTCTTATACAATTATATGGTTTTATCTACTGTTTAAAATAGTTCATACAGGGTGTCCCAAACAAAGTGTAAAAACCGAAAAGGGTTGATTCTTGGGGTGATTCTAAACAACTTTTTCCTTAGCTAAAATATTCGTTGCGGCTTTGTTAACGAGTTATTAACGAAAAACACCGACCAATAGACGCACGAATACAGTGGATGAATTTTAGCGCGGGCTCCAGCGATGGGTAGTATTGGCCAACCATCGTCCGCGCCATCATTAATCCCCTGTACTCGCTCCCCGATTGGTCAGTGTTTTTCGTTAATAACTCATTAACAAAGGCGCAACGAACATTTTCGCTAAGGAAAAAGTTGTTTAGAATTACCCCGGCAATCCCCCCTTTTCGACTCTTACACTTTGTTTGGGACGTCCTGTATATTAGGGTGGACCTTATTAATAACGATACATTGAAACGGAGAAAAACAAATTACAAGAATAAAGAATATTCAAATTCGATGTGGCACGACTTCCCATTCTCCGATCGATTTCAAATTTCGCACGTGTTAGTTTCTCATCCAGTGGCATAATTCTAGAGGGCGTCCCACAAGAAGATCTCGTCAAAGTTTCGCTAAGTATACCTAAGGTCCACCCTACTATATATCGTCTATGTATTACTGCTAATTCGTTCTGTAATGCGGTCGACTTCTTCAGTAACTCTCTTTCTAGCTTTAAGACTTCTGTGCGATCGGCGATGCGCAACTTGTAAAGAATGCATTTAGTTATTTCTTTTCTTTTTTTTTTTCTTTTCTTCTCCTTTATTATAATTATAAAATTACATTATTGCATATATAATATTATACGTGTATATATTATATAATTATCTAATTATCATTTTTTATTTTTTATTTTATACTTATGCTTATTCTTATACTTATATTGTATAGACCATGTTTTCACTTATGTAACAAAGGGTTCATCCCGTAGATTATATGAATAAATAATAATAATAAAATATCTGTAGCGTGGAAAAATTGTAGCACAAGGGGTTAAAAGGCGCGGAAGATTGTCTTCCTACAGGATTTTTGAAGCTCAAAAGGACTTTGATTGAGGAAACTTCGATTCTCCACGATTTTATTCATCCTCAATATTTGATAACCACACAGCGATTCAATAACTTCGATCATCCACGATCTGGAGCCTCATTGACTACCTGCACAACAATTATTGTATATTACAAAGACAACGTCCAGGAGAAACTAGTTGAAACTAGTTGAAACTACTTGAACCTGGTTGAACCTAATTTCACCATTCCAACAAAGCCTGAGAAGAAGTCTTCGAGGAAATCCCCAGGAAGAGAAGTTCGCCGAAGAAGATGAACGATCTCCCTCGAGCAACGGTTCCCGCTTTCCAGTCGATGGCTCATTCCCGACGAAAGCCTAATCTCTGTCCCGCTGACAAATGATTCGCCTAACGGCCGGGGCAGGATTCGCCACGCGCGATTTCCTCGTGGCACAGTGACATTTCGCTGGTGGATTGCGCGATCGCGCGGCGGGTGGAATCCGGGCGCAAAGGATCCTCCCTCGTCGCGATCCACCGCGCAACGAGACTGAAAGAGAGAGAAGGAGATACGTACTCGGCTTCTGGGATTGCGAAATCCCGGGGCAACAGGTATATGTATACCTGTTCGCGCATGAACGACTCCGGAGGAACGAAGAAGCCGAATCGTTCTGGACGAGGAAGAACCGAGACGAGAGAGAGACTGACAGAAAGAGAAGTCCAGAGGAGAGTAGAGAGAGAGAAAGAGAGAGAGAGAGAGAGATTCCCTCCGGGGTGGAGAGGGACTCGAGAAGGTTGAAGTCGATGATCTCTCGACTCTACGTGCTCTCTCCCTTCACCGAATGGCGACGAACCGGCCGAGATGCCGCGATCTCACAGTCCGGAGCAGCTGTTCCGAGCTGGACTGTCTTCGACGGACCCGTCCTCTCGCTCGTCCTCGTCTACACGGCCATTATGTGATCCTACCCAGTGATAACGTTCGTCCTGCTGCTACTCCGCGTTGACAGGACACCGGTATGCGGTAGCCTACGCTCCTGCGGCGACCTGCGATGAGTTTCGTGTCCTACGACGACGATTAACCGACGTCCTAGTGATAAGTGTCTTGGCTTTTCTTAGTGGCCGGAGAATGGTGAATGTCCTGCGGTTCCAGGATTCTAGGGTTCCGTATTTCTAGGATCTTGGAGACTTTTCGAAGGCAGGTATTCCAAGTGACGGAGGAGGAAAAATTCTTTTGGGTGCAGGGAAGTTCCATGCGATTCTCAATTCCTCTTTCTGGTGACGATTTGTGACTGTTTGGGCTCATTGTCAGTGACTGTCTCCGGATTCCAGGATTCTATTTCTCTAGGATTTTAGGATCTTTGAGGTATTATAGAAGTTCCTTTGGGTGGAGAAGAGAATTTAGCATTTCCATGTGACAAATCGCATCAGTTTCAATGACGACAATTGATAAGGTTGAAGGTTTTCTGAATTCTTCGTCCTCGTGGCAATTTCTGAGAGTTTAGGCTCAGTGACTGTCTCCGGATTCCAGGATTCTATTTTTCTAGAATCTTTAAGGCTTCCGAAAGGAGATGTTTAAGGGACAGACTAGATGATTCGATTCGACGGAAGAAATCCTTTTAGAAGTTTCTTGCAACTCTGAATCCTTCTTCCTATTAACGATTTCTAATGGCTGAACTTCAGTGACTTTTTTTGTTAGAATTCTAGGATTCTAGGTTTCATTTTTCTGGGATGTCTAGATACTTTTCTAGGATCTTCATTTTTTTAGTATCTCTCAAATACACAGAAATGACAAAGTAAGAAAAATATCCTTTGGATAAGAAAACAGAATTCTTCATGTTCATGCAACAAATTTCCTCAACTTTTCTGATGATCTTCTCAGTTAATGTTTGGTAAGAAATAAACAATTTTTTTCCTGACTACGATTTCTGACAGTTCAGCTTCATTGACTATCTCAGGCTTCCAGGATTCTATTTTTCTATGATCTGACTGTCAGAGTTTTATATCAACTCAGAATTAACTTAAAGATTTGTTACTTACAAGGAAACACCACGAATGTGGAAATTCAAAAAATTATGCAACTTCGGGTATATGTAGAGCATATGTAGGATTGATTAAACAATCGATCAATCTTTTACCATTTAGTAGATATAATTGAAAGAAGTAACTTTTGTCTCAAAAGCTTTTTCCTATCTCTCATTAAATAGAATCCAAAACCAGCCAAATTTTCGAAGGGTAATTTTAACCCCTTGGAGTGAATTTGAGTAGCAAAAAAAAAAATTGCATAATACATACCTAAATATGCTCTACATATACCCGAAGTTGCATAATTTTCCGGGTTCGGTATGTTCCCTTGTTAGTAGAATGATGAATTCGTCTTCTTTTAAACAAAGAATAATTTCCATTCTAACCTAAATTTTTCTTCCCGATAACAATTCTTGACAATTAATCCTCCGGAAAGCAGCAAACTAAATACCAAACCGCAATAAAAACAAAAATCCTGAAGTTCTAAAATCCTAAAGTCTAATACCCAAACGTAGTGACTCGCAGATTTATTGAATTTATTCACATATACAGTAATGATTCGATAAGTGTCGAATAGTCGGGAGCGGAATTCGACGTTTAACGTAGAAGGTACTACAGTTTTTTGCCTCATTTGGGGTTTACGTTTCCAAAAATTCGAAAGGACTAACCACTATCCACTAGTTGGTGGGGACAGGATTCGATATAGAGCGCAGAAGTTTGAATCGACACTTATCGAATCACTACTGTACTCCAAATGTTAAATAACTTTGACATTCACGATATTAATTTCTTCTTCCAATTTGGATCGTTTTCAGCTTCCATAATTAATTGATCAATTTCCATGACTTTTCGTGTAAAAACGAATATAATTTTTATAGTTTAAAAATATTTAACATAGTCTTCATTAACAAAGCAAGTCACTCTAATTAACCTTGTCAACTCCAAACCCTGAAAGACAGGAACACCTCCGTCTTCATCTGTAAGGAACACCTGTTCCCCGGTTCTTCCCCTGATTCCGCGGAGCTCAGGGAGTCGTAGGGATCGTTCATTTATCACGAAGCGGTGTCGTCATGGCACAGGAATTCATTCACACCCGATTTCCCCGCGTCCGAGGCCTCCTTTCGTATCTGTCGAACACGCCGGCTGACCTTAGGCCGTTAGAAACACCTTCCCTTCCACTTGTTCGCGAAGGCCGGACGATCCGGTTTGTTTCGACGGGATTTCGGGTTGGTCTTCGGTGTCCTCAGGCCCGTTTGTCTGGTTCCAGGCTTACCAGAAGGCGGTGAGGAGCAACAGGGGCGACCTGCGCGTGGCTCTCGCCGAGTCCTGCAAGCAGCTGGCGTCCCAAACGGGTCCGAGGGTCGTTCAGCACACGACTAAGTCGAACAAGGTGATCGACACCGAGAAGACCTTGGAGAGGAAGGAGCTGAAACCTGACGGGCTCATCGTCACCGAGAGGAAACGGACCGTAGAGCATGAGGAGGTCAGTAAACCCTGATTGACTTCATTGTGTAGAGCTTCGTTCAGCTTCTTTTGGGGTTCTGAGGAATTTGAGACTGTCCGATCTACTTCCTTAGAATTTGGAACGGGCAGAAATTTAGGATTGCTGGATTCGTTTCGTTAGAATAGGCGGAAGTAGAAGTAGAAGGCTTCAAGAAGTCGATACGACGTAGTTGACAACTGATTCTTTGATTTTCTAGTTATTGTGAATTGGTTTTCCGTGGGTTTCAGATAAAGGACGACGAGGTCCCCGATGACGGAAGCGACGTGAACGGCGACGACACTTCGGAGAAGAGGAAGGAGAGCTCCCAGAGGTTCGTGAAGAGGAGAGACGAAGACGTTGTTGATTACGTCTCGGGTGGCGAGAGGGTCGCCCGAGAGATGCGCTACGTTGCAGAGACAACAGAAGGAGAACGAATCGGCGACTGGACGCCGTCACCGACGGCCATGAGGACTACTCGTTTCCATAAACACTCTGGTAGGTTCCTTCTTCTTGTCACTTTCCTCGGTATCCTCGGTTTCCAGGTATCCAAAATCTACTTGGAAAACTCAACAGACTCAGAATTTTGTCAGCACCTTTCATATTCACAATCCTGTCATCAGAAAATCTTGATTCTTTATCTTCACTTTAGATCCTTCAGGCCATTCAGAACCAAGTCGTTCCAATGTTTCCGTCAATCATATTGCTTCTAATTACATTGTGATCTCCCTCGGAGTTCTAATGCGGCGTTCACATTTACCAAGTCATTAAACTTCAAGTTGCTTAAATTAAAACATGCTTTCAAGTTTTTTTCGAGCTTCAAGTAAAGTAGAAACTTTTTCAATACTGGACTTGAAAATACAGCTTAAAGAATGTGATCCACTTTCGATTACCCTGACGTTGAACTGCCTAATGAATTGCTTGATGAATTGTCACAGGTTTCCCTGGAGAAGGTTTCCCAGGTCGCAAGGACGTATTAACGAAGAAGCCGCTGGACCTGGAGGAGGAAGATGAAGCGAGGAAGTTTGAGACATCCAAATGGTTGGAGAGCCACTTCGGCAGCGAATCGCGATCCTCTCACGGTTCCATCGAGGCCGACGAGTCTCCTCTTCCTAGCACCAACACTAGTTACATTAACGTCACCATGAAGTCCTGCGCCTCCAAGGATCGCGATTATCAGAACATTAATTCTAATCGCCAGAGACGGAGCACCGGTGGTCGGGATTCTACGTCGCCTTCGGGATATTTCCATGGGATCAGCGAGTGGTCCGAAAGGCACCAAGGCAGAGGTACTTCACATACTATTATAATTCATCACTAGGAAAGATGTTTATACGAATTCATATTTTGGAGGGTAAGGAAACATAATCAGTAGCCCAAAAAGATTTATCTTGTCTTTTAAAGTTTCTTACTTTTATATACTTTTGCATCTATGCTTATCTTTACACGCTTTCGCAAATATTTAAAACTGCCATAAATGCATAAACATATGAAGTCTACTCATCGCAAAGACATTAATGTTATGATTTTTGTTACTATAGAAAAGCAAAGTCAGGCGAGAACAAGTTCCCCGTCGCAGTATGTGGAGACGATCCACACAAATGGTCACTCGCACGATTATCCAAAGAATCAGGTGCAGGAGTCGAGCTACTCGAAGACGTATGAGTCGATTGTCCGTAGGGAGCACCAGGAGTCCAGCCATGAACGACTGAGGACGCCTTCTCCGCCGGCTCGACGAAGATCTAAGGAACAGGTTTGTGAGCAGCTTCCCCTTCGGGATGCTTCTTCGAATCCCCTTTGAGATCCTCTTTGATATCTTCTTTGGGAGAACCTCTTCAGTAACCGTTTTGAGATCCTGTTTAGGATTCTCTTTGGAATCCACATCGTGATCCTTTTTGAAATCCCCTTTAAAGTCTTCATTGGGATTTTCTTCCAGATTCTCTTGGGAATCCATTTCGAGATACTCCTTGAGATCCTCTTCGATATCCTCTTTAACATCTACTTTGAGATACTGTTTGGAATCCTCTTCAAGATCCTCTTTGGGAACCTCTTTAAGATCCTCTACGGGGTCCTCTTTGGAGTCCTCTTCGCGATCCTCCTCAATATCATTTTTGGAATCCTCTTCGAATTCCTCTTCAATATTCTCTTTGTAATCCTCTTCAAGAATCCACCTTCCTACATAAAAATCGTTGCTCAAACTCCTCCAACAATCTTCATTGCTTCCAGTGGTCCATAAGATCCGAAGAAAGAACAAGCCTAAACGATTCCGCAACCGGTCGCACATCAAGTCCAGTCCACGTAGTACAGAGAACCTGGGAGAGCCGCAATCGTGACCAAGAACACACAGTTGATCGAGAGAATTGCAAAAAATCCGCTTCCAGATCGAGATCGCCATCACCCAGACCGGATTCAGCCTTAAGAAACAACAAGAAGTCCAGTCAATCTTCAAGTCCTGTTCGCCCTTCCAAAAGTCAGTCAAACCTCTTCACCAATCATTTTTCTTCATTGAAGAAAACGATGGGAATCCTTCACGTCTCCCATGTTCCAGGTTCAGGACACTCGAAGTACAAAATCGGAGAGTCCTTCAGGAAACTCGTCGGGAAGCTTCGCTCAGCCAGCTCCGAAAGGAAGAACAAGCGCGCCGGTAGCAGCTCCACTTCGCAATTGACCCAAACTGATGACAACGGACCCACCTATTTACAGTATAACGTGATCGATAAAAATATTCCCTTGGTGAACGAGAGGGAGGTCGAGGAGAAGCCTCCAGAGAGGCCACCTAGGTCCCCTAAGAATCCCACGGTGAACAGTAACCCCAAGATCACGAAGACGATGAGGAGCGATCACGCGGTCCAGGAGCAGTGGCAGCGCAGCGAGTCCACGCCGCCGCTTCATAAGTACTACCTCGGTGAGGATCCCTTCGGAGGAAGCATCTACGGGCGCGAGAAGGGCTACCGGGACGCGAGGAGGGCGGGGAAACCCCGCGGTAGGACCTCCGAGACGGAGTACAGGTAACCAAGTCACTGGCTGGAGTCGGGGAACCTCTTGGAACCTCGGGGAATCGATTCAGACTCTTAGAATACCTAGATCCGGACTAGATCCGAGTTAGATCTTGATCGCGATCGTTCCAAGAGCTTCTCCCGCCACCCTCAGCACCCACAAAGCGGTGCACCGCGTTGGTCCTCCGGTTGTGCAAGCCGATCGCAAAGCCAGGTGTCCGCGTTGCTCGTCTGAGAGAAAGGAGAGGAGTGTGTGCGTCGAGAGGCGGCGTTTGCGTAATCGCGGGCCTCGGAGACGGTGTGCTTCGCTTGTCGGAATGTCCTTCTGTGTGCGCGCGACGAAAGTCGGCCGCTTGGACTCTTGGGTGAAGGCTGCATGAAGGGAAGCATGTGTGTCGCTATATATCGTAGTCCGGCTAGATTCGGGAGGACTGACATATCCGCTCAGACCCTGAAGCCAATACCTCGGATCGACGCGGTTTCAGCGTCGCGTCCAGTTCCCTAGGCAGGTTTAGCAAGTCCACCAGCCGGCTGGCCAGCGACCACAAGAGGGAGGACCACTTCAGGAGCACGCAAACCTTGCCGAGGAACCTGCACTCCACCGGACAGACCAGGTCCCAGGTTCACTCGCGACGCCAGCAGTCAACTGGAGGAAGACAGGGATCCTCCAGGGTCGCGATTTCCCCCACGAACCCACGACAGTACGGCAGCATGATCAATATCTCCATTAAGAACACGGTCACGTCGCCTAAAGTCGCTGTACATAACAACATGAGTCTGCAGCCACCTGTTAAGCCGGAGAGGATTTACAGAGCTTCCTTAGCGAGGAGCAAGAGCTTCAACGTTGAGGCTGGTAGGAACGGAGGGATCACTCCGCCTCTGCCAAGGATACCGTATACCTCTACTTTGCAGCTGAATCGCTTGGATGAGACGCCTCCTTTAAAGAGTCCTGGCATCTTGGCTAGCATTAGTCGTAGCAATAGGGATTTGTTCAAGGATTATTAGCTGTGCGAACCGCAGGGAATTTCAGGAATTAATGCAATGGACAATTTGTTCCTTTTTGAGTTGGTTGCGAAGGAAGTTTTTAAAGTGGGGAAAATGTTCAGAAAGCTGAGATGTTTGAGGCTTTTGAAGCCTTGTTAGCTCTTGGGCTCTGATCTGGAAAAGTGTTCTTATATTTCTAGTACTTTCCGTAGCTCTAATAGAGCTGACGTTAATGAGAAATATTGGAACGCTTTTCCAGAAAGGTTTGTGACAGGAATTCAAAGCGTAGAGCTTGGAATCATTCTTAGTTTCTAATACATCTTGTTCGCTGTTACAGAAAAGTTTTTAACAATATCCTGTATAGTGTAAAGTGATGCTAATGCTGTCCACAAATTGCTACATTGATTATAAATAATAGATTCGTTAAGTTCTTTATTTAAATAGTAACGTGTTTCTACTATTACCGTACATAGTTCGCATGGAATTTCTATGTTTTTTTTACCTCACCGAGTAACGATCCAAGATTACATATCAGGTTGATAGAAAAGAGTGAATCACGATAGCGATTCATTCTTATTGTTAGTAATATTTTTATAGATATACGTTCACGATACACAAATGTATAAAGACAAAATTACGGTTTATATGATTTATTTCGCCAAGGAGTATATCAAAATAGTGTATACAAATATCGTAGATATAATCTTCAAAATATAATTAAAAAAAAACGATTGGGAAGGATATTTGATAAACAACAATGATTGATCGATCGATTGCTAGGGATTTTCTCAACAATCGGTACGAGCAGATCTCTCGAATGTTGCGATGGATGTTTGAATTTTTTAATCGGACTTCTTCTTGCTCTTTCTTTTCTTTTTGTTTGTGCCATTGCCAGTATGAAGTAGTTTTCGATGCTTCTTAACAGCGAGTATTAAAATAATAGCGTTTATGATGTAAGTACTAACACAAACCACGCAAATGTTATTTAACAAATATAAAATATAGGCCAGGTAGATCGAACCGAGGTTCGAGAGAATTCCTAATATCACGACGACGGCAGAGATGGCGTATTTATTGAACACACCTAAAAAGATTAATATATTAAAACGTCATTTGAAAAAGATCAATTGAAAAATATTCTACTGTAATGTATATCAACTGTCAGTAAAGAAGCGACTCGTAAAATATTTGAAATTGCGCGCGCAAACTGGAAACCGGAAATGTGATTACGATACGTACTCAGCGTTGCGACCAAAGTATAAAATACCAATCCGTAAACGGAATTCGGCGTGTAAAGAAAAGATGTCTCTGGAATTATTCCCAATCCTTTCCCATATCTGTAATAAAACATCTTATTTAATATATTCCAAGTGTTTCGAATTCATCTTGATAAATTTATCAATCGCATATTTTCAAGTGCATCCTTAGGTCCAATCTCCATGTTCATTATCAGCAACCGAACGATGCATACGTGGAGATTATTTCACAGCACATATGTTTTGCGTACAAATCCATGCATTAACTCGATTTAGAAAATATTGCAATTATTTTTGAAATATGGATTAAAAACGGAAGTGATTGAAGTCGTTCGGCGCATTCAAATATTTCCGTTGAAACGTAAAGTGAACAGCAGTAAACAGCTAACTTCGCTCCGTACTTGATCTTCGCAATTACGTCGTGGAAATTCGTGCAGATGATGATAAAAACTTACTTGGATGAAAATGCTTTGGTGCAACTGACGTGTTCGCTGAAATCGCACATCGCCTCGTAGGAATCATCCTCCTCTGTCGCCCTTCTCACCGCGTATGCATAATAAGAGGCGGCGAATCCCAAAACGGACACCGTCACGATTCCAGCGTTTAATTTATTCAGAGATCTCTTCGCCGCGGACATGATTTCACAGAGAATTGATAAATTATCACTGTTGACTGATGCACCGATTTCCTTTATGATAGGGTCGTTGTTCTGTCAACTACTGGAACAATTTTGAACACGAGAATTTCTGAAAGCACCACGTAGTGTTCGCCGGTGTAAGCGAATTACGCAAATGTGGCGGTCGATAATCGAGCACGAAGCAAAAACTGATTGTACGATGATCAACGTCGATATCACTCGAGTGATTTGTAGCATTCAGTATTCAAATGAAATCTCAACTCTGTTTTGCACGATCATTTACCGATTAATTTATCTTACTTCTTCGTATGATTAACTCGTCTCCAGTTTCAAATACAACTTTATCAACTCGGATTGTTACCATCTCGGATGGACTGGAATACTTTATTTCTTTAGATTTGTACAATGCTTACAAGACTTTTAAATATACTTCTTTAAGGATACTGTTTCGAAATTGAAGAAAGAACGGACATATTATTATTATTCCGCGTTCCCTTCGTTTCTTCGAATAGTTCGGCTCGCCATCTTCGCGGACTTATCGATAATTGCCACTAAACCTTATGAATTAATTTCCACTTACAACGAAAATGCTTCAATTCAGAAAATACAAAATTTAAAAAAAAAATATGGGTAATAGTTTAATCGTATTCTTTTTTTTGGTATATAACATAATTAATGTACGATTTGTAGAAGTTAGAATTAAACATGAGAATTTTAGTTATTATGAACGAAAATACAGATAGCAAATTAACTGTGTCCGTACACTAATGTTACTTATAAAAAAGATAAGAAATGTAGTTTATCATTATCAATACGCTAGAGGTATACAATAACTTTCTCGTATAGCTGGAATATTCGAATATAGACTTAATACAAATTTATTCTTGCGGAGCCATCGCTCTTGCTTGAGCCCTCACACGTTTCTCGTATTCCAAACGGTTTTGACTGTAATAATAGAAGATTACACTTAATCTTAGGATCTTAAATTTCCCCATAAAAGTAGAACGAAAGAGAAAATGTACCAATATATTGTGTACGCTTCTGCTTGAGCTGGATCTTTGACATTAGGTTCGTTCAGCAAATCCTGAATACCAAGTAAGATCTGTTTAATCGTAATGGCTGGTCTCCAGTCTTTTTCCTCGTCTAAGAGAGATAAACACACCGTTCCCGACGGATAGACATTGGGATGGAAGAGCGGAGGTTCGAATTTACATTTTGGTGGACTAGAGGGATAATCATCCTTAAAGATCATGCGTAGCTTGTACAATCCACCCTCCCATGGCGTCTGAAACATCGAACGCACGAATGACGTCGTCTCGAACCGAAGGATCTTCGATATTAACGATCACAACTCACAGATTTTTTCCCAGGTATCGCACACTCCCAACTCATCAAGTTAAGAGTACCATCTGGGTTTTTGACTGGTCTTGCTACAAATCCCTGCGTAATAAACAAAAATATTGATTGCGAGCTGTGGATCTAGAATATTTTTAGACGAACTTAAGCTCGTTGTAACGGTTTAATTTCGTTTGAAAGTTCTATCGTTTAAACAGCTTACGATTTCGAAATGTTTAAAGTCCGAGACGGTAGAAACAAACCGTTCGCGTCGCGGAAAGGTTAGGATCTCGATGCAACAATCGTGTGATTGTTAACCCTTCTGAGCGCGATAAACAAACGGTTTGTTTGCCTCGGATGGTGATAGTGGGAGAGAAGTTTGCTTTCTACAGGGATTCAGAGAACGAAAATGTTCGTGAATGACATGCAACGGAAGCAGCGGAACGCGCGGCGACTCGAAAATCGCGACAGAATATGAGCAAGTGAAAAATGTTTGCTTACGAAAGGATGATCTTTCCTCCATGCTTTTCGCTCTTCGGCGAGCCTAGCAATCGCGATGCCTGACATTAATCTGCAACAAGTTCGATTCCTTCGGTTAGCGTAACGTGTTTTTGGGCGCGAAAATATAAGAATGTATAAGAAGGCACGGTCGCGCCGAACCGCGAGAAGGTGAACGTTACCACGGTGTTCGTCGATATCGATCCCGATTTTAAATTCCAGGCACTTTCTGCGCCGAAATCGCATCAAACACTCCGGGCGGCACAAGGGTGAAAGCGATCCTGCGGGGTGCGCGTTCAGAAAACCTATGGATCCACGACCTGGCCACCGGCTCTCCTACGGATTCTCAACGCGGACTTTTTCGCGAAAAACGGCATCCGTCGTCGCTAGGACCTCTGCTGGTAATAAAGGACACACGCCCTTGGACAAATTTTGCAGAGCCAAACCAATCAAAAGCCGCGCTCATTTTGTCCAATTTGATGGTTGGTCGGTCGTTTACGATTATTTTTTAATTATTGCTCATCGAATGGTTTTTATTATGTAATGTTTGTCCAAGCTACCGTGATCCGCATGATCTATTAATAACGTTTATTATTATTATCTAATCCATCGAATTGTGATAAAAGAGTTTGTATTGGTTTGTATCTTTGGATGTGTGTATGTATGTATATATATGTTTAGATTTTTAGGTGAAAACGATACTTCCGCTTTCTCCGAATGTCCTTCCGTCGGAACGATTGTGTAGAATCTTTTATTTATTATTGCAACACTTCAGGAAAGTTTACGATGACTTTTTAATTATTAAATGCGAAATTAAGGAATCGAGTAAAATGTTGATTATCGAATATACAGGGTGTCACATGCGAATTGTAATTTGTTCTTTTGGATTTCCTTTTTTGTAAATGTTCATCATGCAATAATGTTTGGTACAGAAAATGTATAATACATGAGTTATAGATTGATCCTGATTGAAATTACGTAAAAAAAGAGAATTGACTATTGGCTATATTTATTTATAATGTAAATATGTTCTATTGATTCATGTTATTGTATTTGTCAAAATAATTTTTTGTAGTATATTTAATAAATTGTTGTGGAAAAATTATTATTGTTATTGATTCAAGAGCTTATGCGTCCTCTGTTCTTTATTTCTTTCGACACTTTCTTTAAGAAGATATAAGTGAAGTATATATAACACGATTCTTTTATAATCTTGTATCTATATAATTATGAATTTTGTGTATATTTTGCAATATTTAGTAGTAAGAATTTTTTATTAATTGCAACACATCCAACTGTGAAAATCCCATGTATTAGGATAGTGAGTGTACTTACGAAAAAATATCACTTCGAAGGTAGAAAATACATTTAATTATACATTTATATTTGCAATTCGAGGGTTGTAACATTAATATGAACTATAAAAATTATTGTAAAATGCTCAGAAATGATAAAAATTGTTTTTTTATTAGAAAAAATATAGGGGCTTTGAATCTTTTCTGATCCGTAAGTCATTTGTTTAAAAGTAGAAAAAAGTATATTTGTGTACTCTTTGTGTCATTACAAGGTTAATAGAATTAACATAGATTATTCTGCAATGTTTAAGAGTTGTAAAAATAGTTTATTTATCGCTAAAAATGCAAATATGAAAATTACAGGAAAAATGATACCCGTGGCGCCATCTAGCGGACGGCGCAAAATTGGCTGTTTTAGGCGACCTCCTCTGTTAGCCTATTACCAGATGTAAAAGTAACAGGAGAGGCAGAAATCAAAGTTGGTGGCACAAATTTATAACATCATGTCCTTGTATGTAATCGGGCAATAAATAAACACTTTCTACATTTTAAACTCCTTGCTAAATAATCTTTGGGGTCTACATAAAAGCTATAAACCTTCTGATTGCAAATAAATACAAAAATATTGAATATTTTATAAATGTAAATCCATTTAGGTAATAGAAAGAAGAGTATAGAAGTGGGATTAGAAGGAATTTAAGTTTATTTACACGTCTTATTCGACTGCGATAACTTATAACATATAAGATAATAAATAGTCATACGAATTGCTTTATAACATAACTAGTATCTTATACGTAATACAATTTGCAGCCAATTTACTCGATTAATATCGATTGCCCAGATCTCACCACGTGGAGGTTGCTGCAAGTGGAGACCCATAAAAAATAAATAAAATAAAAATTTCATCGATCTTCCTTTTCATCAATCTTTATATACATCTCAATTTTATGATAATCCATAACAAATTTTGTAAGTTTCTTATATCCAAAGATTCTATAATCATTCACGAAATGCAATCCCTACATTTTCTTTTTTCAGTACTTGAGCCAAACATAATAAATAATTTAGTCTAAAAAATAATTTCTTTTATGAATTTTTCAGTTCCGCAAAATAATAATTTGCTCATTGTTTCAACAAATAAACTATACTTATCATGTTTCATATAGCATTATTACATGAATTAATTCGTGATGCCTGTGCTATTTTCCTTCGAATTCAAATACCAATTCCAATTGGTTTGTTTCTCTTTTTTTATAGATCGAATCTCATTTTTTATTTCTAATCAATAACTAAAAATTGTAGATTGTATGTAATATTGATAATTGTTCTGAACATGTTACATCAATTCGATAGTATAAATCAAATATCAAGGTCGTCAAATAAAATTACATCCAATACTAAATGACTAAATTTCTCTGGTCATCATAACTTCAATTCCCATCGCTATCAGAGCCACAAGTTTATTTCACGATCCCACGAGCGTCCATAAGATGATAAATCCATTCACACGCCTCATTAGCGGTCGATTATTTCGAACACCGATTACCGATAACGAAGAGCTCGTCCCTGTCGCTTCGATTCATGTCCTCGAAAGGTCTTAGAAAAGGGTGGCTTCTCCACCTTTCACGATTCCGAGGGTAGCGCGGAACCGCGGAACGAATCATCGGTGGTTGCGTGCCTTCTCCATAATAATTCTCGTCGTTCAAAATAAGATAATCGCGAGACTCGACTCAAAATCTACTTCTATCATCAGGATCCCATAACCGAACCGAAGCCATCGCGATCGCAGTTACGCTTCTATAGCTGCGCTGAATTTTCCCTCAAAAGTTGCCCCTTGTAACAGGGTAGCATAACCGGAAAGGATGTCTCTGAATCCGAAGGGCATCTCAATGAGAATGATGAACTGTCAATTTTGGTCTTTTGTATCCGGATAACAAGATTCCAGAAGAGGATATTGGATGTCATATGGCGGCTCGCGAAGAGGGAGCAAATTTCCAGCGGATTCTTGCTTCTTGTAGCAGGAGATTATGACGACGATAGAGTCATTATTACTCTGCGCGCGAATTTCAAACGGAGCGCGTTTAGCGGCACAAACCTTCGATCAGTGTGGATGATATTTTGCACACAAAGAAGACATAGAAGATACGCAAACGGATTCACGTTACCTTTAATAACGAGATAACATTGCTGCGATTGTATTTAATTTTTTAATAAATAAATTTAGATCTTCTTTGTGAATATTTTGTAATTATAGTTTTAAGTATTGTTTAAGGTATTTTGTAACAGTCGCAATGTTTATTTTACTGTGGTAATATGAAGGAATAAAATAAGAATATCGAATCCATTGTATATTTGTCTATTACTCTAATTGTGCAAATCGTTTCACGAGTTCTGCTTTCCTTACCGCGAAAACATCTAATTATCGCAATAACGTATTAATTCTCTATGTAAATCGAATATCTGCGTCTGCGCCTGCATCTCGCAATATGTTCTTTTCCAGTTAAACCCCGGCACACGTCTTAGTTGTTCGTCTGCGAAGCGACGACTACCTTCGATTTTCTTATTAGCAACGCCAGTTCTCGGTTGACACTTGTGCGATCATGTCGTTTCCATTCCCAATCAATCCAAGCAATTAAAAAACCGAAGTCCACGATCAACAACAAGCTCATAATTTTTTGCCGAAAAATCGCATATAGTTTCTTAATTTTCTCGTCGCGAATTTGTGGATGAAGAATTGTTTAAAAAAAACAAAATGAGGACTAAACTAAATCCTTACTTTCTCCTGTAAGTAGTTTCCTCGTTAAAGAATTTCATAATCATCCGAAACCTAATATTAAATTCGCGCTACGTAATTAGTACTAATTAGTAAATCTCGTTGCCAAGGATTAGACGAAAGCTTTCGAATTTTCCTACCGATTCACGATCCAAGGAAGTGTTTATACAAGATCGAGAATCAGTCGGGTAAACGTTTCCCTTCCTCCGACCGCGATTCCTTTTCTTCGGGGACCTCAAAGCGTTTCTCGCCAAACGTTCGAGTCACGAAATCGTCTTGAAACAATAGGCGATTAGATAAGTAACAGGACCGTTATTATTTGCATAGACTGTAAAGCTGACGGCGCATAAAGCACTGCGAATGCTTCCGTGTTTGCTGCGGACTTAAGCTCCCAAAAGATTAGATAATAAACTGGTAGTAGCTATTTTAAACACCGAATTCGAAGCTTCCTATGGTTTTGCCTAGTTCGACTAAGCTTCCTCTCGGTTTCATGGAAGAACAGAATGCCAATTAACGATCCTCGATGCATCGAACAGGGCGCTCTTTGGTTTGGCGAACGCCGAGCATTCGAGGGAAGGAAGCTGCGACTTACGTCAACGAAGATCAAACACGACGGATGCGCCGTGTAATTTCAATGAACACGATCATCGTCTCGTTTGCTTCCACGGCGTCGACGACGAATGGGAATCCGGGTGATTGTCGATAATCGATATTTCAATAGAGCCTTCAATTTGTTACGCAGAAAAAATATTAACGACTCCGTTTTAGAAACGAGAAGGTGCAGACTTTGGTTCTCTGCGATTGGCAACTGGAGACCTTCGATCCTCAGAGGAATCTTCGGGGATTTTCCTCGTTGAAGAGATTGGAGATTGTAAATGGAAATTTGAGGAAACTGTCCACCACTTTTCCATCCAATTCGGCGATGATTCAGGTACAGGCGAAGCTTGCCTAAAATTATTTTCTTGATTACCGCTTCGTTTTAGGATTTGGCTATAACTGGCACGAAACTTGAAGAATTGCCTCAGCAAATTTTCGCGAATCTCTCAAACCTGAAAACTGTTGATCTAAGGAACAATACTTTGGCGGAGATCGACGCTGCGACTCTGAATATTTCTTCGTTGCATCACGTTTACCTTTCCGGTAGAATTTTAGACGTATCAAGTATTTTTATGTCCATTGCGTCGGTAGTTTTCCTATAAAATATGAGTGTGTTACTGAAAGGGAATCCCATGAAATGTACGAAATACGCAAACTGGATTCTGGACCAAGAGAAAGGCTCTCCGGGTCACAAAGTCGCTGACAAAGATCATTTGCGTTGCACCGCGCCGTACGAAGGCAAACCGTTGGTCCAAATTATCGAGATAATTCAAGTAAGCCGCAGATTTCGTGCTATCATTTATTAATCGACGCTATAGAATCGAGTTCGTTGTTTCAGACGTTGAAGGAAGAGTGCAAGAAGACTGTCTGCGACTGCGAATTGGTGTACGTCGTCGGCGAAGGCGGAAGACATATTCAGAAACAGCTGATGGTCTTTGCTTCGGTGAATTGCAGCCATCGAGGGCTGACGGAGATGCCTGACTTCTTGCCGGGGAACACGACGACTCTCCACTTGTCTGGAAACAAGGTTTTCATTACTTTTGGATTTTTATTCGTGAACTCTCACGAAAAAAAAATCATTAGACATTCAGTCAACATTGTAGACAATGTTTTTGATATTTCATTCTCTGCGAAAGTTGGTTGAATGTTTGACAATTTTTGGAAACTAGAGAGACAAAGTGTTCCTCTTAATTTTGTTTCAGATACACGATCTGAAGCCACTCACGACGAATCCCGCGTACAGAGGAGTGATAGACTTGTATCTAGATAATAATCTAATAGAATCAATCGTCCAGCTGGAGGGATCGAGTTGGTTGGATCGTTTTCGGTTGCTGAGTCTTCGGGGGAACCGATTGGACGATGTTGGTATTATAGTCGCGGTTGAATACACTGAAACAGAATTTTGAACAGGGGGATTTGAGCTCGAAAACACTTGTTGGATTTAATGTGTTAATTATAGTTTAAGCGCTTAAGAGCTGTCCTCGTTTTAGCTGCCCACGTATGCTTTGGAGAACGTGTTGCATCACAAT
The DNA here is from genome assembly GCA_030770465.2 of Perdita meconis. Taxonomy (NCBI): domain Eukaryota; kingdom Metazoa; phylum Arthropoda; class Insecta; order Hymenoptera; family Andrenidae; genus Perdita; species Perdita meconis. The sequence goes on from JASKOS020000001.1 coordinate 3,872,461, forward strand.
GGAAACGCTGTGAGCTTGTATCTGGGGAACAATCCGTGGAGGTGCGACTGTCTATTCACGCCCAGCTTTCAGGTGAAGCTTTACAGCAAAACGTTTGTCTGAAAACTCGTAGAGAAGCTTCCAGAATTTTCTTCGTGCAACACTTTTCTTCGATCGATTTCAGGATCTATTGATCAAGTACACGAACCTCGTCAAGGACATCAATAATGTCAGGTGTTCCCTGATAGACGGAGATGAAAACTCCGGTAAAATTGTAAGCGAATTTCTAATCCCTCTTTTGTGATAAGTATTTTTTGTTAATAACGTCGGTTTTTTTTTTTTTTTTGTTGAAGATAAGGGATCTAACGCGCACAGAGATTTGCGTCTCGACGGATGAAGACCCACTGCTGCATCCTCTGGACGTTCTGAACATTATACTAGCTTTTTTAATATTCCTAGTCATCGGCAAGCTTCTCTACGATTACTGGTGCTTTAGAAAAACTGGCAAACTCCCCTGGATCGTTGCCAAGATGCCGTAAACGGAAATCAGAGGACGCTTACGGTCTCTGCTAAATTGGACTTCGTTCTAATGAAACTACACTCCGCAAAAAAATTAAGGGATCATTAATACAAACCCGAAAAATAGGCTCTAGTTCAAATGTTCATAACTTCTACAAAAATAGTCGTATTGACATGATCCGAAAGGCATTTGAAAGCGTGAAATCTCTACTTTCACATATTTCTTTTAGATTTTGATTGTGTTGTGTTTCGGCAATGTTACAGCGATATAAATGGCACGTTGAAAATTTTTAAAAATTTTGTTGAAGTTTCTAATGCTCCATGGAACGCAAACAATTTTTTAGACGTGTTGCACTTATACCATTCGAAAGCGGCTACCTTTTGCTTTAAAATGAGTGCTTGGCGAATGTTGTACGATTTTTTTCGCGAAGTTATTGAACTTTGATGCAAAAATGGTCCCTTTAACTTTAAATGCTTGTAGAAAGTGATAGAATTATCGTAGAACATAGCTGAGAAAAGCAATAGAAAGCTTAATCTTTCCTCTTTAAGATGCAGTTGTTATATTTACAATTGGATTGGCATTTCGACAGTCTCCGTCCTTTCGAAAATAGCTTTAAAAATGGCACAAATTCCATTTTTCCTTTAACTCACTGTATCTCAGTAACGGCTGATTGAAACATCATGGTCTTAAGCTCGTTTTAAAGTAGACGGTTTACCGATTTTACCCGAGTGCGAAACTTTTTGCGAATCGAAAACTTTAAACATAAAGGCCACGACGAAAAAATTATCATAGCGAGTTCGCATTAGGCTCAAATGAATCGGTAAATCGTCCACTTTAAAACGAGCTTAAGACCATGATGTTTCAATCAGCCGTTACTGAGATACAGCGAGTTAAAGGAAAAATGAAATTTGTGCCCTTTTTAAGGCTATTTTCGAAAGGACGTAGACTATAGAAATGACAATCCAATTGTAAATGTAAAAACTGCATCTTAAAGAAGAAAGATTAAGCTTCCTATTGCTTTTTTTGGCTATGTTCTACGATAATTCTATCACTTTCTACAAGCATTTAAAGTTAAGGGGACCATTTTTGCATCAAAGTTCAATAACTTTGCGAAAAAAAATCGTACAACATTCGCCAAGCACTCGTTTTAAAGCAAAAGGTAGCCGCTTTCGAATGGTATAAGTGCAACACGTCTAAAAAATTGTTTGCGTTCCATGGAGCATTAGAAACAAAATTTTTAAAAATTTTCAACGTGCCATTTATATCGCTGTAACATTGCCGAAACACAACACAATCAAAATCTAAAAGAAATATGTGGAAGTAGAGGTTTCACGCTTTCAAACGCCTTTCGAATCATGTCAATACGACTATTTTTGTAGAAGTTATGTACATTTGAACTAGAGTCTATTTTTCGGGTTTGTACTAGTGATCCCTTAATTTTTTTTGCGGAGTGTATTACCTATCCTAATTCCTTGCACGGTCCCTGTACTGTCGGTACACTTCCTCGGCGGCTGATTTCTTGGCCACGCAAGGTCTGACTCCTTGGCCTGTGTATAAAAGTCGCAAATTAAAAAGAGAGACAGACAAATGGAACAGCATAAATGAACGAAAGAACGAGGGAAGAATAAAGGTACCTTCGCAGACGAATCCTAAAGCGGAACAGGTGGCGACGTAGGTCAAACCTAGGCAGTTGTTTGTTTTCTCGATGCAATAGGTTGGAACTCCCTCTTGCTTTTCGAGGCAGAGTCGGTACAATTTTCTTTGGGCCGTTTCCATCGGGCTGGCCACGTCGAAGTTAATTATCTCCAGCATCCTGACCAAATAGAAATTCCAATGCAATCATACACCAGTCGTTTGAATATTAATATACGAATCGAACCTCGAGCTCTGAATTTTAAAGCTACATCTACAAATCTCTGCTACTATTAATTTATCACCTAGGTGGATTTTATAAAGAACCATTCGTTGGAAATTTTAATTTAAATGAATTGGCGTTGTGGAAACACGTACTCCTCTTTGGAGAGTTCCTCCAGAGGAGTCAATTTCTCGTCCTTGATCTGTTGATTCGCGATCATCTGCAGGATCTTCGTTGCCAGACTGTTTTTGACGGACTCCTCGACTGTGCCTCGACACATCGCTGTTAAATTGAATAAGATACTTAGCTGAGTTAAACTGTTAGTTAATAGAAAATTTATTACCAGTGAATCCACCGAAGTTGCCGCGGATCACGTAAACATTTGGTTTATGACGAAATGGACCATCGGTTATATATTCGTAAGCGATGACTTCGTTGCAACGATCTGCGTATGCCTCTAGGATATTCAGAGGAGTTTGTTCCCTCAGTTTCGGAGAGCATTCATCGCCATTACCCTTTGAAGCATTCGCATAAGTATTAATTTGTAGTAGGACCAAAAATGGTAATTTTATCGAGAGAAAAGAAACTATCAAATACGATATTGTCTCAAGATCTAATGCAAGTGTCATCCACGTTAATATTTTTTATAATTATGGCACAGAGTGAGACTTCGATAATTTTTCTAAGGAAAAATCAACATCACTTTGGAGTTCGTTAAAAAAAAAGTACGCAATATTCTACAATACAAACGAATAGCTAATAAATATCTAATAATATGTAATACTTTAAATGGAATAATTGACACATCCTCTTTAATTTCAATCATTTCCTCATCATTCATAATCTGCTGCGTATCAATTGCAAAAGCGGAGTCACCAACGTCGTCGTCAATCTCTTGACGATGAAGAACGATGCAAGAAACATTACGGTCTAAAAAACATTCCTAATAAAATTCTCACTCGAACAAGACATCAAGATTCATTGAAAAAAATACCCTGAATGTTGCTCTCCGTTTTCGTTTCATTTTCAGCGAGCTTCTTGACAACAATTTCTCTGGGTGAAGTGTCCTCTGAAGCAGAGATTCAGTCAATAAACTGTATTTATTTGAAACTACTCTTAATTTAATGAAATAGTATTCAGTACCCATGACCGATTTTTGTAAAGCATTGTTCACTACTTTTCCCCACTCTTCCAAGCTGCGCGCCTCCTTCGTCGTTCTCGGATCGATATCTGCAAAAAGGAAGAAATTTAATCATTCCATAATTTTTTTATATACAATTAGAAGTAGCTTAATTTTTAAAGAGAACCCCACAGACGTGTGTCAGCCTTCGAAGAATTTGATTTCTCAGTAGACGATTTCTCGTAGGTGACGTAAGAATCACTGGATTGATTTCCGGTGTCAACTTCCTGCGAAACTGACTGCCGAGTAAGATTTACAGTGTCGATGTCTTCTCCGCACATTTTGCATTCAGAGACGTGGACCTCCGGAACTGTTTGACATTCGTTCTCTACACTCTAACAAACACATAAACGTTTCATTAGTTCCAAATATTAATATTACCACATAAAAGAAAAATGTAATTAGCTTCCAGTGAATCAGTAACATACTTCGCACATAACTTCGTTCTCGGTCATTATAGATCCTCTGGCGGAGACCATCGACATCGTTTCGGGCGTGCAGAAAGACGTCGATGTTTCTGTTTAGATAATCGAAGAAGAAACGATGGGATAGAATTCAGTAGGTGTAATTGGTTACGATGAACGTACCGATTTCGCGGCAGCAGGGAGCGCGAAGTTGATCGAGGAGATCCTCTGCGCGTTCGATCACCGCATCCATCTCGCAAAGAAGCGGCGCGGCATTTGGAAATCTTTCGGTAATCATGGACCAAACGAATTCCGCGTCCTCGGTTCCTTGTAACGATTTCGGCAAATCATTTTTTTGACAGGTTGAATCACGGCGGCCCGACATTCGAGTGCAGATCTTTACTTTGCTCGCGACGCATCGAACATTTGCGGAGATCGTGCTTTGAACGGTGAAGTTCCTTGAACTTGTAAGCAGCTGGCGATGCGAAAACAAATGATGGAAGAATTTCGAGGAACTTCGCGTTGGCTTTGACAAAATTTCTTTCGCAAGTTACTTACTGTTACTGGTCTGCTGCACCTCAATGTTATAATTAGATACGCCTGAAGAACTTCAAGAAATATTAATTTCATTCGTTGCAAAAATTAGTAAGTCATACGGACAATCCTATTGCGTTATTAATAAATGTTTAATTATTTTTTAATATTCATGTATTATAGACGCGACTTTTCAAAAAACTGATTTTTTTTTTTATTGAAGTAAAAATGTAAAGAATACTTACCTTATAACTTCGGAAGTAGAAATAAAGTAAAACGACTTATACTAGGTTAAAGTAAATAGTCGAGTAAATTCAGGATTTAAGGATTTTTATCTCCCTTCGCAGGACTTCACACTTTGTCAAGTTCATGATACAAGATATTCCCAAAAAGAGTGAAATTTGTCTAAAATAGTTTAATTTCTTTCGCTATGTATACATATCTGTACGAATGAAATCGCAATGTAATTTGGTGCAGTATCTATCAAGAATAATCGAATGAAGATGCAAGGTGTGAAATTAGGCTTGTGGCGTGAATTTTATTGATAATAAGATACCTCTTACCGCTAAATTTAATACACATCACATTTTCTTATTGCAATGTGAATTATTTAGGAATATATACAAAAAGCCATTACAGGGAATTCCTCGATATATGAGGTCTGCTTTCTGTTCCTGTACCGATTCAACTAGTGCGATCCTCCTTTCACTTGCTACCTTCTTTGGCTTTATGAAATACAAGAAAACAGCGATTAGTTCGATCGGCACTAGCGCGGACAGCACAGTAGTAGAAAACAGACCTATGGCGATACATCGAAAACGTGTAGAGTCCGTTTTAAGGTACGTATGAAGACAATCTTAGTTTCCTAAATGCGCGAGTGGTGTTTTATTTTTGTCTGCATTCTTCAAGGTCGACGTTATTGGTACGCGATTAAAATTAAGTGGAAAAAAAACCAACATGTATAAGATTGGTTCCAGTTAAGTAAATCATGTACAATTAATTGTTTTGTCAACTGATCTTTGTCACATCAGTTTGGTTTCTCTTCGTCGTTCCAATTAGGTATTTTGAAAATGTTTCTCGCTTAGTTCGTTAAAACGATGATACAATATTACGTTAATTACAATTAATGGTGTCACCAAAAAATGACGTCTTAAAACAAAGGGCATGAAAAATTGGCTTCTTGAATGTACTTAATTGTAGAAAAAAAAAGAAAAAAAAGGAAAAAGAAAAAGGGTAAAACAAAGGAGGAAAACTTCTTTCTCGAAAAGCTTCGCTCTCTTCATAATCCCTTTTTATCCATTATTCTTTCGCATCTCACCCCCCTCTCTTTCTCTCTCTCTCTCTCTCGCTCTCTCTCTCTCTCTCTCGCTCTCGCTCACTCGCTTTCGCTTAATCGACTTTCTGTTTATTACTCTCCGGCGATTTGTCTCCGTTCATCGGTGAGCGTGAACGGCTACGGCTTTTGCTGTGTTTGCTGCCGGATCGGGATCTCGATCTGTCGCCCCTCGATCTCTCGCGACTAGATCTATCTCTGTAAGAATATATATATCTGCCATGAAACGAAACGAACAACGCATTTGCCTGTCTTGCGCCAATTATTATCACGGGGCGAGAACTCACTTCGAGGGTGACTTGGCTTTGGATTTGGACTGCGACCTGGACTTTGACCTCTCAGCCTTGGACCTAGAACGAGATCTGGATTTGGACTTTGACTTAGATTTCGACTTTGAGCGGTCTCTTGATCTGTAAAATTATATAGATCAAATGAAGAAGAGGGAGGACAGAAAATATATAAGTGAAAAAAACATACACAACGATAGAATTGTTTCAAATCTCATGTGAAATATTGTGAGAAACGATATATATGTACGTATGTTTCGTGTGAGAAATACGGAAGTGAACAAAAGCGGCGAGAGGCAGTATAAAAAGGAAAATAAAAAAAGAAGAAAAAAAGAAAACAAAGTCAGCCCAAACACAATGCCAACGCGTAGATGGAAGACATAATTGTGTCATATTGATGTGTTTCGTAATCGTTTTTCTGATAAAATTGCGCAAGAAACAAAGCAAACGAAACAAAAAATGCTTACACACTCGTAACAATGAAATATAATCGTAAAATAGAAACGTGACGGTAAAAAACAGAATCGGGATACTCACTTGGATTTGGAACGAGAGCGGCTACGCTCGGGGGATTTGGATTTGGACTTTGATTTGGATTTAGAATGTGCTCTTGATTTGGAGCGGCTGCTGCGACGGCTGCGGCTACGAGAGCTGCGGCGACTCCTAAGTGAAAAGAAAAAGAATCTCTCGTGAACTGAATTCCAGAATTCATCAAAATAACAAAAAAAAAAAGGGCTACCCAATTTGTTTCAAGGTTACAAGATAAATCAACCCATTAATAGAGATTTTTGATCGATCGCTACAAATAAAAAATACTCGAATTTCGAAGAACCACTTAATGGAATAATTCACCTTACGCGGTTTTATCGAATACGAAATATTGTATGTGCCATGCAGGATGGATTTCAGTTTTCTCTATACGCGCGATACCAAAAGAAAAGAGCAAATCAAAGTAATAAAAAATATTGATGTTGGATCTATCAACTTAATTCTGTGAAAGTTTCGAAACAATTAAAAATGATGAAGCTACGCGAAACAAAGAGTCTAGCCGGATAAGAAGGGGGAAAAGTGCCCCAGCAGATAGGTCTTTCAAAAAAACCCCTTTCTGCAAAGTATGAACCCGATACCACCATTATGGGGGCAGTTATGGGGTAAAACGTAATTTACAGTTTATGCTTAACTGCTTCTGTTCCCTGCAATAGAAAATTATGAAAAAAAATCATGATTATGGTACTCTAGTAGGTGCATGTTTATGAATTTCAGAATTTTTACTTGCAAAATCGATTTTTTAAAAGTTGAAAAAGTTTAAAAATGCCGATTTCAGAAGTCATCAAAGTTACCTCTTCGATATTTTTACAGTTTTAGTGCCTGTTTATGATTACTAACATATATCTTTTGCAGAGTTTTCGAAATCGTGGAACATACTTAAAAAAATTAAAAACCGATTTTTCAGTGTATATCCATATTCATAGAAATAGCATGCTCCTATAATTAGGATATTTATTACATTCCGCTCATTAAATGGGCATTGTATACAATTATAAACACTTTTATACGTAACATACGAAGCAATGTAATTTGTAAATCTCATCTTTGGTAAGTACGAATTCTTAACTAGTTACACGTACAAATGATAACCGGCATACTACTCCGAAACATTGTTTACTTTGATCTTTCTAAATTCTAAGCGAAGGTTTGAATGAAGAGACTTAATGATTTGAATTAATGACAAAATAGGAATACAATAAAATATGCTGTCGTAATTCATACTGTTCACGTAATTAATTCACGTGATTCATATTAATATATTTTATTATTTTTTTTAAGTATGTTCCACGATTTCGAAAAATCTGCAAAAAATATATGTTAGTAACCATAAAAAGGCACTAAAATTGTAAAAATACCAAAGAGGTAACTTGATAACTTTAGTCTGAAATCGGCATTTTTAAACTTTTTCGATTTTTAAAAAATCGGTTTTGCAAGTAAAAATTCTGAAAAAATTCACAAACATGCGCCCACTAGAGTACCATATTCATGATTTTTTTCATAATTTTCTATTGCAGGGAACGGAAGCAATCAAGCATGAACTGTAAATTACGTTTTACCCCATAACTACCCCCATAGTGGGGGTGGTATCTGGTTCATGCTTGGCAGAAATGGGTCTTTTTGCGAGATCTATCGACTGGTATATATAAAGTTTAATTTGGCTTGGGGGCACTTTTCCTCCCTTCTTATCCGGCTAGACTCTTTAACAGTACTTTGATCGGGTTCGAGAACGACGATAATACCTTGAGCGGGAGCGCGATCGGCGGCGTGATCGTGATCGTGATCGCGACCTTGATCTCGAGCTCGAGGATCTTGAGCGGCGACCACGCCTCTTGTCTTCGATGAGTCTGATTCTGCGCCCGTTCAATTCTGTGTCGTCCAACTTGTCGATCGCGTTCTTCAAGTCGGAATACGTTGCGAACTCTACGACTCTGTAACAGAAAATTTAAACGCATCCGGTGAGATAAATTCGCGAGTTAAGATCGGATAAGTTGTATGCAAAGCGTTCGGAGAATTTTTAGAAACTTACCCTTCATTCCTGCGTTGCTTGTGTGCATCTGCGTACGTCACTTCCCCAGCCTGTCTCATATAATCCTTCAAATCCTGAGCATCACACGAAAATAAGAATTAGTACGTTGCATTGACAAGGTGCAATTATCTTACGATTAATCATACGAGATACAATTAAGTTACGTATGAATAGTAAGACTAATACTGTGTTCCTACGCTATCGATTACGCAGAGGTTAAAGATTTTATCCTGTGCACTTTTTCTCATATTATCCACTATGTCCTAGCGTATATGATCCACGGTTTTTGCCTTCTGAATGTATAATATATGTGCGAAAGACTATCCCTTACTGGTAAAAGCCAAGTAATGTCCTGTCTGTCCATATATCTTCAGTGCTGAATAATGTTGATATTATGTGCTCGAATTTAGTATCTGCGATTGATGCAACCTTTCTTTTTATGCAATTCAATCTTTAAAACAAGTGTAGTCATTTGTTAGTCATTAGAAAAACCTCCACCCTGCAGAAAAAAATGTACAGAATTCGGAGAACGTTTTTACAGACGACAAGAAATTTGAAATTCTATTGAATCGATGTTTCTGAATTAATTTCTGCAGAGCAGCTCACAATACCATTTTCATTGTAAAATTATAAACAGCGACGAACATAAATATTAAGAAATCCTTCGGTTCTTCGAGAAGTCTCTTTGAAAACGTGAAATACAAATTGCGAATCGTTGAAAAGATGGAACTGCATAAGGCAGGGAGAAAGACAGTTGCTTTTAATGGAATCAACATGAACGAATATGACAGATTCGTGGTAAATGATTTGGTTCACTGAACGTGCTGAAAAAAATTGTCCGTCTAGGAATGTTTACTATAGCAAAACTTGTATTTCAAAGCTGACAAAAGTAAACGTAATAACACGTGTATACAGTAAACAGTATGTAGCTCTGTTAATTAAAAAAGAATCTCGAAAGGATCGAACACACCGACGTAGCAAAATAAAAATGTTCTCTCTTCGCTTCCTCCAACTGATGAAAAACGGTATCGAAGGTTTTATCCTCGCGAAGGATCCGCGTTGCGTCGTCCGCTCTGTGGAAACTTTTGCTCCTCTTGATGTGTGTTGTGTCCTTCGTCGTTTCCTCCTCGATTAGCTCGTTCTTCCTGTCAATCCTCATTATTTCAAGGGTATCTCTTTCTCTCTCTCTCTCTTTGGTATCCATTTCATAATCATTCATCGATGGAACTTGTTTTCGTATTTGTGGGAACCAGGTACGGCTTTGTCGTGGACTCTCTCGTTAGGTGCGTGCGTGCTTTCATCTTGAGGTCTCTTCGAGGATCCGTTCAAAAAATTCCAGATCCTTGTGTTAATAATAAAAAAAAAAGAAAAAAAAAATACAACGCCCACAGACCCGCGCGTGTATAGTCACCTCTTCCCGATGGATCACTGCGAAACGCTTTTTCAGTTACTGCAGCTGTTCGTCACCTTCAGGGGGAGTCGTATACACACTCGAAAAGAAAAAAGACCCGGGGATGGGGAATGGAAATTGCCTTGCATAAAGAAAAGTTGGTATCGTTCCTTCCATTCGAGAGGTAAGCGCGTGTTCGTTTATGAGATCATGTCTAGCCGCGTGAGGTACGGAACAAAACTGAATCACTCAAAAGAAAATGGAGCGATGCGATGAACGCACAGTGGCCGAAGTTGATCTAAGCGGACAAAACTATCAACTAGTTTTCAGTACATTGGTTTTTTGAACAGGCTGCTTGTTAATTTGTTGCGAAGCTTATTGATTTTAGCATTAAAAGAATGTTCAAAATGTTGTTTTATGAGATTTGAATGCATGTAAAATTTATAAATGATGGGAGGAACTTAGATAAAATTATAAATGTAAAATAATAATAATAATAATAAAAAAGAGGATTGCAGAGATGAAATTATTGTGAATGCTACGAAATTATTAGAGGTAAGTTATTGTAGAATTTTCGTATTCATTAAGAGCTCGAGAAAAATTATGTTATCCTTCGAAATTTTTGCTTTTGTTCATAAACTCATTAACTAAAAATATGTATATTTAAAGAGTTATTAACTGTCACTTTTTATAAATGTGTTATCTAAAATATTGTTATTTTATTACGTTAGTAGATTAAGGATGAACTTCAATAACTTTAAAAATAAGCGAAAATCTTAGAAAATTGCAAGAATGAATCTTTATGCAGTAGTAAAATACTTAAATGGTTTAACTTTTAATTTTAAGGTTGAACAATTAGATAACATTAAAAATAAGCGAAAATCTTTGAAAATTGGAGGAATGAATCTTTTTATGCAATAGTAAAACTCCACGCAAAATTTTAGAAAAATTCATTCGGTATGTTTTAAATTATTTAATCTTCAGTAAGAGTGAAGTAGTTACTAGTATCTTGGACATTGATTAACTTTCGACTAAGATTGTTACTGAAGTTCATCCTTAACGTTTGTACAGTTCTTTAGATTCTCTTTCGTTAATAAAAAAATAAATAATTCTCAGTTTAGTAAATTAGCATCGTATTATAAAAAATGAATATTCAATCAAAATTCAGTTCTGTAATCACATTTTCACTTGTATATTCAATTTTCTGTAAATAGTGTCTGAGTAAATAATCAAGGGTGAACGTAAATCGTTCCGCACTATATTTCAAAAGAATTTAAACCCTTTCAGTTAGTTTCCTATTTCGTCCACATAGATATCGAAAATCAGCCACTGTGAATCGTGAGAAATGGAAAGTTTTGAACGCCGATCTAACCAAACGAACGGATGCCTAATTTCGAGCACAGTTAATATACTATCTAGTTCATGTAAAAGTAAAGAATGTTAAATAGATATCCCCTGTCTCTGGTACTGCTCTCTAGTTGCGTGTGGACGGCTCCAAGCTCGCCGAAAGTTTCAATAGAGAGATCTATATATAAAATATATATAACACCTGAACTACGGTGCACAGTTATTTATGTATGTAATATAAAGATATGTATATATATATATAATTGAAAATTACAAGTGTAAAATGTAAATAATATATATATATAGATATATGTAATAGATATAATGTATATATCTAAAGAGTACACTCGGTTAAGGTGACGCATTTACCTTGGGCCCAGGCACCACCTTGCTTACGGACAGACAGAGAAAGGCCAGACACAACGGCGCTTGGTCGGGTCGAACGGATCTGTGTGGCGTAGTCGCGGATGGTTCGGGTTTCGGCCCGTGTTTGCCCTCATGGGTGGCCGCTGCCTGACTTACTAGATGGCTAGGTTGGTGGCGTACCAGTGGCAGTAACAGTCGTGGTGTAGTAACAAATGTGACAGTAACAGAGAGTTACATGATGGTTCCAGATGGTGGTCATCGTGGAGACAAAAAAGGGGTGGGGGTCAATTGGTGGTGAAAGGACCGGAAGGTGTGGTAATGACCAGAGTGTGTTGGGCGTGATCGAAGAGCTTCGTGTGTGATGATGATCGTGGGACGTGTTTTCTGTGGGTGTGGCGATTGTCTGTAAATGTGTGTTGGATCGTTAGGATGTAGCAGAGAATGTGGGTGGCGATGGAGATGATGTACAACAAGATCCAGGCCAGAGAAACAGGTCAGAGTCATTGATGATCGTAGAAGGCAGACGACTCTTTTTCCCCGGCGATCAGTGACGAGGATTCGCAGACACGGTAAGAACCTATCATCATCGTCACACCCCGGGATTCGTCTCCCTCTCTCTGATTGGGTTTCACCACGTGTATCAGTCGTGCGCAAGTAGAGGTAGGCGGTAGGTGGTAGGGTGTAACCCAGTGTGCCACACGCGGCTATCTCTGTGTGTCTCTCTCTCTCGCACCCCGGGGACACCTCTCTCTGAGAAACCAACCTGGTGCCACTTGACCTCAAGGCGGGCCTCGCGTGCATCGTCATCTTTATCTCTCATCGCGCATCATCAGTCTATTGGCCCTACCGGTCGCGCCCCTCCACGGCGAAGAGGACATTGGCTCTTCGGAAAGAACATCAATTTTATTGTTTTTCCTCAACTGTTGGCCGAACGTAAATGAAATAATAAATTGAAAAAGGAACACACACGTATATGATGTGTCGAAGAGAATCGAGTCGAGAATTTTTTTTTTTTTTTTCATCAAAAGACAACCAATCATCCGGAAAAGTACGATATATTTGTTATGATATACTGTTAATGTATATTGATCAAGTAAGACTTGGTCCGCATCAAGCAGCTCTATTTTTGCCTGCTTAAAGTATATATATGTATATATTTTTTTTTGCGTTTTCGGATTTGTCGGCACGGATTGAATTCGGTGATCGAGGGTGGAGTGCGTCCTGGTATTTCCCACATCGTTAGCATTGTTTCCCATCGTTTTCCCGGTTCGCCCTTTCGTCGTTGACAGCGTCGTGTCTCTCCTGCGTTTAGCTTGATGTCTCTTCCGGTTCTCCGCACCTCTTCTTCCGAAACACGCGGGCGAAGCAGCACGCTCCGAATTCCTTCTCTCACTTCGCAGGGATATCAAAACGTTGCGTTTCCCAAAAATATTCACATGCCTCCGTTTCCCGATCTCAACGATCTTTAAATACTTCTTCGTTCCAGCACCTCTTTTCGTCTCTCTCTTTGCTCTTTCTTCCGCTCGGTTCTCTCAATTAATGCTTTTCTCCGTCTCTCTCACATCGAGCAGAAATGAAAAGAATTTGAAATTTCGAATGCCCACAGACTTACTTGATCAAAATGTACATCTTATTTTTTTTTTCTTTTTTTATTTTCGTTACTCGGAAATATAGAGAAGTTTGGATCAGTATATAACGCGAACTTAAAAATGACGAAAGAAAAATCGAATAAAAATATGTTTGCATATAATCGTACTAAATGCCGTGTTCTTGTAAGTTTGGTTCGACTCGGGGATACGAAATGCGGAACCAATATCGCCGTAAGGAAAATATGCGCGGACACAAAACCCGCATTGTTCTCTTTTTAGTTCCCGGTACCTCGAGTAGCAATCAAACTCACGGAAAAAAGCTATCAAAAGGATGGTAATAAAAAAATACACGCGAAAGCGAGGGTGTAATGGATACAGTTGCTTACCTGCCAACTGACGCGACTCGACAGATTTTCCACGGTTAGGCGGTACTCGGTGCGTGTCGGTGGTCCGTATCTACAAAATGAAAATCATGCATATTATATCTAGTCAAACGTTAAAGTTAGAAGCAGGTTTGTCTTGGACCTGACTTTATTGAACGTTAATTAAATAAATAATTTTTTTTCTCTATGTATATAATTATTAATTCTTTATACGTATATGACAATAGCGAAATTCTAAGTAATGTAAACGTAAGAGACTTGATTTGTAAAAGATAATTTGCAATATATGTATTTATGTATATAGTAAAGTTTGATAAAAATTATTAAAAATGTATCGTTAGAGCGTAACATTGGATGTATGTACCTGGGCAATGATTGCTTGTAGCTAGATGCGGTCCTCGTGTTTCTGTTCACACTATCTCTGCAAAAAGGGATGTCATGTGAACAGAAATAACGGATCGTTGGTTAAACCTTCAGCAAATAACTACAGATTCTGCACTCATTGCTCAGGCACACAATCAATCACCTGTTCCAATCGAATCAAATCTACTCAAAATGCAGCAATAGCGTACCTGTCGTGCCGCATATCGTCTCGGCTGTAACAAACACAATACCACACATCTATTAGTCGCCAATTACATCGTTCCGACCCATTCGCTCGCTCACTCTCTCAATCAACTACCACAGTAATGAACATAATGTCTGGGAGGGTGCGACGCGCGTAGCGATCGCCCTAGTCATTATGCTATAACGTGTTAGGTTGCTCGCACATCTCTCTCTCCCTGTCTCTCGATTCACCATTCGTTCACACTCTCTCTGTCATGCACACTTTCATTCGCACTCATTCTCTCTCAGACACTAGCGTTTTTACTCTTTCAAAGAAGTCGTTTGACAAATTCGACGTACTCGGGAGAGCAGTCAAATCCAAGACAACCAATTCGAAAACTAATTTAGAGAAGTCGGCGTGCCTGCTAGAACTTTTTCGCGTTTTGTTGCGAAAAAGGCAAAAGGCTTGCTAACGCGATCTCTAATCTAGAGCTCATCATATCCAGGATTACTTTCTTCCCTGTACGGGCGATATGCAAAATCGTTGATTTTGAAATGAAACGGAATTTGTAAAACGTTGCAACGATTCGGAAATTGTCTGTAAGCTAGGATATCATGTTTTCCTTTAGTTTGAATAGAGATTTTGCATATCTCGAGTTGATTGCCTGCAGGGGAGGAGGGGATAATGATCGCTCTGATAAAATAAAAAAAAGGATAGCGTGTCTTACGCAGATCGCCTCGAGTCCCCATAACCACCACGGGAGTCACCATAGCGCCACTGGTCACTACCCCTAGGTGTCCCCCGGGCCCTCTCTACAGTAATTCTGTAACAAGACACATTGGATATGCTTACTTGTCTCTCCAGGAGCGTGAGCGTCCGTAGCCACGGTCGCCTCGCCTCCCTGAAACACCCCGTGCTATCTCCACCGCCACTCTGAAACACACCCAACAAAACCCCGCCTAAGTCCTCGACTAATTCTTACTCTAAAGCTGCTTCCTTCCTTCCTTCCTTTTCCAATTTTTCCTTCCATTCCTCAGCCTCCTCGACATCCGTTCAAAACATCCGCCTCGCCTTTATCCTATCATCAGTCCAGCCTTTGAGGCGCTGTCCCCTCTCTCTTTCTCTCTCGCGCTCTCTTTTTTTTTTCTTTCCCAAGCTCGTCTTCGTATCCCCCATATTCTCTTTAATCATTGTGTTCGCTTACAAGTGTACAAAATTCTTAACTTCGAAAAGCTTTCTCATAATTGACTGGGATCTCTTTAATTTTTTTTTTTTGCTTGTCGCGTTTGCGAGTTTGCTAATGCGCAAAATTTAGAGAACAACGTTCTGTTACCGATCACCAGAAAATTATGAAAACGCGTGGACTATCGTTAGCGTTCTTTTGTTTCTTTTTTTTTATATATACTTTTGATTTGCTTATTTTTTTTCCTTTAGTTTCGATAAGGCTTTGTGTACTTTTAAAGAAGCAATATACATTACTTAAAGTGCTGAGGCATTCATTTATACAAAGTATTGTTTCAATACGGTCACTTTTATCATCGGGGAATTGATGGAAGTAGTTCAAAATGGCGGCAACTCGCATCGGCTATTTAAGTAAAAAGATGCACTTTTTATTCCAGAAGAGACCCAATCGTTAATTTGGAGGACAGACGCCGTTCTTTGAAATATGTAAACTTAAAGTACATAGTTGAAATTATACAGAAGCAACAGCAGATATAGTACGATTGATACCAAGATGAAATTCAAACGAAAGTAAGAATTTGATAAAAAAAAAAAAAAAAAAAATAATGCGAGGACTTCGTCGATTACGAAAAAACCAAAGCTAATAGCTTCAATGAGCAAACATTGTACACTATATGTTACGCAAAAATTTACAAGTGACTTTGATCGTGATGAACGAAGCTAATTCGTATGTTATGTACAAGCGTGACAAATCATTTTTCAGCTTATCTTCAAGAAACAAAACTCTACGATGCCTCTAAAAGTCAAAGCTTTTCACTCAACGATGCGTGAAAGGGTTTTCAAAAATGAAAATATCGTCAATGCTATTGCTTCTCATGAACAATCCTACTCTGGGCAACATTAACAAAACTAAGGAATTCAAAATGATTCTTCACAAAATGATTTCGAATAAACTTCAAAGTAAAATTGTTCGTATCGTGTATGCTAATGTTGCATTTTTAATATACGTTTAAAACTAGAAAAAAAAATTTGTAAAAAAAAGAAATGTGCAATTGGAGACTACGAAAATTCGAAAGGTACATCTTTTATACCTGATACCAGTAACATTATAAACAAAATTGAAAATGTACGTGGATCCATCCACAAATAAAACGTATCGTGGAAATAACTAATCATGCAAAACATGCCACCTACACCATTTTTCATTCTCCTAACAGTATGCTGATTTTGTTTGTATATGCGTAAACCATGTTACTATAAAATAGTACGCATTACCTTTCTCCTAACAGCTCCTTGCCATTGAGCTCATAGACGGCGTCGTCTGCGTCCCTATAGTCATCGAATTCCTGCGAACAGAAAACGTTCTCGTTACAGATCGGAACAAGTTAAAAATGAAAAATCGTCGAGTTCAATTCTTTCATGCAGCAGCTTTGTTATCGTTAGTAAATATTTCTCGACGACAGTTGCGGGACATTTACATCGATATTTTAGTGATCAAACTGATACAAGCAATAAAATATTTTACGAATTCATGACAAATATCACTCTGATCACTAATAACTAACGCGAATGTTTCTGTATTCCAATGTACTATATTCTAAAAGGACTAGTGTATGCGTGAAAAATAAAGATTTTCAGGATTCCCGAAATATTTGCAAACATTTTACATTGCAAGATGTTAATACTGAAAACATTCGTAGGTCGTATTGTTTGTAGCTCCATATTTTATATTCCATCCCCCCAGAAATAACAAGCAATCATATATTATCGGTTACAAGTAATACAATTTTCCTTTGGTTATATATAACTTACAAACGTTTTGTAGATTAATCGATGAAAACCAGCACACATCTCCGTTAAGCAGCCACAGTACCAATGTGTTCAGGGCTCAAGGTAGGTCAGATCAAGTCACGAGTTCGAGTTATTTTTTAAGTGAAACACTTTACACTGTACACACTTCGGTCCAAGATCGAATGAAAATGATCCGATAATTTTTTTTTCTTTTTTTTTCGGACGTATTAACGTTTTTCAACAGTTAGAATTGCAAACATTGCAGCACAGAGACAAATTAATAGGAAAGGCGTACGGACCGAATACAGCGCAGTGAAGTGTTAGATGCGCGTTTAGAATTGAATACAGGTACTTACAACAAAGCCGTAACCATTCTTGATGAGGACATCACGGAATCGACCGTAGCCTCTGAAAAATCTCTCAAGGTCTCTTTCCCTGGTGCCGTATGGAAGCCCACCGACATAGACCCTTGTCCCTACCATACTGTAAAAAAAACAATTGAACCACATTAGACTTACCACAAAGGCAAATCCATTCTTCATAGCGACCTCCTTGATTCTACCATATTTCCGGAAGAACTTCTCAAGGTCGCGCTCTCTCACCCGGTATGTTAATCCACCAACGAATACTCGGGTGCTCATTCTTAAAGGAAAATATAAAAACACCATACATAACAGGCTTCTTTGAGAACCTGCCATTTTTTTAGTTGCATGACAACATAACAACTGTTACGTTAATTTCCAATATTCTGGCTGAGAATTGCAATGCAACTCGGTACAATTCAAACTGAACTTAATAAACTCTAGTTTCATGGATTAACAAGGCTAAACTCGAGATACTTTAGATCGCGTAGAAGTTTCATGAGACGCGTTTCATATTTGTCGGTAACAAATTAACTGGAACAAAGTCACAAGTGCAATATAGAAGTGCTGTTGTGAGAAAGGTACAAGATTATCTAGGTCCAAATTTTTTTTTTTACATGAAATACATGTCGTATTTCATTACACATCCTTTTTATTAGTCACACGCAAAAAGCTGTACGAAAATTTATACACTGGAGAAACTCGCAAAACTCTTAAGAATGTAGATGTGGCGCATGGTTGAATGTATCACAAAAAAGGGGAAAAACTAACATGCTGTTTATCGAAAAATGTGTAAATAAATGATCAATTTGCAACTCAAAGCTACTTAAAATTAATTGCATACAAAAAAATAGTTAAACTTCGTTTTGAGGGATTAAAAAGTCGTTTTTTTGCACAAATTTGGAATCCTTCTAACTGAAGTTTGATTTAAAAAAATAATTGAAGCACTGCAATGAGTTTTCAATGAATTTGGAAAAATGTGAACAATTACGAAGTGAAAAATAATTTAATGGAAGCTAAAATAGCTTGTTGAACTTTTCAAAGCTTCAATTTAAAATTTTCAACACAATGCAATTTCTCGTAATTATTAAGCACATCTCATGCACTTGTAACAAATAAACTAATAAAGGAATTCGTTTCAACAAAAAGAAAATGACTGAATGCCTAACACAAGGGTGACGTACGATTTATTATGTATGCTAAGATGTTTATCCCCATGCTTACTCAGCCAAAAACGTGTTTACACAAGAATGAATGTGAGCATCAGTCGCGTTCGGTACTCGCGAGTAAACAACGCGGTCAAAAAACGTTTACGTTGACGAAAAATTTATCATTATTGAACATCGTGAAAGATTTCAAACATAAAAAAGGGAAGAACTTTGGCGAGTTCCGAATAAGCGCAAAGACTCTGTGTTCGAAGTACCGAACTCGTCCGATGCCACGTGCAAAAATTAAAAGCAAAAACGTGAAATAACAGAAGAAACGTTGGGAGTAAAATCTTTAGGCATTGAACGTCGCGGAACGTTAACCTTTAAAGGGTTTTCCAATTAACTGCTCAAAAAAAGAAAAAACTCCGCTTTCAAGTTGTTCCATTATTCGAAGTTTACGATCGATGTACCGTTACGCACATCGATTCCATCGTATTGTTTTCTTTCATTCGTGCTCGCGTCGCGTTCCTTTAAAGGTTAAAAAGCTTGCGGATATGTTTTTCAACAAGCGGCTTCGCTTTTTATAGCACCGAGTACAATCGCGTACTCGATTGATACGATTTAAAGAATGTTTGATACACTCGGGGGTCGACAAACCGTCTTTTTATTGGACACTCGCTCCATAAAATGGCGGTCATGCGATCACTCATCGCCGTTTTTCCTCTACGCAATCAATTTAGCGAGGACGCGTATATAAGATGATTACTATGCCTCGTACGAACACATCTAATGCCTCTATCAAACGTCTATATTTATTGCTACTACTTTGCGGCCGTAGAAGTCTCTCGAACTTAACGGATACGATGTGCAAGCAACAATTAATTTAACGTGGAAGATAAAAATCGCAAATAATCCGGCGACCATGATAAAGACCGAGATGGTGCTTAATTGCGTCGCATACGTATCTCTCGCAATTGATTACGAAAATATACCTTGTGGCCGACTATTCGTATGACGTGGAATATCGGGACTAAGCGGATCGTAGTTAACGAAAGAAAAGCTTGTTAAATACGCGACAAGGTGAATTGGGAGTCCCGAGACACGCGGCGGAAGGCTTTGTTGTCGACCGATTAACGTTAATATTTCGTTACACGACGTGTTTAACACTCGTCGCGGCCTGCGGCTGTTTTACAACGCGTAAAACGGAGATATTTCCAAACAATTCACTTCTCCTCGAGCGCACGCATATTACAGAACGATAAAATGTTCACAAACTTACCTGAATAAACGTAAAACAACGCTGCTTCGTCCACTAAAACCTTATGCTGTTTCACGATACGATACCACTGAAATTACTAGAAGAAGTAATGATCGGCGTCTGAAGTAAGATGGCTCGCTGCAATAACGGAAACAAAACGGGGTTCGCACGAGTGAAAACAAAGTCGCTGACTGTCCCAGTCTCGACACCAGACGCCTGCACCTGGAAATCCATAATAATTCAATGCTAATTAAAACTATTATGCTTAATGAACTGCGATTTTCGTGACAGAGAAATATATTATTTTGATCGTTGATGCGTTCTGAGAAATAATATTCATTAACTTCGTTTATTACGGATCCCTAATCCTCTGTTCTTCGAAGGTCTTATTACGATTAAGTTATACATTAAGAATATTTACGACGATAAACTATTTATTTATCTTTTGCTTTGATTATTTTATAATTATTACAATTGTAGCGTAATTTTTAATAATATTCAACGTCCTGGCGGGCTATCGTAAATGAATAATAGACGCGATTTGGATTCAAGAGTATCGTGCGCAGTAAAATCGAGCGCCAAATTCAAAACGCGGAAAGTCGCATCCTAACCTAATAGCGTTCAATCTTATCTATTCAAATTAATTGCACCTAAAAAGAAATACGACCCCTTAGGCAGTAATTCTTTTTTTATACAATTTATGTATCTGCAATGAAAGTAAAAATAATGCTTTAAATAATTATTCTCCTGAAACTGAATTATGTAACTTTCAAATTAATGCATTGCATAAAAAACGATAGACTCGATATTGAAATTCTAGCGCAGAGTTAGACTAAGCCGAAGCCTATCGAATGCGATGCGTTAAATATTGTGGATTATTGTGCGAAATTGAGAGATAATAAAATAAGTCGGTCGGTAATAAACAATGGTAAAGCTCCTTGGATCGTCTATACGTTGTCGGAACTAACGCCACCTATTGAAAACAAAAATGGTGGCCAACAATATGCCCTATCCCTGCCCTGGTTTTATGGCACGCCAAATGTCTGCGTTCTCTAGGCTTCTTTCTACTATGTATTTCCCTCCGACTGATATACCCAATTTCGATGTGAACAAAGGGAATCGTTTCCTCGCGGTCGACCCTATCTTACGTGCTAAATAAGTGGGGCTGCTTCTAACCAAACCGAAGGTGATCCAAAACTATCGAATATTTCGCGAAATTATAACCGCACCGAGCTCGATTCAATCGTGTCATTCACCTTATATAATGTAATTGGTTTACACACGATTCCATACGGCGGTAACACGCCTTTAACATGTACTCCCGGTTGCAGGGAACACGAAAAACGATCTAGCATTGGTGGCAATGCAGTAAGGAGAGCAAAATCCTGTTATGCTTAACTAATACAGACCGCAAGATAGACGTTTTGTTTCGCTACACGCTATGTACGAATCACGCTCGAAATTTCCTGCCATCCATGTAACATGTATCGTCAAAATCATTTCACTTATTTTATGAAATGTCAAAATAATCACAGAGTCGTATTAGGTTCGTACGCATCGCAGATAAAGTATTTGTTCCCTTAACAACGGGTCTATCAAACTGATATTTTCATCGAACATCGTATAACAATCCACTGAACAAAGTTTACGCCTTTACGTAGTACTTTTAATCTATTAGACACTTTGCGTAGACGTTACACGATACAAACTACTTTTAACGTTAACGAAGGGTCTGAGTCGCATTCGCTCATGACGTCTTTTCGTTATTGTAGGTTGTTGAATTTTATATAAACTGGTAATGACAGATAGAGCACACACGATGAGGCTGGAAGCGGAAATGGCTGCTCCTTTGCATCTGCAAAGATTGGAGCGCAGTCTCAATGTGCAGCCCTTTCTGAGGCAGATTAACGAGTTGTTCCAAGATCCAGCTAGGTAGCTTTTTTTGTCCTTAACGCGATACGATTCGGAGGGAAGAAAGATTTGGATGTTGATCGTTTCGTTCGTTTTTACAGCGAGGATGACAAGTCTGTGTCGTCAGAGTCTTCTGAAGGATCGGACAATTATCTTGATAACATGCTGGTTCGAAAAGAAGGTGCGCAGTTTGTTTTTACAGTTGAAGAATGAAATTGTGTAATAATTGTTGTTATCTTTGCAGAGGAAAGAATTAATAAACTGAGGCTTTATAATATGACGAGTGTAGGAGACGAACGCAGGTGGTTACAGGATATTTTGTTGAGCGATTCGTCCGATAGCTCGGCCTCAGGGTCTGATACGGATGGTCCCGTTACGGAAGAAGATTTTCAAGACATGTTGAAGTTCCATATTCTTAGAAAAAAGTATCAGGGACGCTTCTATCAGAAGCCAGAGGTAAGACGAAAGCCAGATGCGTGATAAACGGGATGAATGGAATTTTTGACGATCTGCAATCGTTGTTTTCAGAATATACAGTACCAGTATTACAGCGCTGGGTTATTGTCGAATTATGATAGATTCTTAGAACACCAAAAGTTAATAGTTGGAAATAAAAAGAAGAAGGAAAAGAAACCAGAGAAGAAAGTTATGAAGATAAAGAAGGAGAAAGTTTCTCGTCGCAGAGCATCCGAGGATTATCCAGTACGTAAATCGAGTGTTCAATGTTTCTTACGATCAAAATAATGCTAATTATGATTTTTAGGATGGAGATTATCCTGAGGAAGAATGGGATCGTTCGGTTCCCAGAGAAGAAGAATTAGACGAGGCTGAATTGGAAGCCTTGATGCGTCATCAGCCTCGTCAGCGTAGCAGAAAAAAGCACAATAATAAAAGCCCTGAGGTGATGGCGATGAGGAGACGAAAAATTTGGGTGATGATGTCCAAAAAGGAGCTGGGAAAAGTACAAAGAGCGAAAACTAATAATCATAAGGAAATGTTAATTAGTTGTAAAAAAGTAGCGCAGCACTGTATGAAATATTGGAGGCAAAAGGCAATGCAAGTTAGTGTTGCTTGTCGACGTTTCGTTTCGTTCATTCGGAGATTTTTAAGAGACTCACCTCTCGTTTTTTTAATTTTACAGTCGCAAAAAAATATGAAGGAGACTATATGGAGGGCTAAACGTCTCACGAGAGAAATGCAATCTTATTGGAAACGATACGATCGCGTTGAACGTGAGACGAGAAGAAGATTAGAGAAGGAAGCCGAAGAACAGAGGAAAATGGACGTAGAACTTATCGAGGCGAAACGTCAGCAAAGAAAATTGAATTTTCTTATTACGCAAACCGAGTTATATGCTCATTTCATGTCTCGGAAATTAGGGAAAGCCTCGCCTGAAGAACAGCTGAGAATTTTAAATCAATTGGACGAGGAAAAGAATCCTAGGCTTGTTGGAATTGACGACTATGATAGGTAAACTTTGAACCACATTCTAGATCAGCCATACTCAACCTTTTCTTTTCTCGGGCCACGTACATACATTTGCTACGTTACGCGGGCCGCAACATAATACAGGGTGTACCAAAAATCTTGTAGTTTCTTGAAAAAGGTGATTCAAGGGTGATTTGAAACAACTTTTTCCTTGGAAAAAATATTAACTGAGGCTTTATTTATGGGTTATTAAACAAAAAACTCCACGCAGAGTCAACTTCTGCGTCAGTAAACGGTTTCATATGTTTACCAAGTATATGTACAACATATTTCATATGACGCTCTTGTCACCGTTGCATCTTGTGATATGGCCACTGACATTTTATTGCTGTAGCCGACTTCTTAAAGAAATTTATCTTTTCGCATCTTATTAAAGACCCGTAAGGAAATGTATCATTAAATGATTTGTGTTTCGTGGTATAATGGCGAAGAATGTTATATTTTTTAATATAATACTTTCACGACGAATCAAACAAGTTACCATACTGTGTTTGTTGGGCACAACAAAATATTCTTTTTCCCAATTGTCTTGAAACACTCTGTTCGTCGGATATTTTTTGTTTGCATTTTGAAGATACTCCTGCCATTGCGGGCAATTAAGTTATAACTTCAAATAACTTCAAATAATATGTTTCAAAACAATTACAAATTTGATATATTCGTTCCGTGTAGCTGGTACTCAAAATTATATAAAAAAACAAGCGACCGTCTGTTACCGCACATCTCAAAATTAAAAAAATCTAAATTTCTGTATGGGGCATTCCATGTCAAATCACCGAGGATCCGGACCCGAACATTTTTGATTTGGCTGAAATTTGTATATGTTTTCATATACATTAAATGAAGTTACTGTACCAAATTTTAGGCCTTAATCTTAAAGCGGAGTTGTGAATTTTTCATTTCTTTT
Organism: Perdita meconis; assembly: GCA_030770465.2. Classification (NCBI taxonomy): domain Eukaryota; kingdom Metazoa; phylum Arthropoda; class Insecta; order Hymenoptera; family Andrenidae; genus Perdita; species Perdita meconis. The sequence continues at coordinate 3,896,797 of JASKOS020000001.1, forward strand.
CAATTTTTTCAGCCAAAAATATTTCAAAGTTCGATCATTCCATAAAAAAAAAGATAATTACATTTTTTTTCCCTCTCCTTCATTTTGTTCGGTTTGGAATGAGTTTTCATTTGAAAAATAGAAAAATTTTTTTTTAACTTTGCTTATAGCTGTTTTTTCCATTTTAAGCATAAATTTGATCATTTTTCAAAGATTTCTTTAAGAGCGACCCCTTCGATTTTTTTTTTTTTTAAATTCCACAAAATTCTATGCTTAAAAACAAAAATTTTAAGCCATGTCCGGTTCTGTGATCTCAACTCTGTTCTATTTTTTTATAAGCCTCGAAATTCATACTGCTAACCAGTAATTAACGTAACGTTCCTGTTTTCTTCGAAAATATCTCAACATATTTATATATTTATCAATATTCAAAAATTAATATTGCAATTATCATCCTCCTAAATACTGAAAAAAATAGTCTTGTTATCTTTGAATATCTCAATAAATATACCTTTTGAAAAAAAAATACAAAAAGCTTTTTCGTGTAAAATTCGATTCTCTACAAGAAAGGTTTCTTGTGATTTTTCCAAAAATTGGGTATTTATTGATATATTTTCGAAAAAAAACAGGAACGTTACGTTAATTACTGGTTAGCCGTACGAATTTCGTACGAAAAAAATAGAACGAGTTGAGATCACAGAACCGGACATGACTTAAAATTTTTGTTTTTAAGCACAGAATTTTGTGGAATTTAAAAAAAAATCGAAGGGGTCGCTCTTAAAGAAATCTTTGAAAAATGATCAAATTTATGCTTAAAATGGAAAAAACAGCTATAAGCAAAGTTAAAAAAAAATTTTTCTATTTTTCAAATGAAAACTCATTCCAAACCGAACAAAATGAAGGAGAGGGAAAAAAAAAATGTAATTATCTTTTTTTTTATGGAATGATCGAACTTTGAAATATTTTTGGCTGAAAAAATTAAAAAGAAATAAAAAATCCACAATTCCTTAAGGTTTTAAGATTAAGGCCTAAAATTTGGTACAGTAACTTCATTTAATGTATATGAAAACATAAAAATTTCAGCCAAATAAAAAATGTTCGGGTCCGGATCCTCGGTGATTTGACATGGAATGCCCCATATACTTAAAAAAGTACCTTGTAATAAGTGTAACTATATCGGGCAGCACAAAAAAGTTCGCCGGGTCACATGCGGCCCGCGGGCCGCAGGTTGAGTATGGCTGTTCTAGATGTATTTAATTATGGTGTGATGTTTTTATTACCGTGTTATGAGACGTTTGTTTGAATACAGCGAAATAATGAAACAGAAAGCCAAAAGGAATGCCACCGAAGCATTTGATAACGAAAAAGCCCGAGCGAGGCAGTTTGATACCGCGGCCGCGTCTCAAGAACTGAGACTCAGCGACACCCCTGAGAATTTAGAACACCCTCAACCTGCGATATTCAAAGGGAATCTGAAAGGTTATCAATTGAAAGGCATGAATTGGTTAGCTAATTTATACGATCAGGTTCGTTCGCGTATTAAATCGTTGCGACCACGATGCGAACATTTAGAAACAGAATGAACTAAACATTCTTGGCATCGTTTCAGGGAATCAGTGGAATCTTGGCAGACGAAATGGGTTTGGGAAAAACCGTGCAATCCATAGCGTTTTTATGCCACGTCGCTGAAAGATATTGTGAGTTATTTGAAAAGAAACTTTCAGTTTTCAATTGACGTTTGATGGGTCTTTTCGTTACAGCCGTGTGGGGACCATTTTTAATCATATCGCCGGCTTCGACGCTGCACAATTGGCAACAGGAAATGGCACGATTCGTGCCAATGTTTAAGGTAGTTCCGTACTGGGGGAATCCGCAGGAGCGTAAAATATTAAGACAGTTTTGGGACACGAAAGATTTGCACACGAAGGAAGCTTCGTTCCACGTAGTGATAACCAGTTATCAATTAGTTATTACCGATTACAAATACTTCAATAGAATAAAGTGGCAGTATATGATCCTAGACGAAGCGCAAGCTATAAAAAGCACCAGCAGGTCGGTGCTCGCACAATCTTTCGCATTCTTTTTCAACGCCCGATCTTAAAGTTTACCATTTACAGTATGAGATGGAAGTTGTTGCTCGGATTCAGTTGTCGCAATAGATTGCTGCTCAGCGGCACGCCCATACAAAACAGTATGGCAGAATTGTGGGCCTTATTGCATTTTATAATGCCCACTTTGTTCGATTCGCACGACGAATTTAATGAATGGTTCTCCAAGGACATCGAGAGTCATGCCGAGAACAAAACTGGAATTGACGAGAGTGAGGATGCTTCTACGGTTTTTTTCCGATGACTCTCGAGGAACCAAAGTATTTTATTATTGCGTGTTTCTGTTTGTTCTCAGAGCATTTATCGAGATTGCATATGATTTTGAAGCCTTTCATGCTGCGACGAATAAAGAAAGATGTAGAGAATGAATTGTCTGATAAGATCGAGGTGATGGTTTACTGTCCTCTTACGACACGCCAGAAGTTACTTTACTCAGGTAAGTATGCATTATTCGAGCCTTGAGATTATGTTTTTTGCGAGGATATGTTAATTATCTTTTTTTCCCGTAGCGTTGAAAAAGAAAATTAGAATAGAAGACTTGCTGCATTATACGGTGGGTGGCGGTGACACTGCGACTAATGATAAGAATTTCACCTCGAATCTTATGAATCTAGTCATGCAATTCCGAAAGGTTAGTCAATGAAACTATTCGGTAATCGTTCGCTAAGGAATATTGGTGATTACTTTGTAGGGTGAAAGCTCTAGTAGTTGACCACTTAAAGCTAAATTTGAATGATATGTATTAACAAAACGAAACAGTCAATGTTCTAAAATATATGATATACATGATAGTACTTTAAATCGATTCAATGTATCACTAATATTTTTTGTTTGTATATAAAAGTCTTGGAAAAGACGTAATTAACGTTAAAAGTAAAGTGTCCGAGTCGTTTCAGTAGTCGACCATATAATCTAAATTATCGCATTTGTTAAATTTGTCAAGCTCATAACTTGTTGATACTTTTTAAATAGCATACAGCCTCATTTTGCAATGAAAAATGTATACAGCTGAATTACATTAGCTATTTTTTCTCAAAGCTCGGTTTTAGGCGCCTCGTGTTTGAAACCAGCAGTTCTACATGTAGAATCGAACCTTGTTCAGAAATAATTTTAAAAACATTTATTTTTCTTTACTTTTAAAAATCACTTTTTGTCGTATTTTGAAGTTAGACATTTAAAGTACGATATAACATTATCATTTAATAAATGCATTGTTCCAATATTTAGTTTTTTAACCTAAACAATAAAAATGGTCGACTTCTAGTGTATTCAGCCTATTTTGTATTAATTACAGGTTTGCAATCATCCAGAACTTTTCGAGCGCAGAGATGCTAGATCACCGTTCTTCATGCAGACAGAATTCTACGAAATGCCTGCGTTAATATATATAGAGGGACTGGTGCATCTCTCGTTGCCATCCAAAGATCACATATTGTACAATAAATTGTTCATATTCGCCACTGAACACATACATCGAACTCTTCACGATGGCAACGAGAAGCTCTCTCAAAATCCCTTCTCGTTTAGTAGATTTATTAATCTGTCCCCGATGGAAATGAACAAGGCGTTTATCATTGGCATATTGTTCAGGTATCGTATCAACACCAAAATATTATCTTGATTATCTTGATCTTTCTTCCATCCTTTCTTTTACTCAGCACATTCACAAAATAGTCAATAGAGCCAATAAAACTCTTGGTTTTATTTATCGATTTTCCTCGTATTTATGCATTAAATCTATTCTCTTATTATATAATACTCTTGTTCGATCTATTCTCGAGTATGGGTCGATCATCTGATCTCCATATTTTAAGGTCCACTGTAGTAGAATAGAGAGTATTCAACATAAAGTTATAAGAATTATAGCTTTTAAGTCTGGCAATATAATCGATTCCTACTGCTATAATTATAAACCTTGGCTGGCAAGATTCAATTTATTAACACTTGAAAACAGAAGAATCGTATCTGATTTGGTTTTCTTATATAATATAATTAATAACAAAATAAATTGTGTTGCCATCCTTGAAAAACTTAACTTCAATATTCCCGCTCGTAACTTACGATGTAATAGACTCTTTAATGTCAAGGCTCACCGATCTCTTCGGCAATCACAACTCTATTAATCGTTTGTGTAATTTGGCCAATTTATTACTTGCCAATATCGATCTGTTTGGTGGCTCATCCAACATGTTGCGAAACACACTTAAATCTTTGTTAAAAGAGTGAACTATTATTGTTTTCTTTTATTTTTTTTTTGTTAATATAACCCAGGGCTGCAGAGTCGGTAGAAAAAATTCACGACTCCGACTCTGACTCCAAATCCTTGTTTTTTTTTTTTTACTTCCGAATCCGACGTCGATTTCGACTCCGACTCCGACTCTCGAAATTGAAAAAATATATATCTTCAAAATAATTAAAAGTTGTAATAAAATTGAATAAATAGTTGAAATATTGAATTAAAGTCTAAGAATATGGAACAGATAACTTTCATATAATTATCACAACACGACTGTTACTTTCTCAATTTCAGGAAATAATTAGAAAATACATATCAATTTGAGAAATACTAAAGAAAAAGTTTCCTTTTTCGAAAATTAATATAATCTCTAATATTTCGTGAAGACACTTTGTTTTTAGGGCTGTCTTTTATCTTTTTGGCACTAAATGAATTATTTCTTCTATAAGAACCATAGGGAGGTAATTCCAAGTTTCTTGGATAGATATAAATAAATTACCATGCTTCTGCTCATTGTACCTGTGTTTATTAATATTAGCAATATATTTATGCATTCATAGACTTATTCATGATTTATTGGAAACAAAAGAGCCAGAGTCGGAGTCTGAGTCGATATATTTTTTTTTCTGACTCTGACTCCGACTCCAGGAGTGGATATAGCTTTCTTTTACTCCAGCTCCGACTCCAATAATCAGAAATTACTCCCAAACTCCGAATCCACGACTCCTACTCCGACTCCGTAGCCCTGAATATAACTGTATAGACTATTTTTGATATCTATTAATCTATTGTACCAAAGGGTTGTTTAACCCGTTGAATAAATTATTATTATTATTATTATTATTATTATACAGCGTCATAGCAATGTTATATGTTAAACAATTCATAGATTGTGTCTCGGGACGATTATGGAGAGGAGGATAAAAATGATGCGCTACTGGGAAGACTGGAACGCAGACGAGAGAACCGAAATTCCTATGAATCACACGCTCATCCTTCCCAGGAAACTGGATCCCTCGTCGCGATCAATGAACGACTTACTCTTCACGAATAGAATGGTCGAAGGGTTGCCTGTATATACACACACGACGCACGTTATTCACTCGATGCCCGAAACCGTCGCCCACCGAATCTTGCGTAGCAGCAAGAAAAACGTTAATCAACCGATGAAGAGAGTTCTTCCCGCTGCCAAAGGCGAAGAAGAGCCGAAGGTGACGTTACTGCCCGAGCATCTGCACCTCCCGAGGCCGCCGATTATGCGACTCTGTCAACAGACTACCATTCCATCCTTTATCTGCGATACTTATCCTAAGGTTGCGTTACAGACTCTCGAAGATAAAAAAAAAAAAAACTTGAATAATCAGGTCGCCTAACGATTGAAAAACTGGTTTCAGGTACAAGCTAGTCCACGAAAATTGTATGTTAGTAATAGTTCCGCAGCGTGCGCGTGGAGGAAACACGAGGAATGCGGCGGAAAATTCGGTCAACGGCTTCTGTGGCTCGGCTGCGAACGAGCTCTGACGATTTCCGCGACGCACGAGACTTTCGGCTCTCGAGTGACGCAGACGGCGGCGACGTTTACCGTCGAAACGCAGGGCGGAATATCCGCGTGCACTCCTATTAACGGCTGGTCGAACATCTTGGTGCCAGGCAAGTAGCAAGAACTCATTTTCGGAGTTGCGTTTCGCGAGACATTCATATTTATTTGTTTGCGGAATTTCAGATAAGCAAACGTTGGTGACGGACGCAGGGAAGCTTTCGGTATTGGACAGCCTTCTGCGCCGTCTCAAAGAACAAGGCCACCGCGTTCTGATTTATTCGCAAATGACGAAGATGATCGATCTACTGGAGGTATTTTGATCGTTTATTTCGTGTGCGATGGTATCTAGGAAATTCATGAAGCTTCTCACGCTGTAATTTCGTTTACAGGAGTATATGTATCATAGGAAACATACTTTCATGAGATTAGATGGCTCCTCCAAGATCTCCGATCGTCGAGACATGGTCGCGGATTTTCAGAAAAGGTGATTGTCATACTGTTTCGGTTAGACTTCGACCTTCGCCGCGACTCGTAAATATTTCAGCCACGGTCAAACAGCTGAACATTTAAATATCTGTCCATCTAAACGAGCGTCGTCTACTCTTCTAATTAGAATAGATCATTAATAAAGCCGAATGAATTCTTTCCCGACGCTGCTTAGAATATGTATCAGCCCCGCATCGTGTTGCATGTCTGAAGCGCGGCCTCTTAGCATGTCGTTCCTCGGCTCGCTCGCGCATAACTAACACGCGAATTAATTGGCGAATCGTCCCCGTCTCGTAGACAGCTGCGGCTTCGGCTACCCGACACGAATACACGATTCTAATAACGGGGCGATCGTCATCTTTCAGCCGCTCCATTATGTTCCCAACGAACTTCGATCACCGACAGTCGCCGCAATTCCCCATAGAATGAAACGATCGTTTCTCGAACTCGAACGCAACCGAGTCGCCGAAATTTCAACCGCGATAGGGTTTGCTCGGAGGCCCGCGTTTCGCACTGGAAATCCTTTAAGTGCGCCACTATAGAATTCCGAATTAATTTGCATACGAAACACGGTGCTCGGCCGTTCAATCTGCAGGGAGTGTTTCATGTTTCAGGGCGGACATATTCGTCTTTCTGCTGAGTACTCGAGCCGGAGGCCTGGGAATCAACCTCACTGCCGCAGACACGGTCAGTAATCTTATCCGAGCTTTATCTGGCGTACCTTGTACGTTTTCCCTTAAGATTCCACGAGCCGAAGTCGAGGGAATTGATTCGGAAGCGTGCAACGAAAAAAAAGAAAGGAGAACGTAGCGTGAGAGATCGAGATTCCGAATTTTTTTTTTTGGAAACGATATCTAATCACGAAGTCGGTATTTGTTATCGATTTAACAAGCTTCGGAGCGACTTTGCATTCTCTCGTCCGTCGGGCAAATTGAGAGAAACGCTCGTCGATTTAATTCGATGCGATTTGCCTTGCAAAGTTGCGGTGACCAAAGAAACTGTGCCACGGTGTATGTAGGTCTGCGGACGGGGAGAGAAATGACAAATTAATGGCTGGAATCGATAAGGAATTTTTTTTGGCCAGGGTCGTGTCCCCCTGCATTGCCGAAACTGCATTCTGTTGTGCACGAAGAAGGGCTGCAGGTATGCATCGCTGGATGCATTTGCATATGCCCTCGTTTGAATATCGAATGGAGCGAGAACTGTCCCTATTTAAATCGTCACGCGAATGGATATGTGAACTTCGACCATTCGTTTCCGAAAATTATGACTTCATCGAGGAATAGAATAACGGGGAAATGGAGTATACAGGGTGTCCTAAACCACCCGTCCACCCCTATTAAAATGGAGGGGAGTGATTTTTATTGAGAACTAAAAAAATTTTAATAACTAATTCGAGTACGCTCTATCGAATGGTGGTAGTTGCAATTTCCGATACTAACCAGAAATAGGATCTTCAGACCGGAAGTCGTTTTTTTTTAAATGGGACCTGATGTTTTTTATTACATATTCAGATTGTACGCAAAAAAATATAAACGTTTTGTCTCAGACGTTTTTCTCGAAAATGCCTCTACTGGACAGAAAAAAAACCATTACGCATGCGTGCAGAAGCAGCCATACTGGATTTCCAGGTTTTGGGTCAGAGCCTAATTGGTTGACGGTTCCCCCACTACTTTTGAACCGCTGTGCATCTTGAGAATGGTTCACCTTATCTTATTTAGTAACTTCTAACTGCGAAAGCAATATGGTAGAATTTGGTGTAATCGGTACCTTAATAATCGTTTCGTGATTGATACACGCATTTTCGAGAAAAACGTCTGAGACAAAACTTTTATATTTTTTTGCGTACAATCTGAGTGTGTAATAAAAAATACCAGGTCCCATTTAAAAAAAAAACGACTTCCGGTCTGAAAATCCTATTTCCGGTTAGTACCGGAAATTGCAACTACCACCATTCGATAGAGCGTACTCGAATTAGTTATTAAAATTTTTTTAGTTTTCAATAAAAATCACTCTCCTCCATTTTAATAGGGGTGGACGGGTGGTCTAGGACACCCTGTATAATTCTCTAGTTTCTAATTTCGATTGCAGGTGATCTTCTACGATAGCGATTGGAATCCCACGGTGGATCAACAAGCCATGGATCGCGCCCATAGGCTTGGCCAGACGAAACAGGTTACGGTCTATCGACTGATTTGCAAAGGAACCATCGAGGAGAGAATATTGCAGCGTGCAAGAGAGAAGAGCGAGGTGAATATCGCATTTGGATTGCACTTTGATGTCTGGACGCTCAGCTGTAACGTCATTTTTTTCTAGATACAACGCATGGTGATCAGCGGAGGAAACTTCAAGCCCGACACCTTGAAGCCGAAAGAAGTCGTTTCCCTTTTGTTGGACGACGAGGAAATCGAAGCGAAATGTGAGCATGAAACTATTCACAGAGCTTTCTAGCCATTACCAAACGCGGTGTTAATTATGGAATGCATTGGGAGGATAATTAGAGCGAATTGGAATTCACAGTCCCATTGTTTTTCAGAAAAAGAAACTTTCTACCCAAATTACAGTAAAACTGAGGCAATTATACAGGGCGAGGTACTTAAAACCGGCCACCTGAATAACTTGGCTGCTATTGGTGATAGGAAAAAATGCATCAGGCCAAAATTATTTGGTATCGAGGGGCTGATCATCCGATGTTACTAGTGTTTTGATAGGTGGAGGCGTCAAGGAGATACGAAGGTCATCTCTGTTTTTTTTTAATGGAACGGTATGTTTTGTTACTTACATTCTGATAGAGTATTTCAAGACGAATACAATGACCTATTGGAAAGGTCATTCGTGGTCTGGGTTAAGCCAATTATGATGGAAAATAATTTACTTTGAGGAAATAATCGAACACTTCCTTGCCGTCTCTGGTTCCCTTTCCATTTAAAAAACCGTTTCATTTAAAAAAACAGAGATGACCTTCATATCTCCTTGACGCCTCCGCCTATCAAAAAACTAGTAACATCGGATGATCAGCCACTCGATACCAAATAATTTTGGCCTAATGCATTTTTTCCTATCACCAATAGCAGCCAAGTTATTCAGGTGGCCGGTTTTAAGTACCTCACCCTTATAAAGAGCGATTTATCTTTAAATAAAATTTGTATCATTTCTAATTTTGCAATTAAAATCTATTAGAAGAAACTTTTGCATGCCACTTCATAAAAACATAATTTCAGTAACCCAGAGATTGCAAACGGAGTATAAAATGTTCTCCAAAGCATCACAAGCTTTGAGGAATCCTTCGTTAAATTCTCATTGCATCAGACAATTGAAATTCCATTGTGTTCTAATCGCCGCTTGGGTTCCACGAAAGAAAGTCTGAAATGCAAATAGCCTTTAGGCTCGCATTTTTGCTCGGCCAAGCGCGATTTCGGTTGCACTCTCGTGCCGAAATGCATTCAGTTCAAAGAGAAAGAGAGAGAGAGAGACAAAGAGAGGAGAGGATCGTGAATGCAATTACATTATGCTCGTTAGGTTATGCTAATGGCCTAATAACGAATAATAAGAAGAGAAGCGAGGAACGTCCCCGTATACAGGCCCGTGTCCGTATATTTCAGACAGCCAACGGAGCGAGGAGAGAAAGCAGCACGCGGAGGATGCTCGGCTCGACTCGAACTTATACCACAAGGAGAGGGACCGGAAGAGGAAGTTAACCGCGCTTCCGGCTAAGGTGAGCCCCGGCGCCCTTAAAGCCGCTTGCCCCGTCTCTCCATTATTGGCCTCCTTTCTTTTCCCTTTCCTACGACTTTTCTCTTTATCGCTCCGATCCGATCTTTCTAATGCCACCCTTCCTGATCCGTCGCAGTTGCTTTATTAATTTAGAACTGTTAGCCAACCCTCCGGTTAACCTTCTCCCTCGCCAATTCGCTCCTTCCAACTGCCGGCTCATTTGCTACTGGCTCTAAGAGAAATAGAAACGTGATCTGTATCATGATCGTTTTCAGGGCGACGCGAAGAAGCCTTGTCTGGCCGATGCGAACGGCGATAAGATCGGTGACATCGCGCAGGCCAATTCCAACGATAGCAATCAAACTGGCAGCAGCGTCCACATCAACAATCATCAGATTATTGAGACTGCGGATGACTATAGCGTTCCTACCAGTCCTGCCAAGTCTGAGGTTCGTCTTTTGATAACTTTGGCGCTTTGGTAGAATTTAATAAAAGGAGGCTTGTGCTTTGCGTTGGGATTCATTATTTTGCGCTGTTCTCAGCATTCGTTAGCAAATTGCAGAGTTTTAATATGAATTCCATCGCTGTCTTTAACAGTCTTCATTCCAACGAACCCTTATTAACTATTTTCTTCTGCAAAAAGTGTTTGTACTGTCAGAACCCAAAAGTAAAGTGCAGTTAGAAACAAGTGAATTTAAAAAAAAAACTTGACAAGTTTAAATTACTTTCAGACTCAAAGAAAAGTTCTCAAACGTTTTAAATAAGATCTTTCACTGCGTTTACTCAAAAATCACCGACTCTGTTTCAGGACGAGACGAGCAACGACGGTCTCGTCGTCGACGTCGACGGCCCCGTGGGAGGAAGCGCAGGCGACTCTCGGCAGATGCGGGTTGGTCAATTCGGAGAATCTGGCAAGGTGAATCGTCTCGATCACCACATCCCCTTCGGCAGTGGCACCGGCGTTCGAATGAGGCCCACGATCCGCGGCACGAGCAAGCGAGGCAGACCTCGTGGTTCCCGAAGAGGAGGGCCAGTCGGAGGCAAAGGCAGGGGTCTTCTTCTGCTACATCCACCGTCCAAGGGGGTTGGAGGAGATCCTCAGTCGCCGGCTTCCATGTCGCCGACCAGCAGCGTCGGAGGCGAACAGGCTCTGCAACATGGTGAGTGGAGGATTGCTGAGCGAATTTAGATGATCTGTGCAGTTGATAGCTGAGCTGACGGAATTGAACGCTTGGTGATTTGTAAACCTGAAGCTTTGCGAGGTTTATGTAAAATATTAGAAGATAAAGAAAAGCTATTGGAAGGTTTTTGTGCTGATTAGAAGTCGTCAAATCTCTGAATCGCTTCTCCCGTTGACCTGGAGTTGTTTAGCGCACCGCGATAGTTGAAATCGAATGCAGATAGATGTAGCCGGCGCGATAAATCAAGTCAAGGTCTCCTGGAAGCACGCCCAGGGAAATAGATATCTATCTAATCGCGTAATGGCAAAAGTGGACTCAACGCGGTCTCGTGTAATCAAGCAATGTTCATTGATGAATATTTCAATATCCCCCTGGGTGCGAGTAACGCGATCATTCTGGGAAGTTGAACCCGAGCCATTAACAGGTGCATGAATATTTAGCACTCGCGGTTGTAACTCGCTGTTGCCGCGATTAACATAATTAGCGGGGTCACTTCTTATCGCGTGTACCTCTGCTACATTGCGTGCGTTGCTCTAGATATCTCGAATAAATTCAACGCTTTTTTTTTCTCTTGAGGAGATTATTAATAGCAAAATCCTTCCTCTAAAAAATACAGTAGACTTAATAAACATCTGAGACACATTCCTCCATTCATTTAACACCCTTTTCATCACAACTCTAAACACACAATTGACTTCAGAAACCGAAGAAACTAAAAGCCAAGGAAAATCGCAGAATACAGTTCTGTTTCGATACAAGGACAATCTTACAGTGTTGACTCAAAGAACGACGCCTGAGTTTGATTCGAAAAAGAGATTTCTCCATCCTCACCACTTCGCCGGTGCGAGTCTCCTCGTTGCGTCGTGACCGAGATCGAACCCGACTCGAAAAAGGGTTGCGCTCGGTTCTGAAACCCAGCCACTTTTCGAGTCAACACTGTATTTCACAATTGTGACAATCATGCTTAGATAATACGCTTAGAAATGCGGATGGGTTAATCAGTCAGCCAATTAAAACCAACGCGATTACCGTGATCATCGAACCAAAAAATGGATCTCCACAATTTTTCTTTGTAAATCCTCTTCCCCATAAGACTCTCGCATCGTCCGACAGGATCAAAGGAAATTTCATGCACCCCGCAAATTCGCGGGCGAATAATAGTCCCCTCGATCTCGATCTCCTCGATCCTCCCATCTGCGCGTGCCCCGGAAATTCTCATTGGCAACCTTCGCTCGAAAAGAAACCCGAGGGCGGAGAGGATTAGCAGAAGGCGCGCGAAGGGAGAACTGGAAACGAAACGTCCCGAGGACGAAAATGACTTCTCGTGACGCACCCTCGAATCGATACATCGCGTTAATCCCGTCCAACTCTCGTGTACATTCGGTCCCCCCTTTCGGGGGGTCATTTCGCTCCCTGTCGCGCCGTTTGGCCCGGTTCTCATGGGGCCAGGTTGAAGAAAAGGTTCCCTCGACTCGCGCGTTGGGATCCGTCGAAATTCCCTCGCGGTTACATGTGCGAGAGCTCTCGGCGAACAGTTGGCGATCTTCCTGAGGGTACGCGAAGGGGTCCACCCTTCGAGGTCTGGCCACCCCCTCGAAGTTCCCGTGACTCACTGCACGGTCGCTCGCGGTTTTTGTACTCTTGGTGCCCTCGTCTTCTGGGATTGCGTCGCCCTTGTTTCGTCCTTTTGCTTGGGTGGCCACAGTTTGGGTTTTCTACTTTCGGTTAATCTGGTCGATTTGGTTTTGGTGAATACACTTCTTCATACACTCAATGTAGCCTTCACTAGTCTATTTCTAATTAATATTACAGCATTGAATTATCTATTGAAAGGAAGTCGAACGAAATATATTTGTCGCTGTTGGGACTTTGACATAAAGTATGAATACTTAATCATTAATTAATGAACTTGAATAATTATTATTCTGTCACTATTTGACTCATAAATTCGGAGTTAAAAACATGTATTTACTTATTATAAGCAAAGTATCAAACCTCGAGATTGATTTATTAGTTATATTTAAAAAAGAAGCATACAAACATTATTAGACCAATGTTCAGTTATCTAGGATTAATGTAAAAGTGGTGTAAGTCAATTTTTTGCAAATTTTGAGAGCTTAAATTTTAATCTGTTTTCTACAGAAGTAATTGTAAGTGTTTAACTATATTTTCATTAGCTTCTCGGTGCATAATAGAACAAGTTAGTCCACAAAAAATTTCAATGCAAAAATGCTGTAACTCACAGGAATATTGAATGAGATGATTACATATCTTGTTTTTCCATAGAAAACAGTACTTTTTATCTTAAGGTATAACTTCATAATGGTTTTATACGAAAGAGATGTATTACTTTCTGATAATGATTCACTTCATATAACTTCTACTTTGTTATATTGTTCACTTTGAGATACTATAAAAATTTTATTGTCCAATTTCACAATGACTTGCTTATGATTGAAATTCCAGTAAATTCGATTTTTAAGAGAAATGGATGCAGGATTAGGTTTCATTTATGTATGAACTCCGTAGAATAATCAATAGACTTCGGATTTTTATGCATTTATGAGAAATTTTAATATACAAAAATCTACAAGAATATTCAGAAGCTCTAAAATATACGAAATTTACAAAATAAAGTGCATCCTACGTTATTTAAAAAATGGAACATTGTTATTCAAGCTTCAGATCCTTATTTCTGTCCATAAAAATATGTATTGGCATAAAACTCCGTAGTGTAATAATTATAATTAGCGTCACTACTGCATTCCTCAGTTTCTACAGATTTTCGTTTATTTTTGATGTTACTGAAGTTCATCATTAAAAGCACAGTTTATCGAATACGTAGATATAGTTGCAAACTTTGTAGTTACATTAATGTATTTTAACAAGTTGTCTATTTTAATATTTGTGGTGCATTAATTGCTTCACGAAAACGTTAATATTTTTGAAATGGTACAATAACATTGGCCACTACTATATCAGACATGACTCAGGTCACCAAATACTTGGTGACCAGGAATTAAAATACGAATGTCGCAGTGTCCCATCGATGGGAATCTTAGCAAACAACAGCATTACCAAATACAGTATTTTCTGGATAAGTGTGAACTCCTCGGAACCAACCGGAGAGTCACGTTTATCCTAGAGGTCCTACTTTCTTTGTAATGTGCCGAATGTAGAAAGACAGCGCGCAAAAAGAAAGAGGGACTGAGGTTCGAGGATACGCAGCGAATACAGCCTCACTTTTCAGTGCAAAATGTACAGCTCAATTTCATTAACTGTTTCTTCTCAAAGTTCGTTTTCAGGCGTCTCACATAATTTGAGTTTCCAAATAATTTTCAAAGTATTTATTTTCTTTACTTTTGAAAATCGCTTTTTGTCGTATTTCGAAGTTAGACATTTAAAATACAATACAGAATTATCATTTGATAAATGCTTTATTCAAACATTTAGTTTTTTAACCTAAACAATAAAAGTGGTCGACTTGTAGTGTATTCACCCTAATTAATTAATCGCTTCGACGGTTCCTAGTGGTGGGGATAAAATTTTCATACTTATCGTAGAGGACCTATTTACATTTATCGAGAAAATACTGTAACTGACGGGTCATGCTATCGAATCATTCTGAACATGACTCCACAAAAGTCTCAATCTTCATCAGTCCCATTCCCAGCTCTACCCAGTTCCCGGCGAGGACTTTCATCGCCCTCTCCGCGTCAAGAGTTCATCTCTTGCCCATCCCCAGACTCAGAAACTCCTCCCTAACGCGAGCCTCATAATCGCGCCACCCGGTGTCACTCAGAGTTGCATAACGCGTCGTTTGGAACGACACGAGGCCCCTGTAATGGGCAGCAGAGGCCCGTGCACGGGCGGTGCAGGTAAAAAGAGGACCGGGAGGGCCCCGGACAGCCGAAAGCGGTGCTCGGCGCACGCAAACGAGTAGGTGGCCCTCACGCAACGACACGTGGACCCGGGGCAGTTTACGCGGGCAGGTTCGCGATATCCTCGTGGGCTACATACGCGGAAAGGAAAGGAGCCGGCGCTCTCTCTGTCTCTGTTTCGCGGCCGGTTGTCGTCGACTGGAAGGCGAGCGGACAATAGCAGGTGCGGAGCGAACGCGACAGCTGCGATCGATGATGCTCTTCTTAGGTTTTTGGAACTCGCTCTCTCGCCACTCCCCTCGGTCCTCCTCGCCCTCTCCAACTAACATTTCGAAGCGCCGGGACTCCCTATTTTCGCGTGCTCCTAGGTGCTGACTAGTTCTCTCTTCCTTTTGTTCCTTCCTTCCGTCTGTTGGGATGCTCTTCTGTCTGGGCCTTCGGAGTCCGCAGCAGTCCCCGTAACAGCCTAGTTTTTGCCACTTCGCCCGGTTTGACGTTCTAATTACTGGCTCACGGCTCGGGGTTCCGGATCCAATACGGTCGAGGTTGAGTATTCGGTTGATTTTTCGACAGGATTCGTCATTCGATTTCCAGACGAGGCGTTTTTCAGGCTGCGTGCCTAGAGCTTCTTCCGTCCGCGTATCGTTTACATAATTCTTCCTCGGTTCTAAGTGACTCTGGCCGCGTCGCGGGAAAAGAAAACTGGCTCCAGAGGGGTTGGAGCCAGGGGAGGTTCGTGCCGTACCTCGCGGTGCCGCACCGTGTCACCGTGTTCGGTTATTTTCTTGGCGGCGTGTACCCCGTGTCGGGTGACGGAAACCAATTCCGAACGGTTCGAGTGGTCGGGGCAGGTCCTGGCCGACGAGTTTCTGGCTCCGCGACGACCCTGATGTCGCGGGTCAATGCCGGTTTTTTTTTTGGGAAATCCGATCCATGGGGAGAGAAAGGGAGAATTGAACTTGTCGGACGGCGGATGATGGACGTGGAGTTGTTGCGGGGAGAAATTCATTGCACATGCAAATCTCTTTAGCGGTGGGAAATATTTGCAGTGCGCGTGGCATCGACTGGATTGGATCTGCGTTGATTTTTCTAATGCGAGGAATCGCGATTTTTAGGATTTTGTATTTCAACTGCAGGATTTCAAATGGTATCGATAACGGACCCAGAATTTTATGGGTCCTGGTCATAGAACAATTTTTTTTGGAATAGTTATTGTTTTATATTTTTCACTTTTGTACTATTTACGCAATAGAAGGTTCGTTCTTTCATATTTTACAGGGTGTTCCCGTTAAGTTATGCCACCATTTTTTAGGCATTTCCGGTAGTGCAATTAAAAAATGTTTTAGACAGAATTTATCAATACTCGGTTGACTACATTTTCGCATATGCTGAAATCTCAAAAAATGCTTTTTACGTAAAAAAGTCAAGGTCACCTTGACTTTTTGAATAGCACCATATGTTTTTAACATCATAGGATGGTTACTGACGTTGAGACAAATTCAACAACGTATTATACTATGACCTTGAAATGACCTTGAACTCGAACATTTTGAGCAAACGTAATTTTAATGAAAAATTATTTATATCAAATGAGAACGCAATTTTCAAACTAAAATTAGTGTCAATGTATGGTGTGGTATTTTAAATGGTTACTTAATCGGACCATACTTCTTTCAAGAAAATTTGACAAGCTGACCTTGACTCTTTTACGTAAAACGCATTTTTTGAGATTTCAGAATATGCGAACATGTAGTCAACCGAGTACTGATAAATTTTTGTCTGAAACATTTTTTAATTGCACTACCGGAAATGCCTAAAAAATGGTGGCATAACTTAACGGGAACACCCTGTATATACAGTTGTGAACAAAAGTTTCCAAACGATATCGATTTTCATATTTCATGCAGTTTTGTGTGTTTTATTTGGAGTGGCAGAAAAATCCAATTATGCACATCGATAGAAAATTGAATGATCTACAAGAATTCACTGAAATCATCTGTATATTTTTATTTTCATATTGTAATTTTACATATTTGCCTCAAACATAGATTGATAGCAGTCTCCAAACGATTTATTGATCATTTTCTTGAAAACTGTTGATTTCGATATTTGCAAACGTTTTGAAATTGCTCCAATTTATAGTTTATCCTTCTTACAAAGCTTCGCAACTAAAGATTCAATTTTTTTCTTGCAAAACTTAAATTCGACTTCAATCTACCCAAAAACCTACTACAGTGTTTTTAGTCTTTTTTGACCCATTTATGCATCTTATTTCCTTTAAAAAACTGTTTCATTCATACAAAAAATATAACAAGTTTAATACTAATATTTAAGTTTCTTGTTTTTTGAAACTGTACCACAAATTCATTATCTATATTCTTAATAACACGATAATAATAAAAGTTGTTGCATTTAGAATCATCAAGAGCAACGTAGCAGGATTAAAAATACTATTCCAAAAAATTCAAAGATTCACCTAATCAGACAACAACCTATAATCACAGAAAACGTTTTAACCCTGCTGTTCTCTTCTTAAAAATTGAATTATTAAGCTCATCATTATAAATGTAGACAATGAAATTTGTACAGAATGTCAAGCAACAAACGTAGCTATTAAAATTAGCTTCCTCATATTTTTCTTAAAATTAGAACAGTTATTCAACAAAATAAAATACAAGATCGGGTAAAATAGACTCGATGAGCACAACAGGATTAATAATAAATCCATGTCAATAGTCAATAAGCTGCAACCTATTCACAAATTGAATAGTCACTTCAGTTTCAACCGAATCCTCAGCGCCAGATCGAAACAGGTTAAAAGTTCCCCGACGCTCGCAGGTATCCAGTCCCCGGTCCCGCAGCTCGGTTATTACGATAACAAATCAGGCGATTCATTACTTTCATTGCCTCGAAAGTACCTCCGAGGATCCCCACATTTAAAAGGGGGTGGGAGGGAGAAGAGACCCCCGAAACTATTTCATTGTCCCCCGCCTCAGAATGCAATAATTCCAACCGGGAGGCGAGAGAGCGTCTCGCGGGGTCCCCCGAGGTGAAAGACGCCGACCCCGTGGCACGGGGGCGAAAGGGGCAACGAGGGGGACCCCGGGGGGAGGAAGGGGAACAGTTCGGCTGTTGCTCGGACCTGAGATACGGCAGGATAATGCAGGAAGATAGGACGGGGCAAGGATATTGCCAGCCGGACGGTCGGCATTCCGCGGATCCTCGCGTTCCATTCGCCCCTTCCGAGCTACCTCGAAACTTCTCGGGACCCCGCTTTGTGCATCCCAGCCCCCCGGAAAGGGGGACGGGGGGAGGGACTATCTCCCGACGGGGATCTCACCCACGCGTGCTTTTCGCGGGAATCGCGGTCCCCTCACCGAGAAAATATTTTAAGCTGCGGGCCCTTCTTTGGTTCGACTGCTTCGATATTAATTCAATTAGCGATCGATATTTTTTCTTTCTCCTCTGCACCCCTTGGTCCCTGTACCCTGCCTCGTGTCCCCTGATTTTGGGTAGACATTGGTGTACGAGTGGGAGAATTATGTGGAGATTGTTTTGGGTGGTGGTAGAATTTTTGAAACTATTATAGGGTGAATACACTAGAAGTCGACCACTCTCTAGTAGTCGACCATTTTTATTGCCCCTAAAATGGAAAATCGATTTTTTATTATTGTTTAGGTTTAGGTTAAAAAACTAAACATTGAAACAATGCATTTATTAAATGGAAATTTTATATCGTACTTTAAATCTCTAACTTCAAAATACGACGAAAAGCGATTTTTAAAAGTAAAGAAAAATAAATGTTTTTAAAATTATTTCTGAACAAGGTTCGATTCTATATGTAGAACTGCTGGTTTCAAACACGAGGCGCCTAAAACCGAGCTTTGAGAAAAAATAGCTAATGTAATTCAGCTGTATACATTTTTCATTGCAAAATGAGGCTGTATGCTATTTAAAAAGTATCAACATTCTTAGTTATGAGCTTGACAAATTTAACAAATGCGATAATTTAGATTATATGGTCGACTACTGAAACGACTCGGACACTTTACTTTTAACGTTAATTACGTCTTTTCCAAAACTTTTATATACAAATAAAAAATATTAGTGATACATTGAATCGATTTAAAGTACTATCATGTATATCATATATTTTAGAACATTGACTGTTTCGTTTTGTTAATACATATCATTCAATTTAGCTTTAAGTGGTCGACTACTAGTGCTTTCACCCTATTGTGATGGGAAAAGGAGGATTTTTGGGAGAATCGAATTTGGATAGTTTGAAATTTTATGAAATTTTTAAGGAAAGAATTTATTAACCCTTTGCTTCATAATTAGACCGCGGATATTTTATTTATTAATATTTTTCCAGACTATACAGCAGCAGGTGTATTTTAAATAAATGCATGTCTAGTTTCTAGTTATAAAATGTAGGAATAAAAACGGACGGTTACGTACACAGTACTTTTTATTCGCTAATCATAAATGTTAAGACAGGATCACAACGATTAACAAATTTCACGATTACGGCGACTAATTATTATAACAACTTAATATTAATTTTAACTAAAAAGAACTTCCGATCGAACTGCTAACAGCAGAATAATCTAAGCTGATCATGCTTCGTGGTCCACCATGTATACTAAACTGATCAGAAATTGGATCCTTGACGATACGTAATAATGTATTGACGTACAAATGGCACTTTGATTCTCCAAAATTAATTTTTAAATACTAGGGTAATGGTCCCTATTAATGAGCCTGTACCTATTAGTGTGCCTTTACACTTAAATAAATTGTAAAGAAGAATATCTCTAAGAAATAAAAGAAAAACATTTTTTCAAATAAAGTCAAAGTATTAAACTTAACGAATAAAATGTTTTTCTTGAATTTCTAAAGGTATTCCTTTTTTATAACTTACTTAAATGTAAGGGCACACCGATGGGTTCAGGCTCACTAATAGGGACCAGTACCCTAGGTGCACACAAGTACGTTTACATGTTTGTTTCTTTTGTAAATCAGAGCCTCAATCAATTATTACAATTTTTTTGTACGTCATTTTTTACCAGTTACGTTTTTATTGAACAAAATAACAAAAGTGGCATTAATTGGGACATCCATATCATATCCAAAGCGCAGAAAACTCAGCGCGTTACAATTGAGCGATGTCCCTCGCAAGTTCAATCCAGCAAATCGCTTAATTGTATGTAAGTATTGAACACTTCGGTCCTTCCACCCACTCGAGCGTTCCTTAACTCGCCCAAATTCCGTAACAACATCAAATTAGGATTCAAACCCTCCCCCCAAACGTTTGTTAACTCGACAGCGCGTAGTGGCAATCGGAAGCACCCTCTTCGAACCCCCTCGTCGCTTCCGCAGCTCGAGAATCGCCGCGGGCGCCCCATAAATCCGCGCCTCGCGTCTCGGGATCGCGCGTAGAATTTCGAAAGCGCATAACGACGTGCTTCTCCCTCGTTGCTCGGAGGGAATCCGCCCCCGGAGGCAGAGCTTTTCCCACCCCGCTTTGTTCGCGGAGTGGCCACTCGAGGAAACTCGTGGTCCTCGCCTCGGGGGAAGAGAGGAGAGACCGCCTTCTGAAAGGACCGAGGACGTGCCAAGGAATGTCGTCGACTCGGAGCCGTGAAAAAGGGAGAAAGGGGGAGGGGGGCCGGGAAGGAAGGAAGGAAGGAAGAAGGACGGCGGGGGGCTGGTGGAAAGGAGACGGGGAACGTCCTCTCGTACATCCTTGCTCGGCTACTGACCTCCGACCCTGTCACTCACCCTCCTCCGCCACCGCCTCCTCCTCCTCCTCCTCCCACAATTTTTCTCCCTCGCTATCTCATTAAATTCCTCTACCCGGCAACCCCCGCCGCCTCCCTCCTCCCCCAAGCTCCTGCGCTTACGATCAGTCGAATAGATGCCGTGGCACGATCCTTCGGAGTTTGTCTTCGTTCCTCGCCGCGCGGTGTTCCGGTGAATAACCGATTAACTGGTCAGACCACTCCACCGCTAAATGGAGGGCCTTCGTACCCTGCATCTGCCATTATGATCGCGTAAAGATGCGAGGGGGGATCGCCGAACTCTTTCCGCGGAAATGGTGGACGTCGCTAATTAGGAGAAAAGAAGGAAATATGAAACAGTAACTTGATATAAGACACTTGAAAATTTTCGTTGTTTGTTCATTTATAAGGGAAGATGAGAAACTCAAGAATTCAAAATGGAAAGAAGAAACTTGATAAATGAGGAAACTTGATAAATTTTACTACTAAAATGGAATATTAAATACAATTCCGAAAAAAATTTTTGCAATTAAAATCTGTACTTTATCAGAAAAATTGTACAAATTCAAGGTTCTCTACAGAACTGAAAACATTTTTTTTAGAAATGTGTTTGATATGGTCTTGTGGAAGAAAGCTTTGCCTTTAAAATGAGCTCTTGATCGTTGATCTACGATTTTTTCTCGCGGTTTTATGGAATTTTAAGTCTCACCATGTATTTTCCTCATGCTGTACCTTGGGTTATTCCAAAGTCTTCAATTGACTTTTCATTCGGAATGTTATAAAACGGATAAAAAAAATCATAGATCAATGATCAAGAGCTCATTTTGAAGGGAATTCTTTCTTCTATAAGATCATATGAAACACAATTCCAAAAAAAATTTTCCAGCTTCGTAATGAACCTTGAATTTGCACAATTTTAGAAAGATTTTCCTGATATATTTGTACGAATTTGAACGGTTCTACGGAGCTGAAAGAATTTTTTTCGTAGTGAGTTCCAATATGGTTTTATAGAGGAGTATTTCCTCTTTTTTACAATGAGCTTATGATCATTGATCTTCGATTTTTTCTACCCATTTTATTACATTTCAAATGAGAAGTAAATTTCAAGCTTTGACAAACTCAGGGTAATTTCGAAGGAAAATGGTGGGACTAAAAGTTTGATAAAACTGCGAGAAAAAATCGTAGATGAACGATCAAGAGCTCATTTTGAAGGGAAATCTTCCCTCTACAAGATCCTATCAAGCCTCACTCCAAAAAAATTTCTTAAGCTCCATAGAGTCGTTTAAAATTATAGAGTCCAAAAGCAAAAGAAGCTTCAGTTTTCACACTTTGTTTCACATAAAAAAACAATCTCCAAACAAAAATAACAGACATTCTTTCACTATCTCCGAAAAATTCTCCTTAAAAAACACTTTCACTCATAATTTAAATAATAATCCAATCAATAAAACTCCTTTCCACAAATTAAAATCCAAATTCAAAGATCATTCTCTCTCCTTCCAGGAATCCAAGGCACATCCGGCCCAGTAGAAGGCGACGGTCCCAGTTCCGTGGGCCCGCTAGGCCCAGTCGGAACGCTGGGCTCTCTGCCAGGCAGAGGAGCTCCTCCCGCAATCAGAAGAGGCCCCGGTCGACCACGACTCAGACCAACAGGCCCCGGGCACCAGGGGTACCGCACCCCGGGCCACCATCAAGGCAGGAAAGTCCAGAGACCGCTTCCGGTGCCTCTGAGGTCCCAGCAGACGATCGCATCGGTGAATCAACAGAAGTCCCCAGCGCAGCGTCCATCTGGGTCCGGTTCGTCCATCTCTTCGGCCCCCTTGACCAACCCCACGTCGTTCCCCTCCGCGGGGGAGTCCCGTCCTTTCGGTTTTTATACGCAGCAGCAACAGCAGCAGCCACGGGGATCCTCCTAGCTTCCGGAGAGGGAGTTCCTTCGGGTGATCCTCGAAGGAGATTCTTGAACGATTCCTGGAGGACGAGATCGAGGATCCCCCCTGGGATGAAAGGCCGCCGCGGGTTTTGGGACTCGGGGAGATCCGGTCGCCTCGGAAGAACTAGGCGGATTTTGGGGTCGAGGAGTTCCGGTCGCTGGTTTTGCGAGCGAATCCTGGAGCTGAGGACTTCAATGACTGGGAGACGAATCCTGGAACTGAGGACTTCGTCGTTTGGGAAACAGATCCCTGGAGTGAGGATCTCGTAGTTTAGGAAGCTAATCCTGAGTTTGAGGATCTCGTCGTTTAGGAAGCGAATCCTTGGAATGAGGATCTCTTCGCCTGGGAAACGAATATCCCAGGACTGAGGATCTCATCGCCTGGGAAGTGAATCCTTGGAGTTGAGGACCTGGTCGCTTGCCACGTGAATCTTCGGACTGAGGACTTCGTCGCCTAGGAAGTGAATCCTGTGGTTTAGGACCGCGTCGCCTGGGAAGAGAATCTTAGAATTGAGGAGTTCGTCGCCTGGGAAGCGAATCCTCAGGCTGTGGACCTCATCACGAACGAACTGGATCTTGGTATTAAGAACCTCGTCACTTAGAACTCGAAACCTGGGACCTCGGTGGATTTTCCTGGGACTTCCGCTTCCTGGGAGTCGAAGAAGCAAAACTTAGGAAGCTTCCTCCGTTGCTCCAGACTCCAGGATCAATTCCTCGATCGCCACAGCGCTGGGAGGAACTCCAAAATCGTTATTCCCGGATGTTTCACGCTCAACTAGTGCAATGCGTCTCCTTGTTGACGATTAGGAGAGACTAACGCCAATTAGAACAGATTAAGGGTGGAACAACGCGTTAAAGAGATTCGGAGTATCGAAAACCTCGATCACGAGGATGGATCTCGATCGCGACTTCCGGCGAAGGGCGATTCCCGAGTGTAAAGTAATGTATAAAACGAGGAGCGAAGTTCTGTCGATATTTAAGCGAGTAGCGGATTAAGGATTCTTTCAAATTAGTGTTTAAATTCGACGCGAGATCATTTAGGCGACAAATGTACAAAATCGGAATCCACTTGTTAGGTACTTAACGGAAGTTCGATATCGTTGGATCGAGTGTACTGATCGATAATAAAGCGTTCGGAGAAACGGGGAGTGACGGATTCATCGGGGATCGAAGTTCCGGCGAGGAGAGTCCGCAACGTCGACGCGGACAGAAAGAAGTCTCGCGATATCTCGGACACAGCCCCTAGATTAATTTTTCCCCTTCGTAGAGTCGTCGGAACGACGAAACGGAATCACTGACGACGCGATTGTCGGGCGGAAGATAAAAAAGTCTTCGTTCGTAGCTCGGTTGATCGTCGAGCCGAAAAACGGACGCCGAGTCGAAGGGAAACTTTCGTTCTCCTTTTCTCACTTTCTTCTCTTCTCTCTTTTTCTCTCGCTGTATACTTTCTCTGTCTCTATCAACGTATTACGATTCGTCAACGCTGTAGCATTGTTCCGTCATTTAGGCTCGGTTAGATGATATTTTTTATGCGTGTTATGGAGCGTCATTAAGCCGATTCGATTTGTAAGAGAATGGTATTTATATTAGCAATAAACGATTCAAATGGCCACTGTAATTATTGTTGATCCCTTTTTTCTCCTTCGATTTCACCTTTGGGAGACTGGAGATTGCTTCCTGTGGAACGGTTTCGGTTTTTGTTGCGACTGGATGCGAGCAATGTACAGGGCGATTCAAAAATGGTTTCATCGAGTATTTATTTATTTATTTAGTAATTAACAGACGAGCGTCCAATATTACAAAAAAAATATATAATGCAGCTGGTAAACAAATGACGTGAATGCAATGAAATAAAACGGTCGTGGATTTAGGAATCTTTCTTGGGAGAAAAAAGTTTTTTTAAAGATTTAACATTCGCTTGTAACTTATATTTTAATATCTTCTTTATACAATAGACTAAATGATTAAATTCTCCTTAATTGTTTGTGTATTGTAAAAAAATCAGAAAGTGACATAGTATTTCAGTATTTTAGTGCTCTGCTACTACAACGAAAAGAGTATGAAAAAGTTGATTAAGATTTAATCACATCTAGTATGGAGCTCCGAAAAAAATGTCAGTTTGGTCAGAAATGTTATTAACATAGTTGATTGATTTATTTATTTAGTGAATATTAAATTTATTTATCAGTTTTCGTTTTGCAGTAGTGAGATTACAAAAATTTGTTTAAAGTATTAACAAGCCTTCAAGTTTTTTAATTATTGTTTTCTGAAAGGAACACATTGTTCTTCGTTAAACTCTAAACGTTTGTTTAGTATGTTTATTAAGCTTCCAAAGAATATTTTTCGTTTGTTAAAAATTTGTGCCAGGGATCATTCTATCTAATCCTCAGTCTACCCATTTTTGCTATATTATTAGATGAGTAGATAGTCTAAAGTCTAAAATCTGAAATAGAAAATTGATTTACGGTTTACATAAATTTAGAATTTTGTCAGACCCACAAATATTTAAATACTTATTTTTCAAGTGAGAATGATCTAAAATAGAGTAATGACAACTTTACCAAATTTCCAACCCTTTAACTTCCTCAGGAAAAAAAAAGTTGTCATTGGTGAGCAATCATGGTTGTGAAGAAAACTTGATTTATGTAGAAGATTGTAAATTAATTTCAATTTTTTATTTTCATAGATTTCTGAACCATAGAAGCAAACAAATTTTTTTTAAGGTTCTATCAATGTTTGTTATATGTATAAGTATTTCTTCTAAAAATTATTATTATAAGAAGAAACCTTAAAATATACTTAGATATCGAATCAAAAAACTTTCTTAGAAGTGTGAAAAATTATAGAAAATTAGTTATTCTATGAAATTGTTTTTTAAAGGAAATTACTAAGTTTATTATTTCATATTTTTTGCTGTTATAAACGTTCATTTTCACCAAATATATATAAATTTTTATTTTATTACTGTCCCTCAAGATTATTTTATCAAGATGAAATTATTTATTTGGAATTATGTATATCTAATTTTTAATACCCTGAGACATTACTTTGTTCGACCATTTTCATTTTAGTTTTCACCCAATGTTTTAATGTCTTTCTTTAAAATCATGTTTACTTATGAGACGATCTAATAACAAGACAAATTCAACATCTATATATTCCTTCATAGAACACGTATTAAAATTTACGAATCGTGAAAAAAGATTCCCAAAACTACGCATTCCATTAAATCTTAATTTATTCAACACCCTCTAATCTTCCCACAAAAAATCCAGCAACCACGAAGCAACAAAAGGCCATATTCCATGACCCAGAAACCGACACCACATAAAACCAGCAATTAAAAAAGGAGCGAATCGGACGGCGTCGTTGACTCGCGCCACCTGGGCGATAATTTATCCACCCCATCGGTTTTAATTTTCCTCGAAACTCCGGGAAACAGAGGTCCGATGAAAAACGGCGCTGGCGTGAAAACGACGCGACGCGACGTCGCAATGGTAAGTGGGCGGCGATATCGGGGCCTTCTGTCCCTGGAACCATCGGCGAGCGATCGGGGGAACCATCGGGGTATGATCGGCATCGAAAGCAATCACGCAGATGATGACGCGACCACCGCCGGCAGCTGCGTGCTCGCGTCGATGATCATCGCCCTCGGGTTTCAGGCGTGCCTCGTCGCCTCCGTCGCGGTCGCCACGGCCGTGCTGGAATCCCAATTCCATGGGATTCCTTCGGTTCTTTCGCATAAATATGTGCGAATCGACTGTGGTTACGTGACGCCGCGAGCTCCCTTCGTCGTCCAGCTCTATCGAGCATTCTGGAGCGATTTTGCTGTTAACAAGTCCGAGGGGATTCCTACTCGATGAAGTCACCTAGGAATTGGGTAAACGCGTGGAAAACGATGGGAAACCTGTCCGAACGAGTCCTGTGAGTCACTCCTTTCGCTGGGTTTTAATGAAGACGACTTGGCGATCGCAGGACTCGCGGAGAATTTATCCTCGTACGAGGATGAGTCATTTCACTTGTGTTGCAAATAAATTGAATTAGGATCTAAAGTACGGATGTCTAACCTTTTTTTTTTTTAAAAAAAAGCGATGGCATAAAGAAGACATGATTATAAAACGGGGAATAAAGTATTGTTAAAGGTTGACAGTTTCGCTAAAGCGTTGATTTGGTTATGTAGGTGAAGATTTGTAGTGGAATTTGAGCTTTTAGAGTTTGAGACACTTGGATTTGTTCGTTTTTTTACTCCAATGTATGAAGGATTATGAGGACTCAACAGTACAATTTGAACATTTGAGGAGTTAAAAATGGAAATTTGAAGGATTTTTAAGATTTCAGTTTAGACAATTTAAGAGTTGAAATTAGAGATTTGAAGTTTTGGAACGGAAAATTTGAAGAGACGAAATTGAAGATTTAAGTTGATTTTCAGATTGAAAATTTAGAGATTTTTAAAATAGAAATTGATAACGTGAAGTGCAGATTTAGATATTTTTAGAGCTAAGGTGGAGATTTGAGCGTTTTAAAGTTGAAGATTGTAATTTAAAAATTTAAAAGTTTGAAATGATAAGATTAAACATATTAAATTAGAAATTTGAAGATACCAATTTAGAAATTTTAAGAGTTGAAATGAGAGATTTAAAGGAGGCGATTGACAAAGTTAAGATTTGAAGACTTGAAGTTGAAAATTTAAACAACTGAAGTTAAAAATTGGGATTTTTAATCTAAAGATTTGAAGAGCTAACATTGAAAATTTGGAAGTCTTAAAAAAAATTCAGAGTTAAAATTAAAGGTTTCAAGATTTCAAGTTGAAGATATAAAAGTTTCAAACAGCAAATTTCAATGCTTTAATTTGCGGATTTATTTTCAGAGTTAATAAATGTTGGAGATTTGAGGGGTTTGAATTAGAAATCCGAAAAAATTTTAATTCGAAGAGATGAAATTGAAGATCTTCCTAGAAGTTAAAATCGAAGATTTGAAATTTTAAGTTGTAGATTAGAAACTTTAAAGGTGTGAATTTTCTATGTGAAATTTAATATTTCATTATCAATAATAGGCATTTTAACCATAAATAGGCTGCTCTATATTTTGTTTATATGAAGCAAAGCTCCAAAATTTGGACCCATAAAAATTGAGTTTGTTCATAATTATGAATTGCAGTATAATTTGTCTGAGTTGGTCCATAATATTAATAAATTCTTGATGAATTGACACAAATTATGAATTTCATTTTTGAGAATATTGAACAGATGTAACATTCTATTTTCCAGACGATTATCTTTAATAATTTAAAGATCTTGATTCCCTTTTTTAAATAGAAAATTATGCAACGCCTATTTTCGAATCTAAGACTTTAATACAGTTGTAATAAAAATCATAGTGACTCCACTGCTTCTCACCTTCTCCAACCATTCTTAGACAATTTTTGAGTTTAATATTCAACCAAAAAAAAAAAAAAAATTCCAAAGCTTCCCAAGCAAATCCACATCCCATGCCCTAACTTCTATAATTTTTTCCCCTTTCCTCTCCCCCTTTTTCCTCCAATAAACGTTTTTGCGACGATATCAATTCGTGCTTAAGGATCGCGCGCAAAATTTCATTCCGTATAAAAATCGTCGCGAACCGCGGTTACAAGGCTCGAAGTTTCAGCGCGCAGAAAAGCGACTCGGCTTCGAGGTTTCCGAGATTCCTTCGATTCTTGCGGCGAGGAGGCAAGAAACCGAAGCTCATTATTAATCCACCGGATTGTCGTTATCGTCAATACCGCGGAGCGTGTATGAAGAATTAGGTACGACGAAATGGTGGTCGCGGCGGGGAGAGCCGAGTCGCTTCTGCGAATCGCGTTTTTCCGTCGAATGACGTTTCCACGCGTTTGTTTTCTGCCCTCTCGCATTCCTGGCATCGCGACGGGAACGTTACGAGTGTCCGGTTGCCGGTTTTTGCCGCGGCTACACCGAACGGAACGAGGTAAATGAAGTAAATGGATGAACGGTGAATAATGGATGAAGCAGCGTTAGCTGCGTGTCACCGGCGCTATTCGCTTCTTGCTTGTAACTCGCAGACTTCGCCATTCATATCCTCGTTAAAACGTGTTCGATTATCAGGGACAAGCGACTGACGAGCGCATGATTCCTGTGATTAATATCCGTCGATGAATAGGAACTTTCACGGTGCGATTCATGGGATTTCACGGGGTCCATAAATGGCGGAGAAATGAGAGACGCTTTTTCATGGGACTCGCTTTTCGCTAATAGTTTCATTCGACGCGATTTATATTATGCGCGTCACGAAGTAGAAATATTATAAGTAGACTGCGGAAGTTTAGAGTATTGGTACCTATTAGTGAGCCTGAACCTGAACCTGACAGTGTACCCTTACATTTAAATAAGTTATAAAAAAGGAATCCCTTTAAAAATGAAAGAAAAACATTTTTTTTCATTAAGTTTAATACTTTGACTTTATTTAAAAAAATGTTTTTCTTTTATTTCTTAGAGATCTTCTTTACAATTTATTTAAGTGTAAAGGCACACTAATAGGTACAGGCTCATTAATAGGGACCATTACCCTATGCAAATGCACATTTTCGAAACTGTGGAAAAAGATGATCAACTTAAATAAAAGTGTCTTGCACCTTTTAAATATTTTAACATGTGTTTTGTTTTCTATATTTCATGTCTTTTTGCTTCTATGCAAATCGTTATACGTTTCAGTACATTCGAAATCGCTATAAATGCATAAACTTCCGCAGTTTAATTACAAGAGTCGTTTTCGATGATTTGATATAATTTAGATTCAATGAAATTCGGGAAAATGATGATCAGTACCGCACTTATTGTTAGTTACTTTCATATTTAATGTACATATCATCCTTTTATCAGGGATGAGCTTGCACAGGGCCCCGTAATATTTAAGGGCGACTCTGGCGGTGATAAAAGTGCTGGTTTAGAATTTTTGGAACGCCGAATGATTTCTTTTCAAATTAGGATTGCGAGCAAATTTTGTCCAAGCTAAATAAATATTGCTATATGTATAGTTTAGTTATTGAATGTTAAAGCGACGTTCCACGCGCTTCGAGATTAATTTTCCAAGAGACGCTAGATTAGTATCAGAGTGTAGATATTCTCACTTCATGGTAATTATTAGAACAGATGATTGTAAATTGTAATGAAGGCTAGTCTGCGACGGAAACTACTGGACACCGATGCGGTGATGAGCATCGAATGGCTAGACAGTTGACAAAGAGATTCTCATTCCCTGACATTAAAATAAATTAGTCTTTATGATTCGACGGTGACACGAATATTCAGACCTCCCAGGGCGACCTAGACTACCGCGTCTCCAGTAGAAGGTGTCGAGAGAAAGTCAGACGTCTAAGTTCAGCGCGTTCCTCGATTCCTCGATCGTCGACGTCGTTAAGGAAATTTATAGTCATTGAATCGGTATTGTTGATATGTAGACTGCGGATGTTTATGCATTTATGGCAATTTTAAATATGTGAAAACTTGTAATAATGGTCGTAAATGCAAAAATATATAAAATAATATTTTAAAGTCTCTAAAATAGAAAACGCACTTCTATATCTATTTCAATTAGTTTTTTTTATTGCTATGAAATTATGAGTTTGCATAAACATTCGCAGTTTACTAATATGTATCAAAACGACGATCTTGGAATCCTTCTTGACCCAATAATTTATTCTATTTCAGTCAACAAATGGCTCGATTTCGAGAAAAATGTAAGGAAACTGGCGTTGTTATCAACGTTTATTGTTGCTTAAATTACTCTGTCAACATTTTAGTAAGTACATTAATAATTAGATTGTGGATTTTTATGCATTTATGCTGTTGATGGATACTAAAACAGTCAAAATGTTAAAAATATATTTCAAACTATAGTGTTTAGAAAATTAAACATACTGTTATTTAAATTCCAATTCTGTATTTGTGATTGTAAAAATTTTATTTTGCATAGAAATCTACAGTCTGTTAATAATTACGTGGTAATGTGGTAATGATTAATATTATTATAATTAAACTACAGATTTTATACATTTACGACAATAAGTATGCATAAAATGTACAAAACTGCTAACATCTGCAAAAACATACAAAATATCAAAGATATAATTCAAGTTTTAATGTTTAAACAATAAGATATACCATTATTCAAGTTTCAATTTTTTATTCACGCTTGTAAAAATTTGATTATGCACAAAAATTGGCAGTCTAATCATAATTTAGATCTTTTAAGAGGAACATAGTGGAGCTAATGACAGAAAAAATAAGAAGATTTAATAAAATCCTCCAGTAGATCTTCGACTGTTTTAACTAATAATATTGACTCATTACTAAACTGCGAATTTTTATGCATTTATGACAATTTTAAAATTACAAAAAGGTATAAAGATGGCTACAAGTATAGAAATACAATAAAATATAAAAAATAGAATACATTGTATAATAAATTAGAAAGTAAAACACTCATTTATTTAAAATTCACTTGCTGTTGTCTATAGAAATACGAATTTGCATAAACATCCTCAGTCTACTCATAATTAGACTGCAGATTTTTATGCAAAATAAAATTTTTTATCAATAACATAAGGAATTCAAGCTTCAATAACAGTGAGTTTTATTTTTGAAAAATTCTAACTTTACATTACATTTCTTGATATCTAGTATATTTTGGATTTCATCAATAGTTTCGTGAATTTTTGCATGTTGAAATTGTCATAAATGCATAAAATCCGCAGTCTACTCATAATTAGACTGCGGATTTTTATCAATAAACATAAAGAATTCAAACTTCAATAGCAGTAAGTTTTATTTTTAAAAAATTCTAACTTTATCTGATATCCAGTATATTTTGGATTTCGTGGATTTTTGCATATTGAAATTGTCATAAATGCATAAGATCCGCAGCCTAATTATCATAGTAAATAGTAGATATCAGCAAATTCCGAACTTTTCGACAACAGAACGTAAATCCTCCCCAATACTAATTGGCCTCAGAAACGTCTAAATCTTTTCGATAGTTCGATTCCATCGAGAAATTCGATTAAATAGACACACTCAATTTCCGTCTAGCGTCCGGTCTTCATACAGAAGCCACAAACGACTTTCGTATTATGTCTCGCCCGCCGCATCCACGCCCTTTCGAATCTTTCGCGGGGAACTAAAAGCTGCCGAGTGGAACTAATCGCAGCAGCTGGAGAAATAAATTGTTCCTCCCGATGCAGGAAAGGCGAGGTCGTTCCCGAGGCCTCGCAAGAATCATTTCCCTTTGTGCTCCGGTGTGCCATGCGACTGTGCTTAACACCGTAAACACTGGCGCTGACTAATTTTTGTCGCGACGCGGCGAGAAATGGAGCAACAAGACTCGCCTGCAGATGAACAGGGTGCGAGTTCCTCCGTTCCCTCGCCACGCGATATGTAAATGAACGAGCTTTCGAGAGTTTATAATGTTGTACCAGCATCCTCGTCGCCCGGAGAAAAAAAAAAAAAAAAAGTGTTCGGCGGATTATCAGGTGGAAATGGCTCGTGCACACGTGTAGCGCGTTGTAATTAAATGCCCGCATAGCTCGCACTGTGATTTGTCGAAGGTCGCCTGGAGGAGGGATTCAACGCGTCGGGGAATTATTAATTTGGGGATAATACAAAAAGAAACCCGTTCGACTAACTCGTCTCTCAAATGCAAGAGTATTTATTTATTTATTTATTTATAATTAGACTGCCGAAGTTTATGCAAATTCATATTTTTATAGACACAGAACAGCAACTGAATATTAAATAAATGTTCACTTTAGGGTACACCTCATCGATTTTGATGAAACTCAACTATGTTATAAAACTTGAAATTCTGAACAACTTTTTCCTATACATATAACCGCCGCTCGGCTTTCGTTTTCGAGTTATAGATAAAAACAGTTTTGTTAATTATTCGAAATAGAAGCGACTACACCGATTTTGATGACCATGAAATATGTTGTCAAGGTCATTATTCTGAACAACTTTTATACATGTTACCGCCGCTCGGCTTTAGTTTCCAAGATATTCGCAAAAAAAGTGATCGGAACTAGGTCTGGGTTA
Organism: Perdita meconis; assembly: GCA_030770465.2. Taxonomy (NCBI): domain Eukaryota; kingdom Metazoa; phylum Arthropoda; class Insecta; order Hymenoptera; family Andrenidae; genus Perdita; species Perdita meconis. The sequence goes on from JASKOS020000001.1 coordinate 3,929,723, forward strand.
GATTCCTGTTTTTGCGAATATCTAGGAAATTATAGCCGACCGCCTAGTATCTGTGTAGGAAAAAGTTGTTTAGAATGATGACCTTGACAACATATTTCAAGGTCATTAAAATCGGTGAGGTCATCCCAATTCCGAATAATTAACAAAACTGTTTATGTATATAACTCGAAACCGAGGCCGACCGATGGTTACATGTATAAGAAAAAGTTGTTCAGAATGATCAAACAAAGTGATTAAAAAAAGTCCCATCAAAATCGGTGAGGAAATAGCGTTTTTACAAGTTTAACTACAATGTAATAATAACGGCGGTTTTTCGCGAATATCTTGGAAACCAAAGCAGAGCGGCGGTTATATGTATAGGAAAAAGTTGTTCAGAATTTCGAGTTTTATAATATATCTAAATTTCATCAAAATCGGTGAGGTGTACCCTAAAGTGAACATTTAGCGTTTTATCTAAATATTATAAAATGTATTGTATTTTTGATATTTTAATGTATTGATATTATAATGTATGCCTATCTGTAGGCATCCTTGTAGGTGTTTATAATTTTAAAATTGCCATAAATTGGATAAACTTCCGCAGTCTATTTATAATCCTCTTGCCTTTCGGCTTAAGGATGGCTTACGGTTTACAGTCTCTTGTTAACACTAATGTTAAAACTACACTATTACAATACTAAAATATTCAAATATTGCAACATTGGGACATTTCGGCCTTGAGCATTTAGGTACTAAAACGTTAATAAACTATCACATCCTTACAACAATTAGGACATTTCAACGCTTAACCATTAAAACATTTAAACATTAGACATTCTAACGAGATAATTTAAATTATTAAAACCTTGCAACATTAAAACGATGAAACATTAAAACGTTGAAACATTAAAACATTAAAACATTTAAAACATTGAAACATTAAAGCATTTAAACATTCAAACATAGAAACATTAAATCATTAAAGCGTTAAAACATTGAAATATTAAATATATGTATATCTATTTATTCGATTTTGGCTTAAACGAAACATCGAATGCAAGAGTAATCGATGGAACTTTAGGACCGATTTTCTCAAAAACTATTCTATTTTATATTTTCGATTTACTTTTAAATGAGGAACTAAAAAATTAATTATCTGAATTAAAAATCATTTGTATGAGTTTTAATAATATCCAGAAAAATCTGAAGAACAAAATTTCAACCGTGTACTAAAAAAATTGTCTCTCTCAGCAAGTAAAGCTTCACCATCATCCAAAAATTCAATTGTCCCCCTTGCATCCCCATAATTATTAGATGTAGAAATAAATTCCTTCCGGCAAACTTTTTTTGCACGATATTCATAGAAATTTGATTCTACATAAAATCAAGCGAATATTTTGGTGATTGAGCTATTATATCTTTTTTTTTAAATCTTTTACTCTATCTAGAAATCGGAAAGAATTCATTTCTGTGCTTTATAATTTAAAATTTCAATAATGAATTCATTCACAATCTTCCACATCTTCTCCAATCCATCATAATTACTGTTCAACCGAGATCTCAATATCAAATTCACCCTCTTTTCCCTAAAACTACTCTCCAATCTACTACAATCAACTACTCCCTCATGTCCAATCATACAAACCAAAGGAATCGCGTCGGTGTCCCAACCACGCTGCAGACCTCCTAAATCAAGCTTAATCCGCGAGATGCGTCGTTCCCGAGCGGCGTAAGAAAAGTAAACAAGGCAATAAACACGCGGCTGCGCTCGAAGTAGAGGGGAGGAAGAAACACCTGGCAGGACCACGTATGTAGCTAGAACTCGAGCGAAAATAACGAGAAGAGGTTGATCAGTTTATCGAGTCGTCTCTCCCTCTCCCGGGTTTCGTTAATGAGTCCCCGAAATTTCTCCCGGATGCGCGGCGGGAGAGAGAACCGCGCGACCGTCGCTATCAGCGTCCAAGAAACATGGAGTCCTCGACGGTGGATTAACATCGACTTCGCCGCACATTTGCCGGACGGGGCAATAGATTGCTTCTCTCCGGAGAGAAGAAAGCCCGGGCGGTGGGGTGTCCGGGGGCAGAGAGCGAGAGAGGGGAAAGGGAGAGAGGAGATGCATTGCACGCGCGGATGGAAGGTGCGGACGTACACCTGAGAGCAGGTGCACCGCAAGGTCTCGGTCCTCTCCTCGTCTCTCCTCTCGGGACCGACTCTCCTCTCTCCTCGCGCGACGCGAACCGGACAATCGGTTGATTCGGCGACTTAAAGTTGATCGGATCCGGGTGACGCTCCCCCCTTTGGGCCACCTCTTTTCTTTGGATTTTCTCTTTGACCGGTCGATCAGGAAAATTGAACGCCGATGAGTGCAGGATGCGCTTTTTATCTCCTTCCACTACTTCGTTTCTTGTTTTCGTTTGGGTGCTTTTAATTTATAGAGACTTTAATTAATTGAGTCGATTTGGAAGGATGGAAGTAGATTTTATGTTTGGACAAGTGGAAGCAATTATGAATACAGCAAATCTTCGATTAATTCAATTATCCACTCAATTAGCATTGAGTTCATTTGTCACGGTGAATTTTGATTTTTTGTTTTCAAGTTTTCTTACGTTAGCAAAACCGAAGACATAAATATAGTTAAAATAAGAAAACTAAATTGGATTTTGTGATGAATTCACAGGTGGCGGCAAATGTGTTGATATTGGAGATGAAATTGAAGCATTTTCTTGATGTAGAATTCTTCTAATTTTTAGTATATAATTATTGAATAAATATTCAAGAGTTTTACTCAAGATTCTACTATATTTTCATTGTTACTCTACTGAATAATTGAAATCGAAGATAATAGAAATAGACAATAATTAAGAGCTGGTTAATTGAGGTTTTATTGTACACATATTAAAATTTAATTGTTAAGGATAAAGAAAGAATCAAATATCACAGATGATAATGTTTTCAATATTTTTAAAAAGAAACACATTGAATTCTACTTTGAAAATTTTTTTCTTCTGAATTATTCGATGTTTAATTAATTATTCCCATAGGTGAATTTTTATTATCTATGCTTTTAATTACTTTTCCTAACTAAATAGAATACCATAAAACATCAATTATCTGGTGTTTAGTTATTCCCAGAGATGGATTTTTATTATCCAGGGTTTTCAATTATCGAATGCGATTCTTTAAGGGGGGTTTTAAAGTTTTGATTTCGCATAAAAATACACAGTTTAGTAATAGTAATAGTTAGAACCGCCTAGGTGCAAAAACTTCACTTCTCAGGTTACTTCTTCAATTTCAACTCTTCAAATCGCCATTTTCAGTTACCCAAATTTCCAATTTCGAGTCTTTGAATCTCTAACTTTCAACCTTCAGAGTCCCAATTTTAATATTTAAAATCTGTAACATTTAAAAGTTTCTAATATCCACCCTGAAATCTTCAAATCTCCAACTTGAAATTTTCAAATCTTCAATTTTACCTCTACAAATTTTTCGTTTTAAACGTTCTAACCTCCATATTTCCAATTTCAACTCTACAAATCTCAAATTTTTACAGTTTCAATATTCAACTTCAAATGTTTGAATCTCTATCTTCAATTTTGAATTTCCAAATCAATGGAATTTACGATAGGCACATTCTTGTATATTAATGTTAGCAATTTCTCAGTAATTTATCTGAAAATAATTTCCTCGACAATAACGTTTCGGACGAAAAAATATACAAAATTTTTTCCTTAATTTTTCATAAATATAAAAGTATCGTGGTTGAATTACGATTTTCGCCCCACGCTGTATTTATGTTCGTTTTATTTAATTTAATAAGTATGGTTAAATATCTCATACTATTTATGTCAAAAGATAATGATAATTAAACCGCGAATTTTTATGCAAGATAAAATCTTCACAAGCGAAAATCAGGAATTAAAACTCGAATAATACTGTGTCTCGTTCTCTAAACTTAAACTTTCACTATATTTTGCTATCTGTTAACAACCTCATGTATTTTCGCATATTTAAAATGATCATAAATGGCTAAAAATCCGCAGTCTAACGATAATAAAGACAGTTTATTCTTGTATACGAATAGTATTACAAAGCTTACATTCAAAATTAATTCGACTGGATTCTATTTGTCTAAAATCTAAAAGGCTAATAATGCTTTAAAAAATGTTTGCTTATCATTGTTATTAGCCAAAATTTTGTCTTAAATTTGGCCGCCCAGGTGCAAAGACACCTTTTGCACCCCCGCTAGAAACAATTTCAACAATAGTAACAATTACAATAGTGAAGGAATACTGTTTATCTACAACATAATCGCCTCTATCAAAGCGTTCTGCATCAAAAAGCAAACTCGTTGCGTGCGATCCTAATTCGCCGACCAACGGACCGGTCCTCGTTTCGAGGCTCCACACACGTGAGAAATTTGACCGGTTCGCGTGAAAGTTCCATCGAGAAGTTCATCTGGCCAAATTTAATCAGGCGCCAGATCGTTGTCTCTGGTAATTGGCTGAATTTCAGCCAGACACGATCGGGATACTCCGCGTACGAACACAGTTCACCTGTTGATTCTAGGGGATCACTTCCTGTCCGTGTCCACGCGAAACGTTGCTCCTTTTGTTTTTTTATTCTTGCCTCGGATATTCGGCTAGGTATCGCGAATCTCTTATTCCTCTTGCATTCGTTGCTTAATTAACTCCTGACGAGCGTGCTGCCGCGACGCCGCGCCGTCCCACGGAGAATAGGAGACTGGCCGAACGGTAGACCTCGCGTTTTAATATCGCGCGGAATTATTAAAAGCCGCGGTTACCGTTCATACATATTAATGAACCGGTTTTCTAGTCGTCACGGTGCTAATTGGCGTTTCTAGTTGCTGCGGAGGTTGACATACATTCTTTTTTTGAGAGCTTGAAAATTTCACGGTGCAGGGAAACTTTCTGTGAAAGGGGGATGAAGACCTTCGAGAACAGAATCTTTTAGCGTTCTTTCCGGATTCTTTTGGAGTTTCTTCGGGGATTTTTCAGGTGTGGCAATCGATTTTGGAGGGGAGATATTTTTCTTTTTAGAATTTTTAGAAAATTATGATTAGTTTCTTTAGTAATTTCTTTCTCTCATTTTTATTGTGGAACTGTGGATTTTGTACTGTCTGAATTTTGTTCAGAAGAAGAAAGAGAAATATTAGTTGAATAAATTTTTATTCGACTTGTTAAAAATTTCTATTCAAATATGTGAATTTTGTTCGAAAGAAGAAAAAGAAGTATATTTCGAACAAATCGTTTCAGTCGAACAAATTTTTATCAGACTAAATGCTTAGGTACGTTAATAAATTTTTATTCGACTTGTTAAAAATTTTATTCACAGTTGGAATTTTTGTTCGAAAGAAAAAAAAGAAGTATTAGTCGAATCAGTTTTTATTCTATTAAATTCTTAAATATTTTAACAAATTTTTATTCGACTTAAAAAAAACTTGGTATTCACATTTGTTAATTTTTCTCAAAAGAAGAACAACATTTTTATCAGAGCAAATGCTTGGGTGCTTCAATAAATTTTTATCCGAATCGAATAAATTCTTCCTTAAATAAATCTTTTTGCAATTAAAATCTGCCTGAATTAAATACTTATTCGACTATTGATGAACAAAAATTGATTCCCCATAAATTCTAATAATTTTAAAATTAAAAATTCGGAATAAACTGAAGTGAAAATGTTTAATTTTTCTGTGTTCCTCTGTCTCTTTTGTTTGTTACATATATATAACAAAGTGTTTTGTAGTCGTGAATTTGATAAATAAATAAACAAAGACTCCTTCTCATTGAATTCCTCCTTCTAAAATCCTACTAGAGATTCAGAGATGCACTTATGTGCAAATTTACATATCTTTCTTACATATTTATGCATGCGATAAGTGAAAGAACTCGCAGTTCACTGATCACTGTCAGTCGAATGACGGTGTTTGATTATTTTCGTTTTTCTTACAAGCAAAGTCGGAATCACAAAGTAGCGAGTCGATTATAATTAGACAGCGATACGCAATGCGATGTGATGTCCATGTCGAGGCGTTGATCGCATCAAGGATGCGCTGGGCCGTCGATGGTAATTATGTGCCCACCGTCTCGAATCGAAGCTTTTATTTCGGCGTGTGAACGTGAAAGGGTCGCGAAGCCACGAAATTAGCCGAGCGAAACGGCGTATAAAGCCGACGATAGATCGTTCTTCATGGAGAGAATCAACCCTTCGAGAATTAATCCTATGAAAATTGACCCAGGAAAATTTCTCCGGGAGGAAAAACTACACGACTTCGATTCGAGGAAAAGATAAAAATTCTAGTAATATATTTTGGGAAATATGCAATTGGCGTTCTTTGCTAATCCTATTTTGCACTTTTATCAGAACCTTATGAAGTATAATAAGTAAACTGCGGATTTTTATGCAAAATAAAATATTAAAAAAAAACATAATTAATTGAAACTTGATTAACAGCATGTCTTTTTTTTTAAACATTGTAAGTTGAATTATATTTTTGATATTTTATATATGTTAACATTTGTTAATAACCTCGACGATTTTTAGAATGTCTAGAATTGTCATAAATGCACAAAATTCGTAGACTAATAATTAGACTACAGATTTTTAACCATTTATGAAGATTTCAAGTATGCAAAAAGGGCTCAAAGTGAGCATAGATGTGAAAACGTAAAATAAACTTTCTATCGATTTTATTAAAATTCCACTTACTTTTATTTAACTGTGAAAATATGAATTTGCATAAATATCCGCGATTTAATTATAATATTCGAAGAAATTCTCAAATAAAAGAACACAAAAATTAATTCAATTTGAGAAGCACAGAAAATTGCTATAAGAAACTTCCACATGTTTTGCACACCTATTTCTTCTCCTTTTTTTTTGTTGTAAAATAAAAAGATCAAATATCATGCAATTAATTAGTAGCACTCGCAGGGTTGTGCTTCGAATCGATATTGATTGACGAGCTATTGAAACGTGATAGGGGAAAATATAAATTACGCGTGATATGATCGATTGTCGATTCGAAAGAGAAGCGCAATTTGTTACGTAGCGCGTGACGGCATTCTTTAAAATTCCACTGTCACTTTTGACTGGTTAATTAACTATTGGAGGTGTAACCGACGCTGGATGGTTTCGGAGACATGCTGCAACCTCGACGAACAGGTGCACTGATGCCAAATAACGTTTCTTCTTCAAAGAAAATTCATTTCCTCGCATAAAAGTCTTTTAAACTCAAAATATTTTGTATGTCGTGATTTTATGCATAGTCAGTATTGTTATAAATGCATAAAATCCGCAGCCAAAACACACAAACTATTAAAAATACACTGCATACTAAAATGCTTAAAATATGAGACACAATATTATTCAATTTTTCAATCCTTATTTCTGTCTATAAAAATTTGATTTTGCATAAAAATCCGCAGTCTACTAATTACAGATAAATACCAAAATTTGTTCAGCCCCATTACAAATTTTATACGTCCGAAACATGTCTGAAAGCCAGCAAATAATTTCGAAGCAAAGTTCCCGTCTAAAAAGCGTAGCAGATCGAGGCCAGATTACGCCGAGCGAACAATACGCAGCATTTACGACAAAACGGCGCGGCGACGCGACGAAATTCATTGAGCGCAAAGCCCGATGGAATGCCAGCAACGGCACGAAGAAACGACGACAGGAGCGGAGGCGAAGGAAAGGGAAATTCGGTATCGGCAGATCGCCCTTCCCCTCTCAATTATAATTAATCTCCCGGTGATTACAGCCCTCCGGTATCGCGTGAGATTATTGATACGACAGATGCGAGATTTGAACGCGGTCAATTAGCATCCTCGGGGCAGCGGAAAGCGTATCGTTTCGATATTACCCGCGGGGCAATATCGTCGCGAGGCATCGAAAATCTCCCATGAAAATCGAGCCTCGAGCTCGGGACAATCTTCCCGATCGCTATTACCGGCCTTGTACGTACACCTTTTCCTCCTGCGTCGACGGCATTCGGTCGCGTGACCCGTGACGTCGATGCGCGATCGGGGGACGAACCCAGTCTTGGAATTATGGGAGCCGGGGGATCGTTAAAATTTCGCAGCGATTGATCAAATCGTGGCTATATAGTCCGGCGCCTTCAGGAATCCCGTCGCGGTCAGTTCTGAGACACTTTCACCCTTAACCTGTGCTCTACTTTAACCCTCATGCGTTTTTCTTAAGGTCATGTATAATGTATATTTTTTATTTATTGCAAGCAAAATATAAAAAAGTTAAGAGAAGTATTAGTCGTTATTTAAAAAGAAAATTGGGTTTAAAAAATTCTCTTTGGGTTTAAAGAATTTCTTAAATCTAGGATTTAAAAAATTCATCTCTTACTCTTTGTTATTTCTTCAGTACAAATATAAATTTAAATATGGTTTAGAACCAGTAGCAACAATGGATCATAAAAAATTCCTCGTATACATCTTTACCATTTTCCTAAAAGTGTTAAGAATTAATTTTGCGAAGTTCCTATAGAAAACTATAGTTATAAATCTGTTTGAGATTACATTTGATTATTTATTTACATCACTTCATTAAGTAACTTCATTAACTTGCCTTGAACCATTTTCTGTTTTTATTATTCTAGTTTCTAATTACTTATTGTTAATAATGTTAATATACTTGCAACAGGAATACAGTAAAATTCCGTGTAAAGCTTAATTTTATTCCACGATGGTATACTAACAATAAAAAAATTTACGGTTTTAACATTGATATTGAACTAGTTAATCCAGGTTCTACTGCATTCATAATATTTTTATTTATATTTAGTTGTGGCTAGTGTTGTAAACAATTTTAAATAAAATATAATTAATCTTTTTTTCTTAAAAAAAAAAAAGCATTTTTCTTGCAAAAAATCCCCCAAAATTGACCAAAATACCTAATAATAAAAAGCCACACAAATTTATTTGTCAATCTAATAGAAGACATTATTAAAATTTATAGATATTCAAATAATTTTACAATATACAGGGTGTTCCCGTTAAGTTATGCTACCATTTTTTAGGCACTTCTGGTAGTGCAATTAAAAAATGTTTCAGACAAAAATTTATCAGTACTCGGTCGACTACATGTTCGCATATTCTAAAATCTCAAATAATACTTTTTTACGTAAAAAAGTCAAGGTCACAAAAATAATTTTTCTTTAAAATTACGTTCGCATAAAATTTTGGAGTTCAAGGTCATAGTATAATACATCGTTGAATTCGTCTCAACGTCAGTAACAATCCTGTGATGTTAAAAACATATGGTGCTATTAAAAAAGTCAAGGTGACCTTGAGTTTTTTACGTAAAAAGCATTTTTTTGAAATTTCAGAATATGCAAACATGTAGTCGACCGAATACTAATAAATTTTTGTCTGAAACATTTTTTAATTGCACTACCGGAAATGCCTAAAAAATGGTAACATAACTTAACGGGAACACCCTGTATTAATTTGATCGTCAAATAAGTTGCTTTAGTATTTATCATTTATTCCTATCTATAAAATCGACCGAACTTATTTGCCAACCTTTTAATATTTTGATGACCAACCTTTAAAAGATTCGCTCAAAGAAAGACACTCAAAAGTGAAATTAATCAGTTTACTTATAAACAACTAATGTATTGAGAAACGTGGAGGAAACTTGGAAGTTTCAGAGATCTTCGTGAGAGAAATCCGAAGAGGTAGATGATTCTTCATGGAGGAACACATCGCGTTCGAGGAGAGCAAAAAGAGAGAGAGAGTGAAGGAGAGACTTCGCGGTTCCACGGAATAATTTAACAACGCGGCGTGTTTGAAAGCATGATTGCCCTTTGATCCGACGAGCAGCTGTAGAACGTCGGTTTTTCGCAGGCGGACGCGGCGCGTTTTCCTAGGCTGGAATACAGTTACGCGCGACGGGAATAAGTTGGGAACAGGTTTCGCGTGGTCACGTTCTGGACAAAAGTCCGCCGGCTCCGTTGTTCCTCGCCTCGGGGACAATTAACGACGTCGTTAGGACCTTCGCGAGTCTTGTCCGCGATCGTGGAATAAATACAGCGATTTCGCGGGGAGGACGGGAGAAAAAATGGAGGCCGCCCCCGTGTCGCGGGTCAATTAACGGCATCGTTAGACTCCGTGGACGCGCGAGTAATCAAGCCGGTCGACGACGCGTCGGTGAAACACCGTGATTTCACCGAAACAAATGGAACGGACGCTGTCGCTCGCTCCTTTTATATGCGAATTAGTTAATGAGCGCGGGTTGATCCACTTTGGAGCCGCGGTGTTCGCTTTCTAGAGATCCGTAGATTTTTCATTTTTAAGGTGCGTTGAAAATTCACGGAGCGACGTTTGTTGAAATTTGCGCGAACTCGGAGAAAGGCGTTTTAAAGTTTCGACTCGCTTGATATTAGGACCTTCGATACTGTACTGTCCCGATATAATGACGATCTTACAGTGTTGACTCAAAGAATGACACCTGAGTTTGATTCGAAAAAGGGATTTCTATATCCTAACCACTTCTTCGTTGGTGCGAAGTCTCCTTGTTCCGTTGTGACCGAGATCGAACCCTGACTCGAAAAAGGACTGCGCTCGGTTTGGAACCCAGCCGTTCTTCGAGTCAACACTGTATTTGGGAATTTTTGTTATAGCAAACGAATTTTATCATTTTTTGTACGCCAGATGTTTAAAGATTGGAGAGTAGAAATAAGGTGGTTATTGTAACCTTTTAAGTCCCAATGTTGTATTAATGCAACATTTTTTTTTACAATGCACTCTTTTTACTTGTCTAAGTAATGCAACTAGAGCGATTAATTTAAGTTTATTAGAAAACTAATTAGATTTAACTCCTTGATCTATAACAACGCGTGACACTTGTGATACGAAAATTAGTGACTCACAGATTTGTTCACTAAAAGTATGTTAAATTTCTTTAAGGGAAATTTCTTTTTTTTTTTTTTGTTTGCAGCAAATTGATATCAAAATTTTAGTTGCTTATTCTTCAGTAGTTCATATAGGATTATTATTAAGAGGATTATTAACAATATTAAAAATAGGATTTGTAGGAAGTTATTTTTATGTTCTTCTGGTTTATTTTATTTAGTTAATTTATGTTATAATGAAAGTAAATTTTAACTCAATTTGACTGCCTAGTCCCCTTAAATTCTAAAAAAAGGTATTTGTTTTTGCAGAGTCAAAGTTATTGAAATTGAAATATCCTTAAACGTGAAATCTGGAATGACATAAATTGATAGAAAAAATATAATACTGGGGATTTCACAGTCAATTAACATTTGGAATACATGTGAACGAATCTGTGAGTCACTGTATGTCTCAAATATTGAAATAAACATTGTTAAATTATTGCAAGTGAAGAAAAAAAAAGTTTTAAAAGTTTCCCGTATTATTTTTTTTTATCTAATGCAATTAACAGTTAGATGTTTGATTCTAGCTACTGTTTAAAATAATTCACATATATGTAGCCTAAAAAAAATTGTAGAGCAACAGGTTAAAGATCTGTGGTTTAATGTTTAAGGTCAGTGATTTAAATGAACTACTCAAGTGCAATTTGAAGGACAAATGGCACCGCGTATAAGTTCGATCCTATTTCCGAGGGACCAAAGAAAGGGATTGAGGCAACATGGAAGCCAGATGAACTTTAATAGCGACTACCGAGGAAGTTCAACTTCTCATTTATATCGTCCGGATGCACGGTTGAAGCCACCTTCGTGGCATTCCCCTTCGTTCTATATTCATGCCCGTAGTAAAGTAACGAGTTAACGTTAACGAGCCCGCCATCAAGAACGAAAAATCAGGAAGAACCCGGACGTCGATCGGGCCCAAATCATTTTTCCTTTTACTCCCCTCGGATCGCGTCTGCTCGTAAAACTAGCGTAATCAACGCCGCCGACTATCGATCATTCCTTCCCCCACAAAAAACTAACTGATAACGTTCTACGCATCTCCTTTCTGCGACCTTTAAATTGCATCTCCTGGGACATTTAGCGCATCGATCGGTGCGAAATCCTCCTGAGTTAACTTTATTTCTCAGTGGTGCTCAAAATTAACTAGAATCTGCGTCACTCACTAACAATTCTGAAGCATTCATCAATCTTCTTCGAATTAAATTATCTAGTGGATTTCCTGATTCCTTCGCCGAGGATTGCAGTATCTCTCGCTTCGGCGCGAGTAGAAACCAAATAACAGAAAAATTAGATATCGGAAGACGAAAATTGCTACAAAGAAATCTTGAATTTTCTGCACATCGGAAACGAAGGAAATATTAATTCGAAAATCACGAAGAGCGATGATAATTCAGCGCCCCCTGTCCGCGAGAATTAATTAAACGTTCGCTCTCGTATCGTGGGATCTGCGATGATTGCATGAAAATTTCATTAGTTTCCTCGCAGGGGAAACTCTCTGCGGCGATGGAAAATTCGCGTCCGCGTTGTATAGCGAGGCCGGTGACAAACGAGAAGCGAAATAAATATTTCGTAGCCGGTGGCTGGGGTCTAAGGACGCGGAGAAGTCGACGTCGGTGGCGGCGAGGCACCGAGCGTGCTTCCTGCCCGCTTGACCGGAAGTCGCGAGTCAGAGGCTCGGCTCTACGTAGGCGTTACGCTTCCTTACGCGTATCTACACCGTCTCGCTACCCAGTTTTCTCCTATGCGTCGCTACTCCGCCGGGGAAGGCCCTTCGACGCTCCTCGCTCGAGGAACTCCTTCGCTCAAGGTCATCGACGGCCACTATTCGGGCCACACTTTCTTCCAGGACGCTTTTACACTATCCGGATGTCCGAACGGTGGAAACGCGATTTTTTAACGAAGGAGAGACAGACCTGTCGGAGTCACTGACTCTTTTGTTTATGATAAATCGTTAATAAGTCTATGTATACACAAATAAATTGCTAGTATTTGAGAATTGATTCATTCAGCACCAAAAAGATAAAAGACAAGCCTAAAAGCAACAAGAATCTCTACGAAATATTAGAGATTATATTAATTTTCGAAAATGAACATTTTTTCGTTAGTATTACAAATTTACAGCTACACTTATAAAGAATGAAAAGAATATTTGCTGAAATTGATATGTAGACGTCGACCACTTTTATGGTTTAGGTTAAAAAACTAAACATTTGAACAAAGCATTTATTAAATGATAATTTTATGACTCCGAGATTTTGAGGATAAGTTTGATTTTTTGGTGGGGAATTTTAACCCTTTCGAGATTATTGGGACAATAAGTGACAATGTAAGGACTGAAACAGACATGTTTAGTAATTTAGTTGTGTGGCAAGTATTTTAATAGTTTACTGTGAGTGAACATTAATTAAAAATTAGTCGAGTAATTTAGTAAAACAATGTAGCTACTTGCCACTCGACTAAACTACTGTATGAAATTTGAAGGTGGAAGCAGAATTGAGCGAAAAATAATCTGATTAATGATAATCGACTATAACTAATGTAAAATCATGTTCATGATTAATGATCATTGATTACGATTAGTGAGTGATCCAGTACTCATGATCAATGAATAATTTAGGTATTCAAAGCCAGTCATTGAGCATGATTAACTCAGTAATCATTAATCACGAAGTGGTTACCTTTTTTTGATTGACCAGTGTAATATTACAGCAGTTTTTAGAAAATTTGCATGTACATATTTAAGGATTTAACGAAAAAAATGGGTAAATCAATAATTTCAAGATCCGCGATTAGAGATTGCTGATTGATAATTACAGATTACGAAATGTAATCATGTGTACTGGTTTATTTTAATAACGAATAACTGTTATTTAACACAATTACAAAAGTAATCAAAAAATAATCTATTACTGCCCAACTCTGAGTGGAAGGAACTTGAAAATATTGGGAAAAAAACTTTTTTTTCCAGAGAGTTAATTAAAAAAGAAAGTAGAGATTTTAAGTCAATGAAATCAATTTTTTAAGTTTCAATACATTAATTTTAACCCTTTGAGTGTGAAAGTAATTTAAACGTGTCGTCAAGTTGTTTTAAAATTCACATAGATATTTTTAACTCTAAATAGTTTACCTTCGAGTTTCTCTAAATGCATCAATCTCTAACTTAACAGTGAATAGTTAATAAAGCTTCTTTAGAATGAATGGGACTTTGAAGTCTCCCTAGCATTTAACGTTTAAAGGATTAAGGCGAAAGGGACTTGAAATACTGAAAAAATTTGAATCCTCCACTGAAAAATTTTAATGAGAAAGACTCTTGAAGACTCGAAGGTCAGAAATTTTAAGGAATCTGATACATGGAAACCACGAAGAAAGGTTCAAGCTTTTCCTCTTTAATGAGCTCAAACTTTTGTACAGAGTTGGGCAAACTGTAATCATTAATATGACTACTGACTAACAATTAATGATTAAGTACATATTTGAGTATGACTAATGACTAATGACTAAATTTTATTAAACATGAATAATAAATACTGACTAATCGTAACTAATGGCTAAATGAGTAATCAATATTTAAATGTGACTAATAACTAAAAATGATAAACTAAAACAGCCACGGAATGATAACAAAATTTTTAACTAATAATTATTGATTATGATTAACGATTAATCAGATGATTAGTCAATTTTAATTACATATTAGTTGATTTGTGCCCTACTCTGCTTCTATATTAAGTAAAGTTTCCTGTAATTTCGAAGACCGTTCATGAGAAATTTTCCCACGGGAAGTTAAAAGGCTTATCTTCAATGAGTTGAAGAGTATTTCCTCAATACGCTTAATGCGAGTGACACGTAATTACCTACTCGATGAAAGGGCTTCGCTTTTTGCCAATATCAGTCGCATCGCCTTTTATCTTGCCGTATAATTAAGCTCGCGATTAAGTGAACGATGACATGAACTGTACAAAGTGAAATGGGATCTCGTGTATATCCGTGTAATCGAGGATATCCGTGTAATTGATCGTTAGCCACGATGGTATTGGAGATTAGGTAATCAATGAAGAAAGTAATTATTCCTTGCGCAGCGGAAGAGCGACTTGGGTCGTTAAAATAGAAAGTCTCTGAGTCTTAAGCCGCCTTCACATATATGAATTCAGTGTACAGTTCACTTAAACAATACTTTTTCTAATACTTCAAGAGAAGCAAAAATACCACGAACTTTTCAAGGAAAGAATAATCACAATAGGATCAAGATGAATCGCTTATTTTGACCCCCTTTTATAGATCCTCTCCATGATAAAATATTCAGCGAAGCGATCCGCCCAGATCACACAAAGGACCATTTTTATCGAGTCTCACCCCGAGTAAATAAAAGGAGAAGAGTTCGAGAGTTCGAGTTGGTTTAATAATCTCCCGAAGATCGTTCAAACGACATAATGGAGGAAACTTTCCTTTGTTCGGGGTCTCCGGAAAATTCCGCGTCACGGAGTCCTTAATCCTGGATCCGCGAGGATCGAGAGACGCGGAGAGGATGAAAATAGGTCGCCGCGTTCAAAAGGAAAACTTTCGCCGAGCTTCGGCAGATCCGCGAAACTTGGACGCGGAAAGAACGGAGGGAACGGATAATGTGATAAGAAAGAGTAATTTCTCGTTTGTACGACTTCGCTCGGGAAGGAATTATCTTTCGGTCCGTGCACTCGGCAGGAAACCTAATTTCAGTCTTCCTGTCATGGGAATGTGCGCACCCTGTATCGCCGTTTTGCGAGCGGATCGAACGCCGGGTCGAAGGGGAAACGCGGGGAACTGTCGAACACCGGTTTCGCAATTTTTACTTGTGCATTATTCCGAAAATTATTGCGACAAATCTAATTTTCTGAAAGGATATACATAAGTCTAATTTTAGACAACGTGTGATTATAATTTTTATTATCTTTACACCACTTTTTTGAGGGAAAACTTGATTTTCTTTGAAGAATATTTGTTTATTGGATATTCCAAATTTGGAAATTTCAAGGGACATGGAAGTGGGACTTGCGATTTTTTCGATTTGAAGATTTGATTTTTGCAACCACGAATTTCATAATTAATATGAGGTTTATAATTGGTTTTTGTTATTTACTCATTTAAATAGAATTTCTATTTTATGTTTTGTAGACTTATAATATGGAATATATTTTTAGATACTCTAAAATAAAATTTGTTGATTATTTCATTACTCTTCTTATACTTATCTTATACTCTTCTTATGATGATAATACTTATAATGATACTTATTAGATAAAATGCCAATAATTAGTGGAACGTAAATTATAGTTCAAATATGATTCCGAGTTTCATTGTATTTTTATACCCAGTGCATGAATTAATTGAGACACTAAATAATTAAAAATGGAGATAATAGTGATTTGGGATCTCGATTATGATCGAAATTCTACCGTAATTATATTTTCTTTGCAGTATCAGCACTTCTCAAAAAGCGATTTTTACTGCGTATTTAAAAATGACTTGATTTAAAAAATGAAAAATTTGTATAATTTTCCAGTATTAAAAACTTAATTTAAAAATTTTGTTTCGGTATCCAAAAAGCTGTATTATTATTTTTGTTGGTACAAAAAGAAATATGAATGTAAGAAAATTATGTTTAGATTCATAAGAATAAAAATATTGCAAATGTTTCTAAAATAGAAATTCTGCAACCGAAGTTTCGACGATTTGGACATTTTTTTGGGGCTCCACCCCACAATCACCCTTCTCCCGGCCAATTTAATTCGATGTTAATCGTCTCCATCGTTCTGGACGATGGTTATCACGAAAATGTCGACAGTTAGATTCGGGAGGCGTTGAAACAACAAAGTGGAAAGAGAATAATTAAGAAGAATGGAGAAATCGTTAATATTGTACACGTAATTTTGTTTACAACGTTGAAGGCAATTACGGAGATTATCGAAATATCAGAGATAAAGTATCATGAATTTAATTAAACTATATACTTCTGCAAAGCATCGGTTGAAAATTCCGAATATAATAACTATGCCACGATCTTAAATTGTAAGCATGAGAGCACAAAATTATTACTTAAAAGTCTGTAATTAAAGTTATTAGTAGACAGGTTATTTGTTATGAAAATTTGATGAATACAGAATCTCTTCATACGGACCTTCAATTTTGTACCATGTTGTATAAAGAATATTCAAATTTTTATGGAAGCAAAAAAGTAAGGAAAGTTTTTAGAAAACAAAGCCTCATTAAAAAATCTCATTTTAGCTCTATCAAAATTAATAGGAAACTCTATATAATATAGAATCGCCTCCGTTAATATATTAATAAAATTAAAAAAGATCAATGCAAATAAAAATATTTTTCTTCCCTTCCTTATGACGTCATATTGTGAAACAAAAAATGTTATCTACCATGTAATTGTCAAATTTTTCCTGCCATAAATTCCGTAAGCATTCTGCTCCTAACTCAAAAATTCTCGTAAATTCGACTTTGAATTTCAATTTCTGCTCAAACTTCAACCAAGAAACAAATTCGCATAAATTCCATGGATAAAAGAGTAAAATAAAAACAGTATCCTAAAATAGCCAGAATGGTTGCAATTCGAAATAAAATAAAATAATGAGAAATGGCGGCGAAAACTCACCAAACCATCAACAGCATCTTCCCCAAAACCAAACTTCCTCTTCGTCGCAATATGTCCGCCGATCTTCGTGGCGTCCGGCGCGATCGAATACGACGTGAGGGGAATTAAGCGATCAAATTCGATTCCGTGAATCAACGCGATAAGGATCGACTTAATGATCCGGTTTAATGACTTTCCCTTCGGTCCCCGGTGCACGATTCACCTCCATGAACCCGCTTCCCCGGGTACTTTCGACTGTCCGTTTTCGGACGACTCGAAATGATTTTATCGTCGCATCCTTCGCTCTCCTTCCTGCTTCCTGGCCTCGCGCGCGCGACCACCGAGAGTCTCGAGAGTCGCCCGACTTTAACCTTACACTTCGTTACGGGAATTAACGATATTCACGGTCGAATCCTTTGCATGAACTCAGAACGACGCGACCGCGTTAATTGTTACCGTATAGGCGAGGCGCCGTCCAAGATACAGGAACACTTTTGTTGAATACGCACGACGAAATTCACTTTGTGTCTACAATTGAGCAACTAACAACTACTGAACCCCGGGAATTTCGAAGTTTATGAAGGACGCTTTCGTATTCGTCACTGTGTTCGGTGGCTGACCGATCTTTGACGACAATTTCCGAATTAGATCATCGATAATGCAGATGTAGATGAGAAATTAGGGTGTTCGTGACTTCGAAATTATCGATAATGCAGAGCTGTCTGTGAAGTTCATTGAAGATTGAAGATTTTTGGAAGTCAATTTGTTATGAGATCAACACACAGTCAATATTATTGTCAGTCCAGAGTAGAGAATTAAAAAATGCCAATCAGTGGCGTATAGAAAACGGGTAGTTTTATTTAGAAAAATTGATGTGACATTGATGGGAACACATTCAGAAAGATTCCTAAATTTCGAAAAGAATGACCTTGACAAAAATTTCTGCCCATTATCGTATTTGCCTCTTCGAAGTAAATATTCGAGCAAATGCTCAATTTAGGTGGGATACCCTGTATAATTGGTACCCAGATAAGTGAAGACTGAGAATAATTTTGATTCGGATCGAGATTCTACATTATCTGTGCATATGTGGACCCCACTTTTCTTTCGAACCCCTAATCACGTGCCTATTTCGCCTGAACAGCGATAACTTCATCGCCGGTCGATAATGTAGAATTGTCTTCGACTTTACCGAAGATTTTTTGAGATGATTGGAACGAGCGGAATGTATCGACTTCTCCCCTCTCCAGATACAGAACGAAGGAACACGGCTGGTCGAATTGACCTATCGAACCGGAAACGAAACGCCTCGGAGGAAGTGGAGAGAGCCAGGCGTTGGACGCGTATCGGCGATATGGTGTCGAACGACAGGCGGGCCGGAAAAGCGCGAAAATAGGAGGAGGAAACGGGAGAAGAAAAGAACCCGGAGAAGAAGGAGGCGGGGAAGTGGAAGTGGCGCGTGGCACTGCCGAATAAGTATCGGATGCCGCCAGATGTTGCGGTGAAGCCAGCTGCTGCGCCTCCGCCGAGCGCTCTGCCCTCCTTTGCTTTTCCTCGCGGTTTTTCGAGAGCTCCGAGCAGGTACACGAGCCCAATTCACCGGTGCTTTATGTCCACTGGTGGTATCCTGTTCGAATGCGATGTTTTTTACGTCCCCCCGTTTGATCCGAGTGAAATTCGGGTACCCCGAGCCTTCATTGAATTTGTCCCTTGATATTTCCGTCACGAATGGAACTTTTGCCATTGCGTAATCGTGACGCGTCTTGCACTTGACCAATCGAACATGGCGGATCCGTTGCTCGACAGGTAGATTTCGTTCCCGTATTTTTTTGATGATTCAGACTTAATATTTTCACGACGTTTTTGATTTTTCTCGCAGAAAAGGGAGATCTTGGTCGATGGAAGCGATTCGAATTATGCTCGACTGCAAGGATGAGGTGGAAAGGTAAGATCGATCAGATAATTGTGACAGATTTAATTGCCTCGCGTGACGTGAGCAAAAACCGTTATGAACGTTCTTCGAAAAGAATGTCGGGACGCGAAGTATTCGTGGTGGGAAGTTGTTTTCGGTTTATTGCTCTTTTGTGTTTCTTGAAGCTCGGGAATGATAATGCGAATGTTGTTTAAAGGACGGGAAGCGTTCGTAGAGGATCGAAAAAGTTGAAAGCTACGTGGAGGGAAATTATTCGACTGCTCGCGACATTTTTGTGCTTTGGACTTCGAATGAACTTCGGACTTCGTGAGTAGGAACGAAATTTTACTTCCTTCTTTTAGTTTTATCGTGATGTTGAAATATTTCGGCGAGGAAAAATTGCTGGGGAAATAATTTCTGATTTCTGATATACCTAGTCATTCGTTATACTTAAATTTTCATGTCGTGCGTGATTTTTAATTTTACTTAAAAGTTCGAGAAACTTCGCTTACAAAATGACCCAGCATTTTTCTCGCGTAATCTTACTTTGTGTTGTAGAGTAGAATTGCATGCACTGAAATATTCAGAACTAGTTTGAATATTAATTAAATAATAAATAGTAAATAATGCTTTTGAAAAAAAAATAGTACTTTCGTAAATATTTTTGTAAGTAGATTGCGGATTTTGATGCATTTATGGTAATTTTATGTTAACAGCTACAAAACTATATAAAATATTAAATCTATAAATAAATAAATAACAGATTTTATAATATTTAGAAGACAAGATACATTTCCATTCAATTTTCACTTATTTTTTCTACAGCTATAAAAATATGAATTTGCATACAAATCCGCGGTCTATTTATAAAGATATTTCATCTTTAAAAATTTCTCATTTTACTTAAAATATTATTTTACTTCAACTACCGAGAATTTACTATTTAACATAATGTTTAAAATACTTTTCTTCCAAATTTAATCGTCGAATAATCCAGATATAATTACCGCATCGTGAAATTGAAAATTGTCCCACGATGCAAGCCCCTCGCTTCGCTTTCTCAGTCGTTCTAACTGCCGTGTACACAGATTAAACCACCCGTTATTACGCGAATTATCGTTACACGAACTCTGTTGCGAGTTACGAGTTCACGTTGTCACGCGAGATGCATCACGATGCACTAAATACCGGTATCTGTACGTGTATCAAATTTCAGGCTCGCGACGTGGTTAGACGATGGTTGAGATGTTTGTGAAAGTTTTATACTCAACTACTTTATTATTGTATAGCAGCGTGTTTTCGCTGGGCGTAGCTTCGAACGGTAGGCACTGTCTTTGAGGGAAGGTCGCAGTGTTTACAGTCTGTTATTTTTTTTTATTCTTTGGGACTACGAGAAGCGAGGATTCGGTGGAAAAGGCCGCGCATTTACTGTTGCGTTGCTCGTGCATGTTGCAATGTTTGCTACTTTATTCTTATCGTCGCATTTACAAATTATCGGTTTTGCGTCAATGTATGGGGTGTCCGTTAAGTCAATTGAATTTTTTATAAGAACAGTTCGAGTGAACTTTATTAAATATGAGATTGGTGTCTCATATTGGTTCAATATATTTGAATAAAATATTTAGAGCGTTTATTTTGTATGAAAGAATCATTTACTTGTTAGAAGTCCAATTTTCATGTATTTATTGCAGTTTTAAATATGCAAAAAGATATACTTAAGTAGTTAAGATTTTTACGATAAATAAAATTTTTACAAGCACAGATAAAGAAAATTAATTTGAAAATTACGGTGTTTAGAAAATTAAACATACCATTAATCAAGTTCCAATTCTTTATCTGTGTTCGTAAAAATTTTATTTATCATAAAAATCTTAACTACTAAGTCTACTTAAGTATATATTTCGTATGTTTCTGATATTTTTATATTTTAGCATTATCAATAGCTTCGTAGATTTGTGTGCAGTCAGAATTACCATAATGCATACAAATTTGCGATTTAGATATTAGGATGACCACAGGCATAGAAATATATAAAATTATAATATTTAGAAGAAATTATAAATTATAATACCTATTTATTTACGATATTTAGAACGTAAGATAAAAGTTTTGTTCAGGTTTCTTTTTTTTCTGGACCCTCAAAAAATATGAATTTGCATAAATATTTGCTCTGTAGTTATGATATATACAGAGTGTAATTGAATAAAATAAATGCAAGAAAATTTCCAGTTTTAGAGCAATTTTCTTAATTAAAGGGTGATGATTAGATAGTTCGGTCTATTTCTTAGGAAAGAAGTTTGATAACCTTTTCTTTAGAATAAGAATTAGATTGAATTATTACTTTATGAGGATCTGAAATTAATTTTTGTAAATGACTACCCATTGATTAAATATTTTGGTGCAGTTAATTAAAATATATACAGGGTGTCTATTTCTCAGGAAACGAACTAAACGATCTTTTTTTTTTAAATTGAATTATTTCTTCTCAACAACCTCCCATAAATTTCCCTCAATAACTACACGTTAGTTAAAAACTTCAATCAAATAATTTAAAATATACAGGGTGTCCAAATCGAACCTCTTAATTTCTCTTAAATACATTAAATTATTCCTCGTACAAAAGCCCAGAATAAATTTTTTCAAAAAAATCCCACGTCTTTCTAAAGCATTAATTTCAAATCTACAGGGTGTCTATTTCAAACAAACTTTAACAATTCCCCCTACACTCTAAAATAACATGAAACAATGGCATCAAAGGGGCACAAAACACTCTCCAAAGCGCTTCACACGTCGATGGCTCAACGTATTTGCTTAAAATGTACACCGTGTCCGATTCTCGAAGGAAGCAAACCGCGAGGAGCTCTTCGATGCGTAAAGCCGGGGCTGAAATCAAAGTAACGAGCCCCTCCGCGCTTTCCTCGCGGCGTGAAAACCGAAAAGGGACAAGGAGGAAGCGACGAAGGAGGGTCGTACGCGCAAGTAGAACGCGATGGGAAGGAAGTGGCGACGTCGGTAGGGGGAGGGGAGGGGAAAAAGAATGGGGGGAGGTCGAAAGCGAATATCCTTCCTGGCGCGGGGCGGCGAGCAGAGGCAGCTGCTCGGATTTGAGCACGTGCTACCACCGTGCTGCACGATGAGCCCCGGTCTTAGATAGAAGCCGAGGTTGCTGGGTCGGTGGGTAAGATAGGTAGGTGTTATACACCGGCCTATAGTGACTTGAATACGATCCAGGGTATCCGGGGCGAGGAGGTGCCACCGAGTGCCCGCGTTCCCCGATCTCTTTGCACGTGCACGACTCTCTCGTTTCACCTTTTTTTTCTATTCAAATTCGCCCGCGTTTTCTACGCTCGCCGATCTTTAGTCTACCGGCTAACGGTGATCTATGCTTAGAAAAATATTGGGCCGGGGGCAAGGGGAAGCTGGCTGGTGGATGCATATGGATGGGTATTGAATGGGTTCTGGGATGTCGGCTGAACAGGAAGTCGAAATTTTTGCTTGGAAATTCAGCTAGCGTTCAGGAAGGTGCGTTTAGATATTTGTGGATTTTATGGGGGAAGTTAGGGGTAGGTTTTATGGAAATGGCGGGAAGCGTGTACTGAAGGTAGAAATTAGGATAATACGTTTGTATTATAATAAATAAATGTAAAAAATTTATATTCTTTTTGTGTCAGTTGTAGACAAAATTTTTTAAATGATATCGATTGTGCTCTTTCATGCCATTTTATGTTATTGAGAGTTATAAAAAAATTTAATCCTGTCTATTGATAAAGATTTTAATGATGTACAAGAATTTATGCAAATAGAGAAATTAGATTTTCCTGTAAATCAAAACAGGATATGTAAAATTGCATAAAATTTGAATAAAATGTTTTAGTATAGTATTTTGATTATTTTGAGGCGTATAAATAATCAGATTCAAATGAAAAATTTCTATATATTTGTAGAAGTTACTGAAAAATGAATAGTTTACTGATATTTTATTATGTTTTGGATAAATCTTTAAATAATGTGGAATATAGTAAATAATATACAAGTGGAATTTTAGGAGTTAAAGTGGCAAAAATTTGGAAGCTGAACTTTAAGAGTTGGGCTTTGAGCTCTGAACTTTAAAAGTTGAAGCTTGAAAGTTCAGCTTTATAAGTGGAACTTTGGGGCTTGGGGAATTGAACTTTAGAAGTTTGGAATAAAATCTTGAGAATTAAACTTTGAAATTCGAATTGAATTTTATAAATGGGAATTTGGAAGCTCAGTTTTCATAATTAGTGTTTGGAAATTGAATTTTAGGAATTGAACTTGTAGAGTGGAATATTGAGAAATAATCTATAAGAATTACATTTTGGGAATTGCATTTGGAATGTTGAAGAAATATGAGGAAAGTAGCGAAAGCTTGAGAAGCAAATTCTGGAAAATTAATTTTAGAATTGAATCTTGGGAGGGGATTTTAGGAGTTGAATTTTGAGAGGGAACTTTGGAAGTGAAAATTTGAAAATTGTGCTTTGGAAATTTTAATGATTGAATCTTGAGATTGAGTTTTAAAAAATACAATTTTGGGAGATGAATTCGGAAAGCGAAATTTTAAGGTTAGATTTTGTGAATTCAATTTCAAAGTTTAAATCTTTAAAGTTAAATGTTAGAAATACAATTTAGAAAATGGAATTTTTGGAATTGAATTTTGCAAATTGAATCTACAGCAATCAATAGATTTTTTTTAACAATCTATTATTATTTACAAAAGCTTACGTTAAAAATGTTTCTTTAAAAATACTTAGAACCCTATTTCATTAAAAACTATACTATCACTTCCAACATTTCTCAGCATTTTCACCAAATAAATCATCAAACTAGATTCCAAAAAATTCCAAAGCACGTGTCTGTCATCCCCAGTACAGAAATAAAAATTTGAGACTTAGATTTTAGGAATTGAATTTCAGAGGTTGAGACTTTAGAGTTAAATCTTAGAAAATTTAATTTTTACAAGTTGAATCCACAGTAACCAATACATTTTTTTTTAAACAATCTATTATTATTTACAAAAACACACAATAAAAGTCTTTCTTCAAACACACTTAGAATCCTATTTAATTAAAAACTATACTATCATTTCTAGACTGTGGATTTTTATGCAAAATAAAATATTTAGAAACGCATAGAATGAATTTAAATATCATTAACAGTACGTCGTATTTTATAAATATTGTAACTTGAACTATATTTTTTATATTTTGTAGATTTTGATATCTGTCAACAACCTAGAAGATCTCTATAATATTTAGAATTGCGATAAATGCATAAAAGCCGCATTATCATCAAATACATCACCAAATAAAAATTCCAAAAAACATTTCCACCATCCCCCCACAAATTTCCCTGTTCCAATAGTGAAATACGTGACCCTCGAAAGCCGGCTGCTCAGCCAAACAGAGTTCCTCACTCCGTACGTTAGATTCTAGACAAGATTCTATGCGAGCACGTGCTACCACCGGCCGCTGCTCGCTTATGGAACCCTCGTGAAGGTTGTTAGGTTGGTGGGTTGACGGGAAGGTGTTATGCACCTTCCGACAGTCTGAATGCGAGGCGGGCACGAGCTCCCAGGTATCCCCCAAGAAAAAGGGGGTACGGTTCGCGCATGCATGCGTGTCTCCCTTCCAACTCGTACGAGTTTTCCCTTTTCTGGTTGATCCCCTCTCCCCCAAGGTGACCCCTTGATTCCGCAATTTTACACCGGACTGACTTTTACGACGCAATCGCGCGCCTCCCGTGGCACACGCGACATTAAGACACTCCACCGATTAAGGAATCTTTCCACTGTGAACCTCTGAAAAATTGCCATTTTTTGGGAATTTTTTTGTACTGAACGAAATGTCCAATGTAAATAAAGTTTTTCCTACTGATTAATACACTTATTGAGAGTACAAACAATTTTTTTATGCAATTTATAATAGTTTATTTAAATATATACAGGGTGCGGCACAAATTAGTCCCCACGATTTTTCAACCCCTTCGGATGGTCTGACAGAAAAGTTTTTCCTACCAAAGTTAATCAGTATTTAACTGATAAGAAATTGCAGTTTTTTAAATTAAAAAAAAATTGATTTTTAACAAAAAATCGTGATTGCCGTCATATCTTTAAATGGAACTGGGTATTTTTAGCTTCATAATATTGTAGGCGACGTCGAAACGAATTCAACGACCTACTATACAGTGTGTAACAAAAATGTTGCAGTTGCTTGAAAAGGGTAATTCCTGAAGCGATTTTCAACAACTTTTTCCTTAGCGAAAATATTAGGTGGGGCTTTGATAACGAGTTATTAACGAAAAACATCCACCAACAGAAGCACGAATACAGCGGATGAATTTCAGCGCGGGCTCCAGCTGTAAGTAGTATTGGTCCGTCATGGTCCGCGTCATCATTAATCCACTGTACTCGCTCCCCGATTGGTCGGTGTTTTTCGTTAATAACTCGTTAACAAAGCCTCACCTAACATTTTCGCTAAGGAAAAAGTTGTTTAAAATCACCTCAGGAATCACCCCTTTCAAGGAACTGCAACATTTTTGTTACACCCTGTATGATGACCTTCAGATAACCTTGAAAGAAAATATCGCCATAAATAGGTTGCCAGAATATTTGTTAATTACTAATAAAAAGTATAAATCAAAGTATAAATTTGTTTTTTTTTGTGAATTAGGTTCTGAAGCAATGTTTACATTTATTTGTTTACCTCAAAATGCGAGGCATTGCTATTTGCTATTACGTATTGTCGAATTATTTCAAATATTCTGGCAACCGATTTATGGCGGTATTTTCTTTCAAGGTTATCTGAAGGTCATCGTATAGCAGGTCGTTAAATTCGTTTCGACGTCGCCTACAATATTATGAAGCTAAAAATACCCAGTTCCATTTAAAGATATGACGACAATCACGATTTTTTGTTAAAAATCAATTTTTTTTAAATTTAAAAGACTGCAATTTCTTATTAGTTAAATACTGATTAACTTTGGTAGGAAAAACTTTTCTGTCAGACCATCCGAAAGGGTTGAAAAATCGTGGGGACTAATTTGTGCCGCACCCTGTATATCGCACTGAATTGAGCACCTCAAGAAAACGATGTAGTGCTTGCGTAGATGATTCCAGAAGAACGACGCATCTGAATAAAAAAATTCAAAATGGTTTTTAGTCGTCACGGATGTCGTTATCGTTGGAACCAAAATTATTTTAATTGATAAAAAATTAACCAAATGACGGAAGTTTGAATGTTTAAGTTCCGAAATTCGATGAATTTTTAGTCATTTGTCATTGTAAAAAGTATGAAATTGTTAATAAAACAAAGTTTCCGTGGTCCCTGCGATAGCCACTGATGTGTTGAATAATGTGTAAAAATTTGAGACTGATTAATCAAATAATTTTTTTGCAATCATCTACGCCAGCACTACATCGTTTTCTTGAGGCGCTCAATTCAGTGCGATATATATAGTTAAATAAACTATTATAAATTGCAAAAAAAATTTGTTTGTACTCTCAATAAGTGTATTAATCAGTAGGAAAAACTTTATTTAGATTGGACATTTCGTTTAGTACAAAAAAATTCCCAAAAAAAGGCAATTTTTCAGAGGTTCACAGTGGGAAGACCCCTTAAACTCTCCTTCCTATGCTCGCATTTTGCGATCGGGCCGCGAACAGCGCCAGCTTCACAGTCGATTAATGGAACGATTAAGCCCCTAATAACGCCGCTAACGCTTCATCCGGCGCGCGGCTGGATAATTAATTTCTTAGCAAATCAAAGAACCCGGTATCTGATCGCGTAACCATTCGCAGGTGCGCCTTTTGGCAACCCTGCGTCCCTTATAACGCTATAAAATTCTGCAATTTCGATGTTAATGAGCGACAGCGGGCAACTTCGAATCCCTTTTATCGGATTCCCTTCGACCTGGAATCGTTGCATTGATGTCTCAATTATTTTCAGTCGCGAGTCGTTGACGCTGATTGCCGTTTCTTGCACTTCAAGCTTTGTCTTCGAAGGTTTCAATCTTCGACTCGATGGAATTACTCGGAGGATATTAATTGCTTCGCGGGCGAAGTCTTCCTCGAGGCTCGAAAGGAAGTGGTAGCCGCGAAGGTGGCGGAGGGTTCGACCGAACTTCGACCCTAGCGTTTCTTAAATCAATTTTTGATGGGGTGGGTTCTGAGGAAATGATTAAACGAACGATGATTATAGAGCTGTCCCTCGGGACCGCGACGCATCACCTTAGAATATTGCGAGCGATATTTATTGGCCCCGTAGCCCCGGTTACCTGATAATCACGCGACACCTGTTACGACACAACACTTACTTAATTGGCGCGGCACGAACAGCTGCCCACACGACGAACCAATCACGGCGGTTCGCCAGAAATTCTTCTTTGCCCGCGACACATCCCTGGCCCCGGGAGCACCTGTTCCAGCCGAAACACGCCGAGCAGGAGGATCCTTGACCAGGATTTCGCGCCGAAAGGAAAGTGCACTGATTTGTCCGATCCGACGAGCCGCGATTTCGCTCATGACGCAACCGTTCAATTAATTAAACACGTGATTGTCGGATGGAATGTAAATTTCTTTGACGCCGGGACGCTCTGTTGAATCAACGAGGAGAAGGCTTGTTCCCCTTCTTTCGTCGATTTTGAGGCGCTTTTGGTCGTTGAGTGATCGGTTATGTACCAAATTGGATACTTTTCTGTTGTTAAAACGTGGGATAAATTTAGTAACATTTTTAATCGTCTTCGGGTCGGAAGATTTCTAGCGTAGCTTTAAAGTTTAGAGTCTTTAGAGATGAGGTTCCGTCTTTTTGGATGAAGTGTGCTGAAGTTTTGTAAATATTGTGGATGGGGAATTTGAAGGATACTGATATTGTGTTTTTCTGGATACCTAGGTTAATCGTTTGGAAGCTCTACGAATCTTATTTAAGTTGATCCCGAAGAATATTTGAGTTGCACTTGGGTACCAAAGTTTAAACTTCCTGGTTCATTATAATTTTGTCGTAGTTTTGTGGAATTCGTGTTTTTAGTAGGTTTAGGATTGATTAGAATTTCTAATTCTCTGGATTCATTAGAATTTTTCTGAGTCTAATTTCTTTTTCTGCCTCAGACAAGTCTAACAAAGGTTCTTAGAATCTTAGATCGATCAAGGAGAAAGGTTCAGTCATTGTCAGGAGTCGAAGTTTGCTGTAGTCTTCTGTGCTTCTGAGGTCTGAAATTGGTATTCCAAAAGTTATTAGAGTTTCAGGTCGATAAAGAAGAAGGATATTTGAGTAATCCTCAGGTGTCAAGGCTTACATTTTAAAGTAGTCTTTCCTCAGCCAAAACTCTCGAAGGATTTTAGTGTTCTAAGTCAACATAGAACAATATTTAAATGATGCTGGGATATCGAAGCTTGAATTTTCCAGAGTCCAAGACTCTAGCTATAGTTTTCCATCCTTTTGTAGCTTTTTACAAATCTTCCAAAGGTTCTTGCAGTTCTAGGTCGACGTAGAAAAATATTTGACTCATTCCCAGGAGTCTAAACTAGAATTTCCCAGAGTTCAAAACTATAACTGTACTGTTCTGATCTTCTGTAGCCTAAACCAGGTCTTCTAAAGGTTTTTGGAGTCTCAGATCGAACAGGAAGAATATTCTGAGTCATCCTCAGGAGTCGAAACTAGAATTTCCCAGAGTTCAAGACTATAGTGACAATCTTCTGTCCTTTTGTAGCCTAAACTAGGTCTTCCAAAGGTTCTTGGAGTCTCAGATCGAGCAGGAAGAATATTCTGAGTCATCCTCAGGAGTCGAAACTAGAATTTCCCAGAGTTCAAGACTATAGTGACAATCTTCTGTCCTTTTGTAGCCTAAACTAGGTCTTCCAAAGGTTCTTGGAGTCTCAGATCGAGCAGGAAGAATATTCTGAGTCATCCTCAGGAGTCGAAACTAGAATTTCCCAGAGTTCAAGACTATAGTGACAATCTTCTGTCCTTTTGTAGCCTAAACTAGGTCTTCCAAAGGTTCTTGGAGTCTCAGATCGAGCAGGAAGAATATTCTGAGTCATCCTCAGGAGTCGAAACTAGAATTTCCCAGAGTTCAAGACTATAGTGACAATCTTCTGTCCTTTTGTAGCCTAAACTAGGTCTTCCAAAGGTTCTTGGAGTTTCAAATCGAGCAGAAAGAATATTCTGAGTCATTCTCAGGAGTCGAAGCTTAGATTTCCCAGAGTCAAAGACTACAGTGACAATCTTCTGTCCATTTGTAGCCTAAACCAGGTCTTCGAGAGGTTCTTAGAGTTCTAAGTTGCCGAAGAAGAAGAATATTTGATTATTCCTCATGCGTTAAAACTTAAATTCTAAAGCAGTCTTTCCTCATCCAAATCTCCCAAAGGATTTTGAAGTTCAATTTAGATCAACCTACAAAATTCAAGTACTTCTGACGTGTCGATTTCAAATGTTCCAGAGTTTCTCCATAATATTACCTACCACCCCCTAAATCCTCATCCATGTGTTTTCTATTCCCGTAAGAAATGGTCCTTTCCAAGTGTCTGCGAATCCCACAAAAAGCAGGGCGCGCGACAGCGTCGACCAGAAGCCCGCCGAATTGCTTATCTCCGCGGTTCATTCACGCGTTCCGCAGCTGGCACCGCGTCGATCCGCCCCATGCCCGCGCGATATCGTCCTCAAACATTCGAGGAGGCTGCAGCCTCGAGTTCCTCTCGCGTACAACGACGCTGCATCGTGCAGCTGTCAAGCCCAGTGTCCCCAGAGCGCCGCTTGCGAACTCTACACCGCGGTATCACGGTGCAAATATGTATTCAGCGCGCGGGGCAACCTCTAGCCGAAACTCGGCGAGGTTACCTCACCGCTTAACGACGCGTAACAGGGGCCTGTTGCCCGCGTATTACACCTGTCCCCGGGGCCCCGCGTTCGCCCGAGGAATCGCTCGAATTCTGCGCATCGACGAGGACCAAAAACCAGCTGGCCCCGTCGAAGTTTCGCATCGTCGTTTCGCAATTTCTCCGATCCGGGTGAATCGGCCGGTTTTTCCCTGCGGAACGTCGCCGTTGATCGTCACGACGATTTACGATTCGGTGGGGTAGCTGGGAAGAGTTGGAGTGACTTTGAGGTGTCCTTGACTGACCTCAAACAATCGGCCTTTATAGTCAGAGCCATATGCGGCCGGTGACAATTCCTTTCGGCTTGGGCAGGTGTTCAGCACGGCTTTCTTCCGTTTCTTCCTCTTCCTTCGGTTCTAAACAGTCTTCCGCGACGCTATCAACAATATTTTTTTCTTTCGAACTCGAGACAAAATCCTGCAAATCCTCGGCGCTGAAAATCTTCAATATTCCCAAATTTTAATGATAATTCAATTCGCTTTGCTTTCGCCAAAGACGAATCCATAAATTTTCCATAAACAAAGAGAATTCAGTCTCAAAAAATAAATTGAAAAAAACGCGAAGCGCTCCGGGATTCAATTCTATTCAGAGTTTGGTGTCGGATTTGAGATTCCAGGAGTTTGCGAAGATCGTGACTCATCTTCATTCGCTGCATAAAACGCGAGCGAAAAAATCGGCCTAATTGAGCAACGATGCCCGGAATCCGAACGATTTTCGACGCATGTGCAGGCAAGAGGTTTGATGATTCGTGATCAGCACGCGCACCAGGATCTTGAAGGGGGAAGGGAAAAGGCGACGGAGGCGACAACCTGGCGGCAACCTGTCGCAACGCCTGGAAATTGGAGACAAAACGTGTCGCGAATCACGGAGTGCGTGCTCGCTATGCGAGGAATATCGAGAGCTTCTGCCGAAAGTCAGTTGCCTCGTCTGGACCACAAAAAAGGTACAAAACGAGGCAAAGCAGATGGTCCTTGCTGCTGGCTTCACGGAGGCTGCACTCGTTCTGGATGCACCGCTGCGTCTCGGGATTCTAATTGACGATATTCTGGACTTTGGCTTTCATTTCTGTTTCTTAAGGAAGAATATGGTACTGCGATGATGGAAATTGACTGTGCCATTAGAATTATTGTGTCTTTTTATTTTTTAATTCGAGGTGGGACAAAGTATTACATTTTTTACAGTTGTCAGTAAGGCTTTAGTATTGCAGTTATCTCGTTGTTCTAGAAAAAGCGGGATTTTAATAGAAAAATCCAGACATGCGAAAAAGTACAAATAAATACAAAATACATTTTTATTTTCAAACTTTATAATAATAAACACATTAAAAATATATAGCTAATTATTATTAACCCTGCTGTGCTCTTCGAGTCTATTTGACCCAATCCTGCATTTTATTTTGTTAAATAACTGATCCCATTTTTAAAAATATATGAGAATGTTAATGTTAATATTTTCATTCATTGTTCTTTGACATTCTGTAAAAATTTCATTGACTGCATTTATAATGATGTGTAAATAATTCAAGTTATAATAAATCAGACTTTAAAGAGGAGAACAGCAGGGTTAATGATTACTATAATTGTTACTTATATTTATTATTTATTTATTTATTTATTTATTTATTTCATCAAACGAGCATGCGCTCTTTACATAGGAAATAATTATAGTTAACAAAAAGTAATTGCGATAATCATTTGAGATTCTAAACTAAAACGATAGTATTTAATCTTAAATGTAAGCACAAAAATGATAACAGACGGGTAACAATGATTAAAATACTAATATAACTGAACACTAGAAAACATGAGAAGTATGTAGCGTTGAGAGATACCTGAGTAAGGTGGACTTAAATTCAGAAATATTATTAATCCCGGTCAAGGGATTTATTAGATAATTTTAACTGAGTAAGGATATCTTTCTTTTCCTTTATACAGAGTGGTCCACGCAACTTGTACACCTTTATAACTTCCAAAATATGCGCTGCACGAACCAATTTTGTATACAAAAGTTGCATGGTTTAAAGGGGTATGTTTATAGAGTGATTTGAAGGTCAACTTTGTTTTTAAAATTGAATACTATATTTTTTAGAAGAATATCGAATTCTGAGTAAAAAAGTATTGACCTTTATTAGCCCTAAACGTAATAGCTAACGAGTACACTTTATTTCCTGAAAATTTGCTTCATGTAATATCAAGTTGGATAAGGTTGAATTGAAAAAAAGAAATCGGGATTTCAACGTCCCGCGAGGGACATTGATTCTTACCTATAAAATCGGGAAGTCTGGCAACGCTGATCTGAATGGAACTCGATTAAAACTGAAGTCAAAGATGGAATCGAACTCTAGTACCTAAAATCCTTCGTTTCGATATAAAACCGAATACTTCAGTACTCTAGAGTTGTCAATTTCAAAGCCCTGATTGCCATCTCCTTGTAAGTAGATTCCCTGAATTTTTCCTTGACGCAGGATACAGCTGTTCGATCACCTAAAAAGTTTCATAGGTTGCAGTCGCACCTAAATTAAAGTATTTATCATCCTACTCGCCCAGATATTTTGCATATCCATCCTCCACCAAAACTCCGCATCGCAAGCGAACCGAATCTCATGCTTACCATGCACGCCACTGCGTCCTCGCGTCAAACCAGATTAAACGCGACAGCTGTCGGCCAGGAGTGCCACGAGGTCCACGGTCCTCCGCGGCATTCTTGAAATGCTCCCCGTAACGTTAAACCGCATCCTCGACGGAGAGGAAGGGCACGAGCCGGACCGGAGATCCTCGGAACACCGGAAAAGAATCCGTCGCGTTTTGTCGTTTCGAAGTGGGCCAACGTGGTTCGGTTACCAGGCCGTGAGAGGAGCAACAGATGGCACCGACCTTGCGCGGATGCTGCGCCCGCGTTTTTCTTTGTGCCGCGGCACGTGCCACGGACCGGCCGATCCGCGACGAATGTTTCCTCCCGGGGGCATTCAGTACCCCCGCCTTAAGCCGGATCACGTCTCGGCTTTCCTCCTTCGCTTCCCCTCCCCTCCCCCCACCGAAAAAGATTTTCCTTCCTGCGTACGCGCCGAGGGATGAAAAAACACGCCGACATCTGCGCGACGCGATCATCGATCCTTACCTGCTCCTGGGAGCGGTTCGCATTCGTCCTCCGCAGCATTCGTTCCACCTTCTGTCGATCCGAATTCGAAAGCAATTACTGCCACGGCTTCCGCCGTCGATCCTTGTTGCGCGGAGACCTTATGTCGCTTGCGAGGTCCTGGGGATTCGGGATGAAACTGGGGATCCGGCGAAATTTAGGATCTGTTGTTTCTTTTATTCGGTTAGAATATTTCGTTTAACATATTTCTGAAGCACGGGAAGATTAACTGACACAAAAATTAGTAAAGGTATTAATTATAGTAATTCTCTTCTAACAAAAATGACAGAAAATAGTTACAAAAAAATTGTGCATCAAGTTTTTATTTTTTATCCATGGCGATTTTAAATATTAACGAAGGCTGTTGAATTATAATAACTGTCTGCTAAAAAAAAATATAGTAGAAAATAGTAACAAAAAAATTATGCAACAAGTTTTTATTTTTATCCATGACAATTTTAAATATTAGCGAAGGCTGTTGAATTATAAAAACTGTCTGCTAAAAAAAAAAATATAATAGAAAATAGTGACAAAAAATTGTGCATGAAATTTAAGGGAAGGTTTAAATTTTTAAATCCATAGTGATTTTAAATACTAGCAAAGATAATAATTACAATAACTTTTTTCTAAAAACAATAATGAAAAATAATGAAGGAAGGTTTCTATTTTTGAATCCATGATGATTTCAGTCGTGAGAAACATTTTTTTGCATTAATAGAGATGTTTGAATTTATAAAATTATCGAAAAGAAAAAGTATCTTCACTTTTATCATTCGGTACATGATGTAAAAACATTTGCGATTTGAATTCAGGCTTCATAATATAAAATCGAGTCTAAGTGGATTGTTATACTTTTTTTTACCAAAGTTTAGATACAAACAATTTTTCGTGGAAAATTTAGTGAACCTTTAATTTTTGCATGTTACTGTATCATCAATTATTTATACTAATCAAGAAATATTTGAACCCTGCTACGTTCTTCTTGAAAGTCTAGAAGAACATTATTGCCACGTAATTATTAATATACATAGCGAAATTGTGATGAATGTTTAGTAACAAGAAACACTAATAGAAGCAGTAATTTCTTTATATTCTTTTTTTCAATTCAAACACTTTGTTGACTGAAATAAAGTGCATGATTGGGTCAAAATGACCCGAAGTAACAGGGTTAAACACCATTTATAAGACAAAGTAAAAATATTGTCTTTCGTGTCTTGAATTTTGAAAATGAAAATTTATTTTTTGGAGTTCAGTTGATTGCGAAAAAAGGCACGTATTTCTATAACATTCATTAATTATTTAACATCATCTGCAATGTAGTATAATGTTAATAAAATACAATAATTATTTTGCAAACATTGCAGATTTTTATGTACTATTTTATGTACTATTTATAACAATCCCAAGTTTGTAAAAATATAAAAATTATGAAGAATATAACGCATATTATTTATAAAATGATTTAAGTTTTAAGTTTTAATTTTTCCATGTTAAAATTTGATTTTGCATCAATATTTGCAATCTACTAACAATAACAATTTTATTACTACAAAAATTTTGCCATATCAAGTTCCATTTAAAATACTACATATTTTCTTTCCACTACACAGAATGAATAATTTAACAATGTTTCTGAGAAATTCCATTGAATTTTTAACGAGGTCTCAATTTGTCTGAAAAAATATCCGTTATTCTATTTAGCACATCGATACTCACATTTAAAATGAATGAAACCGCTCCGATAACCGCGGAATCACCTTACGCGATCGCGATATATCGACCATTTAAATAGAATTTAAAAATAGCATCAACGGCATTCAAGATCTCCAATTTCCACCGCGATAATCGCGACGGCCGACGATCGTTTTGCTCATTGATAGCGGTCATTCGACGCGAAATCGTAGGACGCGCGATTCCGAGACGCCGGCGATTGTAAAATTAAACGCGACGAATAATACGGAATCGATCTTAATTCGAGGGACTCGTGCCTCGTGCCTCGTGCCACGACTACAATGACCCGAGGTCTGGATAACGATCCGAACGGTGTCGGATTTGCCCGAGTTTTCGATTACTCCGATCGATATCTCCGCGTTGCGGTTTTCTGCCGCGGCGATCTGAATCCGGGGAATCGGACACCTTTTGGCAGCGGTTCAATTGAGTTTTCTGCCACCTTCTGACACTTGCGATTCCATTCGGCCGATGGCTGAACCGCGTCGTTGGTCAGGTGGATGAACTTCATTTTTGTTAGCGCTTTTGCACGATTCTTTCGTTGAATTTATAGCTTCTCTTGGTTTCGATCGTCAGATTCAGGGTCTTACATTTTTCAAAAGCTCGTCAAAATAGAAAAGTGGAAAAGTCTTGAGTATAGAAAGAAACAATTTTTTTAATCACTGTTTCGCGGTGAAAAATATTTTCCAAACTTTTCAAGTTCCTTTGTAAATTTGGCATATGGCTTTTAAACAGAAGCCCAAAATTTCAGGCCCTCAAATTGACAAAAAGTCATCAAAATTAGCAGCAGGAATTTTTATAAATCTCTCCTCCACGTGAAAGAAATTTTCCAATCGTTTCAAGTTCCTTTATCATTTTTTCGCATGCATATTAAACAAAGGCCCAAATCATCAGGGCCTCAAATTGACAAAAAGTCTTCAAAATTAGAAGCAGGAATTTTTATAAATCTCTGTTCCGCGTGAAAGAAATTTTGCAAGCTTTCCCAGTTCCTTCATAATTTTTTCTCGTGTATATTAAACAGAGACCCAAATCATCAGGGCCTTATATTTTGGAAAAGTCTCCAATATAGAAAGTAAAAATTTTTTTAGATCACTATTTCACGGTGAAAGAAATTTTCCAAGCTTTCCAAGTTCCTTCATAATTTTTTCGTATGCCTTTTAAACAGAGGCTCAAATCACTGCAGATCCTCAAATTTTAAAAAATCCTCGAAATAGAAAGTAGTAATTTTTGTTAAATCACTGTTTCAGACTGGAAAAGGATTTCCAAGTTTTCCAAGTTTAAAGATCTATAAATTTTTCATAAGCATCTTAATCAAAGACCCAAATCTTCAGGGTCTTACATTTTTCAAAAGCTCTTCAAGATAGAAGCTAGAAATGTTTCCCAAAACACTATTTCACAGCGTTAGAAGTTTTGCAAGTTTTTCAACTCGCTCCATAAATTTTTTCTGTACATTCTAATGCCTTCGTTTCTTAATCTTTTTTGAACGCATCATCTTTCACCCCGAACTTTTCCACCCTTTCCTTGTCACCTTCAACGCACTTTGGTTGTCACTGAAGAAGCGTGCCGCGATTCTCGATCCTCCAAGTCTCTAACCCTTTTGCACGATTCTTTCGTTGAATTTATAGCTTCTCTTGGTTTCGATCGTCAGAATAATATTTTTAGAGCTTTTAAATCTTTGTATATTTTTACAAAATAAAAAAAGAAGCCAGATGGTGACTTAAAAAATTCCCCAAAGAACTCGCAAAGTTGAGAAACTCGCGAATAGAAAAATCCTGAAGCTTCACAAGCTTTGCAAAGCTTCGCAAAGCTTGGACGGTTCACTCCGAGAATTCATCCTTCACTTTCCCAAAACAATCATCATCGTCACCCACTCAAAGCTGCCCAAACTCCTCAAAGCTCCTCAAACTTCCCCAACTCTCGAAACTCCTCAAACTCTTCGCGCGACGCTATTTAACGCCGCCGGATCCCGAAAGCAAACATCCCCCGGGGCCCCAGGGTCGCGTGCCCTTATCTCAGGGCCTTCTGTCCGGTTATCTCGAGGCGGAGGACCAGAGGCAAGCGGCGAATCGGTATCTGGAAGCGGGCAGATAGCGTTTCAGCTATCAGTGCAGCCGCGGTGGCGCGTGCACGCCGCGTCGCTTCGGCACGGGAGGGTCGGGGGGCGAGGTCGAAGGGGAAGACGAAGAAGGGGCAGATGGTAGCGTCTTCTTCGCAGCCAAGTGGCAGCGGGCACGCGCCAACCGAGTCGGAACATCTGCCGTTTGCTTCCCAGGAGCACAAGAGAACCACCGACTCGCAGGCAACAGGCCAGTCAGTCAGTTCCTTCGTCTTCGTGTTCCTTTCTTTCGGCGACCACCTACTCCATCCGCGTCCTTTTCCCTCATTTCCCTGGGATCACCTCCCCCCCTCCTCTTGTCCCGTCCTCGCAGATGCTGCTTCGATCCCGAAGCAACAGAAGCTGGGCCACGAGGTTTCCTCAAGTTCCGGCCTGGTGGCAGACGGTGGTTTCGGAGTTTCGAGGATCTTGGAGCTGGCGTCGATGCTGAATTTTCTTTTTGTGAGTTTAGTAGGTTGTTTTATTCAGACGGGATTTTGCTGTGAAAGGTTTAAAAATGTACGAGAATTTCTTTTTCTTTGACCAATGGTATGATATGTACATTGACTCAAAGATTTGCTCACAAAAAGTATATTGATTTTGTGAAAGATATTTGCCTTTGCACAAAAGTTACTAGGAACTGAAGCTGTTATTAGAAAAGAAACTGAAAAGCCATTCAAAGTGGAAGCGGGAAAAATATAAACTTATAGGAAAAAGATAATTCATAGTTATTCATATGAGCGAACCTGTGAATCATAGCAAAAAATAAACTCCATAAGTTTGAGAATAAAATTTAGGAAGTTATAACTTGGTCGATTTTTCAGCTGGAAGTGTTCCGAATGATATTTTTTAAAACAATGCAGATGAAACTATAAAAGTTTTAAATTCGACTTATCTGCTACGAAAAAGTGAATTTTTCTTCTGAATCCCACAACGTTTTTAGGTTTTGATATTTTTTTTCAATAAGATGTGATTCTAGAATAAATTATGTAAGTTTAAGGAAGAATTTTAATTATTAGGGTGTGCAAAAGTTTTCATCGTTTTTATAAAAGATTTCTATGTCAATATATTATACTGTTTTTGTTTATTGTTTATTTATTTAGTATCGCATCAGCTTAAAAGCCATTAGACTGCAAGATATATATAAAATGAAAGATATAAGTCAAGTTAGAACGTTTAGAAAATTTAATATACTATTATATTCAAGGTCCAATTTGTTATTTGTGCTTATAAAAATTTTATTTTACATAAAAATCCGCAGTCTACTTATTATAAGATACAATAATTTATAGGATACAAGTGGGTGTACAATTGAAATGAGAAGTAGGTATGCACATTATTGCAGATTGTTTTCTTTTATATGGCCTCTATTATTCCCATTCCCTCTAAAAAGTGTTTTATTACATTACAGTATTTTCTATTGTTTAGACGTTGTTTAATAGTTTCAGTTAATTGTTCTTAATTCTTCATACGAAGAAAATTCCCCTAGATACATATATTTCATTCTTTCCTTTCACTTCCTTCCACCTTGAAATATGAAATAAATAATAATCATTATTCTACGGTAAACTGGTAAAAGAATTGAAAAGAAAAAAAAAAAATTCTTTATCGTACTTTTTAAAACTGTCTCTTTGCATCCCAAAAAATCTAGTTTAATCTCATTCATAGTTCCATAAAAAGAGTTTCACGAAGATTACTTGATTTTTTTTATTCACTTAAAAATTCTCGAAACTCAACAATTTTAATTAAACCAATGCAATTAGAATGCCAGTGAAAGAAGTAACACGCATTCAATTTATCTACTTCCCTTGCAGTTAGAATTACGGTTATAAATTAATTTTTCCAGATTTAAAAATCAGCTTATTAAATTCTTAGAACTCAATAAACGACCCAATAAAATAATTACAAAGAATAATTCTGGTCAATGATATACTATTTCATTCACCAGAATTATTCAATGCTTCCAAAGACTCTTGCATCCCCTCGCATCTCCCCTAAGAATCAAACCGTTCCCAGGTAGAATAAACACGTGCCGCGGGCCCATAAAGTTCGTCTCCACTGACCCCGGTGACATAATACCAAAAGGAAAAAAAAAAAAAAGAAGGGAATAAATCTGCACGATCGAACTCCCACTCGAAACGTTCGAGACGGGATCTTTCGATCCCGTAGAACTCCTCGATCATTGTGCAGGGCCCTCGACAATGGACCCACGTCGCGCATGACGAGCTTAAGATCGCGACGGATTTCCTCCTCGCAGATACAAAGGATCATCGACGAGGAAGAAGAAGAGAGAAGGCGGGCAGGGTAGCACGTGGCATCTGGGACGATCGAAAATTGAAAGTCTTCGCAGGGCGGACGAGGGTGTGCGGCGGGGGGAGGGAAGGAGGAAAGGTGACTGCTGGCACGAGGCACGGGAATAAAGGAGGCGCATCTGCGAAGGTGGAAAACGGGAAGAAAGGAAAATCGAGACGAGGGAAAGGGAAAACTGGTGTGCCTTTAAGAAGGATCGTGCGCGACGGAGAATACGGGAAAGATTTCTGGGGCAAAAGTGAGAGACTCCGCGTGCATCTGCTCCCCGGGTGCACCAGAAGCTGCACCGTGTCGCGATTCATATGCGCGCGCCGCGCCACGGCGAAGGATCAAATCGAGCGGAAGAACGCGCTTCGAGAAACGCGGCCACGAATTTCCTCGAGCTTAATTACCGTCGATGAGGATGAGGATTATTTTCTTGCGAGGCTTTGACACCAGTGATTCGTTCAATGCGAGGGATTGCTGTCGGTTTGTAGCGCGAAAATTGGAGCGGAAGAAGCGGTTACAGGGCCTTATCTCAGTAAAAAAGAAAATGAAGGGTTCTTCCAAAAAAATTAAAGATTTGGCAAATATATGTCAATAAAAAAATATATATCTTTTACTATATGTATAAGGAAAAGAAAACATAAATTTGAACTTATTATAATATTGAACATACTAAATAATGGAACCTAATAGTGCACACTTTTTACATTTCTTTTACTCGCAGAAAGCGAACAGAGAGAAACGCAAATGACGCGCTGTTTTCTGGATTTTTTAAAATCACTCGTACTTTGAAAATCAAGAAAATTAAATGGCAATTAAAGGTGGAAACTGCAGATGATATAAGTAATTAATACTAATTTCATTAAGCATACAAATTTCTGTAAATTATTGTATTACAATTTTAGTAACAAACATTTGCTTAAAACAATTTCTTCATACTTTATGATTGAGTTTCCCAGAAACTTCAAAGTTTTTGAAAAAATTTATCTATTTGTAACAGTATTATCTACAATAATTTCACTACAAATTTTTGTGCTATATTATAGATTCTAAAACGTACAAAATATAAAAAGCAAAATACATGCAACAGTATTCAAAAAATAAAATACAGAATTATCCAGCTTTTACATTTTACTTGTGTCTGCAACAATATGAATTTGTATAAAAATCTGCAGTTTAATAATAATTCTTGATCAAATTTGATCACCTCAAAAATTTCATATTAAATTTAATTTTTCTAAGAATTAATTACCCCTCATTAGTCTCTTTTGTCAATTTAATGGACATTTGTGTGGACATTTTCCTTGAAACTTTGTGTTCTTTATTTTATTTAATACAAAAAAGTCATATATTTATTTATGCTGTCATTTTATTTTTTACCATTGTGTAAATTTGACAAAAAAGACAAATGAAATGACGAAAAATAAAAGACGTATGAGGGTTAATGAATATACTACATAAAGTTATGTAAATTTCCTTTCACGAATTTTCTATTATATTAAGTGACTTGCTCTCTAAATTCTCGAATCATCTTTGTCTTTGTCATGAGTTTGAGTTGTTGAATGGGTGAATGAAAAAGTGGCAGGGTGGTAAATAATTCCGCAATTTTTTGTCGTCGGGAAGAACCCTTACGAGAGGCCTTTGAAGAAGGTCTTCCTTGATCGCTCGATCGTGCCAGATGCAAAGTGGAGGCGAGCAGGGGAGGAACACGGATTTCCGATCGAGGTTCCTCTCCCAGTGTGGCCTCTCCTACCCCGATTGCCTCGTAAGATTTTATTACCTTTATGAAATCGAGCCGCCGCAAATCGCGTGGACAAATCTTCGTCGGGATTCCCTCGCAGGGAGAGGCTCTGAGAATACCTTCGAGGGGTTTATTAATCTCCCTTTTCCTCTCTATTCAAACGTTTAATTAAAACCAGCACTCGCTTCCTTTCTTTGCAAAACTTTTCCTTCCATTCATAAAACGAGTCAATTTTTCTTTAGCAAATTAGTAAATTTCCCAAATATAAAGCTCACACGCCGATGCGAATTTTCTGTTGCGACAACGAATTCGCGGCGAGAAGTTTGCAGCACTGAAATAAATATTATGTACGGCAACATTTTTCGCGTTGGTAAAGTTGAATTTACATTAGACAACTTTTGGTCGACTGACGCTCGCAAAATCGCTCGTAAAATGTGATTTCAAGTTGAAATCCTGTTTACACAGGCAGTTTTGGTCGAATAACTCAGTCGATCGACTAAAAGTTGAATACAGGGTGTAACAAAAATGTTGCAGTTCCTTGAAAGGGGTGATTCTAAACAACTTTTTCCTTTGCAAAAATGTCCTGCGAAGCTTTGTTGACGAGTTATTAACGAAAAACGCCGACCAATAGAAGCACGAATACAGTGGATGAATTTTAGCGCGGGCTCCAGCTGCGAGTAGTATTGGTTCGTTATAGTCCGCGCCATCATTAATCCGCTGTACTCGCTTCCCGATTGGTCGGTGTTTTTCGTTAATAACTCGTTAACAAAGCCCCACCTAACATTTTCGCTAAGGAAAAAGTTGTTTAAAATTACATCAGGAATCACGTCTTTCAAGGAACTGTAACATTTTTGTTACACCCTGTATATTTTAATTTTCCGCCGCGAATCAGTCGCTGCCACAGTACAAAATTCGCTTTGGTGTGTGGAGAACTTGAACTGCGAGGACTTAACGACTCTCGCAGTTAAATTACTGCTGCGAGTCAATGATATAAACTTAAGAGTGCAACAGCCGAAGGAAGCAATAAAGCAGTCGACACCGGAGGAAAGTTCCGGCCCCGAATGGTTAGCCACTGGTCCCAAGCCGGTCGCAGAAACGTCAATGATAAATTAATCCATCGGCTCACGTAGAGTCTTTTAATTAGCTCCGTTCGTTCGTTTCGGCCCGCTTTCTCAGAGGTCTGCGGGCCCAACGCGACACGGTCCCTCGGCGCCATTCAAAATATACGCGGGGCCCGGAGAGCAAGAAAGCAAGTATGATGGGCCAGCGACAGTGGTTCAGGAGCACGTGCCACCTGCCTGCACCGTTATTGGCCTCGTTAATGCCGATGCCTCCTGTCTAACGAATCGGGAACGTTTTCCTTCGACCTTCGACTTCCTTTAATTCCTCTCGCATGGCCATCGAAACTCCTTATAATCTCAAAAAGAAAAAATAAACTTCCCGGAAATGGAAAATTATGAACTTCAACTATAACCAAAGTTGAGTCATTTCTGCGCCACGTTGAAAAGCTTCAACTTTAAGTAAGAAAAAGTAAAAGTTTTCATGTTCCGAAGAAAAAATTCATTTCTGTTTATATTTACAGTTTTTGATAATTGCTCATTGCAACTAAAACTGGAAAATAATTGATGACGAAGAAAAAGTTGAGCTTTCTTAGGGCTAAATATTTTTTTTAGTGAAACTGTTTGTTCAGGTTCACCAATTATTGTAATTTATGCTGAGCATAGAAATTGATTTATCCGCGATAATTTTTTATTTTATCCACGGCAATTTTCCATGGAATTTCATAGAACTTCATGGAATTCCCTTCGCTATCATTTACCTTTCTTCCATCTTTAAGAAAAACGAATCGACAGTGAGAAAACTGACTCCCAAAAACCTGTCCCTCCCGTTGCAAGCTCCTCGCATCGCGAAGCTTCACAAAGGACTCTTTCAAATCCTGCGCAAGTATTCTTCAACATATCGAGCCGCACAATTACGATGACGTGACAGCATAGAATCTCCTTAGCTGCATTCTTAGCCATCAGAAGCGGGAGAGGATATCAATTATTTCGAACAAGGAGCATTCAAAGCGACGCGCGAGGGCAATTTGCTCTCTTGGCGTTAATGGGGGAGGTAGCTACTCCCCCTCTTCATGGGAGTGCGGATTCAATGGGGTGAGATCCTGGTTGATCAAGATTATATCCAGTGATGAAGCAGTCTGTTGGTCATAGACGTCTTTATGATAGTGCTTAATGATCACTCGTTATGGGCGTCCTATCAGTCGGTCTAACAGCGGAGGCGATGAAAAAACTGCTTTGCATCTTGGATGGCAATCAACCTCCTCTCTTTCATTCTTCAAGAGAATTTTGAATATTTGCTAGTTGACTTGAGATAAGTTTCTTAAAGTTTTTTAAATTCTGATAGAATACTGAGTCCCTTAAAAAATTGTTTGGAGATACATGACTGGGTCATTATTTTTAATATTTAATACTTCAGTAGGGGCCCAAAACTTTAGGCCCTCAAATTGACAAAAAGTTTTCAAAATTAGAAGCAGGAATTTTTATAAATCTCTGCTGCACGTGAAAGAAATTTTCCAAGCTTTTCAAGTTCCTTCATCATTTTTTCGCATACTTATTAAACAGAGGCCCAAATCAGCAGGGCCTTAGATTTTTGAAAAGTCTTGAGTATAGAAAGTAACAATTTTTTTAATCACTGTTTCGTGGTGAAAAGAATTTTCCAAACTTTTCAAGTTCCTTTGTAAATTTGACATACTCCTTTTAAACAGAGGCCCAAAATTTCAGGCCCTCAAATTGATAAAAAGTCATCAAAATTAGCAGCAGGAATTTTTATAAATCTCTGCTCC
This sequence comes from Perdita meconis, assembly GCA_030770465.2. NCBI lineage: Eukaryota > Metazoa > Arthropoda > Insecta > Hymenoptera > Andrenidae > Perdita > Perdita meconis. The sequence goes on from JASKOS020000001.1 coordinate 3,973,878, forward strand.
ACGTGAAAGAAATTTTCCAATCGTTTCAAGTTCCTTTATCATTTTTTCGCATGCATATTAAACAAAGGCCCAAATCATCAGGGCCTCAAATTCACAAAAAGTCTTCAAAATTAGAAGCAGGAATTTTTATAAATCTCTGTTCCACGTGAAAGAAATTTTGCAAGCTTTTCCAGTTCCTTCATAATTTTTTCTCGTGTATATTAAACAGAGGCCCAAATCATCAGAGCCTTATATTTTGGAAAAGTTTCCAATATAGAAAGTAAAAATTTTTTTAGATCACTATTTCACGGTGAAAGAAATTTTCCAAGCTTTCCAAGTTCCTTCATAATTTTTTCGTATGCCTTTTAAACAGAGGCTCATATCACTTCAGATCCTCAAATTTAAATAGAAAGTAGTAATTTTTGTTAAATCACTGTTTCAGACTGGAAAAGGATTTCCAAGTTTTCCAAGTTTAAAGATCTATAAATTTTTCATAAGCATCTTAATCAAAGGCCCAAATCTTCAGGGTCTTACATTTTTCAAAAGCTCTTCAAGATAGAAGATAGAAATGTTTCCCAAAACACTATTCCACAGCGTTAGAAGTTTTGCAAGTTTTTCAACTCGCTCCATAAATTTTTCCTATGCATTCTAATGCCTTCGTTTCTTAATCTTTTTTGAGCGCATCATCTTTCACCCCGAACTTTCCACCCTTTCCTTGTCACCTTCAACACATTTTGGTTGTCACCGAAGAAGCGTGCCGCGGTTCTCGATCCTCCAAGCCTCCAATTTTTTCATCGCAGCCTCGCGCCGCGCTGTCAGCTTTTTACCATGACACAAGACACAAGCACATCGCCGTACACCGCTTTTTTTCGTAATTTCCTCTGCAGCGAACATAGGAAACCCTCGCCGAAGACTTCGGGGCAGCTGTTCACCCTCGGCACGGAAGTGATCCTAGGCTATCGGCTTCTCCGTGAAGGTAAAAAAAAAAACGAAAAGGGAGGTAGAGAAAGAAAAAAAAGCTGGGATTCAGCGAGCGGAGAAAATTCGAGCGAGCCACGCTTCCTCGTCGCCTTAAACCGATTAACGGATCGCTAAATCGATCCGGAGATTGATTTCTCTCGGTCGAAGGCCTCCCTTTTTAATCCCTCTGCCTTTGGGAGCCTCGAAAACTGACCTACGGCATCTGTGTACGAGTTTCTTCGCGCTTCTGTTTGAATTCTTCGACATTCGAGTTGTTTCGAATTTGATTTCCTTGGGAACGGTTGAGTTTGGAGGGTGCAACGACAATCCTGAGAAATTGTGTCATTTCAGTTGTGTTCGGTGATGTTTATTTTGCATTATTGATGGCGATTTGCACGGTGGAAATGGCTAAAGCTGGGGCAGAGATCTTCCCTTTGGGGAGAAATCCATCTGCTCTCACCTGTGCATTTTGGGAATGTTAGTTGAAGTTTGGATTGAGAAGCTGTGAAAGTTAGATTTGTTTCTATACTTTTGTGTCTAGGATATTGAAATTGGAGATTGGATTTGAATGGTGGAAGGTAAAAAGGAATTAAGTAGCTCGTTACATTTTTTTAAGTCTAGAAGTCGAGAAATATGAGAATTCTAAGTTCTATCAATAATAAGTTATAGTAGACTGCTGAAGTTTTTGCATTTATGGATAATTGAAGTATGCAGAAATTTAAAACAATAGAGATAAGAATATTGAAAAGCATAGATGCAGAAATGCATATATACAACATAAAAAGTAGAGCATATGTTACACTATTTAAAAGAAAGATGCAGTTTCATTGAAACTTTATTTATTTATCTGAGCCTGTAGAAACTATAATTTGCATAAACATCTGTAACTATTTATCAGTAAACAGAAAATTTTTATGCGAATTTAAATTTTTACAAAGTTGAACAGGAAATTGAAGCCTATTTTCTGAATGTTGCAACACGTATCATATTTATTTTTAATATTCTGTAATTTTGATATCTGCAAAACTATTATACATTAAGATTGACATAACCATTAATTAATTAGTATATTTCAGGAAGAAAACGGTAAATATGAAAGGCTGAAGTAAAAGTTTCATCAGTGATGGTATTGTCACACTTTTCTCAGAAAAATTCACCGCAAATATAAAATTAAATCCTACTGAATTTCGTCGTTCGAATTAGCCTCAGTCTGATACACAAAATCAGGAAATTACGAACTTCTTAGCGCAGCCTAGCTAAATTATCAATCCGGCGACTTGAATGCTCCACAGACAGCGTGACGAATTCAACGAAGAAAGTGAAGAGCCATAAAAATCTTCTATGTACAATTAGTCCAAATGATTCGCAAGGGTTACTAGAAAATCACTAGACGGAAAAATGCCTATTCCTACTATTTTATATAAAAAATATATAGAAAGTATATATCTACATATACAACATACATATCCACGTATTTACACATATATATATATATTTTTTATATTTTTTATATATAATAGTAGGAATAGACATTTTTCCGTCTAGTGATTTTCTAGTAACCCTTGCGAATCATTTGGACTAATTGTATATTTATAATATTTAGTCTACTCTTCCATATTAATTTCGCACGCAAAATCTTTTATTATACATATATTAAAAATTTCACGGACAAACGTGAATTTTCCGCAGCGTTAGGAAATATTCCGCGACGGAAAAAGAATCCCTTCACACTTCATACTAATGTAAAACGAAAATTTCCGTCATATATTTTGGGTCATTTTTCGTGCTTCGCCATGTGCTGCAAGCTTCTCCTCGCGAAGTTGATCGATGATCCATTAATTACACTACATAAATCTTAGGAGAAGAATGGAGAGAGTCTGTTGACGCTCTCCATTGTGTTTCCACAGTCTTCGTTCTTCCTCTACGTATAAACAGACCAAACAGTCGGAGCTTAGAATCTTTTCACCCCACGAGAGCCTCCCTTTCGTGATCCTCCCCTACGGGATCTTCTCCCGCGAACCGTCTACTGAACTCTACTGAAATCGCAACGGTCGTTGCGACGGAAAAAAGGACTAGGTCAAGGGAACCTTCGTGGAAGTCCAGGTATGGGCAGGTGTCGATGACTCGGACTCGAGGGCGAAAATGACGACGCTGCGGGGACCTGGGGACAGAGTCTTTGGGCCCCTTGTTTTCGAATATTCTGGAGGGTAGATTATCTGCTCGAAATATTTATTGCATGGCTTCAACGTTTATCGCGACGTCGCCATCAGTTATGCGGGGAATTAATTATGTATTGGGAGAGTGGAACCTCGATTAACTCGACCTTTAATTATCTCGGGGTTTGATTATTTTGGGAACGAGGGTATAGGACCTCGGTTAAAATTTCGAATAAATATTAGGAATTTAGTTATATTTTTTTTCGTGAATTAAGCGTTTTTTATTAATATATTCTGGAATTTTGGCTTCTGTTTCATTTTTAGAATGCAACAGGTTTCAGTCACATGAAAATTGATTATTGCTCTATTTTAGATTATGAAACACTGAATTATTTATGCGTATATTGAACATAATCGAAATAATTTATTGGTTACAATCATTTTCATAGTCTTTGAAGCTTTTCTGTAATATTCTAATGGGATGAAATTTTAATCTTTTCTAGTCATCTCTTTTTTAGTCAAAGTAATCATGAATTGTTTATTTGCATACCGAATAATGTGTAAAATTGCTTATCAAAGTGGTGCTTCAGTTCTGATTCATTTTAACCATTAAAGAAAGTATTAAAATAAATTTCCACTTTAATTAATTAAAATCCTAAAGTAGATATTTTTATAGCTTTATATTTTGGCTAAAATAAATTTCATATCAGTTTTTTTATCAGCTATATGTATAAATATTTCATTTATCGAGAGAATAAAAATCTGAATTTCGGAGAAAAAATTGAAACCCAAGTAAAATCATGAAAATTAAACAACATGTTGAAAATCGAAAGGAAGTTTAATTCTTAGAAAATCGAAATCTGTTAAATAGGTAGACGAACAATAAAAGAAAAATCTTGTTATGCAATTTTTTTTTAAATAAAAAGATAGAAAGAAGAAAATCGTCAAAACCATCAGAATCTAAAAATAGTGAATTCTGAATACAGTAGAACCTCAATTAATCAGCCTTTAATTATCTTTCAATTATTCGCTTTACTAATAATGAGAATACATTAGAGTTTCAAGTGAAACTTAAAAATAATTTAATAATGGTACGACAGATATAAAAAAATTGTGTATCAAATAGAAATTTCAGCCTTGAATTGAGGTTCTGTAATGTATAATAACTAGATTGCGGATTTTTATGCATTTATGGCAATTTTAAAATTGTGAAAACCTATAAAAATGCTCAGGGACATAAAAATACGTCAAATATAAAAAAAAAAAAATACATTTCATAATATTTAGAAAACAAAACATATATTTTTTACGGGTCTGTTGCAGTTGTATGTCTATAAAAATAGTAATTTGCATAAACATCGACAGTCTAGTAACAACTTAATGTATTACGTCCAATTTTTCACGGATAAATTTCGTTTTCTGCGGATCACCGCGTCGCCAAATAAGGAACCATTAAATCCAAAATCGGCTCTAAACGCCAACGAACTTCCATCGGCCGTAACATTCGCTATTATTTATCATCCCCAGGACTTCGGTCCGAGCTCTTGTTAGCGTCTCCCCAAGTTTGTCCTAGACGCGAATCGATTCGAAACAGCGTGCTCCTTTTCTGCTCCCCGAGCGAACCGCTCGAAAAACGACCGTTGGCGCGCTGTCAGCGGCGATGACGAAGAAGAAGATCAGGGGAAGACAAGAGGTACGAGGCCCGGGCCGTGATTCAAAAGATCCTCTCTGTACTTTTGGGGTGTCTTGCAGCTGTTCCTCCCCGACCACGGGCCGCCGCGCCGCGCCGCGCCGCGCCGCTCCACGCTCCTCCGTTCCTTCGAGCGTCTTCTTTCTTATCTGCTAGGCGTGCAGAAGCACCGAATCTCGTGGATCTAGCTCCTCGATCGCCCCGACAACGTACGTACTGGAAATCTCACGTGGCAAGCCATTCGTACCACCCCTTTGTGTCTACCCTTTCCTACTGTTCCTGTGTTTCTTTCTTTCGCTACTTTCGTTCGATGCTTTCCTCTTTTTCAATGTATCCTTCGGTGCGGAATGGGTAAATTGTAAGAACAATTATGTTCTGCAGTTTTTTACGGTCATTAGGTCTTTTTTTACGTAGCCATGCAGTTTATTTCTTTAAATAATTCCTTCTACTTTAGGGAATAAATATGAGGAAGTTTGTGGTGATATTTACTTTTTTTGTTCTTTAAAAATTTTATCCTGTCGTTCATCAAATTTCATTACATTTTGATTTTCTAATTTGAAGTATAGTGAATCATAGGTTTGTTCACATGTATTTTAAAAATTAATTGATTGTGAAATTCGCAGTATTATCGGCTTTCACGTTTAATTATTTCTCAGTTTCCATGATTTTCATTGTGCAAAGGCAAATATTTTCTTTAGAAATTAAGCAAATTTAACAAATTCGTGACTCAGTGTACGTATTCAATTATTATTATTGAACCATTTTACAAAATTTTTTAATACTCTCTAAATGTCGATAAATATGTTAAATATGCATGAAAAAAAAAACAAATAGCAATAACTTTTATAGGTTTTCATATAGACTTTCGAAAAACGCTCTAAAAAAAAGATCGTTTATTGTTAGACTAAAATATCCCCTTAATCTTTATGATTATAATTATTATTTATTATTATAATTATTACTTTAATAATTTCGTGGTTTTCTTCTGCAGTTAAGAGTTGAATAAGTTTCCGAACAGCTTTTCAGTCTAAAACCGGTTACTAACAAAAAAGCATTACCGAAAAAGATATTTTCGACCTTTTTTTGGTCTCCGAGAAATAGTTTTTGTCGAGTCAGCTTAACAGAGTGAAATTTATTCTAGTTATTAGCATAATGAATCGTACGCTCGCAGGATCGTTAAGCGCGTGACAATCGATCAGCCACGGCGAGTCATCTGCTGTCGAGCAGACAACATTATGAATTTAAATAACGATCGAGTGAAACTCCGAAAAGCGCTATTAGCGAATAATTCCCGCAGCAGCCTGTAATAAATGCGCGGGACTTCTTGCGGCCACGGTTCCACTCGCAATTCCCAATGCGCAGTGAACAGCTGCGCTGAATTAAACCTTCTCGCGAATAATTAGCAGCCTCTGCCAAATCGTAAATACAGTCTTCCCGGCTTCTCCGCTCGCGGAAGCGTGTCCTGCGCTCTTTGCAGCCGCCAATTTTGCTGCGTTCGATTCACTTTGGCTTCGACTTTTGATTTTCTGTAATATTTCACATTGAAAGTTGCTGTAGAGCAGCTTCTCTGAGCTTCTTAGCTTTTCAGTTTCTTTGAAAGTAGTAAATTCTAGAGATTTTACGAATTTTAAGAACTTTAAGTACCCTAATAAATAGTAAAATATCTAAGTAAGATTCTCTCAAATACGTAGAATGAATAAGTTATTGAAGAAAATATAAAACAACCCAAAATCGAAATTATTCATAATTACAAAGGCTTCAAAGTGTTTCTACGCCTTCGAAACCCTAATTACAGTGGAGCAATTACAGGCCTGTGAATTCAGCGTAATGAAATGAATCAATACGCCAAAACTTTCGCTCCAACCTGCCATTCAGCCCCAATCGCATGCAAATTCGATGATCCAACGATCGCAAGCAACATTATAAAGAAGATCCTGGTCGGAGAGGACGAGAAATATGAGCCACGATTGTGTGGTTCGCTTTTTTAATAAGACATTTAAAGCGAAATTATCGGGCCCCTGAACCAATTAATACGTTCCGCCGGGAATTTCAGGAGGAATTTGTTAGGCCCGATGCGACGGTTAACGATTCCCCGGCGTGGAATCGGGAATCACCCTGATCGTCGGCTAATTAGTACTTTTCACTTCGATAGGGAGTGTTAAACGACGTCGATGGGGAAATTTGTACAGAATGTTGCGAGGCGCGTGTTCACCTGCGGCCGGAGCACCTCGCAGCACCCCAATTAACCGGAAATTGGCGTGTTATTAAATCGTAATTACCGTCAGCTTGCTACATTGTGTCACAGACGGATCCATTACGCGGGCGCGCGTCGATACTCAAGAAACCGGAGCAAGAAAGCTGCTTTTTCGGGGGAACGATTATCGCGTTTTGCCATGCCCGGAGACAGAATACGTGATCCTCGTCACCGAGGTCGATGGGTAATTTTGTCCTGCGCGAAATTGCTTTCTTTAATGTCCTGTTGAGCGTTTGGCTTGACCAATTAGCAGGGTTATTCGGTAATTTGTTACTTTGTTGCGAAGGAGAATGAAACGGTGCCTTGAAAGTTGCTTCGTGATTGGGGATCATGACGCGCGTGCTTCAGGGTTTGTTAAGAAACGTTGGTTAAACGATTTTGGGATTGATGGGGGAAAAGAAAGTTTTTTGGAGGATGCAGGACTTGATTTATGTTGTGTTTTTGAGGATTTGGATTGCTGGGTTAGGTTTCGATTGGGTCTAGGAAATTTAATACAGTGTTGTCCCGATATAAGGACAATCTTACAGTGTTGTCTCAAAGAACGACGCCTGAGTTTGATTCGAAAAAGGGATTTCTCTATCCCACCACTTCTTCGCCGGTGCGATTCTCCTCGTTCCGTCGTGACCAAGATCGAACCCGACTCGAAAAAGAGCTGCACTCGGTTGTGCAACCCAACCGTTCTTCGAGTCAACACTGTATTAGTGTTTTAGAGGAACTTTTTCGTGAAAATAAAGCAGAAAAGTGTGATAAATGTGTATAATACAGATTTGGGGAGTAAAATTTAGAATTCCAATATTTCTAGAGCAAAAAAATTTGCTTTTACACACAAATATTGCGATAAGGCAGTAAAATACCAATGGAAATTTTATTATTCATTAAATAAATTACTTTCTACTTAGTTATTTTTTTTTGTAATGCTTCAAGAAATTTTTAATCCTAATCTTATGAAACTTGTATTGCATTACTAATTAAAATTTTGTATTGTGCAAAAATAGTACATTTATAATTTTTGTCATTCTTTTCATATCAATTCACCAATTTCAACTCATCAAATTTCTGACTTCAATTTTCCAAATCTCAAACTTCAACTTTTTAAATCTTCAAATCGATAGAAGATTTACGATACATAATGAACTGTATAATAATTATAGTAATTCTTCTTAAATCTTCAATTTCAACTCCAATTTCTCCAAGTTTCAACTTTAAACCTTTAAGTATTTCTAATTTTTGCTTTAAAAATCGCTAAATTTGAATTTGTTCGAAATTTTAAATCCTGACATCTCAGATTCTAGTTTAAAAATCTCTTAATCTGCAGCTTTAAATGTTTAAATCTCCAACTTTAATTTTTTAAGTTCCCAACTGAAATCCTTCTAATTTTCTATTTTCACTTTAAAAATCTTTAAATCTGTAATTTAAAATCTTCAAATCTTTAAATTTTTACTTTCAATTTAACAAGGTTCTAACTTCAAATTCTTAATATGTAATTATGACTCGAGAAATTTTTGAATCTACAATTTGAAATCTTCAAATCTCCAATTTTTACCGTAAAAACTTTTAGATTTATAATTTGAAGTCTTCTAATCTCTAAATCTCCAATCTGAAATATCCAAATTTCTAACTTGAAATCAAATCTTCAATTGCAACTTTTCAAATATTGCACTTCAAATCTGTATCATTCACTCTTTAAATCTACCATTTCAAGTCTTGAAGTCTTCAATTTATTATCTTCAAGCCTCTAAATGAAATCTTTATATCTTCAGATTTAACTTCAAAAATCTCCAAACTGAAATCCAAGAAATCTCCAAATCTCTAATTTTAACTCTTCAACTTTACATTCATTCATTTGCAAAATTGATCACTCTTTAAAATCAGTTTTCTCGTAAAAAACGTTTCCAATGAAAAAATATTAGACAAAATTATTTTCTAAAAGTTTCGTTCTCCTTCGGATTATTTCAAAGTGACGAAAGACAAAACGTTTGCATTCTACAGAAGTACGTCAAGTACATAGATACTATAAATATATTTTTACAGTCTCCTAAGCATACGATTCCAGTTCCTTTCTTAATTTTAACATTTCCATTATTTTCTTATTTCCTTAATCTATCTCAGAGTCTCAAAAACATATTTAAACCTCCACATATTTCTTATCCTTCGATCAAAGTCCTAATATCTGCTCCAATACTTTACAACACACAAAAAAATTCTGGTATCATTTTCCCTAAATTAAAAAGCAAAAGAAAATGAAAATTCCCACTGAACCTAATACACTACTTAACCCTCCCATATCAAAATGATCCTGATCGAAACAAGACAAACTCGATTACCACAAGAAGTCTCCTCTCCTCGCTGAATCTCCCCGGGAATCAAAACGACCGAAGAAACCCAAAGGGCAACATTGAAAATGGCCACTCCCGATAAAACCCAATCCCAAAGATGGTCCAAAGGTCCCCGAAGCGCCGACAATGAGATTTATTCAAAGCAGGCAAGGGTGGACGGCGCTCGAAAGGCGAAAGGAGGAACGTGGGAGACAAGAAGGAAGGAGGTGGCGGCCTTCTGTCGGCCCAGAAGGTCCTGCAGGGTAGAGAGGATCCTCAGCAGAAAGGAGTCAGTCGTGAAGCGGCGTAAACGAGAGGCAACGAAAGAAACGAGTCGACCGGCTGGCGAACCCTTCGACTCGCCTCCCGATCGAAGCCGGCAATCTGTCGTCTTTTACGCCCTCCTCGATCCTCCGGGAGCCTCGCCGAGGAACCCTTGCCAAATCCTTTCTCGACGTTCCAGCAATTTCTCCTTTCCTTCCCACCCCCCTTTCCTCCCTCCGCGTCGTCGTCTTATGTAACCTTCGCCGAGGGGGAAGATCGAAGATACGCCGCGATTTCGGGAACCCCTCGCTTTCTTGAAATCCTTGGAATCTTCGAAATGGTCGGGGGGGAACGGGAACCTGGGAACTTGTAGCCCTTCAACCCCTTCGTGGATCCAACTGCTGATGGTGGAGTTTGGAACAAAATTTCTTTGGGGCAGAGCTTCGATTTTTATGGCAGTTTTCAACATTTCACATTTCGCTTTATTTCACATTTTAATCCTGCTACATTCTTCTTCAAAACCTCGAATTTAATTACTTTTATCATTATTATACTGTGGATGTTTATGCAAATTATAAAATGTATGTTATTTGTGTTATTTCATATATTTTTGCTTCTATGAATATTTTGATACACTTTCGCGTAATAAAAATGGCCTTAAATCAATAAACATTCGCAGTCTGGTTATTATCATTTTGATAAGAATGGAAGGTAATAAATTTTTTATACAAAGGAATGAAAAGTCTGAATACTGACACTGAATTTCTTGCATTTTTCCCGAAAGTGAAACAGTTGTTAAAAGAAAAAAGAAATACTCTGAAATCTATAAAAAAAAACCGAAAGCTTTATCGGAGTTAAAGTGCTGAAAATTCTTGAATAAGAAACTCAAAAATTATCTGGAAGATTAAGGTTAATCACAGAAAACAATAATTTGCAAATCAGTATGTTGAATAAACTGCGAATTTTTATGCAAAATACAATTTCTACGACTTTTCCCTTAAATTATGGTCAATCTTATTTTTAAAATATTGTAACTTATGTTAATAATATTCTATATTTGATACTTTGTATATTTTACTGTCTTTCGAAAGTTTTGCAGATTTTCGCCCAATTAGAATTATCATAATAATCTGCATAAAAATCTACAGTCTAGTGATTAAATATAACTGCAAGCAATTTTACTTGAAAAATAAAAGATTCTACAGGAACATTATTTATGAAATTGCCTACTATTTCCTCATCGTATGATTAATTTAGTATTTGTAAAATATTTAGGCTTTAAAGTGATGAAAATTTGAAGAGATTGAGATTCTTAAAAATTATTTGAAGACTAGAAGTTGCTCAGAGAAAATAATAATCTTTATATCACTGGAAACAAAGTTTACTTAAAAAAATCATACTCTTTAAATCTTTTAAATTCTAGAAATGTCACAATTTATAACATTAGAATCCTTTGAAAAGAAATATAGAATTATTTTAACCCCATATTTTTTTACATATTTCTCCAAATATCCTTATTAAACTATATTTTATAAATGATATGGAATAAACTTTAGAACAATAAATTAAAAAATTCAGAAGCAGAAAATTAACATTCCTTTTTTAAACTAAATCTTCTAAAGCTTATTCCATATCATCCAGAAAATTTAGTTTAATAAGAAATTGTCTCAAAACATCTGAAAATATGGGTTTAAAATAATTCTTTTCCTAAGAGTTCTAATATTATATTATTAATATTTCCAGAATTAAGAAAATCTAGAAACTATGATTTTTTCTTTGCAAAATACTGTATGTTACAAATAAATTTTAAGTAAAATATTTTATTCCATATATATATATATTCACTAAATTAACAGAACAGAATATAAACCAGTAGCTCAATAGCCCAATGTACCAAAATAATCGTCTACCCCTTATGGTTAAAGGGGTTGAAAAAACCAGCCACCCTAATTTCACCGCAACGCTAAATTTATTACGGACGCAGCAGCAAGTAGTACAGAAATAATATCATCCGAAGGGGATGAATTCAGGCGGCGCGGCGCTCGAAGCGGCATAATTCAAAGGGGTGCGTATTTCCCGCCCCTCGTGCAAGTTTTTCATCCTCCTGCCGACTCCTCCCACCGCGGGAAGGAGCGCAGGATGCGGCAGACGATGGAAGCGGAGAAAAAAAGAAAGAATAAAAAGAGGAAGAAGAAGAAACTTCAGAAGTCCCGCGTCATGGCTAGAAGCGGGAGGGTTGAACAACCCCGTGGAGCTTCTTTATTAAGCTCCGGGAACTTGTCTCCCCCCGGTGCCAGACGGCGTTGCGAAGGGGGAAGGAATCCTGGCAACCCTTTTTCTACGAGGAAGACGCTCACTCGTATGGTTTATGATCTTTCCACTTTCGTTTCCTGCTGCCTGCGCTTCCGTTGCTAGTTGGGAACAGTTCCAAGGAATTCGTGAATCGATTCTGGTCGAAAATTTTAAGATCCTCGAGAAATTGAAGGATGTCTTTGAAGATCCAAGTGCAAGTGAAGACTTTGCAGATCTTTGTTGGAGATCTTTTAAGAATGCGAAGATGCGACTGATAAATCATGAGATCAAGGTGGAGGTTCGTGGTGGAGGAATCATTTTTCCCAAGGGAGAGTTCTTGGTTTTGATTTTGGGGGAGTGCTTAAGGATATCCGGGCAACACCTGCGTGGTCTTCCGGTCGAAGGGCCGGAAGGACGTCCAGGAATAAATCTGTTTACGGATCTCAACTCGCTACTGATTTATGTGCGAACGAAACGAGATCGAGGATCCTTGGAGGTTTTCCACGAGCACCGGTTTTCGTTGCACCTTGGGGAATATTCTGCTGCAGGTTTTCTTACTCAAATATTTTTTGAACGTAGGAAAAAGCGTGTAGAATGACACTAGGAAATCGTGAGGACCATCTCTTTCTATTTTTCGAGAAATAAATTGTTGAAAATTTGTGGAAAAGTAGAAACTCTTGCTGATGAATGTTCAATTTATTTGGTCGTCGTTCTTTGGGATGCAGTTTAAACATTTTTTTAGGAGCTTTAAGAATTTGCATAGAAATGAACGCATATAGAAATTATTGAGTTAACCCTGCATATAGTCTTTGTGTTTTTTTAATTATTACAGTATTTTTAATTTTAGGAAAAATGTGAGAAATTTGATGTTAATATTCAGATTTTTTTTATTTTTTAACACCAGTTATGTTATATTAAGTGGTTCAAATTTAGTATCACAATTGAATTACATTGGATCTAGAATTCTTAATTAGAAGAAGATAAAATTGAACGTAAAAGTTTTGAAAGAAAATTGATTAAATTAGGTGTAACATTTTTTGTCAGAAATTGGTCAAATCAAGGATAGAATTTTTAATCAGATTTTTAATTAGAATTCGATCAAACTAAGTAATCATGAAAGTTATAATAAAAAATCAATACATTTCTAAGAAGAATTTTTTAACGAAAATGAACTAAACTGATTTGTAGAATTTTTACTCAGCATGCAATAAAACTGAGCGTAGGATTTTTAATTGATAATATTGATAAAATTGAATCATGTTTTTTTATAAAAGTATCTATAGAATGGAATGGAAAATTTTTAATCAGAAATCGATTAAAGTAATGCAGGATTTTTAATAAAAAATAATTTTAATTGAACTCAAAGTTTTCGTAAAAATACGATGAAATCAAACACAATGAAAAATCTAATAAAAAATCTAAAAAGTCTAATGTAAAATCTATATGTCTATAAACTTTATAAAATCCATGTTCTATAAAATGGATAAATCCATAGTATCCATAAAATTCGTACAATTCATATAATCTATAAATTTATAAAATCTATAAGTCTATAAATCTATAAAAGAGAATCTATAAAATTCATAAAATCTATAAAATTTGTGAAATCTATCATACCTATAAAATTGATAAAATTTATAAATCTATAAAATCTAAAAATCTGTAGATTCATACACATTACGAAATCTATGAAATTCATAATCAAACACTGAACAAAATAATCACAAAAATTTCAGGCAAGTAAATTTATGATAAAAAATCAAATATTCATTGCATTGACAGAATACAATTAAAAATTAGAGCGATTTTAATTAAATTTATGATCAAAATACACCATTGCCATTTCTGCCTCGTTTTTCTGACTCGTTCAATTTCTAGTGCAAACTTTGATATGAAATGTATAGAATCTATAGAATCTATGAAATCTATAAAATCTATAAAATTTATAAAATCTATAAATCTATAAAATCCAAAAATCTATAGATTCATACACATTACGAAATCTATGAAATTCATAAAGTCTATAATATCTATAAAATCCATGAAATCCATAAAATCTATAAAATGTGTAAAAAATAATTTCCACAATGGAAAACTTCGCAAAAAATTGTTCAATTTACGCTCATTTATGTCCTCCGTCAATAACATTTTTACAAAGTTGTATTTCTTTCAAAAATAACATTAAAAAAGACACTTTTTTCGGGTACCAAAGTGTTGCTTCCCCTTAAAAGATTGACAGCGATCGTGCAAATCCACTTCCGATGAATCCCACTCGTCGAAAACTCCATTGGAAGGGTTGGAAACCTCCCACAATCCCTGCACGGGAGGACAAACCGCGATCCACGAAGAAAACAACAAAAACCCCACCCTCCCCCTTGTTTGACACGCGCGATCGCCGCTGTCGCAATCCCTCAACCCATTCAACGCTCTGCCCGCGTGCGCTCGCGCGCCGGCACTCGACAATTACCCCATAAGCAGCACCCCGCCCCGCAAAAAGTCATCTCGCGGCCCCACGACGGCCGTACAATTAGCCTCGTGCTCGACAGAAGGTGGTTGCCAGAAGTCTCTTCGAGACTTGTTCGCGTGGGACGAGGATCGGCCGAGGCGAAGTTCCTCGCGTTGAAGCGAGAGAGAGAGAGCGAGGGGTGGCGCGGAGACGCAGATGGTGGAAATCTCGGGGAATAAAGGCGGCGGAGGGGCGGCGAGGGGAGCGCGGCGGAGGGAGGGAGGAGGGTAGAGCACGAAGAAGGTTTTTTCGAAGACGACGATGGGGAGACACGGAAGGTGGGTAGCACCTGGTGGTCGTCAGGGCCGGTGGTGTGGTGCCGGTGCCTTCTGGTGGTGGTGGTGTCGATGCACGATGCAACAGATGCTCCGAGGAGAGAAGGAGAGAGCCTCTCTCTCTCTCTCTCTCTCCCCGATCTCTCGGGATGCTCCTGCTGCTGCGCCGTCCGAAGCTTGAGGGGCTTCGCCGGAAACCGCCTCGTCGGAGGAGATCCAGCGTCGAGGCGCGCTCGTTAACCCCTTCAAGGGGTGGCGACGACGCGTCGCGAGGGTTAAACTGTCCTTCCTCGCGAGGGAAGCGCCTCGGTTGTTGCAGAGTGATTCGGGATCGAATTGAGTCGAGGAGGAATCGTCTCCTGATTAAATCCGGCGACTCTAATCCGGCGCAGGCTTCTAATCAGAGAAACGTGCGGCGACACTTCCTCCCCGTAGGACTTTTATGGGGTCTCCGAACTGCGATCTAGCATGTGCGAGGGTGGAAAGAAGGGGAAGAAGACTGGGTTAGGGGTGCTTATTATTAGACTCGGGATTTGTATACATTTATGAGAATTACAGTGGTTCACACATTTATTCGCTAAGAGTTTGATTTTGTTTAAATTCTGATGGAGATATTTGCTTTTGCACAATAAAGAGTATGGAAACTGAGAAACTATAAAACGTGATATCATAAATTTTGTAGATTTTATGGATTAGGGTCATTCGGAGCAAAAGCACGCAGCGGATAAAAGTACGCACTTTTGTTGTTTAAAAAAAACCGTTTGGCCTATCGTCAAATACTCGTTGCATTTTATGAGTCTATTAAATATGCTATCGATAGCGCAAAAAAGTGTTCCTAATATCATGGTACTTGCGGGTCAGTGAAGCAAAAACAGCAGAAGTGCGTACTTTTACCCCGAATGACTCTATATGGAGTTTATAGATTTCATGAATTTTATAGATTTTATAAATTTCATGGATTTTAGAGATTTCATGGATTTGATAGATTTTATGAATTTTATGGATTTATAGATTTTATAGATTTATAGATTTTATAAATTTGATAGATTTTATAGGTTTCATAGATTTTATAGATTCTATACATTTCATATCAAAGTTTGCACTAGAAATTGAACGAGCCAGAAAAACAAGGCAGAAACGGCAATGGTGTATTTTGATCATAAATTTAATTAAAATCGCTCTAATTTTTAATTGTATTTTATCAATGCAATGAATATTTGATTTTTTATCATAAATTTACTTGCCCGAAATTTTTGTGATAATTTTGTTCAGTGTTTGATTATTCTGTACACAAAATTTCAAAACCATTGACCTTATTTCATTCTTAATTTTATGGTTATATTTCTCAATGTTGCACTTTCCCATAAAAATATATATTAAATTAGCTGTTAAATGATTGAAAAACCTCTGATTCAATTTTCCTCAAATTTTACGGTAGGTTTTACTATTGCACAAAGATTCATTCCATCAATTTTCAAAGATTTTCGCTTATTTCTACTGTTAATAAAGTTCATTTTTAAAAGAACCATTAAATCAATTGTCCTGAATTTTTGTGACATCTTCGTTTACTGTTTGATCTCTTTTTTCTTTATGAAATCTTTTTCTTAAAGTTTAACGCAGAAGAAAGATAAACTCCTAGCTCACAAATTTCTTTAAGTTCTAATAATGTTATATTATATTATATGATAATGTCAGTGTTACTCAAGTTGATCCTTAAATAGTTCAAAGAGACTAATCCTTTAGTATGCAATACATTTTTTTTGGAGCAACTGCTGGAAAGGTTAAAACAGATTCCAGCGTTTATTTAAATGGGAGGTGATCTTGATTGTTTTGTTATTATAACATCTCTGATCAAACTGAAGGATACTTGGCTGAATAATTTTCTTTTGTCGTAAATTGTTACAGAGCCTTGCCAAACCTTCCCTCGCAAAAATCGTTGCCCAGACTTCGCCACGGGGGGAGAAAAGTCGTCGTTTCCCCGAATCCAACGGATGCCACCGACCGGTTCGAAGTTTCCTTCAGCGAGAACTGTTAATGGGACAGACTGCTGCGTTCGCGAAAAGAAAAGGCGACAAGGGGGAGCATCGCGGAGGAAGGGGGAGTGGCACCCTGCATTCTTCGTAGCCAGGTACAGGTATGTGACCCATTGTTGATTATCCTCCTCCCCTGCGTTCTCCGCGTCCCCGCAAAGTATGCAGATTCCCCTCTTGCGCAGAATGCGGCGACTTTGCCCTAGGCACACCTGATGAACGTATTCTTCGACGGACACGCGATGTTTTGAGGACTCCATCGGGGAATATCGATCGTCCCTTCTGTGTCCGTTGACTCTGTCAGCCTAATCCATCACCTAGTTCTAGTTTCTTCTTATAAAAAAAGATAGTACAAAAAACTGCACTTTTTTTCGCTATCATCGACTCCATTGATGACAATTCGCGAAACTCAATTCGTTCCATCAATTTTAAAGTTCCCCACGCATCCACGCGGATTTTTCACAGCGGCAGCAAATGTAACGAGGTGGAAAGTTCAAATGTTCATTTATATCAACGCGCAAAATTTCGCCATGTAGGGTACTGGTCCCTATTAGTGAGCCTGAACCTATTAGTGTGTCTTTACCGCGAAATTAGTTGTTAAAGAAGAATACCTTTAAGAAATAAAAGAAAAATAATTTTTTTAATTAAGTTAAACTATTAAACTCGATGAAATAAAATATTTTCCTTTTATTTCTAGAGAAATTCCTTTTTTGTAACTTATTTAAGGGATCTTCCCAGTGTGAACCTCTGAAAAATTGCCATTCTTTTGGGAATTTTTTTGTACTAAACGAAATGTCCAATCTAAATAAAGTTTTTCCTACTGATTAATACACTTATTGAGAGTACAAACAAATTTTTTTTGCAATTTATAATAGTTTATTTAACTATATATATCGCACTGAATTGAGCGCCTCAAGAAAACGATGTAGTGCTGGCGTAGATGATTGCAAAAAAATTATTTGATTAATCAGTCTCAAATTTTTACACATTATTCAACACATCAGTGGCTATCGCAGGGACCACGGAAACTTTGTTTTATTAACAATTTCATACTTTTTACAATGACAAATGACTAAAAATTCATCGAATTTCGGAACTTAAACATTCAAACTTCCGTCATTTGGTTAATTTTTTATCAATTAAAATAATTTTGGTTCCAACGATAACGACATCCGTGACGACTAAAAACCATTTTGAATTTTTTTATTCAGATGCGTCGTTCTTCTGGAATCATCTACGCCAGCACTACATCGTTTTCTTGAGGTGCTCAATTCAGTGCGATATATATATTTAAATAAACTATTATAAATTGCATAAAAAAATTGTTTGTACTCTCAATAAGTGTATTAATCAGTAGGAAAAACTTTATTTACATTAGACATTTCGTTCAGTACAAAAAATTCCCAAAAAATGGCAATTTTTCAGAGGTTCACACTGGGAAGATCCCTTAAATAAGTTACAAAAAAGGAATTTCTCTAGAAATAAAAGAAAAATATTTTATTTCATCGAGTTTAATAGTTTAACTTAATTAAAAAAATTGTTTTTCTTTTATTTCTTAAAGGTATTCTTCTTTAACAACTAATTTCGCGGTAAAGACACACTAATAGGTATAAGCTCATTAATAGGGACCATTACCCTAAGTGCATTTCGGTTATTTGGGATCCAATGGGATGAATATCTTTTGGCTCGATTAAGGTGCTGTTCCAATTATGCGACGTATAGCTATTTAATTATACTATGTATCAGATTCTGTTCTTTAAGATTTGTTCCAAATTAGCAGCTGCTCGATTAATCGATGGCCCAAATAAGCTGAATTCACTGTATTCCAAATTTCCTTCGCACTAAGAGCCGATGCAGACGATCGATAAAAAGTCGTTGCGATTCAGCATATTATTATATTTTCTACAAATAAAAATAAATTGGACATCACTTAATAAGCCTGTGTGCATCGTAGGTACAAACTAATTCATTAACCCTTAAGGTGCATTTACACATGAAAGTAAATCGCGACTTTTAGTGTCACGTAAAATTCGCGTTGATGCGTGGGAAACTGAATTGAGTAGCTTTAGTGCTGAAAGCTTTTCGACGCGGAACATTTTCTGCCTCTGCAAAAAGTTCGTGTTGACGCATGTGCAACTTAATTTAATCTTAGGTCGAATTACAGAATCTCCACAAACTATTCGAAGCAATTATGAAAGCGACAAAGTCGCGAACACGCCGGATTGATTCGCCTTATCAAGAGCACGTGGGCCGCGGGGTAACGCCGAGCGTTTCAATCAGCAGGGGGGACCGTAATGAGCGCTAATTGAAGGCGAAACCCGCGGCGCAACCGTTGATTTGCGCCACTTATCCAACGCTTAGGTATTACACGCTCGATATTACGGAATGATCTAGTAATGCAGTTAATGTAAACGTCGTTAGGTGTCACGCCCCGTTTCCCGTGCATGCGAATTATCCCCCGTGATTATAGTCGTCGAATCATTCGGAACGGTTCATCGATACGATGATCATCGTCGTTAACCGGTCGTCGCGTCCGGCTCGCTTCTCTCTCCCCACCCCGTTGCCGACGATAACATAATCGCAGCCGCGTAGATGTGTAATTACCTTGGTCTTGGCCCCGGACTCGCCGCGATTACGTTGCGTGATGCCTGGCGGAACGGGGGAGAACAGGTTGCCGCGGAATTCGACGCCACGTGGGTTCGGTGCCATTACGCTCGCGATCTGTCGATCGGGGCATGGAAAGCAGGGGGAACATGGGTGGCGGGTGCTTGCGTAATTGGTGCACTGCTTGATTGGAGATTTTTTTGGAATCCGCGGACGTGGGGAAACGTTTAATGTGGGAGGAGAGGTAATAATTGTTTAATTTCTGGCAATGTTGTTAGTGGATTGTGGATGTTTGTGCATTTATGATACGTGAAAATGGGAAACAGTGTATAGGTAATAGTAACACTGTGTTCTTATAGGAATATTTATATGGGGGTGGAGAACTTCAGTTATTAAGTTGACCACTTCAGTTATTTTTATTCTTAGGATTGATGGAATAATTAAAATTTCTTTTTGTCACGGACAGTTTCTAAGAACGGTATTACTATTAGAGTAAAAGAAATGAAAACGTTGTGCCAAAAAAAAATTGAAGGTAATTTTGAGCATTTTTTTTGTAATAAGTCGTAGAAAAAATCGAATGTTGTCGTCTTGAAGATCTTTCAAAATGGTTAAATTAAGTGAACGTAAAAATTAAGTAGAATGGAACAGCATCTAAAATTTGCATTTATGTATTTCGAAAATTAAGCAGCAGAAAAATTGTTTTCCATTTTGATTCTTCTCACTTAGGTTTGAATTCTACTGAAATTACTTCTACTTAAACTTCATTTTAATCAAGAATATCGCAATTTTAGTCAAACTTTTTAACTATGAATATGAATTGAAGGATTCTGAAATATATCTACTTTGTCGTGTTATAGAATTTTACTAAAAACGCAAAAGTAACTCCAAACTTTTCGGTCCCTTCTTGGTTTTCTTTAAGAAACTATAAAATTCCCCCATTTTGTAGTCCTTTTTAGGAGATTGTAAGAGAAGGGACTGTAATAAGTTCCTATAGTCCTCTCCAATTCCTCGTTAGGAAACTATAAAAAATTCTTATAGTTCCCTCTCACTGTAGTCTTCTTTAGGAGACTACATGAAAAAGATCTTATACAAAATTCTTGTAGTCCTCGCACATTATAGTTCACTTTAGGGGGTCAATGAAAATTTGTATAGTTTCCCCTCGCTACATTCTTCATTAGAGAACAGTAAAAAATTCTTATACAAAAAAATTGCGTACCACATGTGAGTCTAATTAAAACTATACGAGCTGCTTTCTCAGGAACTAATTAAAGTTTTTAATTAATTTTTTTTTATACGACTTTTAAGATAAAAATGGAAAATTTGTTCTTTCATAATTTCTTTATACTATTTATTTACTGCAAAAAATTAGGTCAATGTTCTCATTATTACAATAACTTTTGAGGGAACAATTTTTAACACAATGTGTGGAACGAACTGTATAAAAAAAATGTTTACATAAATAATTCTGCACTATAAAAAGGATCTCATGTACAAAATGTATAGTATATAAAAAATTCTTCCTCAAAAAGTTCTTATATAAAAGATTTTAATGATAAAAAAATATCTCACATGAAAAAAATTGAGTATTACAAAGAATTTTTATAAAAAAAATATTCCACTCTAGAAACTTTATTTTTTAAAATAATTGCAACGTGTAAAAAATGTTTACTTGATGAAAAAGAGGAATACTATAGAAAATTTTTCTCTAAAAAAATTGTATATACATATGATTCTTATACAAAAAAAAAAAATGCAAACTAGAAACGACTCCTGGACAAAAAATTGTAGGCATACTATAAAAAAATCGTCACCCTAAAACTATTCAGTCCTATAGGAAATCTATCTCTAAAAAATTTAGTAATTACTGTAACTGATTTTTACATTAAAAAAAGTTACAAGATTGGAAAGGTTCGTAGACAAAATTCTACATGTTATACAAAATTGAATATTACAAAAAATTCTTGCATAAAAAAATTGTGTAACATAAAGAATTCCTATAATAACAAAATTGTAAATTCTAAAAAAATTCTTAGATAGAAAAAACTTGTATACTATAAAAAATTCTCGTACAGAAAATGATATAGTCTAAAAAATTGTTAGTGATCCAAAATTGATCGTAAGAGAAAAAAAACTATAATAATGAGAGAACTATAAAGCGAGTTCTAAAATTTTTAAACAGAAAAAACTTGTGTACTACAAAAAATTCTCGTACAGAAAATGATATAGTCTAAAAAATTGTTAGTGATCCAAAATGAATTGTAGAGAAAAAAAAGCTATAATATTGAAAGAACTATAAAGCGAGTTCTAAAATTTTTAGACAGAAAAAACTTGTGTACTACAAAAAATTGTCGTACAGAAAATGATATAGTCTAAAAAATTGTTAGTAATCCAAAATGAATCCTAAGAAAGAAAAAAACTATAATAAAGCGAGTTTCCAATTCTGGGGATGACTAAGAGATAGTTCAATCTCCCATTTAGTACCGTCAATGGAACCCCTTAAAAAAGCTACCATAGACAAACCGAAACCTTTCCATTATAATGGAGCAACGTAGTAAGTAAGTACATCGCATCTCGGCTTCCTCGCGTCTCCATCAAGCGCCACATACGCGCTCTACGAAAACACAGTGAAACCACCCCCCAAACCGCGAGCTCCGTCGTCGTCGTCCTCTCGGTCGTCGGAGCGCATTTAAGCGCGACCTCCCTTGTTATGTCTGCGCTCGGCGAGTTAAAAAGTTTCTGCTTTCACAGCTGCTCCTCTCGCACCGTTGGAAAGTTGTTTATACTTTCGCGCGGGCCACGCTCTCGCACCGCGCGCGCGCGTGCGCCCGTGGCACGTATATTATCGGGAGAGAAGCGCAGAGAGGATGAAACAGCACGAGGAAACTCGACCGCGGGACAAGTTTCGTAACAGTGACCGCGTGTCGTTCACAGTTTGCGCAGGTGATGCAACCGACTCGCCAGATATTCGAAGGATATCTCGCAGAAAAGAGATTGTGCGCACGCGATTGTCGATGTATGTACATACTTAATACATAGCTTGGGGGGAAAATGCCCCTCCGGTTCCCTTTCATCCCCTTGCCCCCCTTTGGTCCCCCATTTGATGTCCTTTTAGGGGGGCTTTGAATGTTTAACTTGAAACATTCTTGTGTCGACACATTAACGAGATCGTCATTCATCGATACTGATAATAATTATTATAAGTAGGCTATTATCGAAGGAGATAAGAATAAAAAAAGAAGGTGTAAACTGCCACTCAATAGTATTGGAATATTTTTTGTAGTATTTTTTTTTAAGTATTAGAAACTCGGAAGTATTATTGCAATTTTCTGCGAATTTGTTCTATGCCGTGGAAATTATTCAAACGCGTACGATTGGAACGCATTAAATAAATATTATTAATAGAATTTAACATTCATCATTTCTATGGGGTACATAAAATTGATAGAACATGATAAGTGTTCTAATACTTTCATGCAGGAGTGTAAATAATTCAATTTTTTGAGTGATTTGAAAAGCTTAGAGTTTACAGTTTATAAATTTAATAGTTAGTTTTATTGTTAGAGTATGAATTGTTTAGGAAATTGTTTATTTAGTAAACATTATTTTTTAGTAAGGGAGATTCTGTTTTCTATGGGGATTTATTTCTACCTGAATTTGTGTTTACACCTTTTTGTTAATAAAATACAGTGCTAACCTTTTTTCAATAAATTATAACTTTTAAAGAAATAAATCTACAACCGTAATGAGCTTCTGAGTGTTTAAAGTAGAGACATAAAAGTACCTAATAAAAATGATTTGAGTGGAGAACTAAATTTTTATTGACCATTTATTTTGCAACCATTTTAAAGAACTGCAGTTGTACAAATTGTCCTAATAGAGGAACATGTTTGAATAAGCTTAATAAACATGATTAAAAAAGGGAAAATGATCTAGAATTGCAAATATTCCAAAGCATTTAGAATAATTTATTTCTTCTATATTTTTACAAAAACATAAAAATTTTTGAATACACGTAACTTAAAATTATATTCTTTTACAGCCTTACTAAACAATAATTATTATTAGACTGCGGAAATTTATGCAAATTCATATTTTTATTAACTAAATCTTAGTTAAATGTAAACTTATATTTTTTATATTTTATCGTATTTTTACATCTGTAGACGTCCTTATAGGTTTTTGTAATTTTGAAATTGCCATAAATGCATAAAAATCCGCAGTCTACTTATTACAAAGGAAACAGATGTATAACAATTGAGAAAACCGTACCAAATTCCATAAATGAATAAAGAAATGAGCATTCAAAAAATGAATTAGGTTAGAATCGATGACGTCTAAAGCAAGAACCAATGAAACCGAACGCAGGTGTGGGTGAAACAAGAAGCGAAGAGCCGCTCGGGCGAAACTCTCCGCGGCTAATTAATCGCGAAGCGCGAAAAGCCTCCGTTGCGAGCGCCGAGAAATCGATTGCTCCGGGCGAACAACCGACTATACGTGTGCTTTCTACGCTTGGCGAGCTGCTTAGAAGCCGAACTTTCGTTTCCATCGCGCCAATTAAGCGAACTCGAGCGTTACGCGACGGATAATGAGAATTCCCCCGGTTTTCTTTCGTCGCCGTCGCGCGTTTTTACCGCGGCAGAAGAAACGCGGAGGGAACCGAGAAATCCTGAAGTCTGGATCACTCTGGGGGGGCGCTTGGAGACCTCCTCGAGGGGAGGCACTCTTCCCCGGTTTGTAATTCGAGCTCCTAACGTCGTTTCGCTTTCCGTAATATAGGGGAGGCTGTTGTACCATGGAACACTTTTCACATTTTATTTGTTTTTATTTTTTGGTTAGGATAGTTTTTAATTAAAAAGTGATGATGATGATTACTGAATATTCCTTTACAATGTTCTGTAATTATTTTTGTGTTTTACAGTGATTTTGAAAGTTAGTCAGTGCCATGTAAAATGTTCCATGGTACAACATGGTCATGTACCATGGAACACAACCTCTTGTACCTTGGAACACAGGGACTGTAGGTGGGAATAAAGTTTTAAAACACGCATAATTAAATAAAACTGTATTTTTTTTGTTATACAACTGTTCAACAAAATATAAAAAACAAATAAAAATTCTTAAAATCTTTGTTTAAAACCTACATTACAATTTTAGTGTTTTGAACAAACATCACAAATATAGGTTTTCCAACCCTTTGTCCCAGTATCTGCGCAAAGTTCATGGACCCATCTTTGGCAGGAAATGCAGCGGATCCATTGTTCACCTACTTTGTCGTTTTTGTAAGATTCGCAACAAAAAAGACATTCTTGATCATGTTGTGTTCGGGATGTTGTGTGTTCCAAGGCAGGGACTTAATACCGGTATGATTTCGATACCGGTATGACGTCAACAAAGCTATACCGAAACCGATATACTACCGAAATAGATGAATACCGAAACCGTTATCGTACCGAAATAAGTGAATACCGAAATCATTAAACTACCGAAACCGAAATAAATACCGGTATTTTTTCGGTTTTTCTTTCAATAATAACATGGAAGGGTAGACAGGAATTTATTTTATACCGATACCGAAAATATCGGTATAAATTTAGTCACTAAAGATAAGGTAATAACTTTTATTGATTGAAACTATAAAAATATTGACACAACATTTTATCTTTGTATGTATAAAAATGCGGATATTAGTAATTAGTATACATTACCGGTCATTTTTTCAATTCCGTATTTCATTATTTAAAACTTTTAAGATATTGGTAGTTATATTTTTACGATATTTCTAAGATATTTTTATTTATGCATATCAAACCAAAGTTTAGATAATAATAAAAAAATATAGTACATGAAAATAAACAACAATTTGCAATGAATATTATTATAATTTTTATCTTTATTCTAATTTATTATAATTATAATATGTCTTTATTATTATAGGTCTTTATTATAATTTACACATTTATATTTTTGTCGTTAGTTCTAAGAACTAAAATATCATCAAGAATAGTGTCAGATAAATTATAATGTAGATATGACAATATATATTTTAAAATAAGAAAACCGAAAAAATTACCGATAAATATAGGTAAATATACCGGTATTTCCATATATCGGTATGATGTCATACCGGTATTTGCGTATTTCGGTTTCTATAAAGGTTTTGGAGATATAACCGAAAAATACCGGTATTATACCGGTATTATAGGTATCGGTTTAAGTCCCTGTTCCAAGGTACAAGAGGGCGCACATTTATACTAATATGTCTGCAATGTTGTATGTGTATGTTAATTAAAACTATTGAAGTAAGCATGTTTATTTACTCACCAGGAGATATAGAGTACAATGTACGTAATACTGGCCACAGTTACATTTTAATATCCTTACTAGACAATAAAATTACAGAAACGAAAAATTTACTTTTGTCGCTTAAAAATTTGTTTATTTCACTACACACACGTGTTGCACCATAGACACATAGAACTTCCGTTAGAGCTACTTAGCGGCATTCTCTACAACCTATAATGAGTTTCAACTGTTTATATAGCACCACTATCCAGTAATAGACAATGTTCCAAGGTACACTACGCCCGAGGTACAACAGTCTCCCCTATTATATTCTTGTTGCCCGCGTTCATACAGATTCGATCGGAATAAAAAAAATCGCGATAGTAATTAGCGTCCCCGTTTCCAAAATTAATCGATCACCAGGCAAAACTGCTTTTCCGCCGCGACGCATCCACTCCGTCGTCCCATGCTTCGCTTCTCGCCGTTCACGCTCCAATTCGTCGGTTCGTTCGTTCCGCGAGCAACGCTGCTCGCCGGGAATTTAATAGTCCGGTGATTCCGACGAATCGGCGCGGTGCCGGCGATTCCGCGAGGATATTGAAACTCGATTGAGCGCAGGGAAATCCGGCCGCGTGCTAGAGAAGCAAAAGGATCCGTCGAAAAGTGGCGACGGTCGCGATTTCGTAATTTCGTTCCGAGTCGAGCGCGATCCACGCCTCGTTTGCATGATTGTTTATCGATTACGGCGATTAGGGAAGCGAAACGCGGCGGAGAATCGCGTCGCCGTGCAACTTTGTGCCTCTCGGTTTCCCTGGGAAACGGAGGATCGCCGAGTAAATGGCAGCCGGTCGATTCATCGCGATCTAATTACGATAACCCAGTAGCATTGTTTTTAATTAGCGCCGCTTTCGCGGTACACTTTCTCTTCGTTTCGAAAATTTTTTGATACGCCGTGGGCGAGCAGATTCGATGCTACGGTTTTATTACCATATGAAATTTTATGTTATTGGCTTTTCGTGATCCGGAAAATTTAATTTTAATATAATTCAGAGCTGCTATTACAATGAATTCGGTGCTATTAATATTTACAGAAGCTAAACTTTAACTTATTCCATGAAATTCGGAATTATTAATCTTTATAATATCCTTAATATTAGCTTTTAGAATGATTAATAATTGCAATTTTAATGTAGATTTACAGTGACACCAAATTTTATTATAATGTATTCTGTGCTGTTAATGTTAATATTGTAAACATAAGATGAATCTGAGATCTAATTCAGACTCACCACTGAACCAAATTTGGAATTACTAATTTTCCTCCGTGAATATCATTCATTAGTTTATTACAAAATATTATTTGAAAACTAAATCGAAACCTATATAAAAGCAGACTTAATCAAAAACTGATTTATTATTAATAGACTGTGGATTTTTATAAGTTCATACAATTGTAAATATACAAAAATCTAGGAGGCTGTTAACAAATACTAAAATGTACAAAATATAATAAATATAACACAAATTATACTTAGACTGCGGATTTTATGTATATATACTACATATAATTCAAGTTAGAAAATTGAGAAAATTAAATATCGAAACCAAGATTAGAAAATTAAATGCACTTACTGTTATTTGACTTCCAAATCTTCATTCGCATTAAAAAAATTTCATTTTGTATAAAAATCCACAGTATAATTACAAAACATTTTTTTTTTAAATAGGACACTATTATTCAATCTTAAATTTTTCAATTATGTTTGCTAAACTTTGACCCTACACAAAAAATTCACAGTATAATTACAAAATATTTTAAAAAATAGGACACTATTATTAAATTTTAAATGTTTCAATTATGTTTGCTAAAATTTGCCCCTGCATAAAAATCCACAGTCCAATTGTTAGCATTAATTATTCAACAGTATTATAATAGGAATGGTAAATATTAAATTCATTATAAAAATGGTTGACTAACATGAATAATTCATAAAATTGCCCCTCATTAATTTTTATAAACTATCCTCAAGACTGAATATTAAAGATACAACGAAATTAATCATGACTCCATTATACTAATTAAGAGTTGAACCTCCTCCCTCTACTCCGCAAACATTCGTTTCTCCATTTTGGAGCAATGGCGTTGCACGGAAGGTGCACCATCCTCCGAAAGCCGAGCCCGTAGGACGGAGGCGTCAGCTGTATGCACCGGAGTGCAAAAGTTCTAATAGAGGGGAAAGAAAGAGAAGAGAGACGGGAGAAAGGGAAGGTGCAGGCTGCAGATCGCGGGTCCAGGCTGCACCGTGGCCAGAAAGCGTCCCACGGTTTTCGGGGTTCAGCGGGGTTAAAAGGAATTACATTATCGTGAAGCGTTTGGGCGTGGGAGCACGGAACCCCGCTCGAGGATCCGGCGCCGATGCACCCGTTGCACTCGCGACCTACCTTCTGCACTTCCTCCTTCACCCTCTCCGCGCCCGCCTTTTTTAACACAGAGACGCCTTTATCTTTCCATCTGAAACCCCCTCCCCTCGCACTCCCACGCCGCCCTTTGTGCAACCGAAGAAAACGGTTCTTTTGTAGAGAACCGATTCGAAAAGAGACGACAGTATTTTTATTGTGGAGTATCAGCTAATTGCAAAAATTGACCGCATAGTGTTTTCCATTTTCATTGCCTTGGGCCCAAAGTTTTGAATTTTCTGTGACCAACGCATCTTAAATATTGTCAACTGTTAGCTGTCAGAGCGTGTCAAATGATTCAGCACTTCTTTGCCAAGGCTTGCAAAAAATGGTACAAGCTTTGATAGACAACGACGAGCTTATATCGAGTAAATTCTGATATTCAACTCAGAGTTTCGGATTCAACTTTGAGGAACCTTTGCACCTCACCGATGGTTAAGCTTTTTTTTTTTATTTATCACTTATAAACAATTACCTTTTGTAATAAGGATTTTCTGTTGGAGGACCCTCTATCATCTGTCCTGCTGTTCCCCGAAGAAGCTCAGATCTTTTACCTAATTTTTTAGCTTTAATATAACATTTCATGGAAACCTAGTAGAGGTTAATAAGAGAGAGTACAGTATTTTCTCAATATAGGCCCGAAAGAACCGTACGATACACGCTCGCATTTTATTCCCACTATTAGCGGCATCCGTCTTTGATCCAGTGCCTTTTTCGCGCGCTGTCTCTTTCTACGTTCTAAAGAAAGTAATACCCTACGATATAGGCTTGTCTCCGGGCTCGAGGAGAGAGCCTATATCGAGAAAATAATGTATTATGAACTATTCATATATAAATCCATTTTTATAAAGACTTCACAGCAGGGGCGGATTTAGGCATGCAGGTTTGGGACTCCTTTGCGGTAAAAAAATAAAAATAAAAATAATTTCAATAAATTAAAAATTAAGAAAAAAGAAATTATACAAAATTTTTTTGGTACCTAGATGAAATTTTAATCGTTGGTTTTCAACACTATTAGATTTGAATAAAATAATATATGTAATAAAATAACAAAGTTATTTAATGTCTGTTGTCTATCATTTTTCCCATTTAAAAAAGGAAAAAGAAACAGTGTTTCGACAAAATGGTAAAAAGTCGCATTCACTAACTCCAACTTGGCTTAATTAGGTAGAACCTCAATTATCCGACTTTCAATTATCTTCAATGTTTATTAGCCAGGATTCCAATTGCTAAATGAATTAGGTATAAAAATACAGCCGAACTTCGAGTGAAAATTGAACAATGTTATAATAATGTTTAACAAATAATTAGGAATTTCTAATCGAAAATTAAGGTCCGATAATTAAGGTACTGTAAATTGATCTCAAGTGATTTTGACCGACGTCACAAATCAACCGATTCAGCATTCCTCTGTAGACCCTTGCAAAAGGTGTTAGAAGCTCCGAAGGACAACAACGAGTTCACATCGAATAAATCCTCCGGCGTCAACTCGCAAAGAAGATTCGATTCCAAACTCCTGGAACTCCCGAAGCCGAAGCTTCCCTTTCACCGTGGCAGACAATTGCCTAGCGATTCCATTCGAAGAAAGTAGCCAAAGGCGACTGCAAGTTCGCCAATTTAAATGGAATGGAGGCAAACAAACGGCGCCCCTCACTACCCCGGGAAACAAAGAGCCGCAGCCTCGCATCAAGCGTCACGTACGCACGCATATAAATGCGCGACGCCGAGCAGAGTTGACCTAGTGCTCACCTGCTGCACCGTACACCGGCTCTACCTGCCACTTGGTCCAGCTCGTCCGTCTCCCTCTGGAAACTGGTGGCCCAGGGAACAGTGGAACCTGGAAACGAATGGGGAGGCCCTCGATTTTCGGCTGCCTCCGCGGGGCCAGGTGGAGGAGCCACCCGGGAGGGGCGTGTGTGCGACTTTGATCACCATAAATCTGCTTGCTGGGCCGAACGCGGACGGGGGTGGGGTTTGATCGATTGCCGGGGTTGTCCCGATTGATGAATGTTATTGTGGCGCGGGAGGGATGTCCTCTTCGTCGGGAAACGAACAGAAACTATTTATTTCGCGAGATAGGGTTAATTCGAGGTCCTTGAACTTTGGGGACTTCATGAGGTGTTCGTGAAGAGCGAATTGTTCGAAGCTTTTGGTGAAGGATTTGGTGAAGACGATGCAGAGGAACTCGGGAGGTCCATTTTGTCCGAATGTTAACCCTTTCTTTGAGATTTCAAAACTGGGACAGTATTCGACATTTTAGGCTGTTGTGCGCGAACCAAGGAAAGTTAAAAATTTGGGACTCAAAACAGTGGAAAGGGAAAACATAATAATAATTTATTTCTTGTGTACGGGTGAGAAGTGAGAACCCTTTGGTTACAAAAAAAAATAAGAAAAAGAAGATAACAGTATAATACAATATAGTAAAAACAAAAATATATGCAACAATGCAAAAAGACAGAAAGAAAGAAAGAAAGAAAGAAAGAAAGAAAGAAATATAGAAAGAAAGAAGAAAGAAATAATAGAATTGTGAACTATAATAAGAATAATAACAATAAAAATAAAAATAAAAATAAAAAAAATTTATATAATTATAATAATAATAATTAACGCGATGAGTTATAATGTAATAGATTATGAAGTTAAATGGCACTGACAAGGAGATGGCACGAACTGCGAAATCTCGAATGATTTAGTTGTATGTGCGTTGGATGCTTTAATTTTATGAAAAAAGAACCCCAAAAGGATTTGAGTGCAGAGTAGGGCACAAATCAACTAATAATTAAAATTGACTAATCATCTGATTAATCGTTAATCATAATTAATAATCATTAGTTAAACATTTTTGATTGGTTAGTCATGACTTTTAATCATTAGTCATTCGTTATTAGTTATGATTAATCATTAGTTACTATAGTGTGTTTTTCTATATATTAGAAATATGATAACATATTTCAGGATCATCAAAATCGGAGCCTAAATATTTACTATTTTATATTAAAAGTTCATAAAGTATTGAAATATATTTTTTTTATCATTCCGTGGCGTTATTAGTTTATCATTTTTAGTTATCAGTCATATTTAAATTTTGAGTACTCATTTAGCCATTAGTTACGATTACAGTTACTCACTAGTCAATGTTTATTATTCATGTTTAATAAAAATTTAGTCATTAGTCATTAGTCATACTGAAACATACTGTTAGTCAGTAATCATATTAATGATTACAGTTTGCCCAACTCTGTTTGAGTGCATGGCCCAAGACAATCGAAATGTAAAACTAAATGCCATTTTGTTACTAATTGATATTCCATAATAAAAAATATTGTTCTCCTTCTCCGATTCACTTCTTCCCCCCCCCAAAAAATGTTCTCTATTGACAATATTCAAGCATGAGATCAGGAGATCAGTTATTAAAATTTTAAGAATGAATTTCAGTAACAATCTTAGCCAAAATTTAATCAATTTCCAACATATTAGGAAGACACTTTTCCTGCGATGAAAACCAGTCAGTCTCTATTAAATCATAGACTATTTTTCTAATAAACGATAGAGCAGGTGCTGAAGAGTCCCTCGGCACTTTGAAAAATCTCATTTTCATGAAAATTCCCCTCGACTGGGTTTCGATAAAAGTTGAAGTGTCTCCGAGGAACTAATGGGCCAGCCGAAAGTGATTCGAGTTTTCGTACAGCCGCGCGGGCATGAACGATCACTCACACAGTGGCGGGGAGTCAGGTAGGTAAGGTGGGTAGGTGGTAGGTAGGTGCATACGCGTAGCGTGGGAAGGTCCGGCAGCTGAGAGCTGAAGGGGCCCCAAAAAGCGGCTGCAGCTTCTTCTTCTTCTTGCCTGGTGCCGCGGCTGCCCTCTGCCTCGGCCCTTCCGTGAGACCTGCCCACTTCTTCTGGGGATATACGACCCCTCGCCCACCCCCCGACATTCGGGGGCCTCTGGGCCCCGCGACTTTTCCGCTTTTCTGTTTTACCGATTTTTCTGCCTCCTGCGCAACCGCCTTGAAGAAATCTTTGTTTCTAGCTTCGGGGGAGATGGAAAAATTATTTTCCCCTTTCCCATTTTTTTTTGGAAAAGTATTGAAAGGAAGAAGTAGACGTGAAGGTTGAAAATTCGGGGAAAGGAAAATTTTCGGAGGAAATTGCGAAGTCCTTGATTTTTTTTTGTTTGTGGAGGTTTGGATCTCAAAATTAAATCGAGACGATGATTTATGATGAATAGACTGCGAATTTTCATGCAATTATCACAATTCTAAATATGCAAGAATCTGTTAGGCTGTTGACAGATGTTAAAATATACAAAATTTTTATAATTTATTGTATACGGTGACTCACAAATTTGTTTATAAAGAGTATATGAAATTCATTTACACTCTGAAAAAGATACATATTTGCTTTCGTACAATAAAAGTCATGCGAACTGAGCAAAAATTAAACGTGGAAGCTGGAAGCGATTCTATTTGAAAGAAAAAATTGATAGTGTGAGATTCACAGTTAATTAACATTTGGAATAAATATGAACAGCTCTGTCAATTATTGTAACATACGATTTATAATTATAATATACAGTACTTAACAAATAAATGTAAACTTGAATTTTTTATTTATGTATTTAAAAATTGTATTTTACATAAAAATTCGCAATCTAGTGATGGAACACAGTAGATGAGAAGCTTTTGCATTCACATTTTTTATCATTTTGTATATGTATTGTATTTTGGTAGCTATGAAGATCTGCATTATAGATTTTTGTTTAGTTTAGGTTTGTTACAAATGTAGAAAAATTCACAGTTATAAAGATTGAATTATATATTTTCTTTAGTATCGAAATTGAATTCGGAGAAAATGAATAGCGGAATATAAAATATTCTTTGCCGTTTTTATTCTTTTGCAATAGAATATCGATTCTTATTGGAAATCATATGCATCCAAGTTATCAGAATATTTTAACGATGCATGCGACCTTAATGGCGTGAAGTTTTACGTTTGTATTTCGAGCAGAATGATCTACGCGTAGTTTTCGCTGACAGAACACAATGTTTTAACTCATGTAATTTTAAAGAGGTGCATGGTTAACAGAGCGTTCCAATAATGGAGGCTACATTGTACCACAAACGCATCGGCAATTCCACTACAATTGCCTGGATAAAATCTATAGTTCCACTGCGAGAACTATTCTTTCTAAGATTCTAATCCCAGAAATTTCTAATCGCACAGTTCATGACATTTTTACATCTTTCCTCTTTATGGTCGCGAGAAGTCAAAACAGGGGTAGGAAACGATTCCGGAAATATCTGATCTGATACTCTAATTAAGGGCTATAAAACCACCCTGAAAAAAGGCAATACTTACGAATTTTTTTGTGGTGCAAGAAATAATGTAAACACTCCTGATTTTTTTTTAATATCATATAGAAATCCTAAAGAATTGAAGAATTAAATTGATAAAAAATGTACATATTATAATTCATCAGCTGCAGCCTAGCGTAGATTCTTTCTTTAATTCGAAAAATAATGAAAATGGCAGTATTGTTGAAAAAGAGGCAATTTTCACCCGAAAAAGTCGCAATAAAATGCTTCTAAAAAATTTAGAAAATTAAAAATTACACGAACTAAGTTTTAGCTAATGTATTATAATTTGAATATTCTTTATCAATTTCATTTTTTGATTTTCCAGAATTTTACAGTAGTTTCGGTCAGCAAAGTATAAAGTCAACTTGTCAAATTTCTATTTTTTTACGTGAAAAAATTGTGTGCAACTCTTCAAGCATATCTCTATAGCATACAAAAAATCGGGAGCGTTTACAATATTCCTTGTACCACAAAAAAATTCTTAAAAATAGCTTTTGTTTCAGAGCGTTCAATGCGGCATGGAGCATGCAGGGCGTTAAAATACGTAATGATTTCGCCATGCCGCAATCAACGATGAATAGTAAAAAATCCTCTAAATTCATCACGGAGAATATTATAAAGCCTCGCATCGCAGACAAATAAAATTGTCGCAGCACGTGGACCAATATAAAAAATCATAGATACCATAAAGATTAACAAATAGGTGTAATTCCAAAGTCCCATCAACAGAACCCCACATTTCATAATTTTCCTGGATCCCAGCATTGAAATCTTGTCTTTCAACGCAGCCGCCGCGCCGCACAGTGGTTTGAATCGAGAAATTTAGTGACTTTTTTATATAACTTTTGAACCATAATGTATATTAATACCAAATTTGAAATGAATACTATAGAGGGGATGGGTTATTACTAGGTTAAGAGAAAAATGTGATAACAATAACGGTTTTATAATATAACAATAATAAGATATAATTAATAACATAAAATATTTAAAAAATAATATTTTGTTATGCTTTGTCAGTATTCACTCTCAAATTCTTTTGTTTATCATTATTTATTTATAGTCCGTGTAATTGAAAGACGTTGCTGCCTGAAACATTTACAATTAGTACTTTAAATATATTTTTAATACTTCTAAGTTTTTAAAAGAAATATTGATCTTTTCAGATATTCTCGTGTGCAAAAATAAATAATCACCCATATCTCTCTTTGAATCTTTCAAGGTTTTATATAAGTCGTTATTTTTGCGATAAGCTTGCATTTTCACAGAACAAATAATATCTAAATAACAAAGAAGAAAATGTCAAATGTAAAAAATGACTTACGTAAGAAGTTTTTAAGTCATTTGTACTTACCAAACAGAACTAATGAAGTATTATGTAGATGTAAAATAAAATAGACCAAAATAGTATAACAAACAACACTAAATAATATAACTTAAATTTAATTCACACACAGTAAAAACACTAATATAACTTAAGTTTAGTTCATAAAGAAAATTAAAACACTACGAATTATTATTAGAACTAAACATGAAATGATTAAAACGAAATAAAAATGAACAGTAACTTTCAACACGCGAAAAATGCTCTGACAGTCTCACTGTGGACGTTCGAATGGTTCTCTTTTAACTGAATGCAGACAGAAAGTCGAAGACTCATTAGAAGGCTTATCTGTACCATAGCATAAACATATCAAGTGACTCTAATTCAAACAGTTCTTTGAGAAGAACTCTGCATCGGTTTGAGAGGTTGGGTCGGAGAATACGAATGTAGTGCGTAAAGCAAAAGCGATTGCTACGTAACATCGACAGCTTTGAACTATAATAATTTGAAAAACCGGACGAAGGTGGAACTGATTTTTGCATGTTTATGTAGAGGAAAGTTTACTGAAAACATTCTAATTTGTTAGAAAGTGGGACTCCTTGGGACTTGAAAGATATCTCTTAGTATTTGTACAGAACTTTGAGAATTGTTTATATTTCATTTAGCATTATTTTTTTAATATATTCGATACAGTAACTATTAATGTAAGGCATCATTTTGTATTACGAAAGAATACTCTTTATTTAAAAAAAAAACACGAAATAAGAATATTGAGTTAGAGTATCAGAATACTTTAACAAAAAAAACAATTTCATGGGATGAAAAATACTCCTTCTAAAATGTTTAACTTTAAGTGTCCATTGCCACTATTCTTTCCATTAGATTTAAGTAATATTTTTATATTCGAGACTAATGGACAATTAGTAAATAATACACATACAGTAGATATCAATATGAGGTTGACTTTTTGGCAAAAAGTCACTAAATTTTTCGATCCAGACCACTGTGCGCCGGTCAAAACGAAATTCCCCGTCGACGAATCGCATTTCTTCATAGGTCGGCGACGCGCGACAAGAAGCACATGGGAAGGTGGTTTCCACGGTGATTCCCAATCGCGGATGCGAGACGTCGCGGCGGCGACAAGGACAACCGGGGCGACCAGGGACGACATCCTGTCCCTTGAATTGAAAGGCCGGGCATTCGGTGAAGGTCTCATTATTAATTGTTCGAGTTCCTGCTCAAACACTGGAGATTAAATCCGGGAGGAACTAATCCGGCACGTAGTGCCTCTTTATTCTCCCCCTGTCCCACGTACCGAGGCATCCACGCACACGCGTACACCGATACACCGATTCTCACGCACGGACGATTCCGCGCTCGCGAGCGCGTTCCCTCGCAGACGAGAGCCACTGTGAATCGCAAAGAGACGCGTGCGTGTGTCTCCTTGGAAGGTAAATACCACGGGGCCGAGCGCACCGAGCCCCCCTCCCCCCACCCACCGCGTAATCGTAGAAATTTCGTGAATGAAATTTCAGACCGAACCCCTTGTGCCCCGCCGTACCTGGAATGCTCCTCGCCGGGGGAGGACTGTTGATCGAAATATGCCAGCGAGACGCGCTGGACCCGCCAAATCGTGGGAGAATCGTGGATCCCTTGGATCGTGGTTCCAAAGGGCGAAATATAATTAGGGATTTATGACGTGCGCGACCGGCGAAGAATGTTTCGCGGCTGTTCACGCATTAGCGTTCTCCGGTTCGCGGGGGATGGAATTCGACCCTTGCCGGGAATCTTGACGATTTCGGACTTGCGGCTCGTTCGGAGGAACGGAGACAGTTTTATGCGCGGCTTGAAGCTTTTAGGTAGGGCCTAGATTGATGAGCTCGGTAGGAAACAGGCACATCTCGCAAGAAGATGCTCGCAAAGAGATGGGAATGGGAAGAACTATGGGCGAAGTGGACAACGTGTCCCATTTTCGAAGATTCGCAGTAGTTAAGAAATAGTGCGCCAATCGGAAAGGCTAAAATGCAAACATCTAATATAACTGCTTTTCCGTACCAAAGAGTAGATACAACAAGAAGCGGCATGGTACATCGAGGAAGAAACCACTTTTAGAGAGAGTTTTACTTGCACTTTTAAGTAAAACTTGTAAAACTAAGAGTTTCTTGCAAAAACTAAGACTTTTACTTGCAAATGAAGTCTCACAAGGAAACATCATAATCATCATTTAAACCATTTCTTTCATCATAGTATCTAATATAGAATCCGAAATTGAAAATTTTAAGATGTCATGTTGTAAATTTCAAGATATCAAATTACAGTGTTAGAAATTTTCAGAGTTAAAATTAAGAATTTGAATTTAGAAATTTTAAGTTTTAGGGACTTCTTAAAGTTAAAATTAGAAGTTTAAGAATTTCAAGTTGGAAATTTAAAGGTTTGAAGCTGGAAAATTGGGAGATTTCAAGATTTTTCAAAAGTTAAAATTGAGGATTTGAAGGATTAAAGTTAAAGATTTAAAAAATTTTAAATACTATAAAAATTTATGTAATAGAACCTTTGGTATTTATTTATTTAATTATGAACGGGTGAACATCCTTTGGATTACAAAAAGAAAGTGATTTACAATTTGTGCAGCATAAAGTAGCGTAAATTATAAGTATATACCGTTAAGGAACTAGTTTTTTATCATTTTAGGGACCTTCCCGACGTAGTATATTTTTTTAACCTGATAAAATCCTAAACCATAGAGTTTTTTTTATTATTAAAAGATAAATTTATATTTTGTTTTCAAGAAAAGATTTTAAAAGGTCGAAAATAAGTATAATTGAAATATTTACAAGCTATAGAATAATAAGGTGATTGGGAACTAGTTTTTGATCATCTAAATTATATGTATAGGACCTAATTTTTGATCATCTAAATTACATAGGAACTAGTTTTTGATCAGGCGAGGAACTAATTTTTAATCATCTTTAATGCATTGGAACTAATTCCTCATCATGTGCTGTACTGATTTTTGATCGGGTGTTTTTTGCATAAATGTTAAATAAAAATCATAAAACATACTCAAAAATATGTATGCACTTAAATTTTCAGTAAATCCTCTTCTTCAAAACTTAAAATTGTTAAACCAAGTCTTCTAATGAGTCTTCTCTTTGTATTTTTACACTAAAGTCGTGAGAGGTTATTACATCTATCATTAGCAGCACCCTCTGATAATACATTATAATTTATATTTTATACAGCTTCTTTCAAATTTTATTCAATGTACTTTTTGTAACAGGTCTTCTTTTTACTTGCTATTTTCGCTATTTGATCTCTAACACCTGTACTAATTAAAAAGAAATAAAAATAAACAAAAGAAGCTTGTGGTAATAAAAATAAACTTACTTTATGTATAATAATGTAAATTAACATTTTTTTTGCTATTTTGTGTCCTAACCTATTTATTATTTAGGTGATCAAAAAACTAGTTACAGGAGAAAATACTGGAACTAAATAATTGATCACTAATTTTTAAATATAAATTATATATATACTATTCAAATTCTTGCTCTACATTGTAAATAAACTATTTAATAAGCGAAATGTATGAAAATAACCTTCAATAGTTGCAACAGCATAAAAAGATTGACTGTATTACTGACGATACTTTCAGTACTCTCTAACGCCGATCAATTCAATAAAGTCTTTCTGCAAGTGTGCTACCTTTCACATTTATTTTCACAAAAACGCACAATACTACTCATACTTATATTTTTGAATAGTCAATCTTTACTTCAGAAATTATTTTAAATAATTACTTGTTGACATTAAAAAGAATGATTTATTTCACAAACTGATCAAATACTAGTATGATTTAGAATGTTTGAACTGAACTGCGTAGTAATTAATTTGGATCTTGAAAGAAGTGAGCGAGTTACCAAGAAAAAAAAATCAGTTTCATGATAAACACTGTTAGCTAATTTGCATATATGATCGACAGCACCCCACATACAAAATTCAGTTGTATGCAGTTGCAGATGAAAAAGTGAAAGTTTTTTAAATGTTCTAAGAGGAATTTTGACTTTAGAGGAATTTCCCTCTCAAATATCCTTGTTAACATATTTTGCGACTTACACCGATCGACTTCTGAGCCCTCCAAATTTATAAAAAAAAAATCACTATCCCAAAAAACGTCGTATCAATCGGTCTCAAAATCGCGAGAAGCTTCTATTCGAAACCGCGGTTCATCGAACCGGAAGTGGCGCCGCAATCGGTTCGCCAAAAATGCCCGACAAAAACAGCCTCTGGCGATGTAGGATGGGGTTACCAAGAAACGCGTGAAACCGACGAGATCCAGTTTTAAAACGCGCGGCACCGATCTTCAGAGAAGCGGTGTCCGCCGCGCCGCGCCGCGGTCCCGAATTCGAATGCGGGACAGGAAGCAGCCTCCCCCGTTTCGCCCGCAGAAACGACCTTCCCCTTCTCCTGCTCGGGGCCCGACCGGTCGCTCCTGGTCCCCGTAAGCGGGAGGGGGCCGCCGAAAAAGGCGCGCAACAAAACACAATAAAAAGTGCTTCCTTCCGTTCCGTTTGCGGATCCTGCATCTGGCTCTCGGAGGCCGATTGACTGGACCGGCCACTCTCGCGTCGATATTCATCCTTTCTCCTTTCCTTTCCTACCCGAAACCTCCGCCCTCGGCCCCCTCGCGCCACCCTACGATACACGGGGCCCCGTCGCTGGGCCCGTGGCTCCCTATCGCCCTCTTTCCCACCGCGAGGTGTACGGCACCTTCTGGCGCGCGAAAACACAGTCTGTCGGTGGATCCTTTCGATTCCCTCCGCATCCTCCGCGCCTCGTCCATTGTTTTTCGGACGATCTTTGGGACCGGAGGATGCTGCGTCCTTGCTTGGTCCAATCTGCGGAACGGATTGCGCAGGTAGGCAGAACCAGCGTGGAACCGTGCGCGGATTTATACGATGGGTGGCCGATTCCACGCCCACCGAGGACGGGCCCCGATGTTTTGGGCCGATGGGAGATAGGGAATTTTGATAGGGCGACGATTTGCCCGCGAAAGAAGATTTGGTTCGTTCCAAGGGAAGGTTTAGTAAAATTTCGCAGGGTTTTGGTGATGCTTTTGATAAGGGATGAGCGAAGATATTTGGGGAATTGGAGGGAAGATTGAGAGGAGTGACTGATGGAGATTGAAAATAGGATAGGAGGATTTTTTTTTGGTGGTTGGAGCTTTCGATTTTTATTTGGAGGATCTGGGACTGTGATTGTTTGAGGTGGGATGGGAAAAATTTGTAGAGTTTAATTTCGGGTCATTTCATGCGAAATTGAACATTTTTTGGAGTACCTTCTCAGATTTTTGGTGATGCTTTTGATAAGGGATGAGCGAAGATATTTGGGGAATTGGATGGAGGATTGGGAGGAGTGACTGATGGAGATTGAAAATAGGATAGGAGGATTTTTTTTTGGTGGTTGGAGCTTTCGATTTTTATTTGGAGGATCTGGGACTGTGATTGTTTGAGGTGGGATGGGAAAAATTTGTAGAGTTTAATTTCGGGTCATTTCATGCGAAATTGAACATTTTTTGGAGTACCTTCTCAGATTTTGGTGAAATTTGGATTCTAAATCTTGGGTGTTGCAATCCTGGCTACAATGAATCTTGAATATAGCTTTAGGAATGTATTTTGCGTGGGAAGTTTAAAGATACGTATATATTCAAAGGAGTTGTTCTTCCGAGAATATGAAAGTATCGATTAAGAATAAAATCAATTATGTTAACAACGCAAAAATTGAAAAGCTGTTTATTCAACAACTAGAATCTAAACTGTAACGACGTTATACAAAAAGGTTTATAAATCAATTTAGAAACGTTTTTATTCTTTTCTTAGTTAATTGTTCTTTCGCAACAAAGTTAATATTAATTGAAAAGTTCACAACACGATCAATTGTAAGGTGTCCATATTTTTGAAAGGCTGTCCGTAAAGAGAACAAATAAAGCTGTATCCTCAATTTTTTCAAATTTTTTAATATCGCCTCGCTATAAAAAGCCGTCATTTGGTTATAACAATTGTAAAATAAATAGTTCAGAAATTTTTGTTTCAAATTGAAATAATTGGTATTACATACTCCGATGTTTTTAGTATAAGAACCCAGAGGCACAGTTTTATCACTTTGCCAGTCCAAGAGTTAAAATTGTTAGAAAAAAAGTGAACACTAAAGTTCAAAGAGTTGTAAAATCATCAATGTCTAGAATTTTTAAACATCCTTTGACTTACATTTATATATTCCTAAGAACTACAACATATTCAGATTTCACAAAAATCTGAGATGATACTCCAAAAAGTATTCGATTTCCGAAAGAACCGAATAATTATTTTTTTTTAATTCTGAAAAGAAACATTTCCAGTACATTTACCCTAAAACCAACTAATTCATCTTAATTGTAAAATTCACACCAAAAAAAAACAACTTCGTTTAACATACTGTAAGCCGTTCCATAAGTTCGAATCCATCATTGTATTCAAAATTTCTAGATTTGATCTAAACCTTTAAATACTAAAAACCCAAATAAATAAATAAATGCAATCATTCCCCTTATTCCACAACTTCTAAAAACATTAGATATACCATCCCTAATCCCTATACAATAAAATTTGTTCGCCTTTTCATTAAAATTCTTTCCATTTTATGACGCCGGGACTTATGAAGCAACCTATTTAATAATAAACACCCTCAATCCGCCAAAATTAACCCCATCCTCCCCAAAACTCTTCCAAAAGACGTTCACTAGAATTTCTGTGAACAGCGGCGGTGCGGATAAATGCCGCGAGACGTAAATACGAAAGGAGGCTGCAAGTGGCGTCGTGGAGCGGAAAAAAGAGGCTAACCAGAAGGGGGAGAAGATTTTGGGGAAAGGGCGAGAGAGGCGAGAAGGTCAGAGGGGCGGCGGGCTGAAGGAAGAACGCGGTGGGAATGGTCGGAAGAGGGAGGGATGTAGTGGGCGGAAGTGGCCCGTACAGGGAGGCTGCAACCACCTTGGCTTCCGCTATATTGAGGGCCACCGATACACACAACCACCTTGTGCCTCTTCCTTCCTCTCTCTCGCTCTCCCTCTCTCTGCACCCCTCGTACCACGTGTTACGTTATGCCTAAAGTGTATTCCACTTACTTCTGCGAAGAGAGGCCTAAAATAAGTGGTCCTCTCTCGTGGCCCTACGCGCTCCCTCCTTTTCCTTCCTTGTTTTCTTTCCTCGTGCCCCACGATATTCAGGATCCCTGGACCCCTCCGTCTCTTCCGCTTTCCGACTAGTCCCTCCGCCCTCCGGGGATATTTATTGTCTAATTAATGCGGCCAAAATAGAACGCGGGCCTTTGGGGTGCCACGATTTCTCAGACGCTGTGCTTCGAATTATGGATTCGTTTTGAGATGGGATTTTGCGGACCGCTGACGCTCGATTTTTTTAAGGAAATATTTTTTAGTTGATGGAGGAGAATTTTCGAAATGTGTGCTGGGAAATTATTCTGAAGAATCTTGACGAAAAAATGTCGATATTACATGTCGATAGTCGCTTCAATCGCTTGGAACACAAAGTACCAGACCGTTTTTTTTTATTTCTGCGACTTGTATCGCCGCGCCGCGAGGAGAGAATGACTTTCGATTCTTCTTTTTTGCGCACCGCGAGTTCATTCTTCCTCTTTACCTTTGCTTCCCTTCCTCCCTTCGTTCGTCAACCGCAAAGGGTTGACTCCGACGAGCCCGAACAACGAAGTAGAATAATTTATAAAGGAACCGTGTCCGGCTACGCAGAAACAACGCCATTCTTCGTATCCTCCCGATCTTCTATTCTGTTCCTTTATTTGCAGCATCTGTCCCGTCTTCCTCTCTCGGACGATCCTCAGCATCTTTTTCTTCCTTTCTTCTGGAACATCTTGCAGCCATTCAGGCGGCGAAGGTTGGGCGCGTGAGAAGGCAAAAGGTGGTATTGTGACGTCTTCATTTCCTTCCTTCTTCAACAATGTTTTCGATACTTCGTTGACAAGGAAGAGGACTACGAAAATTCCACGCGACTTTATCTCTTCTGCTCTTTTTCTTTTCATTATTTGAGTACTTATTGTGCCAGTTTTGGACGAGAAAGAATCGAAAATTTATTCTGGTGTTCCTTGGAAAATTAGGCGAACATTGAGTATCTTGAGCTATGAAATCAGAATTGGAGATGTTTTTTAAATTAGGCGACTCGTTCAAATAACTGTATTTTATATGATTCTACAGCCCTTGATCAAAAAAATTTACGATTCTTAATATTTTTCGTGTTTTTAGTGAAATTTAAAAATCT
Organism: Perdita meconis; assembly: GCA_030770465.2. NCBI lineage: Eukaryota > Metazoa > Arthropoda > Insecta > Hymenoptera > Andrenidae > Perdita > Perdita meconis. The sequence goes on from JASKOS020000001.1 coordinate 4,016,947, forward strand.
GAACGAAATCCAATTGCAAATTTAAATAATTATTAGTGTGTGTCATATGCACATATTAATAATTTGTATATTATAATATATAATACATTATTATTTAATTAATATTATTCAGTAGTTATTAAAAATTATTATTAAACACGAAAAGTGTTGAAAGTTTGTCAGTGATTCTAATTTTTTGACCATCGACTGTATTTATGAGAGATAATTAACTTACCTCAGAGGAACTGCAAAATTATTTAGAAATTTTGCACTTAGAAAAACGATTTTTACTTTCGTACTTCTTTTAACATATTTATATAACTGTGTGGCAAACGCAGAATAAGAAAATTTGTCAAGAAAAGGGTGAAAATTTAACAAAATTAATGCAGCTAAAAACTAATAATTAATCCGTGAAAAAATTAAAAATTATTCCTAATAAGTTTCTAAAAATATTAATAAAAGTATCTAGTATAAAAATTCAAATGAAACTAAAAATATTGAATTTCTATTCAACTTGCAACAATAATTCTTTCAACTACCTAAATAATACCATTTCCTATTTCACAAAGTATAATTTTATAGAGAATAATAATTTACATTTCTAAGAAAATGTAGGATTAAAGTCAACTTTTATAATCCCAGCTCGAGAAAAATTTCCAAGAAAAGGGTGAAGATTTAACAAAATTGACGCTGTAAAAAAACTGATAATTAATCTGTATTGTTTCTAATAAATTTCTAAAAATATTTATAGGAATAGTTAGTAAAAAAACTCAAACGACTTACAATAACAGTGCTTCAAAATGAATAATATCTATAATTTTATAGCTTTGATATTATAGCTTTATAATCAAAATAAATCGTACAATATTAACATTTTTTAAGAAGGAATTAAAGTCAATTTTTGCAATTACAGTCTGCGAAAAGTTTCTCAGAAAAGTGTGAAAATTGAACAAAGTTGACGGCAGTACAAAACTAATAATCAATTCGTGGAAAAATGAATAATTATTTCTAATAAATTTCTAAAAATATTAATATTTAGTATAAAACTTCAAATGAAAGTAAAAATATTGAATTTCTATTCGACTCGCAATAATCTAAATAATACAATTTTCCTATAAAACAAAATATGCTTTTATAAAGAAGCACATCCTACCATTTTTTCTCTTGTTAAACACAGGGTGCCCAACCTTCCAAAATACATTAACGAAGGAGATGATAGGTTGTATCCACCGTGTTGCTTCTCCACTCCTCCCACGCGTCCGAAGCGTTCAGCTAAATGAATTAAGCCGCGGAACAGAATTAATTAAAATTCGTGGCGAACGGTCAGCGGGGGTGGATAACGCCGTGGGTCACTCCGCAGCTGACAAGATAATCGTCGGGGGCCCTGTCCACGGGGCCCACGTCAGTTGGTCGATTCCGTTGAAATGGATGAACGCGGCCTAATGAAGCGAGAAGACGGATCGCCCCTCCACGCCTTATTTATCTTCATTGCTTAAATACTGCCGCTCGATCTTTCGCAGTCGGGAATCGCGAGCTAATTAATTTCGTAGTCTCTGTTCGTCTCCCAAAGGACTCGGTGTTCTCCTGCCTTTTCCTCCTTATTTGCGTGACGGGCAGCAGTCCGCGAAGCCCCAAGCTTGGATCCGATGCGAAATCCTTCGATTGTTTGACTGAAAACGAGATGAATGGTGCTTAAATGCGTTCGAATGCACTGAGGAAAAATGCATGCTGCTCTGATGCATTCAGTGTTGCAATTTTTTTTCTGTCCTTCAGAAGTTGAATTTTATGGGATTCTATCTTGTCAAATTCAAATTCAAGCTGTGGGATTTGGTTTTGGAAGCTATTATGCTTGGCAAGTGAATTTGTTCAGTTCTTGCCATTGACTTTATGCTTCATACTAAAAAATCAAATTAAGTTATCTGCTAATTTAATAGTAGGCATTAAGTATTAAAATTTGGAGATTGTTAAATAATTTTGTAGTATATTTGTTCGGTTGACAAATAAATTCTTTGCGTTTTATAGAATGGAATAAATGACAAACACTGAAGGAATTTATTTGCCAAACTAATATTTAGAAATTATTATTATTATTTGGAGATACGATTTTATGATCGTCAGTAAGATAAATAAATTTTGTGAAGTTTCGTAAATTTTGAGGAAACGTCGATATAAAATTCAGTATCTACTTGTATATAGGAAAAAAATTCAATAATCGAGTTACGCGATTTTTATAAAAAAATAAAACGTAAAAGAATCTCGAAGTATATAATTATTTAATTACTGTTGCGATCATCTTCTCCCTCCATTGGCAAATTAATGGCGTTGGTCTCATCTTATTTTGTTTACGCTTAATTATTAATTATTATACGACAGTTGATTTTGGTCGCGTCGGCGTTAAAATTCCGGATTCGCGCAAGATGCGTACGTTAATTAAACATTGAACGCAATCGTGACTCCACGACGCTCGCCGATTCAGCGATCGTGATTCATTATTAATTAGCGATTCAACGAGCGTTGCTATTCACTCCCCCGTGATTTAACCATTATCCACCTGCGAATTAATCGGCGATCAAACCACGGCTATTAATTATCATCGTGCAACGGCTATGATATAGTAACGACGGTAATAACAATTAATAACCAGCGATTGCGATCGGATTGTATTAACTGGGGATTTAGAATAGCGCCGGCTGCGGTCGAAGAATTTTTGCGATTCCGTGAAGGAGGATTTAACGTATAATGTGGATTTTCGTCATGCCATTTACATTTCGCGATCGAGGCTCTGAATACGAAGACGAAGTCGAAGGCCTCGCGACTCGCGGAGAGGCGAAGGTGAGGAAGGCGATACGGAGGCCGTTTACCTCGAAAGAACCGTACTTTGGGAAAGTCGACGGCGATCATACTTAATGAGTGTGAGCTGCGTTTGCTGTGTGAGCCGCTGTGAGCTCGAGAATCGATTCTATGTAGCGGCGAGCTTATATAAAGTAGAAATCTTTCTGATGCCACAATATAATTTATGTAACCCATGTATAATTTGTGCAGATGGATTTGTTTTAAATGAAATCATAAACAAATTCCGTTTTTTTTTTTTTAAATAAGAATCTTCAATAATTTGACAATAATTTTCATTTGAAATTTATCCAGACCCAGAGAATTTTCTATTAATGATACAAAATTTGATCATCCACAACTCACTGTATGATAGTCCTTCGATGAATGAAACAGTGGATTACGAAATACAGTGTTGACTCGAAGAACGGCTGGGTTCCAAACCGAGCGCAGCCCTTTTTCGAGTCGGGTTTGATCTCGGTCGCGACGGAACGAGGAGACTTGTACCGGCGAAGAAGTGGTGAGAACAGAGAAATCCCTTTTTCGAATCAAACTCAGGCGTCGCTCTTTGAGTCAAACTGTAAGATTGTCCTTATATCGAAGCAGTACTGTACACATCAGTATTAACTATTACTATTAATGTCTCGCCTGACTTATATAATAAATCCAGCAATTCAGCAACACTTGCAAAGTACTAGAATACATAATTCAAAACAAACACAACATACTTTTCAGCCTCAGTCATCCAGAGACCCTGAAACTCCTTGAACCACTAAACTGTACCCAACCAGAGTTGGACAAAATGTAATCTGATTACAAATCACAAATTGTGATTAAAGTGTAATTACTAATTCAATTGCACATTATTTTCTGTAATTGTTAATATTTATTGACTGCGCAGATAAATTGTAGTCAGAAAAAATTAACGATTAAAAATAAAAATAACTCATAATTGAACGATCAATGACAGTTTAATCACAATTTGCGGTATGTACTCAGATTACATTTTGCCAACTCTGTACCCAACTAACACAAATCCAAAATTTCTAAACCCAAAGAACCACTCTAAACAGATCTACTCTATCTAATCTCTCAATTTTCTCAGCCACCACAAAGCCGGATCCACAAAACGACAGAAAACTAAAAGACAAAATAGGAGAAGTCGCAGGCAGGTGTCTGAATAAAAGAAAAGACACAGAACCGTCGGAGAAAGGGTCCCCAAAGGCGGAGGGTCGAAGGGAAAGGGCCGCGGGTAACACGTCGATCGCGGCGTGGGTGATTAAAGCGACACGGGAATCCATGGTGCCCACCGTTTTTACCATAACAATGGCGCGTTCGTCATAGCCGCAAGCGCCTGTATTGTTTCCACGGTTTCCCACACGCGGCTGCTACGTGACGCGAATCCATCGCGCTAATGGGAGTGCGTTGAGCGTACGCTGCAAGCTGGCCCCGCAATCGCGGCGACGTCGCGCGTCCATGATTTATCGTCGACGAAGACGCGATCGTCGATCCTCCGCGGTCGCGGAATCGCCTGGATCCCTGGGCGTCGTGGGGATTCCGCTCCGGGTAGAAGCGGTAATTAACGGGGCCGGGGCTTGATTAACGCGAAGGTGAAGGTGCGCGGAGGCGCTCGCGATAAGGAAATATGGCGGAGGTACTGATTAGTCGTCATTTTTCGCGTTTGATTAATGACGGCGACGGTGATTGTCCACTGTTAATTAGGGGCGCTCGGTTCCCTCGTTACGGACTCGTGCTTCGTTGAAGATTATTAGCGGCTTGGGGTTGATTCCGTTGGATGGGAGATCGATTTTATTCTGCTGGGGCTGAGAGTTAACGTGTAAATAAAAATTCATATGGTGCGAGGGAATTTAACCCTTTGACACCGGCGATTTTTCGATTCAGTTACTGTAATAATTAATTCAAAACATTATCTTAGGTTTCCTGACTATATTTTACAAAAAGTTAATGAAGAATATGTGAGGGCTTATCTTCTACTTTCTAAATGGTATAAGATATAAAACATCAGGGATATAAAACAATAATTATTCCAAAAATAATTGTGGTGTGATTTTTCTTTTGACTATGATTAACAAAACTACTAATAACTCAAACTATTTGTGCGTTTTATGATTCTTTAATATGGATATGACACACATTTTAAGACCAAGAAACATTCAAAATAATGAAGCTTGCGTAATCCACGGAGTGTCAAAGTGGTCACTGATTTTCAAGATGGTGAACACAATAATTTAAGAGAAGATCAATATTTTTAACTAAAATCGTAACTAAACATGTAAAATACTTTTCTCTGCATGGTGAATCTCACGCATTAAAATTATGTAACTGTAACCATTTTTATTAAGCCTCATTTACACAATTGTTTCAGAAAAAATTCAAAGAAATTAATATTTATTGTATAACTTCGTGAATTTTTATTAAAATTTTTCCACAAAGTTCCACATTGTAGATTTTGAGTCTAACGATACTCACTTAGAACGATTTTATTTTCAGATGATTGATATAATCAGAATTATATTCACCATCCAATGTCATGTTTGACACTGCATAATGCATTTAATTTTCATTACGTTAGATGTTTCTTGGTTTTAAAATGTGTGTCATATCCATATTAAAGAATTTTAAAACGTGCAATTTTTTTGAGTTATTAGTAGTATTTTTAATCACACTCAAAAGGATTCTTTGTCACAGCAATCTAATAAACCTATATACCCCCTTAAAGTGTTATGGGGTTGATTGGGACTTGTGAGAGTCTCAAGAATTCGATTTTATGTTAAAAGACATTAGTTTTAAAGTTCTATTTGACTCTGCAATCTTAAAAAAATTTGTTCCCGTGGCCGGTGTTCCTCCTTTTTTCTCGGTTCCTACATATGTATATAGAAATGCTTTATAACAGTGTTGACAGTCTGCCCCTGATAAGAGACACTCCCTGGGCCTGCTTTAGTATCACTAATTGAGGCATCAGAGTTCAGACATTTAGGTTCTTCATCTCCTAAGTCGAAAGTTACGTTCTCCCGTGCCAGGATATTTTGTACGCGGTTTCAGTATGAATGGAAGGTTCAAAGACTCCCAGAATCTTGTCTCCCAGAATAAAGGAAGCATTGTGACATCCGACAATGACCATCCACCGTTCCCTCAAATAATGGCCGTTCATTCCCAAAATCCGACGCGTCCCGTTCGATCAGTCGTAGGTCTTTCACCGGTGGCTTCCCAGCGTACGCGGCGATGTAGGTAAAATGGAAATCACCGTCGCGTTTTTTGTTCACCATCGAAAAATTCAGATTCACCTGGGAGGCCAGCCTCGAAACCCGTGTTTCCGTGGCGACCGTCGAATGTGACTGAATTGTTGAGTGTTTTACGGAATATATTTTTCAACTGACGAGACTCTTTCTCCACGATTTCGACAAAAAACAGGAGGCAGTGGAATTCCACTTTCGAAATCCTTCGATAACTTTCAAATTCTTTATTGTAATCCCTCAACGAATTCAAACGAAATTAACTCTATAAGATTTAAAAATTGATAGACTTGAATAAACTTGATCTATGATCTGCAAAATGAGAGCTGAAAAACTTCAAAATCAAAAACCCTAGAAACTTTTGAGCATCTGCTCCTATATAAAAGGTTATTTGGAAATAAAAAGATATCTACTACATGTCCTAAAATTTTCATTAAAATCAGCGGCCCGAAGTTGAGGCCCTCAATTTGACTTTAAAATCTCCCCCACCACTCGACCTAAAAAAAAATAATGTACACCATAAATTGTATATCCTTATACCCACTAACTTCTGTAAAAACGTTTTTTTTTATAGATTCACTTTTTTGCGAGATATTCTAATTTTTCAAGATAAAGGAAAGAGTCTGTATACTAAAGAAAAAAATTATAAAACGAAAACCTAACCAAAATCTAAAATGTGGCAAAGAAGAAGGCGACCAGGTCAAAGCCCAGGAGTTGATATCGCAATCCTCTCGATTACCCCATCACTCGGTGATAAATTCCTCGACGAACCTCCTCCTCAGGTGTCACGAAAACTCATCTCCCGAAATTTTTTTCGCCCGAACCCCCGTCGCATAATTCGAGATGCAAGCGAAAGGGATGCTCCAGCTGTACCCGCAAAATTCCTGAGGCCCATATTTTTTCGGTACGCGCGCATTCTTCTGGTCCGCTTGGAGAAGAGACTAGAGCTCCTCGGGGCGTTTCTTCAACCCGTTACTCGCCTCCCTTCTGTGCGGTCACTCTATAGAGGCCTATTAATTTCCAATGATCTTCGGGGTAACCAGCTGCTGAACGTCGAGAAGAAAAGGGGGGGAGCCAGCGGAGGGGGAGAGAGAAAGAGAGGGAAGAGATCCTCGAAGGTCGAGTATCGATGCTCTTCTCCCGGGTTCCATCCCCGCTCTTTGTCGTCCGCGAAGATACGTCTCGTTTTTAACCGAGGAACCCAGCAGGCCCCTAAGCCCCCTCCCCTCGGCCATCTCCCCCCTCGTTTCACCGTGTTGCCTCATCCCGACGAAAAGAAAAGCGAAGAACAGATGCTCCTACAGAGCTCTCCTCTTCTCCAACCGACGCAGACGGTTGCGCCGCAGGTAACGCGGCAGTCAGATGCAAATCGACGCTTTTCCTACGCGGTCTCCTTCCTCCTGGGGCCCCACCATTGTGCCGCCTTTTTTCTCGGGCCCCTTCTTGCACGGACCACCTTCCACCGAGGAGGATTCGAGGAGCGCGGGGAAACCTGGCGCGGGCGAGACGATCTCCATGGAAATGGGCCTTTTGTTGGTGCAGGGACACTGAGGCTTTTGTTTTGCCTCGCTGTGGTTAGGAACGTTCGTTACGCTCGTGGAGGAGGAGGGGTTTTTGAGGGGTCCTAGAGCTCGTCACTGGTCACCACGAAATTGGGGGGTGGAGGACCCATTATCGTCTGACACTTCAATATTATTGGAATGTCTCGATAATAACATTACCGAAGGCTGAGGGTAATCATTATCTCGTCAGGAAAAATTTTGGGCCCAAAGCAATAACAAATACTAAATATTTTCCTCTTTTAAAATTCTATTTACAAACTTTCCCGTAATGAAATCAAAAACTATAGCCACGTTCTGTCTAATAAAACCTTTAAAATAAAGATATTTCATATTTTAAGGCCCAATTGAGGACCCAAACAGTCCTCCAGGCCTAATTCTCTACATCTTCTGTCTTAAAACTCCACCTAAACACGAACAACATATTTCAGTATTCAATCTTCGCCGTAATCCCCGCTCAGTCAGTCCCACCTTGACTAAAATCAGTCCCCAAGAGATGCCCCCAAAGGTCGGCAGGCTCGTTAAAGTTCGATAATGACGTCTTCCTCAGCGGGGCATAAAATCGAGAAGGGGCCCCCGGAAAGTCTTCCGCATTCATTCCGGGGGCACAATGTCCCAGTTTACGAGCGGCGCGGGGCCCGGAGCCGAGTCGAAAGACACCCCGGAGTAGCCGAGGCACCGAGAACCTGGATGGGCCTCTTGTTCGGGCCGGGGGCCGGGTGGTAGGAGTAGCCGGCACGCGTGCCACGCGCCCGAGCCCGGCCGAGCGTGCACGAGAACGCACGAACCACCGGCCGATACAAATGATAATAATCTCTCTCTTCGCGGCGGAGTGACCCTGCCGGGCATATTCCCCACCAGGCCCCCGGACCCAACACGATACGTATCGGGTGTTGCAGCTGCTGTTTCTCCCGTCGCGGCCGAACCGAGCCCCTCTTTCTTTCTTTCTTTTCCTTCTTCCTTCCGCTCCCTTCCTTCCTTCCCAATACACGGGGCCTCTTCCTGCTTGGTCCGCGCGGCCTGATTTCTTTCTCAGGGGAACAGCTTCCTAAACAAATAACATGGTCCTCGTGCGTGGACCTTGCTTCTCCGCGGGAACGAACGACGGTGGATGTTGATTATGGGAAGATGGATCGGATGGAAGGCGGGTTTGGGGACCGTCGGTGGTGATTTGGACCCAGATAATCGCGGTGAGGCTTGTGTTTTTGCGATCGGTACTGTAGTATTGTTTAATTATCGCTCAGGGAGAAATTAGGAGGTGGAAAGTTGATAAAAGATAGAAGGAAGTTCGACTGCTTTGGGCTTTATAACTCCTGCAACGATTTGAAAGCGTTTAACGGAGACGTATAGTTAGTTTAATATTTAGTAATGCGGAAGGATCCAGAGTCCATTTATCATTTTTAAATGGGACTACAGGGCTCAGGATCAATTTCAAATTTTGTAACGTCGAAGTCAGATAGTATAAAAGTGGAAGACAGTTCAATTATTTTAAATGAGACAGTTACAAAAAGCTCCAAATTAAAAAAATCGAGTCTTAAGATTGTGATGATGAATTGAAGGCCCATGCTTGGAGCCTAAAAAATTACATTATGATTAGTCCTTTGAAAGTTAATGCTAGTTTCCTACTCATCCTATTGAAACAAGAAATAGAAGATGGAAAACCAAAAAAATATGAAAGAAACATTGATTATTTCGGGCCTTATGGTTAGGGGAACGATTCATGCTGTGATTAACAAAAATACAAAGTCAGCTCAGTATTTCGAGTTGAGATAATAAAATCTAGAATTAGCTACAAATTTTTTAATGGGACCGTAAGGCCCAGGTTTAGTTTGACTTTTGAAAAAGGAAAAATTCTAATAAATTTTAAGTTCAAAAATTTGGGTCCTAATATTGTAAAGATGGAGTAAGACGAACAAATTTAATGATCCGTGAATAGAAAAAGGCGATCGTTTGGACCCATATTTATAGCCTCACTCTCTGTCATCGGCTACGGGGCCCGATTAAAATTTAGGGAGCACTCGAACGGAGCGAATGATATATCTTCTAGATCGATTCACGGTTCACCGGCAGCTGTAAAGAGTCTTTAATTCGTGCGTCGTGACTAAACTGGCCTGTCGGAGCTTTTTACGGGGCGCTTGCGCTGCAAGGGCTTCTGGACTGGCCCCTCTCAAGGTACCAATCGACCCTCGATAAATCTCCGCCAATCGGCTGGAAACGTCGCACGAGCATTAAGGGGATTCTGTCGGAGGATTACGAGTCATTACATGAATCACCGTGATCCAACAGAGGCAGCTAATAAACGAGTCCCGACCCCGCCTAAACCGCGGTCGCGTATTCTTTGTCACGAACCGTTTTCTAGCTTCGCATAATTCGCATAATTCGTCGTTTCTCGGTAATCAGTTTACTCTGCCGGACACACGGACTCATTCCGTGACGATGATTAAAGTTTCATGATCATTAATATATCCATTGACATCCAATTAATTGGACGGATTCCGGAAGACGTTCTCTTCAAAATTTCTCTTCGAGACATTTCTTTTTTTTTTTATTTATTTAATTTCCTGGGGAACTCAGAATTATCTGAAATTTATCTGAGCTCATTCAAACACATTCAATCGCTTTTCCCTTATTGTTAAAAGTTCAATTCGCGAGTGGGACTTAACAATTTTTTATTCTTCCACTGCAATGAAGAGTTCCGGAAAGTTGTAAATTTTGGTTGAGGGTATAAAGCAGTTGAATCAAAGTCTCAGTAAGTCTCAGATCCACTAAATATCCTCGGATACTTAGGAGAGAAAGTTTCCCGCGCTGATAAAGTCAAACGACCATCCAAGACAGGAAGGCAAACAGACGAAAGGATTAAACGCGATGCTTGCGAGGCAAACACACCGCGGGCCCCTCTTTCGGGGCCTGAGAATCCGCAGGGTCGCGCAAACTGGGAAAACACTCTCCACCCTCGCTATGGTGAAAGCAACGAACCCACCTGTCGCCTTCAACGTGTCTCCGAGTCAGGATAAGGTGCAGAATTTATATTGTACCTCTTCGCGTCTAATTAAGAGGACACTGGAGGATCTCGTTCCCTCCGAAGGCAATGGTGCCGCGAGATAAGGATTATTTAGGACATCGCGACACGAAAGCAGCGTATCCATGATCGCTTAGATAAGTCGGAATTGAGAGCAGACGGGTTTTGCCCTGTTTATGGTGATCTGATTATGTCAACCGTGAAACTGCCTCTTCTACCATTAATTAATATCGTTAGGCTAATCTTCAATCTTCACTGAGCGGATATATTTTTTAGAAATTTGAAGACTAAGTTGAGGCAAATTTTGTTAGAGCTTGAATTTTTAATTTTTTTAAGGCTTTCGGGAAATTTGGGATACTTATACGCGATAATAGAAAAATTTGTAGGATTTTTAAAAATTCCATTTCTGGAATTCAATTATTTAGGTTTAGGTTGATCATGATCCTTGAAGTAGAAATTTTTGAATGCTTTATGCTCAAAATTATTAGGCAATTAAATGAATACATGAGGGTACTTTTAATGCAGTAGAATTTTGTTTATTGGACTCTCAATTATCCCCAATTTTTATTATCTAAACTAGAGTTTCGATCGTTTAATACTCTTGGTTTAAAAGTATAGTAAAACTTGAATCACGATTTAATAATTTTCTAATAATTAGTAGCATTCTATTAGATGCACAAATTAATTTATAGACCTCATAATAATTAGTTATAATTTTATTTTTAATTGAAACCTATTTCGTGCTGTATCAGGGTTTTGAAGTTTCCTTCCATTAGCAAAACAGAACATCAAAAAAAAGTTTTGATAAAGAAACACACAAAATACCTTAGCACAATTTTTCAGAATCATCTATACATTAAAAAATATAAAAAATCCATCTTTTTGGTACTTCATAGAGCAAAAAATGGTACTTCATGGATCCGCAATATTTCAATTTTTAATTTACTCATAATTCTAAATAGAATATTTACAAATTTTAAGTGTCACCAGCGGTTCTGTTTTCTCTCCAGCAACATTGCAAGTTCCAAAAGAAAAATCGCGCCACGTGCCTTTTAAATTGTCCAACGAGGCGGCCTAATCGAGTCAGGCCCAGACAGCTCAGGCCTGGTAATAGCCGTGAAATCGAATTACGAAATTATGAACGTCACGTGGCTCTGGGGCACGCAGGGCGATCTGGCCCGCGGACCGTCGTAATATACATACAATGTGGTCGACGCGCTGTCGATTAATTCGATTAATTGTGCGTTGCTTGGCCACGGTATGTCCCCGGCGTCGAATTTCGTCGGCCGTCCTCCGAGCGACAGCGCGCAGGTGAACCTCAGAGATCGTCTCGATCTCGATCGAGTGACGCTGGTGATCGTAGATTCGATGATTACACTGATCAAGCTTTACGCGATGCTCGGTCAATCCGATGAAGGCGCCTGCGGCGACAATGAGAAAAACCGAATTGCATTGATCGAGGATTACTTTATCGATTTTATTCTATTGACAAAATTGTGCGATTTGAGATGAAAATAAAAGAGAAGAAGAAAGAGATCGGAGAAAAGTGTGAATTGGAGGAATTTTGGCGTCTACTTCCAGAAATAATAAATTAGGTCGAAGAATTTTCTTCTGCGAAAATCTAAAATTTTTAAATAAAAAAAAAAATTTTTTTGTTCCTCAGGAATGTATAAATTCTGTCGCATAAGATTTCGGTTTGCTTTCTAAACCACAGGAATATTACATCTAGTAGCTCACTATTTGTGATAGAAAAATTGCCACGGCATAAATTTGAACAATCTTTCTACACTTTTCCTTCACTTGATGATTTTCTCCGTGTGTATTTCATCTAACATTGAACATTGCGGAGCAGAAAAATGAAAAGAAAAATCTATGAAATGTGGAAAGTGGAAAGAGATGGTTCAAACTTCCGTAGCCGTCGCCAACTCAAAAAATTTCACAATGATCGCAAATATTTGACGGCGGAAAATCGCCACAGCGACGTGAACAATTTATTTATTTATTTATTTATTAATTTACGGGAAAAGAGCCCATTAGCACAAAAAAGAATAAAGATACAAAAAGTACGAGCTAAAAAAAAAATACAATAAAAAAAGAAAGAAGAAAGAGAAAATAAAATTACAAGTAAATTATAAGTAGAATTAGAAATTACGTTAAAAAAAATTCCGTAGTGCAGATTTAAGCGCATGCGATGCATTTCTGCATTTAAAAATATTTTAGTGATGCAGATTTCTCGTCGCGAAATATATTGACCATCGCATCGTTGCGAATTTCCTCGCCGCAACGTCGGTTTTTTGAGATCTTATAATTTAATCGACTCGCGTGGATTGAAGCCGAAATCGTCCGAAATTATTCATCAAGTCCGCGCTCGCGCCTTGCGATCCATCAGCAGCGCCATACGACGATCGTCCATCAGATCGTCCGATAACTTCATACGAGATACGACTGTTGTCGGAAACGTGCGCGGACCTAATCGTACGACAGATTGTACGAAGATCGTAACGTCTGCCCCTATTAGAGAATATTACCCCTTTCTCCGTCTTGCGTTTCCGTGCCGGCAGATGCTGCAATCAAACAGAAATTAAGCTCTCCGAAAGAACCCGAATAAACAAGCAGATGGACGACATTGGAACAAAAAAGCGTGGTGGGGGGAGAGAAAGAGAGAGAGATTAAGGAAATCACCGGTTATTTGCGCACGGCTGCGCCCGATCGATCGATCGATCGAATCGGGGATTAACGAACCGATAAAGTGTTAGGACCGCGTAAATGGACGGGCCTCGACGGAGAACCGTGGAGGATGACCGCAAACTAGCAATCATAGCCGTGCCAAGAACAACTTCAATCGACTTCTCCGCCGTTTATGGCGTCTGGACGGTGTAATAAGGACGTTTAGTATTTTGCTGGACGATTGTCCATTAAATTTTGGTGGTAGGCTGTGGCTTCTTTCAAGATTCTTTGTAATTAGTAATGCTTAATTAAGTTAACTATCGTTGTTTTGGTAAATGGGGAACTCGAAGTCTAAATTGCATAGCAACTTTTATTAGGCATTTCGTTAATTATGTGTTTCTTGATTTTAATGTACAAGCTGTTCCATGCAAGTGGGTCAACAAATGGTAATACAGACTGTAGAGTTTTATGCAAAACCAAGTTCTTACACACATGAATGAGGAATTGAAATTTGATTAACAATGTGCTTCATTTTCTAAATATTGTAATTTGATATTTTATATATATATCGGCATCTTGTAACAACTTGTAGATTTTTCTATTATCTAGAATTGTCATTAATGTATGAAAATTCAGAATCTAGTAATCAAATTGTAGGAAATAGAAAGAAATTTCAGAAAATTTTTATTGTTAAGGCTTTTTAACTCTACTATGTTTCTTCTAAAACTCCTGAATGAAAGAATTCTTATTATTATCATGTCATTAAGATCATCATAATTATTAACATGCTTACCTTACTAAGCATGTAGAAGTTTTGAAATTTTAATAATGAATTTTTAATATAATATTAAGGCATAACTCTAAATGTTAACACAAAACTTCTCACACTTTTCCGAAAAATAAAATATGTAGTTATTAAAGGAAATAAAAACGAATGGCAAAGAAAAAAAGGAATTGCAAAGATTTTAAAGATTTTCAAGATTATAAAAGGATTTTTTCATATATATTTCTTATATTAATATTCACAGTCAAAATATGTTTTGAACTAATTCTTCTTCGCAGTTTCTCCATATTCTTTTTTTTCTTGAGATATTAACAGAGACGAAAATGGCGGTCAGAGTCTGAATTGGTTTAGTTTTTTTAAATCGTTTTAACGATTTCAAGGCTTTCAAACATTTTCAGCATTCCAAAATTTCATCCCCCATTTTTTTAAATATATTTTTCGTACTAATGTTCGCAATGAAAATATTTTTTAAACCAAGTTTCTCCATATCTTTTTTATGGCAAATAACAGGGACGAGTATGGAACCCTAATTTTTTGGCCCCAAAAGGTTTCAAGGATTTCAAAGATTTTCAAAATCCCAGAAGAATTTCATCCTCCATTTACAAGCTTCTATTTTGTCTTTATACATTTTCCATATTAATATTCGTAGTCAAAATACTTTTTGAGGCGATTCTTTTTCGTATAGTTTCTCCATACTTTTTTTTTTTTTAGAAAATAACAGGGACAAAAGTGGGAATGGGTCACTGATTTTTAGGCTTCTTAAAAATTTCAAGAATTTCAAAGATTTTCAAGATTCCAAAACCGTTTCAACTTTCCATTTTTTCGTATATATTTTTTATATTAGTATTCATAGCCAAAATATTTTTTGAACCACTTATTCTTTGCAGTTTCTCCACATTTTTTTCTAAAAAAATAACAAGACTAATGGTGGATGGTAAGGGGAAGAAATCGTGGTCACGTAATCAAGTAAACAGACCAAGGCGTAGTGATAAGGTGTCACGGGGCAGAAAGAAGCCTTTGTTGTTTTCGTGGCGTGCACCGCAAGGGACGGAGGGGCGACCATGGTTGCTCGTAGGTGTATGGTATACTTCCGGTCACGAGGTGGTTCAACAGGTCAGACCAACGGGGGAGCCAGATGGAACCACTTCCGGCCCTGCTTCCACCACGCCGCCACCAGTTCCTCCTTTTCACTCGCCTGTGCTTTGCCTGCGCCATCTCCTGCTTCTTTCGCGCTCTTACTTCGATGATACTTGTATTTACTCGTTCCCTTTTGATTCGCAAAATTATATTACTACAATCGGCCAACTCGCGTGTACATGCACCTGCGCTTCTTTTAAGTAAAGAAACTATTGTTCGCGTTGCGCGCTTCGAATTTGATTTCGGGCTTTGTTCGTCGTTCTTATAATACACGGTTGCGGATATTCAAGTGCATTGTACGAATGATAATATTAATTTTAAATAATATACTGATCACGGTAATGAAGGCACTGATTTTCCCTCTTTTTGGTCAAACGAAACTGCAGTTTCATCGTTTTTATTGTTTCCGGTTTCAATTATTCGGTACAATCAAGCAAAAAATATACCTGGGAAATTTTGGGGAAAATTTGAGGCACGATTTCGTCGAAGTTATTTAATCGACGTTTCAATGAATTCTCAGTAAATGAACATTACACATAAGAGCAAGTAAAATAAGTTATTAAAAATAATATGCTGCGAAAATGGCTTATGTTAAATATAAAATAAAGAATTGAAAAATTCAATATTAAATTCTGTACTTATTTTAATAACTTATTTTGTTTTTTTATGTTTCTGTAATTATTCCACAATCTTTGATCTATTTGATTCGAGAATTTGAGGATTAATATTACACAATTTTCCATCATCTAGGATCACTAATTTCCGCAGTTCTAATTCACTTTGAGACTCGAAGGAGCGCGATTTCCATGGTTCGATTTTATTATTGAAGGTTTTGGAGGGGAAACTTCGAGGCGATTACCTCGGGCGAATGAAGGGGCTCCGAAATTCAGCATTTCCCGTCGCACCTGTCCACTCAGGACGCATACTCGTGCACCTATGCGTCGGATTCGCGTAAGCTCAGTACGTAGAATGCGACCGCGCGTGGTTTGGTCGATACGTAACCACGTGAATCCGTCACGCGACTCCCTTCGTTCCTTTCTTCATCCGGCGCTCCTCCATTCATACGTGCCGCCATATAGGAGAGAACGAAGGCCGTGAACGCACATGCGCTCGTTGCGCGCACTTAGGTGTACTCAATGAACCGCCGTCGGTCTTCGTGGAATTTACTACGCCCTGTCTAGGGGCGGTGCGCGAGTTCTCTGAACAATTGAGAACTAGTTTGCCCTCTCGACGTATGGGGGAGTGTTGCCGAATATGCATATTGTTTCAGGTATTTTTAGTTGCCGTAAAAATTCAGAACCCTGAGAAAGTCGAAGCTTTTGAAAAAATTTCAAATTTCAAAAGTGTTGAATGTTGAATCTCCGGGAAATTTAGGACTTCGAAAGGGTTGAAGCTTTGGAACATTTGGGATCATAGGAAAGTTGAAGCTTTGAGAAGAGAGTTGGAATGGTTGAAAAAATCGTGAAATTTAGCGCTCTAAAAGCGTGGAGCTTGCGAAAAATTTTTAATCAGTCAAGATCAAGATTATCGGAACTCCCAGAAATTCAGGGTACCGAAAGAGTTGAAACTTTGAAAAATTTAGGAATTCGGAGCACTAAGAACGTCAAAAGTTTGAAAAATTCAAAGCACTAAGAGAGTTGAAACTTTCAAAAATTCGGGGCACTAAAAGAGTTAAAATTTTGAGATATTCGAGGCACTACAAAAATCGAAACTCTGTAAATAATTACAAATCGTATAACGTAGAATCTTAGAAAAATTCGGCACACCAAGAGAGTTGATATACTAAAACATTTTTTAACCAAATGAGTTGAAATTTTAAAGAATATAAAAATTTAAAAGGGTTGAAACTCCAGAAAATTCGGAACATCAAGAAAGTCGAAACTCTAAGAAATCCGGAGCACAAACAGATTTAAAATTTTGAAAAATTCAAGGCACTAAAAGAGTTTAAATTCTGAGAAATTTAGAGCATTGCAAGAGTCGAAACTCTGCAAAAATTAAAAAAATCCCAAAGCATCGAATCTCTGAAAAATTCGGGACACCAAGAGAGTTGCAATACTAAAAACTTCGGGCCACCAAAACAGTAGTTGAAACAAAAAAAAAAAAAAAAAAAAAAAAAAAAAAGTTGAATTTCCGAAAAATTCGCAGAATCGCAAAAGTCAAAATTCCACAGAAATTAAAAAATTCAAAACCATCGAATCTCCTAAAAATTCTACGCACGAAATAAGTTAAATCTCCAAAAAATTGAAGCCCCCAAAAGTGTCATCAAATCTCGAAAAAAAATCATCGCACAAAAAAGAATGAAAGCTCCGCAAAAACTTGATCCTCGCACAAGATTTGCGAGCCTCCCCAAAATTCGGGGCCCGAAGTCAAAGAACTCGTCCCGAATTTCTTGGGTCCATCGAGGAATCCAGCGACACGCGCGTTATTGTCGGCGATCGCAGTCGTAACGTTGGATTTACGAGGCACCGTTCGCTGCAGGCACTTGGCGGAACAGCGTGCGCAAGGCGAAATAAAACTTAGGGGTAAAGAGGGGGACGAAAAATGCGATTCGCGCCGCGCCGGGGAACAATGATGGGGATATCGATGCGTGGCCCGAGACAGGTCCAGGGCATTATGCTCCGAGCACAAAGGGCCCCGCGAGGAGCCAGCATTCGCGCCCCGTAATAATCTGTCACCCCGTACACGTTCCCGTGTATGCAAGTACTCGTGCGTTTTGTTCGGTGGGGGGTGCAGCGAGTGGGGCGCGCCCCATCAGGTTTTGCGAGTGACGTCAGACCGGCCCAGGAGACTTTTTGCGCGTTGCAGAAGGGGTGGAGAGAAAGAGAAAAGCGTCTGGCGGTCCCCGCTTTGGAGAACCGGACTAATCGGCTATCGATTTCCAGTGGCGCGTACGCGAATCGCGAAATCGATTCAAAGGGGGATTTTCCGGGGTGATTTACACCCTTAGGAAGTGGAGTTTTGTTTGCGACGTGTTTGGGTGGACGGAATCTTTTTTATCGGGTGACGAGGTACGTCGTGATGTGTCTTTGAATTTTTAATTTGGTGGACTGCAATTGGTCATTGCATTGCATCGTTGAGAACTTTTTGTATTTTTGATGGGGTTGAGTTGTAAATTGATACAAAGATGGACTAATAATAAGTCAAAGGCGTTTTTTTCTTAATTTCGGATTGAAGAGAGAAATAGCGACTACATGTTTGTTGTAATAAAAAATTAGGACTCAGAATTTTTTGTGTAATTCGTTGAAAATTTAAAGAAAAGGGAAAAAGCAGTTTTCTATACAGTTTACGTGCAAATTGTGCAAAAATATAGATACCTAAATAGCTTTCTGCAATTTTTATACACTTTCTATGAAATCCAGTGCGGAAATATGTATAAAATTTACAAAGAATTTGAATTTGCATTTAAACTGGAAGTTTAAATTAAAATAAAATTTATATTTTTACCAAAAAATGCATTAAAAGATTTTTCTTTATTAAACTAAAATATAACAAACATTCTACAGTTTTATAATAATAATAATACACTTAGAATCTTTAACACGAAAATCTCTCTAAAAAAAAAAAATTTGTCAACACTGTCATTTTATCTCATAAAAATAAATAGAAATACCAATGCACTTTTCACTAACAAATTACCACAATTATGAAAAGTATAAAATTATCAATATTGCACATTTTCACTCCAAAAATGAATTTTACCTGTAAAATTCAAGATAAAAATCAAAGTGCAAAGTAGAACCTTGACTAACCGGCAATATTGGAGTCAAAATTAAAGTGTTTCCTTAACGCATAATTTTTTTATTTTTAATACTATAGCAGGATTAATTCAAAGTTCAAGTCTTACTGAAAATACTATTATACTTCTACATACTGATGCATTGAATAATTTGATCCCAGAATATCAAAAACGGAGAATATTTAAGAACCGTTTAATCGAGGTTCTATTGTATTAAAAATTGTCTACTATCACAACAGTGTCAAAAAATTAATAAGAATTGATTTCTATTAAATCAACAATTACCTGACGCTCCAAGACACATGCACCAACCGCAGGACTGGAAAGAATCGCGTCCAACCAATCGAGGATAGAGTTACTAGCAATGCATCTGCGTTGCAGCGAAAGGTATTTTTCGACCAGGTGTACACTGGCTCCAAGACACCCTCTACGGGCTCGTTGTTACAGTGTTCTCTCGTTATAGACTCAGAATTCCATGAAACTATGAAAGCGACGTGCACCGAGCACCAAAGTTACGCTTGAACAAACTCTAGTGTGTATGCAAATCCACTGCACCTAATCTAGACTTGCGTTTCCATAAAACATCCACCTAAAGGTAGAATTTCCATTTGTTTAATACTTGAAAAGTTGAATACTTCTGCTGTTGGTTTAATTATTTAGCTTGTTTCTATATTTTTAACAAATTGTCGATATCGTAGGATTCGTAATCATGATTTTTATTTTTTATAGTCGAAACTAAAAAATTAAATATTGTAAAATGAGAAAATAATATATTTACAAACCAGTGGAAATATGGATGAGCTTATATCGAGTCAATGTTCTAGTTCGTACAAACTTAATATTCAGCGCTCTAAAAATTACATTAAAATCGTGGTTAAAATAATATTATTAACTTTAATAACGTATGGTTACAATAATACAGAAAAATGTACAATTGTAGTACACAAAGACCATCTCGACGCGAGTACGCATGTCTCTCAGGCTTCGCTTCACACGTGGCAACGTTAACCCAAAAACAAAAATAACCAAATTGTTGCCAGCTTCTACGCCGTCGCGCGGTAAACTTAAATTCTTACAAACCTTGAAAAATTATATCTAAAATTACCAGTATTATTCACATCACGATGATTAAAACCGCACTACACTATAATATGACATACACAACAATTAAGACAGTACACGATAAACGAAGATCATTATTGTGAGTACCAACAACAAGGATTCCAATACCTCCGCTTCACCCTAGCCCCACGCATCCGCAACACCTCGCGAGTTTATATCGCATACGATCTCCCAAAGACTCCCCCGCCACCCCGCGAAGCCATCACCGAAACCCACCACCCACAATCAGCCATCAACACCTCTCCACCGAATCTCGTCTCGCCCCGCGCATCGCGTCTCGCGGCGAGCGTAAGAAGCGTAATACGCTTAAAAAGAAGGGTATGACGTCACGGGAGGAGGTGGCACGCGGCGCGTGCCGTCGGACGGGGTACGAGAGTTATAGTGGCTCGTGGGGAACGGAGAGACAACGAGACACAAGCGCAGGGGAGTAGTAACCGGTGCACAAACCGTGGACAGCGGCGTGCGAGGGGAGGAAGCAGAAAACCCAAGCGTCGGGGGGCGCGGGAGGGGGGAGGAGCAGGGGCTCGCTCGAGGGGGGAGAGAGGGGAGAAAGACAGGAGGAAAACGATGAGAGA
Source organism: Perdita meconis (assembly GCA_030770465.2). Classification (NCBI taxonomy): domain Eukaryota; kingdom Metazoa; phylum Arthropoda; class Insecta; order Hymenoptera; family Andrenidae; genus Perdita; species Perdita meconis. The sequence continues at coordinate 4,037,608 of JASKOS020000001.1, forward strand.
GAGAAAGAGAGAGAGGAGAGAGAGGCGCCCCGGAGGAGAGTCCACCGACAGAGACTCCGGCACAGGCAAGAAGTCCGCACGAGTGGCTGGGGTGTCGTGTACAGGGGCAACCGGGGCGCTGTGGTGGGGGTGGGCGCGTGCAGCCGGCCTGCAGCTGCCTCTTTACCCTCCCTCTCGCCCCCCAGTTCTGGCCCCTCGCCCGAAATTCCCCCTGTCGCACCCCGCCGCTCCGCCACCGGCGCAGCCGCTGCCCGTCGCCCCTCTCGCAGCCCCTCCCCACGGGGGCCCGCCGGGACCACAATTATAAGTAGGGGTGCCGCGCGCTTACTACCTCCAGTCGAGGGTTGCACTCCGTCGCGCACACGCACGGACGCGCACGCCTTTTTCTCGAGAGTATCGAAGCGCACGCGTGTTTTCCTCAAAGTGTGTGTTCGTCCCGCGCAAAACCGGGAAACAGTTTTCGGAAGGACAGTTTGCCCTCCGAAGAATTGTATCATTCGCAAGGAAGAGAGAGTATAGTCATCCAGGATCGCGCTCATTTGAAGTGGCCGCGTATTCGCTTCGCCACGCGAAAACGAACCGAGATCTGACTCGCCATCTGTCGTCGAACGTTGCCCGTGCTTCGCCATCGGTTGATGGTTGTGTGGTGTTGTCCGAGATCGCCGAAGTGTGCCGCTAGTGTCGTCGGTAGCGCGCGAGAGTTCCCCGGCTCAGAAGCTGCAGCGAGAAGAAGTCTCCTCGGGACGATAAACCGGTACCTGGCGAAAAGAAGACAAGGGAAACTGGAAAATCTTTACGTGAAAGAGCAGTTCGGGATTCGTGGATCTCAGGACTCGGGAATAACTGCAGTGGATTTGCCGGTTTCGGCTTCTACTTTTCTCTCGCCGAAAATCCTCCCTTCTCCTCTCCGAGCACATTGACTCTCCCCCCGTAGCCGACTCTCCTCGCGCACGAGGATCCTCGCTCCTTCGGCGCTTCTCCGTCGCTCTCCCCCCGCTCGGTTCGTCCGATTCCCCCACTCTTCGGTTTTACCACCTCCACCCGATTTCCACCTCCTTCCCGGCGACTCTGTTGCCGGTCGCCGAGGGAATATTCCTCACGGTTCGTCGACGGCCAGTCAGTGCGCGACTCGTCGTTGTTGCGACGGTTGGCGAGGAGGAGAGAGTGTCGTATACCCGTGGCTCGTTCCCCGTGGAGAATTATGCTCGTGGCGAATCGTGCTCCTCGTCGACGTTGTGGCTCGTGCGCCGCGGACGAACGCTCAACGCGAGCGCAGTGAGAGCGAGAGACAACCGAGATCGTTTAAGAGAACACCTCGAAGAGAGAGAGAAATCGGCGACGAGAAGATCCGCAGAGGGTTATTACCGATCAGAATCGTCACAGAGATTCACAACAAATTCGCGGAGAGACGAAAAGGATCGCGGTTTCCCATTTTCCGAGGAGACCGACGCGATCCTCAGGCATCATCCGAGTATCGGACGACCGGAGCCCCGGTTCTGCGAGCCTCGCCGTGCCCACGGATATTTGGAATTAAAGTGTGTCAACACAGTGTTCAGTGACCGCGCGTGGATTACCTCTTCGTCGGCTGCCCAGCGTCTCGGATGTATATTTATTATTTTCTGCTCAGTGTTCAGTGCGACAGACCGGAGGTGATCGTGAGCCCCCGTTTAGGAGTTAGCTTCGATTAGGTTTTCTTCGTATATCCCTCTGTTCGGTTTTTCTTTTCACCGTCCTCCCCCCCCGTCTAACCCCGGTGTTGAGAAGCCCAGACCAACCTCCACGCGCCGCCGAGTTACGATCAGAGGATTATAAACGCGGCGGTGTAACTGCGCTTCGAGGGAGAGGGCTACGACGGTTACACCTTCGTAACCCTCGGTGTGCACCGTGCGTGTGGCTATGCAGCCTCGCGAAATTGAGGCGAGGAGGTAACGCCGACGAGCTCGCACCAGGGCACCACGGTCCACACGTACAACCGCCGAGCAACCGGCGTGTAAACATCGACACCCCGAACACCAAACGACAAACATGTGGACCACGATGCTCGTGTGGACGGTCGCCGTCGTGCTTCTGCCTACACCCCGAACGGTAAGTCCTTTCCCAACACCCCCGACGCGGTTTTTTATGGGGGAACGCGGACCAACGCGGAAATTCGCGGCGGCAGCGAATTGTAGTCCTCGCGACGAGAAAGTGAACTGCGGATGTTCGTGCATTTATGGTCATTTTAACTGTTCTTAACTACTTCAAATAAAATACATTTTACAATGTTTGGAAAATGAAATGTACATTTAGTTATCATTTTGATGCAGTTATATGCATATGAAAACATGAATTTGCTTAGATATCTACAGTTTAGTTATAAGGAATGATTTCACTCTGTTATGTTTCTCTTAAAAACCTTTATACAGTTTTGATAGAATTGTTGATACTACTAAATTCCTCTTGAAGATCCTATTTATTAGAATTTTAATTATCAGCACGTTATTAGTTGGGACAACGAAATTTTTGTAGAATATTATTTACCAACGAACGGTAGATATTAATACTAAGTTTTTAATATTTCTTTTAAAATCCAGAACTTGCATAGAAGCGGTTTTGTAGTCAGAAATTATTGTCAGAAGTTTTGTATAGAAACAGTTATTTAAAGAAATGCTTGATTGGGTCCAACAAGACCCGAAAACAATTCTAAAGATAAGCAACAGACGTTGATATGTAGTATGTAACACTATTTAAATTCAACCAGTTATTAATTGAAATAAAATACATACATACCTACATAATTAGGTCAATACATGATCTACATTTTGTATAACTTCGCCTAGCATGATTGAGTTTTATAGCTTTCGGAAAATCAACTGCAGAGATTTTTTATGTAGGTTTTAACGAACACGTTGAATCATCACGTTTGCGAATTTTCCGCCGAGAAATTTTTCCTTGCCGCTGCGAAAAATTCTCATTGGTCTGTCTGTATCATGCGTTGCTGAGATGTCTTTTGAGGAAAATGTAATTTCACTATGCACTCGGAATTTTGAGATAACCGCGGGGCATCTCAGCGAAGCATAATAGAATCCTCAGGAATTTTGATTCTGCACGAATCCGAGGAAGTTTGCGAATATTGGCGGTCGCGAATTTCTACCGTGAAACTTATGAGGAAGACATTTTACTATTATGCGAATCTTAGGGCGGTTTTTGTATCGGCGATTCGTGATACCAAAGTGGCACGTTGAATCTTTTCTCTAAAATACAACTTCTGCAATGTTAAAAATTCGAATCCTCTTTTGAAATTAATTATCTTTTTTCCTGTTTATTCGTTCTTATTTGATACTTTTGAAAATCTTAAAGCTTTAGGTAGGTTTAAAAGTCACAATCATTCTGACAGGTTTTGATGAACAGACTGCGAATTTAAAAATCCATTTATGGCAATTTTAAATGACGTGAAAAAGTATAAAAAACAGTCTGAAAAATATGAAACCTCATTTACATTTTATTAAAATTAAAAGGTAAAATACAATTTCACTTCTTTTGTCAGCTTGTCAAAACATAAATTTGCATAAAAATCTACAATCCATTGATGAAAATGTATTCAATATCTTAAAAGCTTTTGTATTAGTATTATTCAAACATAAAAAGCTCCGAAGATTGGGACATTAGAATTACTTTTACAATGTCTAAATATACTACGCTACTTCGCACCGAGTTGAAGCGTAGCGTGAAAGCGATAAACAACGTGGTCATCGGGTACGCAGAATCGCTTACAAACAATCGCAATAGTAACATCTGCGAATCGTATTATTCTCGACCCTTTGACGCGAACTCGAAGAAAAGGGATTCGTGCGAGTACGAAATTCCTCGAGGATGAAAGTTTATTTAGGAGAGCGGTCGGTGAATCTTTTTTTTCTGCGTTCGATTCTGAAAGACGGTCGGAAGGTTACGCTGGAAATATTCCCAGTTATTTTTGGGCGTCGGGATGTAGAACGAGTTGCAAAATGTCGTTTTCGAACGCCGATGGCTGAGATTCTTTACGATGTCCGCGGGACAGAAGCGACGGTCGCATTCCTGTTGCGTGTTGCATCTCCCCTTCGCGACACCGTGGGTAGCATTTAGCTAGAGTAAACAGTAATTAGCAGGCGAGTGCCATTAATTAGTACAATTAATCCTAGGAATATCAGACGCTCTTCATTAATCGACGCGAGGGAGTTTCCGCGAGAGATTCTCAAGTGAAACATCGCGCTACCGTAGTCGAGTTAAAAAAAGCTGTCGAAGGATCGATATCCTCCCAGAACAATCTTCCGAGTCCGTAAATCTTCTAAACTGGGAAATAACCGCCACAAAAACTTATTTCCTTCTATTCCATTCTATCGTTTCCTCGAGTTGATCATTTCGCCTTCGAATCATTATAAATCCCCGAATCAAAGGGACTTCAAGAATCCATTTCCATCGTGTCGACGCGTCGTCGCAATGTTCACAGCGTTCTCCGCGTGAACTCCACACGAAATTCGATTCCCCATTGTGAACGGCGACACCATACAATGGATTCGCGTTGGGAGACGGTGAACGTTGCGTTTGTCAACTTCCCGGGGCATCGGTGACCGACCTTCGCCGGGCTGTCGATGAATGGCGCGATGTTTTGGTTCGGGAATCCAAGAGACGTTCCCCGTCTGTCAAACCGGTCGCTCGGCCGTAAGCTCCTGTTGGTATTTATGGGTAAAAACGATGACACGTCGATGGGCTGCGTTCAGAATAGATTCCCCCGTCTATATATTTATCTTCGGCTCTCTTCGTACGCGTGCGCGCCTACACCACCTATACGCGCCGTTCCCCCGCGTCTAATTAAGCACTTGCGTAAGTCACTTCATATACATATATTTATCCAGTCGCCGCGGTGCGTGTCAGCGAGAGCCGCTTCCATAGCGAAAAGCTTCACTTTCAAATCTTCCTTTTGATTTCCAACTCTACTCTGTGCACTCTGATTTTGGAATCAAAGAAATTCCTTGCGAAACACACCATTTATGCATGATATTTTCGTTTTTCTGTACCATTAATTCATTTTTACAGCATAGAATATTACGTATTGTATTCTGGAAGCTTCCAAGTTAATTGTAAAAAGGTGGCGTCTGTTTTTCTTTGGATCTCTCAATTTTGAAAGCAGATAAAATTTAGTATGTAAAAAGTTTAGAATATCTATTAATTATAGGTTCAATTACTTAATTATTGTAAGAAATCCCAGAAATTGATCGCGTTATTAAAATTCGCCTTGTTTGAATATTTATTGTATTCAGAGGAATTGGTTTTAATTGAAGAAAAATATTTAAACATAGCTATTTTTTTCCATGTCAATTGAGTTTCTAGGATTTATTACTTACAATAATTGACATCCACTCGTATTTTCTTGATATTGAAAGAGATTTGTGAGATGTAAAATATGGTTACAAGAGAATTGTTGGAGATACCTGAGAGGTGTTTATATAGAGTCAATATTATCATAATGTCGCAAGTTCCACGCTCACCGTGTTTACAGTTCGAAATTCGCGTGCATCATTCAGGTCTTCCAATCTATTATAATGTCCCCCAATTATTACGCTGAATCATATTACTAAAATTGGACATCTTCATTCACGATTTCTCTGATACCATGAATAACAGAAATTCGAGAGCAAACAGAGTTGACCTTTGACAGTGTGGATCTTAGTCGTACGGTAGATTTGTTTTCTCCACTTTGGGGTTAACCTGCTCGCTTCAAAGTTTCTGTTTCCCTAATTTGGAATGAAAGAACAAAAATACAATGAAGAAAGGGAACATTTTTATTTTAATATTAGCATCCCAATGTGTGTGTGTATTTTTATTTTGCCTAACTAAAGAATTTATAAAATTATTGACAGATACCAAAATGCATAAAATATTAAATACATGTGTTCAAAAATATAATATCTGCAAGTTACAGTAATTCAAAATTCTGGTAAACAATTTTTTTAAGCTTCGATTGACTATTTGTGTTTTCATAAAAATCGATAGAAAGAATTCTTCAAATTTCAGTTTCTTTTTTATTTTGTTATACGACATGAAAAAAGATACAAACTCCGGAAAAAAATCGACATTAAAAAAAAAAATTAAATTCATTAGCATGTGGATTAAAATAAAACATTGCAATGCAAAGATTGAAAAATTAAAATTCTGTATTAATTCCATTCAGGCAATTAAATTTTATTAGTAGACTGCAGATTTCTATGCAATTTATGGAAATTATACGGATGCTCATAGATGCAAAAATATAGAAAATATAGAAGATAAAATTCATTTGATAATTTAGTGTTTATGTAATTTAATTTAGCGTTCTTTTATAATATTTAGCTCCTTTTTTATTTAAATTTCAATTATTCTGCTCTTTAATGTTCATAAAAATGTGAATTTGCATAAATATTCGCAGTCTGCTCATTAGCTTCAGTAAATACAGATAAATACACATTTGCAAGGCGGCACACAGTTCAGTTACTAATCTTCAGATCTCAATGTACATTTTTTTACCGATCGTACCGACTTCCTAATGTTCCTTCACACTTGATTAGAAACGATCAAAGATCCACGATCTACACAAGAATCGATTCCCAAAATCTTCTCCAACGTTGCACTCACGACGCCAGAGTTTCTCCGTCTCTCCTTTTTTCTCCACGGCACGTCGGGATCTCCTCATCTCTGTATTCTTCCTGGGAGGGATGTTTTTTTTCTTCCCCGAGCGTCCCTCTCGTCTCCACCGAGTCGGACTCGCGTCTCTCTTCGGCGAGGAGGCGCAGACCCGCGGCATCCGGGGGCGAAAGAGGAGAGAAAAGGCGCAGTGGCAACAGTATTCCGTCGCGGGTACAACAACTCTAAATCTGGATCCACTCTTTTAGAAGTGTCTAGCTTCTTCGTTCGGCTTTCCGCGCCGCTCCCGAGTCTCTCGTTCCCACCGGAGTCCTCCGACTCTTGTTGCGGCCGCCATCCGTCGTTTCCCTCCTTCCGAGCATCGTTTTCGACCTTCACCGTCGCTCGAAGGTATCGCGTCTTTGTCCTCCTCGGGGTTCGAGGTGTATCGGTGACGCAGGCGCGGCGATCGGTGCCCCTTTTCAAAGGGTTGCCCTCCTCCCCGTCCCTCGCCTTCCCCCCAAACAGAAATTGTTTTAGTGACGAAATAACGCCGGTGTCGCGGTCGGAAATAGTCGACGGCGGCCATTCTCATTCCAAGAATAGCGCTCCAGCGCGCCAAAAATGAGAATTCCTCATCGCGAGGACCGCGCGCCGTGTGTACACACCGTGTCCGGCACCCGCGAACCTGCTGTTTTACGAGCCGTAATGAGGATTTGTGCTCGCGAGACGAGGATATTTTTCGTTTCGATCGCGAGACGACTCCGGGCTCTGTATATTTTTCTGCCGCGAAACTTATGAGCCGTAAAGTCTCTCATTCTCCTCGTTTTTTTTCCCACTTTTTTTTTAGTTCGCTTTCGTGCTTTATTGCTACGGAAGCCGGATCGTTTCACGTCGAATCTTATTCGTTTCTTATGGCGAATAAGAGCGAAGCGATTGCCTCTGCCTTGGGGGCGTTTGAATTGTTATGTCGGGGGCGTTGGAGGCGTTGAAATATTTTGGTGGTTCCGTTTGGTATGCACTGAGGGCAGAGAATTTAATATTCAAGATTTAGTTATGCATTTACGTATACAGTGAAATTAAGACGACTTTGACTATGTAGCATTTGCGGTTTAGTATTTGCATTGTTTTTAAATATGTAGATATTGTCTTCCGGTACGTGTTGCATACTTTCAGTAACTATAATAACTCACATAAACTCACTTTTAGACATTTTAGGAGTTATTTAGTAGACTGCGGAAGTTTATGCAGATTCATATTTTTATAGACATGCAACAGCAGCTGAATCTTAACTAAATGCGTGTTTTAGTTTCTAAATATTATAAAATGTATTGAATTTCTGATATTTTATTGTATTTTTATATCTGTAGGCATTTTTTTAGGTTTTTCTAATTTTAAAATCGCCATAAATGCATAAACTTCCGCAGTCTAGTTATTAGACAATGTAAGAGAGAAACTAATAGACATGTGCAATTATTTTCATGGCAGTTTGTGGCATTTATGGCAATCTAGTGGGCAAAAATCTATGAAGCTACTGACAGATTTCAAGATATACAAAGTATCAAAAAATATAATACAAGTTACAATATATTTAAAAAAAGTAGTTTATCGTTAATTAAGTTTCAACTCTATTTATATTCGTGTTTGTAATAATTCCACTTAGCATAAAACTCCACTGTTTACTAATAATATTGATTTTCACAGTTTTATTTTACTTTCTTTACTTTATAAAGATACAAAAATAAACTAAACAGATTTCCTTTTCAATAATTAAATATAAAAGTAAAGTCCGAAAGGACCTCACACACGATAGAGAGAGAGATCGATAAACATCGATATATCGACATCAATCGATTTCGTTTGCAGCAGCGGTTCGTTCAAAAATCGGAAAGACACGAGGTCGATTTTTTCGTCTCAACAAATATTTAAAACAAAGAAAAAATTGATCCAAAAAAATATTTTAGCATAACTTTAAACTTTAAATACTATTAGATGTCAAAAAGTGAATCATTGAGGGAACTCTATACCCAAAAAAAATTTCATTTTTGGTATTCCATTTATTAAGAATTCAGACGAAGAAAAATTGAGTATCGCGAATCTGAAAAGAGGCTCTAAAAATCGTGAGAAAGAGGATCGTCCCCGTTTCCACAGATTCGACAAAAACCGCCGGCCGTCATCGAAATCGGAGTTCGACGGGGGTGTAATGGACGCGGAGGGGGTGAGTGGAGATCGTAAAACGATCCTCGAGCTCGATAGTAAGGTTAGTGCGCTCCTCTCGTTCACGTGAGACGACGATACTCGTATAGCTTTGGTCGGCTATACAATGTCTCGTGGGAAGGCTCGCTTGTCTCTGCTGTGCCGACTGTATACTCCGGTATCTCTGTGTTTGAACGTGTACATTCATCTGTATTTGTGTGCATTGCTTCGTGTGCGTACATTCGATCGACATTTGAGTATGTGTGTGTGGATAGCCGCGAGCTATTGTCCACGGAGTGGTCAAGAACTCCTCGGCTACAGTGGACAGAGGGTAGAAATGGGAGAAATTTTGACGCATCGGGTCTCTGTTTACTCTCTGTCGGTCAAAGAAAAACTACTTCTCTCTTTCTCTCTCTCTTTTCTTTTGAGAGAATCCGAGAGTTTTGCCCCCTCTCCTGGCCACACAATCGAAATCTTGGCGAAACGCGAGACGCGAGGCTCAGCTCGACAGTCTTGTCGGGAATGTTAGACCCACGGTTACAAAGTAACCAGCAAGGGAGAACGACCTCTGTTTTGATCGGATCCCCTTGTTTTCGTCAGCGGAACAGAAGTTTCTGCGAGCCGCTGCTTCTTGGACCAGCTTTTATTTTCGGCGAGCATTGGGCGAATACGGTGTTTGCTCTTTTTTTTTTTTTTTTGGTGCATATATTCTACGATTTTTTATTCTCTTTGTTGGTTTGTTGCTCGCATGTTTGATACGGAGAAGAAATACTGTGAGATTTAATTTTTTGATACATTCTTTTCTTTGTAAATTATTCTGCAAGCTGTGGAAGAATTATTTGTTGGTAATTTTTAGAAACATTGAGATTTGGGGTTGAAAAGAAAATTATTTACTTTATAACCTGTTTTTTTATGAAGCCAGAACTTCCAGTAAAAAAAGTATGCATTTAATTTCATTAACAGCCTTATCATTCGTTTTTTTTTTTTAAATATTGAACTTGTATCCTTTTTATCTCTACAATTTATTAAATTATTTAGTAAATCGTCTTTTTATTTTTAATATAGATTTAGTTTAAAAAAATCCAAGTAAATAATTATTCAATATTCTAAGTAAATAATTACACTATATTCTAAGTATTTTAACAAATTTACTGTTCTAAAAGAACTAAATTAAAAAGGAAATTTCCTTTCTGCTTCAGAAACTTTTTTCTGCAGTGAACAAATAATTGTTAATCATATAGCGATAACCATAAGGGGAAACTGGGTACAATTGAACCCCTTGAATTTCCCTCCTTAAATATATTCTGTGCGGTTGTAATATCTCTTCTCTTGATTTATAATCCTCTCGAGGACTCTGTGCTCTGTGGTTGATTTTATAATCACATAAAAAATAAAGTAATGATCCCTATTAACGAATTTACACCTATTAGTAAATAAATTGCAAAAAAGAATTACCTTTAAGAAACAAAACAAAACATTTTTCTTAATCACGTCAGACTATTACACATAATGAGAAGAATGTTTTTCTTTTGTTTCTAGAAGTTTTTGTTTTTTACAGCTTATTAAAATTTAAAGGCACACCGATTGCTTCAGGCTTGCTAATAGGAACCAGTGCCCTACTTTAAAGAGAGGGACTACGTATGTATGTACTTCTAGGAATCAAAATTTAAGTTATTCCAATGAGCTCAATGCCCAAAGCCCGTTTCTCCTAGTCATCGAAAGCCGCCTTGCAACCACCGTTCTGCATACCGTCGCGATTAATTCCTCCGAGTACCGAAAGAGGAACCAGTAGCGCGCGTTAATACATTTACGACTGATGTTCCACAGCTCTCGTTCATTTTCCCTTCTTCCTTTTTTTTTTCACCGTCCACGAAAACGCCCCTCGTGTTCCACGATCTGGTGCCTGGCAGCACGCGTGGCGAAACGTCCATCTGCGCCTTTATCCTCTCCCTCGCGTCCCCCTCTTTCGAGTGTTCTTCGCCGGGGAAAAAAGTGCTTTTTGCCGGGTCACTCTCGCGCGGATATCTGCTCCTCCTGGGAGATGCGCGCTGCGACTCGCAGCACGCGCAAAAACCACAGAACACACGTGCTGCTGTTGCGGGTTCGAACGTGTTGGGCACGAGGCCCCCCTCATTGAAGTTCACGAAATTCGTGCTTTACTTGATAATAAAATTCTCAGGCGTCTAATCTTTAAGGCGGCATTCATGGTCGCTTCTTACGCTTCAGCATTTGCTTCAATCCTTGCAATGTAATTTATATCGTGAGGGAGGGACTTAAGCAAATAATTAAGAATAAGAAGCGAACTGTGAAAACTGTCTTGGAGCCTTTTTACATAAAACCTTTAAGCCCGGAACACACTATCGGTCTGCTCACAGTAGTTTAAGAAAGAGAGAAGAAGGTCTTTTTCTCGTTTCTCTCTTTCTTCAACTTCTATGACCTGACCAGCAGCCGATCGATAGTGTGTTTCGGGGCCTTATGGCGTCATTATGGGATCACCGAGTGTCCCGGACTACAGCGCGACACAAACCCATGAATACTTTCTATGTTCTCCCATGCAGAATTCGTAACGTTTCGTTTCACGTTGTAAAGAGACCAAAAAGTACCAAGAAAGTCTTTCGAGGTCCGAAAGTGTTTAGGAATTGGTAAAAGAATCGTAAAACTAAGGAGGTAAACACTCGGCGTCCATTATTTAAGTACGCAGTTACTTTGATGGGTCTAATTACCTGATTACTCTTTTATGACGTTCCCAAGTTTGAAGTTCGCAGTGTGATTGCACTTGGCCCTTAAGGATGTAATGAAAGTGTGAGTTGAAAGCGGTTGAATCTGTGTATTAAGCGCTAAATTGTGATTGTTTCTTTTTCAGGTGAACGCCTCCGGGGTGTTCGAGTTGAGGTTAAAGTCGTTCGTGAACGAATACGGGAAAGACAGCCTGGGCAAGTGCTGTTCCGGCAGCACTTCCAAGACAGGCGAGTGCTCAGGGGTTTGCAAGACGAGGTTCAGGGTCTGCCTGAAGCAGTATCAGGTGAAGATCGACACGACGACTCCGTGCACCTACGGCGACGTCGTCACACCGGTGCTGGGAGAGAACATCGTTAATCTCAGCCCCAACGTCGCCATGCCGAGCTTCACCAACCCCATCAGGTTCCCGTTCGAGTTCACATGGCCGGTGAGTTTGCCTTTTCATCTCCTTAAAGCGGGAAGTTCACTTCAAACTTTTTTGCTACTCGAATTCTTTGATTATCTGCGAAAATCCATCGATAATTAAAATTGCAGAATGTTGCCGATTTCTAATTCGTTTTAAGTTGTGAAAATTAAATGTCGACTTTCTTTGTTGTGTTGTAGAACTTAAAAGTTTGAAGAGAACCGATTTTTCTTTCAAATTCCAATGAATATTGAAATACTTTAACAACAAATATCATTATTAAACAAATCTTTTCAAAATCATTCTCATAAGTGAAAATTCTTATGAATCTACCAAAACAAATTGTACAATGAATGTAAAAATTCTTATGAATCTACCAAAACAAATTGTACAATGAATGTAAAAATTCTTATGAATCTACCAAAACAAATTGTGCAATGAATGTAAAAATAGTTGTGAATCTATCAAAACAAATTGTACAATGAATGTAAAAATTGTTATGAATCTACCAAAACAAATTGTACATACAATGAATGTAAAAAGTAGGTGGCGCAGTCCTTGGCCATTTTGATCCCATTTTCGAATTAAAAATCAAGGTGCTCGAATAAAATCGCAATCATAGATTGTTCTGAATTAGCATGTCAAGCCGCGGCATAAATTAAACATCATCACCCGACGATTTACGATCTCACAATGAAAAAGATAAACGCTACCAGCCGATGATAGATAAGCATAAACCGCGGTTCCGTCTTGTGTCTCCGTGCTTTCCGCGATCCCGTCGATTACCATAATCACATCGCGTGCTACGAAGAAAAAAAAATGGAATGCAAAAGCGAAAAAGCCGTCGATTCGTTACAAATTCCAATCCATCGCGTCGATGATATAAACGAGCGTTTCTGCTGCGAGCACACTTCCAACTTCCCAGCAATCTTTAACCGCGATCCGAGACCTTTCCCGCTGCGCGAATCACGCTAGCGAACAAAGGGCAATTATAGCGTTTCAAAAGCGGGGAGAATCAGCGCGTGCTGGTGTCTTTCTGGTACAGTTAACCGGGTCCCTTGTCGCTTCCCCTTTCCATGGATTTCGAGCGGAGCCCAGCGAGCCTGATGCCGCGATTTCGATCCTTGTCTCGAGTAATGATCGCGTTCCTCCGAGGAAAATCGAGATCCGGTCGGTTTTAAATGGCGGAGGGAGCACGGAGCTCACCGGGGAGGAAAAATCGCCGCTTGTAATCTCTTATCTTTCCACGTTCCCGAGTTATCTCGTCGCGAGTCGAATCTCTAGACGCGGCAATCCTTCGAGGCATTGTTTCGCTTTTAAAACCTGAATCAACTTTCCCCGCTTGATATAGAATCGTGCCGATCATATTTTCCACTTCCAAAATTAAGCTTCGTATTGTTCTCCCTTCGAATCTCTGAAAAATCGGATCAAGATCGAGATCGATTCGTCGCTCGGTAAAGCAAACGCTTCCACGATCTTCCGCGTGCGAACGAACCTGTTAACTTCGCTTATCTTCTCGCGTTACACTGTCGCGTTTCAGAGGGTCGTAAAGGCCCTCGGGTTTCCGGTTACGATCGATAAGGAAAAATTGAAAAGTAAATTGCCCCGATTAGGGGGAGCGCGATTAGCCTGGGCAGACCGAGTCCGCCGTGTTTCCTCGTTCTTTGCTCGGAGGTGGTTCACCCGGTGGAACGCGTCGAAATTGGAAACGGGGGATCGCGTGAAAATCCTGCGGTTCGCCGCGCCTGCACCTGTCGCCGTGCCGGTAATTAATAAAGAAGTATGGTGAAACAGGGGGCGAGGAAAGAAAGGCCCGGGGAATTCGGGCCCGCGTCGCCTCCTTCCTACTTTCTCGCGGCCGTGACGGACGAAAGGCATTAAAAACGGGCGTTTTGCGGCGCGTGCGAGACGAGGACGAATGGCAGATGGTGCGAGAGAACCGGGAGCGAGAGAGAAGCACGCTGGGGCACTTGTCTCTCCCTCCTGCTGTTGCTGCTATGTACTGCTACGCTTGTCGTTTCTTCGATTATTCTCTCGCCAGTGGCGAGCGCCCTGCACACTTCCATTGCGACTTTGTTTAGTTTAGGGTGTCGGGAGATTATTATTTAGGGTGCAGTAGGTTTTTGATACTCTTAATTGGTAGAAGGTTTTAGAATTATCTGAAATCGTAAGTGAGGATTATTTTGAAGCAAGGAAAAAAATGAGGAAGAATTAATCCTGGCTTGGGTCTTTTTGACTAAATATCAAAATATTTTATTGGAAGTTGTTTCAGTTTTGGGAAAGATAACAATAAGTTTCTTATTCATTGAAGTTACATTAAAAATTCATTATCTTTTAGGATTTTTAATAGGAACGTTGCAGGATTCATGTTTTTAAAACGAGATTAGAACATTTATTTAATTTTAACAAAATAATTGGTACAAGATAATTGAAAATAAACACGAAGAAATGGTTGTTTTTTAAATAATTTCTAAGTATCTTTTTTTTACTGCTAAATATTTGAGTCTGGTTAGCTATAAATTCTTAATATAGTCTCAATCCGACTCTGAATTATTTTCTCTTTTTACCATTCTGATATCCAATTATATATTTGTTGAAGCAGCAATAAAAGTTTAGGGGAATTTCAAGAAAAACTTGAAGTTTGATTTATTGATTGTATGCTAAAAGTGAAAAAAATGCTGCATCAAGGAGTTGCATTAGTTTCATAGTGAACCAATTAATTGAGATTCTACTGCAATATAAATACGTCTAAATATAAGTTCTATGTATTTATTTTTATTGCTGAATATTTATGTATATACAAATTATAGATACTCCAAATTTGTTTAACTATAAATTCTCAATAAAATATAAAATCTCAACTTAACTCTGAGTTATTTTCTGTTTCCACTATTCTGACGTTCAATTCTTTGTTGAAGCAGCAATAAAGGTTTAGTATAATCAAAATAAATAATATAATATTCTGCATCAAGAAACTTTGATATTAATCTTGCTGCGTTCCTAATACAAACATTTTTATGATGTTAGCTAAACAAATTTTTAATATAATCTCAGGAAACAAAGAACTCATTAATTTTCCTCGATTTCTTTAAAAATGAAAATAGAAGAAATGAAATACTTCAATGGGTAAAAAAAGCGAAAATCTTAGCAAAGTCAATTGATTGAAGTTCTATTGCAATACTAAATATGTATTTAAATTTCATCTTCCACAAAAAATATATGTCAAGCAATTAGCGATACTAAATCCATCCACTCGAAAGTACCATTCCGCATATCCAGCAGTATCCGAGTATCTCGCGGTAATCTCTATTTCAAGCGGCGTAATAAACTCGCTATAGTCCCAAAGACGCACCGCGAACATTCGTAGAACGTAACTCATCCTTTCCTTTACGTCACCGCGATTCCCATGCGGCGAACAGAAATCCGCGAGAGAAGCATCGAACGCGCACCACATACTCCTTTCCCCTCCGTTATAAACAGCGAGTCGAAGTCGAGTACGGTGCATTAGCGGTGACGAACACCATGTCTACGCCAATGTATTTGCCCACCATCCCTGGTGTACGTCAGTTTCTCTCTCTTGGTCTCTCGCTGTTCCGCGCACTTCTGCCTATGAGACGCACTGCAGGGCCACTGGCAGATGGCTAGGCCTTTTGTGCTTCTACGCTTCCCTCGTAATCTCTCTCTGTTTCTCTCTCTCTCTCTCTCTCTCCTGCTCTCTCACCGCGGGCCGTACGCCGTCCTCGTCCACGGAACTCTCTCGCGAGAGCAGAGTTAAATTTACTAACCCATATGGCGCCCCTCGCGCCACCTCTGCGCGTCTCTCCCTCTGAAAATTCTCTCTCCGCGTCTCCCACTTGTCTCCGAGTCTCTCGGTTTTCCAATAATTCTCCTCCACCACGTGTATCCCATTTTTTTTTTATTCCCTCCGGGACAAGAATCTCTCTCGCGGGAAAATTATGTACTCTTCACGGCTCTCCGCGTCTCTCCCCGTGGTTTTCGTCGTCTCTCCCCGCGGTTTCGTCGTCTCTCCCCGCGGTTTCGTCGGCGCTTCGTCTCGCCTCGCCGCGATCGGCCGATATTACGAGCTATATCGGGGGCCCCTAAAAAGCCGCGCACCGTCGTGTTCGACGTCGGGAACAAGGAACTCCGGACGACGCGACGGGAGAGAGAGCGGCGCGGAAAAAAGGCGGCGTTCTCGGAAGAGGCCGGCAGGAATCCCACAGGCACCGAGAGCCGAGGCGAAACCTTTGAGTCCTCCTTCGGGTAGTCTGCGTTTCTACGTGTCGGCGCGGGGGACGAGAAGGAATCGCCGCGCCGGCCGCCCGTAACGTGTAATCGCTATTTGGAGTGCCGGATTTATTTTCGTTGCGCCGATGCGTGAGAATGAGCTTCCGTCGGGCAAAAAACGCCGCCGCCGAGACTCGGCGCAACCTCCTCGATAATAAATACCGTCGCGTGACAACGAATCATCGATCCGTCCGAGCCGACTGAACGAAATAATAAACTTCGTCGGGGGATGCAGACGTAATCTGTGGATCTTGCGACGCGAGCCATTAATTAAACGTATTCTCATTCATTTCGGGGAAGGAGAGTTTCTTTACGCGTCGACGACTTCAAACCTCAAATATACTGCCGTTTGATTTAGGAAAAAACTTCGGATCTTTTTTTTTATTTCTGGGAGCTGAAAGAGTATTTAAAGAGTGTTAATTGATTTAAAATTGGCGTTTTGTAATTTAAATTGCATATATTATGTGTAATAATTATATCTGGTCCTTTGATTAACATTAAAAAATTGTAAACAGATGAAATTTTCATCATGGCCAATATAACTGCATTATACATGTTAATGAATTTTGTGATTTACTGGATTTCTTTAGTTTTTACACCTTTAGATTTAGATTATTAAAAACATTGTCGCCTGTGAATGACCGTTCATAAGAAAATTGTACTCTAAAGGATTAGACACCCTTAAATAAATTATTATTATTATTATTATTATTATTATTATTATTATCATCAGCATTACTTATAAACACTTCATAAAGAAAGAAGGTTTTTATAGAAAATATTAAGCAATATTTTAGGGCTTAGCTTTGGATTCATATATTTTTTTTTATTGTTTAAACTTCCATAATAGTGAAGTTCTATAATAAGTATTATTTAACTCCGTATTGAGAGGAGCTTCATTAATTTCCAGCCAGTGATGTAAGCGGTCTGAAATATATAAAAAAAATAAAGAATGTTTGTATTACCTTAAAGTATTTGACCCGATCTTGTATTTTATCTTGTTAAACAACTGCTTTAATGTTAAGAAAAATATGAGGAAATTAATTTCAATAGCTACATATTTGTTATTCTTTGTCATTTTATAAAAAATTCCTTCTACATTCATAATGATGTAATAATTCAAGTTTCACGATAATAATTCAGGTTGGAATAAATGAGATTTTTAAGAGAACAGCAGGGTTAAATAAAAATATATTATCCCTAATGAACATTGGTTTCTAACAATAAGAGGAACGTAACAGAGTTAAAAAAAGTAAACTACTTCAACCCCACAAAAAAAATACGAATACAATTCTAAAAAAAAATTCCTCGCGTTCAGAGTTGAATTTCCATCGCTACAATTACGAAATCAGGATCAATTAGCGAGTCAAAGGACGCGACTCGAGGCAGAGAAAGGAGGAAACGATGATGGTGTTATCGCGTCGACCGGTATCTCACCGCCGCGTCGACGGGAAACGAATCCCTCGGTCGAAGTGGCTGTCGGATCGACGGGTTCTGCCGGAAACTCGTTAATTACAGGAGTTACCGTCGCTGCGAGGCGAAAGCAACAATGTACTATTAATAACAGTTAGGCGGGGGTGGGTGGGATCGGGTGGGCGAGCTTCTCTCTTTCAGCCGCGGCGCGCGGGAAACTCGCGAACGAGACCCCGGCAAATTGCTAGCCTCTACGGATTTTCCACGCGGGATTCCGTCGTCGGGGATCCTTAATTACACCGTCCGTGCGACGTCGGTCGATGCCGCGATAAGAGTGCATCGGCGGGGACGGTTGGGGTTACCGAAACTACGATACTTTTTCTCGCGGGCGCAGACAACAACGGGTCGCGCGGTTGCGCAAAAGCTTGCTCGGTCTATCCGCGAGAGAGGACGCGTGTCTGCCGTTAATTAAGAGGCTGGAAAAGACGAGAAGAGCCCCGCGGCTCTCTGATACGCGCGTAATCGTAACCTTCGCCTGGTCGCATCAAGATCGAGACTCGCCCAGTTAATTGCCCCGCGCCGCGGTGCCGTGATGCTCGAGTTTATTAAAACAGCACGAACCGCGACAGTGCGGCCACTGTGCGAGCTCGCCACGATTTCCTCGCGGATTTTCTGCGTGCCTGCTTCTCTGTTTTCCTTGCTCGTCCCTTCTTCCACGTATTGTTTCCCCCGATCACCCATTTTTTTTTATTATTCCTTTGAAATTTTGTTAGTCGCCTCTTTTAGGGAATGATTGTAATTGTTTCGAGGTCTAGACTACTTTCTTTTCCTTGGAAGATCGCAGGTTTGTTTATCTGTTTAGATCGTAGATCGGTTCTACGTTCTGACTTCGAAGCAGCGAAATCTGAAACCGAAAATGGTTATCTTGGCGAAGGAATCTGGCAAAAAGGAAAGTGTGATGTTACCTTTCCATTTCCCTGTTGTCGTCGTGTATGCAATTTTTTTATTGTAGATGTTTCTTGTTTTGCTGCTAATTTTATTTTTAAAGAAAGGAGGAGGATTCTCTTTTCTAAAAGCTTACAAAAAATATCGAAACACAGAAATTTTTTTTTTAAGATCTGGCCTTGATTTTAGATAATTATCGACACTAGATTCTTGATATTAGAAATTTCATTCAGATGGTTAGAATATTCATTTTGTATTAAAATTTCCTGTGTACACTAAAGGGTTATTTCCGTCAATAAATAAATAAATTAGAATATTTAATAAATAATTCTTGTTTCTGCACTTTGACTTAATGTTACACTGCAAACCTTCTCTTTCTACTTCTACTTGCCCCTAAAACACATTATGGAATATTGTTTTCTAGTCCTCAACCAACTTTTTCCATAATACAACAGGTTAATGAATTAGCAATCGTTAGATAATAAGTAGACTGCGGAAGTTTATGCATTTATGGCAATTTTCAAATTACAAAAATCTATAAGGACGCTGGCAAGTATAAAAATGCAATCAAATATAAAAAATATAATGCATTTTATAATATTTAGAAAATAAAACACACATTTATTTAAGATTTAATTGCTGTTGTATGTCTATAAAAATATTAATTTGCATAAACTTCCGCAGTCTAATAATAAGATTTAACAAAGTCGTTGCTTGAAAGTGGCTGATGATAAGAGAAGGTCTAGTTTTTGACAGAAATTTCAATCATTGTCTCCTCATCTCCTCCACGGCAGGAATCATTAAAAAATTTCTTTCTTCCTTATTCTTCCTGTCTTCGGTGCGCCGTACCGGTCCATAAAGCGGCTCGGTATCGTTCATACTCCTCGGATCGTGGGTACCGGCGCGAAAGGACGGTCGTGGAGATCCTCGTCGAGGAGTAGTAAAGAGAGAGAGAGAGTGGAACAAGGTAGATAGATGGAATGAAAAAGCAGTGCTAGGGACAGAGACGGGTGATGTTGTGGTGTGTGCGGGGGGTGGGCCGCGAAGGGGACCCCATAAAGGTGGCACACAGAAGGTGGGGTGTGTGTTGCTTGACAGAGAGAAAGGTGGGACCCGAAGAGAGACGGAGGATCGTGGTCCCACGGCCGAAAAGGCTGCGTGATTCGCGTCCCAGACGAAGGAGAACGAGCAGAGAGAAGGGCGTCGGATGAATGGCTGAGTCGGTTGTACCGGGGCGATATGCGCGCGGCTTCCACGACGCGAAACGTTTAGCATAAATTACGTCTTAGAGATAGAGAGGAGCGAGAGAGAAGGAAGGAGAGAGAGGATACTCCGGGACTCGAGCGCGAGCCGGACCGACGACCGGAATACCGACGATTTTTTTTCTCTTTTCTCTTTTTTTTTTATATTGAACGCGCGGATCTCTAGGATTCGGTGAAAGTTACATCTTCGGCTTGCGATTTTTTATACGGGGTGACTTGAGTTGATTTTGGATCGCGGATTGAGAGAATCGCGAGCGGGTTTGGTAGTGGATAGGGGAAGATTAGAGGCGCGGGGAGATTAGGTTCACCCTTCAAGGACGATAAATGAGCCATGAATTAGGCTGTCAGGAGGAAATTGAGTCGATTTTTCGAGACTGGCTTTGATATTTGATAGGTTTGCATGGGATCTAGACTTAGAGTTGTTTGTAGACTTGTTTACGTGAGTTCGAAATATTTGCGAAAGGTCTGGACTGGAAAATTTCAGGTTCATCCCATTCATCAGGTTTCTCAGGTTCGCTTCAATCGTCCAAATTTTTTAATTTTCAAATTTTATTGTAGTTTTCTTAAATTTTAGTGTGCGATTGCACAAGTCTTTAAAATTTTGAATAATTTAATTCAGTTTATTACTTTTGAGTTACTGTATTATTATTAGGATGATAATATTTAGAATAATGAAAGGGTTAATTACCTGTGTAAACTCTTTATACATTTCGTGTTTAATATAGTTTTTTCATAATTAAAAATTAGGTATCTGAAATTGTAATTCATAACACGCTTTTTGCACAGCATCTGGCCTTCAAATTAGAGTAAAATTGGAGCAAACATTTCATTCTTTAAATTGTAATAATTATTTTCATTATTTTAATAGGACAACATTTTTATTTGTTGTGTTGTAATATGTTACAAGTCATAAATTATCCCTACTTCTTTATTCATCTCTAATCACCACATTATTATTCTGTTTCAAGATAAACATTAGAGGAATTTGTTAAAGTAACGAGGAAGCGAATAAAATATGATACAGTGCAAAGTAATATGCAAACTATTCTAAAGAAAAATTGCACATGCTGAAATTATAGGAAAACTGGAGGAGGAACAATATAAAATATTCACATGTGTTTCTAACATAATTTAATAGTAATATGGTAAATCAATTTAGCCATTAGCTTGTTCAGGCTTTTCAATTCTATTAAAAGCATGATAAATCGTCTAACACCATTTTATTTTATTATAGTTCTGGCCTTCAGCCTGTCACAGAGGTGATTGTGTTCTTTTATCTAATCTAACCACTAATAATTCTAACTATTCTATGTAACATAATTTATATTTTCCTTTATTATTATATAGACATCTGATTTTGATGTATTTATGATAATTGAAATATATGTTTAAATATTGAAAAAACAATAACAGCCAAACATATGTTATAATATTTAGAAGACAAGATACATTTTTATTTAAGCTTAGTTTCTTTTTTTTCCTTTAACAGTTTTAATTTTTTTAAGCGTCAAGAAAATTTCGAAAAAAATTATAGGATACTTCTATCAAAGTCTTTATTGTACTCTATTTCAAGTATTGTGTAAAATATATGAAATCTTTAACAAAAATAAAAATAAAAATCTTGCTCGTGTCCCAAAAAATTCAAGTTGACTATAGAAAATAAAAAATTGACTCTCATTCTAATTCAGTGGCCAGAAGTTGGCGACCAATATGAAAAATTCACTCTCATCTAAATTTAACAATTCCAAAAATTAAAAGCTCTGGATATAGATGAATCATTCCCGCCAACCTCCACAAAAATCCTCAAAGATCACACTTGAGATTTCCGTCCTTATTGTATGCATAAACCATGGTCCCTCCTTTGAAAACTACCTAAAAAAAATGATTAGCTAGGGAATAATTCACACAGTATCACACAATTTCCTCTCCCAGATCCGCAGCCAGATCAAACGAGAAAACTTATCGCCACCGAGTCTCGGTTCTTACGATTTCAGACCTCCGGCGGCGTATCTTTAGAACCACCCGCGATCGACCTCTTTTCCACCTTCGTCACTTCCTTCCTTTCTCCATCCTTTTTCCCCCACGTCGAACGGCAGGTGGAAATCGCGCATACTTTTGCCCCGCACCTAGATCCCTTTTGTTTTGGGCGGTTCGACGCGGTGATCGACCGCGACGGGAAAACGCGTCCCAGATGCGGCCACGCGTCCCTCGCGTGCTATTGTGCGGCCCAATCGTGGGAAAGCTGGCTAATTAACCGTCAAAATCTAATTAGCGGAATGACCAATTAGAGCGTTGCCGTCGGGTAACGATTACAAACGCCCGGCGAGCTTCGTCTACAAATAGCCGGCTAAACACCCGGACCCCGTGAATGGGAGAAGAAAAGAGCCTCTCGGACTTGGACGTGTACCGTTTAAAACGCTCGTCTTCCCCGGGACGATCGACTTCTTTCGGACGTTGAAAAGGGGGGCAGTCTTCTCCGGTAATAACGGCGAAATGGGTTTCTGTCCCGGGGGCGACTTTTTGCGACGCGACGCGCCGCGCCGTCGGAAAGGGAGAGTGGCGTGTAACCTGGGCCCCCGTTTTCTAGCCTCGTCGCGGTGAGAAACCCGGGGGATCTGCCCCACCCTGGAGCCGCGACACGTGGTCATCCGGAGGCAGGTACCTCGTCAGCTGACTCGCCGTGAACCGCTGTCGATGCTTATTAACGTGTCCAGGGGATCGCAAGTCGTCCGCGCGGAACGCGGAGGCTCCGGCTTTTGGGAGCCGTTTTTCCGTCTCGTTGCGCCTTCAACGCGGCTCCCTTTTTATTGAAACCCTCGTGATACTCTGTCCTTGACTCCTCGATTCTTGGTTTTTTTAGTCCGCGTTTCGGATGGCGAGATATTTCCGCGACGTAGACGCTGGACATGTGTTGTGCTTGTTGATGGAATTCTTTTGATTGCTGGAAATTTTTTGGGGAGGTCCGAGTTGATTAAATATGTATTCGAAATTTGATGATGGATTTATTTGGCAGAGGATGTTTTGTGTCTTCATATTTTGGGCGGATTGTGTTTTTCTTTGGAAAATGTAGTGTTGAAAATTAGGAGAGAGAAGGTTGTGTTTGACTGTGATATTTTTAGAATTGGGACTTTTTTGAGGTATGAATATTTTGGATTTCATTCGTGATGAACAGAGGTTTTATTATAGTTTAATTGTTATTTGAATAAAGAAAATTTTGAGTAGTTTATGAGGAATTTTATAATTTGTATAATAAATTTAGCTTTTTAAGATGTCCATTGATTTCAAACAGTAGATTAAAGTTTTTTTTTTTTTTTAATTTTGGGACGTGAAGCAGATTCTGCAAGCTCAGAATCCTTCGGAAACAAGAAAGTATCTTTAACTCTAAATATGTATTACGTAGTTTTTTGAATATTTAAATCTATAAATATTTTCCGTTGCACATGATTATATAAATTTATATATTATAAACTTGTGTTTAATTAGTTAATACTAAGTAAACTTTTGCATATTTTGAACTTGTTACAAATGTAAAAAATTCCTCTGTTTACTAATGCTAAACTTTGTTACACATTCTACATTTAAAAAAAAAAAATCCACTGCCTATGGTGCAATTATTTCGTAAGAATTCTTCAAAATAGAAATGCTAATATTTAAAAAATAATTCTAAAAACAATAATTGATTTCTTTAAATTTACGTTTTTGCTCATTTAATTGTCGCTAGTTTGAAGCTCTTTCACGCCAATTATGAAGGCAAATAGAAACCCAAGAACTGTCAAATCAATTTAGCTTTAGAGTCAATAGTAAATAATATTCTGCTGGTATCTAAAAAAAATACAGTGTCTTTTTCAATTTTATGTCGAACACAAAAATCGAAGAAAAATTGCATTCGTCTAATTTTGAGATGTACAAAGATTCTTTGCGAAGTAAATTTTCTGTATAAATTCTAAGTCGCCACAAATGGATAAAAATCTTAAAAATCTAAAGAACCAAATTTCGAAAAAAGCCATCGCCGATTACTCCAAAAATTCACCCAAAATCTATATTGCCTCCCTAATAGCCCTTTGAAATCTTTTTTTAACAACTATCAAAACTTGCCAAAAATTCCAAAAACCGCCAAATGAACCCAGCTCTAAAAATGACATTCTTCTAAATATCCAAACGCTCCAAAAAATTGAGCAAAGCGACAGCAACGAAGCCGCAAATGCTTCTGCTCGATCCACTCTCTGGTTTCGTCTCTCGGCACCTCGGCGCGGCGCGTCGGAACCGCGAAGGCAGGAGGCGAAACCCGGTGTTTATAAATGAGAGGAGAAGTTTTTGCGTCGGTGCTTCAGTTTTTCCCGTCTCTTTTTCTCGCCCCGAGCGACGCGCCGCTTCCCCCGCGGTCTCGAGAAAAGATCGTTTCTTCGGGTGTTATCTGTTCCAGCACGTTTCGCTTTTTGCGCTTGGAGCTTTTTCCACCTCCATCCGGCGCGTCGGTATTTGCGTTTCGCCGGGGTCAGCAAAACCGATATCGAGGGGATCGATCGGGGATTCCGCGGGGTAATCGAAGCATCGATCGCGAACGCGCGGGGGAAATAGAAACTCTCGGAACACCCGCGATATCGTTGGAAAATATCCATTAATAAAAGAACTGGCGTGCGCGGCGGTCGCGGCGCGCGGAGGAGGGACTGTGAAAGCGTGACTTTTGTTCGCATTACTCGAAACGAGGAAAGGAACGAATAAAATTATTCGGTTGGTGTAATAATCCGGTGTAACGAGTCGCGATTAAACGCGCCTTCGCTCGCCTCGCCGCTGCGCCGGGTATTCCATAACGCTTTTCCATAATGTTCGAAACGATGCGATTTCCTCTTCAAAAAGCGTCGAAGGAAATGCATGGAATTCGCTTCACACAACACACACGTTGCAGGAAAATTCTTTCAGAATTCTTAAATTTCTGAATTACATAGTTTTTCCTTTTTTTTCGGAGTTTTTGATGGACGATGTTTCGATGTGCGAATACGTAATCGCGATTGGAAAAGCGCCGCGATTTCGTGGGTGTGTCGAGGCGAGTTTTCATAGGCCCCAGGCGACGGTGTCGTCGCTCGTCATCCTCGGTTTCCTCTTCCTCCTTTCGACGAGAGGAATGGAGGCCACGAAAATTTCTCCATGCGGAAATGCCACGCTCGTCGAGCGCGAGACCGCTCTCGTCCACGTTAAAGCGTGAATGGTTAAAAATAGAACCGCTACGACCGCCTTTCCGCGATGCTGCTCGAACTTTATTAGCGTTTGCCTCGATACAAGCGCGGCTGCCTCCTATGGGGGGTTCACTTCACAATGAGAGACATCTTTATGGGGGGCTAATTGAAGATGGGGCTCTTGGGTGGACGAAGGTGAGAGTGAAAATGAAAACGAGAGAACATTTCTCTTTTGCGCAGAGTATTTTTCTCTTTTAAGAAATTTTTTTAAGACGTAGAAGAAAGTGTAAGAAATATGTACATAGTATCAAAATTGTTGAGGACCATGTGTCTACCTGATTTTTGAAAAATAAATTGAAAATTTGGAACGTTCAGTGACTCAGTTTTAGATATTTTTTATTTTCTAATTTTATATTAAAAAACATTTTACAAATTTTTCGAGGGGCAGAGAAAGGTGTATGAAATGGTCTCAAGAAGTTGCGAGTGGCAATTGTTTACAGTTTTTTAAAAATAATTTTAAATGTGGGAGTTTTTATTGATTAATATTTTTTAGGAAGAATTCAGGGAATTTTTAGTAATTTATATCTCAAGAACAGGGAAAATTATTATCAATTTTTAAGGG
This sequence comes from Perdita meconis, assembly GCA_030770465.2. NCBI lineage: Eukaryota > Metazoa > Arthropoda > Insecta > Hymenoptera > Andrenidae > Perdita > Perdita meconis. The sequence goes on from JASKOS020000001.1 coordinate 4,063,264, forward strand.
TTTTGGTTACTCTTGTTTTTGTCCTAAAAAAAATTTTGAAGTCATTTTGCGAAGTTTTCTTGTATATAATTTGCAGAATATTAAATACACTATTCTGAGATCTTTCTTGTTTGACAACTCGTGTTTATGCTGTCAAAAGTGATGAAGAAAATGAGAGAAAATGGAACAGTGGTTCTGAAGAATAGAAGAGATAATAATGAGCTTATAACGAGACACTACTGTATTTTGCTCTTTCCCCTCATTAAAGTATGTAGAGTAGATTAAATATTTCATCTCTTCAAATTACACTATTATTCCACAGTTTGCAATTATTTTGAGGATCGAGGGAAATCAGGTCTTATTTAGTCAAACAAATAGAGAATTTTAAGTAATTATATATAACTATTATCTTTAGCGTTTTAGTATTTTAGTATTTATATTACTTGAGTAACCATAAATAATTGTTGGAGAGTGCATGTTTATACAAGAAAAAAATTAAAACATGAATAGTAATTACTGTTAATACTTTTGAACCATGTTCTGAATAATTATAAATATTATTCTAATTGTTACAGAAAATATTAACTTCAAATCTAGAAATTTTTCCAATTCAAATTTTCAAATTCAAACTTTTACAAACACAAATAAAAATTGGAGTAATGTAGCATTTAAATTTTTGAAGTATTCTAACATGTCTCTTTTTTATATATCTTACGTACCTATTTTGGAAATTTTGAACCAATATTTTGAATTTTTTCCCCATTCATATTTAAAAATACAAATATATATTTTTTTAATCCGAAAGTAAAGTGAATTGTACTCCAATTTAATACTTTTCTTAGCTTCTAAAAAAATGGAAAAGAAAATTCAAAGACTCCCCTAAAAATCTATAGTACATGTCACAGTTATTTCTGTAAGTCCAATAGTTCAAATTTCCTTCAAGAAACGTCACAAAAATTGTATAATTCCATCAATAATTAAGCTTGTCCATGTAGGAGTTAATATCAACAATAATTTCTAAATTACCACTCAATTTTTCTCCACTCCCAAAAAAAATCGAGAGACGATTTAAAACCCTCTTGCCTCACCCCTTCGCTCAAACCCCAAAATCAACGCCCCCAATTAACCCTGATAAACCCGTCGGCGCAGCTTCTTATTACACCGGTCAAACCTCTTGGACAAGCCTTGCAACCTGCAACCAATTTCACATCTCTCGAGTGATATCTCGGAACCGGTTCGCAGGATCTCTCGATTTTCCCAGGACGCGAAAACCGGCCGTCCTTTTTCCGCGATGAATCACCGTCTCTCGTCAGCCTCGATGCACCGAATCGTCCCAGGCTTATCTGTATGCACGGAGCGGGGCCCCGGCTACCTGTTCCCTCTTCGCCCGTTTTCCCGCGATGATTAATACTATATACTCTAGCATGCAGAGGGGGCGGCGGCGGGATCTCGCGGGTCCTGCCACGAAACGCGTGCAGGAAGGAGAGGGAGGGTTAGGGGGAGGAAAAGGAGGCTAGAGGTATATATGTAGAACCTTCTGCACGAAGAGACGAGGAAGGAGTTCGCGAGTCTCCGGGGTCTCTTCTGTAGGTACAAAGTACGGAGCGCGACGATCGGTCGGGGAAGCGAGAGAAAGACGCGAGGATAGAGCTCGGCGAGCGGAGGGGGCTGAGGGGGGCGAGAGAGAAGGTGGAGGTATGCTGCGCAGCCGTGGGAACCGACTGCCGAGTGAGCGAGCTTGTTCGCCTCTCCCTCGCTCTCGCCTGCTCTCTCTCTCTCGTCCCGACTCTCTCCTCGTCTCTCCGTCCCGCGAGCTCACCGAGCCTCTCTTCCTTTTCATCATCCAGGTTCCTCCTCTCTCGATGTCTCTCTCGCTTCCTCTCTCAGTCACCTTACGGTGCCTTTTTTCCTCCATCTTTTTCCCTCCTTCGCCCCCGCGCGTCTCGCTGCAAACGCACCGGTCTTTAGACTCCTCTCGCTCTCTCGCTCTCTCTACCGCTCTCTCGCTTCTGTTCATTCACCGATAGCCCCGTCCCTCTCTCCCTCGCGCCCCTCGCTCGTTTCGGTGTCGTGGTCGTGGCAGAACTGCTAACCGGCCACCGAAGGGAACACACCCAACACATTGTTCTTACGGGATGCCTACGCGGGGCTTTTTCAGCTTTTTGTCGGCTTAATTCCGATCCCCGTAATAAATTAGCGACCGATCACGGTGGCATTTGTCTCCTCGACGATTTATCTCCTTCCCTTCCCTACGGTCCAAAGATCCCTCCGCTTCCTCCTCCTCCTCCCCCGCGATTCTTCGTCCCAAGAAACCCGGCGGTTCTTTCTTGGCCTCCGAGAGCCGCTTTCGTCCTTGCCGCGAGAGAAAAGGGCGGGCTGCCCGGTGGCTCGCTGAAAATCCTCGCCCGAGGACCTCGGTTCGTGGAATATTCGACGGGGGGCAATGCGGTGAATCGGATTTATTGGCTATGGGAGTCTGTGAACCGGAGAATTTCCTGAACGAACAAATTTGGGAAGTCTGGTGACACGTTTGCTGTGGCGTTTGGGATAATAATGTGGTTGGAGGAATTATTCCAGGATTTTTTAAATATCTTGCTCTTGGTTTGGAAGGTTTGAAAATACTGTAGGAATTTTTGCTAATTTCTTTTTGTAGGTTTTTAGATGTTGTTAAAATTTAGTTTTGTGGTTTATGTACAATATTTGTTGGAAGCAGTTTAGTTAACATTGTTTGAAGACATTGTTACGAGGAGAAATTTTATATAACAAAATTTTGTAACTTGATATTAGTCGGCTTTTAAGATGTCTGGAAAATTGAAGAAAAAAGAAGAGAGAAAAATATGAAGACCCCTGCAGCAAGAGGGATGCAGTTCCATTTTTAATAGATTTTGAGTTCTTTAAAAATAGAAGTAAACACTTAACACCTGAATAATTACTACTTAAAGTGTGAAAATGTATATCTTTGAACTAGTGTTCAGTATTTAATAATATTAACTCAAAGCACTGATTTTATAAAATAATTCTATACTTTTTTCTAATATACTCGAAATAGGTAAAAATGGAGCTGCATCGTTTCTTGCTTCAAGGTCTTCATTTTGTTATGCATTTTCTTTATATATATATTTTTTTTTTATGTCGTGTCACTTATACTTTACACTTTACACCTTTCATAACTATGAATTTACAGTTTCATGAATAATATTAATTTATATGATTCTGAATAATATTATTAAAATTTTGTATAATTCTATAGACTTTCAGAAAAAAAATGAGAACCCATAATATAAATATTGAAGTAAATTACAAATGGAATATTTTCTTTTTCCACATTTAAAATAGAGGTTCAAGTTTTAAGAATGTATCTCTCATTTGCTTTTCGCCAAGTCTTGCACCTTCCACCCTCAGCCGATTTTTCAGCCTCGCTTCCTCCCGTCTTCGTTTTTTCCGTCTCCCTTCGGTGGATGAATGACCCCCCTTTCGGGGGGCCCACAGAATCTTGGGACCGCGGGGAACCGCGGAATCTCGCTGGAACTTTCTAACGTGTACACGCATGTGACATACCTGGCGACGTGGTCCTCCCTTTTCGTTCTTTCCGCCGAGACAAATTGCCCTGCGTCGGTTCCACGGGATATCTCGGGGGAGAGATGTCGTCGAAGGTTTCCTTTTTTATGGGGTACGCGGTCTGGGATCGCGGGGACGCTTGATGATCCTCCTACGATCCTCTCACGATTGCGTCGAAACATCCTCGAGATTTTTCAACCTGTAGATCCCTAAATCCAAAATCTTTAAAAAAAAAATTGGAGAAAACCAAATGACACGGTAATTACTCGTTATAAGCTCTTGGGGGATTCTATTACTTCTTGGAATCATTTTCCTTAGTTACGCATTAATTTTTTTTTCAGTCATTAGTGTCTACATTGCTTTCAACTTTCGAAGAATCATTAATTCTAATTTCTATGAAGAGAAAGAAATGTAAGCAAATCCAAAGGCGTCACTTTTCGAAGCACCACCTTAAATCGAGGCAACCCATCCCTAAAATCTACTCTAAACCACACTTAAGCACCTCGATAAAAAATGTAAAACTTAATTATTCAAGGATTAAAAATTGAAAATCGCAGTTGAAAAGCTTCCAAACTTCACGCTTCGAAAAGTGCTCGTCAATAGCTGTTCTCAATCGTGTCCGTCGCGCCTCAGCTCCGCATTAATTAATCATCGTCACACGGGAATCGGCCCAATGCCCTCTAATCAAGTGTCGCGAATCTCAGCAAAAAACTGGGTCAGATCGTGCTGGCTGGGAACGAAGACAAGACTGACCCGGTCCGGGGGACCTTGCGCCCGGTGACCACGCGAGACGGATTTCTCACGCGATCGCGAGAGGGTCGAAGGGTGGTTCTCAGTAACGAAACAATTTTTTTTTTTTTTTTTTGCCCCCGGAACGGTGTCGGAACACGTCCGCGGCTCGTTTACGCGACCAGGAACGGGGCAGCGATGACAAGAGAGGCCGGATATAAACATTTATTATTCACCGTGCGGCAACGACTAACGAGGTCGTGTGTAATACCAGCCGATCTCCTCTTTCTCTCTCCCTCTTCAGTCTCTCCTACTCTCTTTCCCTCTGTTCCTCCCCGCGGGCGTCAGATACACACGGTGCTCGCCCTGTCGCCTCTCCGTGTGCGTGCGCGCGACGTTAATAATTAAACGTCGAGCATTATCACTGCATGCACACGTACGCGAGCACCGCGTGTACGGCACGTACTTATTACACAATAATACGCCGTTGCTCGACGCGTGTTGTCGCCGCGTGGGCCGACCGCCCGCTCCTCCATTAAGCCTCGTTTCCATCGGTCCACCTTTCAGATTTGCCGATTTTCAGAATCCGTTTTGTAGGTAGGGTTCAATTATGTTTGATGGACGACCTCAAAGCGGTCGATTTTGTTTTAATTTATTATTGGGACAAGCTTAAAGAAAACTTGAGGCGATTGATTGTGAGAAGCAGGGATAATCAAGCCTTTGCATTAGGATTTTTTTCAGGCTGCAAATGAATGACGTATTTTTAACTATCCCTAATATTATCCTAACTACAGGTCCCTTTTAAAATTCTAATTTGTTAGAACTTCAATTTTTGGAATATGAATACAAAGAATGAAATTTTTGTGGAATTTCAGAGAACAACAAATGTAAATATTAACACTGACTTTCTTATATTTTTCTCAACGTTAGGATAGTTATTTAAATAAATAAAATGCATGGTTGGGTCAAAAAAAGATCCGAAGATTATAGTTAAATAAGTGGATCGCTAGATGTTTTTGAATATTAAACAGTGTGTCGATTTTTGATGCGGTTTATGTTATATTAGTTGCGTTGTTGAAACGCTTGGATAGTCTGTAGATCAAAATAGTTCTATGAGGGATTTGATGGAAATCTTTTAGAGGTTTTAAATGAATTCATCGGGCTAATGTAAACGTAGCTTAAGGGAGTATTCGCCGACTGGATTTATGGTCGCGCGAGCGATTCGACGCCCACCGACGAGCCTTTCGCGCCTCGGTTTTCCAAGTAGACGCGCGGATCGATCGACGTCGATCGGTTTCCTTTTCCTTGGATCTACGCGCCTACCAATCACGCGAGCTTCGGAGAAGCTGTTAGGCACCTTCCACTTTACATTGGAACACATTTCAATCCTTGCATAAAGTAGATTCCATGCAATTCTCGTTCCCTTCCACGACTCTGTTTTGAATTGGATTTTTATATCAACGCGCTGTAAGATAACAAAGCTAAAAAGTTAAGTCGTAAACAAAATAACTCCAAAATGAATAATAATTGAGAGCTTTTAACAAGAAATCACGATAATTTGCTCACAGATTTAACGAAACAAAGTTGTGCTGCTCCGAACCAAATTAAGAAAAATTCCGTCATTGCTCCGCAACTTCACATCACTATCCTCATTGTTTAAAGTTTAAACTATGAAACTCGACAAAATACTTATTCACCTGCTGTAAAAAAATTCCAGGTTTCCGCCGGAATCTTTAAAATCGTTTAGAAATATTTTTTCCGGCTTCTAAATTCGCAAAATCCTCGAACCATAATTACAATCAATTATTCTAACTAATGAGAGCCCGTAACAGTCGCCCCAAATTCATAAAATAAAATTCGAAACCAAGAATCGGTGCCGCATCAGAAACTCCCCGGTCACCCAGTTCCCCGTCGCCCCCTCCATATCAATTCTCGCTAATTAATCAGCGTTCGTAATCGCAGTGACCGATCGCTCAATTAGGAGTCATACATTGTTAATTCGGGCGGCGCGACGGTAATGGCCGCGTAGCGGGGAATTAATAGATCGTTGCGCGGGCGCAAGACGGCCGCACAATTTCTGTTACACAATACCCGGTCGCGTGTGCCAGGGGCCCCTCGGTTCTGCATACGCGTGTCTATAATGGACAACGCAAACAGTTATAACAGGTTTCCCCGGGAAACGACAACGACATTCCGGCCGTTTTAACGGTCGCGGGCCGCGCGCATTCGATCGATTATTTATTTTCGTGTATAATTAACCCTCTGTGTTCGTTCGCGGTTCTCCCTTCCGCCTTGATGGACGAGCACGTGCCTTCACACCGAGAGAAAGAGAGAGAGAGAGAGTGTGTGTGTGTGGGAGAATCGACGTGTCGTTTTATATCGGAATCGGTGCATCGCGTCGGTTATGGGGAAAGTTAAACCCTCTTTCGGAGGGGAGGAACTGCGAACCCCCAGAGGGGTTATTGCTGCCGTTCGCGCCCTTATCGAGCAACACGTGACCCCGCCAGTTCTGCCCGCTTTTTAGCCACGCTTACAGGGAGAGGGACACGCACCCTTCTAATGCGAATGGCAGGTGCGCCCCATGACGCTCCGCCTTGGGACGCTTAATTTATTGTTAATTGCGATGCGCGCCGCGATGGCACGCGCAGCTGCCTCTCCTGAGCTTTTCGCGCCCAAACTAAAGACACTTTGTTGATGCTACTGGACGAGTTCATTTTTTGGAGTTTGGGCATTTCGCGCGGGAATTTGGATCGGTTTTTATCCTTGTGTATCGTGATTTTTCTTTGATTTTTACCATTTAAGATTTTATAACATTTTCTGGGATATTTCTTTGATTTTCAGGGATTTTTATAGGCTTTCCATGACTTTTCTAGAATTTTTTTTTGAATTTGTGGGATTTTGCTGGAAGTTCGAGAATTTTTCTAGGCTTTCCATGACTTTTCCTTGAATTTTGAAGACTTTCACTGGATTATTGTTTTTTTTTCTATTTGATTTCAAAGATTTTTCTTGGAGTTCTTTTCGATTCTTGGGATTTTTCTTGAATTTCTGCGACCTTTCTTGAATTTCTAGGATTTTCCTTGATCTTCTGGGACTTTTACAGGCTTTCCATCACTTTTCTATGATTTTCTTTCAATTTATGGGATTTTCCTTAAATATCTGGGATTTTCCTTAAAGTGCGGGAAAACTTTTCTCGAATTACTATTTTTTTCTATTTGATTTTAAGGATTTTTCTTGGATTTTTCTTCGATTCCTGGAATTTTTATTGGATTTCATCAAACTTTCTCTAATTTATCCAACTTTTATTCGAATTTTTGAAATTTCATGTATTTCCATGGCTTTTCTTGAATTTCTAGAATTTTTCATAGATTTTTCAAATTTTTTTTTTCTACTTGTATTTGGAATTTTCCTGGATTAGTGTTAGATCTGTTAGTCCTTCGATTTCAGTGAGTTCAACTAGATTTCTAGGATTTAAAAAATTTTTCCTTGAATTCTTTTTTGTATTTTCGGGATTTTTTTCGGATTACTGAAATTTTTCTTAAATTCGTCGAATGTTTCACAGATTTTCCTTGAATTCCTACAATTCTTTCAGGTCTTTCTAGATTTGCTGGATTTCTTTTAGAATTTTTGGGGGGATTGTTCACTGGTTTTTCTTATAAATCTAAAATTTTTCTTGGATCTTATCTTTAATACCGCGATTGAGATGGAAAACATCAAAGAAAATATAAAAAAATTTCCAAAAAAGGGCTGGTCTTATATTTACCATTTTTGTTTCCACTGAGAGGCTTGAGTAAAAAATTCCCAAAATTGTAAGAAACTCGGATGGAAGCAAAAAGGTCAATCAAAGAAGAATACATAACACACTAATTTTGTAGCATTCAAACTATTAAAATTGAAGCTATTGATCCTATTTTAAAGAGATTTCAAAGGGGGTAGTAAACAAGGGTGGTAAACACATAGTATATAAGATTGTTCTCGTACCGAAGAATCGAAGTTCACCAACCTTGCGTTCTTCTGTTCCCAGGGCACATTCTCGCTGATAGTGGAGGCTTATCACGACGCAGACAACACGACACAACACCACTCAAGCGGTAAGTAACAGTCTACCCCGCCTCTCTCGAGCCTCCGCTCTCCTCCGCTCTCCTCCCTATTAAGCCTTCGAGAGATACAGCCTCTCGTATCTCTCTCCGTATTAGCCGCTATCAGTCGGGGCCCGGCACGAGTGCCGCGGCTCTCGCACGCGCCCGACCGCCTCTCTAAATAAAAAAACAAGAGGAACCGATGGGAAAAAAAGGAGGAAGAGGACGCGCGGAGAATGATTTTAAAATTAGTCGGCCCACGCCTCCCGAGTACGGGGAAGGTTTTCGGGAGATCGGGGCATGTGCAGTCCAGCTGGGGTGTCGCGGGCCCCGCGACGCCATACTTCAGGTCCGAACCAGTCGAGAAGCCACTTCCGGTCCCTGTGCGCGACACTCGCCAGAAACGCAACCTCCGCTCGCCTCTTCCTCTCGACCTTACGCCACGTCGACTCGTGTTCTTATGGTTTCGATAGTCTAAACCTCGGGACAGATCGCCTTGGTCCCCCTTCTTTCACCCACGTGGAAACGGGGACCTCTTCCTGTCCTGGATTCGACGCGCGGATAAATATTGTCTCTTTTTTCTGATCCGACGAGACTGCCAGCTCTGCTTTGACTCTGTCCTCTGATGGGCGCTGGAGAGATTCGTTCTCAGATGTTTTGGGGGGTCAATGGGGTCATGGAAAAAGGAAGATGATGTGGACCAGGTGGACCTTGTTTGGTTTTGTTGGTTGGGAGGATGGTAGAAGTTTTTGGGGGTCAGAAGGATTTGCTTTGTTCAGAGTTTAAGTGAATTGGAATTCAAGTTGTTTAAAGTTTGTTTAATTTGATTTTTAGTCATTTATACTGCTGTTTGTAGTTAGAATTCAACTGACTTAGACTTTAACTCGGTCATGGTTCAACTTCTTTAGATTTTAAATAATTTTGGTTTATTCTGATGTAGACTTCAACTCAATCATACTTCAACTTATTTCGATTTCAACTCATGCAGACTTTAACTCATTTAGACTTCACTTTCTAAATGGGGAGTTGAATACTGTAAACATTAACTTCGAGTTCAACTTCTTTCGATTTTAACTCCTTTGGACGTCATTCAAATTTTAACTCATTTAGACTTCACTTCGTTCAGAGTTCAAGAAACTATTTAAACTTCAACTCACTCAGACTTCATCAGATCTCGACTTCAATTCCTTTCAGGCAGCTTCTTAATTTACATTGACGTTGGCATCCAGGACATCATTTCTATATTTTAAACCCCAAACTAATCGCTTTATATTGTGGATCTTAAAAAAAGAAAATGTCTAACGCAGAAACAGAAACTTGAATATTCTAAAAAATGAATTTCAGATTCTGACAAACCTTAATTTGTTGAAACCAACCCTCAACAAAGGGTCGAAACCAACCGTCACAGTTCTGCTATCTTCCCATTGCGTACGGAGACGCCGTTACCCGCATTCTATCGATAGTCCAGCTGCTCTTCCTCGGGGCCGGCGACCCGTTTTCACCCGTGTTCCTCCCTCGTTACCGCAACGCCGGTTCCTCGTCCACGTGCACGGCCCGGAGACAAAGTGCGCGGCTCCGTTGTGTCATAGCGAACGCGCGGCTGCCGCGGCGGTGAGGAGGAAAGAGAAGCAGGCGGAGGCACTAGTGTTTCCTTCCTGTGTAACCGTAGCACCTAGCTTCCACCGCGGTAACACGAAACCCTCGGTGCGGACGAGGATATACGGACGCATCCTATGCATACACGACGCTTCGTTCGAGTCCTCTTCGTCTATCCGATATCCTACTTTGGGAAACGAGGCGACGTTCCCTCGAAACTTTGCGACAAACTCTGAAATGATGAGGTTGGAGAAATGTGGATGCACTTCGGGACCTAATTTAGACCTTGGAGGTTTGGGTTGGTTATGGGGTTTGGGTTGAGGAGAGGGTGGAGAGAAAGGGAGGATTTTGGAAAAGGTTTGAGAGTTAGAATCAGAAGGATTTATTTTTGGGGGTTCAACTGATGGTGACTTCAACTCGTTTATTACTTTAATTCATTAAGACTTCAACTTGCTTAGATTTCAACTCGTTTAGATTACAACTCATTTACATTTGAATGCATTTAGACTTCGACTCGTTTAGATTTAAACGCTTTTAAACTTCACATCTTTTACAATGCTTTTCATTCAGACTTCAACTCATTCAGACTTCGACTCGTTTATACTTCAACTCGTTTATACTTCAATTCATTAAGACTTCAACTTGTTTAGATTTCAACTAATTTATACTTCAACTAATTTAGACTTCAACTAATTTATACTTCAACTCGTCTATACTTCAATTCATTAAGACTTCAACTTGTTTAGATTTCAACTAATTTATACTTCAACTCGTCTATACTTCAATTCATTAAGACTTCAACTTGTTTAGATTTCAACTCATTTATACTTCAACTCATTTATACTTCAACTCATTTATACTTCAACTCATTTAGACTTCAATAAATTTCGTCTTCACCTAATTTCGACTTCAATTCGTCCAATTTTCGACTGATTCCAACTTTATCTGACTTGTCCTTCAACTTATTTAGATTGTATTTTATTTACTCTTCACTTGATGTTGAAGATTTGAACTCATGTAGCTTTTACTCCGTTTCAACTTCGCCTGATTTAGACTTCAACTCGTTCAGATTTGGCAACGTTTAGGTTTCACCTCCTTCAAGTTTCACCTATGCCCAGTCGGCCCTCATCGTCCAATTCAATTACCATCGACTGTAGGTGCGACGAACGATGATCGTGCGTTCGTTCGCTCGCGCGCGCGCGCCTGCCAGCGATACGCATGAGAGCGTTGCACGGCCGCGTGTAGCTTCCGGTCTCCGGTTCATTCTAATTGCCAGGCAGACGCGGCGAGGACCTCGGGGGAAGAAATTAAGCGGTCTCGCTCTTCTTACGACGCCCGGAGCCCCCGGTCTCGAGAGTGAACCGCGTATATACCGCGTCACGCTGATCGACTGGGACGGATGTGCGCTACCTGCCCAACCGTACAGAAATAGTTGCCGTCGAGGAGTCTTCAGACTGTCTTCAGACCGCTTTCAACGACTGCAGACTTCGCCGAAGTCGCCTTCGTTTGAACTCTTTCAGCGGAACATTATTTGGGGGGCTTCAGAAGCAGATTCTATATTTAGGAAGGTCTCAATTTGGGGTTTGATAACTTGTTGATGGACTCCTGGAATAGAAGGCATAAAGATTGTTTTTTAACCCTACTGCGTTCCTCTTGAAAACCCTACATGGAATCATTTTTTGTATCCTTATTTTATGGTGAACTTAGATTACGAGTTTTTAATATAATATTGGAGAATTAAAAACCTCAGCACTAATATTAATCTTTTCATCATTTTTTCAATAGTAAATGTATATTGGAATTTTATTATATTTACTGAGGTTTCAGTTGGGGGTTTAATAATTTGAAGATGGGTTTTGAGATTTCAGAATCTCATCATCTCATCTTCCTTTATTTATATTCTAAAAGCTGTGTTTTAATTACATTTTTCATAGTTCTATGATTGTCTTAATTTTTGAGTAAATTTTTTCAATTTTGGAAGAATTATTTGTTGAGGATTTTTAACGTCTTAGTTTAGGCTTTGAGAATTATTTTCAAAATTTCCATTTAGGTTCCAGAAGTTTTATTTTCATTTTCAGTATCCTCTTAAAATGGTATCTGAATATAATTTTCCAGTTCCAATAAAGTTTTCTGTTTATATTATAATTTTTTATAATGTTTTCTCCTATTTAAAAAGCATTGTGAGTTAAAAATTCTTGAACTCCAAAGCCTAGGCTGCAAAGAAGTAGCTTCGAAACCCCCATTTTGGTCCCTAAAAATTCTTGACCCATTTCCATGTCCTCTTAAACTGGTATTTAAGTGCAATTTCCCTTTTTCAGTAACTTCTTCGTTCAAATTTCACTTCAATGAACTTTCCTGAATTTCTAAATTATTCTAAGTTTGAAGATTCTTGAACTCCAAAGTTTAGACTTCGAAACTACTGGCATTCTGAAGCATTTTGAAAAACCATCTTCGAAGTTTCCAATTATGGATCCTAAATATTTGTTTGCATGTTCTATATCCTCTCAAACCAGTAAACCACTTCTGAAGCGAAAAATTCCAAGAGTCCAGAACCTCGCAGACCTCGAAACAAGTTTCAACAATGGCATCGGGCGTTTCGCTGCCAAAAGTCCCGTTCCGACTCGGCGTCTCAACCCGTTCGCCAAACGAAGTTTCCCATGTCGACGACGTTCCCTATCAACGCTCCACCTCTTAGAAATCTCTTTCAATTCGCTTATCTTTACAACTTGAAGATTCCTGAAGGTTCCCGAAGCCTGGGATTCGGAGAACGACTTCGATCTACCTCCGAAGATCCCGCGTCGGATCTAAAAGTTCAGTTCCCCTTTCTATGCTAACGCGACGTGTGGTATCTTAATTAAATTCCCCCTCCCCCTCTGGGTCTTCGCCTAACTCGCCGCTTCGCGAACCTGGCGCACGATAACGCCGAAGCTTTCCGAGGCTCATCGATGCAACTAATTACGAAGGGAATCGAGGATCCTTTGTTCCGAGGCTCGCCCGAGAACGGAATTCCTACCGTTATCCCACCGATCCTTGCACGTCGAGCCGGGTGAAAAGAGTTGCGTTCCCCATTAACATCCACGTTGTTTGGACATATTCTGGCCCCTGTACCGTTCATATTGTACCCCCGTCGCCGTGCTCCCGCGTCTATCGCCGTCGGGGCACAATATAATGCCCCCCCCCTCCTCCCCTTGAGCCGGAGCGCCGCTGAAACGAGCCCTTTATTGCCGTTCGCTGCTCTCGTGGATGCTGCTTCCTTTCTCAGGCCCACACCGTCCACCTTCTCTCTCCTCTTCTCTCTCTCTCTCTCTCTCTCTCTCTCTCTCTCTCTCTCTCTCTCTCTCTCTCTCTCTCTCTCTCTCTCTCTCTCTCTCTCTCTCTCGGCCTCGGTTTTTCGCTCTTCCTGGCTCGACGATCGAGACGCCCACCATCATCTCGATCACCGCCGCTCGAAAACGATCGCACCTGCTGGACGAATGCATTGGCGGTCTTCGTATTATTAATCGACACGATATCCAGGGACAAATTTGGATCATTTTTCTTGTCGCTGTCTTCGGGAAGCTCGTGCCTTTCATTGGGACTGCCATTAATTTTAATGTGAACGGTGGTAGAAGCTATTGAGAATTTTTAAGCTCTGTCAATAATTACAATTTTATTGTATATTAATATATTTTGTAAATGTATTTCTAAGGGAAACAAACATTTCAGCGCTAAAAATTATTTATAGGTTTTTAAAGAACTGTAACATTAAAATATTATTAAATGTAAAATACCAGTGCTATTATATTGTATGCTATATAAATCATAAAAGGTTTACGGCAAATAAATAAATAAATATTAATATATTTTTCGCGAAGAAATTTTCTCGATTTCAGTTTCACTTCGTTTTAGTGTTTTTTAATGTTATTTTTATGGAGATGAGAGTAATAAACTTTGAACAGAAGATCTGAGGAAAGAGAATTTGTTTTCGATGCCAGAAAAAATATTCTCCTTGGAAGAATAAAAATCTGAATCTATGGTGCAAAATCTATGATGCTCAGAATTTTGAATACTAATGTTCTGAAAATAATAAAAAATAGTAATACTAATGAGTAGGAGAAGCGAATATTAATGAACTTATACTGAGATGTTTGACTTGCTCCAAACAGTGTAATGATTAAAAAAAATAATTTCTGAAAATGTTGCAACAATAAACGATGAATAGTGCATGAGACAGGATCCTACTATATAACCGTAGAAATTTACTATTTATTGAATTTCGCTAGGCAGTCAACCTGTTACTTCACACGCCTATAAATGTAATACTAACTCTTCCACAGTTTAGTGCAAGCATTAACATTTAATTAGTTATATTTTTAGAAACTCATTATTATTGTATGTATAGTATTTCGCGCGCTTCATCTTCATTATATCTTTTCCCTCTCCGTGATTGTTACTTTTTGTATCTTAAACAAAAGCCACTTATAGCTGCTCCTGGGAGCGTAATTCGCCATTATATTCTATCGTGAAAATTAAGGAGAATGATTGTTGGTTGCAAAAACGAGCCTCGGGAAATTATGTCAATTTTGAGGAAAGAGGTTTTAAGCATTTGGAAGTTGAATATTTTTCTTGAAGATATAGGAAAGTGGTTTTGATAACGTTTATAATATATTTATAATCTTAACAAATTTAATAATTTCTGTTTGTTAAAACAATTTATATTTTAGTGTTACAGTGTGCCAAATTTTAATATATGAAAATAGAAAATGAAATTTGATATTTATGGTTCACAGTATCTTAGTAAAATATACATATTTAATCTACAAATAGCTTCTAAGTAAAATATTATTTGCCGTGTTATTATAGTAAGTATTTTACTCAGAATTGGTTTGAATATTTTAGAGTTTTCTTTTTAAAAGTAAATTACCACTCTCAAATGTAGTCTAAACATCTAGAAAATCCTTTTCGCAGGTTTCTATTAAGATTTCTACACTAAAAGTTGGCTTGAATATTCTGAGATCCTTCTACAGAACAAAATTTTCACTCTAAAGCTGCCTAAGTAGCCTAAATTCATTCTCCTAAAATTATATTTCTGCTAAAAAATAGCTTTTACCATCCTGAAACTCTTTTGCCAAATCAAAATTTTTCCTCAAAACTAATTCCCAATATTCCAGCGCCCTTTTCCCAAAGTTCCCCAGAAAATGGCCTGAAAACAGCCCCAAAAAGGGTCCCAAAAAAAGGTGTCAAAAATCTTCCGAAAAAAAACCCACACAAAACACCATCAAGAAGTCACTCCCAAACCGCTCCACTTGTCCATTCCTCACCAAAACTAGCCAAAATCATCCCCAAAATCCCCAAATCCCAAAGCTGCAAATCCCCAAGACCCACTCACCTCCCTCCGCTCCCCCAGGAGTTTCGGAATCACCCCAAAGCGACCCCCAACAGCAGGAAGATCATATTGCCTCGCATTTCCCTCGGTTTCGGTAACGCAATCGCGACTTCCCCTTTCCCTTCCCTCAACTTTCATTCATTCAGTCTGGTGCGAGGTTTGCGGTTAATCGAAACGCGCGCGTCGTCGCGCGTATGCGGGCGTGCATAGGCGGCTTTTGCGGCGCGGCTCTCGCACACGCCAAAGGGAATCCGGTCTCTGACGAAGGCTTACGTCATCCTCGATTGTCGCACCGCTTCCAGTCGCTTTTCTCCTCTGCCCGACCCGCCGACTGGTCTCCGCTTCTGTGACCGCACCTGTCTTCCTCCGGCGATAATCGCCGAGCCACTGACTTTGATAAGGTCTTCAGGAAACTCTGATAAGGCTTGTATTACATCTGTGTCTTGCTCTTTGAAGCTCCGTAGAGAATCCTCGGAATTGATGCAAAAGAAATTTGCAGTGATGGCGAATATTCTTCGCGATAAGAAATTAGGTTGCAAGCGTTGTAATTCATGAAATTTTATCAAAATTCATGCGAAATTTTTTGCGTTGGCGTCAAATGCGTTAGGCTTCCACGTTTGCGAATTTCCGACGAAAATTCGCGGTGGTCTTTGGAATCCTTGATACTAATCTTCTATTCTACCTATATTCGTTTGTTATCTCAAGTTTATAATAATTTTAACGGTCGAAAGCGCAAAGCCAGCGATCCACCGATCAGAAAACAGCGATCCCGGTTTACCAGCATGATATTAGGGAGTTTTTCCCGGCGACACCGACAAGGAAAAAGGCGGTTCAGTGCATCTGGCCGACCGCCAGCTCGGGGCTATCTTTCGCCGGCCGCTGGTTTCTGAATGAACAATAGAAAATGTCCGAAGCTACTCGCGGCGGCGCTGCGTCGTTAATGAATACCTTGAATCGGGGTCTGGCCTCGAGTTCACCGGGCGTTTACAGGTGCACTACGTGTATACACGCAGGGCCAGACGGAGAGAGAGAGTCGGCGCGGCGGTCGGGCCCCGGGAGAAAACTTCCCCGAGACGGGTCGACGAGCCGAGGCGAAGGGAACTTGCGACTGGTCATGGGAGTGAGGGAAAAAGGAAACGATAAATAGTCGTCCTTCGACTCGCGCCGAATCCCTCGACTCCCTACGAGCGAAGGAACCCGGATTTCTTCGGGATCCTGGGGTACGGTGTCATGGTCGACTTCTGGAGTTCCTTGTATTTAGACAGGAAACTCTGGAGAACTGCTGATCGTGGGAAATGGATGCTTTATGGGAAACCAGGAAAACTTCTAGCAAATATATTTTGGAATTGTTTTTTTAAACCTGCTGTTCTTCTCTTTGAAATCTGATTTATCACAACTTGAATTATTAGAACATCTTTGTGAATGTGGACAATGAAATTTTTGCGGAATATCAAGGAACTTTATCATATTTTTTTTTTTACAATTAGAAAAACTACATAAATTTGCTTGTAGAAGTAAGAAAAAAAATTTACAGTTTGTGTATCGTATTTATTTTATCTTATCCTTAAACTGCGGATTTTATACATTTATTGGAGATTGTTAACATATGCTAAAACATACAAAATATCAAAAATACAATTAAAATTACAATGTTTAAAAAATAAGTCATGTTTCATTTCATTATAATAAGTTTGTAAAATATCGATTTTGCATATAAATCCTCAGCTACTTATTATCTACTTATGTTCTAAAATAATTTTATATTGCTTAAAGTTAAAATCAATTGTTTATACATAATTCCCAAAAAATTTCTACTAAATGAAAGACTTAGAATTCTGAGTCCTGAATTTCCCAATCTTCAGCCTTTCTTCCAAAAAAAATCAGAGAAAGAAAAATTCTTTTTCCTCCTCAGGAAATTAACAAAAATCTTCCTGGTTCCAAAACTGTAAACTCTTCGTCCCTAAACCAATCTAAAAATTCTCCCATCCAATAAAGATTAACTTGGCCACCGTTCCTCCACTTTTTCATGGATTCTCCTAAACCGGCCTAGATCCACCTGCGTCTGCTTCCGTTTCTGTATCGGTCCCGATAGCATCAGCCCCGCCGTCGGTTTTCCATCCCGCATAAATAATTCACAAACGGATATGAATAATTCCGAGTCCGCATTTTATACACGAGCCCCCCGTTAATGGGGCTTCGACTGGCTAATCGGCGCCTCTAATTGTCAGAAGGCCCAAGGGGAAAACACGGAGGGAGGATCCCTGGATCCCTGAGAAGGACGATAGACTCTTCGCGTTGCTCTTTTATCCCCCCCCCCCCTCCCTCTGAAATTCGTGGGCCAACTGGCGCTCCGAAGGTAAACGAAAATAAACGGAGAAGTCGATCCATCTGCAGTGGCGTGCGAACGTATCGGCGTTTTCAGAACTCGTAACAGCATCACCTGGGAAGATAGGGCCCCGTCGACTCCCGTTTCGCCGACAGCGAAACGTTACTTCCCTTCTGGGAACGGTGCGGCCCCGGGTATCCTGTTTAAGTATCCCTGGGCACGCCATCGGGCGAATCCTGCGTGGCTATTTCCTTCGTCCTTTTTTCTGCCTTTTTTCTTGAAAGTCCGCCTCCTCTTCGACCTGCCCTCCTCGTCGCTCGACGATCTCTCAGTGGCGTAAGGAAACGCGATGGACCTTTGGGTTGTTTCTTTCGAGGATCGATTGATCGAATCCTGGGGATTTCGGTGGCCCGGGATTAAATTTCGTCGATTTGGGATTTGGAGTCTTTGGATTTGATTCTTTCTGTGATTTTCGCTTTACTGTTTGAGTTGTGATTTGGATTACACTGGCAAGAGATTTTTGATTAATATTTATAATGTAAAATTTTATGTAATAATTCTATTAGAGGATAGTTGTGAAATTTGTTGTTTGATATTTAGTGTAGTTAAATTTCATCGAAATCCTGGATGATATTAGGTTAGTTGATAAATAATGTTATATTAAAACAATATAGGTTGTTGCAAGTAGAATGAATTTTTTTTTTCTTAAATTATATGTTGAAACCTCAGTTTTTAGGCTATACATGCATTTTGTAAATTATGAATATGCAAACAGTTTTTAATTGCAACATAAAAATCTTCTGTGAAAAAACTCGATATTATTGGCATTGAATAAGAGAAGCTCTGCTATATGTACATATTATCTTCTGCTTGAGAGTAGATCTTTTTGAGAGTGGATCTTACAATTCGAGTTTTATTATCTGTTTAAAAGTAGATTTAAGATTTTTATTATCTATTGAGAAATGGAATTATTTTGGAGTAGTCAATTTCTTTTAGAGTAGAAAGTTTATTTGAGAGTAAATTTCCTTACGAGTAGATTTCTTTAACAATAAATCTTTTCAAGAATACTGCATCTCTTTTAGAGCAAATCCCTTTAAAAGTAAGTTTTAGAGTCTTATTATCTTTTTGAGAGTAGATTTTTTTTAGAGCAAATTTCTCTTAGAGTAGATTTTTTGAGAGTAGTTCTCTTTTAAAGTAGTAAATCTGTTCCAGAGTAAATCACTTCGAGAATAGATCTGAAACTTTCATTATCTCTTTCAGAGTAAATTTCGTTTAGAGTGGATCTCTATTAGAGTAGATCTCTGTTAAAGTAGATCTTTATTAGAGGAGATCTCTATTAGAATAGATCTCTATTAGAGTAGATCTTACAGTTTTATCTCTTTCAGAGTAGATTTCATGTAGAGTAGACATGTGTTAGAATAGATCTCTGTTAGAGTAGATCTCTATTAGAGTAGATCTCTATTAGAGTAGATCTCTATTAAAGTAGATCTGTGTTAAGGTAGCTCTCTATTAGAAGAGATCTCTATTAGAGTAGATCTCTGTTAGAGTAGATCTTTATTAGAGTAGATCCCTATTATAGTACATCTGGGTTATAGTAGATCTGTGTTATAGTAGATCTATGTTACAGTAAATCTGTGTTATAGTAGATCTCTATTATATAGCAGATCTTAGGTTGAGTAAATCTCTTTCACAGTCTTGTAGATCTTTATCATTGTTCTTGACAGTAACTCTTTTTCAAAATAAAAAATTTCTTTGAGTATTACATCTCTTTACGACTAGATCTTTTAAAAAATGTCTTCAATATTAAGTCTTCTGGATCATCTGGACCCTTTGGATCTCAAAACTCATCGATCTGTTTCTCCTCCGCCCCACATTTTACCTAAACCGTTCGAAACTTCAAAAACGACCCCATCTCGCCCAAATCTCCCAGATCCTCGTGATCTCCTAGATCCCCCGTTCGGATCCAGATGAAAGCAAGATCCTTCGGCGAGAGTGATCCTCCTCTCCAAGGGCTGCAAAAAATCCAGGGCGCAGCTTCGAAATCGGCCGCTTAAAAATAGACTGGCAAGCAATGTTAGGCCACGGTGAACCGTTTATTACGAGCACATCATCCTGCGCGGCGGGGCAAAAATCGACGAAAAAAAGTGGGACAGGGGGGGGGAATCGGGGGCTGACCACTTAACTCTTCCTTACGCTACCGACCACCATAACCATACAGCACCGACGATACACCTCGACCCATTTCGCCCTCGGCTGTCGGAACACGCAACCGTAAACTCCTTCCTTCCTTTCGGGGCCTCGAAAACGGGGCAGCGGTTTTACAGGAAGCTCGCTTGCAAAATTTTTGGGTTTCTGGCAGTTGTTTGGTTGTGTAATAAGTTCGCGGCGACAGCTGTACACGTGTTTCGCCGGAAATATTTAGTAACACTGCATTAAATAAAATCTGAGATATGTATATGAAAACAGACTGTCTCATAAATTAATTTCAGTGCATTTTAAATAACTCGGCAGTCACGAATAAGAATGTTATTTGTGTTTCGTGATTATTTAACGTGGAATTTGGTTAATAAGTATTTAATTTTTGTTTTTGGGTTGCAATTCTTTGCTAGAATGATACGAAAATTTTGGGAGTGATTAATTAGAGGAAAACAGAGATGTAGGATCTTAAAAACAGGAATTCATAATTTAAAGTTTATCATTAGAAGACATCCTTCGCATTACGGAATTCCTTTAACCTGTTCCTTCACCAAAACAACAAAAAATCAATTTCATCTCCCCCTGAATAAACACCAAATTGTAGAATAGGTCCGAAAGCCCCAAACATCATAATAATGCCAAGCAAAGTCCCAAACCCATCTCAATCTTCCCATCAAAAAAACCAACTCCATGCCCCAAATACACCAGCTCCCCAAAAATCCCAAAACTCGCAAAAATCCTCCGATCAACAAATGACCCAATTAAGAAACAAACTTCCCCTTCCACAAAACAATCCCTGCCTCGGCAGCCTCACCGAGGCCCAGGGCACATCGTGAGACGCGGGCAGTTTTTCGGCGGGGCACCTGATCTCGGGGCCCTCCTAATCTGCCGGCCCATTACGATAATACGTTTAGTAGGAAGCCTGCTCTTCTTCCTCCGCGCCGAGAAAACACAGGTAGGAGGACGAGGGGTCCCGGGGGGTTAGGAGAAGGAGGGGGGATGGTCGGTAGAGGAAAGAAAAGAACGCCTCTTTCCCAGAGAGAGGAGAGGAGAGAGAGAGAGAGAGGCCAGGGCAGCTACGCGCTGTATACGCTTACTCTCTTTGTGCCGGATGCGTGCCGCCGGCGGAGTAGCAATAGCGGACGAACGTCCGGTCTGCCCTCTCCTCTCCCTCTCCACCCCTTGGCTCTCCCTTCTCTCTCGCTCTCTGCGGAGGCCGATGCACTTCGATCGCATCATTGGGCGCAGCGGCGCAACGTCGCCGCTCCTCCGTTGCCCTACTGATGGACATGCTTAATTACTCGCGCCGATATGCCCCGTTCCCGTGGGCCCCGCCACCGATTATCGGCTATCGAAACCGGCGGCACTCGATATCAATCGCCCAGTTCCCTGGGAACTCGATCTTGATCCGCGGCGATCTACGCGGATGCTAATTACTTGACAGACTCTGTGGTTGTACCGAAATTTTGGAAATTTTTTGTGAATAGGAGGAGGAAAAAAACTCGAGATCTACCTGAGGTAGTTGCATTAGCGGGGAACATTGTTATTGGAGTTTCTTTTGTCATTCATGCACTTCTAAATGTGCTTTGTTTAAAGTTGAGAGATTTTGTAGTAGGCATTAGTTTTTATACCATTTTTTAGGGGCGTTGTTCATTTTTTTTTATTAATTAGTGATTTGGGTAGGATTTTAAGAAATGTATGAATATATTTATATTTATATTTATATATTATATATATTATATATTTATATATTATATTTATATTTATATATTATATTATATTATATTTATATTATATTATATTTATATTATATTTATATTTATATATTATATTATATTTATATTATATTTATATTTATATGAACATGAATATGAAATATATTTTGTATGAATCTTTGAAAATGTTTGAATTGTGGACATTTTTTGAGTAGGTTATACACTATACTTTCCGATAGGTTTCACTTTTTTTTTGGTCCCTATTAGTGAATGAGCCTTTCGATTTAATTAAGTCATAAGAAAGAATATTTATAGAAATTAAAGAAAGATATGTTGTTTCATTAATTTTATTAGTTGAAAACTCGATTATCCGACTCCCAATTATCTCAAATTTTATTAAACAATTAAACTTTAAATTACTATTATTTAATATTAAAATTACTATAGTATCACAACAATTACAATTGTATTATAACAATTATGCTATAGTGCTTCGAGTACAACTTGAATCATGCTTTAATAATTTTCAACTAATTATTAACACGTTATATTAGAAGTATTGAGTCGGATAATCAAGGTTCTACTGTAATTAACCCATTAAAGACCGAAGCGGATTTGCTTAACACACTAAGAATCTTGCGTCAACGCAATATTGAGTCTTGATGGGTTAAGAAAAGGGACCGGTATCCTTCTTGAAAATGAGCAAGGATTGTCACTTTGATCTCTCTTTGAAGAGAGTCGAAAAGTAATTCTACTAGTGTCACTTTGATGGAATTGAAAAAGGATTCCTTGTCTAATTAATTTTCATTATCTATTTACAGAGAAGGTACTGATAACGAGGCTGACGACGCAGAAGTGGCTGGACGTGGGTCCGAATTGGACCGAGGACGAGTACCGGAGCGCCCACTCGAAGATGGTCTACGAGTACCGGGTGACCTGCGTGGCTCATTACTACGGGAAGGGCTGCGAGAACCTGTGCCGGCCAAGGGACGACAATTTCGGCCATTACAGCTGCAGCCCGACCGGCAAACGCGTCTGCCTCTCTGGATGGAAGGGCGACTACTGCAATACCCGTAAGCCTCACCTCTCTCTCTCTCTCACTCTCTCTCTTTACTCTCTATTATCGTCGCGGGTGCACGTAATGCGTGCACTCCCACGCTTCCCATCGCGACTGCACACCGCGCGTGACATCCCTCCTTTTGTAGGAATTCCGTGTATGAAATTACAGAGACGATCCCTCTGTTCTCTCTCGCTTCTCGGACGCACCGTTCCTTTGACCCTCTCGCTCGAGACTCGTCCGACTCTGTTGCGCGTCCTGACCGACGTAATTCATACTCTGTTAGTCGACGTAACTGGAGACCCTGTCGAATTCGGGATTTTTTTTTAACAGTGTCAACGCGGTGTTCCACTGATGTTGGGTGGGTGGGTGGATCCTGGAACTCAGGAAGAGTGCAATTAATTGGGGGTGAAGGAGTCTGGAATAGGAGGATTCGATTGTTGGACATGTGCGGACTTTTTTTAACCCTTAAACGATTACATTGATTTTTTATCTTTGATATAACATTTTGGGGAAACCTTGCAAAAATTAATAAGGGATTGTGTTATGAACTATTTGTGTATTAATTCATTTTTATGAAGACCACACAGTAATCCTGTTGTAATGCTGTTAAATAATCGAGTTGGATGGGGTATAGAGATGTTACAACGGAGATTTTAGGGAATTTAAGGAACTGGAGGCTCTTTTAGCCCTTTTGTATTTGAATATTCTGAATTGAGTAATAAAATATATCTACTTGGTTCCTTTTCTATTACTGTGATTCGAAAAGAGTCCAATAGTCGGAAAGGGAATTCGATATTTAACGTAGAAGATACTATATGCCAATATTGTTCAAGAGTCCGGAAAGAGATCACCTTTTGCTTTTGCAAAGTAATGTGGACTTATTCCTTTTTCTCCCTTAAAAACACAATACAGTCTCCATTTCGACTAAAATCGAATTCCAATATTCCCAAGTTCCTGTATCCAACTTCTCCACTAATTTCTTAAAAAACAACACAAGAAAACTACTTCCCTTCATTTCAAAGAATTCACCTTCAAAGAAGAAATTCAATACACACATCATAATAATTCTCCAAGCCGTAACTTTAATTTTGCCATGATTTTAGGGCCTAGGATCTTTTTTTTTTATGCAATCATATATTTTATTCCACTCACCAAATGATTCAATTTTAAAAAACAATATCCACAAAATTCAGTATTACTATTTTAGCCTTTCATGTTGCTAAACATTCCGTCAAAATGTTAGTTCTTACATTAATAACCACATTGTACTAAATAGTGCTCCCATAAATTCAGACTTTCAATAAGAAAATGACAGAGTCAAAAAGGCCCTTTTCAAAAATCCCGTCACAAAATGTCAGCCCTATAAATTCCCCAAATAGAATTCGTCACTCATTAAATACTGCTCCTACTATTTCCCCAATCCTGAGGTCAAAGTCATCCGTCCCCAAACTCGACGAATCCCCTAGGACAGCTCATCGAGGGCCTGTTGGTCCCCGAGACATTATATAACAGCGAGACCGGAGGACGCAAAGGCGGGCAGCTCCCCGTTCCCGTTCGAAACTCGACAAACTCGACGAGTCTACGAAGGAGAGGCCCGGTGCAGTGTCGGTGCAGCGGAGCCGGGTCCGTGCAGCAGCTTCCCACGCTTGCCTCGCGCGTGTATGTGTGCATCCTCTCTCTCTCTCACACACACACGAGAGTCTCTCCCTCTCTTCCTACATCATCCGCTGCACCTCCGCATCGCTTCTCCTCGTCGCACCCGTTCTACAACCGCATCCAGCATCCTCCTCGTCGACGAAGAAGGATTAATCCGTGTGCGCGGCGCACACACGGAGCCGCCTCCGTGTCGTGGGGCCCCGCTTTCCGCGTGCACGAGGCCCCGTCGGTTTTCTGCGCTCCGCGAGGAGAGTCTTCTTCGTGTGTGGCTGGCTCCTTCTGTCTTTCAGCGAGAGAGTCGATCCATGAACCTCTCTCGCGAGTCGTCCTCCGCCACCTGGTGCACCCCTGCGAGCACAAAGACCCCCTCTTTGAATACCGTGCGCACCGAGGCCGGGTCCCCGAGGTGTTTTCAGGAATCCTCGCGGCGGTTTCTTTGTCCGGAAAGGGATGCCCCCGGTGATGTATGCCGCGGAGACTCCAATAGTTCCGTTTCGCAAGCTCTTCACGATGGCATCCCAGATTTCGAAGAGACTCTCTTTTGCCCTCTTTGCTTTCTTGGGGCACCGCGCATTCCGCGGCGACCTGGACATATCCCGGAGCTTCGGGGCTCTGTTTGGGACCCGGGTGATTTTCGGAATTTCGGCGGTGGATTTGAAAAATTTGGGGAATGCTCGGCTGTACTATCTTGCCGGTGAAATCGATGGAGGAAGGTAGATTCTTTGAGAATCTGTCTCTGTCTCACTAGGCTTGATATAGTGGGCTTTAGCATTATTTTTGGGGTTAAATAGAGGCGTTTTGGTATTAAACTTTGGCAAGCTGTGCGAAACTCATGAATGATGTCAAAATTAAAATGAAGGAACAGGGACAGGGAATCCTAGATTGATGACTAACCCTTGCTGGTGGGGTTGAATTTTATCAAGGCTGGTCCAAGTGATCACAGGATCTGTTTAGTGCTCCTGGATCAATAAGATTTAGGATTTTTGCATTTCGTCCCTCCTTCACCTGCGTAACTCCCTCCATGACGTAAGTCAGCCTAAAAATATTCCTGTTTAGGTAGACATCAATAGCCTGCAGATTTTTATGCAAATTCATGTTCTCACAATTCCTGAAAAAAGAAGTGCTGTTTGAATAAACATGTATCTTACCTTTTAAATATTATAAAACATATTTAAGGTTTGATATTTTATGTATATTATTGTTTATGTACATGTTTATACATTTAGCATACATAAGAATTACCATAAATGTCCCACTCAAAGTTAGGTTTTTCTGGATTCTAGATAGTTCTGCTTTGAATTATTAATTTGTTATTCTGCTTGTAATTAACCTTCTCTTAGTAGTCCTGCTTAAAGTTAGGCTTCTCTAGGTTATTCTACTTAAATTTAGCCTTCTCTACATAATTCTACCTAGAGTTCGTCTTTCCTACATAGTTCTACGTAGAGATAACCTTCTCCAGGTGCTCCTGCCTAGATAGTCCTGCATAGAGTTAACCCTAACAAACAGTTTTGCTTTGAGTTAATATTCTCTAGATACATAATCCTGTTTAGGAATTAGTTGTCTCTACGTAGTCCTGCTTAGAATGATTAACTTTCTCAGTAAATAGTCCTGCTTAAAAGTTATTCAGCTCACCCTAAATAGTCCTTGAGTACAACTATTAACCTTCCCCAAAAATGAATCCTCCTCACTTTAGTGAATTAGACTTAGCCTTTTCCAGATTCACAGTGATCTACAGATCCTTCACACCACCTAAACTAATCCCCATTTTCCTCTATCCAACAGCCATCACATTCCAAACACCGCTACTCTCCACCTATTCTGCTCACCCTACGATCTCTCGGACTCTCATCGAGGTGACGACCTTCCCCCTGGGTCGTCCTTCGAGTTCGCCGGCAGTTCGCCGAGTTTCGTGTCCCCGCGAGTCTCGATCCGTCGAGCGCTGTACACACCAGAGGCGATCATCGACTCTCCCTCCCCGATCCTCTCTCCTCGTCTCTCCACACGGAGAGTCGATCGGTCGTTGCACTCTCCCTCGGGCCGCGCCGCGCTCGACAAAGTTTCTCTCCGCGCATTGATTACTAATAGACTACTTACTCTTCATTTCGTGACATTCCCTTGGTTTCGTGGAATCGCGTTGTTCGTGCGCTGTTTCGCGGAGCGGGATCGTCCTCGGAGGATCGGGCCCCTCGATCGGAGGCCGATCTTTTCTCACGTGCCCTGACGGGCCCCGAGCAACGCCCACGTTTCCAAGATTTTCGCCGCCTTCCTGTTCCTCCGACGCGATGAGAAAGGAGCGCTGTTGCGATTCGCACTCGCAACCGGCTCTCTCCTTTTGCTGAGTTAGTGATAGGAGATTTTGCTTGGCATTTGAGATGAATTCGCTTAGCGGAGGTCTCGCGGAAAGGGGAAAGAGTTTTGCTGGGGGTAGTTTGCAACGGCTGACAGTGTTTGTCTTCCCCGGAAGGCAAATCCTTTGACTCCGAGATGTGGTAGAAACCCACAAAAAAAAGAAAATAATGAAGAGGATTCTTCTCTTTTTCTCTCGCTGTGTACCCAACAGCGTTTGCTCAGCTGATGTGTGTTCCTCTTCGGAAGACCGAGGAAAGGAAAGGAAGCAAAGGCCTCGGTCCGCTGTTCCAGAATATCTACACATACTTCTCGAGCGCACTTCGCCGACTCTTCTCGCCTCCGTAGACAATGGTCCCCTCCCCCCCCAGATCTATTTTCTGCCCGGTTTCCCCCAAAACCGTCCCGGGGACCGACGGTTAATCACCCCGCACAAAAGTCGTCGCGTCGCGCACAAAAACCAGACCCTGCAACACTTTAGTCCGTGCGCGCGACGGGCTAGGCGAAAGGGGTTAACGAGGCCAGGCAGCGGTAGGGTGGCACGACGTTTTCGGGGGTGCCAGGGCACGGCATTAGAGGGGTTGCAGAGGCAGCTGCAACACGGCGAGCCGAGCCGAAAGAGGCCGAATGGGCCCCGTGACAGCTGCAAACGGAGAGGTCGGTGCTTTAACCAACAGCTGCACCGGACTCCACCGTTCACAGTCCACTTCCATTTCAACGTCCTCCCCTCCCGGCCCCCCTCGCCACGTTTTTCCACCTCCCCTTCCTCCCCTCGCGTCGTCTTTATTGCCACAGGTACCTGCCAAACTCTCCTTTCTTCTCGCAGCTTTTCCTTCGCCGCCGGCGACAATGCGAACAGGTAGAGCACAGAGACGCAGGTTCAGGAGACGGTTGCGTTGTCGGTATTCCACTTCCCCGACGATGTGTCTAGGGATCTCATTGTCGCCCTTCCACGAAAGGTCAGGCACGGAACGCCGGTTACGACAGCGGGAAGGAAAAATCGATATGTACGTTGGCCACGAGCCGTGAAATTCACGGGGGGAACGGGCACAGACGTCCTGGCGGCGGGGCATTTAAAGGGAGCTGATGTGTGGATTCAACGACGCGACGAATGGTCGTTGGAAATGTCGGGGACCCGGTCGCTTCGTTGCGTTGCGCGCCTGCAGGTTGCGGTTTCTGAGGAACCGGCGACCCTTCGATCAGCTGGCGGAGCCGTGCCCTGAGGTCAGCGGAGTTCGGTACTGGTCAGGCAGGGACAGTTTTTGGGATGATTGTACATATAAGTTACAGGCCTTTACGATGGGCGATGTGTTGGTGGAAATAAAGATTTGCTTGGTCATCTAGCTGCGTTGTCAGATTAAGTGGTTGCGACAGTGTGAGGATGATTTGCAGGCTACTTCCTTTTACTTATTTGTTCAAGGAATAGTAGGTAGGGAATTCTAATCTACTGTTTGATGTTAAGAGTAAAAATTCAAAGTATCTCTTAGTAATTGGAGCAATTTTTTGCGATGTCTGTGTATTATGTTCCTTACGTATATTTAACAGTGTCTTAATTTAGTCAGAACTTCCTGAGGGATTTCTTCCTGAGCAGTATTCGTTGGTGTTTAAATAGTTTTATCTAGGTCTTGGCTAAATAGTCCTGGTTAGACTAAATAATCTTCCCCAAATACCTAACAGTTTAGTTTAGGTAGCCTTGACCAAGTAGTCTTCCTGCTTTTAAGAAAACACTATGATCTATTCCTCAAATTTTCAAACCATATAGTTAGTTTCTATAAAATTCACTTCATTTTTGAAAAGATGCTTTAAAGATATGACTTCTTATAAAAATTTGTGGAATATATCATTTATTTCATGCTCTAAAAACGAAATATGTTTGACTCATCTTGGGGTAATTATTTAAGCAGTACATAAAAAGGTTAAATAGCCTTGCTTAGGTCAT
Source organism: Perdita meconis (assembly GCA_030770465.2). NCBI lineage: Eukaryota > Metazoa > Arthropoda > Insecta > Hymenoptera > Andrenidae > Perdita > Perdita meconis. The sequence continues at coordinate 4,091,805 of JASKOS020000001.1, forward strand.
CACCAAAGTAGTTCTACCCAGAATTAGCCTTTTATGGGTTGTCCTGCTCTGAATTAGCCTTTTTCTAGTCAATTCTACATAAGAATAGACTTCTCTAAGTAGTCCTGCTCAAAGTTAACCTTCTCTTTGTAATCTTGCTTAGAATTAACCTGCTTGGTACAATTCTGTTTAGATAGTCGTGCTCGGATAGTCATTATCAAGTAGTCGTGCTTAGTGTAGTCCTGGTTAGATACTCAACACCAAGAAGTTCTGCCTAGGTACTCAATATCAAATAGTCCTGCTTAGGTAGTTATCATCAAGTATGCAGTCCTTTTTGGATAGTCATCACAAAGTAGTCCTGTTTAGGTAGTTATTACCAAGTAGCCCTCCTTAAATACTCATCACCAAGCACTCCTGCCTACGGTTGCCTACCAAGATCCTCCACCAAACGACAAAGTCTCCAATTCCAATCTCCAAGCACCCAAAGATCCTCCAAAGACCAAACTTTTCTCTCTGCGCTCTCGTAATCCCAGTTTAATTCCGGAACGTCTGCACTTGGCCCCCCGTGGAATTCCTCTCATTCGCGTCTCCAGGAATCCCCGCAATTCACGTCCCTCGGGACGAACGGCCCCGCTGGACCAGCCTCTCCCAGGAGTTCTCTCTCAGCCCCGCTCTATAAATACATACCTCGTGCTCCTTAGCGCTTCTCGCGAGTTCCACCGGAGAGGAGCCCCTGTCCGCGGGCCGTTGCGCTCGGTGCCAAGGTCACGCCGGCCCTCCAGCCCTCTCCTGCCCCCCGGTCGGGGCCCCCACCAGGCCGAGGGTTCACCTCGTAGCCGCATAGCTGAACCACCTTCAACCCCTTCATTCAGGAAGAGGGACAGGTCGAACCGCGTTCCTCGCCGCCGCCGCCGCCGCTGCTTTTGTTGCTCCTCTTCGCGTTGTTCTCCTTGGAATCGGGCCCCGGCTTCGAGAGGATCTCTCCTCCCCCCTCTTCTCCGCGGGACTGAATCTCCACAGGGCCCCGTTTCGCGCGATTCTCTCGGGCCGGACCGCGACCCACGGCGCGCGGCGATTAAACATTCTCCACGGGGGACAGACCCCGGGGCCCGGGCCCCGATGCCCTCCTTGGTCTTCGAAAATACCTTTGGCCTCGAGTTTCGGTGGTTCACGAAATTCTGATTTCTCTGACGGTTGCGAAACTATGAAATCGAGCACAACACGTGGGGCTGAGTAGGACAAGTTGACGGCGACGCTGGGACTTCGAATGTTCGTAGATATTTGGGGATTTCCGTCGATGTTCGCTACTTAATGCAATTTATACGCTATAGTATTCCACTGATTCTCAGTCTGCGCTCATAGTGATCCACAGAAACCAAAAGCTACAAAGTTTAACGTCCACATTCGCCCTTTGCAAAGTTCTGCGTATGAAGAGATTTGTTTCGTGTTGCGATGAAATTTCTAAATAGCAACCGGAAGCGGTGGTGTCCCACGTGTACATACACTCGAATTGGCCAATTAGTAGGGCGTTAGCGGCGCGTTCCGCGTCGATAAGATAAGGATCGTCACACGTGACACAATTTTATCATCCTTGCGGGACGCGCGCGCCGCCGAGCGAGCGACCGACGACGACCTATCGTCGAGTACTACGTGCAGCTATGCGAGGAATCGTGCGGTCAGACTCCGTTCCCATCCAGGATTCCCGGAAAACGGGAACGATGTTCGTGGTACATATGACATAAATTTTAATTAGCCGAGCTGCCATCGTGGATTCGAGCCGCGAACGGGTCCCCGGACCGCGACGGCACAAATTGGCCCCTTTGGGTTTAGAGGAAACCGTTTGTGATCACGCTTTGGCCATCATTTCGTTACACCAACTCGATATGCATTGACTTCGAACGGTTTTTCACCTGGAGATACTTAGAAAGGGGTTCGGAAACGTAGATTTAGCCGTGGGGAGATGTTGACTTCCGTTTTGGAATACATTTGGGACTTTTTATGGCTTACATGGGAAGTTTTGACACTGATTGTTGGATTAAGTGGCTTGGTACACTAGAAAACAAGGAAACTGTAAGACAAAGATGTTTTTATAGGAAAAGGGGAAAACCAAGTTGGTCAGTTTTATGGGAAGGTTGAATATGTACCTGAATTGAGATTGATGTCTCTGAATGAGACAGTTGATCCCTAGAAATTTCCAAAATCTACCGAATACATGTTGAATATCTATAACGTAGTTATAGCGAGTATGAGAACACATGAGCACAAATGAACTCGGGTTTCGAGATACATGAATGATTTTGTATAGTGCGAGTCGTTTGAGTTGGACCCTGGGGGTCAAAGGTGAGCCTCTCCTGAGTCTCTTCTGAGTTTCTCCTAAATTTCTTTTGAGTCCCTTCTGAGTCTCTCCTGAGTTTCTCCTGAGTTTTTCCTGAGTCTTTGCTGAGTCTTTGCTGAGGCTTTCCTGAGTCTTTCCTGAGTCTTTGCTGAGTCTCTCCTGAATCTTTCCTGAGTCTCTCCTGAGTCACTACTGAGTCTCCTTTGGGTCTCCCTTGTGTCTCCTTCATCTAGCGAATTTCCTATCGAATCATGGCGTATTTTCCGCGCGGATTAAGAACATGTTAGATATAGAGAGCCGTTCTCCGAGTCCCCGGGTGAATTATCGGAGTTCCAGTACCCTGACTACCTACCTCCGTCGGCAGGAATGCATCTCGGGATGCATCTCCTCCGTATGGTGTTGCAGTGTAACCGCTCTCGTGCAGTCGTGAGGGACGCGATCGACCTCTTGCGGAGAGTTGCCTTAACCTTTTCGATTTTTTCTTACTCGTTTCAGCCCGCTGCCTGCCCGGATGCGACGACCAGCACGGACACTGCAGTCGACCCGACGAATGCTTGTGAGTATACGCATACATATACATGGAAGAGACAGACATAGAGCGCGCCTAACCGTGCAACTTCTCTCTCTCTCTCTCTCCCCCTTTATCTCTCTCTCTCTCTCTCTCTCTCTCTCTCTCTCTCTCTCTCTCTCTCTCTCTCTCTCTCTCTCTCTCTCTCTCTCTCTCTCTCTCTCTGTCCCTTTCCCTCCTTGAACACATCGCGTCTCGACTCTCTACGAGCGCGACTACTACTCCTCGCTGATATTACATTCCTGACTTCGATACACCTTCGAGGTGTATCGCGTTAATAACGTCTCGTTGGACGGACTTTTTGCGAAAGACGATCGGTTCGAGGACAATGCCAGGTGTCTCTCTCTTGGGAAAATTTTTCGGTGTTTGTCGGGACCGGTTGGCAATTATTCGCGACGCGTTCGGTTTCGTCGAGAGGGTTTTTTGCGCAGCGGTAATCGGGACACCGGGCAATTGCATCGATATTTGGGAATCGGGTGAAATTGAAGGGACAGGGGATCAAGTGTCCGATAGTTTTCGATTCCCAGATGCTGTTTCACCTCTTTGGCATTTTTTTTCCTAAATTGATTCGGGGTGATTTTTATTTTTATACTACTGCACACTGTTCGCGATTTTTTTAGTTCCTCTATTTGGCCACTTGCATTTTTTTTTTCAATTAAACTAATGAAAGGCAATTCGGCACATTTTTTTTTTTAATCATTTTATCCTACTGCACTTGCACATATATAAAATTTAGGATTTTTTTTTAGTTTATATGTTAAGAAATTCAAAAATTCTGTTTGAATAGTATAAGAAAGAATTGATTCCTTCTGAAAAATACTAATTGAATTGGTTCTTAATTTAGTTTTTAATTGACTGTGCATTATTTATAATTTTGGGGCTTATCTGTTAGACAGTTAAAATTTTTTATTTAAAGAATGAGAAATTATTGATATTTTTTTAAGCCTAATAACTGAATGAATTTCTGTTTTAATTTCCTCTTAATTCATTTTCAATTCCATTCAACTTCTCCTAAAATGACACAATATACTGGAACCAGAAATTCATTAAATTGAAACCCTTCGATCAAACAGCCCACCCCGAAAAATTCCCCCAATCAATTAACATAAATTAAAACCCCCTAATCAATACCAGATAACGAAAACGAGGTTCTCCTCTAAAAACTGATCAAACACGCTACTCCCAATTAGCAGAATCATTCAAGGTTCTTTCACCGCGGCGAAAGCATCGATCCAAGAATACTCGGAAGTCATCGAGCCGCTCAACGAGGCTCTATCAATTAACGAAGCATAAAAGCCTCTCCCATAAAAAATTCCGGCTCTCAATTAATACCTCTAAATTCCTGGATACAATCTAAGGCTCCCGGTTTCCACCAGAATTCTTCGCCTCCCTTTTCCCCTCGATTAAACCTCGTTCGATTACAAACGGAGAGGCGCGCAATGAAAATATTATTGCCCGGAGATGAAAATATTATTTCCTTGTTTCACCGTGGCCCCGCAGTGTCCCTCAGGCCCACGGGGTCCGAGGAACAGAGACGGGGAGAGGAATTCGAAGCGCTCGGCTCCTTCCTTCGTCGTAACGAGGCGCTCGGAGGTGCCAATCGTTCTTGCCCTTGCTTCCAACTTGTGCCTTCTTGTGCACCTCCTTGTACACCTTTTTCTGACTCCCTCTCCCTCGCTATCTCCCTTCGGCGAGGCTGACTATTCTCTCGTTTCGCGTGTCGTTGAACCTTCTAATTCGATTTAACGCCAGGGGGGCAGAGTTCGATTCGGGAATTTCTGTATTTGTCGGGAATCCTGCGCCGCTATAAATACTGGAGGCTTTGGTTCAAAGATCCTCCCTATCACCTCCTCCCCCCATGGGCGCCAAAAAACATTTCCACCCATTCGTCGACCCGGGGAAATCTCTCGTTGTCTCGATCCTCGATCCGTATTCAAATGGAAGCTCAATTACACAGTTGATTAAAATTGGGTGTTAATTGATAGCAAAAGCATTTTATAAATTACTAACTGAACCTGTGCACCTCGCTGCACGTACAAATAATTGGGCTAATCTAACCTGGTATTTTTTATAGTCATTTTTTTCTATCATGATTAAAAATGTTGGATATCCAGATTTTTCCACTATATTGATATAATTATCTAGCTGTATACCAAATTATCTGAAAGTTCGTTTTCTTCAACTTTATTTAGTTACAAATTCGCAGGAGATGATGGAGCTTCAGAAATTTATCCAGAGTTACAATTTCATTTTCGTTTTGTTAGTTCTATTATAATATAGTGTGGATTAAAGTTTGCATAAAGGAAAAATAATTGCAAAAAACAAAAAAAATAACAATGATGGATATTAAGCTTTTGAGAAATGATTAAAATCGCTCTTCAAAAATTGAATAATTCTACTCAGTTTTCAGTATAAAATTCTCAAATTTGAAATCCTAGGAAATGCTAAGAAAAATTCCAAATTGTAAATAGAAAATTACAGGGAAATCAACAATTCACCCTTCATTGTTCCTCTATTTTTTTTCGGTTTTGAAACGTAGTTTTGAATTCTCTCTGCTTTGTTCCCGCATCGATAAATATTTCCACCAAGAGGTAGAAACCACGGACCACCGTTCATCGTCCACGGAACTCGAGCGGCGAAATTGTTTACCGCGAAGCATCGCGGCAAGAGGGACAAGATGCAATCCAGAAGGAGAGCCGCTCGGATTCCACAGTAATTATTTCGAGACTGGGTGATTCGTCTTCATGGGACTCGAATCTCGGCCCGACGTTAACCCGAGGTTTAGAGTTAACTCGATCATCTAATTACTCTACGGCCGGGGTTAATTGTCCCGTTAGCCGGCGGCAGCCGTCGGTCAAACCGGGGTTCCCCTTCTTCTGTTCCGACACAATCGTTCGCGATCGACGATCGCGATTCACCCCCGAAAAGTCATATTTTCGGAAATAGATGGAGAGAATTTTTAGAGAGACGATTGACAGCCGTGAGAGAGAGTCTCGTCGGATGGCCTCATTCGTGACACGTGAAAGAATCGCGGTTGGTTGTATGTATGGTGTCCCATTGAAATTTCGGAGTCCACGTTCGGCGGTAAGCTGCATCCGAATACCGATGAGGATGCGCATCGTGCATCATTTTACGAGCCCAGGTCTCTCCCTTTCTCTCCGGCGAATATGGCAGTCGTAACTGGGTCTCTCCGGGCGCTTTCGCCATATTCGCACAAGTGTGTTTCAATACTCTCTGACGGTGTTCCTGAATGTCGGCGCGGACGAGGTTGTGGGATGAATCCATCGCGTTGATGCAGCCTTTGTCACACTTTCTGTTGAGGAAACTTGCTCTTGGGTTACGTTGGGTTGGTCTTTGGTTAGGTTTGAGGAAAGTTTTCTATTTTTTTATATATAGCAGTTTTCAGTCATTGGTTAAAAAAAATAGAGGAGGTAGTTTCTCCCAGTTGGGGTTTTAATTATTTTAATTACTTAGAAGAGGAAATCATACAATTATTCTTTACATGCAATAACTGTTTTTGTTAGAAAATAGTGTATTTCTGTTTGGAATTCGTTTGAATTCAGTAGTTTTTTTCAAAAGGATTTGTTTTTATCTGTAATTCTAACTTTGAATTTTTTGTAATTTACATAATTACAGTGATACGAAAATTCATGCCTTGGTTTAAAATACAATTTTTTTGGTAAAACTTCCTTAAACACAGTTTTGAACTGCTACAGCAATACGTAATGGATGATAAAATAATCAGAGTTCAATTTATTTACTGAAAAACAATTTTAGTGTTTCTACTTATACAGTGACTCACAAGTTTGTTTACGTGTATTCCAGAGGTTAATTAATTATTTTGTAGTATTAATCTTTTCTTTCAATTTGGATTGTTTCGAGATTTCAGATTTAATTGTTAACAAATTTAATGTAGTTTTTCTGAACAAATTTGTAAGTCACTGTAGTATTGTAATTTAAAAAATATCGGTATTTCACACACACAAAAAAAAAATTAGAGTGACTAATTAATAGATTTATATTTAGGAATTTGTTGATTCCCTATATTGAATTAGGTAAAAAAGATTGAATTCCAGATTTGTGTACATAAAAAAAGAAAGTTGCAATAAACAATATAATTATCCATTTTTCTCTATTCATCAGTTAGGAGAATCAGAAATAAAAGAATTTATTATCAGTTTTGTCCTCTGTCATTAATCTTACAGAAGAAGTTAATTTGAAAATTGAATTGCGGATTTTTCATCATTGCGGAATTTTCATGCATTTATAACAATTTTATCTGTAAAAATCTATTAGGCTGTCGAGATATAAAAAAATATACAAAATACCAAAAATATAATTCAAATTAGTGTTTAAAAAAATACTGTTTCAGTTCTTTCTTTGTTCGTTAGAAAATTTGATTTTGCATAAAAAGGGAACTTAGATATCAGATAGACCTGTATTTGTGCTAATTTTAGACCGTATCATTAGTCCTGGAGAAATTTAAATATTACGTTGAACTTAATTATCATTAAACTTGAACATCCTACAGAATTTAATTACTATTGAATCTAAATATCACATTTAAAATAAACAAATGGAAATAGCTCTTTGACCATCCCAATAGAAGCCTCAATCTACGCAAATAACTCGAGTAACTCAATCACTCTCTTAATCGCTCCCTACCAATTTTTATCTCCCCCAATTCCACAAACATAGCTAATCAAAAAAAGAATCCCCACAATTCCCTCAAACTACAATAATTCTCCAACCACATGACAGAAGCTCCAAAACAATAACTCAACCCACACTTCCACCGTCGTCCCCCAAAAACCGATTCCCTTACCCCGCCCCGGTCAACATCAATTAAACCCCTCGAAGTCAGCATCAATTAAAACTCCCCAAACCGGAGGATCCAAAGCATAGACTCGGTCCCTCAGTTTCCGCGTTTCCCTCGCGCTGCTCTCCCGTTCTAATTACAAATACATCACGATCGAAATCCACGCCGATCACAAGCTCCGTGAGCCCCCTCCGGGCCCCCGGTGTGTCCCGCTGAAAGCGGAGTCTCTCGCGGCCATCAGAAATCCGTTTCGCGTCCTAGGAAGAAGGCAAAGCCTCGGCTAGAGGAGAAGAAGACAGCCTCGAAGAATCACACGGATGCCTCGGCCGTCTCATTGGCTAGGCGCGCGTATACAAACGACCACGAATATCCGCGCGCGCGGCACAGTTCGGCTCGGCCTCGCTCCGTCTCGCTCTGCCTCGATGCGTGCCACCCTCGCGCGGTCTCGCTCGCGCGTCGAGACGGGCTTCTCTCGATTACGGGCTCCTCTCCTCGGTGTGTACACGGGGATTTAATGGTATAGTCATGCGACGTCGACAGGCTCCGTTCTCTCCGTCCCTCTAGCGGGAGACTACACGACGCCACGCGTCCCTCTGCGTGTGTGCAGAAGGAGAGAGCGAGAGAGGCGGATGGGTATTAGTGGGCAGAGCAAGGCGCGCGCACACACAGAGAAGCGTAACCTTTCCTTGACCCGCATACTGAACGGCTGTGCCGAGGCTCGAACCGTGGGAACACTACTCGACGACTCGTCTCCCCACTCCCCTTCGAATACTCTACCTCTGCTCTCTCTCTCTCTCTTTCTTGGCTAAGGCTCTTCCTCCCCTCTTCGGCTCTCCCGGTGTTCCTTCTCCTTGCCTCCCTTTCTCTCCCCTTTGGAGACTGGTCTCACCGTCTCTCATTCTATTCCTGCTCTCCCCCCCTCTCTCTCTTTCTCTCCGAGAGCTCGCCCGTGTGGGTGCGCGTCTCCGCGTTGCACGTACGACGCGCCGTACACACGCTTCGAAGAGAACTGCGTCCTCCCCGCGCGCTTCTCGTCCTCTCTTCGGCCCTCTTTGTCCTTCCCAAGGGCTCCGGTGTGTAACCCCCTCGTAATGGCCGACCACCATATCCTCCTCGTTTCCCTTCCCCCCGGATCCAGCTCCTTTCCACCTTCTTCATCTCCTCCGCAAGGCCTTTATCCACCTTTGCGTATCCTCTGTCGCGGTGAGCCTTTCTTCCTCCGTCTCCCTTCCTCCCCGAACAAGGTTCTTTTCCTCCCTTTGCTGGAGGTTCGGGCTCCTTCCCCTCCTAGGCTTCCTGGAAATTTCGCCCGGAGCCAGAGCCTCGACGGTGTTTGGATTTTCGGCGATTCGACGATCGCGCGGGACTCGAGACTCTCCCGAGAGTCTTCGATCCTTCGGCGACGCGAGATTAATCACGCGAATCTATTCTCCGCGATCCTCGCGTTCCTCTTCTGGGATCCTTGCGTTGGCTCTAGATTGCTTTCGAGGATCGATTAGCGTTTAATGACTAAAGTAATTAGGGGGACGGGCCCATCGAACCGGGCGAAGGTTGCGCTGGGGTCGTCGGGGCCCCGTGATTGCTTGGAAAACTGGCATTCCTCGGTTTCAGCGTGGCGCCCTGTGCGTTTTGTCATTTTTGTTGGGTTTAACGAGGTCCTTGACATTGGTCGCCGATGCTCGCGGGGGATTCTAATCGCGGATGCTCGCGGAATCGTTGGAACGACAGGAATTTTATGGGAGAGGGAAAAGGGTGATTGAGAGTCTCTAACCCTCTGTGCTTCGCTTTGAATTATTGGGAAAAGAAACTAGAGGAAATTGGGTTTAGAAAAATTTGAATAATAATCAATTTTTGATTATTATCATAAGTGAAGAGCCCTTGAGGTGCATAAATATTTACGAGTTCAACAAGTTCTGAACAGCTGATAAAATCATTAATAATCCTGAAGAAAAAGACCAAATCAGCAATAATCCTACAATCAGAGAGATCAATTGCACTTGTATGATTATTTTATAATTATTAATTAGAGTTTATAATTATTCGAACGACCTGTAAATCCTTAGGAAATAAAACTCTCTTAAGCTCCTCTTTGTCCCTCTTTCTTCCTCCTCTCCAATAAAGCTACTCAAACCTGGAACTGTTCCTCCATCCATCGGCTTCTACCAAAGGAACCACATCCTTCCGAAGATCCTCGACTTTCTCCTGATTCCGAAGCACGGATCCATAGATCGCTAACGAGCAAACGCGTTCCTCTTGGTCTGCTCCAGATGCCACAACGGGTGGAAAGGCGCGTACTGCGACCAGTGCGTTCGATACCCGGGCTGCCTTCACGGTAGCTGCCAAAAGCCTTGGGAGTGCCTGTGCGACGAGGGCTGGGGCGGGCTGTTCTGCAACCAGGACCTGAACTACTGCACGAATCACAAGCCGTGCATGAACGGCGGCACCTGCTTCAACACCGGCCAGGGATCGTACACCTGCTCGTGCGCGCCCGGCTTCACGGGTACGGACTGCGAGACGCCGCTTTTGGACTGTCACTCGAAACCCTGCCTGAACGGCGGCTCCTGCTCCATGGAGCCGTCCTACGGCAATTCTAGCGTGGCCCCGGCCGCCCCGAAACCGTCCGCGGACACCGGCTCGGCCTCGTCTTCCCCGAGGCAACTACAACGCGCCGCTTACCGTTGCACCTGTCCGCCCGGTTGGCGGGGTCGTCACTGCGAGATCAGCACCAGATCCTGTCGAGATTCACCTTGCCATCACGGAGCCACCTGCGAGGACGACTCTCTGCGCGGCTACGTCTGCCGGTGTCCTCCGGGATACACGGGCAACGACTGCGAGGCGCAGCTCGACGAGTGCGCCCCGAATCCCTGTCAGAACGGCGCGACATGTACGGACATCGTCAACGGCTTCCGCTGCACTTGTCCCGCCGGGTTCACCGGCGAGAGGTGCGAGACCAACATCGACGACTGCCAGGGAGATCCTTGCTTGAACGGAGGGACCTGCGTGGACCTGGTGAACCAGTTCCGCTGCCAGTGTGTTCCTGGATTCGTTGGACGTTTGTGTCAAGATAAGGTTGACTACTGCCTCGCAAAACCTTGCGCTAATGGAGGAAGATGCATCTCCGGGACCAACGACTATCGATGCGCTTGTAAACCTGGCTTCACCGGGAAGGACTGCAGCGTGGATGTGGACGAATGCCGAAGCGCGCCCTGCAAGAATGGAGGGACCTGTCTCAACCGCGTCAACGGCTTCCTCTGCGAGTGTCGCGAAGGATGGCATGGGGACACCTGCTCCGAGGAGGTCGGCTCAGGCACGGCGATTCTACCCGCGGCTGCGGCAGCTTCCAACACCGCTGCGCCCGCGGTGCCTCCGTCGGGAGCAAGCTACTGGTCCGGGAATCTCTCGAGGCACGTGGCGTCCGCGGAGCCTAGGGACGCGGGATTGACAACGGAACACGTGGTGGTGATCGCGACGCTGTCCACCGCGGTGCCAGCTTTCGTCCTGGTCGCAGCGGTCGCCGTGATGTGCATGAAGAGGCGGCAGAAGCGGGAGCAGGCGAAGGCGGACGAGGAAGCTCGGTTACAGAACGAGAGGAACGCTGTGCACAGCAGCATGAGCAAGCGCAGCGGCGGCGTCGGCGGAGGGCCTGGCGTCGGCTCCACCGGAAGCTCAGGGATTGGCAGCGTCGGACTTCTTGGAGGAGGAGGAAGCGGCATGATCAGCGGCGGTGGAGGCGGCAGCGTGTGCACCTTGGGCGCCGGCGACGCGCACATGATCAAGAACACCTGGACGGCGAACAAGAGCGTGAACAACGCGGCGTCCGCCAGACAGGACGACCTCGACTCGTCGTTCCAGACGGACGTCACGCTGGACAGCTCGTGCTCCGGTTACAAGCCGGAGCCGGTGCTGCAGGACGGTCGGACGCGGACGACGAAGCAGCTGAACACGGAGGCGGCGGCGCACCGCGCGTCGCATCTCTTCCAAAAGGAGAAGGACTGCTTAGGTCTGGGCTTGGGCCTCGGCGTCGGCGTCCTGGACTCGGCCAAGAGGTCGTCGGTGTTCGCCGGCGCCGCGGATAGCTGCTGCGCGGCGGAGGCAGCGCTGTTGAAGAGGCCGCCGCAGAGCATCGCGGAAGCCGGAGGCGGGCCACCAGGAAGCGGTGGCGCGGGGGACAGCGGCTGCGGGGTGTACGTGATAGACGATCACTACAGGCACGACTCGTCGCTGGCGGCGACGCTCGCGACGGAAGTGTAGCTTCACCCCGGAAACCACCCAGGAGCCAGTCGAGACCAATGGACTCTTTTTTAACGACGCCCCCTAGTGAACCGCCCCCCACCCCCCCTTTAATTGGTGTAACCTTGGCGTCCCCCGGGGAGGAAGCTCTTCTTCCCGGTGCGCGGGGAACGCGTGTGAGATCGTTCTGTGCTCGATCATAGAAACTCTGATCTAGGATCTAGGAGAGTGCAGATCCTCGCGGACGCCGGGACCGAGGAGGGAGTCCTCCGAGTGTTCACGAAGACTGTGGGAGCTTAAGGACGAGGTTATACAGACACACACGAGATGCTGTGGAGGCGGACGACGGCGGATCGTCGTTCGACCCGTTAGGTATTAATATTATATATAAATATATATATATTATCAAGAGCGAAACTTTGTACAGAACTAATTTATTATTATTGTTATTTACTATTATTACTATTCGCTATTATAATTATTATTAATATTATTCTATCGTATCCCATTATCATTGTTCCGGATAGTTCTCCTTCGTATCTTCTCTATTTTTTTTTTCTTTTTCTTTACGAACCGCGTGACTGAACCACCCTCTCTCTCTCGCTCTCCGCGGACTCTGAGAGATGCCTTCCCCGAGGATATTTACTGCGTGTACGTGCGCGTATGTTCCTGCGTGTGTGTTCGTGGTTCGCGGATAGGATATAAGCGCGTGTGCATGCGTCGGTGTGTGTAGAAGAACGCGAGCGTTGTCCCCCCCTCCCCCCCCACGTGTATATATATATAAATATATAATGTAAACTGTACATGTACTTGTGCGCGTGCGTCTCTCTTCGCGCGGGGAAATTCGAGAGAGGGTCGCGAGAGTATAACGACCAGAGATGAGAGCGTGTTTGTATGTACGGATGCAGTTACGAGCGAGAAAGTTTACGGACGAATTAGGATTCGATGTCGCCCATTCGCCAAATTTGTCCCCCTTTTCGATTAAATAGTTTTCCAAAATTTTGCGAAATTCTCTTCGCCCCGGGACGCCGGAACGAGGACCCGAAGGGAACGAAAAGTCGACTTTCGGACCGCGTCGCGAGAAAATCCCCAAGTCTGGGGACTTTTGGACGGACCTGCCAACCCCCGGCACTCTGGGGTTCCCCGTTCCCGTGGCAACCCCGGTCTGCCGGGTCGAGCGTCGGGGAAGCAACCTTTGACCTTAGAACCCTCTTACACCGGGACCGCACAGTGACTTTAAGGGGGCGGAAAGTCGAACGGCGTTCGAATTTCGTTCCTTTAAATTTGAGACACGCGGCGCGGTTCTGACGTCAAGAAAATGTCCCTAGGAGCCTCGTGCAGCGCCCTTCAGCGGAGAGAGTTTTTCCCCTAGGAAATTGTCGTATCTGCGAACAAGTTGACCGCGTTTTCGTTTCTTTTTTTTATCACGGTTTTTTTTTCTTTTTGTGAAAAGTTCCTTGGAATCGGGGGAAAAGAAAATTCCTGGAAGTTTCGTATCGGTTTAGGGTGTTTTTTCTTCCCCGTTGGGAGGACTCAAATTGTTTACAGTTGATTGCGAGTTTGCATTTTGTGAGGTTCGCGTTGCTAGGGATTTTTTCTTTTCCCCCGGGCGCTAGGGAACTTTGCGTAACCAGCCTCCGACGATGTGGCGCGTCATTCAGTGAACCATTACTCGCGAATATGTATAAACAGATAAATGAATAAATAAATGAATATATAAATATATAGATAGAAGAATATATATGAAAGAAGTATATATATAAATATTATAAATATGTAAATGAGAAGCCGGCGTCGTCGTCGACGACGTTTCTCGACGACGGGACGGGTTATTCCATGTTTTCGAGGTCGAAGTTTGCGAGAGAAATCGATTTGTCGATGAAAAGTATTAAAAGCGCATGTTAAAACATCGAATTCGTAATTTTCCTGGAAAAAATCTGTCCTCCTTTCGAAAAAAAGATCTCCTTTCGAACAGCTGACAATCGGAAAAACCGAATTTCGAAGGTAGAATTTCTCTCGCCCGCTTTGGTCGCGAAAGCGCGAACAAATGACGATTATGTGTTGTTATCGCACGGTTGATGATAATTATTTATTTATATATGGATGATGCTGCTGAAGAAAACGATCGACGATGATGAACGAGAGACGCTGCTGATACGATATGATAACGTTAACGATCGATTTGACAACCGAAAACACACTGCGACGCTACTTGTCCGAGATGATCAATTAACGCCGGTGGTGATAATTATGTAACGCTGATAGCGGTGATCGCGATTTAATGTGTAAGAAACGTACGAATGACGATGTAACGAACAAAGATTCGATGATGATGTTCCTGTTAATAAATAAATAAATAATAATAATGATTAATTAAATAAACGAAACGACTACGAGCACTTTAGTCAGGTCGCGTATTTTCTTTTTCATTCTCTCTCTTTCTCTCTCTGTTCCTCGCCTCTCGACGCTCTCGGGGGCGGAGGAAAGGGAGCTCAGCAAAACGAAGAAAAAAAAAACAAAGTAACGATAACAACGAGTGGATATAAGCGGAGAAAAACCGGAGGGCGGAACGCTCGCGGAAATTGTGTATAAAAGAGCAAGAGAAACGGTGAGAGAACATAGTAGAAAGTCGAAGTGCGCGCCAGCACCGCGGATCTCTCGACGATTCTTAAATCCTCCGTGGATTGATTGATCGCCGTTGATCAATCGATCGTTTCGCTGGTCGCCGACTCGTAATTAAACGCGATGCACGCACGTATAAACGATTATAATTATAAATACAATGTGTAATAAAGCTGTTGTCATTTTTTGTACTTATACTTCTTTCGAACTTTGATTTTCGTCGACGCGGTTGCGCGAACGCACGAGACAATACCATCATCCCCCCCGGCGCTTTTGACTTTCCACCTCCCACCTCTAAGAACTTCCTTTATCCTCGAAGCTCGTCGGATAAATTTTCTTTTCTTTCACTTCCTCGTAAGCATCGTAGCATTCGTTCCCCTTCCCCCCCCCCACGATGGAAAACGCCAGTTTCTCGAACTTTCCCCGCAAAGTAACGAACGAAAACGGCCTTCCGTTTTGCCCCTTCATAGTGAGATACATCGATTCGCGGCGAATAAAGTGGAACGTATTAATTATAGAACGCAAGCTGTAAAGATTCCTAACGTGTCCGTAATTTTTGTCATGTGTATAAAAAAAAAGATGTTATATAATATAAATAGATGAAGATATAAATATATATATAAATGCGAGCAGCATAGCGCATACCACAACACGTTGCGGATCTGTATATTTGTAGCGGAAAACTGTACAATGATCACGACCTTACGATTCTTGCGATTATCATTGCTATTTTTTATTATTATTATAATTATTTTATTATTATTATCATCATCGTCAACGTGTACATAGGATGAATTGTCAATATCAATGATGTCACGCGAACGACTGCGAACGATTAATAATGATACAATTAAAAAGAACATGCTTTGTGTCTTCCATTATACAAACCCTGCCTTCTTAGAGATAATTTAATTTAAGGTAATTAAGATACCCAAGAAGTTTATCTATCCGGTTTCAAAATCAAATTTAATCCACGGATTTTAGATAAAGCAACAGACTTCATAAAATTGACTATCAAGGAAAATTCAACAAATAAGATTTGCTGTGTTTTACACGTCTGAATGCGGCTTAGGTGCGAAAAAATTAAATCTCATTTCAAGGGCCACACAATTCTCAATAGATACTAAGAAAATAATTGCCAAGAAGATTAGAATTTTTATGGATCGTCGCGATAGCAAATCAAATGGTGGAAGACCAAAAACATCGACTCCGAAACTTGCGCTGGTTTTCATCGATTTTTGCGCGTAGAAATTCGGCTTAAAGTCAACTAAAAACAATTACATTCCTTTCCACAAGTAAAAAAAGTTCGGGCGGATAGTTCTGCCATTTTTGTGGATCGTCTCAACAAGGAATCCCTTAGGAATTATTTCGTGCGTGGAAACGCGGCTTAAACTCACCATAAAAAAACGGGATTCCATCCAGTAAAAATTTGAAGTATTAAAAAAAAATTTTGGAAGTAATCCTTCCTTTTCTTTGGATTCTCACAGTGACGAATCTTTATGGAAGAACAAGAATCCTTAAAAAAAAATTCGCATCGTCTCATTGTAATTTGGCGCGTCGAAACGCGGCTTAAGGACGAAGAGGGAAGCTGAGAGCCGCGTTCCAGGAGTTACGCAATGCACGATGAATCCTTAAAGGACGATCGCGAACGGGCTCGCTATTTCCGCGGGGTTCGCGTTTACGAACGCAGGACACGGATGGCATCGCGACAAAGTAGCCGCGAACGTGGACATTCGCGAGGAAGAGGCGTCCCCCCCTGTTGAAGGAGGACGGGAACAAGGGGCCCGGCTCCCGATGGAGGAAGTCGCATCTTCTCGGAACGACATCAGATAGCGCTGATAACGGGGCCCCGACGACGATTTTATATAATCGCGATCGGGCGTACGTTTGCATTAGGATTCAGGGAATCGCCGTGTTCTGTTGCTCCCCGGAATAAAATCGATTCAACGACGGGGCTACGTCAACCTTGTTGCGTGTGTACTATGGGAAAGTGATAACCATGCTGGACGTGATATGAATTTCTGATCGGGGATCAGGCTCCTCGATCCGTTGGAACGATTATTGACACCGTTTTCTTTCCTTCGCTTGTTTTTTTGTATTGAAGCGACTTCGCTTCGCACGGAATTTTTTATTATGCTCGTTTTGGCATTCGAGGCACGCTTTTCGGGGATTTTCGGACATTAATTGGTGTAGTATTCAGTATTTTTTGTATTCAAAAAAGAGCAGAATGTAAGATTTCGATGATAGTAAGAAAATTACATTTTTAGTGAGTGTTACGACTGACAGATAAAAATAATAAATTCTTTAAGTAGTTTTATTTTTGTAAAGAAATTCCGAAAATGATAAAATGAAAAGAAAAAACTTGAGATTAAAAAATCATCAGCAGTTTCTATGTTTTATTATTTGCATTTACTTAATGCTACCTAAATAATTAAAAATCCAGTGTAAGAACATTTTGATTGTTTTTGGTTTTAAATATTTTTTCTAATATTTTTCTGATTCTTCCAGGTCTGCAGATGTCACTGCATTAAGTCCAGTTTCCAGAGTTACGAAGTTTTATGTGAACGCATCATGAAAGATAAAGGATAAAGGATAATCACCGAAATATATTTACCGATATTTTTGAAATAACTCAGCGATAGAAGAATCTTCGGAAATTCTGAAGGTATCGTGTCTGTAAATAATGATTGCAATTATTTATAAAATATTAATACTCGGTGCTTCCATAATTATCCACTCGACTCATTCCCGACGAGTTTGAAAATACGTCCATATTCATCGAATGCTAATCAATATTTATGATCACGTTATTGGATTTTACCTTCCAGCTATTATTATCGCTCATTAAACATTGATTCGCAACAGAAAAAGCAGCATAGTTGAAAGGTAATATTTCCAGTATTTATTTTGCAACGCTGTATAAAATAATTACAATTTCCCAATAATTAGCATTAAAGTGTGAAATACTTCTGTTCCATTCATCCATTTATAGAGAAACACGAAACGAATCACGTCGAGTTAAACAGTAACGAAAAGAAAAAAATTCTTGAAAGAAAATATTTGCATAGAGTAATGAAATAATTTTACATTACAGCGTCACTAACCATTTATTACTTTATTACACTAAATACCAGGGAATTTTATTTACCAAATTTGTAAATAAAATCCTGAAAGAAATGCATTTTAAAAAGATCGAATAATGCCGCGCAGGTGAAAATTCAAATTTGCAACAATCGAACGATTCGAGCGCTCGAACTCCGCCATTGTTCAGTCCTCTACGACGCGTCGCGAAGAACGGATCCCTCGTACCTGGTGCACGGTTCCAGGAGATATTACACACGTATAACCGATATATAAGCAGAAGCACGGGAACCTCGTGAAAGTCGAAGGTAACATCGGCCGAGCAACCCACGACTCATCGTGTCGTTATATACACGCCGGTTATTACCCGCTTCTCCACTGCAAACCCATTAGGACTGGTGGCATTCTTCGTGTCTATCCAAGTCCCTCACCTAACTCCGTCTCATTCTTCTCCGCCTCTCCTCTCTAGTTAATTAACAATTTTGCCCGGCTATTTTTCGCGGTTTCCCCTTGCGAATCTCCCTCTTAGATTTTTCCCTTTGCCGGGGAGAAAACTTTGCATATCGTATAATACATAATTCCTGCCATTTTCCTCTTTCGCAGCTCGCGGAATCGTCCAAAAAGTAGGGTTATACGCGCATATTATACAAGAAGTAGGGTTAACCGCGCGGTATTATTCCAAAAGTAGAATCAACCCCACGATATTATTTCAAAAGTAAGGTTAACCTTCTATCCAAAAAGTAAAGTTACTCGCGCGAATTATTCGAAAAGTAGGGTTAACCGCATGCAGCGCAAGCGCGAAATACGCAGTTGTCCCGAAGCTCAACTTTGTAGATCGCCGGTCGACATTGTTGACGTTTTCGGCGGTACTGCGTTTCACGCTTTTAGAGGTTACCTCCGGTTGACCGACCGCGATCTTTTATCACTCGGGGATCGAGATTTATACCTGCGATCGAGGGTCGCGATATCGCGACGCAGGGAGCGATAAATCAGTCGACAAACGGGAAACGTATCGACAACAAGGTGGCTACTTTCCAGCCGATTCTAACCTGTTTCATTCAATTGAAATCGGTGTGTTTCTCGCGGCGCATTCAGTTCGTCGCGAGCGAATTTGTTGCGATCAATTATCGATCCGTGCGTGGTGAAAGAAGTCGAGTGAACAGTGTGTGCGATGCTTGGATGTTTTCGTTCGCGCGGGGATACCTATGTACATATTTGTTCGAATGTAGAGAAGAATGACGAAGAGGGAAAGTGTTGAATAGTCGGATGTCGGCTAGACGAAATATGTCGAAAGCGATCGGAGATAGGCTTGTCGGGCTCCAACGATCCCGAAATTCGCTCGTCGTTTCGACGGAGGTTGATAGTTCATTGTGCTGGATTCGACGGCGGCGATGATCGGATCTGACGAGACGAGAAATTGGAGAACGGAACGATGGCGTCTAAACGCGTGGAGAACGTCGAATTTAACAGGTATGTGACTTGAATTGTTTACGAACTTTAATCGGTTATTTAACCTTTTGTGGACGAGCATATTTTGCATGAATCATAAGCAAAATGAATTAGATATCAATTTTTTACTGGTTTTAGGCTTTTTAGAAATTCGAACAAATTTTGTGAGATCTAACCAAGTCTGTGTTATATTGCAATATTTTTTTGTTAGGTAAAAGCCTTGAAAAGATTTGAAGTAAAAAATATAAATTAGGAGAACGTTTAAATTTTGTTCATGGAGGGTTAAATTACTGTAATTTATGTATGTGTATATTGAGAATATTTGAACTTTTTGGATGGAAATTCGACTTATTGCAATAGGTTAGAATTACATATGTATTAATGGATTACGGATGTTTTATGCAAATTTAAATTTCTTTGAATACTGGGTTGGAACAGAAACTTGTAGCGTTTTTAAGTTAAATTCAAAGACCATGTGGAAATACTTGAATATTTAAATTTATTTAGCTACAAATGTACCATTTTCATCTACTATTTTTCATTATCTTCTACGTAACTGTATAATTTCGTTAAAAAATACTACATACTGAAAACACTACATACTGAAAACACAAACATACTGAATCTTAAATAAATACCTGTTTCATTTGTAAATATTATGAAGCATATGATATTTTAAATATTTTATTATACTTTTATATTTGTGGCCAATCTGCAAAATATTTCTGTAGACTGTAGACTATTTCTACTAACCATGAAAATAGAATCTGTTTAATTGTGGATTTTCAAAAGGAACGTAACAGGGTTTAAACAATTTATTTATTTATTAAAGCTTTTATTGCCAAAATTGCAAATTAATTACAAAGCGAGTCATGTACAGAAAACGGCGAGGTTCAGTCATAGACAGTTTTACAACCTAACCTAACAATAAATGTCCATAATAAAACGACCTACTAAACCATAGAAATTCTCTATACAAACTTCGGCAGCCAGAATTCGCACAAAGAGTCGCGCGTTAGAGATGCATCCATCCCAAAAGGATCTCTGGTACTCTTACACCTAAATGCACCATACCTGTCCACATACATGCACACGCGTGTGTGTCTGTGACGTTCATCGTTTCAGAGAGACTTTCACTTGCCCTCCGGTTCGGTATATCGGCGTGCAGAGTTTACCAGCCACGTGAGACGGCGTTAAGGATCTTCTTCCTCCTCCCCCTCTCGATTTTCTGAGCTTGATCCGCTCCTTCCTCCCCCGGTCGTGTTGCTCCGATGAATCGAGCCCATGTTGCGCGTAGAGAAACTTTTTACAGACCGTTCCACAGCGTGTGGCCATAATTCCAGAATCGCGTGCCCGACGTATTAGCATACGGAATAACCGTCGCAACTTTCGTTCCATCTGCCTCCCGTTGTCTAACCGCGAAAGCTTCTCTCTGCTTCGATGCCTTGCTACGCGTTCGTTCGAGGCAGCAGAAATTCGTGTATAGTGAATAACGAGGCTATGGGTAAGATAGCAACTTATGGCAGCCGTTGGATTTGCGCCAATTTTCGGGGGAAATGTGTTTGAGAACTTTGAGACTTTTATCATTTCGTTCGTCTTCATTCTCTATGTTTTGGAATTGGAATGCTGTTTGTTTCGGTGGAGATTTGTTTTGATTTAGGGTGACGATTAGGTGTGGAATTTTTAAGGAAACTTCTTTTTAGTTGAAAGAATAATTTGATAGACCTATTTACGTTGGGAAAGTGGATTAATTATTTTGTTAGGTGTTTTTGGGGAGTGTAATTTGTAAACTGTGGATCTTTATGCGTTTATGAAAAATGTTGATTATTCTATTTGCAATTTTCCCTAATTTTTATTATCCTGGATTTTAGTTAATTCTTTGAGGTACGATGTTATCATTTTTATATCACTTGAATTTTATGATTACATATTACTGCAGAAGTTAGATGCAGTTTTGGTTAAAAATTATAATTTTTTTCTTACACTGATTTTCATAGTTTTGCTATGGAACTAGAATTTTTACTTCCTATATTTTTACTTTTTATAGTTTTGATACAAATCAATAATTTTTTCTTGCGCTAATCTTTTCACACAATTTTTATGCAAACCAAACAGTTTTTTTTATACTATTTTTTTGATACATAAGTAGAATTTTGCTCTTGCGCTAATATTTACACAATTTTTATATAATACTAGAATTTTTTCTTGCTCTATTTTTTTTCATAATTGACATTTTACTGTATGCAGAAATGTAAAAATATAGGGTAGATGTCCCAAAATTACTGCTAGTCTCCCAATTACTGCCACTTTATTTATTTTATTTAGTAAAAACGTAATGAATAACGTATAACATACAAAAAAATATTATTAAATTGTGTTGTTTTCTTTTTATTTTTTAATTTTTCCATACTTAATTTTTTATCCATTACGATTTTATTAAATAAAATAAATAAAGTGGCAATAATTGGGACACTGGCAGTAATTGGAACATCTACCCTATGCAACGATGCAAAAATATATAAAATATAAAATAACAATCATGTTACAATA
Source organism: Perdita meconis (assembly GCA_030770465.2). NCBI lineage: Eukaryota > Metazoa > Arthropoda > Insecta > Hymenoptera > Andrenidae > Perdita > Perdita meconis. The sequence continues at coordinate 4,113,438 of JASKOS020000001.1, forward strand.
TTTAGAAAATAATGCATAGCTTTGTTTTGATTCAAGAACGAGCTCTCTAGGATTAGAAATATTTTAATCTTTATCAGTGCACTATTAGGAGTTTAGTCTGACTCTAAGATTCACAATTATTATTTTTTATTGCATTTATAGCGCTGTTTCCGCTCAATGAAGAACTTTTTTCGGTTTAAAATTCTATTGCTTGTTTTAATTCTATTAATTTACTGTTTTTAGTGGTTTATCTTGGCTCTGAAGAGCAGAATCATTTTTTACCGCATATATACAGTTTTGACTCGAAATACGGTGGGGTATTGGGACCGGGAGTATCCTTATTTCGAGACAGGTACAGTTTTAACTCGAAATACGGTGGGGTATTGGGACCGGGAACATCCTTATTTCGAGACAGGTACAGTTTTGACTCGAAATACGGTGGGGTATTGGGACCGGGAGCATCCTTATTTCGAGTCAGGTACTACGTTTGGGTCGATTTGATCTTCGCCACGTAACTTGATACGGCTGTGGTAGCTGCGAGGGGACTGTCGAACTCGCGCTGTCGAATAAGCCATAAATTTTGCTCGGCTCGTCGCGGCTTTGTTTGACGAAAGACGGAATACAAAAAAGACGCTTGTTCGGCGGCGCGCGTCCCCTCGCCGCTACTCCAACCGTATCGAGTTACGCGGCGACTACAAAGCAAGTGGTGGGGATACGAAGATTCTTATTTCGAGTCAAGCCCAGGCATCCTATTTCGAGTCAAGACTGTAATGCTGTTTCGACTGAAGAAAACATCCTTTTCTACTTAAAAGTCTATTAAATCATTATATCAATTTTAGTAACTTACTTAAAATTGCAAATCTGCAAAAACAGATCTGTAGTCTATACATATAGTATTTAATATGTTTTAAATCTGTGATGGAATTTTTTATTGCCTCGATATAAGTATAGAAAGTCTTTTTAGTTCGAGGTGAAAGAATTGATTGAAGCCACAAAAAGTGAAGCAATTATTTCAATAATTATTATATTGGAAAGGTCTCTTGTTGTTTTGATCTAAAATAACTTTCCGTCTCTTTTGATCTCGTCAAAGTCGCCTTCCTTATATCAAATCACCACTATAGTTTCCCCAAATCAAACAGTCTCGTCATGTTTCGATCTAAGGTAACTTTTTATGCTTTCTGACCTCGTCAAAGTCGCCTTCCTTATATCAGATCTCAATACAATCCTTCCAAAACGAAGAGTTTCATATTGTTTCCAATCTTAATAAACTTTCCGTTCCTTCAGACCTCATAAAATCCGACTTCCTTATATCAAATCACCGCTACAATCTCCCCAAATCGGCCCAAAAATCAAAGGCCAAAACTCAAGCACCCAAAAATCAGACTCATAACAGGCCCCGAATTTCCGTCAATCTTAACAGCAACTCGTTTCCCTTCACCATATACAATAAACGCACCATAAACTTCGTCTGAATAGGCCCCAATTATGGCACCGTTGCGCCAAAAATCGCGTCAATTAAGGATGCCATAAAGTACCGTTATCTCTACTCTTATCTCTGACGAAGAAGAAACGTTCGAAGGGGGTCAGAGGGATGGGAATATCGAAGTCTTTCGCCGAGGATTTCCGAAGGGATCGAAACATAAAGCCCTCGAGGTCCCGATTAAAACGCGCCAAAAACATCGGCGACCGCTTCCGGTCGTCTGGCTCCAGACTCCTTTCCAGGTGCACCGAGGCCGTCGACGTTGCACCTCGATGCGCCGCGCCGCGTCGGGTCAAACGAGGAGCGCATTCGGCGCGGAGCGAAAGAGGACAGGTCTCGTCGCTTGTCCGGGGGATGCGAGGCGGTTCCAGATGAGCGGGGGGAAAAAAAATTAATTGGGCGGATGTAATCCGATCGATTCCCACGAATCGACTATGCACAACGCGAGCGCGGCGTGTTATAAAAGCGCGACGCGATGCTCGGTGTCTGCGTACGTAGCGCCGGCGAATGATCCGGTCCATTATCGTCGATAACCGTTTTGCGGACTCTGTGTAACGGGCGCTCGATGTGTCGGTTCTTTTCAGAAACGACCGATACGCTTCTTTCTCGATCGCCAACGGACATCCGCGTCCCGACGAATTCGGCCGCGCGCGATTTGTGATGCATTCTGGGAGCGGTTTCCATTCTATTCTTTTTTTTTTCTTCATTTGTCCTGTATCGAAAATAATGCGCGACATTTTTTAGAGCGTTAGTTGGTAACAAAAGGGTTTGTTCACGGATTAGGAATTTTTTCGGATTTTGGAAAATATGAAATATGAGAAATTTAAAAAACTGGAGATGAGAAGCTATGTTTTTTTTTTGCATTTATGACAATACCTACTGCTTTTTTTACTCATTAGGTATTTTTTTATTTTCTGTAATAACTGTTTTAGTTTTGACAAAAAATATACAAAATTTAGTGTTTATGTTTAGGTTTTTTAAAAATTAATTATCCTGCATTCAGAATTTTTGAAATGAATGTTGCAGGATTAACTCTTTAGTTAGTATTTTACATAAATTGTTCAGTAATATCGAAGTTGAATATCGCTTTCAACAGACATTAAAAGATAACTTAAAAAAATATTTGATAAGTACTTATAGCAAATAAAATGGCATTGAAATATTGCAAATATTCAGATGCTGTAAATTACGGTGCTGCTTACTATTATAATTTAATAACAAAATATAAAAAAGAATTTTTTTATCAGTTTACTGCATAAAATTAAAAAATAAATTTAAACCTAGATAGAATTTTCAACCTCTAAAATAATTTATTCATTCCTGAAATACATTAAAAACATAATAATATAGTAACTTTAAAAATTGTTATAAGCTTACTGCAAAGAACTAAGAAGTAAAATTGAATCTTCCCAAAATTTGCAACCTTTAAAACAATTTTTCATTCGTAAAATAATAAACACAGACTACTAAATATACTGTCTGCAATAAATATAAAAATGCAAATGAATATAATATCGTAGATTGACTATTAAAAAATTTGTAATAAATACCTTTTATGTCGTCCTAAATATTAAGCACCTCAGTATTAATATAGTCCATATAAGTGATGAAAAAAATATTTCCAAGGCCCGTAATCATGAAATTAAAATTCCGACGAGGGTCTCGTTACCAGATCAAAGACTGCGGTGCAGTTCTAAAAGTCGCAGGGATCAGTTCTCGCCGGTGAATTCGGTAAATTGGTCCCAGCAGGAAATCCGCTGTAGTCGCCCAATGGGAGCTTAATGTCCCACGATATTACAGGCAACACGCCTATCCGCCTAAAATCGTCGATCACTTTCCCATTTCTAAGCCGTCGATGCGCGGCGAGCATCGATTCGACCCTAATAACCGGAATAATTCCAGCCACCTCGTGAAAGCGATCGCCTAATGCCCTCCTATTTATCGGTTCAATTCCTTTTTGCTCGACTGCTCGAGCCCTTTTACCAGAAAATATCGAGCGGACAAAGACGATTTCTGATGGGAAACGTCCTACATCGTTGCGTCATGGATGTCTTTCATTAACTGTACACTGAATGTCCTAAAAGCGAACCACTAAATATTATACTATTCAATTTTTATACATTCAACGTTCTTATTTTCTTTTCCTTTTTCTTGTCTTCAATTTCTGGAACTGAAAAAGCTTCATCTGTGGGGAAAAATATTGTGTTCTCGATATAAACACGTTGTTAGGCTTATTATGAATTCCAGGGAAAGAATTTCATCTTAAAATCACCTTAGAACAAGGAAATCATCTTCAGAAATTTTTTTATACCGAAGCAACATTGTGCTAAAAAAAATTAAAGTTTCCTTTTCACTGTTGAAAAGTTAAATTTTTTGGGACCCTAGTGAGCCTTTATCGAAGCACTGAGTACCTATTTTCTTGGTTTGGATTCAAGATTCCACATTAAAACATTGATTTCAAAACAAGGAAATTTAACTTCAATCGAGTTAGAAAAATTCTTATGTCGAAGAAACATTGTGCTGAAAAAAATTGTGTTTCCTTTTCACGGTTGGAAAGTTACATTTTTTGGACTGCGATGAGCTTATATCGAGGCACAGGATATTTTCTTTCGTTCCAGAAGCCGAACGATGCAAGGCCTCAAAGTTTGATCACTTAATTACCGTGCATTCTGCATTATTATGCATAAGGGTCCGGAGAGCCGCACGTTTCGCGAATTTCTTCGCGTAAATACTATCCCGGCACGGCACGTCCCGCCGCGAATCTTCGCATGGCGCCAATACGAGCTTCGCGGGCTTAATTATACTCGCTCGATTAGAATGCACCGGCAGGAGAGCCGCCACAGTCGCTCGAGGTACAAGTGCAACGGTGCACCTTTCCTTTTGCGTTCGCCTGGCCTCTCGCCTCTCGACTCCTCTGCTCCGGCAGCCTCTCTTTGCCTTTTTGCGAACTCCTCGTCCATTCGACTTTGAATGTGGATCATCGTGACGCGGATGATTCTGCGTCTATTAAACTCATGTCGATCATATTCTTTTTTTTTCATACGATATTCAAATCTGATTGATCATTTGGGAAAAATCAGATAATATTTATTGAAGAGGCTGATTCATAATTAAGTTCCTATGCTGATGGGCTGTAATTAGAACGACACATACATTAGTTTTATATGCAGTTTTCTTAGTGAGTAAATCATTTCATGGTTTGGGAATTAAGGAAATTGTAAATTCTGACATTTGAGTACTCATTCAAGTTTTTGTACAGGCTTGGAGATTTTTAAGAATTGAAATCTTTTTAAATTATTTGAAATTGTAGTCTATATTTACATTTATCGGAATTTTTTATAATACAAATTTTATGACAGAAAATTTATTTTTAATGTAAGTTTTACTTTGTAAATTAATTTCTTCTGTTATTTGGAATTTCGGGAATACAATAATGTATTTATATTTAATATTCTTATAAAAAATATTGAAATATTCAGATTCTTAGAAATTTCTGTTTAGCAAAATTTTGTTATGGAAAATTATTTTTATTGCTCTTTTTACTTTGTAGCAAATTAAATTCTTCTATCATTTGGAATTTTAAGAATATGCACAGTAATACGTATTTGATATTCCTTTGATCTTTTGGTCGCATATTTAAAAAAATATTATGTAGACTTATCTGTAGCTTCATTTTTTTATTTAACAATAATCTTATTATTACTAGACTGCGAATTTTTATACAAAGTCATACTTTCATAGCTGAAGAAAACTAACTGAAATTTGAATAAAAATGTTTCCTAAATGTTATAAAACGTATACAGGGTTAAACATTTTGTATATTTTTATATTCAAGCAATTAGCATTCAAATTCCATAGATACAAAATTTCAATAAATACATAAATATTACAAATACATAAAAATAGGTAAAAATGCCATGAATACATAAAAATCTGCAGTAGATTTATTACAAATTTTGTTAGTAATTTTGTTTTCAATTACAATATAATAATTTAAAATTCACTATCAACGAACAAAAAGCATAAATATTATTAGATATATAATGAAAGTACTTTTTTCAATTTTGCTTGAAATTATACAAAAATTGAAGGAAAATCAGAAAACCAAAGCAATTAAAAAACTCCAACTGCACATCATTTCCAACAATTTCCTTCAAAATCAAGAACGAACATAAAAAAATGGATCGATCCATGGCGTGCGAGTCCAATAATTTGCACGCCTCTTCCCATCAAGAACCAAAATAAAAAGAGCCATATAAAAAAAAAGATAGCATCGAGAGCATCTGCAGGCACGAAGAAGGTTAACTATCGATCGAGGAACAAGTGGTATCGTCGATTAATATCGATCGTCGAGCAAGTGTTTCGAGGCCCAGGGGCCTCAGTCCCCGTGGCGATTCCATTTCGATCGGGACGATCCTATTCCCTCGCTCCTTTTCTCTCTTCTCTCTCGCGGCCGCTCGATTCTTTCTGACATTTGGAGCTCTCCGGTTTCTACACACCTTCGCACGCAGGCATGCAACGGAGCCCCCGGCCTCCTCCTACACCTTCTCCGCGAGCTGCATGCCCTCCCCTTTCGTGTCGTACGTTTAAGTGATCGAACCTTAACGGTCTACCGGCGCCGCAGCCAGCTTTACCTAGATTCTAAGCGTACGAGTACGAGTACGCTTCCAGCGATCGAGAGACCCGGCGACGATCGGTGGAGAGGAGAGAAAGAGAGAGGGGATACTACCGGCAAGGGTCAACTCTCCGCGACCCCGCGCCGCGTTCTTTTCATCGACAGGATGTGCGCGCACGCGGTTGATATCCTTTGACCTTACCGGTACCTGGAAACGAGGATTTCGAGACGATTTTCGTTGCACACGCTCCGCGGACTTGGCGCGCGTTTTCTGCGCGATCGAACTTGCGACTTCGGACTTACTTTTGGTCGACGATCTGGCGATACAGTCGCGATTTATTCTGGTTAGTTTTGAAATCATTTGTGTAGAATCTCCATAAACAAAAACGAAGAAGAAAAATTATTATAAATTATTACTTTATAATTGAGGTAGTTGAAGTTTTAGTGTTTGTTGAAATGTTTTTCTATAATTACTTTCGTTAATATTAATTTCATGTATGTGTAATCACTAGAATGTGGATTTTCATGCATTTATCATTAGACTAAGAATTTTATGCATTTATGACAATTCTTGATATTTTTAAAATCTTCGAGATTGTTGGCAGATTGCAAAAATACAAAATATGTACATAAGATATGTACATACATCGTTATTCCAGTTTATATGTATTATTATTATTATTTATTATTTATTATTATATTACTATTTCTGATCATTTTAATTATGCGAAATTCTGTAAGGTTGTCGACTGATAGCAAAATATGACAATATAGTAAAGAGTATTTATTTAATACAAGTTACAACATTTAGAAAATGAGACACAATATTATTCAAGTTTCAATGCCTTATTTTTGTTTGTAAAGATTTTATTTTGCATAAAAATCCTTAGTGTAATGATTACATTACAAAACTCTGAATTTGTATGCATTTATAGTAATCTTGGATATGCAAAAATTTATAAAGTTGTTGGCAAATACCAAAATATACAAAATATGAAATGTATAATACAAATTGTAATATTCAAAAAATAAGACATGCTGTTCTTCAAGCTTCAAGTTTTTTTTAGGTCTGTAGAAATTTCATTTTACATAAAAATCAGCAGTTTATTTTTTTTATCCTACAAATGTTATACAAAAGTATTAAAAATATTTCGAACATAAATCTGTAGGTAATGCTTATATTACACATAAATAAAAGAAGACTAAAAGAAGACAAACTTCTGCATACACCTAATAGATATAAACCGCAACAAAATGATTAAAAATAGGATAACTTAAAATACAAATTAACCTCATTTAATATATGAAGTAATAATCACATTGAAAATTAATTTCATGTAACCAAATTCTTCTATAAAAAATCCTGACAAGTAGATTCCATGAAAAATTGAATTACGAACTTAACTAATAATACATAGGTTCATGTCTTTGGATACAGTGTCTTTGCTTACAAAATTATTTGAACTTCGTTGTGTTTGGTTAGCTGTCGCGTTTATAATTTGATCTCAAACCTATTTTTGTCTCACTTCTTCAAATTATATTTCTATTTCTAATCTCTAAATTCTCATCACAAACTTAACTATACATTTTAATACTGTAATTTAGATATGTTTATCTATCATAAATTATTTCAACTCCCATTTTACCCAGTGGCCTTAATTATCAACCAGTTAAATATCTCCACCAATTTTGAAGCTCCATATTTCGTAAAATCCCCATTAGAATTTTTTCCCTCCTTGGTGCGAAAATTGGCGCAAAAAATTAATAAAACCATCATCATGCAATCTCGCAATTTTCACCTCGCGTCAATATATTAATCCGCGCGTAGCTACCAAAACACAAATTACTTTCGGAAATACGTTCTCCGCAAGCTCATCAAACCGCCATAAATCTCAAACAAGGAACCGCCGAATATAATTCATTTAAGTGGAGCTCGGCCCATATAAAACGGTCGCGTACCGGTAAAAACACGAATTAACTTCTCCGAACCGTGGCATCGAATAACCAATATCATATTCCAATATCAATCACCGATGAAACCGGCCGATAATCCAATCTAATCACGATGGAAAATTGTTTACGTGCGAGTGAGCGTAATTTATAGTCGACGCGACGGGCCGCGGTTCTCTCTCTCTCTCGCGTTTGCTTGCGACGGCTGTAATGTATCTCGGTGTATAATTTAGATTGTCTTTAGCATTCCGTTTTTGTGCGCCGCCGCATCGCCGCGCACCGCGGAACACTGTCACGGGGGATTACTGTAAGAGGTCAAGTATAGCGGATGCTCGAGGATTTTTCGCGGAGGGCGATGCGTGTACGCGGGGCATGCAGGTGATATCCTTTGACCCTACCGGTACTGAACAGGCTCTAATGCGGGCTCGAGTTTCGGCCTCGGAAACCTGTAACGCCGGGAAGACCGCGCGCTCTATACATTTCTGCCTATGCACGGGGGGAGGGGGCTTTCGGACTGTTATTCCGACGCCATTCTCAAGCATAATTCAAATTAATTGACTCACGATCCTTCCGTGAACGTTTCTTTCGCGAAATCGCTCGCCCCGCAGGGAAAGGTGAAGGTGGTTCGAACCCTCGTGGCACCGAAACGGGTCACGGTAGCATTGCTAATAATTATTTTGACGCTTCTGTTATGAATATTAACGGTAGAATTAAGAAACATTTTGTTTGTTTGAAATTCGCGTTGGAAAAAGCGAAGAAATGTGTATTATAACTTTATACATTATACATTTCAAACATTAAATATTGTTAAAGAAGTATAAAAATAGTTTCAGTAGTTTTAATTATACATTTTTTTTAGAATTCGACGTTATTGACAGTCTGTTAAAAAAAAACTGATGTTTTTTATCGATAGTTTCAGTGTTAAAATATCAGAAATTTGGAAAATCTTCATTGTGATTTTCATTGTGTCACAGAAAGATTCAAAAGTTTAGAATTTTCTTATTTTTACTCTGTTCTATAGTGTTTCTAATAGTTTTCCCAATATTGAGACAAATATTTCCATATTTTTTTTGTTCCTTGATGTTACATTAAAAGTTTCCTTTCTATATTCTTTATAAAAATCTAATTGTCGTAAAATAATAAAAAATGATTACCTAATTAAAACTTACAGTTAGTTAAAAAGATCATATTTTGGCAAGAATTTGTAGAAAGTAATAGAAAAAAATTGTAGTAAAATTGCTAAATCCTGAGAAGAATAGAAATTATTTAGAGTAAAATCTCGACTAATTGGTTCAATTATTCTATTTATTTTTAATTTCTATAATCATCAGTTTCAATTATGTATTCACTGTCTTAATGAAAAAAGTACTTAAACTATCATTTTAAATTTAAATGAACTTTGAACTATCATTTAATAATAGTTTATTAAAAATAAAAAAATGTTCTATAAGGACGGTGCTTCACTTTGTGTTCTAATATTAAACAAATTAATCAAACCTTTACTGTATTTTTTATTAGGTCGAATCAGCTTATTTTACTCAGAATTTATAAAAGAAACAGAATGTAGACTTTTATTAATTTGCAAATATACATTTTTTCAAACCAATTTTATTTAAATTAAGGATAGAAAACTTCTTGTAGAAATGATGTTTAAATTAACATTGTTAACCATCGTCTAGAAATAGTAAAAATACTGATTTATTTAAAATCTGTACGTATAAAAAATTTCAAACGCTAAATTATTTCACTAATGTAACATTTCATAGATATAAGCTTGGTCATCAAATTAAGATCGATAATTACAAATCTGGTTGAAAATTCATTTAAAAATAATATTAATATGAATTACAACAGTTTCGTTTTTACTTATTTCATTATTTTATTATCTCAACCATAAAATAAATATTTTTAACATTCCTTCATGAAATAAAACAACAAAATTCTATTAGAAATATGAGACACAGTTGTGAAATAAAATAATATACCTACTTCCTTATTATCTGAATAATTATTCTAAGTTTCATTTCTGGCAGTGGGACCAACTATTAGAATTTTAAATGAAGCAAATTAAGATTAACACTATTCAAATTAAAATCAATTACTAGAAAATACAAATGTTGGTATCGTAGATTCATCAAGGATCCATTCTACTTTATGTGCTTGAAAAACTGGTTTTTTTTATCTTTCCTTAATTTTTTTCGACTGATAATTAGCCTACTTTTTTATTTTTTTAAATTATTTCCAAGCTCAGAAAGACTTCCACGGGGTTCTTATGCTCTTATCGAGGAAAACCCTTTGCATTCTTGATTCCTATAAATACGATATATTAAAAACAAAAAAAAATCGAAAATATGATTCTAGAAAAGAAAATTCAATAACTCATCAACAACAAAAAATATTAAGATTTATTCCCCAATTCTCAACAAAGAAATTGATAAAAATTCTTGTCTTCTTTGAACTTTCAATTTTTCTTCTCTAAGTCTATAAAAATATGAATCTAAAGAATCTAATGAATCTAATAACTAGACTGCTGATGTTTATGCAAATTTTTATGGACATATAACAGCAACTGAATCTTAAACAAATATGTTTTATCTTCCGAATATTATAAACTGTATTTTATTTTTATATTTTCTATACATATGTTTATATCTCTAAGCATTTTTACAGGTTTTTGTAATTTGTAAATTACCATAAATGCATAAACATCCGCAGTCCTCCACTACTAACCGGCAAGGACAATCATAGCACACAAATCAGCAGAAATCTGCAACCCAAAGAATTCACCAAGAATCGCAACCATGTGTCTCCAAAGTCCAAAGAGAATCTCCACACGTGATCCGCGCAAGCTTCTCTCTCTGCGACTAAAAATAAAAAAAAAAAAGAAAGAAAAGCAGACCGAATCCCAGACGAAGGAACTCACTCAACAAAAAAAAAAAGAAGAAACTAAAAACTGATAAACATCTGGGGAAAGGGACACAAAAGTCGAACGACGCCGGCTTTGCGGGAGTCCAGCCGCGGAAATCAAACGGAATTCCACTTGCATTGCGTTACGCTGCATTCTCCGTGATCGGAGGCTCCTTGTACTTTCTAATTACGCGTTGGTTTTCCATTCGTCGCCGTGAAGGTGCCTCGTAACGGACGAGCCGTCGCGATAACACGGCTCGATGATTTTTTTTTCATAACAAAAGATTATTTCGGACCGAGGAAATTTCTCTTCGGTCAACTTTTCGACGAGCTCGGCGACTGGCCGAGCGTCGCCTTTGCTTCTACCGAGAATCATGAATCATTGAGTTGCTCTTATTAGACGATGATACATTAGCGGCGCGGATTGATTGACTCTGAGTCAAGCGATTCTAGGATCCGCGTGGCCTTGTTGAGAATCAGTCAGTGAGAATTATCGTTGGAAATTTTACTTGGGAAATGCTTGCAAATTATTCGCCAAGCGTTGTGTTTCTCGGAAATCCCTCTTTGCAGAGTTCTGAAGCTCTGTGGTTTATTAGATTATTAGATTATGTAATGCAGTCGATTTTCAACGACGCGGCGGAAAGAGCTGATCAAAAATAACGCAGTAATAGAAGATGCAGACTGCTTAATTAAGAAGTAAAGAAAAGGTAAAGGGTCTCACAAATCAAGGAGAAAATAGAAAAGTTCGCAGCACTAAGAATATACGTTTGAGTCTCAATTAATCGACTTGATATTTATAAAATAAAATACTAATAATTAATAGAATATTAGTCAATTATAGTTCAAGTTTTACTCGAATTACCATTGTACTTTTACATCTAATTAGTATTTTAATTACAGTAGAATCTCGATTATTCGACTCAATGAACCCTATATGTTACACAATGTAAACAAATGGTAAAATACAAATGAACACAAAAACAAAATATAAATTAGGGGCAAATACAGTAACTTCCCTATAAATCGGGAAGTTAATAAAAGTACAAAAAAAATACATAAAAAGGGAAAGAGAAACAGTAAATATAAAAGTATAAAAGAAATCGGCATAAATTATTAAATTAGAAATTGAATTCCGTATTGCTTTACGCGCAAAGTTTCTGAAAGAAAAATTATTGAAACGTAGTTCAAATATTAGTTGAGTGCCTATCGTACTTTTATACCCAATGCATTTAACTATGGAAACCTTCATTAATAAAAACTGGGGATAACTGAGAGTCGGATAATCGAGGTTCTACTGTAATTGAAACTTTAGATAATTGAAAATGGGGACAATAGTGATTCAAAAAATCGAGATCCTGCAGCATGGCAAAATTTATCGTTCTGCGTTGGTCTGACGATGAATAGAAATCATTAAGTCGTCACTTCTATAATTTTCCCGCCGCGAAGCATTATCTTCCTCAATTCCTTCCGCACAGAATCGAATAAAAGGTCCACCAAAATGACGAACACCCGAGTTGTTTTTAATCTCGATCAATGAATCAATCGAAGCAACGGACCGAAGATCGTCGCCGACTCCTTGGCTCCGTGAAAATGATTGACCGGTCGAGACCCGGTACAATCCTCCGCTCCGAGGACTATTAATACATACCGGGTAAAGAGAGCCGCTGGAAATATTCGAGCCTCGCGTTCGAAGGGAGATAGGTTCGCGTTGGATCTAAGTACACATGGTCGCGCACACGTTCGCGCGCACACTCCTTTGTACACGGTGTGTACACACTCCGTGTGTGTTTGCACACGCCGGCGGAGATGAGAGAAGAGAGGAAAGGATGGAAGAAGATCCGTGCCACTCGGTCATTGGTGAACGTACCGTGCCGTACCGTGCCGTGCCTTGTTGCATCGTATCCCTTTGCATCGTTGCATCTAGTCGACGAACGATCCTCTCCTCTCCTCACCGCCGACCGAGTCACTCGTTCGATCCTCTTTTTCCCGGGGATCGGGACCCGCTCGATAAATCCTCGGTGACATTGGAAAGTTCGATCGGGGTGAACGTCTGTCTTCGAATCGGACGGAGAACCCGGTCTCGTTATTCTATTTCTGTTGTCACCTGGGGTGAGAGTTTTCTCATTATTGCGGATTTTTTTGCGAAATATAATTATTACAAGCCGCTAATAAAAACATTGGAACTTTGATGTAATTTAGAGAATATTTTTCATGTTCAGATGTCTGGTAAAATGACTATACTATTGTTATTTTTATATATTTTTTGTTACAAAAATTACAAAAAGTTCATAAAGACATGCACCTTCAAATACACGAATTGTTTTTGCTGTAAATGTTATATTTTTAGAAAAAAAATTCCTGAAAAACACGTTTTTTTCGGCCTCCTGACTAGACATGATCCCTTAATTTTTACCATCATTCTGAAACTTGCATCAACTCCTTTTTTCTTTCAAACCTTCAAAACTTCAAATCAGAGTAAAACTTCTGAGTCCCATTAGTTCTAATGAATCCTTATTAACGTGTAGTGATTTTTTAGCACACAGAAAAGAAACTATTTGCATCATCGGAGCTTAAAAGTAAACTTTTTACAATTACAAATAATTGAATTTAGAAACAACTTGACAAGTTTAAATTACCTCTTTACTTAAAGGCTTAAGGGGGGAACCTCATGTAAAATGCCTGAAATTAGGGTTATATTCGGGAATTTTCTTTAAAGAAACGGTAAAATGAAAGTCTTTGAAGTTTTTACTACATATTTAGCAACATTTTTGAATGTATAAAAATATTTTTTTATTAATACTTTTCAGTACCGAAATCTTTAAACGCGTTTTTCTCGAAACCATGTTTTTGAAATTGGCGTGCAAGATTACTCGAAAACTATTTGACCGATTGACTTGCCCTTTGGCATACATTTAGACAATAACATTCCCTCGTCTGTAAACCTAAAAAATTCATAATTTTTTCAAATTAAACTATTTTTATTGCATAATAAAGGTAAAATTTTTAGCCCTAAAGTTAAAATTTCTTCTTCTAAGACGTGTAACACTTTTAATTTTGCATTTTTTACTAAAGTAAGAGGTTTACAGACGAGGGGGGACTCTAATAAAAGTAACAATACCCAGTTTTCCTGTTTCAGTTGGAAAATTGTAGGTGCAATCCCGCACGCCAATTATGATGTCCGGCGCGTTGGCCCTCCATAAAAAGCTCTGCTATGGCGCTCAGATGTAAATGTTTTTAATAAAAAAATATTTCTATACATTCAAAAATGTTGCTAAATATGTAGTAAATACTTCAAAGACTTTCATTTTACCGTTTCTTTAAAAAAAAGTCCCGAATACAACCCTAATTTCAGGCGTTTTACATGAGGCTCCCCCCTTAATAATCCTTAGACATACTTTTACCCCAAAACTTGATTACTTTCGGTTCCCTTGAACTTTGAACATATCACCGCTTCCTAATCAATTTCCCCGTGATCATCAATAACGGTAAACTTACCAATCCGCCGATTCTAAAAATCGTCAGACCGAAAGGAAGCGAGTATAGGAAGATGGTAAATCACCAGCCAGAACGGTACTCTGATCCTCGAGTGGTATCGACGCATCGAAATCGCATGCGACTTGCGTCGATACCGCGCCGCAACACACAAACGCGCGCAGACATTGATATCCTGCTGCACCGTGAAACCCGTAGTCGATGCATGCCTCGCAACATGTTTCACCGTGTACAAAGTCCCTTCCGTCGAGCCGGAAAAATGTCCGAAGTCAATTGCGCGCGAGAGAGAGAGAGAGAGAGAGAGAGAGAGAGAGAGAGAGAGAGAGAGAGAGAGAGAGAGAGAGAGAGAGGGCCGGCAACAGGCCTCGGTGAAATTGCGGAGGACAAGAGGAGCCCGCGCGGCGGTGTGCCGAGGCATATAAAATTGCAGCCGATGAAGCGGAATTGCACTCTCCGCCGTCGCGCCGCGCCGCCCGGCGCGTTCGCCCACCTTGAAAACGAGAAGAAAAGACACACCGACGCAACACGACGGCATTCATCGGCTCCTACGAATTAATCCTATTATAGCGGAAAGGCCTCACCTTCTTCGTCCGGCCACATCATCGTCGCCGTCATCTGACGTGCGTCCCGTCACTCCCCGTCGTCGTCGTCGTCGTCGATCCCACACCGGCGAACGGCGAAGGCGATCCTTTACGTAATGACCTGCCGGTTCCGTTTGTTTATGTAATCAGATCCCCCCAGAAACCGGCGGAGAACGGTTCGACAATTTTGCAACAATATGCATCATGCATCGCACGCGTATCCTACACCTACGGCCGCCGATCCGAGACTCGATAACGGAGTTCGGGAACCTTTTGTTCGGACGCGAACTTTTCGGGGAAGGGGGCGTCGCGATTTTGTGGCGATCGGTTCGACCGAAATTCGATACAGTTTTGGGGGGGAAAGGGGGAGGATTGCGGGTTGTGATCACTGAAATGCACTTGAAATGCGCTTGAAGTGCAATTGGGAGGTTGAGGTTGAGGGGAGGATTAGAGGTGATGTTGGTTTTGGAGGTGTTTGGGGGTTGTTTTTGAATTAGAAGTGAGTAAGTGGATGCATTGTTTTGGGGAATTATGTTTTGAGGAGTAGAGGATATATTTTGAGTGTACAGAGGAATTTTTTAATGCCTCAATTTTTCGTGGCAGTAGATTTTGCATTGTGTCGCAGACTTTTTGGTTTGAGGGAAATAATAATAATAATAATAATAATGCTTTATTCAACGGGTTAAACAACCCTTTGGTACAATAGATTAACAGATATCGAAAATAGTTTCTATCTATACAGTTACATTAACAAACAAAACAAAAGAAAACAATAATAGTTCACTCTTTTAACAAAGATTTAAGTGTATTTCGCAATATATTGGGTGAGTCGCCAAACAGATCGATATTGGCAAGGAATAAATTGGCCAAATTACACAAACGATCAATAGAGTTGTGATTGCAGAATAGAGATCATTTTTTATTGATAGGTATTTAGGGAAAATTGATATGTTATTTTGAGAATTGTATGTATTTTGGGGGATTGTAATTACAGGATGGGGATGGAAATTGCAGTAGAATTTGATAGTAATATTTCTTTTGTACAGGTTTTGTTTTCCACCAAATCTGCTTTGAATAGTGATGTACTTAGTATGAATTGTATTATAATTTTAGTAATTTTTAGCTAATTACTCGTATTATGTCTTCGATTGAAAATTTTCTAGTCTCCATTTTCGACTTTTCAAGTTGTTATTTTTAATATTTTAAATATTCAACTTAGATTCCTAAAAACTCTCTAGATTTAAACTCCTAAATTTTCAATTTTAATGCTAAAACTTTGTAAAACTAATAGTTTCTAATTTTCAACTTGAGATCCAACTTCCAACTTTAAACCTTTGAATTTTGGATTTTAACCAAATCTCCCAACATCGGATTCTAAAATCTTTGACTTTTAAACCTTAAAAGTTGTAATTTCAACTTTCAACTCTAAAAATCTGTACGATTTCAAGTTTTTATATCTCAAATTTTTAATACTAAAATCTCCACTTATATTTCCAACTTCTAACCCTTAAAATCCACATTTTAATTCTTAAAGTCTTCAAAATTTTAAATTTTTATAATCTTCAACTCCAAATCATCAAATCTACAACTTGTAATCTTGAAATGTTAAACTTAAAAGTCTGGAAATTTCCAACTTGATATCTTGTAGTCTTGAAATATCTAACTTGAAATTTTGAAATCTCCAATTTGAAAGTTTGAAATCTACAATTTTAAGTCTTTAAATTCTCTGCTTCAATCTGCTTCGAATCTCATAATCTCTAAATAGTTTCAATTCTTTGAATCTTCAGTTTTATGTCTTCAAACCTTCAACTTTTTAAATCTCCAGTTTCAAACTTTCGTGTCTCAAATTATCTCCAATTTCAATTATAAAAATCTCTGAAAGCTCAACTTGCAATCTTGAAATCTACAAATTAAAATCTTGTAAAACTCTGAATCTCTAATTTCAACTCCTCAAATGTTCAACACAAAACTTTCAAATCTTTAACTTTAACTCTTTAAATTTTCCAATCGATAAGGAGCTTATGTTAAACATTAGGTATATTATACTAATTCTTCAATGATTCTTATCAAATTAGTCAAGTTACACAATTCAAATGCATAATTATATAGGTTGCTTAAAATATTGGATATTTGAAAATAGAAAATTCTTGAAAATTCCGTCAAAAGAAGAAAACTACGTTTCCGACAAAAAAAATATTGTACTACATTTTTTTCTGATTTCTCACATAGTAATACATAATCATAAATTTTTATTTATCTTTGAGGAAATGGATCAATTACTTTCAAAATTGTATTTAGGAAGACTTTACATATTTCAAGTCTAGAATTCAATTTTTAAACTGTATGAAAGTTTTGTTGGTTCTAAGAATACCTAAGAAGTTTTCCAATGCCTCGACCTGACGTGAATTTTCCTTATTAAATCTCGAATAGTAGAAAATAATTTCTAATTTAACGACAATTCATATTAACATTTTAATGGTAAAATTTGATTGAAAGTCGTACCTAGAATTTCCACAACAACTCAATATTCGCGATTCGCGCACTTGTCAGTATTTCCAAAAAGATTGGACGTCGCCGCGTCCGCCAAAAAAAACTCATCGCATCAACGCGGCTGCCCAACCGCAACCGCGGTCGCAATCAAGCTCACACTTCGTCCTCAACCGCAAATATAATTAATACCGCAGCTTCGACCGCAACGATATCTCGCATTCACTATTCTCTCAACGCCGACTCCCACATGTTTCAAAGCCGTTTGACAAATAATCGCAGAAACACATTCTCGCCGCTTTCTCAACGTCTCGACAGAGTCGAGTGAATCATCGAATAAAAATCTGAAAGAAAACCATCGACCACCGTGTAATGATTTCCAGTTTTACATTATCCGACTTCGCGCCTCTTCGAACGATGCTTCAAGCGGTGAACAAGAAGCCTCTGCTAATTGATCCTCGCGGATCAACGAATCGAGCGCGAATCGATCGCGGCGAGTTACACGATCGGGCGGATAAAACCGCGCGCAAAGTCTACGTATTTGGAGATGCAAATAGTGTTTTATTCCGACGCCGACGGTGACCTCGCGGCTACGAGCAATCCTGGCTGGAATCGCGAGCCATAAAGAGAACGCATCCAGTCGATCGTCGAACGGGTGTACAATCACCGATCGCGCGCGCGACGCGGAGAAAAGTCCTCGGGGCCGCGGCGCGGCGCGGCGCACGTATCCGCGCCGCCGATTACGCTAACGCGGGATTTCCTTCGAGATTCGATCTTCTCGATCATTCAGGGACAATCGATAGGTTTTCTTAATGCGCCACCCGTCGAATCTATTCTCCGCCGCCTCGCTCTTACAGTCGCCGATGCGTAAAGCCACGTCCTTCGACGTTAATAACGACCATTATAGAATCGATTAGGAAAAATAACCGGGAGACCGACGTGGCATTGTTTTCTGGAATTCTATTTCCAGCGGGAGAATCATCTCTCGCGATTGGTCATTCGAGTCCCGATCGTGTGAATTTTATTCTGAATTATTCAAGCCGATTGCGTTATTCGAAACACGGAGAAGGGAGATTGAATATTATTTGTGTGTAGATCTATTGAAATTATTGTAAGTTAAATCGTTTGTAATATTAGGAATGAGTATTATATGTAGGTATATTGTAGAAAAGATTTAAAAACTATTTGAGAGACGGACAGTGATTATAGAAAATAATTAGTCAGTAGATATTTCAGTGATTAAACATGATTATTATTATTAGACAGTGGATTTTATGCATTTTTGACGACGCTAAGTATGCAAAGAAAATACGAAATTGTTAATGAATGCCAAAATGTACAAAAAAGTCAACAATATTATTCGAATCAGAGTGTTTAGAACATTAAACACACGGTTTTTGATGTTCCGATGCTTTATTTGTGCTTGTAAAAATTGTATTCTGCATAAAGATCCACTGTTTAATTATTATTATTATTATATTAGGTTGGCAGAAAAGTATTTTTCACTGTTTTGAAGAAATTCAACCATTAATTCTAATCAAAACTTTGTGTAAAATATTTTTAATTTCTCTCTATTTTCTTCATGATTAATTTTTTGTTTTTATTAATAATATTATATAATATACGTATAAAGGAACGGAAAGAATTTTCGAAGAACCCAATAACTGTAATACAATAATTGAACCAAGTTAACGGTCTGTAATGATTGAAAAAATTTAGTTTAGAAATTTTCATTTAAGAAAAAAAAATAGCTTTACTTCCTTTACTTTTTGTCACTAACTTACAATATTTTTGATAGCTTAGTTAATAACAATTTTCGCGTTTATTCTAAATAGATTTTTTCTTCATAATTAAAGTAACTTTCAGAATTATGTAAGAAATAATTACACTATGTTGTAGCACATACTTTATGAAATACTGTTCAAAATCACGTCTTCATAAAAAAAAATGACAATTCTATTCCACAACGGTGAATAAAAAACGGTCTATTGTCGATTCCGATTACCTTCGGTCTCCCGTAAAGCAAACCGCTGTGAAAAACGTTTCCAACGTGTGTGTTCTCCGAGCGGCTTTGCCTTTCTTGTCACGACCGTCGGAAGGGAGACAAAAGGGAAATGAAAATGAGGGAAATAAAGGAAATAAGTGGAACAAGAAGATTCACGACGGACGCGACAAAAGAGCTGATATATGGTAGACAAGAAGATAAGGAGGAATAATAAAAAGAGCATGAGTCGGGGGTGGGGGATCTAATGTTGCCGGTTGTGCACCGGTGTACAGGAAGACAAAGAGCGAAAAAAGGAAGCTGAGACCCGGGGATACAAAAAACGCGACGGATACAAATTATCTGCGGGGGAAAAACGGTGTCCTCTGTTTCTAGGATGCACGCGAAACAACCGCTAGTTTTCATTAATTAACGAAAACTTGTGAACAGTTTTTCAGGGCGCCTGGAGAATTCATTAAAATTGATTAAAATATAATTAATATTAATGCTATTTATAAGAAGTTAAAAGTTTAAAAATTTAGAAATAGGAATGCAAATTGAAAAGTGAGTCAAAAATAAGTTTTAAGAAAAAATGAGAATTATGTATGGATTGAGAAATAAATTGTTATTATAATTATTATTAATGCTTATTACATAAAATATTTCGAACACGTCATGACGTCATTAACTTTTACAGTTGAATATGATAACTTTCACTTCGTACCAATTATTCATAATAACTTCACAATTTATATATGTAACTTCATGCTGTAATCGTGCACAACTTTAATAAAACAATTATAAATACATACAGACATATGTAGAACAAGATTGTGGAGAAAAGTTTGCTTCTTTTGTTTCCTTTCAAACTTCTTGGTGGTTAATGATCAATATTCTGGTTGAAGATAATGTAAAGCACAACTAATATCTTATTAATAATTTAGGAAGAATAATTCAGCTCTGTTTGTTGTAAACGGTTAATAAATTAAACAAAAATCACGTAGAATTGTAACTAGAGTACTAGTCCCTATTAGTGAGTCTGAACCTATTAGTATGTCTTTACATTTAAGTAAGTTATAAAAAAAGAATATCTCTAGAAATAAAGGAAAAACATTTTTTTTCATCAAGTTTAATAATTTAACTCAATTAAAAAAATTGCTTTTCTTTTATTTCTTAGAGGTATTCTTCTTTACAACTTCTTTCAAGGTGAAGACACATTAATAGGTACAGGCTCATTAATATGGACCATTACCCTATGTATTATAAACGCTAACTGGATTTTTTTGAAGCCTGCATTTAGACCACATTCAAAACGATGAAAATAATGACAACATTACCTCAACCCTTTTAAGTATTATAATACTCAATACAAAACGGTCAACCTCAAGGCCACAAAAAAGGTGATAAGGAACTAAAAGGGTTAATTAACAATACCGCAAGCGGAGAACCGCCATGAAACCTGTTCGCAGCGCACGGCTCGCAGAGGATCAGCTTTCCACGATCAAGATTCGAGCAGCATCGAGAGATTAATGCCGGTATCGACGAGTTCATGTATCCCGAGCGTCACAATGGCACATAAACGTCGCATCGGAGGACCCGATGGAAGCCGAGACGAAGTCGTTCGGGAACAAAGTAATCCGGGGAGGTTGCCGGCCACGAAACGGCGAAGAATTCACCTGACTTCGTGACCCTAGGTCCACGGGAGAGAGCAGACCCGGATTTCCGATTAGGCTAATCATCGGGCCGCGGGGCGCACGATCCTGGAAGCATATACCTAATCTTCTCGGATGCGCCGATTAAGCTGAAATTACGAGCTCCCCTTTTCTCGGACCAATCCGCTGCCGTTTCGCGTCTGAACTTCGCCCGAGTCTTTGCCCCATCCTCGAACTTCGAACTTCGTTGTGATTTCCTGAAGTTCCATCGTGGGACCATTTCCAAGTGCAATGGAGGTTTGTCATAAATTGGAAAATTTGGAAAAAATTGGAAATTCCATTTGGTTCCGGTTCTTCTCCATGGAATCATTTCGATGTCGATTAATTTGGAAATTGATGGACGCGAAGACGAGGTCCACTTAACTCCTTCGT
The DNA here is from genome assembly GCA_030770465.2 of Perdita meconis. Taxonomy (NCBI): domain Eukaryota; kingdom Metazoa; phylum Arthropoda; class Insecta; order Hymenoptera; family Andrenidae; genus Perdita; species Perdita meconis. The sequence goes on from JASKOS020000001.1 coordinate 4,134,994, forward strand.
CCATTCTCGTTCGGCAAAAGTGGATCGAGCGTCACATGCAAATGCGCGCCAAGGCCTCCGAAGCCCATGGTCTCGGCCAATTCGAAATTCTCAGGATCAGACCCCATCGTGATGCGAAACGAGCGAACAACAGTTGGATCAGAAACAGAGACTCCGTGCCGCGTCTAATGTAATAATCGTCGATGCGTGCGCCGGGCTCAAGGGTCTTTTTTTTTTATTTTCCAACAGGTTCGGTCCATCCTCGGACTGAATTTAAACGCCGGAAGCGGGAGCAACGCGCTGGAACCGTAATAGCTCGTCAGAAGGGCTGCCTGAAGGCTCCGTCGAATCCTACGTCCTAGGTCAAGGTCCTAATAAATCGGTTGGATCGGTCTTTCACCGCGCTGCCATCGGCTTTTGATGAAGATAAACTCTTCAAACTTTGAGAATTTATTTCGTGTCTTCAGAATAGATTCTTGTGGAGGTTATGTGTTTTTATTGGGTCCTGATTAATCGTGGGACGTTTCTTTGATGTGGTATTTGTACTAGAGCTCTTATTATCCGGATGTATCCGGGTACCCGAGTACTCGAAAAACTCATAATAACCCGAACTCGGATTTGAAAACCAGTTATGAGTAATGATCTTGCTACTCAAATATCCGAGTACCCAAACTACTTGTCATAACCCGAACTCGGCCTTGAAAACTGGTACTAAACTAAAGTACTCAAATTCGGATACCCATAGATCCGAGTAACAGTAAGAGCCCTAATTTGTACCCATTTGCATTCGGTTTTGAGAATCATTCTGCGAGGAATTGCTGATAAGTTTAGGGAACTTTGAGGGTTAATTTGACTCTTCAAATTAAATTTTTGTGAGAGTTACATTCGGGTTAGGATTAAGTTACTTCCTACTAAGTTATTAAAAGCTTTATGAATAACTTTTTCACCATTTTACCATCAACTTTAACATCAGCAAGCGATTTACTAATAAAAATTGGAAAGTAGCATTCAAAAAATATTAATTTCGGTCATTCAAGAAAAGTAACTTCCACTCCCTCAAAAAATCCAACCAGTCGTAGCAGCATAATCTTCAATTAACAACCATCCATGGTAAAAGCGTTTCGCAGTAAAATCAACGACACGTAGACGTTCCCAAAGGTTCGTGTGGTGACCGAAACTGCCTGGAAGTCACGCCGGATCATAGTAGTTAATGGTAACGTTCGGCTAGTTCCGTCGAACAATTTGCAAAGGACTCGTGAGTTCGGCCCCCGGAGAAATTTGCAATTAAAACACAGCTAGAGATGAGGAGGAGGAGGAGGGCGACTCGGTTTCCCTCCATTCCACGCGAAGGGGAGAAGAAGTCCGCCATTGGATGCATACCGATACCGAAGAGACTCGACGTCGCGTGAAAGTTGTTCACCTCTCCTCCTCCTCCCCGTGAACGATCCGACAACGTCTCTCCTCTGCCTTCGTCGGATCCTCCATCCTCCTTTTCAGCGGGATGAAAGCACCGCTGGCTCCGAGGAGTCGCGATTCGCCAATAGTCAGCCGACTACCAGAGAGCCGACTCTCGGCCAAGAGCTTCGGGTGACCTCTGGCTAACCCGTGACCACGTCATCCTTGTCCTAACCCAGTCACGTGAGCTGTACTTTATCCCATGGCGGCTGAGACACGCGGAAATGCGCCGAGATTCCGAGCTGTGCATCCATGCGAGCCCCGTTTTGCCGGCTTCGGTAGTGAAGTTCGCTTGGATCTTTGATGATGAGTTGGACTTGGGATTTGGGAATCGATTCTTAGGTTTGGGGTTTGGGCTTCGATTCTTAGACTTGGGATTTAGGTATCAACTCTTGGGTTTGTGGTTTAGGGTTTGTGGCTCAGCGTTTGAGCTTGGCATTTGGGGTTTAGGGTTCAGTTTCTGAGTTCGGGATTTTGGAATCAACTCTGGGATTTGGGATTTAAGGTTTGGCATTCAGCTTTTGAGCTTGAGGTTTGGGGTTTGTTGTTCAGCTTCTGGTCTTAGAATTTGATAATCAACTCTTGGGTTTGAAATTTAGGCTCTGAGGTTCAGCTTTTGGGCTTGAAAATTAGGGTTCAACTCTTGGATTTGAGCTTTAGGATTCAGTTTTTTGAACTTGAAATTTGGGGCTCGTAAAAGGACCACTGAAAAAGTGTTCTATAGTCTTTCAAGATCTAGCCAAAGTCTTGCTGAGTCCTAACTTCCACAAAAATGTACCATAAACAGTGTTAAAAGTCTCTTGAACCTGTTTAATCAACACGTCAATCACAAATTCGATGGCAGAGCGATGGAAAAACTAGTGAAGGCCATAATTGACATCCTGATAATTTCGTTCTAAACACGATCCCACTAAATCCTCGTTCCTACCAACTGAAAAAGTTATGTATCTACTTCCAAAGACCGAAATGACAATGCATAAAGCATTTAAAAACTCCTTTTACTCAAAACACATCCAGCTCTAAATAATTCCTTAATCCTAAACTCACCAAGCATACAACAAGGACATCTCACAACAACATAAGAAAATCCTCCGAAGCTAACAGCACTCCACGAAGAAACTCGCATCTCGAGACCACTATATCTTCCCCCGTCGCCAAGTTCCAAGTTCCTCGGCTCGCTTTTTGTTTCCAAGTTTGCCGTGGCCCTCTCCCAGGAACCCGGCGATCGTCAGCCGTAAACCAGCGAAGTTTCCACGATTCCGCGGCCGCGTAACGAGGTATGAAAGTACCCAGGAGCGATTCAGTCACCGCAGGGCTGCAAGTCCGTGACGCAAGGCGATTGGTACGCCCGGAATTTTACGGTCGTTCCGCGGCAATAGGCGATTTTCGAAGGGGATCTACTAGAGAAGAAGGCGTATAACGATAATGGAGAAACGTGAATGGACAACGGTGGCGACTTGGACTTCGGTCGAGGTACGGATACGCCTAACCGTCGTCGCGGGCCAATTAAATCAGCCGCTTTGCGCAAAAACCGATGGAGGAAATTATCGGGCATCTAAATACCGATGGATCGTTCGGATCGAGTGGACAAGTTCACGGTCACGGCGGTGTTCATCGCGCGACGAAGCGCGGGCGAGAGAGAAACAGGTACCCGAAACGGTACCGGACACGCACCGTGTACGGCAGGTGGATGACGCAAGCGGGATGACTCTACTCGTGGTTATCCCCTCCCGAAACCCCGTGGCTTCTTTCTCCCTCGGGGGAGAACGACGACTGCACAGCTGACACCTCGCGTCTCTCATCCTGGGGTTCAGGCTCTCCCGTTTGACCCTCTAACGCCGAAGCGGACGATCCGAAGTCCACGATTTTGCTCGCCTCCTGTCCTGCGCGGAGGCGGCAGCGCTCTTTGTTTCTATGGATTCGTGGATCTCTGTATGTGCCTCGATGATCCTTTAGGCATAACAATCTATTTTCTACCAAATTACTGACTTTCACTGGTGATACTAGAAATAGAACCATAAATAAAGTCAATATTCATATGCAGTATTTTCTCGACAAATGTGAAAAAGTCCTCTACGATAAATGCGAAAACTTTATCCCCACCATTATCGGAATTCCTCTACGAACCAGCGAAGCGATTGATGAGGTACAAAATTAGGTCACCGATTAGTGTAATACGATACGCCGACTTTTATCTTTGTTGCATATCCTCAAACTATAATCCTTCTGTTTTTTACGTTCCCTTTTTCTACGTTCCTATTTCTACGTTCGGCGTTTTTGGCATTATACAAAGAATGTAGGACCTCTACGATAAATGTGACTCTCCGGTCCCGAAGCGTTCACAGTTATCGAGAAAAGCACAAAAGGACCTTCCTATTAATAAATAAGTAACTCGGTGGATCTCTGCAATTTTTTGTTGAGATACACAATACAAAAGCCTGCATTAACTTACACTTAGTAGTATGCAGAACCGCAGCGACTTTTTGTTGCTCGTGTGCATCGGATGTAACAGCTGAATTATGACTATAACGTTCTACATACTGTTATATCTAGACTGAGGATTTTTATGCAAAATAAAATTTTTAGAAGCACAAATAAACAATTAGAGCTTGAATAACAGTGTGTTTAATTTTCTAAACATTCTAACTTAGATTACATTTTTGATATTTTGTATAGTTTGAAATATGTAAACAGTACTGTAGATTTTTTGCATACCTGATATTGCTAAAAATGCGGAAAATCCGCAGTATATTTATATCTAGTGTAATAGTTGATTGAAACTCTATATAACTAAAAATGGGAATAATTGTGATTTGGATAATCGAGGTTCTACTGTAATAACTAGACTGCGGAAGTTTATGCAAATTAATATTTTTATAGATATACAACAGCAACTGAATCTTAAATAAATGTGTGTTTTATTTTCTAAATATTATAAAATGTATTATATTTTTTATATTTGATTGCATTTTTATACCTGCAGGCGTCCTTATAGGTTTTTGTAATTTGAAAATTGCCATAAATGCATAAACTCCCGCAGTCTAGTAATAACTGTAAAACGTGAAAAATTAAGATAGCTTACGATATAAATATTCCATGAAATATGTTCGCTATTATCATACAACATATTCCTAAAACAAGATTGCATGTCATGTATTAAAAAGAATTTCGCTACATTTCATCCTCTTCTATTCAACCTTTTTGACTTACACCACTTCATTCAGCAGTCCATTCATTAAATAAACCTTGAATTATAATTACTAATTACTCGACACCTTCTCCACCCAATTGCCCCATTGAAAACGCGGAACATCGTTCTCAAAAAGCGTCGACAAATGTTCGAAAACCGGCGCAAGGCGATCGCGCGGTCACGTCGCCCCAGCCGTAGAATTTATTGTTTCTTTATCGATCCCGATCGCGCTCCACTCCGATAATTGCGCGGCCGTGTAAAACGATATTAAAGGGATCCAGCGTTCCGCGAGCGTAGCAGGTGATAAGTAGGTGGCTACCCCGTAAATTTATGCGAGTCTCATGAGGCACGTTCTTCCTCGTTATTAAACCACATACGCGGAACACTCGGAACGCGGATGATCGATCTATCGATCCGGTCCCCCGGATTCGCCGCGAGTTCGGCGAAACCGTTCGAAAACGGGAGCGAGACCCGATTTCGAACGGACGATGTTCCTTGCCGTCGACGAGCTTTATCGATCCTCCTCGCCCAATTATATCGACACGGTTTCTCGATATGTGAAACACGTACGAGGTTTTTTTTTCGACGGAGCCGAGCGTTTCGGAGCCGAGCGTGGAGCGCTTTCCCTTCTACGTATGGGAATGCGGAGGATTCCAGGATGGAAAATGTTTGCGTTACAGTCGCTCGATAGTCGTTGTACTCCCCTTATAGTCAGTGAACGCGGTGGAGGTTTCTTCTCAACGGGTTTTATTGGTGACCGAGTGGTACACACACTTGCGATGCATTGTGGATTATAGTCACGATATAGTCATTGTATTTATATAGGTTTTGTTTAAGATTTTTGAGAAAATGGTTTGCCTTGGGAGAGTCAGATGATTACTGGTTCTTCGTTGTGTTGATACTGAAAGAAGTTTATAGGATAATGATACTTTGTTATTGCGAATAATAGTTACTATATAGTCACTGTATTATTACAAGGTTTATGCAATTTACAGTAAGTGTTAAATTTGCAAAGTATTCATTTAGCTTGTGGAAATTTGAGATTGGAATTTATAGCAATACTAGGTATGCAAAAAATCTACAGTATTGTTTACATATTCCATACTATACAAAATATCAAAAATACAACCGAAGTTAGAATATTTAGAAAATGAAACGTGCTGCTATTCAAGCTCCAAATGTTTATTCGTACCTGTAAAAATTGTATTTTGCATAAATATCCGCAATTTAATAATCACATTGCTAGAAATATAATATTAAACTTCAGAGGAATTATTTTAGTTTATGGAACTTTAGTACTGTGATGTATAGTGATTTATACTTAGTCACATAATAATTTCAGTAATTTAGTGTTTGAACTTAATTTTATTGATGAAGTTTAAAGTCTGAAGAAAACTTATTGGAGTTTCGTGCATTTAGTGTTTTTGTCATGTATTATAATACATTTTTGTATGTATTATTTTAGGATTTGTGTAATTTATATGAACCTCTAAAGTAATAGTTGAACTTATTAATGCATTGTGCGATAGATTAGAGTCACTATACACATAGTGAAATTATAGTCACTGGAATATTATACAATTTTTGTAATTTAATACTCAAACATGAAGAATTTGTCGTATAATCCACTGAAGTTTCTTAATTAGTGTTTGTTTATTATATTCATTCTATTCAATTTGTTGTGACTATTATACATGTTTGTTTAACTCCTCGCAGTGTTTTTTGAACTTCTACTAAATCCTTGAAACTATGTAGAACGGATTTAAATAATTATTCTACAAGTTCCTACGTCCATAATAAAAACGATTAAATTTTCTTCCAGTGAAGCTAATTCATAACAAAAATATAGAATAAATATTGAAATCACTATAATAGTTACTATATAATTACTATATCCTTATAAAGCTTGTAGAATTCATAAAAAATTTTTAACTTGCAAAGGATTAATTTAGCTTGTAGAAGTTTGATGAATTATTTTGTTTGTGAAAGAAACTTGCAAAGTGTTAATTTATCAGTCAAGCAAAAACATTAATTCACTGACAAACAAAATTACATTCATTTAGAAGTCCTCATATTTCAAACATACTCACGTATTCATGCTTAAAGCATAGTCCTCTTATCACCTCATAAAATCACTAAACTTCTAGTTTCTGAATAGTCAAAGTATAGTTAGCTTTTATTTAACATACAGTCATCTGACAAGTTCTGTATACTTATCTTATAAATAATATCACGGTGCAGTCGCCTTATAGTCGAGCTATACTCGTCGCATAATTAAAGTACAGTTACCCTGTTAGCTCATAGCCTTCGCCTCTATCTATAGTCGAGATATAGTGACTTTATACTTAAGATGCAGTCACCCTGCAGTTTGTATACACATATTCATCTTGTAATCATAAATTGGTCACGTTGCAATTACTACAGTTTCTCATTATACAGTCACATTGCAGTTTCTTAATATGTATAATAAATAATTTCTGGAAGTCGTAAAGCTACTATAAAATTTCATCAAATTTCCACAGCATTCAAATAAAATCAGATTAAAATTTTATTTTCATATATTCTTACTGTTGTTTAAGTAAGAATTTCATTGGTATAAAAAAATTCTTTTCTATGAGGGGAAGAAAAATTTCTCAATGCATAGGAATGAATCTAAGTTTCTCTAACAAGTGATTACAATGATTTCTTAGCTTTTATTAAACAATGTGTTTATCCATTTAAATGAAATGATTAAATCAAGAGCTGGTAATATTTAATAGTCACTGTTTGGAAGTCTTGTTTTTCAGTTGTGTAAAGTGCAAATCATTTAGCAAACATTTGAAAACAGAATAAATAGACTCATTTAGTACAGTAAAACCTCGATTATGCGACTCTCAATTATCCCCAATTTTTATTAACTAGGATTCCAATTATTAATTACATTAGATATACAATTACAGTACAACTGTGAATATAAGATTTGACCCATGTTCAAATAATTTTCAACTAATTATCAGAATGTTATATTAGAAATACTGAATGATTCGTTCACGAAGATTATTTTAAAGATTAAATTCTAAACAAAATGTTTGCCTTTGTACATTAAAAGTTATGGAAACTGAGAAATAATTAAACGTGGAAGCCATAAATTGATAGGAGAAATATAATTACTGAGGAATTGACAGTCAATTAATATTTGGAATACATGTGAACGAATCTGTGAGCCACTGTATTAAGTCGGATAATCGAAGTCTATCATTTTACTGTAAATTAGGTAAACCTCTGAACTTAGTTGAATCTCTTCTGAACTCTGTTACCATAATCTCATCAATATCCTCATCCGGATATTTTTCATAATCTCCACGTCTACTATACACCGAATTTTTTCTTCTTAATGATCCTAATCACCATCCTCAAAATCCCCGCACCCCAAAAGCTCAGCTGCTCCCCCATTAAAAAATTCCTATTTTCCCGTTTCCATTTTCGCCTTTTACGGTTCCCGAAGTCCCTCCACGCGCCCAGGGTCAACTTCTCGGTGTCACCGGGTTCCACCAGGTCGCATTCGATCGATGCGATGCCACCGACAACAAGCACACGAATCGCATAAACGGACACAGAAAAATCGCGGTGATTATTCCTGCGGATTACGTCGCGTCGGTCGTTGACTCGCGATGTCTTCCGGTAAATATCCTCCGCTCGGAATCCCGCGCGTCCAATAAAACAATTCAACCCTCGGCGCTTTCGCCTCGGCGGAATCATTCGTCACGGCGTTAACGAAACAAATGAAACGCGCGCGGCATAATCAGAGAAATGCTAATTTAGAGAACAGAAGCGTTTCATTGAATTCCCTCCGACGTTTTATTTCGCTACGATAACCGAAATCTAAAGCACGTTTGCGCCTTTTTACGACCGCTGTTCCGTAACTGGAGCGACACTCGATTATAGGAAATCTGGGGAATAACTTCGGCTGATCGTACTTTATCCCCGACGCTCTCACGCGCGTTCCGACACGGGAAACGGAAATGCAAAACGGATTTACGACGCGACGCGACGCGGGATACCGTTTCCGAGTTATGCCGACGTTCGCTGATCTAGATTAAAGCTAGATACACACTACGACGTAACGTAGCGTTGCCGTAACGTAACGTAACGCAGCGGACCAAAAGTCAAAATATCAATCCCTTATTTTTAAATGGAACCATTCACACTACACCGACGGTGACCGGCTCTGGAAAATGCAGGCTGGGCCATTCACACATACAGGATATCGACTGCACCGTAACGTAACGGAGCGTAGCAGACCAACGGAAGAAGATATTGTTGCCTTGTTTTTAAATGAAGCAGTTCACACTTGGCCGACGTCGGCCGTAACGTAATGTAAGAAAATCGTTGGCAACGATATTTCTACGGTGACCACTTGAATGGGACCTTTTTTTGTGATCCTGGAGTGCCTTGGGTCGAAGCTCTCGGGACACGCACCCCGGGGGTTCGGGAATGAAAATAAACAGCAGTATGCTATCTAGTAATGAATAGTTATTTCTATAAATTCATACGTGATCTTCATAGAAATGTAACCAGCGAAAGGCTGATGTTTTCCTGATTAAAATGGTACCAAACGCGATATAAATATGATTATTTTCAGGGGTTTTGGAGGGAGTGCTCACATGTGATTTCAGATCCAAACGAGTGCAATGTACAATATGCAATACAAGGTGCAACCGAATGCGTGGATGTCATGTGCGTGAACCGCTTAGGGTCGTCCTGGAAAATCCTCCACCTTTCAGGTCAAACTGTGAAATATCTTAAGATGTTATAGTAAAGAAGAGATTCTTTCGGATCATGGAGCACAGCGCTTCGGAAACATCGCACTTACCGTATAGGTCATTCCACGCGAACTCGGACACTTTTTGGAATAACACCTCGGATTTTGCTGAATGTTTGATATTTGCACAAGGATTTTTGAAAATTTTTTTAGAGCTCTTTGAAGTTTACTCTTTACTTTTTTCCAATAAAATTTAGCTCTTAAACTAGCAAACTGATAAAAATGTGCTTCTGGGTGCTTATAAAGCAGACATAGCAATACCTAATAACAATTATTTCAGTTGGAAGAAAAATTTTTTAACCATTTATTTTGAATTGTTGTTAACAAATGCAGGTTTTTCCTAGCATGAAAAACCTATGTTTCTTAACAACAATTGCAAAAGAAATGGTTAAAAAAGTTTTTCTTCCAACTGAAATAATTTTTATTAGATACTGCTATGACTGCTGTATAACAACCCAAAAGCACACTTTTATCAGTTTACTAGTTTAAGAGCTACAATTAATAATAAAAAAAAAAAGAAAACAGTAACCTTCAAAGAGCTCTAAAATTAACAATTTTCAATATTTTCTAAAACCCTTTCGCACATGTTTACATATCCCTAAAATCTGCAACATATCCAAAATTCAACGAAATCCGAGATGTTACTCCAAAAAGTGTCAGAGTTCGCGTGGAATGACCATGGAATGTCTTGCTTTATCAAAGAATTTTCAACTTTTGATAATAGCAGTTCAAAAGTATTCTGGGACATTCGAAAGTATTCGAAAAATTTAAGTTCGTCATCTAACAACATTGTATATAATGTTAAGAACTCTCTTTCTGTGTCCCTTTTTTCCACAAGTCGTGCACCCACATTTTTCTCTTCCTTTCGTCTTCATTCTTTTCTTCACCCTCTTCTAAAATTACGGCAGTTATTGCTAATTCTTCGTCCGAAAAATCCGACATGTTTAGGAATTTTAATTTTGATGCTAACACTTTGGAAGACGCGCTACTACTGAATGATGAATCCTGCTGGCGAGAGTGCAGGTAACAGATCCTCGTAGGTACACTGCAACGGTGACCTACGGCGAGCTACGTCGACCTACGGTGACTTACGTCGAGTTACGGCGAGCTACGTCGAGCTACGGCGGCTTACGTTACGTTGCGTTACGGTACGCTACGTTACGTCGTAGTGTGTATCTACCTTAATACGGAATTCCACGGCTGCGGATCGAAACGTTCGCCCCTTGAGATTGTTTCGCGCGTCGTTGTTACGACTGCAAATTGTTATTTGCGCGGATAGTCGCGATAAGCCGAGATTACGTGGGCGTCCGTTGTCTGTTTGCCTTTCGACGCGTAATTATTTTAACGTTTTAATAAGCGTAATAGCGCTCCTCTTAATGGCGTTGTGCGTGGCTTCGATGATTGCTCTGTAAATATTGTTTCGGAGTTGCCATTGAATTCCAAGGGGAGCTGAAATAGTCATTGACAAGCATGGAGACAAATGCGACTGCCATTTCTGTGTGGATTCTATTTTTTTAATGCAGAGGCGTTTCTGTTGCGCCGAACTATGACAAGGATTCGTCTACTGGGTGGAATATAAATAGCGAATCACGGGTTAATTAATATTGGAATTGTTATTAAAAATTTGCTGGAGTTTTTTTCATATATTCTATGATTTTCTGGTATATGGAATATAAACTTGTTATAAAATTCAATTTTCGTAAAGGAAAGGCGAAAGTGAATGATGAAAAAGCCGTGAATGTTAATTATGAAAGATGTTAGGGTGTCTAAAAAATTTGTGAAAGAATTTTCAAAAAGAATTCTATGTAAATTACAGTATTTTTTAAATTATAATTTACTTGTTTTATAATTGTGGAAATTCAAAAGAAGTTGAGGAATTTTATACAAGTCTAAATAAGAAGATGGTGCTTAAATATACGAAGTAATTTTTTCCTAACTCTATTAATTATGCTCTAAGTTACTTTATCTTCGGTGACATTTTAGTCAGGCAGAAACGAAGGATTATAATGTAGTATAATGTAGTAACAATATGCTGCTTCATAAAGAATTTATTAATAATAAAATGGATTTCAAAAACAAGTCTATTTATCGCATGCAAGGAGTTTCAAAATTTTCTTCAGGACCGTACAAAATATCTTAACTAAAATTTCTATAAACCCTATTAAAAAATTAAAAAGAAAAGCAGTATTTAAGGATAAACTTCAGTAACAGTCTTATAGCCATAAATTAATCAATTTCCAAGATATTAATAAGACTTCTTCTTGTGATGAAAACCAGTCAGAAATCTTGATCTTTTGTCATAAACTTGTTTGTTGGAATGTATGTACCTACATACTTGAAATGTAACTGTTAACTTTACTGCAAATTTTGTAATATATTTCTCAATATTTTACTGTTAAACGGCAAGTAAAATAATTTAAAAAACTACCGAATTTTTTCTAAAATTTTGCGTGGGGTTTTACTGTTACGTAAAGATTCCCCAAATTTTCAAAGATTGTCACTTATTTTTAATGTTACTGATGTTAATTTTTAAAAAAAAACCATCGAATCAATTGTCCAGAATTTTTGTCACAATTTTGTTTAGTGTTTGATCTTTCTGTACACAAGATTTCATAAACTTTTCCCTATTATTTCACCCTTAATTTTGTAGTTATATTTCCCAATAGTGCGTTTTGCCAAAAGAATACTCGTTAAATTAAAATTGAAACAATTAAAAAACTACGAAATCAATCTTTTTCTACTTTTGCTTGGGGTTTTACTATTGTATAAAAATTAATTTCTCAAATGTTCATAGATCTTCGCTCATTTAAAATGTTACCGAAGTTCCTCCTCAAAACTAAACCGTGGACTTGATCTCAGACCACCCCGTATAACCGTTTCCCCAGCTGGTCGCCGTTAAACGCACAATGGGATCGTTATCCGCGGACCTATCGCAGGGCTAAAACAAGATAAATCGTACAATTTATTTACTCCGCTCGGCTCGCTCGCGGAGCGTTCCGCGTCGAAACCCGGAGGGCCGCGTAGGTGCGTCGCCGCGAGAAGAGCCGCGGCTGTAAACGCGGATATTTCAATAGCAACAGCCAACACGGGACGACTATGGACGCGGGGTCGTGTTGCCCACGGGCCCCGTTTGCCCCGTTTGCCCCGGCACAGAAACCTTTCTCTCGGCTCGTCATCCGCGCTCGCGTCTATCCGCTCCTAGACCGTGGCTCCGTGTACCGTGTATATGCAACCGAGTGCAGTTAATTGATGCACCGCGCCGCGTAATGGCGCGGCTAAATGATCGACGAGGTGCACGGTCGCTTGGGATAACGACGCTGACGCCGGGGCTTTCGTATGAATTATTTCCTCGCCCCCGATCTCCTCTGATGCTCCTCCTTTGGATTTGCCTGTTCCGTGTTTCGTATGATTCATTTCCCCGTGATTTTGTGATTCGGTGGAAAATGCTGGGAAATTCGGGAAGTGGATGTTAGGAAAATTTTTTTGTGTATTGCGAACCTTCTAATTATATAGTGACTCACTTTGTTCACGAAGACTATTAAAGTACGTTTAAATTGGAAAATTAATATTTACCTTTACATCAGATCCAGATTGAAAGAAAAAATTAATTCACAATTAATTAACTTTTGGAGCGCGTGTGAACAAACCTGTGAGTCACTGTATGTATTGTATCTTTTTCGAAGAAAGCGATTTTTAAACGTACCGTGAGAATTTTTAATGAATGTAATATCTGTTATTTTATAAATAGACGGCGGATTATTGTATATTTATGGAATTTCTAATGCAAAACTATTGGGTTACAACAGAAGTTCGCAGTGTTTTTAAGTGAAATTCAACGACAATGTAAGAATACTTGTATACAATAAATTTATTTACTTTTCCTTCTTCTATTTTTCATTATCTTTAAGTTAGCTTCATGACTTCATTGTTCTAAAATTAAGTATTTCTCAAATGCAATTTATTGAAAAACGCTACGAATTTTGGTATCAACCCAATATATAAAAAATAGAAAATAAACTGCATTTTATAATTTTTAGAAGGTAAAATACAGTTTTATTTTAATTTCAGTTCTTTTTCTGTGTCTGTAGAAATATGAACTTGCACAAAAATCCACTGACTATTAATAAATCAGTGAAAATTATGCTTATCTTTTTCCTCTGATCGAAACAAATTATAATATATCTTTCGGTGTGCTGTGGAATATTAGTAATTACTTTATTTTATTATTTTTCATATACATTGATTAATAATACTTTATACAAAATATCGAACTGCATAGAAAAATATATAGAGTCCGTTTAAAATAATAGAAATGATCTTGAAAACAATAAAACTTCTACAGTTTAAAAATATCCACAGTAAAATTCACAGTAAGAAAAATATTATTGGCATATTATAAATTTGTCTTTACTGAAAATTTTATGTTATAGTAAAAGTCTTTTTTATTAACTTTCATGCCTCCAAATACAATGGATATATTTAAGTGCTAATTCTTATTTAACCATCCTGTATAAACAGGATAAATTATCGTTATTGTAGATTGTATATTATTATAGCACTTTTTGCACAATTCAGAGAATTCGGTGTGCGTTTTTTTCAAATATTCTTCAGGTGAATATTTTCAAGTTCTAAATTTACAAGATACTTTAAAAATTTTTAGGTATTCTTCTGATACAGAATTATTATGCTATTAAATTACCAAACAAGTTCGTTCAGTTTCTGCCCATTCATTGTACTATCAAAAATCCAAACAAAACCTATTTATTAACCCAATATTTTGATTTCTCGTATACATCTCTACCTTAACCTTAAAAATACAATCTGATTAAACAATTCGTGCCGATTTCTTTTATATTTTTTATATTTTTATATTTATTGTTATCTCTTTTTCGTTTTATATAATTTTTGTATTTTTATTTATATTTGTTTTTGGGTTCATTTGTATTTTACCATTTATCTACATTGTGTAACATAGGATTCATCCTGTTGGAAATAAAATATTATTATTATTATTATTATTAACAAATACATCAGGCTTTCCCTCGCCTTTCTAAAAATCTTTTCCACCCCCAAAAGAATATTTTCCTCTTTTCAATATGAATTTCTGAAATCACGATTACAATTGCAATTATTTCACCGCAGTTCCTTTAAACAGAGAACAAATTCCTGTTCCATTATATACCCAACAAAGTTTCAGCGCCTCCACCCTCGCCTCGCCTCGCCCCAGGCATTGTTCACCCCCGTCTCTGCACGTAGCATTCATAAGCCCGACCCAGGAGAACTAATAAATCCCCAGAATGCGGTTAATTAACGCGGCGCAATAACGCCGCGCCGCTAAATGACGAACGCCGCGCGAACTTAATGACGCTAATGAGACAGTTTCAGCCATCGTAATCCGATTCCCAGCCGTGTCAAGGTGGTTCGCATTTCCGCAGGACCTCGTTCCACTCTTCCACTATTCCCTAGAAAAACGTCTTCCACCGTCGATCGATCCTGAAAATCGGTAAAGACACGGGAGTCGAAGCGGTTCCCTCGATCGCCGAGGGATCGGAGCGCGACGACCGGACCGTTCCGCACTTTCCATTTCGCCCGGTAGCCTTCCGGCAGGTTTCCTAAGCCGCGGCGGATGATAATCGGTTCGAAAAAGGGGGCCGGGAGACACGCGACACGCAGGACGTCCGCGGGTGAAAGTTTTTCTTTCGGGGAACAAAGGCGGACGCGAAACGGTGGCGAAACGGTCTCGTGCGATTCCTCGATCCCCATCTGCCAGGCTATTATTCCTCAATTACGCGTTCCGGAGAAATTTCATGCCGTCGTCTTTACACTTCGACGAGGAGACGCCTTTCACAGGACGCGAGTGATAAGATGATTGCGTGGGTGGGATCGCCGGGAATCGCTTCTCCTTCTCGATTGTGCTTGTTCCGCGCGGTTTTCTGCGAGAGGAAAACTTCGGTCAACTTGGTGCAAATAATTTCTTGGTATTAGATTGAATTGGAAGAAAAGTTCATAGCATTTTTAAGTGAAATTGAAAGACAATGCTGAAATAATTGCATATTAACTTATTCAACTCAATGTATGTCATTTTATTTTACTGCTTTTCGTTTTCTTTGAGGTAGTTTCATGAGTTCATATTCACAAAACTTTTAGTACTTTGCGAATGCAATTTATTGAAAAACGCTACGAACTTTTCTTCCAACCTAATATTAACCCTGGGGCAGTCTTGGGTTTTTTTACCCATTCGTATCTTTTATTGTTGCTAATAGTTTTTCGCATTTCGAAGAAATTTATTCATTTATAGATTCATGACTAAACTGCGGATTTTATGACTTTATGACAATATTAAGTATGTAAGAAATTTACGAGACTGTTAACTTATGTCAAAATATACAAAAAGTAAATGTATAATACAAGTTAGAATGCTCAGAAAATTAAACATACTATTATTCCATTTCCAATTCTTTATTTGTGCGTCTAAGAATGTTATTTTGCATAAAAATCCGCGGTTTATTCATTATTTATTACTCTAAGCCAGGTATTGTTTATAATATAACAAATCACAATATGCTTACATGTATTCATTTACTTATTTATTTATTTGCCTGGTGTACCAAAATCTGTAAACTAAAACTAATACAAATATAAACAAAAATTCCTCAATGCTTCATATGTATTTTAATGTTGCAGTTCTTCATAAAACTGTGAATAATTTTTAGCACAAGATATTCGAATTTTCAGTTTACACTAAATTACACTCAAAGTCATTTAAAGAGCTTAATAAGGTTTGCAATTGGCACAGTTTAACTATAATTACTCTCTTACATCACGATTAACGTTTGAGAAAACTTTAAAAAGGTATCATTATTATTAGACTGCGGATGCATTTTAGCAATTTTAGCAAAAATACATAAAATATCGAAAACAAAATACATTTCATGATATTTAAAAGATAAAAGACTGTGTCTATGCCTTTGAAAATATAAATTTACATAAAAATCCGCAGTCTTATTTATTATTTGCGTTTCTTGTTTCTTGACATTAACTTAGCAACTGAAAGTTGTCTATATTCCAAACGATGTGCTGACAATAAAAATGTTTACATATCAAGGGTTTTCCTAGCGACTTCAAAGAATTAAAAAAAAAAAGGTGGAAGTTCCTGTTGAGAATTTCGCGCGGAACGAAGTATGAATGCTAACGAGGAGCTTTCGAATCAATTTTTTTTTTCTATCACATTGCATGGAAAGTTCCTTGCGAATATCGTCGACTTGCCTTCGGCTCTCACGGCCGGGCAAAAACTCGGCCACAGCCCGATACGATGAATAATTGATTCCCGGCGTCGGTTTTTCGCGGATTGCGTAACTCGCCGGCTAGCATAATAATTTAATTGCTCGCGGATAATCGGCGTGTAGCGACGCCAGGACCCTTTTGCAGCCGCTTTCACCCGGTCCGCGAGTCTCTTTTATCCGAGCCAAGTGGCTTCCTTTCCTTTTGATTAATCGATCGCGCGCTCTCTTCCTCGGAAGCGACGTGCTTTCCTCTTTAGTCGAAATCGGCGCCCGGTGGGATCGCGTGGGAGGCAATTCACAGCTGTTAGGCGATTTTATCGGGTAGATCTTTCAGCGGGAAAGTGGACGGTGGAGCTGCGATCTTTGGGAACAGAGCGAATCGGGTTCTTTTCGATTTTGTGCGCCGGTGACGTGAATAGAAACTTCGAGGTTTTTATATTACCTATATAAAGTTTTGATAAGTATTATTTTAATGGGTTAATACATGGAACTCGTTAAAGAAAGATACTGAGAAGTATAATTATCAATAGAAATGAAAAGAAATATATGAACGATGAAAATGTATAAAGTACTTGAGGTGTAAGATAATTAAAATTCTCTGACACATAATTCTTTTGCTGCAGAGCTCTAAACATCGAAAACAGTTTTCCTCGTCTCCGTTAATTTATTATGTAGCTATTCAAATAAATTAGAGCCAGCGAAGTGCATCAAATATTTGTTCAGTTGGTGGAAAATAATTCAGTACTCCGGGAATTAAAGACTTTTGTTCTTGGAAGAAAAATAACGTGAAAATGAAGTAGAGTTGAGGGTGAAGTGCAGTTTTAATTTCGTGAAACACTAGTAGTGTAATTATATAGTTTTACAGGAAATTAGATTGAATTTAGAAACGACTGGAATATATCCTGGGCTCATAGAATATTTTAGAGTCAATTTATGTGTTGATATATCTCGTTTTAACGCAAAGAAAAGTGGAAGAAAATTAAATACTTTTGTGAATAATTTATGACAGTGAAATAATGTTGACGTTGAAATTAATTTACAGTTTCTAAAATAATGTTACTGTAATTAATCAGATTTATAGAAATTATATTGTGTTTACGAAAGGGACAAGTATATAAAATAACTCATAAATATTCATAACTCTGTTTAATTATACCGCGTTCAATAATTTACTACGTTATATTTTTCCTTCACTCAAATCTTCATTACTTCTTCCTCTAATTAATAAGAAGTATGAAGACATAAAAATAAAATCAGTCACCGTGTATTCTAAATATTTCAATGCTTTTTATACTTCAATACTTGAACGTCGATGTTGTCTCATGTTCCTTAAAAGAAAAATTAAACCATTTCACAATCAATCCATAATGTAAAAATTGTGTATTGTGCCTACTGCTATTAAGAACCGCAGCTCTTTGTTCCCACATCATTGGTATCGCAGACACAAGCCTCCTTCCAAAGATTTCCTTTCCGCGCGAAGTACTTGACACAATAACGTGACGGAAATCGCCACCTCGATAATAAAACATGTCGCGCTTTACGCCCATTAAATCGGCCCACGGTATCACTTTTTTTTTCCCCCTCGTCGCTCGCAGGTTTCCAGAAAAACGCGGGAAAACGTGCCACCGTAGCTTTTATCGCGCAGGGAAATCCATTGGCCATGAAGGACCGAGGAAATATCGATGTCCGGCTTAATGCCGCGTCCGAGATATCGATACGCGACCTTCGCGTCATTTCTTTCGAATTTTGCAACTCTGTAGGTTCTTTGCTAAATTCCTCGATAACAAATATTTTTTGTTCTTCCATAGTTCCTGGTTTAGAATTTGGAAAATTGAATTACGAAACGTCGCGTAGTACAAAAAGCGGAGTTCATTTTATTATTCTCCGCGAAGGAGCAAAGAAGTCGGAAATTAATGTCATTGCGAATTAAAGTCACTGGCTTTAGATTAAGAAAAATTATGATCAAGGAATTCGGAAGTGGAAAAATGTATGAGTATTTCGTTTGAATGTATATTATTTGCCACGATTGTATGTTTGTTTGTTTTAATTAAAAATGTCTTGCTCTAGACATTAGAATCTTGTTCGCAACGTCGAACAATGGTCAGAATCGATGCCTCGAGTATCTCCGCGCGGAATGGAGTATAAAAAAAAAGAGGAGGGAGAAGAAATACGCGTTTAGTAACCGTGACGGGCAATATAACCGTATTCGACTTTTCCGCACGAAAGTAAACCCGTGGAAACCGCCTCCGCGAGCGGAAATGTATTTTCGTCGTGGTCGTTATTCGTACGATCGTCGACGCTTACGCAATTCTGGCCGTGGAAATTTCGACGTCTCTATCGAGGACATGTTCCACTTAAAATTCTCTATAGAATATTCAGTCGCTCTAAACTCATCATTGCATGCAGTTTATCACGCACAAAAAGTAGATAAAAATAAACGAAATAGCCATTTTTTTTATACCAGTGACAATAACTGGGAGACAAACTCATTTTGCTTGCTTCAAATTCCGGAGTATTTAATAAAAAGGATTTTTTTAAATATCTTGAATAGTATAAAAAAATTTCAATGTTTATTATAACAGATTTTCTAAGCTAACAAATGTTACACAGTTCGCAAATATTTCTAATTGGAACGTATATGAACAACCGAACGTTTGTGCTATCAATTCACTCTATAAGTATTAAAATCTCGAGAAAAATTAATTTATAAAAAAATACAAGCTTAAATTACATCAGTGTGAGTTTACAATACTTTAAAAATCAAAAGTCTGCTTAATAAAAGTCGAAAATAATTGAAAATTGCGTAATTAAGTCCTGTCGTATTTTACATTTCTGTCTACTCTAAAAATCGTCTTGATTTTTACATCTCTAAACAATTGGGAGCTCAAATTTCACGTTAAAGGCTTCCAGAACTATAATAATCAAATTCGTGCATAATTAAAATGCAGGATAATTGAAAATCGAATAATCAAAGTCCTACTGTGTCTTATTCTTTGTATCTCTATTAAAACTATTTATTTCTACGAAATTACAAGCTCACAATCTCGACTTGAAGAATTCTAAACCTCTAAAAATCAAAACCCTGCGTAATAAAAATTCAGGACAATAGAGAATCGAATAATCGAAGCACTGCTTTATATTTTACAATTCTCTCCGTTCAAAAAATCTATTCATATCTCCGAAAAACTATTTATTTTAAAAAAATGACAATCTCAAATCTCATCTCAAAGGTTTCTAACAGTCTAAAAATCAAAACCCTGCATAACAGAAGTCCAGAATAATAGTAAACCGAATAATAGAAATCCTAGCACGTATTTTAAATCTCCCTTCGCTTTAAAAAATCGCTCGCATCTTATCTCCAGAATACTATTTATTTCTAAAAGACTACAAACTTGAATCTCATCTCTAAAGCCTCACAGTAATCTCAAAATCCTAGCGTGTATTTTAAATTTTTAAACTTCCCTCCGCTTTAAAAACTTGCCCGGCTCTCCGTATCTCTAAAAAAACTATTTATTTCTAGAAAACTAAAAGCCTGAATCTCATCTCTGAAGCCTCAAGTCTTGCAGAACAATCGAAAATCGAATAATGGAAATCCCATCGTGTATTTCAACTTTCCCTCCGCTTTAAAAAATCCCGTGGTTTTTCATATTTCTAAAAGAACAATATTTTTAAAAACAAACCCTTGAATCTCACGTCTAAAAGCTTCCACACCGCTCTTAACAATAAAAACCTAGCATGCGAAAAATCTACGACAATTGCAAACGAAATAATGGAAGTCCTGGCATCCTGCCTAATTCAAATGTCCTCCTGTTTAGAAAATCGCTCGGTTCCTTTTCCCGACGACTCCCATTGCGCAACGGCGAAACATTAGCAAACGTTTCCTCCTCGGCGCAGCGGCGCGACGGTGCCGATATCTGGGGGTCGGATCTCGGGGTCGAATTTTCAGGAGCCCCGTCGGATTTCGTATTCACGCGAAGGAAGGCTCGCGGAATTTTTGTCGAGCGTCCTGTCCGCGAGGTGCATTAATGGAATTACAGGACGGGACGGTCTCGCACACACGTTTCCACGTGCGTGCACACACGTGCGCACACCGGGGGCCGGGAGTAACGTTATCCCCGAGATACCTGGCTGACTTTATCGCCGCGATGCGTGACGAACGTTCGTTTACGTACATACGTTCCGTAAGGAGTCCTCTACGAGTCCTCTTCCTCTCAGTTCGCCGCGCCGTTGTGTCGTCCGCCGACGAGGGAGCCGAGCAAAACGCAAAAATCACGGTGTTGCGCATCGCGGTTCGAGCCGAGGGATACTTCTCTCGTTATCAGTTCGACGGTGTTACGGGTGGTATGCAAATAATCGGGGCTGGATGCAATCAGAACTTGGACTCCTCGGGGTGAAAGGTTAAATTGGGAATTTGATTTTGTTTCCTGTTATGCTGCCAGGGGTTATTACTAGGGGATTCGTTTGGCGTTTGCGGTTTTCGTAGAGGGGCGACACGAATCCTGCGTGTAATAAATTGGCCAGAATCCGTGAGCAGAGGCTAACAACTCGCTGAAGGAGCCAACTCGAGCGTGCACCCATGCACGCTTCGTTTCGCTGAAATAATAACGAGATCTTCGAGCCTCGACACGCCGTCACGGCTTCAACAGGAATTCCGTGATCCCCTTTTCCTCGTGTTTCTACCGAAATTTATGAAAATCGCCCGTCCACCGTGTTCCGTTATCGTTTTGGTGTTTAATTAATCGCGAACCAAAACTCGGCTTGCGTCGGCGCATATTTAACCGTTAATCAGTGGCAGCAGTTTGAGTAAGTTGAAATAATTAATATATAATGATAACAAATTCACTTTTCAGTTACTTTGTGACTCGACTTCTTGGTCCTCTTTCCCGGAGCAAAAAAAAAAAATAGAAGGAAATTGCTTGATGTCCTTATTAAAACACTCTAATCGTTACTAGTCGTTATATAGTTTAAAGAAGGCAAATTTAAACTCATGAGTGATTTTACTAATTTATTCGGTACGTTTTTGTAGTGTTAGGAACATAATTTTTAGAATAAGACTTTAATATTGAAGCTTGTTTCATTTACTAAAAAACGGTAATAAAAAGCTGCAGTGCAAGATACCTGAGAAGTTTATTTTGTTAACAATGAGCAAAGACGAACACTGCTTTACCTTTTACCGGTTCACCGTTCTCACGCTTTGCGACTTGGTAAAGTTTCCTCTTTTACCTACTATGGTTTAGTAACACCACAGACGAGTGACGAGATATCCTCGTCGAGCGGTGGATATAAGAAACATATTGAGTATGTAGTACGTACCACTGGGATTTGTAAAGACGGTATGCGAGAATATGTTCTGCCTTATCATCAAATATACAGGGTGCCTTACTTATTGTAACTAATAGAAGAAATAATTAATTAATTCCCTTTAAAGTCTCGTTTTGTGCAAGGTACAAATGTTTAAGAAAATGAGATATATTAGATGTAACTTTTTACCAGTGTATGTACTTTAGTCAATTATATTCTAACAGTATGTTTTTCATCTATATGTTTATATATTTCTGAAAGCAAAATTATTGTACCATATCTTACATTCATTTTATATACAGGGTGTAACAAAAATGTTGCAGTTCCTTAAAAGGGGTGATTCCTGAGATGATTTTAAGCAACTTTTTCCTTGGCGAAAATGTTAGGTGGGACTTTGTTAACGAGTTATTACCGAAAAACACCGACCAATCAAGGAGCGTGTACAACGGATTAATGATGACGCGGACGATGGCGGGCCAATAGTATTCACAGCTGGAGCCCGCGCTGATATTCATCCACTGCACTCGCTCCCTGATTGCTCGGTGTTTTTCGTTAATAACTCGTTAACAAAGCCCCACCTAACATTTTCGCTAAGGAAGAAGTTGTTTAAAATCACCTCAGGAATCATCCCTTTTAAGGAACTGCGACATTTTTGTTACACCCTGTATTGGTAAATGTTCACTTTAGGGTACACCTCACTGATTTTGATGAAACTCAACTATGTTATAAAACTCGAAATTCTGAACAACTTTTTCCTATACATATAACCGCCGCTCGGCTTTTGTTTTCGAATTATATACAAAAACAGTTTTAGATTCCATTTTTTGCGAATATCTCGGAAATTACAGCCGACCGCCTAGTATATGTGTAGGAAAAAGTTGTTTAGAATGATGACCTTGACAACATATTTCAAGGTCATCAAAATCGGTGAGGTCATCCCAATTCCGAATAATTAACAAAACTGTCTTTGTATATAACTCGAAAACCGAGGCCGACCGATGGTTACATGTATAAGAAAAAGTTGTTCAGAATGATCAAACAAAGTGATTTAAAAAAAGTCCCATCAAAATCGGTGAGGAAATAGCGTTTTTACAAGTTCAACTACAATGTAGTAGTAGCGGCGGTTTTTCGCGAATATTTCGGAAACCAAAGCAGAGCGGCGGTTATATGTATAGGAAGAAGTTGTTCAGAATTTCGAGTTTTATAATATATCTAAATTTCATCAAAATCGGTGAGGTGTACCCTAAAGTGAACATTCACCTTTATATTGATTCTTTGATCTTGTTTAGTAAAGACATTTTTGTAAGATAACAAATATTATGTTTTCATTAAGTTTTCATTAAAATTAGAGATGAAATTATTGTCCCTATTTATGTGCCACGCGCCCTATTTCTACGACGCGTAGTCTATTGGTCGTACCACGCGTAGTCAGTCGGTCGTACGCAGTGTTGCCAGTATCAATATTAATTTTAGTACGTTCGGATATCTAAAATAGTACGAAAATTGATATAAAGGTACGAAACCAAAAAAAGAAAACGAAAATAAAAAAAGTAAAGCTGTTGTAGAAAAATAAAAGGGAAGATAGATATCTGTATAATTATGATACAAGGAGAAGTTAAGCAAAGCTTCAATAAAATTTAATACATGAATGTTCTTTTTAAGTTAGATCATATATGCATACTTGTGAATAAAAATTTTTTTGGAACTATTGTTTGTAAACTATTGAATCAGTTAGCGTGTATTTTAAAAACAAAATTAACATAGTTATGTATTTAAATAATTTCCTCATAAATGTGAAAGCAAAAGTTTGAATACTTTAATCTTTTTACCTATTAGAAATTGAAGATCTGAATTTGATAAAGCGAGATTTTAATTTTCGAAAAAGTTAGATATGTTAGGATATCAAGCTGAGTATGTTAATAGTACAATGCGAAACCAAATATGTAGTACACATTTCAATACCTAAAACTACGACCTGGCAACACTGGTCGTACAACGCGTAGTCTGTCGGCCGTGCGACGCTCTTTATACGATATTATATTATATACGGTATTATATCGTATCAGTATATAAAAATGAAGTTCGTGGAAGGAATAAAAAAAGGGTATTTGTATGCACAAATTATAAGTGACATGTAATGAAACAAATGTTTATTCTGTTAATCATTTTGTGCATATCTGTTTATGCTCATAAATAATGCCGCTGTACGACTACAGCGTCACTCACAACAATGCGTTCAAATAACTTATTAAATAGTAATTAAGACGGTGATGATTTCTAGTTACTTACATACACATATTCCTTTCGCATCCAAATATAAAATTCTGCAATATTGTCGATCGACTTACACTCTATGAAATTCGTAGGAACAAACGTTTGTGCTAGAATAAACTTTCCGCAGAACAGTGTGAAGGCACGATGGATGAACGTTATTCAAAAGCAGTGTCCAGCACATGAATATAATAACAGCGCCACCGTCAAACACACGTTTAAATTCAGTCCGCGCCGAGCTGCCGAAACATCATTTTACAATTCTCGAAGTGCAATTTGTACAGCAGCCAAAACGCTTTTATCATTATTCATTTTTTTTTTTTTTTTTTTTTAGTCAACTGTCCTCGAACGGCAAGGAACGCATCGACATAAATAATTCGCGGAGGTCGCTTAAAAATATTTCGCGTACTTTTTCCTAGAGTTTCGGACGCTTCCCGCGTCCGCGATTGGAAGTCTTTCGTTATCACATTTTAAAAACATACGTATTTGATGGACGTCGCGACGTCGCGAACGTACGGCTAGATCTTGAGGCGACGCGGAACCTTGTCCGGCACTTCTAAGATAAACTGGAACGTGCTCTCCCTGAGATTGTTATTCGCGACGTCATCGTCCGCCGACTCATCATCGTCGCTGACACTGACCTCTTCTTCCACGAGGTCGATCGCGAAATCACGATCGCCCATCAACGTCCTCAGACACATGTTTTTTTCTTTGATTCGCGACCGCACCAAAAACTCCAACGTGAACAGATGCTCGTCGTCGGCCTCCGGTAGATAACGACGCACGAAGTCCGCTAATCTGTGGACGTAAAAAGATATTCGAGTCTGAACGGAACGGATGCCTAATCTTGATTACACAAATGTTAACGTTTATAATTAACGCTAAACGAGATGAACTAAAAATATTAACTTTTTTTCTTCAGACTGTTTGCACGGCAGATTATGAGAAGAAAACAATATTTATTTATGTTTCTCTTTACTTCTATTCAATGTCAATCCAAATATGATGTTTTTGGGACAATATTGCAAATATAAAGTAATCATACAGGCTATTTCACTGGTTTCTGTACGATTAATGTTGAGAAACTAGTTTTTGATTAATTTAGAAGGATTCACGTGTTAATATTGTTTATTAACTCAATAAAATTCTTAACTATAGACTTTTGTTATTATAGAAAGACAATTTTATGTTTAAACTATAAGTAGAAGTTTGGAAGAGGTAGAAATATGTCTAATGTAATTGTTTAGAAGTGTGGAGTAATAAAATAACTAGGAATTAAGTTTAGATCCTCTAAAATATATAGAAACTTATTTTCTGTAATTTAAAATCTTTAGGAACTGTTTAACCTCTTTGATCTTCAAGAAATCCAATAATTGAGTCAGTTTTTAATGCAAGTTACTTCAGATTTCATTTAACTCAAAATTTGAAGGAATTCAGTTTGAAATTTCGAAAGTTCAATTTTAAATTCAAGGAGATTCCATTTAAAATTGAAAATAATGTACTTTAAAATTAACGGGAGTTCCGTTTATAGTGTAGAACAATTTACATTAAACTTGGAGGGAATTTAGTTTAACATTTGAGTGATTTGAGATTGAAAACTGAGAAACTAAATTTTTTTGTATAATAAAACAATTAAAAGAAACTAATTTTTGACCCTCTAAAATACATAGAAACTAATTTCTCATCAAATAGTGGCTAAACTCTCAATCATCTAAAATATAGTACATAGAAACTAATTCTTAATCATTTAAAACCTAAGAGAAACATTTATTATTAAATTTTGAATTTGAGGAACTTCATATTTCGTTTACTTTAAAATTTAGAGAAATTCAGTTTGAAATTTCTAAAGTTCAATTTAAAATTCGCGGGGATTCCATTTTAAATTGAAAATAATCTGCTTTAAAATTGGCGGGAATGCTATTTAAAACAATCTGTTTCAAAATTGGCGGGAATCCAGTTAAAAATTGAAAATAATCTACTTTAAAATTGACGGGAATGCTGTTTAAAATTTAAAACAATCTATTTCAAAATTGGCGGGAATCCAGTTAAAAATTTAAAATAATCTACTTTAAAATTCATGGATATCTAATTTAAAATTTGAATGAACTAAAGTTTAAAACCTGAAAACCGTCAATTCTGAATACATACTAAAATAATTAGGAACTAACTTTTGATCCCCTAAACTTTAAAATACACACATATACTAATTTCTCACTAAAGAATAGCGAAATTCTTAATCATCCAAAATACAAATAAACTATTTTCTGGCGATGCAAAAAACTACATATGTAATTTCTAATCAGAATTTTACGAACGGATCAAGAATTAGTATTCAATCAAGAACAAAAGAGTACCCCGACTAGTATCAGTATCTGCATACCTAAAAAGATACTCGACGTTGTGTCCGCTCGGTCCAGAGCACTCCGAAATCTGCCGAGCGATACTATGCAACGAAGCTTCGCCCATCCAATGTTCATTTTTATTCGTCGCGATGTAGATAATTACAGGTATCTTCCTTTCGCCATCTCGACTGTAGAACGTCGATATCGTTGTGGTGTATCCCCCCAGAGTGCACTCGCGCTTCTCTAAATACGGCAGCGCCACTCTGTTGTCAACTTGAAACGCTCGGCCGTAAACAATGCCCTGTTGACAAAGGACGCGTCGTTTGAGTTTCGAAATCTATCGAATCCTTATCAAACCGGTTTCCCGTCTATACATCGTCCACTTCAAACAGAAAAACTATGATTCATGAGATGATAAGGAACCTCAAAGAAGATCGCAAGGATCGACGGCGCGTTCAAAGTTTGAGGTTATCGGTTTAACAGTTGATAATTACCTCTTTCTCCTCGACCAGCGTGGCGACGCGTCCTGGCTGCAACAAACGGAGAAACGGAATTACTCAGTGATTGTTCATCGTAATCACGAATGATCGATGATCCCTGCTTTCATAGGAAAATGAAGGAAAACAATGGAATCGGGTCTGCGACGACGGCGGTGACGTTAGAACATGGTTAGAACACGTGACGAAGACGCGGGGACAAAATCGTATCTCCGCAACGTATCGGTTTCCGCGGGTCGTAACTGGTTTCGTGTTAAGCGAGAAGTAACTGTAACGCGTGGCCAGGAGAAATCGCGTGTGTTTAATAAAACTCATGCGCCCGTAACACTAATGGAAAACACGATGAACCGCAAGGCGATTTTTCTCGGACGGACCGCAGCGCCGCGCCATTGGCGTAATCCGCGAGGAAAACCAATAGGGTGGAAGGAAAAAGGATGAATGGAATTCAGAAACGAAACACCTGTCGTTCGATACAATCGACCAAAAAAAAAATTCCCACGTCTCTGGTTACCGATGAATGGCCAGTAACATAACCTACGATTAGTCACGCAAGTTTCCTACAAGTCTCCCAATTGATCGAACCGACACGCGACGCTGCGAAAGTATTTGTGTCGCAACGGCGAGATCCTTTTTGGTCTATTGAACGCGATGGTCTCGTGATTTCTGAGAATCCACGCATTTCGATGACATTATAATGAACAGAGGAATTAGAACGGCGGAGAAATTAAGTGAAACTATACCACAGCTTTTATCAGTCTTTATAGGGGCATCCGTAAGTGCTTATTGTTAGTGGGTCGTAGACGCGTTTGGATTGTTAGACTTCGTTCGCTGCTGGAATAGTGACGGAAAATTTTATTTCTTTATTGTGGGAGGTTTCTCTATCCCAGAATTTTTTTTTATATTTGTAAAATTGGAGTTCGTTGGGATTGAGAAGAAATGTTTTTTAGGAATTATTTTTGGGATATACAGGCATTACTAATATGTTTTTAATGTAGGGTTTTAATGTCCATATATTGAATAATGTTTGAGATTTTTTTCGTTACAAAATATACATAATTCAGTGAATTATAGAGGATGCTATGAATTTCCAAATTTTTTTACATTGAATTGATTTAAGGAAAAAGACTAAGACATTTTTTTATCTGTATTAAACTAATTTCTAACACAACATAATATGGAATTCTTTGGCTCTGTTTTCAAATCTTTGAGACACTCCTTTATTTATTGTAGATTGTAGGCTTTGCTTTTGTTTCTATTACAGACAAATAAAAATTTTAACTGGAATATTTTAGGATGAAAAATATTGAATATCCTTTTTTGTTTTAATTTTTGCACAAAATAACTAACGAAATGTTTATTTATATGTATATCAAATAAGAAATTGATTCATTTAAAACTGACTGATAAAGCCGTGAAACCAGTTTAAAAATTATCATTCTAAGAAGTAATTTCACAAATTTTTTATTAATATTTTAGAAGTATAATCTACAAAGATTATATTTGTAATGTATGAAACAGAAAAAATTTTTTTTAGTCCGTCAAAGTGTTACTCTCTTTAGGTTTGAAACTGAAGCTTAATTTTTAAATGTTTCAAGAGTGAATGAATGACCGAAAGTCGCGACGCAGTGTTACAAACACTAAAACAAGGAGCCATTATGGACCATTGCCAAAATTTGGTACAAAGAATTTGTGTTCTTGAATTACAAAGGCAGAGGAAATCAATTTTAAGCTACTTAGTCGACTTATAAATATATTATTCTTAGCCTTAAAATATCCCAAAATAAATATTTTTCATATGTTTATATTACACACCACTTTATCGGTATTAAAGAAAAAAATGACGATTAAAGGAACATTGTAGTTGTTTATATTTTTTTACGACTAAAATTCCTGAGAACAGTTCAACAAGGAAAACATCTTGTATCTAACAAGAACTAATTCGAAAACAGCGGCAATTGTATACAATGTACACTATACATAATCTTTCACAACCGCATGCGTCGCTTTGTGATACGTAATTAACAGTTTCAAAATAGTTGAGAACAGTACACGTGTCAGTAGTGTGCGCAACACTATTACTTTCTTCATTCGATGAAATCGCAAATCTTATTCATCGTACTAAATCTATCTCTCGACAAAATTCTCAACTACGCAGTATTTACTCGCTATATAAACTCGCCGGTGTTTCTACACCATTTCTATTTTCTTTTAATTCCGCCTCTGGGAATCCAAATACGGATCGCGAACACGCGTCGCATATTAACAGCGTGTTCAACATTCTTCGTTCGTTAGCAAAACTTTGCGAGATTATAGCGAGTAGCAAATATCCGATTCCTTCATAAACTACACTAGAAGCGAAGCTTTTCTTTCTGAATAATATTACATTTGTTTCGTTTAAATTTCCTTTAAATTTATTTAAATTCTTTGTATTTGTTTTGTTAATTCGAATAATCAAAGTCCCAATAAATAAAATTCTCTCACGTACGCGAATCAGAAACAGAGTCCAAAGCGAGAGGGTAAAGGGAAGGGGAAAACAAAGGGGTGTGAACACAATGGAAACTCGGGTTCCAGATTCAATGGCAAGATGTCGCTAAATCTTACCTTTTCGGCAGTGCCTCGGTGCGTGGTGTTCCCTTGCCAAAACCGCCTGCAAAAGCCCTTCACGTGTCCTACGAAGCTCCTTCTGTACTCGAAGCCCGGGTGCCAACACAAGGACCCGTATCCAAACACCCAGATTCCGTTGTCTTCGTCATCCTTGCCTCCCATATCTCCAGTCGCCGCGAAAGAAAGCGAAAGCGTTCGTCGAGTATCCGATCTCCGTCGCGACAAATTCGAATGTTCAACTAGTCTTCTTCCGGTCCCAATAAATGCGTCGGTTTGGTCCCAAAACAAAAACCGAAGCGCCAATCGCTTCGCACCGCGATTCCCCTTCCTCGCGCCGTCTGTTTACCAACGTTTCACAGTGTTTACCGACGTCGAACCGAAGCGTTTATTACGTTAGCGTCCATACAATATTGACTGACGATCGCCGGTTCTAATCGTCGCTCGGTTCGATGAATGCCGATAATCTAACAATGCGTTTCCTCGTCGTGGGGGAAAGAAGGAAGTCTCTTTATTTTTCGTTATCTCGAACGTGGTCATCGATTTGAACAGGCGCGCGGCACGTGGCGGTTTAGACGAGAGCTTCTGCACCCCGACGACTCAAAGCTTTCCGAGCGAAAAGCTCTCTCTCACTCTCTCCGCATCCTAAGCAGAGTCTCTACTAATTTTGCTCCTACGATTTACCTATAATCTTTGAAGGAACGAACACTATGCCTGGCCAAGTGTCTGTGCTCTTTCCGTTTCATCTTGACCGGGCTGGCTTCTCCCCTACCAGAGCCTGTCGATCATCCAGATGTTCATGGGAATTCGCCTCGAGCGGTTTTTTCGCCAAGGATCTTTCGTCCGGCGATCGGCGATCCAGTTCTCCGCGGGTAAAAATCGCCGGCGTCGATTTCTCTGTCAAGTCGCGACCTGCGCGTTTTATTCGTCGATCTGTTGAAACCGCCGCGAAAACTCGGGAAAACCGGGGAAAAATCTCGAGGATCTGGCGAGGCGCACCGCACGGAAGCTTGATGGAGACTGTGGTCGAGTTGTGTGTGTGCCTCCATCGCGGCGACGAGACGGGGAAGCTGCCCGACGAAGACAACTACAACGGAGGCGAACCAGTCGAACGGAGACGGAACGATCTCACGGTAGAATGGTGGGGAGAGACAGATGAGTCGGCTGACGAAACACGAGGTTGCGGTTGACGCATGACAGCCGAACTTCGCCGAGGTACATTGACAGTGTTTGCTTGTTATTCAATTTGCGAGCAACGAACGTGATTAGATCGCGATTATGTAATAACTGGACGGTCGGTGGAAATGCAACGCGATGCCGGAGAATCGACCCGGTGGCTCCTGAGGGCGAGGCGATTGCGGATTAGTGTCATAATGGGATTTGATCGAAATTGCGTGCGCGTGGCGCGTTAGAAGTTCGTGGACGCCGCGGTGGCACGTGCTTCTTTCGAGGACGTTGTGTGCGATCGTTTCTCAAATGGCACGTCACTGTAAATGCAGATAACAAACATTGAGCGTGATATCTGGAGAACCGGAAATTGATAATAATTTTCTCACCTGTTTTCATGTTACCGAAGAACTAAAAGTCTTCGATGTTTGTCCTGTTATTATTAGACTTGCGGATTTTACGTATTTATCGCAGTATTAGGTATGCTAAAAATCTAGGAGATTGTTAACACATGTCAAAATTTAAAAATATACAAAGTATCAAAAATATAAATCAAATTATAATGTTTAGAAACCCAGATAGACAAATCTGATCGAACTGATTTATACAGCACTTGTTGTTAGATTGGCAGCAGATTTGATGCAGAATTTGTAATGGAAGGGCTGTTAGCAGATTGGCGACAGAAACCGAGCAGGTCCTGCTTAAATAACCCGTTGGCAGGTACTGCTGACATAATCTGCTCGGTTTCTGACGCCAATCTGTTTCCCGATCTGCTAATATAGGCCCTGTTTGCAAAATGGCAGCCTACTGCGGAAACAGATGGCTATTGATTTCTAAACAGATTTGCTATCAATCTGCACACAGATGGTTTACAGGGAATTAAGACATATTGTTAGTCACGTTTCAATTCTTTATGTATGTTTGTAAAAATTTGATTTTGCATATAAAACTGCAGTCTAGCTAAAACTTATAAATACAAATAAAATATCATTTTCAAAACTGTTTTCAGAACGTTTTAAGAACTTTAAGGATTGGATGTGATTGCTTTACCATTTATTAAGTAATACGTAATGAAAACTTTGAAATTGATTATCTTGAAACGACTATTTAACATACGCGCCTTTTTTTCCATCCAATACCTCAATTATTAACTTCTAATTGTTGCTTAGCGTGTTAAGACGATCTTGTGATACTCGTTATGTTATGATACCGAACAATTTAATTACTCATTTATTGTTCTGGAAGTTTTTCTGTCATACTTTGGGTCTTTGAATACTCGAAACCTGCAAAGTTTATTAATTTGATAAATTATTTCCTATTCAGAAATGTCAGACTGCTGTAAAATGTATAAAATGCATTGTAAAACTAATGAAGAATTCATTATATTGAAAGTAGCCTGTGTTGTAAATTATTCTCTAATTAATTCCTCAAAAATTTGTTTGAAAAATAGTCCAGGAACCGCTATAGCCATCTAGCGGTGAGCTTTAGGAACTAACTTCCCCGTATTCAGGAAAAAAATTGAATTTACTAAACTCCTTGTAATCTGAAGGTACGGAATAAATTTGTTGACATCTAGAATTAATTTTGCAACGTATTTATGAATTAGAATCTCAAATTTATTCTCTTTTCCAATAAAAAAAGAGATTTTCTAAGCGGTCACCCATCTTGAAACGGAACGCGATGGGTTCATCTTAACCCCATAAATATGTTAAGAACTTATTCTAATAATATTAGAAGTTAAACAGTCAAAGCTGTGTATCTCGACACTTGACAGGATGGGTGACCGTTCATAAAACTGTTATTTTAATTAAAGAAGCTGCAAATTTGCGGCATTATTGTTGCATAATGTGAACATCGTTGGAATACCTCATTAACGTAAATTAAAATAATGTTTTCTCAGTTAATTTAACTAGAGGAGATGCTGAAAATGATGTTAGGATTATCGAGAACGTGTCGAATGAAAAAGTGAAATATAATTTATTATTCAT
This sequence comes from Perdita meconis, assembly GCA_030770465.2. Classification (NCBI taxonomy): domain Eukaryota; kingdom Metazoa; phylum Arthropoda; class Insecta; order Hymenoptera; family Andrenidae; genus Perdita; species Perdita meconis. Next base: position 4,167,869 of record JASKOS020000001.1, read on the forward strand.
GCGCAGCCACGTTGACATTCGGTGCACCGTTGCGAAAATAATTCAAAGTACAATTATCACGTTATTACCACCTTGGAAGTAATATTCCCTCCTTCCTTTTTCTCTATAAATACATCCGTAAATAAAATATAGATATATATATGACCTATATACATGCTTATACATACGATTGTATATCTGTACAACTTTAACGTACCGCGTTCTAAAAAATAATCTCTACCTAAACTAACTTTTTCGTCGAGTCTGTCGGTCTGTTAACCCGTTGTGGTCCTCCATTTCTCTTTCACACATTTTTACATTAGCTGCCATTACTATAAATGTAATAAAAATAATTGCGAAGAGCTTTTATGAAACTCAACTGAATTCTCTTCAAGAACAAAATAATGTCAGACAGTCCTTCACATCAGACACTTTCGAACCACGCGACAGCTACGAAACGGTGGTCGGTTGTGTTCAAATATGGCTGAATGCGGGAAAATTTGGGAAACAGAATATTGATATGCCATTTAGGGACAGAATTCCAATGCTTCGAAATTCTGAAGGATTAAAAACAAGAAAATTGAGAGCTTGCAAGATTGTAAGCTCGAAGTTTGAACATAAAAAAACTGACGTAAGAAAAATCGATTCCTGACTTTTATGGTAGAAAAATCAAAGATCAGAAAATCGATTCAAACAATCGATCTTTCAATTAAAAAAAAAAATCGATTTTCTAAAGAATCGAATCGGAATCGAACCTCCCTACTCTCCACCACGATGTATTTATAAAGGTGTTCCCAAAAAGCACCTCTATCTGGTTGATTTTTTGTAATCAATAGATGGAAGTTCGTCTGATCGCCGCTAGGGGCGTCATAGTCAGAACTCCGCGTACGATATGCATGTGTGCGAATGAAGTGCGTCACAGCTGATCACAGAGCTTTACCCGCGCTCGGTTTCCTCACCATTCGAGCTCGCTGAACCAATAGGAGCGCTCCCCACAGATGTTTCTACTGAGACGCACTCTAGCAGTCGCTAGAGAAAATCTTCCATCTAATGATCACACATTTCTGAGGGAACTTGCAACACCTGTATAATACACCGTTCCCACCACTAAGTTTCGCCATTGCTAACACATGTGTTTTGTATGTATTGTGCGAAATTCGTTTGCAAAAAAATGATGTATGAGTGGTTCCAGCGACAAACTGACTGCAATCAACCACCGTTTTATGGTTGTCATGTTCCAAAGTGGTCCGTCCGAGTTGACACTTTTGCAACAATGTTACAAGTTGTCCTCTACACAAAGTAGTCTAACAGAAATAAATATACCTAAAGATTTGTATGACTCGATTAAGTACCGTTAACCGGAAGTAATGTCGGACCGCAAACGGTTGAATAAGTAACGAAAACGCCATGAAATATCAAACCAACGGGCCGAGGCAAAAAACACAAATGCTACTGGACGAAAATCCGAAAACACGTACCCAACGTTTCGTCAAATAATTATTCTTCCCTTCCGACATATCAGCCGTTGGAACACGTGAACACAAACTGAGCCGCAGTTTGCATAATAAAAACACTATCTTGACTCACGAACTCAATTATCATTTTACGCGTCCACATCAAGATCGACGCATCAAACTCATCGAACAGTCAAAAGAAAACGAAATTCTCTTTCGTCGAGAATACAATTGCAGGAAGCGGAAACCAAGGACGGAAATCTCTGTTCGAAGCTTTTCTCGACGGGAACGCAACGGACTAGAAAGAAAAATCCGAACATTTCCACTGTTCACTAGGGTAATGGTCCCTATTAATGAGCCTGTACCTATTAGTGTGCCTCCACGCTTAAACAAATTGTAAAGAAGAATATCTCTAAGAAATAAAAGAAGAACTTTTTTAAATAATTTTTTTAAATAAAGTCAAAGTATTAAACTTAATGAAAAAAAATGTTTTTCTTTCATTTCTAAAGGAATTCCTTTTTTATAACTTATTTAAATGTAAGGGCACACTGATAGGTTCAGGCTCACTAATAGGGACCAATACCCTAATTCGCGTCTTCTGTCGCAAAACAACTGCAGAGCTTCTTTAGAGAAGAAGCGCAGGATCTCAACGCACCGCGTCCGAAATGATCGCTTTTCGCTTCAGACTAACTTCTAAGGAAGATAAATAAACAGCTCGAAATACTCGTAATAAAACAAATGCCGAGTCAGCCCTCGACCTCGAAATACTCTGTTTAGTCTAAGTATCGAAGCCTTGACGATCGCAGTTCCTCTTTGCACCGAGATCGAGTTCGTCGCACGAAAATACTTGTTGTCGCTTCGGCGCGCAAACATTTTGCCAGTCTTAGGCGCTGTACTCAAAATATCGCTATTTCGATCGCAGGCGAAATGTTTTGACATCCTTGATGTCTCAGAGTGTTCGCGTTGACTCAGCTTCTTCGATTCTCTTCGAGGCTTTGATGAATAATTACTGAACTCTGACGAAGAGTCGAAGAAATTTAGAGTCTTCTTCGACGATTAAAATTTGTCGAATTGCGACATTCTGCTGCATCAAAGATTTTCGAGCAATTCGTTTCACTTTCAATATTATTCCTCTTATGTATGCTCTTCTTTGTCGTTTGACTTTTCGTCTCGCAAAAAGCGCGAAGAGTGCAATGAAAGGATGATGTGCAACCCCGAACTACGCGCTCTATCGAACGAAACTTAAGCACTTTCTAACAGCAAAACCCTTTAAAGTATCGCCCGTCCGTGCACCGAATCTACAGCAATCGTGCGTGTTAATTAAGTACGAAATCGCGTCGATGCAGCAAACACGCTGGAAATAGGACCGCGAGAAAAACTGGTCGCTCTTTCATACAAAATTACCGTGAGTCCTATCAACTGAGCCGCGAGTTTGCAACATTCGCGATGGAATGTTCGACGACCTAAAATTACGAGCCGAAGAAAAAATGAGGAAAAAACGGCGGAGTATCGTGCAAACGCGAAAAAAGTGCCTGTATCCTGAGATCTTTCGATCATCGCTAAAAAAAACGACGCAAATTCGCTAGGCTTCGTTTGCTTCGTGCAAAATTGTGTTCAGCCTGACGGAAAGTCCAAAATCATTCGACGCAAACATCCGCGACGTCGAGAGGCAACACGGACGCTTCGGGATTCCGTCACGGAGACTTTAGACGTTTTCAAGTCTCGCCTTCAATATCAAAGGCTTCTCCCTGATTGCCTCTGAATTATGGTTGCCTCGCGATGGCATCGCGAATTAGGGCAAGTCGAAGGAACTCTGCGATTATCAACGCCGTCGCGTTTGTCACAGAAATGCGCGACGGTCGTTTTCTCTTGCTTGGAATGGCTGAATCCGACGTCGAAATCGTCGCTCGTCTCTCGCCATTAACAGAAACAGGTCTGCTCGTGAACTGGTTCTTGAGCTCGTCTCGTAAATACGTTCACTAGTTGGCAGTGTACCCTAAAACAAAACGACCGTGGAGCCTCTCAAATTTTTCCGTGAGGGAGAAAAGAAACGATGGCCTGCAGACATTGAGGCAAAAGAGTTTACCTGATTTTTACGTTGGAGTTGTCAATCACCTCCCCGTCGCAGTTCCAAACACTTAAATTCGAATTATAGCGACTGGTGGTGTTGATCTCGTTCTCAGACTGCATGTGCAACGTGGGTAAAGCCCGGAATGTGAATTCCCTTGCCCTATACACCTCCACGAACGGCAGATCGTACTTTGAAAAGAGTACAAAGAATATTAATTTACTTCCGAAATCTTCGCCATCGCGATAAGATTCTGTTTATTTTTCCTGCGCGTTCTGTTTCTGAATCAGTGGATTCTATCCTCATATAAAATTTCACACATTATTGCTACAAGTTTTGAGAGTTTACACCATTCTACGCACACTATGAATTCACTTTTATGTATTCCTAAATCCAGAGACGATTGCAGCATAATTTACACGTACCACGTTCTTTTCTTTACTGGAAAGCCTCAGCAGTATCCTAATATTATTCAGCAGCGAGGTATGTCGAACTAAAATAATATCAACGCAGCCGTCTCCTACATGACAGTGCGGACTGAAGCCCATCGGACTCCTGGAGCAAGCGCAGGCAAGATTAGCACCACTCACCATGAAGAATTTCCCTCTGACTGTCACCCATCCTAAAACAGATGCATAAATATTAGGGAAGAAACTCGAGGAAACAGGAGATAATAAATTGAAAGCGGAATCTTTAACTCACTGGAAATTTCTTTGTCCGGCACGCTGTTGTGCATATGTTGCAAGCACCTTGAGCAATTCTTGATGCATCTTGTGCTTGTGGCAGGGTGACAAGGGTCAGAAAGCAGTCGTATTTCACCTTCGTAACCCTTGTTCGCAACGATCTTCTTGAATCCTGCCCAGAAGCACGATAAACGCTTATTATCTTCAATGATTGAGCAGTTTAACGCTTTATCTAACGGTGCCTCAGTGTAAAAACCTATTCTTCCATCGAAGAAACTATTATTCAAGGACGTATATACTGCATTGATGTCTCAGTATTCAATGCGACATTGTCTCTGTATTGTTTCTATATACAGCCGATCAGAACTTCTTTATCAAAGCTTCAAAGATTATATACTATATTTCAAAGCACCGTAGAACCAAAGCAAGACTGTTAGACTGTCAACAGACGATTGAAAGAACGCTCTGCTTGTAAACTTACCAGAGTATTCATACCTCTGCGGTCCCATCCATCTAAACTTCTCGCTGTCTCTTATCACATCTCCTAGGTATCCATAGCTCAAGGCACTGGCGTATAACCTGAGCAACGTTTGATCGCTATGCACAGAGGAGATATCAAGCCCAGTGCTGTCCCCGAAAATGATATGTATCGCCGCGGTCTCCACGTCCGTCGTCCCGTGAAGACTATAAGCTACTGTGTCTGTGCTTCCACTGGGTATTACACCAATTGGTAATTGCGGAGTCGGTAGAACAACGTCCGGATCATGGGGATTGATCTGCTGGTCCTTCGACGTCCTCAGGACGAGTCCATTGATAACTTCTGCCAAGGTTCCGTCTCCGCCGATGCAGACTATTGCCTTCAATAAATATAAACGGCAATGTTAGTTTATAGTTTATTAGTTTATTAGTGAAATGTGATCAAATGTGATTGGCGATAGGGGAATTTGGAGGAGGTCCTGCGGGATTCACCGAACATAATTTCATGAAAGTTACTATGCTCAATTGTTTATAGAGTTATTTAGAATTTATAAATATAATATGTACATAAGTAGCTTCGAGTAATTTTTACTTTTGTATTTTTCTTTCTGAGTTTGGATAAAATAAAAATATATGTGGATACAGTGGATCAGTTTTTGATATCAGGGAATAAAGGAAGCCAACGTGGAATTATCTGAGGATCAAATTCCCTAGATTCTGGATCCTCAAATTATCTGTGTCCGATATCTAAACTTCCCAAAGAATTTCATAATCCTAAAATCTGGGTCTATGCTTTAGTTTTTGTTTCTAAACCGCGGATTTTTATGCATTTATGGCAATTTTAAAAAAATACAAAAATCTAGAAAACTGTTGACAAATGCCAAAATATAAAGGATATGAAAAATACAATACAAGTTACCATATTTAGAAGACAAGATACGTTGTTAGTAAAGTTCCAAGTCTTGATTTTTCTTTCTGAAAATGTTATTTGGCATAGAAATCCACAGTCTACGCGTCGCAAACGTCGATAACAAAAAGTATCTCACATGAAAATCGCTGAGATCAGCAGTCATGATTGTATCGCGAGCGTGACCAATCCTCTCCGTGACCAACATCTTCGTTTCAATGCCAGCGATGGTCATCAAGGGTTGCACGTCCTTCTCCCATATCTTCAATCCCTTCTTCTTCCCTCCGAAAGGGTTGACGAACAATAATATTTTCCTGGGTCGATGAGTCAGGCCTGCAAAAGCAAAAACACCGAACGTCAACTCCTCGAGTTTCTGGGTCAAGGTCAACGGTTTCACGGGAGATGCCATTGCAAGATTGCTTCTTTTTTTCCCTCCCCGCAGAAGCACGGAGCCAGTGACTGTGAACCAAGATCAATACTACAGTCAGTCGAGGAGGGTGGGTTCGCGGGAGATCGCGTTACATCCACGGATGGAGAACCACCCCTTTGTTTTCCCATTCGACACTGTTTCCCCGCAATTGATTGGGTGTTTGCCTTGACAGGCACTTGGAAAAATTAGACATTGATTAACAAGCGGCGCGAGGCTCTAGGACTCTAGGTCATCCGCGGTGTCTCTTTCTGGAGCAATTAGAGAATTTATGGAGCAATTAGAATTCCTTTGGTTCGCGGAATTTTAGTCGAGTTTTGTGGCTTGTGGGATTCCAAGGGAATATTTTAGATTTTTAAGCATTTTGATCAGTGAATTTATGGCGGTGCTAGCTGCTTTTAATGGGAAGTTGAAGGCAGATTCTATGGTTGTTTGGCCTTTTGATGGATTTACGATAAGGGTGCCGAGTGAAAGGAGACTGTCATTGTGTTTACGCTAGTTGAAAGGACTGTGCTTCTAACGATGATTATACCGACTCGACGCTACCGAACCGTTAACTGCTTCATGAGTAATAGTTAAAGTTTATAGACACGGAAAAGTTTGGATGTCGCAAACAACTCGACGTTGCGATGCTTCAGTAATTGATACATACTTATTTTTTATTTCTCCTCTTCAAAATTTGATTTATTAGAATTTTAATTATTAGCGCATTGTTAGAACGTAGATATTAACACTACAGTTTTTTTTAATATTGTCACTTGTCACTTACTTAATTTACTAATTTATTCCAACTTGAATTATTAACAATGTGGTGAATGAAATTTTTACAGAATATCAAGAAGCAATGAACAGTTATTTAATAAAATAAAATGTGGGATTGGATCCAATAAACCCGAAGAGAACAGCAGGGTTTAAATAAATAAAATGTACGATTGTAATCATTCAAATTCCTCCTTAGATTATTTAAAAATCAGTATAATTATGTATAATATCAGGAAATTATTGAACTTTGTGAAACTATAATGTGAAACTTTGTGAAGACAAAATTCCTAAACATTCCCAAAGGATTCTAAAAATTTCGAAAAACTCAAACTACAGTTCTAAATACCAAAAAATAACCAGAAATCTTCCTCAAAATTGAAAACAATTTCAGAAAAATTCAAAGCATTTTCCTGACACATATTTTAAGAACTGCCAAACTTTTAAACAAACTCAGCAAAGTTACAACCGAATGATGAGCCAAGAAAATCCTATTTCGTCAGTTTCCTGCGGGCTTTTCCCATCGATCGCGAATGAAAACTTTCTATTCGATTCGCTTGCCATACTGACCCAGAGTGAAAGTGCGCAGATTTTCCTGGTAGAGAAAATCCGGCGCTCGATCTGCCTCTGGCTTATGACAATTCTCTATTTATGGGAGACCATGGAAAAAATTAAGAGAACACGGGGGAAGCCTCTAGTCTTTTTTCTAAGGAGCGTTGCTCTTTTCTTCGAGTTCAACGAATGCAAGAAATCTTATCGGACAGCACCGAAGCGTGACGCAACGCTGCCTTTTCAACCGCAATAACCTCGGACACGTTTCCAGAGTGTATCGAACACGAGCAAATTGACAGCGTTCTGATGATAGGCCCTTCGGCGTCCTCGGCGCAACAATAAAGGCGGAAAGTTTCGAGTATCGACCGTGACCTTGACGCGAACCGTTTAGGAACTCTTTGATCGACGGAACCGGTTATACCGTTGATGATTTTCGCAAATGGGAGAATTATTATTTGCTGAGGAAATTACGGATGCAGACTGTCATTCGCGCAGTGTCATGGTTAATTGCTTTCTGTGAGGCTAGTAAGTAGCTGTGAAACGAGTTTTTCCTCGGCCGGTTTGCCTTCAGAGGAAAACTCGCGCGTGAAAACTTCTGCTTTAAACAGAAATTCTGCTTCCTTTCCGATTCAAAAGTTTTTTAACAGATGTTATGACATTTGTAACTGACTAAATGATGGCATAATTTAGAGAACGTCTGTCATACTCAGAAAGGTTAAAATTTGGAAGTTGAAATTCCTAAAGAATACAATGATGAATATTTAATTAATATACAGTAGAAGAACTTCGATTATCCTACTTATAATTACCCTCAATTTTGAATAACCAGTCTTTTTACATATTATATACTTGATATACTATTTAAGTAAAGTTATGCAGTAGGATTTTAAATAAATGTTGAACTACGAATCAATAATAATCTACTTATTATTAGCATCTATCATTCTCAAAAGATAAAAATTTCCAAGTTAAATTTCCGGGTTCAAATTTTTAAATTAAAATTCCAATTCATTTTTAACGCAGAGTTATACAGAAAATTTTAAAAACTTCGATTTCCATAACAGTTCCATAAGACTTCTAAAAGAAGTTCCATAAGGCCTCCAAAGGTTTCCAAAAATTGACAAGGATTTCCAAATGCTTTCAAACTCGTCTCAAAAATCTGAAAATCGTTCCAAAGATCTAAAATTTGCCTCAAAGCTCTAATAATCACCTCAAAAAGATCTGAAAATCGCTACACAGATTTAATAATCGTCTCAAAGATCTAAAAATCGCCCCAAAGATTTGAAAATCACCCCAAAGTTCTAAAAATCGCTCCGAACAGATCTAATAATCGCCCCAAGGATCTGAAAATCGACGCAAAAATCTAAAAATCACCCCAGAAAGATTTAAAAATCACCCCAAAAATCTGAAAATCGCCTCAGAGATCTGAAAATCGCCCCAAAGATCTGACAGTCGACTCAAAAATCTAAAAATCGCCCCAGAAAGATTTAAAAATCTCCCCAAAAATCTGAAAATCGCCTCAGAGATCTGAAAATTGCCTTAAAGATCTGAAAATCGCCCCAAAGATCTGACAATCGACTCACAAATCTAAAAATCGCCCCAGAAAGATTTAAAAATCACCCCAAAAATCTGAAAATCGCCTCAGAGATCTGAAAATCGCCTTAAAGATCTGAAAATCGCCCCAAAGTTCTAAAAATTGCTTCAAAAAGATTTAAAAATCGCCCCAAAGATCTGAAAATCGCCTTAAAAAGATCTGAAAATCACCTCAAAGATCTAAAAATCGCCCTTAAGGATCTAAAAATCGCCCCAAAAAGATCCAAAAGTTGCCCCGAAGATCTAAAAATCGTCTCAGAGATCATAAAATCGCCCCAAAGATCTGAAAATCGCCCCAAAGTTCTAAAAATCGCCTCAAGGATCTGAAAATTGACTCAAAGATCTGAGAATCGCCCCAAAGATCTAAAAATCGTCTCAAATTCCACTCACGGTTTCAATTTGGCCCCTAACCGAAAATTATCAAGGACCATCGCCGTCTAATTGTCGGGGTCGGGGTTCGAGTCCCGAAGGGCTCGGAACGTACGCGAAAGCGAGGCGTCAAAGTGCACTAGACCGAAATAACACCTTATTTGGGCGTAGCGTGGGGTGCACACGTGCACGAGTGGCACTCAAGGGCCTTTTCCAACCGCGGCGAACCTTTTCCGTCGACGATGACGCAAAGCTTGCTCTCAGGTGCAGAAATTCATGACCAGAATTCCGCGAGTCGAGCTTCCCAGCTCCCGCTGCGAGACTCCGATCGATACAGCGTGTAAATTCGAGCCTCGAGCGCCTAATCGCGAGGAAGCTTTCCGCTCCTGTGTTACGTTACTCGAACGTTACGCTATTTCACGATCATTATGTTCTTTGCCCTGATATTCGAGAATTTTATCGGTGATTTTATCGAAGATCCGAAAAATACTGTTGCGCATGCGAGATTTTTTTCTGATACCTCGTTTTGCTAAAAATAGAGGAATTCCAATGTTCAATGATGCTTTGAAATGTAAATGTTTGCGTACCTTGCGGTAGGAAATTCGTTTACTCTTTTTTTATGAACCGAAGAAAACTTCGAGATACCCAATGAAATGGAATTTTTTAATGGTAAAGAAGAGAGTAAAGAGTGCTGAACGCAGTATAGATTTTGTATAGTCAGCGTTTTGTTGTATAGTTTTATTAATTCACGTTGCACCTGAGTCGAGCGAACAGCCGCTGAGAACGGAGCGACTGTAAACGAGTAAAGCCGTAACGAGGTTTCTTTGTTTTCCCTGCTCGTTTTTTACCGGAATATTAAAACGTATTTGAGTCGAGCAGCCTTGATTCGTAACGAACGACCCAGTTCCAGTGTTTCAGCGTGCGCAATGATTAGTCCTTTTTAGTCGTTCGCGAGACATGGTAGACTGTTGATAAGCGCGAGGATTGTGAAATTGACAGAGGCTTTGCGAAGCTCTAGCAAGGCTCTGGCATTGTTATGCTGAACAATGTTTTTATGAAAAAAGGCGCGAAAGGTGCAAAACTCAGAAAAATAATGATGCTTAATTATCCCTGCAGTGGTTTTCAGGTCTTTCTTGAGCAATTAAGATATTTTATATCCTTCAGCAATTATTTTGTTTTTGGAAAAAATATGAGAAGTTTACTATGTTAATATTTAAGTTTCATATTCGTTGAAGTAATATTAAAACTTCCATTTGTAACACATTTTTAATACTGCTACGTTACTTTTAAAAGTTTGAATTTATAGGAACAATAATTGTTATAACTAGACAGTGGATCTTTATGCAAAATAAAATTTTTGCAAGCACAAATAACGAATTTAAATTTGAATAATAGTATGCTTAATTTCTTAAACATTTGAACTTGAATTATATTTTTGGTTTTTTGTATATTTAGGAATATGATAACAGTCATGTAGATTTTTTGCATACTTGGCATTGTCATAAATGCATAAAATCCGCTGTCTAGTTATAACATAATTATTGAGACACAAGGTAATATTTTGATATTTAGAACATTGAATAGCAATAATCTATAGTAACATTAATTTTTTTTACACTTTCTTTAAAATTGAAACTTTTATTGATCGAAATAAAATATGTGATTGGTTAAAAAAAGAACCGAAGCCAGGGTTAATAATACAATAATAATAAAAATCGTACCGTTTAAAATTTTTAAAGGGAACATAACAGGACTAATTCTGTTCATCAGTTTCACATTTTCTAATGAAAAATTCTGCTACCTCGAATTTAAGTTTCTGATAATTTGAGAATCGAGAGAAAAGTTACTTTTATGACTGATAAAGGGCAAAATTGAATAAGATTTACATACATATTGACTGCTATTTCGATAAAATGTGTCACGAGGTATCAGATAACAAAGTTCCGTCGCATTCGCGTGCAACACAATTTAAAGGATTTGTTTATGCGTCGCATAATCGGGATGCAGCAAACGAATGAGACAAAGTGCACACTTCGTTACGCAGTTACTGTGCTCGACACAATGAGCCACGCGACGCGTAACAATTCTGGGAATAATGGTAAATGCACCGACGATTTCCTTCTTTATCTCATTAAATCTAAGATAAACGTTTATCCGTAAAAAAAAATCAAGGATCTCTGAGAAAAATGCGAACTCAACTTCTTTTCCGGAAAATGCAATTTTCTTCAAACATTTTCTGCTTGGAAGAAATCCTGGCTTCGAGAAAAAGAAGCGAATAGAATAATTTACCTTCCAGGAAGAGAAAGAAAAATGAGTATTCAGAATTGTGCTGTAAATCTTCCTTCAATCTTAAATCCATTCATTTCAACTTTAAACCTAAGAGTACTGAAAAAGCAATCTTTCTGGACAAAATTTATTAAAATTTGTGGAATTCACTGATTTTAATCCACAGCAAGGAAATAAACAAAATTCACATGACTAATTAAAATTAATGAAGTCGTAAATGTTTCACGATCAAAATCACTTAAAATTTCTTCCCCAAATTTCTTACTGACACGAAAGTTAAGCTTGCATTCCCCTTTTTCCACCACCTTCGTGAATTTTCTTTACTAAAAATCAAGGTGCCATTTTTCTTGGCTCTAACTTTAACAAATTCTTTCACGGAACAACGCAATAATTCTAAAAGATCAAAGAGTGCCCAAGTTTCTTTTCTTTACTTTCTCCCTTTCTTTCATCGCCAATAAAGACGAGAACAATCGATGAGATTGATCGATCACTCGAGGCACAGGCCGTTCTTATAACCGGAGACTTTAACGATCGTCGCACCGTCAATTATTCAACCTACAGCCACTCTTCCGTCATAAATAGGAATGAAAATAATAGCTCGTGTGTGCGTATACTTCGGATTTGACTTTCACCTACTTTTCCCCTTATCTCGTGCATTTACGCGATATTTTTAGAACCGGGTTTTACTTTGTTTCTTCGGCATTGATTCGCGAGGCAACAGAGGAAATAGAAACCGTGGGAGCCAATGTTCTCGGAACGCAATTTCATTTTGTCGAGTGCGAAAGATCGCGGGTGGACGTCGAGAGGAATTGAATGTCACTTTTGCGTCGCTGCGATGGACATTTTCTCGATATTTTGCGTAGTTTCCTTTTTGTTAGAACGAAGAAAAATGTTTTTGACTCCGAGGAAAACGAATTCATTAATATATTAATTGCGTGAAGACGGGGAAAAAAAATCGTATTATAAGTTCACTGGAAAATTCTTTTAGAAAAAAATACTGATCCTTGAGTTTCTTTGTAATAGGAAATAGGACTATGAAAATTTATTCGGAGACTCGAATGCCTTGGCATCTTTAAGTCTAATTCCGTGAACTCCTTGATATACTTTCCAGCAATTGCAAAGGTTTTACTCATTCTGCCAAAGTACATACGTGCAATATATTTGCCAAGGTCTGATTGCAGTTCGCAAAGTAGTAGCGATCAATGTCGAGTCAGCGTTAAGCCGCGTCTCCACGGGAAACGAACAGACTTCGATCACGCGAAGAAAGCGATGTTCAATAAAAAAAAAAAAAAAAAAGAAGCTTATGTAAAACTTGGCAATTGTTCTTTGAACTGTTAACAGAAATGCGAGCCGTCGCACACGATTGTCGAGGAAAACGTGACTTGTCATAAAAGCGGTCTACGTCAACTCGCTAATAATAAACAAGTGGTGACATAATTTTAATAACATGCGGATAACATGTTTACAAAGCTGTATTTATCATCCATAGCTCTGCATCATTTGCTTTACCATGTTCCACAATGATAAAAAATTTACGATTCAAAGATTTCGAAGACTTTAAAATGAAATAAATTCGAAAACCGATCAATTTTTACAATTTTATTTTTTAAGAAACTATCGCATGCAGTGATTTACCATTTTTACCATCGCAACTATTTTATAGTCTCATAATACTCACAAATTTTCATTCCCAGAAAAAGATTTTATGGATTTTAAATCAACACCGTATCTATAATACATTTTCCTAGGTTCCACGATCTAATTTTTCTTTTACACTGAAATTTCAAATTTCTTTTATGCAGTAATTTTTTAATATTATCTAAAGTCGAATAATTATGATAAAAAATTCGAAGTTCTAAAAAAAAATTGAGAAAAGTGAGTTAATATTTGGATTAATTTTCCCAGGGAAATGAATATGAGAAACGGAAAAACGTACAGGGGAAGAAAATTCTACTCACCCATGAGGTAATTTCGGATCGTTTTTACCCAAGAGGCCACTTGTCTGGGATCCGTGTGGCTCATTGTTACGCTGTGATGACTCCATTTGTTCTTCAACCCTCGCACGGCGTAGTGCAAAATGAAATTCGTCGGGCAAACGGTGGGCGACGTCGGGGATGTTGGAGGTTGTTTCTCCTTGACGGTAACCCCTGGTATCCAATCATCCCCGTAGCGAACGGCCAGGACGTCCGTCATGGGCAGCGTCCATCTTGCTGGAAATAAATATTTTTTGTGTTAAAGAATTTCATCACCGAAGCAGAATTTTCATTTATAAAAAAAAAAAAAGAATTTTTGAACGTTGTTAATGAATAAAAATTACTTTCTTTCATTACTCAAATTATTTTCTTTAATCTACTATGTGATAAATGGTTTGGCTGTTCTCTTCGGGTTTATTTGACCCACTCCTACAATTTATTTAATTAAATAACCGTTTCAATTGTGAGTATAATATAAAAAAGTCCTCTCGCCGCTACCCCAGCCGTATCAAGTTACGCGGCGAAGATCAAATCGGCCAAACGTAGTACCTGACTCGAAATAAGGATGCTCCCGGTTCCAATACCCCACCGTATTTCGAGTCAAAACTGTACCTGACTCGAAATAAGGATGTTCCCGGTCCCAATACCCCACCGTATTTCGAGTCAAAACTGTACCTGACTCAAAATAAGGATGCTCCCGGTCTCAATACCCCACCGTATTTCAAGTCAAAACTGTATATATACAGGGTGGGGCAATAACTATTAGCACCTCAGATATCTCGGAAATTATAAGTTTCACAGAAATATTTGCTGAAATAAAGTTGCACAGTACGAAGGGGGCCATCCGGTGGCGATAATAGTTTTTTTTGCAGGTGGAGGTACTTCGGACATTTGAAGGTCACGTCCATTTTTTTTAATAGATCGGTATGTTTTTGCTTCCGTATCATGATAAAAGATCTTTAAACGAGTTCAACGACCTATTACATAAGGTCATTGAAGGTCATAGAAAGTAGAGAAAGGCGATAATACTTACGGTTTTGGTAGTAAATGAATCGCCTTTCTCTACTTTCTATGACCTTCAATGACCTTATGTAATAGGTCGTTGAACTCGTTTTAAGATCCTCTATCATGATACGGAAGCAAAAACATACCGATCCATTTAAAAAAATGGAGGTCACCTTCAAATGTCCGAAGTACCTCCACCTGCAAAAAAACTATTATCGCCACCGGATGGCCCCCTTCGTACTGTGCAATTTTATTTCAACAAATATTTTTGTGAAATTTATAATTTCCGAGATATCTGAGGTGCTAATAGTTATTGCCCCACCCTGTATTTTATTATGTAAAAAAAGGATTATACTATATTTTTTACTTTTCTTGAAAGGGTCAATCATTGTATAGGGGGGTCAACAACTGTATACTTTACCCTACGTGTAAATTTTGCCTGCGTAGCTTTATATATGTATATTATACGTCCTTTCATTTTATACACTAACGGAAATTCTTTCCCTTAAAATAAATAAACAAGTAAAGCTTCTCTCCTCCGAATTTTCTTCCGGCGCGCGTTCCTCGACCTTTACGTCACTCTTCCTTCGACATCGACTGCGCTTTCAGAGACCCTTTCGCGGCTCACGCTTCACTTATCAATTCTCTTCTTCTATTTTCTCTCCGGCCGATGCTCGTTACCTTTTTCCAAGGTCGAGTCCCCGTTTCATGGTTCGCCGCTTCAAAGTTCACGCTCGACAATGCTTCGCGTGTATCCGAGCGTTTCTATAACGAGTCGAGAGGTTCCGATGCTGGACGAAAGAAGCGCACAATAATCGATGTCGTCGGACGTGGAAACAAAAAAACAAGGTTTGGGTTTATGGTTCGCAGATTCTCAGACAGCTGTCGTTTAATATTGCAGCGGGGGCGAAGGGAGGAGAAGCTGCAGTCGACCCGTCTAATCCTTTTGAATAATTGAACCCGCCTCTTGGAACCATTCTTCGAAACGTTTTAAATATGATCGAGGTCCGGTGATTGACGTTTCTATTCATGGATAGAGACACGAGGCGGAAAATGCAAAATTGTACCAAGATTCATTAATATTAATTGGTTCGTTTTTTTTTATCATATATCGGGAGAGAGACGAGAGATCGTTGGATCGCTGAATGATACGGGGAATCGAGATGTCACGCCTTTTCTGAAGGAGAAACTGCGAGATTATCGACGCTGATAAGGCGGACGGCAAAGCGAACCAGACTTCATTGAGATAATCCAGGAAAGTGATAAGTAATCTGCACTCGACGGTGTTTCTGCAGAGTATCGAGACTTCCATTTTATTGGGGACGTTAATTAGTGTAAACAGATCCTTTTTTTTTTGTGCTTCGGAAGATGATAATGTTTACTTCTGATGTCTAGAGAGCGACTGGCTTGAATGTTTATTTAGGTCCGAGATTGTTTGCAGTGATTTAGAAACTGTGGAGGTTGTGATTGATGACTATTGACCTAATTTTGAGAGCGATTTTAGTTTTATGTTGCTGTGTCTTTAAAATTTTTTGGAGAGTATTTTAGAATTTTTGTAATTTAGTAGATGGAATTTTAGATGCTTCTATTTTTCAGAATGTATATTATTTTTCTGCAATGTGTTTTTATGATTTGTTAATGCAAACAATTGTCTATTTTAATATACATTTCAGATTTTGCTGGACATTATTTTTTGTAATAAAATATACAATTTCTCTACAAATTTTTATAAATTATAAATTTCCTAAAATTCAATGACGAACAAAAGAAAGTTTAAAAATATTAGTACATAGAAGTGAGTAAACTGCGGATTTTTATGCACAATTAAATTTTTACAGGCACAAACCAAGGTTTAAAGTTTGAATAACAGTGTCAAATATTTTCTAAATATTGTAATAAATAAACAGTAAATTTTTATGACAAATCAAACTTTTACAAACACAAATAAGATATTTCAACTTAAATAACAGCGTACTTTATTTTTTAAATCAGTATTATATTTTTAATATACTCAATGTTTTAATAATTGTCAACAAATTCGAAGATATATGTATAATTAAAATTGTCATAAAAGCATAAAAATCCGCAGTTCAGATAAGAGTATTAAATCATTTGTACACTGAAATATGATATCGTGTTGATAATATTAATTTATTGTTGAATATATTCTAATTATATAAACACAAATAGTATTTTATTTACACATATACTATCATTTAAATGTTAAACTTTCATTTATCCGCCTCTGCATATGGTTATTTAAATTTCCTAAAATATATTACTTTTTCAAATCTTGTAAACTTAGTATTCTAAATCAGTATATTTTTCTATTATCTTGCATTCAAAATTCAAGCTTCAAAATACACCAACATCTCGACTAAAAATTGAAGCGTGATTTAATAACGAGAAAAAAGTTATTCAAAAACAAAAGAAAAAAATTTTTTATGAAGAATCTCAACTTTAATATTGAGCCTCTTAATCAATTTTCTACTGCATCCCCAATCACAGCATAATTAAGCAAATAATTTAATTTATTCTAAAATATGTGTACATTTCCTAAAATATTCGTCTTCAACAATGCATCAAACTCTACACTACTTTTTCCCTTTTTCCTCCGGCACTCAAACAGTGTCAACTACATCGCCAATATTTTCACAGCTTCCCCAACTCTTCAATCTACTCCAAAACCATCGCCGCAGCGTCCAGAGCGAAAGCAACAAACCGGAAGCGAAGTTGCCTCAAAACGAAAGCAAATCGGAAGCCAAGGTGCCCCCCAACTGCGGACCGAAGAGGCACACGCTCGACTGAACTTGAAATCACCAGATAAGGTTATTATGTAACTGATAACGAATCGGTGCGCTCGTACTCGTGCCGCGTATTAATATCGTCTCTCTGTGCGAACGAGTTCGCGAACGCAAACAAAGCGACGTTATCCGCATTATTTAAAAGCCGAGTGGCTGGAAACGTGTTTCGAGATTGCCGGAAACTCCTGCCGAAAGATTAAGCAATCTTGTCGCGAAACTGAATCGAAATTTGCGAAACTGACCACAGGGGCAGTGATTTTGAGATCGCGTGTCACGAACACGTAGCCACACTTCACGCACTTTCGTTACGCGTGACTGAAATCGTGAATGATGGTGATGAAGAGGCGAAGGGAGTTCCTTCTGCATCGCGAGCTTTTATTCCGGGTTCATTGCTCAGAAGTCGTAAAAATTATTCAGGTTTTTGAATGGTAGAACCTTGATTAAGTTACTGAATATTTAGAATTTGTAATATAAAATTCTAATTTTTGGAAGGTAATTATTAAATCATGGTTCAAGCTTTACTGAAAATTCTGTTGAAAACCTTGATTAACCTACTTATTATTTGCAATACAAAATTCAGATTTTTGGAAGACAATTTTTAAATTCATGGTTTAAGTTTTCGTTCATATTCTATCATATTCTTGTACCTGGAGCAATAAATATAGTATTTCAAATCCTCGATAACAAACCTCAAGGATAATTTATATTAACTCTTTATTAGTTGACACTCGTAATAATAATTATGTTCCAAACATTGGAATGAATATTATTAAAATATTAAAGTAAAAAAAAAGAGAAAAATTGAGGTAATTTTCAATAACTCCAAATCTCCTAAATCATTTCTTGATCTTCTTTGATTAATAGTTAGATATTTTATCTTCTTATCAACTACTTCAAATAATGAATTATATGTCTGCAGCCTGGGAAAATGATAAAACAAGTGGTTAAAAAAGAACTAAAAAGTTCCTAGAGCTCTAAAATTGAATACTTAAACATTTTTTTTTTCATTTGCACTTTTTCCCCATCCGATTTTTTTGCGACTAAAATTTGCAAGTGATAATAAAATTCGTCAGAGGTATTTATCGCCCACTACGACGAACAAGGGAACCGAACACCATTCGCGCGCTATTTTATTTGACTCCCCGAAACTTTTCAATGATACTGACGACGGTTGTTAGTCATTTATTATCGCGGACGCTCGCGAATATAAATCGATGCTAAAAATATTGCGCGCACATGGCCAAGAGGACCGGACTATTCCCCGAAGTGTAGTCGACTGCATTCGCTTGGCTCTTGAGATTGGATCTAGTTTCCTCATTCGGATTGAAATGGAACGAGTGCTTTGGGCTTGAATCGTTGCAAAGGGATTTGTCTCAGAGAGGATTGGGGAGAAACCGCTGGTTTTAGGGGGTTGGGGGTTGTTGTTGGGGCCTCTTTTGAGGGATTCAATTACCGGGAAAACGAATCGCTTCGGATTTTATTCGCGTCAGGTTTTATTCTAATTCTTGGTGTTTCTTTTTCTCTGACAATAAACGTTTTTCGTGTTTGGATCTCTTAATAAATTAATTGAATACGGTGAATTTAGAGAATTTGGAGAACTTGGACAGCTTAGAGAACTTGGTAAAGAATTTGGAGAACTTGGCAGAGAATTTGGAGAACTTTAGAGAACTTTAGAGAACTTGACGGAGAACTTGGCAGAGAACTTGGCAGAGAATTTGGAGAACTTCACAGAGAACTTCAGTGAACTTTAGAAAACTTGACAGGGAACTTGGCAGAGAATTTGGAGAACTTGACAGAGAACTTTAGAGAACTTGACATAGAATTTGGAGAACTTGGGAGAGAACTTTAGAGAACTTGACAGGGAACTTTAGAGAACTTGACAGAGAACTTTAGAGATCTTGACAGATAAGTTTAAAGAACTTGGCAGAGAATTTGGAGAACTTGACAGAGAACTTTAGAGAACTTGACAGAGAAGTTGGAAAATTTGGAGAACTTCGCAGAGAAGTTTGAGAACTTGACAGAGAATTTGGAGAACTTGGGAGAGAACTTTAGAGTACTTGACAGGGAACTTTAGAGAACTTGACAGAAAACTTTAGAGATCTTGACAGAGAAGTTTAAAGAACTTGGCAGAGAATTTGGAGAACTTGACAGAGAACTTTAGATAACCTGACAGAGAACATTAGAGAACTTGACAGAGAACTTGACAGAGAAGTTGGAAAATTTGGAGAACTTCGCAGAGAAGTTTGAGAACTTGACAGAGAATTTGGAGAACTTGGGAGAGATCTTTAAAGAACTTGGCAGAGAACTTTAGAGAACTTGGCAGAGAATCTGGAGAACATGACAGAGAATTTGGAGAATTCTGGGAAGTTAGAGAATTAAGAGTTTAGAGTCTATAAAAAATTGATATGCGCATCTATTTTTCCTGCTCCCCAATAAATACAAAATGAAATAAAAATTGAAAGCTTCAAAAGCTAAAAATATTCTACTACTAACGTTACAAGTTTGTTGTAAACCGAGTTTAAAAATGATTTTATCAGTAATATTTATCAAAGACTGATATGCATTGTAAATACTTTTTTTTACAATACTATTCTTCATATTCTCCATACTCTTCGCAATAATAAAGGAATAATAAAGCGAGTTCAAATGGAAGAAACCCATTTGGTAAAAGGGTGCTCGATTAAGAGAAGCTCTTTCATTTCCCAGTATTCAATCTTCCACTTTCCACCCCCGACTAACCGTTCCAATTCTGAATGAAAGATAGGATCAAAGCTTCTTCCGTCCCCTCGAGGGAACAGTATCACTAACAGTGGAAGAAAATTCTTTCGCCCCTCGAGATTCGATTACACTTATCTTCCCATTTCCTCGCGACCTGCGAATTTTCTTACCGCTTATCTACTTGCGTTTCGGTCAAGGTTAGCGATGCCGGAGGGGAGTGTCGCAATCTCTGCAAACTGCAACTGACCGCAAAAGGACAGAGTTCTCGATACCTGATGATTACATTGCGTGATACGAACATTATATGTTACTGTAAACTTCCTATCACCATACGGATTCTGCGTAAAAGTGGGTTTTACTGGGAATGAAGTATTTCCAAGAAATTGCAGAGAATTATTGAAAATAATCATTTGAGAAAGAAATTGAAACTTGTGTTCGGATATTTTAGAGGCTTGAATAAATGAATAATTGTTTGAAAAATAAAATGTTTGAAAATTAAAATTGTAAGAATAATAATGATACAAAGTCTGAAAAAATGGAACTTTTGACTCTCCTTATAAAGTATTACAAGGTTGTACAATTAAATTCTTGGAGAAGTAAGATTTAACCTACATTGCCATAAAAATAACCGAGAGAATAATAGTGATGTTAAATTTAAAGAAACTGAACTCTCTTATTTTATTTTTGCAAAGTACTGAAGGTTATAATTAAATTCTTGGAGGACTAAAACTTAAGCTACATTTTTACGAGAGAAAACGAGGACAGTCACGATATCAAGCTCAAATAATTGAATTTTCTCTTTATTTCTAATCATTTGAAAAGTTTAATTTCATACTGCAGTTCGCAAACATGAAGGAAACAAAGTGAAACCTCGATTGTCGTAATTTATAGAAAGACAAAAGTGCTTCGATAACAGAATGATAACTTTTATCGCGTAAGAGCTTCATGTATAATGCATACATTTTTTTTAAGTGCAACAGTACAAATGAACGAAGAAAGTTCACGTTACGTAAAAGTTGATAGGTTTTTTTTTTAATAAAACAATGTTCTGTTAACACAGTCTTTCAATAATGTAGTATCAAAGACTTTCTACGTTTCTTTTATTTTTGTTGATGATTTTCCAACTGGTTCCAGATTTATGTAGATAAGAATTGTAACCACAGATTTTCTTCCACGCAGATTAATTTCAATAGAAAATAAGTAAACGCTGATTGTAAGTTAATTATGAGTGTATTTCAACTTCAATTTCTTAAGTGCTTGAATATGTTTTAGTATAAAACTTCACTTTTCCAAAAAACTTTTCTCAGCATTCAGTCAGTGACTCAAACTAAGTAACAATTGTTCAATTTTTCAACACCTTCGCAATAAACAAACATATCACAAAAAATGTTAACTACTTTATATTTACTTCCGACACACAAAATTTAAAGTTCTACTTCATCGAGCCTCCGTATATTTGCCACCGACAAGAAGCCCAGAAAACTAACTAAACAAGCACAAGTGTCACACCTGGAAACATGACATTAGTAAACGGAATCCCCACTCTTCAATCCCAAACAGAACCTCATTCCCCGAAAAATTCCTCCACCAAACTGTCAATCCCCAATACAAACACCGTCGCGTCGATAATTCGTCACTGACGCAATTCCATGGAAAAAAAAAGAAAAAAAAGAGAAAAAAAAACTGGCACTCCCGATCGAGATCACGCATCGAAGTTGTAAAACGCGCGAAAGCGCATTATCTGCAACAGTTATTGACGTCGCGATTCGTCACGCGGAGGGGCGAGGAATTTCGTAACACGAAGCACAGATCGGACGATATCAAAACGCGTTCCAATCCGCGTCACCGCGCACGCGAGTTTCGCGATTTTTTTTGTCGCGCGCTTCTGCGCAGAGAGACAAGAGAGAGACATGGTTCGCGAATTTTAGGGTCACGTTCCAGAAGGACGAAGCCTCCCCGCTTCGAGCCATTGTCCCGATGCGTTTGTGGGTCACAGTTGCATTCGCCGATATCCCGTAGAAGGCCGATTGCATCGCGACGCGTGGGCGGAGATGCAAATTTGGAGGAACACGCGGAGGCGGGTCACTTTTTTACACAGTGTCTTGCGTTTCGCATTTCATGATCGCGAATCTGTACATGTAGTATTTTTTATATTTTTATGTACGGGATGAACGACGAAACGTGATCAGATTGCGGATTTTTATGCAAAATAAAATGTTTAGGAACGTATATAATGAACTGAAACTTGAATAATAATGTCTTTTTTTCTAAATATTGCAACTTTAATTATATTTTTGATATTCTGTATGTTTTGGCGACTGTTAACGACTTTGAAGATTTTTAAAATATTGAAAATTCTCAAAAATGCATAAAATTCGCATTAGCTTGTCGTTCGAAAATTTTTTTTATGAAGTAGAACTCAATTAAAAGAGATCTGCAAGACGATTATAATAAATTTTTTGTCAACTCTTTCAAATTTTTTATGAACCTATCACTTTTTTTTTTACACTATGTTTCAGAAAATATTAAGACGAAGTCGGTAAGTATCAATAAATAACAAATTTTCTTTTCCTCTCACACAATAATTTAAACTGATCACTAGACTGCGGATTTTTATGCAAAATAAAATTTTTGCAAGTTCAAATAACGAATTGCAGATTGAATAACAGTATATTTCATTTTCTAAACATTCTAACTTAAATTATTGATATTGCGTATATTTTAGCATGTAGTAACAATCTCGCAGATTTTTTGCATACTCAAAATTGTCATAAATGCATAAAATCCGCATTCTACTGATCACGTTTCGTGTTTCACCCTGTATAACAATTCCATCTTTTACTTATAAAATGACGCTTGAAAAGTGAACTCAGAATTTCAAAATTCATAATTTTTCATACTAAATGATTGAATAACAATTTCAAATAACTTTGCAAATTAAATGCAAAAATATTACAAATAAAAGAATACAGGAGAAATAATTCTCTTTTAATTTCTCGCGGTGACGCTAATTCGAGGACCGGTCTCTAAATTAATTCGCAGTCTCGCGGTGGGAAAAAAGCTTCTTTTCCTTTTTAGAGAATCAGACGAGCCTTGAGCACGAAACTCTGTTTACGAGTCTGACGAAGGCTGAACGAGCCACCTTTCCAGTGATGGAACAGACGTTAATAACCGAAACTCCTTTCATTTGCATGTCGCATGCAGTTCGCTTGCCAACGCCGAGCTCGTTACGTCATCTACTCGTTTTTGTCGGCCCTCGATAGGTCAAAGTCCACGCAAAAGGAATACTGCGACATGGAAGGACGTCAACCTTCCGTTTTCTGTCGCTGGACCCGTTGCTTCAAGGTCTTTTTTGAAGATTAAGGTTCCTAGAGAGGTTCTTAGAAATAGAGATAAACTTCCGGCTTATCTATCCTCTGGGTGGGGAATGGATGGTCGAATGTTTTGAAGGTTGAATTGAAAATTAATGGATATTATAATCGACCAGTTGGCGATGGGAGGGAGGAAGGAAAATTCCTTTTGCAAGAGAGACGACTTCATGATTTTGTCTACAGGGTGTTTGGGATAGTATAGGCAAGCTTTGGAGAGGTGATAGATCACGTAAAAACAAACAAAAAACTTCTATATGACTTGGGTCCAAAACTCAACCATTTTTTAAAAAAACTGTCATAAACATTTAAGCTATAAACCGCTATAATTCAAAATAGGAACGTTTTTCGTAAGCAATTTCTTCGCTAAAATAAAGATTACGATCTTGTTAATCCAATAAGTACAGTAACTGTGATATTGTTACCTTGTACCGCGAAAAAATAATATTTTTCTAACCCCTTAAATTATCGCGATTTTAAAGGGTAATTTAGGGAGTTAGAAAAATACTATTTTTTTTACGATACGAGGTAACAATATCACAGTTACTGTACTTATTGGATTAACAAGATCGTAATCTTTATTTTAGCGAAGAAACTGCTTACGAAAAACGTTCCTATTTTGAATTATAGCAGTTTATAGCTTAAATGTTTGACATTTTTTTTAAAAAAATGGTTGAGTTTTGGACCCAAGTCATATAGAAGTTTTTTGTTTGTTTTTACGTGATCTATGACCTCTCCAAAGCTTGCCTATACTATCCCAAACACCCTGTATAGGGTAACTTATACAGTTGTTGACCTCCCTATACAATGATTGACCCTTTCATAAAAAGTAAAAAGTATAGTATAATCCTTTTCTTATATAGTAAAATATTAATTGTATTCGAAACAAGAATATTTGGATCATTGAAATATATATACATTTTATTATGTAAGAAAAGGATTATACTATATTTTTTACTTTTCTTGAAAGGGTCAATCATTGTATAGTAGGGTCAACAACTGTATACTTTACCCTACTAGGGCAATGGTTCCAATTAATGAGCCTGTACCTATTAGTGTGCCTCTACACTTAAATAAATTGTAAAAAAGAATATCCCTAAGAAATAAAAGTAAAACATTTTTTTTAAATAAAGTCAAAGTATTAAACTTAATGAAAAAAAAGTTTTTCTATCATTTCTAAAGGGATTCCATATTTTATCATTTATTTAAATGTAAGGGCACGCTAATAGATTCAGGCTCACTAATAGGGACCAGTACCTTATACACAAGAAATTTGAATTCACTTAATTTTTTCATCTCCCACAAAATCGTTTCAAACGTCGCATCGATCGAAAGATTAAAGGAAAAAAAGAAGAATCAACTGATCGTGGTTCGTTCTCTAATTTTCCGACCACCAAGCGACTACTTTAATTAAAGCAATTAAAGGCGTATTTTCACAGCTGCCGCAGCTGGACGTCGGCATCCAAACACTCACATAATGTTTTTCAATATGCCATGCGACGATTTTCTAATACGTTTTTTTAGATGCGTTGACGCATTAAGAATCCCACCAACTAATGTATTCGCGATTACAAATCACAAAATCAATAATAAATTCTTTCACATGAAATGTAAATTCGTATCTTTTTTGCCATTCGTCGTTCAGCTCTGGAAATCGAATGCATTTATTTGCTAACCCATTACTTTTTTATGTAACATTCCTTTGTTAACTCTTTTTTGTATTTTAATATGGTGAGTTAGCGAGCACCTAAATTGTGAAAATGTAATGCATGGCAAAAACCGAGCGAGCTTATTTGCTAATCTAATATTTTAATGCTACAAAACTCTCGTCGCGAAAAATATTCTCTACCACTGCGAATTTTCGCGTTTGTCTGTGGAATCGTTGAATGTGATAATCGCTGCACTCAGACCCACCGAAAACACACCTTAAGCTATCCAAACTTCTTATCTTTTCCTTCTCCCAATTTTAACAACTCAAACGCACACGCAGATGCCAATGGAAAGATCGCAGTAAGATCACTGAGGATCGTAAAACATCATGGAAAATCGCAGAAGATCGGTGGATTTCAAAGGATCATGGAAAATTGTAAAAGATCAAAAGACCGGAGGATCGGCGAAAATCGCAGAAAATCGAAGGATCGCAAATAATTGCAGAAAATCGGAGAACCGCAGAGACTCACGGAAAATTGTAGAAGATCGGAGGAACGCAGAGAATAAAAAAATACCGCTGAGGATCGCAGGAGATGAAAGGATTGCAGAGATTCGTAAATAAAAGATCACCGAGGATCAAAAAAGATCAAAAGATCACAGGGAAGGCAAAAAATCGGAGAACCGCAAAAGATTGCGGAAAGTAGCAAAAAATCTGAGAACAGTAGAGAATCGCGGAAAATTGCAGATCAGAGGATCGGAAAATACTGCAGAGAATCGCAGAGCTCGCGGAAAATCGCAGAAGATCAAAGGCTTGCAGAGAATCGCAAGATTGTAGAAGATCACAGAGAATCGAAAGATCGCAAAGTATCGCAGAAAATCATCGATAAGGGAATATCGTCCACCGCGGATCAAGGGTCAAGGGCCAAGGAGGGAGAGCTTGACGAATTTCGTATTATCCGCACGAAAGGGACATGTAGAAGCGGCTTACTCACCGAGCCTTTATTGCAGCCGTACGAGGAATCCGTAATTCCTCTGTGACTCGGTTTCGCTGACTGCAGCCCGACTCTTCGTCAGGTAAATTTAGTCTGTTACCCGGTGTCGGGGTCGTTCACACCGGTGTCCGTCGGTCGTGGGCCTTCGGCTAAGACGACGGTCCAACGAGGAGGCGAAGAAGGTCACGCGCCAAGAGATTCGTGCAAACGGGTTCACCTTCAATTCTTTGAGTTCTTTGGGACTGTGTTATCGATTCAATGCCAGAAGCTTTGATGTTTGAATTTTTTAATCGCGATGGAAGATTCCTTACGCGTTCGGTTTTAATGGGACTCGATGAAAAAGAGAAGGCTTGAAGGACTTGCAGTGTGTTGCTTGTTGGGAGGGAAAAGTTGGATGGACTGGTTTTGTTACTTGATCTCGTTCATTTCTTGGGGATCTTGGGCAAACTGAGTTAACGCTGTGTCCATATTGAAGCGATGATGAGAAACTTTGTTTTTTTTTTTGTTTTATTCTTCAATATTCTTTAATATCATTCGTATGATGCCACAGATGAGTTATCTCGCGACAAAATATAATTCCTAGGATACCACCGAGTTATTTTGGAGGATAACTTAGGAATTAACAATATTATATTGTAACGATATTATGTCCAGGATAATTTGTATGTGAAATCGTATAAATGATATTATCATGGAAATATGTGAGCAAAGAAAATTTGAAACAGAAAAAAATTGAGAGCAGAGAAAAATTGAGAGTAGAGACAAATTCTAAGTAGAGAAATATTTTAAGTAGAAAATAATTGACAGTAGAGGAAAATGTCCAGTAGAGAAATAATTGACAGTAGATGAAGAATTGACAATAGAGAGGGAATTGAAAGTAGAGAAATAATTGGCACTACAGGAAGAATTGACAGTAGAAGAGGAATTGACAGTAGAGAAGAAATTGCCAGTAGGGAAGGAATTGACAGTAAAGAAAGAATTTACGGTAGAGACGGAATTGGTAGTAGAGAAAGAATTTCCATTAGAGGGGTAATGGCATTAGAGAAATTGATATTAGAGGGGGAATTGAAGTAGAGAAGGAATTGGCAGTAGAGGAGGAATTGGCAGTAGAGGAGGAATCGACAGCAGAGGAGGAATTGGCGGTAGATGAAGAATTGACAGTAGAGGGAAATTGACAGTAGGTGCAGAATTGGCAATAGAGAAGGAATTGACAGTAGATAAATAATTGGCACTGGAGAATGAATTAACAGTAGAGAAAGAATTGTCATTAGAAGAGGTATTGGTATTAGATGAGGAATTGACAGTAGAGGAGGTATTGGCAGTAGATGAGGAATTGGCAGTAGAGGAAGAATTGGCAGTAGAGGAAGAATCGACAGCAGAGGAGGAATTGGCGGTAGATGAAGAATTGACAGTAGAGGGAAATTGACAGTAGGTGCAGAATTGGCAATAGAGAAGGAATTGACAGTAGATAAATAATTGGCACTGGAGAATGAATTAACAGTAGAGAAAGAATTGTCATTAGAAGAGGTATTGGTATTAGATGAGGAATCGACAGCAGAGGAGGAATTGGCGGTAGATGAAGAATTGACAGTAGAGGGAAATTGACAGTAGGTGCAGAATTGGCAATAGAGAAGGAACTGACAGTAGATAAATAATTGGCACTGGAGAATGAATTAACAGTAGAGAAAGAATTGTCATTAGAAGAGGTATTGGTATTAGATGAGGAATTGACAGTAGAGGAGGTATTGGCAGTAGATGAGGAATTGGCAGTAGAGGAAGAATTGGCAGTAGAGGAAGAATCGACAGCAGAGGAGGAATTGGCGGTAGATGAAGAATTGACAGTAGAGGGAAATTGACAGTAGGTGCAGAATTGGCAATAGAGAAGGAATTGACAGTAGATAAATAATTGGCACTGGAGAATGAATTAACAGTAGAGAAAGAATTGTCATTAGAAGAGGTATTGGTATTAGATGAGGAATTGACAGTAGAGGAGGTATTGGCAGTAGATGAGGAATTGGCAGTAGAGGAAGAATTGGCAGTAGAGGAAGAATTGGTAGTAGAGGAGGAATTGACAGTAGATGGAGACTTGACAATATATAAGGAATTGCCAGTAGAGGAGGAATTGTCAGTAAAGGAGGAATTGACAGTAAAGGAAGAATTGACAGTAGAGGAAGAATTTACATTAGAGAAGGAATTGACAGCAGAGAAAGAATTTACAGCAGAGAAAGAATTTACAGCAAAGGAAATATGTAAACAATAAAGTAAACTTGCACTGAATAAAATTTAATGCAACAGCTATTGACGTTTCTACTGATTTCTGTTTATTTTAGACTAATTTTACAAAGAGTTTTTGGTTTTTTTCTTAGTATCATTTATCGAAAAATTTGACAGTACTAAGGTATTTATACTGAATAGTCCATGTATTAAATTGGATCAAATTACACCCTTTGTGCGTTTGCAATTAGATAAAAATATCGAAAGAAACTGCTAACTGCATTTGAATGTTATGATTCAGAACATTTTCATTATCTACAATAAGTAATTTAAATACTATTCACTTTTTTAAACATTTTATGAGAACATTGTCAACATATTGACCTAATGGTTTCTAGTTTGTCTTAATTATAATTAGCGTTGCAGTTTAGATATATTAATCTAATTAGAGGTTTACTAGATTCAATTAGAAGGTAGTTACATATTTCATGTAGCCTCAATTCTACATTAATTCTGACACTTGTCAGAGTTCCACGAAAGTTCATGTCACATTCTATGAAATTCCAATTTCGGTTCAATAGTTCATTTAATGAACACTTGGTCTCATCCCTGCTAACAAGCTGAGAGAAGGGGAAAACCTTCGAGAATCTAATTAGTGGTTTGTCAGCCTCTAGAGGTGGATTTAGGTCTCTGGCAAAACTAGGAGAATAGATGCTTCAAATAATATGAGTAAATATGTTATAAATAAACTGCGGATTTTTTAGTGAAATCAAATTTTTACAAACACAAATATAGAATTCAAGTTCGTATAACACTGTCTTTTATTTTCTAAATATTTTAATTTCTATTTGTATTTTCAACTATTTTGACTCCAACAGCTTCATAGATTTTTGCCTATTTAGGATTGCCATAAATTCCAAACAGACATCCAAACCGTACACAAAAAATATTAGAACTATTAAAGTGTCACATAATCAGAAATCCTAAAATCACATCCCACAGCATAAAACTTCAACAGAGTCAATTTTTTATACCATTCTAAGTTTCCAAAAAATCAGAAATAATTCTAGATCACTCATCAAAATTATACAATTATTTATTAAGTCACCTGTTCAAAACTTCATCCAATAATAGCAAAGCTTCAAGAAAATTAGTCCATCCCATTAATTTAATTTATCATCCTTTCTTCTCCGAACTAATTTTAACTTTTCCTTATCCTCCGCGATCTAAAAATTCTGCCTTTCAATTTCTCAGCCTCAGAAATTCCCCTGACCCGGTCAATCTTTCCTGTTCAACCGAAATAGGAGTCGCATAACGTCCCCGTCAATTTTAACTGCCACCTGTCACGCGTGGCTAGTATCACGCGAACGGAGCGTAGAATCATCGAAGCACTTTCTCAAATTACCCAAAGCCGCGGGGTCACCTGCCTACGGTGCAATTAGCTCCGGGAAACAACGTTCGAGGAGAGGAGGCGCACGGTCGTCGTGCAATTACGTGACGAAGTAGTTTACCCTGGTCTTCTAATTAAAGTGTTTCGCAACGAAAACGGACGGGACTCCAATCGGGGCACACCGCGTCTCCGTTTCATTTACATAAGCGACACGTCGCGTAAAATCACACCCGTTGAGAGAACGTCGAGGAAAGCTTATTTCTCTCTGGAGAAAAACTCCAGCAGACCGACGAATGCAAAATCAGCGGTCGCTGATAACGTTGCGACAGATGTGCACGCGAGAAAAACCGGGTCAGCGAAACCCTGCGAAGAAACTCGATAGAATCGAGGAAATGTCGCTGCGAATGCAGAACCCTTAGATACTGGTTCGCAACTGCAATGTCGTTGAGGTAATTTATTGATATCGCGAAACGTAAGAAACGATATTGCTGATCAATGCGAAAAATGGCAGTAGAGATCAAATTTATGGCACTGCAAGTTGACTGAAACGCGTGGAGAAATTTTTTGCGATCGTGAAATCGCACACGCAATTAAAGGTTAAACAAACCGACGCGAATTTTTTGCAGCGATATTTTTTCGTGGCGCGAAAATCACAAACGTTGAGTGACTATAGCTTTGCAGAGATCGACGCGAGATATTCGGAGCGCTGGAAATTTTTCGCGGTGGGAAATTCGCAATCGCGGTGGCCCAAAGCTTTGCGGAGGTCAACGCGAGGTATTCATAACGTTGGCAATTTTTCGCGCTGTGAAATTCGCAAACTTTGGTGGCCTAAAGTTGAGCAGAGAGATTAACGCGAAATATTCGCTAGAAGTTTTTCCTCGCGGAAAATTCGCAAACTTTGGGTCATCTAAAGCTTTGCAAAAAACAATGCAAAATATTTGCGACGCTGCAAATTTTTCGTACAGTGAAATCTGCAATATTTGGGTGATACAAAGCTTTTTTTCCCAACGCAGGCAATTTTTCATACTGGGAAATTCGCAAATATTAGTGACCCAATTTGCAGAGATCAACGCATGATATTTACAGCGTTGGCAATTTTTTTGCGTTAGAAAATTCCCGAACGCGGTAGCCTAAAGCTTTGCAGAGATCAACAAGAGATATTTGCAACACTGGCGATTTTTCGTGGATCGAAATTAGCAATCATTGGGTGGTTCAAAACCTCGCAGAGATCAACGCGAAATATTTACAGCGCTGGCAGTTTTTTGCGTTGGAAAATTGGTGAATGCGGTGGTCTAAAGTTTCCCACGATTCAACGCGAATTTTCTGAATTTTACGTCGCGACATATTTTCGCAGCTTTGGCAATTTTTCGCGGCAAGAAATTCGCAAACATCGGTGGTCGAAAGTTCCATAGAGATCAACGCGAAAGTATTTACAGCGCTGGCAATTTTTTAGCGTTGAAAAATTCGCAAACGCCGATGGCCTGAAGCTTCATAAAAATCAACGCAAAATATTCAGTCCTGACAATTTTTTGCTTGAGGGAATTTGCGAACGCGGTAGCCTAAAACGTTCCCCGCGATTAAACTAAAATTTTCCGTCGCGCCGTAGTTTCACAAGCTTTAACAATTTTTCGCGATGAAAAATTCACAAACTCGAATGCCTCAAAAATCTTCGCACGAACCCACGGAAACTTTTCGCCTCGAATTTCCCCAATTTTCCGCCACGCGAAATGTTTTGCACCACTTGCAAATTTCCATCCGAACCCATGAAAAATTCAGCGCCACGTGCATCGCAGATCGCAGGTACTGCGAATTTCTTAACGCGCGAGACGTTTGCTGCCATAGCGAATATTTCGCCTCGGTTCACGGGATCCAGTAACGAAAACTCAGGGCCGTATATTTTCGAAGGACAACCGGTCAACCAAATTCTGCAGGCACGTCTGCAACGCGGATTCGCGCAGCCTCGTTATGAAGATAATTGGGCCACGTGCCAACGCGAAGTAGGTTCCACGACACCGGCTCGCAGGACACCGAAACGAGAACCTGGAAGGCTTTCAGATTGGACGAGGTCGGAGGGAGTTGCCAATTTTTCCCCCGTGGCTGGAAAAAGTGGCTTGTCTCGCCAAGTGGTGTTACGTAAAGAGGGCACACGAGTTACGATAAAACACTGTGCACGTATCTGCGCGTGTAATAGGTGCAGATACGTTGGGTTCTTTGCATAACGTGATAACTCTGGCTATTAGGAGTGATAAATTTGATTTTCAAGTATTGGGTCGGTGCGTGAATTATTTTGTTTACGCTCGATGGAACTGCAACACGCTTTGCATTTGTAATTTATGATTATTGAATTCTTATTAATAGAGTAGTTTTCAATAGTGGAAAAGTTTTATAAGTGTTTATAATTATGGTACTGGTGATCGATTATTTTTCATCACCAAATTTATTAGTATAATATCATTGCGTAAAAGTAACGTTTTATGCTAGGAAAAGATATAAAAGAAATTTCTTGAGAAAATAATTTGGGTATTAGGCTTTTAGAATTCAGAATTTAGGAGTTTTGTAGACTTCGATGCATTTATAATATTTGCTTATAAATTCTCTTGTATCTTATCATGATTTTTGCAAAATTCTGATGAATGTCTTCCTTTTACTGATAATTGTTTATTTATTTAGTTAACTACAGAATAGTTAAACAATTTCACTGAAGGATCCTTTAAATTTAGAAAGTGAATTTTTAAAAAAATCGAGAAAATGATAGTATGAATTACAGACCATAATTATATGGTTAATACAGTTAAATTGGCTATAAAGTGAGAAAATAAGAAAATACTCTAATATTGACATTTAAAAAAAAAATTCCTATATTCGGAAATATCAAGATTTACAGATTGTATGTAGCTTTCTATAAATTATCATTTCTCTTATGGAATCAATAAATTTTTTAATAAATTGTGGTTATTAATACATTTACAACAAGTCTAAATATATAAAAATTTACAAGAACTTACTAAAAAAAAATTAGTATACAAAGCATAAGAAGTAGAATCTGAGCTACAATCTTTTGGAAAAAAAAGGAAACATTTCTGCTTAGGTCTCACTTTATTATCTGCATTTCTGTGCTTCTGAATTTACTTGAATATCCAAAACTTAATTATTAAATTCACAGAACAATGAATCTCTCAAGTCACATAAATATAAACAAATTTATAGTCTTTGCGAATTTTCCACTAAAATTAGTGTTAATAAAACATAAAAAAAATCTGTTTTGTTTGTAACACTTTGTTTGTATTACACTTCCTTTAAATTAAAATTTTAAATAAACTTATGTCTAACAAAATTTAAGTCTTCGTAGATATTTTCTATGCATTCCTCGCACAGACTGGAAGAAGATGAAAAGAGAAAACGTTAGTAGAATGAGATTGCACAGACACAGACAGAATCGAGTAGAATGCGCGCAGTGTTTGGTCAGACCAGAACCAGTGCATCGACGTGAATGGAATTAAAAGTGGTTTGACCGTATTTGGGATGAAGCGATCGAGGTTTTCTGGAATTAAGTGGAGTCGCAAGTAGTGATTAACTCAATCTTGAGTAACCAGTTGAGATGCATAATTTATTAGATTATTTTTTTAAAAAGGTCAAAAAAATTATAAGCACACTCTGAATATTTATGCAATTTTAAATTTTTGCGGACAGAAATACATGGTTACAGTTTGCATCGCAGCACATTTTACTTTTTGAAGGGTCTAATGAATACTTTATGTATTTTCTATATCTCATGCATTTTTTCATACACATCAATTTCTCATAAAAACATTAATATCCTCAGTCTACTTCATAGAAAAATGAAACTTCATTTGATAAAACTTTCTGTAATTCAAAGATGAATAAAATTCAGAGATGGTTACAAATATTTTTCAGTCTTCTCACTCTGGATTATTAAATTGTAGATTAAAAATTAAAACAGATTCGCTTGTAAAATTCAGTAAAATGTCAATATTAAACAATCCTACATTTTCTAGTCGATTACGACATATAAAAAAATTCCTGAGGTCGGAAAAACGGCGTTCCAACGACAAAATTATTACACTCGTTCTCATGAATAAATGGATACATCTAAATTGCTATAATTAAAGAGAAGAGAAAGTAGAAGCAGGTTAATCGAAAATTAAAATGATAAAAAATATATCTCAAAGCGAACTAAACCCAAACCAACAGAAAAGGAATGAAAAGTAAGAGTGCATAAAAGCGCATAAAAACTGTATTCAAAAGTCACTGGAATTTAACTAAAAAAAAAAAAGGGCGAGTAGAGATGAGTTAAATGTTCAAGAACGTCACAATGAAAAAGAACAAGTATCGGCGTTGCAAAGGCGGGCCAGAAAAAGGGAAGATGATAATCGTATGCAAATGGGAAGCGTTCCAAGCCAGCATCACAGGACGCGACTAGAATACAGATGTAAAAACCACCGCGGGGGTAATGCAAATGCGTTCCCCATCTTCTTTGTTCCGGCAACCACGATGGAGCTCGACTCGATTTTTTATCTCCCCTCGCGTTCGATTCCAGTCTCCGAATTATCGAGATCTCGCGCGGGTTGAAATTGCGTTGCGAGATCTGAATCCGAATCTTTCCCGTTCGATAAGTAATTCTTGCGTAAGTCGAGTCGAATCATTCGATCATTACATTAAAGCACATGGTAATATGTTTCGATCACGGAAGTAATTAAACTTCTACTTTATTGCTAGTATACATATGCGCATAATCGATTCTTTAATCGCTGTGTTATTGACGAGAGAAAGTAACTCAAGTTTTCCAGTGGTTCTAAAATATACAATTTACAATTGGATGGAATAATTATAAAATTATTGTACTTATTACTTAGTGATGCAAAAAACTAATGATTGAATATTATTAAATTATGATTCAAGTTTTACTCAAAGAAGATTGGAGATAATTGCAAATCGAATAATCAACGTTTCACTGTAATGTATATTTAAATCGAAATTTAATATTTTAATGCTCATTTTTATTGCATTCATTTTGTTTCTGTAGATCCTAGTTATTTTTATAAATTTCCTGGAAAATTTAATTGCATTATAGCTGAAGTGTACATTTGAATGAATGAGCGTTTCTTTCGGCAGAATTAACGTTACTTTTGGCGCTTTAGTATTCAACATTCATGTGATACCTGGAAACGGAACGATATGCTAATGAAACTCAAGGACGAGACAGACTACATGTGTTCCTGCTTCTACGTGAACTGATCGCCGAAAACTTATCGGTATGCCGAACAGAGCTGCGAACATTGACAGCATCGACACACATAATCGACTCCGTCGCGGGTTTCTCTCGGCTCTTGTCTACCGTGAACGGGAAATTCTACTAGAGCTCACGTGCAATATTCTTTGTCCACACTTTTTGAATACAATCCTTCACTTAGGATCCTTTAATAGTCTTCTTAAAACGAAATATTTAACACGTGACTATATAAATACAATTCTTTGCAAGTTATTTTAAGGTAATTTAAAATAATCAGCTGTAACAACAAATTGTTTCCCGAATTTTTCCAGCAAGTGAAGACATTTTTTTAGAATTCTCTGTAAATTTTTTTTTTGAGATCCAAAGTTACAATTTAATCATACTTTAATTATTACGCATTTGAGAAAATGTCGAAGCGATATTAAAATTTATTTATGAAGTGTCAAAGGTGTATCGATACTCAAAAAATATCAAAATAGAATCGATTGTGTGTAATATCCAAGTGTTTGATATTGTTTTGATAGGATATCATAAATTTGCAGACTGGAATTGATGTATTTTATTTTTTAGAACGATAAGATAATTTTTTAAAATTTTTATAAATTGCACGCAAACTAAAGTTTATAGAAATTTAATTAGGTTCTTTCTCTTTTAATTATATAATTAACCCCTCGACACCGGCTTTCGTATCACGTGATATTTATTTTTGGTTTGGATAAAGGTTCAAGAATTCTCATCAACAACATAATTATTCAACAATAATACATTAAGTGTAGAAATTTCTTCCCGACAAATTTCTTCACACAATTAGAACAGTAATGGGATCCTAGATAAAATTAAATATCGTTTGCCAGAAAAATTGCGTAAAATCATTGATAAGAATAATAATAATAATAAGTATTTCAATGCTTGAAGAATTCTATTTTTTTCTTAACAGAATTTTTGTTTTACTCAAACACCGGAAATAATTCATTTCTACGTTTCATAATAGAGTTACTGCAAATCCCTTATAAGAATGTTTTAACGTAGAATAATTCATAATATTTCCCATTAATATGAAGTATCTTTAACTTCATATTATGGATGTAGAATTAATTTTATCAAAGCAATTAAGGGTTAAAAACCACCCCTCTTTCCTCCTCATTCTAAAAAACCATAAAACAAAGAGAATTTCCAAGGAACGAGACCAAAAATGCCCCGGAAGCCACGTTGGAATTTGAATACCGAAAATCCAGATTTAGAAACCGAAATTAGCCACGAAGGAATCCAGCGAGACCCGCGACTAATCTCCCTCGAAATAGTCGAAACGAGATCGCCGTGGGCGTCGAAAGCCATCAAAAGCACCCGGAAGACGACATACAAGGGACAGGAACAGAGTACAGGAGTCGCGGTATCGATTCCCTTCCGTAAACATCCGAGCGGATCGACAGTGAAAACGTATCTGCTCCAATCTGCGGACACTTTGAACCCTCTTATTCCGATAACAGCACATCGACAACGCTTTATCCCGATAACGATAACGCCGCAGCGCGTACACAATAATATTTATCGATAATTTATGCACTCGCGGCAATTATCGTAGAAGAGGAGGGAAGATGACTTCACATCACTGACGATGAATCCAATCGCAGAGATATTCGTGCGTTTAGAAATGATTAATAATCGGTTTCGATAAACGGGGAAAAGGTATTAATGAAAAATGACGGGAGAAATTATGATTCATTGGGAAAGACATTTTAAAAAGGAGGAAAATCTGGCCAACGGGAAAATATTGTCCGAAAGAAAACGAGTTCTTTCGAAATTCCACGAGAGTCGTTTAATGCAACCATTTCTGCATTTTGTAGCTATTGATTTAACTCTTTGAGCTGTCAGCAGAACGATCAAGGGATTGAGAGTTAGACAATAGAACTTTCAGATTTGTTTACCCGGAGAGAAATATGCAGTTGCAGAAAGCGGCAGGGCGATTGCTGCAAGATACGGTGATGGAATAGAAAAAATAGTTTCGGAAAAATAACTGACAATGAGTCTTGATTTCTATCACTCAGGACAGAGATTACAGTCGGTGTGACAATTGGTAATGATAACGATAACATTCAAACGCCTCTGGAAAATTGCCGGAGGAAAACTTTTCTGTTGGTGCATTTAGAAAATTTTCTCTGTGTAAATTGAAGTCTTGTTAAAGATTCTTGTTTAATAATAAATTGTAAATTATATTTTTACAATATACAGTAGTGGCCAAAGAAATTACATCACTTTAAGAATATTATTAATATTATTAAACGTCTTTAGTGCACTAAATACATACAAAGTAAAAAAAAAAAAAGACAACAAATAAACAGTACGTTTAATATTGATATCACAACAATTCATGCACGATCCAATCGATAGAATGTAATGAAATTCTGCTGAAATAGATTATGAAAAACTATTGAAATTCTACGTAATAATAATTTGATGTAGTCACAAAGATTGCAATTGTATTTAGATATTCTACAAAATGATTTTT
Organism: Perdita meconis; assembly: GCA_030770465.2. Classification (NCBI taxonomy): domain Eukaryota; kingdom Metazoa; phylum Arthropoda; class Insecta; order Hymenoptera; family Andrenidae; genus Perdita; species Perdita meconis. The sequence goes on from JASKOS020000001.1 coordinate 4,205,294, forward strand.
CAAGAATTGGTGCAATTTTATTGACCACTACTGCAATTGTAATATAATTAAAAAAATGTGAATTAACTTGCTTTCATAAAAGAAGATGAATGAAAGGCAGATGATTCAATAACTAATAGATAAAAAAAATATAAAGACGAATTTGCAAGGGAATAAAACCTCGAAGCTATAAAATTATTGTTAACATGCATTAACTAAGAAAATCTCACGTTGTCACCGATTCCAATATTTGTTTTGCCATTGTTTAGGAATGCATATACACTGCAGGTTCTCGGAAACAAAGACGAAGAAATCTGCAAACCAAACTCGACATCTTCAAACTACCTTTTATCGCGGAAAATCCGTGCAAGGATTTCTCATAAATATTTATCTAATTTTCCCATTCGAAAAGCAGAAAAAGTGGCTCCGTCAGCAATTACACAAAAGTTTTCAGACGTTGCCCAAGGCGTTCGAGACACATTCAGACACCAAGAAAAATGCGAAATTAACACCGGCGTAAAGTCGCGTTCTCACATGTGAAAGATAATTGCACAAATTATCCACGAAACATTTTTGTTCACTAAACAATCCTGTTTTTGAAAGAGAATCGTTCTTCAATTATTCCATAAGCTTTCAATGCATAATTTCGAGAACGTGGAACGAGGCTTGATGAGAAATCAGAAGCGCCGAAATCGAATCGAACCACGAATCCACGCGAATCCATGGATTAATAATTTCCGCGAGGATTCCCGCGCTCCAGAGAGAATCTCCGTCGCGGAACCGAGCGCAATTTCCTGCATCCTCCGCAGAAATCGCGGGAAAAGATATAATAGCGTTCCGTTGCATCGACGATAATCGCGTTCGAGAACGCGGAAGCGATTGCGCGTCGAGTTACGGAGTCACGGATTCAGAAAGAACACGATGCTTGTTAGTTGGGAATTGTTTGTATTAAAAACGATTTCCTTTGAGGACTGAGAAGAATCTGGTTACGATTTCGTAGACAACGAAGAGGAGATGAGATATTGTTAGATGTTTTGAGAAACAAACTTTTGTGAAAAAAGTGGTAACATGATTACTGAAATAGACTGAGAAATAAAGGATACAATGTTGATTACCTAATTGCTCTACTCGTGATTCTACATTGAATGCTAATTAAACAGGTTGCGGATTTATTAATATTCGATTATTTAAATGAAAGGGAAATCTAAGTGCAACATTGATAAGAAGTCAGTTCCGAGAACCGTCCAAACTGAAACTACGAATGTTTATGCAATTTCTTCTTGTAGGACTACTTTCTGAATTCACATCTCAACTTTATTTCATATATTTTATACGTTCCTGTAATGTTTTTTAAGGTTCGCAACAGTCTTAAAGTATAAACATGCTGCAGTCGGATAGCATAAGATGTAAATAACAACAGATAATCACAATTAAAAACTGTCTATGAACCGATTTTTTTCATACTCTTTGAGAATGATTTTCAAGCAGGAAAGTGAAAAACATAGCTCATTGATTGTAAATTACCAATTAAACTTCAATTTATAAATAGTACGGTTTGCGACTGAGAATTCACAACAGATGAGATCTCATGATTTTCTAATCACTTCCTGTAATATACTACACGAATGTGTAATATGGAATTAATCAGATTTTAATCACTAGGAATCAATAATAATTAGCATTTAACAGGTGTTCCTGTTTCATTAAAAAAAATAAAGTTATCTTAATTTATTCTGGAAGTTATCTTAATACTGCAGAGAATTTCAAAAGCGATGAAAAATGTATGCAGTATCATTAGTTACTAATTGATCATAAATGCCAACAAGTTCATTTTTGTATTCAAGAAAGAGTAGAAATCAATATTTCTGTCGTTAGCAAGAATTTAGTTTGACAGATAGTTGAAGGAAAACTTACAAAAATGTCAATATATCGCATTAACAAATGAAATGGTCTGGAACACGGGAATAATAAATGTTCAGATCGATAAGGTAATAGCGAATTATTTATACTCCTATTTACGTCTATTTCTCGACAATTCCACGTCTGTTCAATGTTTCTTCAGCTTACAAATGTGTGACGATGTGGTTTTCGTAAGGCATAATCCTTGCAGACTTAAAAAAATCGAATGCATTTTAAATTTCTCTACGCCTACTGGTTTAAAAATACAGTTTAACGAACCGAAGCAAAATTTATTGATCATGTCGAACGCGAAATTTCCTAACTGATGTTTATCTGGTTTCGAATTGCACAGAGGTTTACAAAGTCTTGGACGTAAAGAAATGCATCGTTATAGTGTTACGAAAAATCGGAACGATAGAATCTGCTTTTGAAATGCAACGTTTAGCAACAAATATTAATAATGGATTTGAAAACCTTGCTTATCGAAGCTAGAATGCAGATGTAGGACAAGGTGAGCGTGAAATCCATGATATTATTTAGTTCTATTATAATTCAAAATAATTATGCATTAAACTTCATATGGAAAAAACTGGCCAGTGCATTCGGAGGATTCGGTCGATCCAAGGATTTGGTGGATCCACGGATTCGATGGATTCAAAAGAGTTCGATGGATCTAAGTATCCAAGTATCCAAAGATTCGTGAAATCAATTATCCAAGGATTCGGAGGACTTGTACATTTATCTATCCAAGGATTCTGTGGATCCAAGGATTCAGTAAACCCAAGGATTCGGTGGATCCAAGGATTCAGTGGATCCAAGGATTCAGTGGATCCAAGGATTCAATGGATCCAAGGATTCGGAGGACTTGTAAATTTATCTATCCAAGGATTCAGTAAATCTAAGGATTCGGCGGATCCAAGGATTCAATGGATCCAAGGATTCAGTAAATCCAAGGATTCGGCGGATCTAAGGATTCAGTGGATCCAAGGATTTGACTATTCAAAGCTTCGTATATCCGAAAATTAAATTAGCTATTCAACTGTTAAACTATCCAAGTATTGTTCACAACAAATTCTAAGAATCGACGTTCCACTCTAATTGTTTTTGTTTTCATGTTTTATAAACCTTCAAAACATGTTCAAACGAAAAATGATTATAAAAAAAAAAAACATCGTTAAGTCGTAAAGACCCATAAATGAGTAAAAAAAAGAAACATACTCGACAGTTAAAATGACCTGGTTTTCCCTCTCAGGTAGAGAGAAAGAATCCTTTCAGTGTTAATAAAAATAAATAACTTCCTTCAGTTTAAAAACATTAAGATAACTTCACTATTTTTCAAATCACTTTAGTTCTTTTAGTCCTTTAAATTACCAATTTTTACAAACTGATAGTAACATTTTTATCATTACTATAGGTGATTGAAAACTATTAAATATTCTTATGATCAGACTGCGGATTTTTATGCATTTATTACAAATAGCAATATAAATGAATCTACAAGAATATTATTAGATTCTAAAATATACAAAATAAAGTACATAATACAATCTTTAGAAAATGAGATGCAGTGTTATTCAAACCCCTCTTCTTTGTATTCGCAAACATAAACAGAAATTTGCATGAAACCCAAAATTCACGCATGATCAACGTCCCAAACTTTACAATACTCCTCTCAAAAATCTACTTTCTCACAACTGTAATTACCAGCACATAATTATGAGCGCATACAACGAAATTTCACTAAAACATCAAAGAATAAAAACCCTGTAAAACATTTAAAAAAATTGACTAGAAGACTACAAATATTAACGATGAAAAATTACACTACTAGAACACGAAACCCCACAAATCCTACGCAGTAGAATCCAACTTTCCAGTCACAACTCTACCGAAGAATAAAATCACAAAAACGCGTCCCTCACTGCACAAACTTCCTCCTAGCAACGAATCACAACATCACAAAGCCCAAGCAAAGACTGCAAGTTTTCTTTATTTCCCGATCATTCACAGCATCCCTAACACTGCATCCCTCCCCCGCACCAGGATATCCCGAGTACTGGGACTCTCAGCACAGCCCGACGCCGCGTCGAGTCGCTCCTTCGTCTCTCGCAATCGAGAGAAACTCGCGATTGATCCTATCCAAGGAGCTGGATAGCTAAAACCACTTCCTGGATCCTTTCTAATCGGCACCCTTCACCACACAAGATGCAGCGTACTTACTGTAAGGCGGTTTCTCCGTCTCCCAGATGAGCGTGCCGCGATGAAAATAGACTCTGCAGCGTTTCTTCTTCACGATGAACGTGTTTAGGAGCACCGTCCTGGAGGACTGGTCCGAGATCTCCTGCATCATCCTGACTCCGGCGAGGGTCTTCCGGAGGGCGGGGAACTTGGAGTCCTTTCCTTCAACGCGGGGACGTCATCTCGGCGACGATCGATCCGGCGACGCACTGAAGAAAATCGTGGAGATCGGGGGGAAAAAAGAGCACCGAACACACTCGCGGGGGAATCTCGATCGCGAATAAACATACACCTGACGGGCTCCGCGGCTCGAACACGACTGCGGCGATCGACTCACGGAGGATCGTGTCGACCCGTCGACGCTCGGCCTCTGCGTGGGGACGTGCGGACGACTCACGGAGTCAGCGGTAGAGGGCCGAGGATTCTTCTTTGGAGGGAGAACTCGGCTGCTTTGCTGTTCTTTTCATTTGTTAATTAGTAATTTGTTTCATTCTTTTTGTCGAGGAAGAACAATTTTATATATTCGCACGCCCGAAGTGTGAGAAAGAGAATGAATATGTATAATCAAAAGAATCGCATAGATAAGTTACTGTAAAGTGTTTGAACTTAAGGGCTTATTTTTTTCATTCACAAATTGTGTGTTAGAATTTTAGTTATTTTATGTTTAGAGAAAGACATATCTGTGGCTGTAAGGCAAAACCCCGAAATAAATAAATAAAGGAATAAATAATAGTAATAAATACAGTAGTAATTATAGTAAATAAATTACAGTAATGAATAAAAGTAATAAATTTTGAGTACGAAGGAAATAAACTGTTTATACCATCAGAATCCAAAATAAAACTGTGTACAGTTGCAAATAGGTCAGTTTAAAAAAATTGACACCAACTTTAACCCTATCTTCGGTTCTTTTTGATCAATGTATTTTATTGTAATCAACAAATGATCCATTTTGAAGAAGAATGTAGATAAATCAGAATTACTATTAACGTTTGTTATTTGCTTAATATTTCATAAAAATTTCGCTGCGTACATTGATAATTATGTGGGAATAATTAATATTTTTATAAATTTAGACTTTTACAAGAAATGTAGCAGGGTTGAATTACTTCTAAAAAAGGGTTAAATAAGTACTTAATTAAATGCGACAATCTAAGTTTACTGCTTCAGAGATAAGAATCTTCTTGTAATTTCTATTTCTTTGGATCCCTTCTTCTATTTCTTCTCTCTTTTTATTTATTAAACTTCCCTGCTGCGAAACGCTGGAAAATTTTTGGATTCGAAGGGAATCACAAGATGACTGCATCCTGCCTTCAGTTGTATCACATAATACGAAATTCATTAGTGATAGAAATACTGGAGGATGAAATTTGACTATCTTGAGAATATTTAAAATTTTAGAAGAATATTTTCTTTTATAGAAAAATGGGAAATTCGAGTGATGACTCAAGGTAATTAGAAATTAGAAATACTCTTAGAAATTTGAAGTGAAACTGGAGTGAAGACTGAGAGTTATTTCTCCACAAATTTGGCAGAAAAAGGGGGCGATGATTCCCCTCGAAATTCATTGTCAACCGAAAATCGAAGCGACGATTTGAAACGATTCCCTTAGAAATTTGACCGACAACTGGGGTGACATTTTAGGGATAATTTCCTCAGAAATTTGACAGAACATCGAGACAATTACTCGAAATTACTTGTAATCCTCCTCGAAATTTGGTCAAAATTAGGATCCCCTCAAAATTAGAACAACTCGCGACGATTTCTTTAGAAACTTGACCGAAAATAGGGACGACGACTTAGAATGATCCCAACAGAAATTTAATCGAAAATCCGGGCAATGACTCGAAGCGATTCTTTCAGGAAATTCAGTCGTAAATCCGATGAAAATAGAGAATGACCCCTACATAATTAATTACAGTCATTTTTAATGCACTCAGAAACTTTTATTACACCTTTTTGGTAGGAAACTTGAAAATATTTTCTTATTTACCAACATCACAAACGTGGTGATAACACAAAGTATTTCTCACATTCTCCGTTCGAAAAGCGTAGAGGTCGCTCAAAAACCTATGTTACTACAGAGGGTAAAAAGACAGTGTGGCAAATCAATTACCTTCGAGATAATTGATTTCGCTATTTGCAGGAAAACTTCCTGTGCTAATAGGTGGTTATGTATCATTGATATTAAGTTTCTGTATTCACGTTATTACACAAGACATTACATTTTCCTAGGCTTCCGGCTGATTTGCCACACTGTCTTTTTACCCTCTGTATGTGTTACTAAACGAGATCGGTATATTAGAACGTGAAACATAAAAATTTATAAATAAACAACTTTGTTGATGCGCTTCTTTATTCCCGATTTTAGTGATATCAGCACCGACGAGATATAGGATAGACCTGACATGATACGGCGTTTCGTGTCTCATGTTCTGAAATACCGATCGCCTGAATTGGCACGCGTTTTCGAGCGTCCTCTGCACAATTCGAGCGGTGGATATAAGAAACTGTGTCGTCCATACTGTGCCGAGTATGTACTATATGTAAGTACCACTGGGATCTGTAAAGACGGTACGCGAGAAAATGTTTCTGCCTTATCATCAAATATACAGGGTGCCTTACTTATTGTAACTAATAGTATAATTACTTATTGTAAATAATAATTAGAAATATTTCGGGTATTTCAAGCAGTAAGCGGAAATGTTATTTACAATAATTGTATGCTTATCAGTAAGCCACCATGTAAGGGAAATAGCCGCGATCTTATATCTATTTCATTACAAATTCGCAGCCAATTCGCTCGATCATTATCGATTGCCCAGGTCTCACCACGTGGAGGTTGCTGCGAGTGGAGACCCAGAGAGAGATGGATAGAATCAAAGTTCTATCAATCTCCCTTCACAAAAATCTTAATACTAGAGAACCTCGGAGATGGAGGGAATCAAAGTTCCCTCCATCCCTTCGGCTCGGATCTTAATATAGGGAACCTCGCAGATGAATGGAATAAAAGTTCCATCCATCCTCTCAGTTCGAAGAATTGCCAAGCTATCATTATGAGAAAGGGGGAAAAGGGACTCTACCGCGTCGCAACTGAGAACCAACATTCGATGGTGCAGATCCTACCACCTCGAGATCGCAGTAAAGAGGAAAGCGATCGGCACCTCACGACGACAGACCACGCTCCCTGCGCCCTGCCAGGAGTCACGCAAGCGTGAACCCGACTCGGAACGACTTACCGCAGAGGCTTACAGGGCTGCCCCCGTGAGATTTCCGCAGGCAGATACGTGTTACCACGCACCCCCCTACGTCCGAGACACTTTTCCCTCGACCGCTCTCCCAAGGGATGGACTGACCCATCGATGCCGATTCCACAGCCGATCACTTGCTTCTATCAATAGAAGCAGAGGTGATCTCCTCATTGAAGATGAGGAGCAAATAAACGAGCAAAGAAAACTGAGAAACAATTGCTTGGCAATTATACATGAAGCCTTATGATAGGAACTTAAACCAAAACTTAGAATAACTAGTGAAGACCCAGAAGAGATGGATGGAATCAACGTTCCATCGATCTCCCTTCACAAAAATCTTAAAACTAGAGAACCTTAGAGATGGAAGGAATCAAAGTTCCCTGCATTCTTTCGGCTCGGATCTTAATATAGGAAACCTCGAAGATGGATGGAATCAAAGTTCCATCCATCCTCTCAGTTCGAAGAATTACCAAGGTACCATTACGAGAAAGGTGGAAAAAGGACTCAACCGCGTCGCAACTGAGAACCGACATTCGATGGTGCAGATCTTACCACCTTGAAAGCACGGCGGAGAGGAAAGTGGTCGGCACCTCGCGAGAACAGGTTCCCTCCCTGCTCCCATCGCAGGAGCCACGCGACCTCTGCCACGTGGACCTGAGTCCGGGCGACTGACTAAGAGGCACCTGCCCCCGAGAGATTTCCGCAGGCAGATGCGCGGTACCACGCACCCCCCTGCGTCCGAAACACTTTTCCCTCGACCGGTCTCCCAAGGGATGGACTGACCCATCGGTGCCGATTCCACAGCCGATCACTTGCTTCTATCGATAGAAGCAGAGGTGATCTCCTCATCAGAGATGAGGAGCGAATTATCGAGCAAACAAAAGTAACAAATGATACCTTGGCAATTTTACATTGACTGTTACAATCCTAATCCTATATCTTAAACTAAGTTGCAGTAAATCTCACGGTGGTTGCGACGTCTTCGTTCGATGTCTTCTTTCAGTATTTCTTCTTCTTCGTAGAAGCTGGAGGGAAAAATTCAGTTGATTAGTAGCCTACCTAACTATGGGTTCTATAGGGTAGGGTCAGTGGGTACAACAAGGGGGCAGAGTCCCACCCTACGAGGGGCGGAGAGCTCGGGACCCCGGGTGCGCCAGACCCGTACTGCGGGGGGGGGGAGCACCACCGCAGCTCCCTGGGGATCAAGAAAGAAATGGGAGAAAGAATCTCAGGGGCGATTCGAACCATTCGAAGTCAATACAAAAAGAATCGCAGGGGCGATTCGAACCATTCGAAGTCAATGCAGAAAGAATCGCAGGGGCGATTCGAACCATTCGAAGTCAATGCAAAAAGAATCGCAGGGGCGATTCGAACCATTCGATGTCAGTGCAGAAAGAATCGCAGGGGCGATTCGAACCATTCGATGTCAATGCAGAAAGAATCGCAGGGGCGATTCGAATCATTCGATGTCAGTGCAAAAAGAATCGCAGGGGCGATTCGAACCATTCGAAGTCAATGCAGAAAGAATCGCAGGGGCGATTCGAACCATTCGAAGTCAATACAAAATGAATCGCAGGGGCGATTCGAACTATTCGAAGTCAATGCAGAAAGAATCGCAAGGGCGATTCTAACCATACGATGTCAGTGCAGAAAGAATCGCAGGGGCGATTCGAATCATTCGATGTCAGTGCAGAAAGAATCGCAGGGGCGATTCGAATCATTCGATGTCAGTGCAAAAAGAATCGCAGGGGCGATTCGAACCATTCGAAGTCAATGCAGAAAGAATCGCAAGGGCGATTCTAACCATACGATGTCAGTGCAGAAAGAATCGCAGGGGCGATTCGAATCATTCGATGTCAGTGCAGAAAGAATCGCAGGGGCGATTCGAATCATTCGATGTCAGTGCAAAAAGAATCGCAGGGGCGATTCGAACCATTCGAAGTCAATGCAGAAAGAATCGCAGGGGCGATTCTAACCATACGATGTCAGTGCAGAAAGAATCGCAGGGGCGATTCGAACCATTCGATGTCAATGCAGAAAGAATCGCAGGGGCGATTCTAACCATACGATGTCAGTGCAGAAAGAATCGCAGGGGCGATTCTAACCATACGATGTGAATGCAGAAAGAATCGCAGGGGCGATTCGAATCATTCGATGTCAGTGCATAAAGAATCGCAGGGGCGATTCGAACCATTCGAAGTCAATGCAGAAAGAATCGCAGGGGCGATTCGAACCATTCGAAGTCAATGCAGAAAGAATCGCAAGGGCGATTCTAACCATACGATGTCAGTGCAGAAAGAATCGCAGGGGCGATTCGAATCATTCGATGTCAGTGCAAAAAGAATCGCAGGGGCGATTCGAACCATTCGAAGTCAATGCAGAAAGAATCGCAGGGGCGATTCGAACCATTCGAAGTCAATACAAAATGAATCGCAGGGGCGATTCGAACTATTCGAAGTCAATGCAGAAAGAATCGCAAGGGCGATTCTAACCATACGATGTCAGTGCAGAAAGAATCGCAGGGGCGATTCGAATCATTCGATGTCAGTGCAGAAAGAATCGCAGGGGCGATTCGAATCATTCGATGTCAGTGCAAAAAGAATCGCAGGGGCGATTCGAACCATTCGAAGTCAATGCAGAAAGAATCGCAAGGGCGATTCTAACCATACGATGTCAGTGCAGAAAGAATCGCAGGGGCGATTCGAATCATTCGATGTCAGTGCAGAAAGAATCGCAGGGGCGATTCGAATCATTCGATGTCAGTGCAAAAAGAATCGCAGGGGCGATTCGAACCATTCGAAGTCAATGCAGAAAGAATCGCAGGGGCGATTCTAACCATACGATGTCAGTGCAGAAAGAATCGCAGGGGCGATTCGAACCATTCGATGTCAATGCAGAAAGAATCGCAGGGGCGATTCTAACCATACGATGTCAGTGCAGAAAGAATCGCAGGGGCGATTCTAACCATACGATGTGAATGCAGAAAGAATCGCAGGGGCGATTCGAATCATTCGATGTCAGTGCATAAAGAATCGCAGGGGCGATTCGAACCATTCGAAGTCAATGCAGAAAGAATCGCAGGGGCGATTCGAACCATTCGAAGTCAATGCAGAAAGAATCGCAAGGGCGATTCTAACCATACGATGTCAGTGCAGAAAGAATCGCAGGGGCGATTCGAATCATTCGATGTCAGTGCAGAAAGAATCGCAGGGGCGATTCGAATCATTCGATGTCAGTGTAGAAAGATTCTCACAGTGTGATGTCCACTGGATGTCCATTGAAGCCGCGATGGTCCTGGAAGGTCCCAGAGGCCATGTGAAGCGATCCGCTGCAAGCGCCAGTAAAAACTCCCCCGATGACCAGTGGTCACTCATGGTCACTCATGGTCACTCATGGTCAGCCATGTCCACTCGGTGTCTATCCATGGCCGCTTGGTCCACCCCAGGTACCCGCGATGGCCAGGAAGGCCCGCGAAGGCGATCCGCTCCCGGCGGCGGATCGCCGCAGACTGAGGAATTTCAGGACCCCCTGTTCTACTTATACCCAGAGATTGACGGTTACTTGAAAGTCATCAGTTTCATTGAGTTTTCCAGAAAACTATATTTTTGATAAAATAATTATTACAACCCTATTTTCATTAATTTTTGCTATCTGTATTGTTAATAACAATCGCACTCGTCGTTTTTTTATAGATTGTTAATAATTATTGTTATTAATTAATGAAATATTATGAGTATTGTAAATTTTTTATTTAAATGGGTTACGTTTATTCGAAGTTTATTCCGCTAAAAGATGAATAAACATGAAAACCTTATTCAGCGGCTCGGATAAATTCACTTACAATAAAAAAATTACAACTAACTTCATTTCGAATAAATTATTTTCATCAGTGATCCTCGAATAAAGATGAATCGCGTTATTTCTATGTTCGGATAACGGATAAAAGTGAAGTTATCTGTCATTTGATTTTATTTAAATAACTTTTTTGCCCATTTCTGCATGATACAAATAAGGTTTTCAAAAATATGTACAACATGAAAAAATATAATTATTCCAATAGTAAAATGATAAACATAATTCATTCTCAATAAATGTCAGTATTATGTATTGCTTAAAAGACGTGTTTCGTACCAAACAGCTTTGTCATCAGTCTGTACCCTAAAATAGGCAATAGGAAACAGGAAATACTTACGGAGTCCGTGGAAATAACCTTGAAATGTTTTATTTCCATTTAGTTTTAGCACAAATAATGAATAATATTTCCCTAATGAAAATAGTATTTCAAAATATTACTTCACATAGAAATATATTACACTATTTTCGTGTAAAGTGTAACCAGTTTCGAATATTATTCAACTCTGTCAGTTTCGCCTCTGAGATTAATTTATTAATAAGTTTTAATTAGTTATTGTAGCAAATGTTCACATTTATAAATGAATAATAATATAGTCTAAATATCTGTAATAAAACAAACATTTTTTTAAAATGAATATTCCTTTTAGCTACTTGAATATCAATTGTGTATCAAATTGACATCAATGTATCGGGACACATTATATTTAAATGTCTCATCGCTGTAATAATTTTCATTCCTACCACCACTAGTGCTGCACTCTTATTTCATGCTTAGCCGCTAAAGTTGGACGCGACACGAAATTGGTAATGGGGCTCTGAGAGCCCCAAAGCCGTGGGACAGAAAAAAGCATTGGTTGTCAGGTCTATTCTGTATCTCGTCGGTGGTCTTTATAAGAAATGCAGCATGGTAAAAAGGAATTTAACAAAAAATGGAAACAAGTTACTAAGTTACTATTATTTGGCAGAAGAGGAATTCCCTTTATCAGCAGAAATTTCTACAAAATGAGGAAGAAATCTTACAATTTTTTGAGATTGTTTTACAGATCCTCTTGAATATCTAAAAAAAATTCTGGGAATTATTGTTCTCAGCGTTGCTAGATTATTTTCAATAGAAAAATCGAGACATGCAAAAAGATACAAATAAACAAGAAAACAAATTTTGTTTAAAACTGACTTATCAGCGAAGAGGTAAATCAGTGTTGGTAACGTCGCATGAATCATTTGGTAAAACATCCCACATGGGATTCCGATTCTCACTGATCTCTCGGATCTAAAATCTCTAAGATCAGAATGTCCCATAAAAATCAGACCGTCAGACAACGCTGAGTCTATCCAATATGTCTTTCATATTATTATGTTGCACTCAAATTTTCTACTACATGATTTTTTTCCAACTTCTGTTGCAACGAACTCGATTTCCAGCTATGCGTTCAACTAAAATTCTTCTAAATACATGTAAACATCCATTTATTAGTAATTGTTACAATACTATATACGCGAATACAAATTCATTACGTACACACCATGACACACTTCTTAATTTAATATTACACAGATAACTATTTCTTTCCATAGCATGCCTACCTTACCACGAGGTATATCGACAACAAGATAACACAACAAATTAACAATATCTGGGAGATAATGGTGACAGGTGTCGCGAATATGTTAATCATTCGTGCCGAAAAATGTAACGTCTGCAAGTACACAGGAATAATTACACGTGTTCGTAAAAAAATAGTAAAAGAAAAAGAAGACCGAGTTACAAAACTTCAGAAAGAAAGAAAGGTATCCTCCAATATTGCCGTGGATGAGTCCTAGGAAATACCAAGGCGTCTGTTAACTATCGGGCTCGACACCAGAGTCTAAAAAGTCTATTATGGCACGTATACCCGCGTCGGGAATACACCTGAAATTACCCAGGAAACAATATTTTATTGTACCGTCAAAATCTGTTATTGATTGTTAGACAGCGGATTTTATGCGTTTATGACAATGTTAAGTATGTCAAAAATTTACCAAACTCTTATCATATGCTAAAATATACAAAAAATGAACAATACATATTCAAGTTTGAATGATTAGAACATTAAACATATTTATTTTCAAATTCATATTCTCTATTTGTGCTTGCAAAAATTTTATTTTGCATAAAGATCCGCTGTCTACTGATTATGCGTATCTTAGTACCTTAGAAAACCATTAACATAGAGCCAACAATTGGGAATGGATAGCTCTCTGATGTTTCGCCTCTGGGCTTTGACTATTTCGAAGGCTGCCTCTTTCGATGAAACCATCCCCATGTAATCTGGGAACCTGGATGAAAATTAGGTTTATCAATGATACTAATAATAAGATACAATTACCTTGTATCATTGCTGTGAAGCAGGGTGAATGGAAACCCTCATAGAACTCGGGAAACAAAAACCAAACTACGTATTCCGTTGTAACGCGCCAAAAAATTAGTGAACCTTCGGGATTTTTTTAATAACAAAAAGTATTGAACAATTCAACTGAAATTTTTACTGTTTATTACAATGGTTTCAGACTATATTCTAATGTTTTTTATTTTTTATTTAACGATAATTTACGTAGTTTAAGGCGTAGGTGATTCTTGGTAACAAATCGATCCGAAATGAAAAATTCAAAAATTTTGGTGATTAATATAACTACGATTTTCTCATGAATAAAAGATTGACAAGACGGCGCCGCGTTAAAAGATTAAATATTGCAAAAGTGTCTTTTATTTAATTATTTATCGATGTAAAAATTAATTAATAATTCAAGTAACAATATGATTCTGGTACCAGCGAAAGCCAAATATTTATAGAGCAATGTGGAAAATTTTCAGCTGGTTCGGTTAAGTAGTTTTTTCTATTTTAACTGCGCCAGTGGAAAAAAGTAGATTTCAGAAAAATGCGTTTAAAGAAAATATGTATTGATTTTTTAAATAAAAAATACAGAGTAAAAATTTCAGTTGAATTGTCCAATACTTTTTATTATAAAATAAATCCCGAAAGTTCGATTTTAATCATTTCACCGACAATGTTTCCATCGATAATTACATGTTTAAAAAAAATAATGAGGAAATATTAACTATTTCCTCTTTTTGTCCTCATTATTTTTTTTTAAACACGTATAATTATCGATGAATACACGTTGTCGACGAACTAAACGTCGATGAAACCTTGTCGATGAAAACATTGTCGGTGAAATAATTGTTAACGATTTGAAGTTAACCCGATTTCAAGATCTACAAAATAGCAACATTTCTTTTAATTAGTATAAAAAATTTTCTATATGCAACTCTTTCCATTTATCCCATTTCACAGTTCAGTAGGATCTTCATTATCCAAATTACAATGATCACCATTTTTAATTATCTAGGGGTTCAACTGATTGACACAGTAGATTCTTAACACAGACTCGAACATTTGTTCACAAAGAGTTAAAAGCACCGATGTATAATCATTTTTATTCTGAGTATATTACTATGAATATAGACAGAAAATTCTTAGAGTACAGAGTGAAGGAACAAGAAACTCAAATTTTAGAATTAGTTTTTCCAAATTGTTCTTGAAATTATAAAATTATTCGAGTATGTGGAAAGTTTGATTAGGTCGAAAAGCATCCGATGAACGCATGAGGGTTAATTATAAAAAAGGTATAATAAAATTGCCTTTGCATAATAAAAGTTATGGAAACAATAAAATTAACCCTCAGACAGCGAACTGTAAAATAACAGTCACAATAGCAGTCGGACGCCGGGTCAATTGTTCTATTGTAAGTCAATCGAGGTTCTATTGTACTAACTATATGATATATGTGGCTGTAGGGCAAAGCTACGCGAGTCACATTTTCAAAAAACTTGAGTTTATGCCTTGATTCTGATCTAGAAAGCAGAATTTATATTATTAACATCCGGATATAATTATCAGCAAGAAAGTGAATAATAACGCCCGATTATTATCAGCAAGAAAGTGTATGAAACGAATGTCTTCCTTTAGAAACAAGGATTTAATAAAATCCAAAATCACAGTTTAGCATTGGCAATCAGAACTTTAAACGCGAATATCTCGAAAATGAAAACTTGTGGCATGCGTTGTTTTGCCTTGTAACCACAGATATATCGTATATCTTCCTCTACTTTTCATCCTCCTCTCACCTTTGGTCCAGTAATTAAGTCTGCATGCAAGCATAATAGAAATTAAACACTTTAGCTCTTCGTGAAACTAGTGACGTGAAGTCTTCTAGCTAATTATTTATCTAGTTAATTATACATTTAATTTGTTTACCTCATCCTCGGTTTCTTGCAAAGTCCAGTGTCCACCATGTAAGGATAAATCGTTGTGAACTTGATGTTCGAGACTTTGTCCTTGTTCATCGCTCGAACTTCCTCATTGAGGGCCTCCATGAGTCCTGCAAGCATCGTATTTATTTATTTATTTATTTATTTACGGGAAGGAATTCCCATTAGTGTACAAGTAATTAATAGCAGTACATTAGAGGACGAATTAACATATATAAAGAGATTAATAAAATTAAACTATAATTATATACAGGGTGTAACAAAAATGTTGCAGTTCCTTGAAAGGGTTAATTCCTGAGGTGATTATAAACAACTTTTTCCTTAGCGAAAATGTTGGGTGAGGCTTTGTTAACGAGTTATTAACGAAAAACACCGACCAATCGAAGAGCGAGTACAGCGGATTAATGATGACGCGGCGATGGCGGGCCAATACTACTCACCGCTGGAGCCCGCGCTGATATTCATCCACTGTACTCGCTCCCTGATTGGTCGGTGTTTTTCGTTAATAACTCATTAACAAAGCCCCACCTAACATTTTCGCTAAGGAAAAAGTTGTTTAAAATTACCTCAGGAATCACCCCTTTCAAGGAACTGCAACATTTTTGTTACACCCTGTATAACGAAGTTAATTAAATATTAGAGACGGAAACAAAAGACAAAATTCAAACGTATTCATCACAATAGAAAAAGAAGAGTTAAAAGAAATCATAAATCTGTTTCCTGAATAAAGAAATAGAGCTGCAGAACATGTCCAGGTTGTAGTCAGTAGCATTTTCTGTCATACACAGACGGTTAATAGTATCAGAATTTGAGAAATAAGAGGTATAGTTTGCTGGGAGAAACGTTTGCAATTTTCTTAAATAACGTATTGGCGCATATAAATTGAGGAGCTCGAGGATTGAAAGTAAAAAGGGACAATGGCGAATTGTTTTAAATAAAAAGGTGAGTACCTCTCACGGCGAACTTCGAAGCACAGTAAGGAGCCAAGTTGGCCAGCCCTAAGAAGCCAGCCATGGACGAAAGGGCCACGATGTGACCATAGTTCTTCTTGATCATGCTGGGCAGGAAAGCTTGCACAGTCTGCAACAAATTTGTGTTTGTTTCGCGGTGTTTCAGTGTCCTGGATGAATTAGAATGAAAAGGATCTTAAGAAAAAGATAGATGGATTTACCCAACAATTTCCTAGCACGTTGATGTCGAAGATCCGTTTGATCTCCTCTGGAGTGTGATCCAGGAAAGTGCGACAGGGCATTATGCCTGCATTATTGATTAGGATTGTTACGTGTCCGACTTCCTCCTTCACTTTCTCGGCCATTTTGAAGACCTCTTCCCTGTTGGCCACGTCGCATCTAGACAGACAAGATTTGGAGAGTTCGAGAGAGGTATGCAATTATTAGGAGAGATGCGATCGTTGTTCAACAATTGATTAATGGAGGGAGAACAGGTGTTGTCACGCACCTGTAGCCGTACGCTTTGGTAGCGCCCATTCCCTTAATTTCATTCACTGTTTCGTCATTTCCCTGTTGATTTACGTCCCAGCAGACGACTGTTGCACCCAGGGATGCATATTTTAATGCTAGTTCTTTGCCTATACCGTGGCCTGCACCTGTCACCTGTGTATTAAATGGTTTGTCATTAAATTTTATGTAGATCAGGTGAAACAGAATACACATTTTTTTTTTAATATATTGCGGTGGAATGTCTATTAACGGAATTTTTGTCACTGTCCAGTTTGCGCAATATCCAAGAATTTGGTTACTTGGGAGTTCGGTTATTTGAGAGTTCGGTTATTTGGGAATTCGGTTGTTTGGGAATTTGATTATTTAAGAGTTCGGTTATTTGGGAATTCGGTCATTAGAAAATTCGGTTATTTTGGAATTTGGTTACTGGGGAATTCAGTCATTAAAGAATTAGATTATTTGAGAGTTCATTTATTCCAGAATTCGGTTGTCCTAGAATTCGGATATCCTAGAATTCGGTTATCCTAGGATTCGATTATCCTAGAATTCGATTATCCATCCTATAATTCGGTTATCCTAGAATTTGGTTATCCCAGAATTCGATTGTACGAGAATTTAGTTATTCAAGAGTTCGGTTATCCTAGAATTCGGTTATTCTAGAATTCGATTATCCTAGAATTCGGTTATCCTAGAATTCGGTTATTCTAGAATTCGATTATCCTATAATTCGGTTATCCTAGAATTTGGTTATCCCAGAATTCGATTGTACGAGAATTTAGTTATTCAAGAGTTCGGTTATCCTAGAATTCGGTTATCCTAGAATTCGATTATTCTAGAATTCGATTATCCTCTAATTCGATTATCCTATAATTCGGTTATCCTAGAATTTGGTTATCCCAGAATTCGATTGTACGAGAAATTAGTTATTCAAGAGTTCGATTATCCTAGAATTCGGTTATTCTAGAATTCGATTATCCTAGAATTCGATTATTCTAGAATTTGATTATCCTATAATTCGATTATCCTATAATTCGGTTATCCTAGAATTTGGTTATCCCAGAATTCGATTGTACGAGAAATTAGTTATTCAAGAGTTCGATTATCCTAGAATTCGGTTATTCTAGAATTCGGTTATTCTAGAATTCGATTATCCTAGAATTCAGTTATTCTAGAATTCGATTATCCTATAATTCGGTTATCCTAGAATTTGGTTATCCTAGAATTTGGTTATCCCAGAATTCGATTGTACGAGAATTTAGTTATTCAAGAGTTCGGTTATCCTAGAATTCGGTTATCCTAGAATTCGGTTATCCCAGAATTCAATTGTACGAGAATTCGGTTATCCAAAAATTTAATTACATGAGAATTCCGTCGTCCGAGACTCAGTTCTGCACTAATTATTCGACCACCCAGTTATTCAACTATCCTTTTATCTCTCCATTAATTCCAATAATCGACTTTCTACCGCAATGAACAATTAAAAAGCTGCATTATCACATACCAAGACAATTTCCCCAGCTACGCTCTTCTCCTCAGCAGGGACGAACAGCCGGTATATTCCTTCACCAATATAATAAAGAATCTTAATGAGCAGCAGCAGAAAATCCGCCACGATTAACACGCCTCCGTACGCCTTAACCATGATTCTTTGGTGCTCTGTCCTGAAAAACAAAATTGTGCACTCAGTTTTCACCTTCAACCTCCAGTTAATCAAATATCAGAATCCCCAAAATACACATTTCCAAACAAAAAAAACAAAATCAAAATTTTCTAAACACCCATAACATCAAAAGCCATAAGAACCCAACGAAGTACAACTCTCCAGCATTCGCAAAGAAATCGCATCCGAATTGCGCCGCTTCCGCGAACGTCAATCGGAATTTTCCCGTGATCATTTAATCGTTGAACTTTCACACATCATGTATTTCTTCTAGTTTTATAGCCCCCCACCAATGGCTTAAATAAAAACGATGACTCGAGCGTCCGATCTTTTCCTTATAAACCGTCACAACTGGAAACTCAGGAAAACACGGAACAAATTCGTCCGCGATTATTCGCCACGCGTCTCAAGAAATCCTCCAACTGTTCAAACACGTTCCAAACACTTCGCGCTTCTGATTGCCAGTCGATTGTTTTCGCGGTGAACGCGGGGTGCATTGGAATCGCCTGACTGACCGACAGTTGCACGAAGAAAGGCGATTATGTAAAATCTGCAACAACAGTTGGCCTTTCAGTTTCACCGTTCGCGAACCGAGCGATAAACCCGCCGCGATCCGATTCGCCGGTTTTTAGCGCCGCGTTAGCAAGTTTTCTTAATTTTTTTTTTACTCCGCGTCAACCGGATTCAAGTGTAACAGCTTCCTGTCCTTGAAAACCGAGATGCTGATTAGTAGACAGCGGATGTTTATGCAAAATAAAATTGTTACAAGCACAAATAAAGAATAGGAACTTAAAAAACATTGTGATTAATGTTTTAAATATTCTATCTTGAATAATATTATTAATATTTTGTATATTTTGCCATGTGTTAACAGTCTTGCAGATTTTTTGCATACTCAGCATTGCCATAAATGCATAAAATCCGCTGTCTACTGATTAACATCGGCAATGACTTTGCGAAGATTATTTCTGCAGCGTGCAACGGTTCATTATATATTGTGACAAAGGATAATAACGCGGTCCTTGACGTTGCGTCAAGAAAACTAGAAGTAGTAGAACATCGCTTATCGTTGCATGGAAAATGAGTGGATAAAATAGTAAAAGTTAAAATCAATCGAAAGAACCCGAAAACCGTGGCAGAGTTAATAAAGTGATTAAGAAACGTGGCGTCCAAGTGGCCCGCAAATCGGAGCATCGTGGGCGAACTTCCGGCAAAGTGTCGGAGATTAATTTATCCGCGTCTTGCAAGATTAACGACGAGGAACTAATTTATGCGATTGAAACAATTGACGCGAACCATCGCCGACAACTTTTTCGCTCAGGCAAAGTCCAGCAGAATATTCCGCAGAATTTAACAAGTTGTCCTTGTTAACCCGAACAGTTCACGTCTATAGCTTATTTTTCTGACGAAGTTTTCCTCCGAGGTTCGGCAAACGAAATTGCGATTCGCGAGAGTTAAGACCAAAAGATGCGATCTTTGTCGAGGCGTCGGCGATCGACGTTAACGAGTTTTTATTTGAGGAAAGTGCCGCTGCTCGGAAATCTTAACGAGCTTAACGATCGCGGCTCGTGGATCGTAGATCGTTTCCACGATAGAAGAAATGCTGTCAATTTAAATGTTTCTCGAGGCGTTGTTCGTCGGCTGGAACTTTTGACGAATTTATGGGATCTTTTCGGGGGAATTAATACTGCGTAAAATATGGAGATGCTATATTTTTTGCGCCATCATTACGATGCTGGAAATAATTTCTTTACTTTCGAATTGATCGTCCAAATTCGGAGCACAATTTTCCTATATTTCTGCATATTACTGCGATTATGTTTTACTAAGTATTTGCAGGCCTGAACAGAATTCCTTTGAATATTCTGTTTGACAATTTATAGATTATTGGGCTGTGGATGTTCATGGAAATATAGTTTTGGAAAATTAGAAATTGGATAGAAATTTGTTTCTTGTTTCAGAGAATTTCAATTAGAATTGCTGACAATATAATTTTTCTGCAGTAGCATTTATGGTAATTTCTTTCCCCATTTTTATTGTATGAGTATAATAAATATCGGGAACTTGAATTTATAATATCTCCACATACTCTGCCAAATTAAAATTTCTACGAATTTGACTTCGGTTTATTTTCCATTTTGCATAGAACAAATCAACAAATATTTATGTTCTTTGAATACAAATGCAGACTATTTTAATCGAATCATTACTAAACCGCAAATATTTATGTAAATTCATGTTTTCAAGGCATAGAAAGAAAAAGTGAACGTAAAAAAGTGTCTTTTACCTTTCAAATATTGCAAAATATATTTAATTCTCGACATTTCGTGTAGTTTTGCATTTATGCATATCCTTATACATATATTTTAGCATACTTCAAATCGTCGTAAATGCATAAAAATCCACAGTCTATTGATTACATTCGAAAAATAAAAAAATCTGTGAAAACATAAACAATACATATTTTTGATTCGTCGAATCGCAAAGTTGATAAAAAAAATTATAATCGATAACCTGATTAGAGTGGATAATGAACAATTCCTCTAACAGATAAACAAAATACGGCGTCAATTATCAGCAAAACATAATTTTTGATATTCAATTACTTCAACATGTTATTCAACAAAAAGGATACCAAACTAGTAACTAAATTTTATATAAAAATCGCTTTTGAATATTTTTTGTATCATCCATAGATTGCAAAAAATTTCTTACTGATATTTTAACATTTATATTACATGCGGAGCATAAAAGTTAAAATTACACCACGTTCGATTACTTCTGCAAACCACTATATACATATGTATCAATTACTTTGCATGATCCACTCGTTTTGTGTGCAGTACTTGAACTGCATACGCAAAATTATATACTTTGATTTTTTATTCTGGCATGATTGACACGAATTTTTAATTACTATGCTAAACTATCAATCGAATATACTGACGAAAGAAAAAAAAAACAAAATATCGATAACTTTTTTAGGACCGATTACCATGCTAAGAATATATGCAAACATCGTACACCGAACCAAGTAATTTTCCAGAAAGTAATCGTTCTATAATAAAATAAAATTAGTTCATTGGAACTAATTAATGGACCAGAATAATTGCCTGAACAGGATACAATTTCGCGAATGAACGAGAAACTGTGCAAAACGTAAAATGCAACGTCAAAGAAAGTTACGACGACAAATATGATAAGAAATCACAACTGAACTAACACTGACTATTCGCGGTCGCACAAGGCACAAGGAGAATTCAGGGAGAACGAAGATTACGTATCTCGCACATTTTCGCACACATTGCGCATTGTCACGTTTCACACACTTATTTGCATGTTTTGACATTTTCTAAATGAACGAATACTTTCAAGCTAGTTATAACTATTCTCATTATAGCGTTTACGATCTTCCAGTCTTCTCTCGGATAATCTAAGACACACGTTGTTGACACGTGAATTCTATCATCTTTTATTTACTAAATGAGTAATCACAATCAATCATAACTTCGACTTTAGAATTCTCAAGTCTTGAATTGAAAAATTCCATTCAGTTTTAGACAAACAGTAGAATTATCCGACTTTCAACTATCTCGAATTTTTATTAACTAGTTTCAATAACTGAATGAATACAGTGAAACTTCGAGTACAACTTGAATCATAAATCAATTAATCCAACTAATTATTGACATTTTGCATCACAAATATGGAACCAGATAATCGATGAGGTTCTACTTAACTAAATTCACTTTTTACTGAATTCTATATTTAAATAATCTTAACACCCAGATTTACGAAGAATCGTTCGCACTATTTTTACTCTCGTACCTCCTTATCACTGTCTCAACTCCCTTATCGCGCGCGTGCAATCTACCGTAAACAACAGAAACGAGGAGCAATAATAACGATCGCGGTTTGTTCTCTACCATCGAGAGTCCATCGCCCCGAATCGAACCGAAGAAAAATCGATTCTAGATAACCGGATGCCCCAGAGTTCCGCCACCGATTCCATACATGCAGTTCGTAAACAAAAACACCGTGTCCACACTGCTAAGTCGCACTGACGAATTCGAACGAGTCAGGGGAATTCGCGGATCTTACCAATCGACGTTTCGATCCGCGTTGAACCTCGTCCCGAAAGAAAATGCGACGGCCGCAGGGAACGCGGCGAGTTTTTCCCCCCGGGATCGATGTGTCGGGAAAGCAGAGGAGGAAACCGCGTGGCGTTCCTCTTCGTGGTCGAATCGCGACTAAACTGTTCTCCGACACCGCTGCCAAGGGAAATCTTCGCGTCGCGGGCGACTATAGCGGCGGCCGGAATAGTCGCTTGGTAGCGTGGGTGGCTACTTCCGGACCCAAGTGCGTTATAGATGTTTGTATCTCTTTGGAAAATGACTTATGATTAGAACCGGATTAAGTATTAAGAGGGAACGGCGCTATTGAAACTTCAAAAAAAACCTTTTGAAGTTCTTTTTACTGATAATTAGACAGCGGATTTTATGCATTTATGGCAATGCGAGGTATGCAAAAAATCTACAAGACTGTTAACATATGTCAAAATAAACAACATATCAACAATATTATTCAAGATAAAATATTTGAAACATTAATCACAATGTTTTTCAAGTTTCTATTCTTTATTTGTGCTTATAAAAATTTTATTTTGCATAAAGATCCGCTGTCTACTGATAATTGACTGATAATTGTGAAATTCTGGTCCTTTGTGAAGACTTTAAAAAAGGTTTCAAGTGGAACGTCGAATAATTACGGAAATTATAGCGCTGAATGTAACCGAGTGCACAGTCGAGTAACGACCTCACCGTAAATATACCTCATTTCTATGGGTATTCGCTCCTTTTCTATGACTGTGATCTATAATTTCAGATAGAATAAATTATTTTATTTTTGCACCGGGAATCGCGTAAAGTATTTGAGGAAATTAGGCAAGCCATATTAGAAAAGAAGCTACTTCAGACTTTGAAGCCGTTCTCGAAACAGAATTTTTTAACACCGCGTACATCATAACTAGACTGCGGATTTTATGCATTTATGACAATGTTAAGTATGCAAAACATCTAGGAGACTATTAACATATTCCAAAATATATAAAATGTCAAAAATACAAATCAAGTTAGAATTTTTAGAACATTAAACACACTGTTTTTTCAGTTCCAATTCTTTATTTGTGCTTGCAAAAATCTTATTTTGCATAAAGATCCGCAGTCTAATCATAACTTTTGAACCAATGAAGATTTTCACTTGAAATTGTAACTGGAAGTGTAGGATTCCTTCCTCTATAATGTGGAATTTCCGCATCAACATTGGATGATTGAGATATTTTTTTAAAATTATTAAAGACGATTTTTTTCCGTACAAATGTGAATAAAAGATTGATTCGTGTGCAACTTTGTCAATTTTTATTTAAATTCGTTGCCAAAGTTCCGCATTGTAGCTTTGGGAATAACAATTATTCACTCTAAAGTGTTTTGCTTTCGTATAATTAGTTCACCTGAAACTACGTATGCAGGCTGCAGCGGCTTGTTATCAATGCTTCATAACATTAACAGTTTTATACATTTAAACGATTTTTTTTTGTGCGTAATTATTCCTAAATGTATTCATAATGAGTTGTAGGAAATATCAGCATAATGAATATTTAGTATCTGAGAAGTTCAATATAAAATAAACCACTGGCTTTAATCGTCTAATATAGTGGCTCAAAAAAATCGATTTTTTTTTTGTTTTGTCAATAATAATGCACTAGAAGAACGGAATCCTAAAGTATTAAGCCGGAATTCGAAGTATTTGTAAAGCTAAATCAACTTTAGAGATGTTTTTAAAGAAATTTATGAAGTTCACTAAAAATTAGAGATGCATGACTTTTGTAATTCGCGACTTATCGTCAAATATTCCGCAAAAAAAGTCGATTGATCGGCTTTATAATAATATCGTGACAAGTCATATAAATAAAATGAACATTTTTCTTTAGAAACAAAAATATCTTTCTTTACTGTCATTAATACAATTTTAATATTTTTTAATATACTGTGACTCATAGATTTGTTCACATGTATTGCAAAGCTTAATTAACTATTAAAAAACACTTTTGGTTTACAAGTCCCTACGATCTTTAAAAATTTATACTGTTTACTAGTATTTCTGCTTCATCGACGATACAGTATCATGAATAGACTGCGAATGTTTATGAATTTTGGGCGATGATTTGAAATTTGCTAAAATTCACAAAGTGTGCATAAATGCAAAAATACACGAAGTATCGTAAATAAAATACATGTTATGATATTTAGAAGGTAAAATATTCTTCTCTTTAAGTTGGTTTCCTTTTTCCATGCATTTGGAAATAAATTTGCATAAACATTAGCAGTCTATTCATAAATAATAAGAAACATGTTTAGTTTTTTAATTTTCAGCAAAATTGAAGGAAGTACAGTGCCAGCTAATTTATAGCTCAAGCGGCAAGGTTGCAACTTTCTTCAACAGCCACGTCCACAGCCAACATTTATAAGGAAAAACAACTTCTTTTTGTAACCTTAAAGAATATACACATAGTACCGGAAGTTTCATAATGATTTGTTTAATAGGTTTTTGGAAATAATTCTTTTGAACATCGTTGTCTTATGTCAGACCTATCTGATTTTATCTTCTTTTGATCTTGTCACATCTAGACCTACATTAAGATGTCATATACTGGTCTCAGGAACATCACACGAATCTTTATAGCCAGTATAATAGCTTAAACCGTATATTCTTTAGTGGACTTCGTATGCTTATGCACAATAAATATGCAAAAAGCATATGACATTTATGCACGATGTATATGCAAATATTCTGGAATAAAATATAATGTTGTGTTAAGAGTAAATTTTGCAATTATTCTAGTTTATTATTCTTTGAATTATAATAAATTACAAATATTTTTTTTTTAACTCGACGGTGTTAATTAACGAAGTTTGTCTATAAAAATTAAATTGTACGTAGAAATTATCGCTCCACGTCATAAGATGTAATTCTGCAATATTTATTGGTTCTTCTACCATTATGTTAATAAAAATTTCAATATTTGAAATTTTCATTAATTCGGTTAATCTCGTATTTTTTCTTAAGTAATAGTTATTTTTTTCAGTTTTTCATCGCGATCTCCAGTAATTTTTTTTAAGCGATTAATCTTGTTACGATTTTCGTATCTTTTTTTACCCATTAAAGTACAGTGAAACCTCGATTAACCGGTTTAATATTGCAGTAAAAACTCAAAGGTTCCCTTGACACAGAATCTTTTAATTTTTAGTACAGCAGCATTAATTTTTTTTACATATCGTTACATAAAATTGTAGCAAAAGAGCTATGTATATTTTCCAGTTTACTCGAATGAATTTATACGTTATGATAAAGCTTAAAACTTTTTCTATTTCTTCTGATTTCTCTAAGCAGATTTTGATGTCGTTAATTAGTCTGTCTCTTTTTCTCAGTGCTTGGTATTTTTCACATTCTGCGAGTATCTGTCTAATTGTTATTTGTGTATTGCATGTATAACATTTTGATGGGTTAATTTTTTTTAAGTACGCGTTTGCGAGTTGCAGCAACATTAATTGAAAGTTCAGGTTTTACTGAAAATTCTGCTGTACTTGTATAAGAATGGAAAATAATTAAGAGCCGATTCACCGAGCTTCTACTGTATTTTATTTCCTTTAACAACTGTTTCATTTTAAGGAAATGATGCGAACAATTTATTGTTAATATTTAGTCTCCTTATTCCTTAACACTATGTAAAAAATGCATTATCTACATTCTTTAAAATATGATAATAAAATTTGTTCAATTCTTGATATTCAAGGTAACGTAGCAAAATTAAAATAATTCATACAATGCATTCTCGGCATTTTTTAATAATATATTCTTGATTTTGGCAGTTTTCGTCAGAACAGTTTATTAACATTATTAATCTACAGCGGCTCTTTAATCTCTTTAATCTCTTTATCTAAGGATGCAAAAAATCTGCGACATTATTAATATACGCTAAAATATACAAAATATCAAAAATATAACTCAAATAAGAATACTTTAAAATTAAATATACTGTTATTCAAGTTTCAGTTCTTTTTTTGTGCTTGTCAAAATTTTATTTTGCATAAAAATCCGCAGTCTAGTTGTCAATAATCAGGGATTATAATAATTGTTACTTACACGCTAAGCGTAAATTATTAATGTTTACTTTAGTTTTAAATTTGTTACTTTAGTTCTAAGTTTGTACTTAAATAAGTACCAGACGAACAGGTAATTTATGGTTACCTCTGTAGGACTTACTTTGTTAATGCAAATTACGTTGTAAGTTTCCTGGTTAAATAAATAAATAAATAAATAAATATTACCATTAATAAATCTACAGCTGCTCTTTATGATTGTATTTAATTTCGTTATTATACATTAAAGTGTATTACTACCCGTCAATGAAATAAATAAAAATTCACAAAGATCAGCTCTCACTTTTAGCATTTTATATAGAATTCCCTCCTTAATCAAACAACTATACAGGGTGTTTGGGATAGTATAGACAAGCTTTGGAGGGGTGATAGATCACGTAAAAACAAACAAATAACTTCTATATGACTTGGGTCCAAAACTAAACCATTTTTGAAAAAAACTGTCAAACATTTAAGCTATAAACCGCTATAATTCAAAATAGGAACGTTTTTCGTAAGCAATTTCTTCGCTAAAATAAAGATTACGATCTTGTTAATCCAATAAGTACAGTAACTGTGATATTGTTACCTCGTATCGCAAAAAAATAGTATTTTTCTAACCGCCTAAATTACCCTTTAAAATCGCGATAATTTAAGGGGTTAGAAAAATATTATTTTTTCGCGGTACAAGGTAACAATATCATAGTTACTGTACTTATTGGATTAACAAGATCGTAATCTTTATTTTAGCGAAGAAATTGCTTACGAAAAACGTTCCTATTTTGAATTATAGCGGTTTATAGCTTAAATGTTTATGACAGTTTTTTTCAAAAATGGTTGAGTTTTGGACCCAAGTCATATAGAAGTTTTTTGTTTGTTTTTACGTGATCTGTCACCCCTCCAAAGCTTGTCTATTAGGGTGGAACGAAAAAAACAAGTTTTGATTTTTAATTTGTAATAGCGCGGAAAAGTTGCTTTTTGGTATAGACAAGATAAAAAAAAAAAATATGAAAAATATTGGAGCACATCTTGAGGTGTCACAAGAGCGGTAAAGTTTTATAAAAACACACTTTTTGCAATTTTTTCAAAGATTTTTACATGTCTTAATTATGCAATAAAAAGTTTCAAATAGGCGTTTTATATGTACGAGAAAACCATAAAAAATAATTTATCAAAGTTTATAATTTCTCAATTTTTTAAATTTTTTTACAAATTTTAAGCTCTGCGGCACCTCAAGATTTTGTAGTATAGCAACCAAACTTTTTTTTTCTTCTTTTTGAACCTAAAAGGCAACTTTTCCCCACTATTACAAAACTAAAAAAAAATTTCGTTCCACCCTATTGCCTATACTATCCCAAACACCCTGTATAACCGCTTGCAAACAAACACAGAAGCAAACAAATCCCACAGCGCGTCCTCAAACGTCGCCCAAACAAAAGGAACAACCTCTGTCAACCAAACGACGCGACGCGACGCGACGCTTAAAATATACCTAGCAAATCACTCCGTCGAGCTTTCGCTGTCCGGCGAACGCCAAAGAAGAAGCCACGCACTCGAAACGCCTCACGAAACCGATCTTCCTCCGCTTCCACAGAGACGCATCGTCTCCGAAGCCCCGACGCGACTGATCCGGCTCCCCGGAGGACTTCTTTTCGTTGGAATGAAACAGATCGCCGGGGGATGGCCGAGGTCATCGACGATTTTGTCCCGCGCGAGGCCCGGTTCAGATGGTCCAGATAATAACGCTGCCCCTCGGAGCGAAAGCGGCCGATAACGAATCGCCGAAATAAATACGCCGGGCACCGCGCGTTACTTTCGCCGTCCTGCGAACTGCATCTCTCGCGCGAAACTGCCGACGCGACGCGACCGACTCTTTCTTTCCCTCGGCAAGCTGCATCGCGCTGCAACCCGGCTTTCGTGCGTCTCGTGCCGTTTTACGCAATCACTTTCGTTTCGCTACGCGTGTGCTGCTTGCCTCGCAGCATCATGTCTTCGTCCTTTGATTAGTAACCGACTTAATTACGGATAACGCGGACTTATTGTTGCTAAAAAATCATAACATTGATGATTCCTTAAGGGGTCTTTCCACTGTGAACCTCTGAAAAACTGCCTTTTTTTGTGAATTTTTCTGTACTAAACGAAATGTCCAATTTAAATAAAGTTTTTCCTACTGATTAATACACTTATTGAGAGTACAAACAAATTTTTTTTGCAATTTATAATAGTTTATTTAACTATATATATCGCACTGAATTGAGCGCCTCAAGAAAACGATGTAGTGCTTGCGTAGATGATTCCAGAAGAACGACGCATCTGAATAAAAAAATTCAAAATGGTTTTTAATCGTCACGGATGTCGTTATCGTTGGAACCAAAATTATTTTAATTGATAAAAAATTAACCAAATGACGGAAGTTTGAATGTTTAAGTTCCGAAATTCGATGAATTTTTAGTCATTTGTCATTGTAAAAAGTATGAAATTGTTAATGAAACAAAGTTTCCGTGGTCCCTGCGATAGCCACTGATATGTTGAATAATGTGTAAAAATTTGAGACTGATTAATCAAATAATTTTTTTGCAATTATCTACGCAAGCACTACATCGTTTTCTTGAGGCGCTCAATTCAGTGCGATATATATAGTTAAATAAACTATTATAAATTGCAAAAAAAATTTGTTTGTACTCTCAATAAGTGTATTAATCAGTAGGAAAAACTTTATTTAAATTGGACATTTCGTTTAGTACAAAAAAATTCACAAAAAAGGCAATTTTTCAGAGGTTCACAGTGGAAAGACCCCTTAAAATCGTGTCCTTTGGTAAGTTCAATTCTTCCGGAATCCTCAAACAATATTTATGGAATCATTATTAATGAACGAAATACCAGAATGAAAAAAAAAGAGCTATTCTATCTCTTACGGAGTCTTCAAAACAGAAGTGTTTATGTTACAGAATTCCTATAATTTACTTTATTTTTTTTTTTTTAATATCTGTAGTTTATTACTAGACTGCGGATGTTTATGCATTTATCGCGATTTTAAATATGCTAAAATTCATCAGGATGTATATAGATGCTAAAATGCATGAAATATCGAAAATATAATACACTTTATATAATATTTAGAAAATAAAAGACACTTTTATTTATGTTGGTTTTCGATTTCTATGTCTTTGAAAATATAAATTTGCATAAACATCCGCAGTCTATTTATTACATTAAAGCACACCATTAATTTTTACGTACGTAAAAATGCGACTTTTTAGCACTTTTATTTAGACAATTCGAAAAATCGTGCCTAAAATACTTGGTCCAGCATTAAAATATGAAATTGAATACATAAAAAAGTCTAAAACAAAAAACTTTTAATCCCTCTGAATAAAATAGGAATTGATGTATATTATAAACATAGTATTTCAAGCATTCTGCAAATTCAGTGTTTTTAATACATAAATATGTAGTAATCCTCCGTAATAGGGAAACAATCCGTGATTGGGACAGTTATCTATGAATTATCCGAGAACGATGGAATTAAATCTAGAGAGTCGTTGGAGCAATGGGAGTGGGAGTGATAAGAGGAAAGCTGAAAGATTGAACGTTTTGTGCAGGTATTGTGTTCAGATAGATATGCAAAGATACTGATGGTATCTGTGTTTAATTGATGTGCGATTGTCGGTGAGCGATTTGGTGGTATGGATGATAATGCGGAAGGCGTTGTGGTTGGGGGAATTTTAAAGTGAATTTTTAAAGAACTTTTGGAAAGAACGCAAATTTAGGTGTCCGATAAAAAATAGAGCATAAAAGGTAAAAGGTGTTTTAAGAAAATTGAGTTCAAAGTTTTCATTAATGAAAACTGTAATAGAAATTTTGGAATCAATTTTCTTGCAAAGCATTCAGGTGGTGCGTTAAAAAAGTTGAAACATGTATTCGATACTTGTTAAAGGACCGGAAGTACTTGATCACTCCTACTTTCTTATTTCGTTCAGCTGGCAAGTCTCCAAAGTGTACTGAGTGTTGCAGAAGTAGACATCTGTTTTTTTTCTTTTTCTTTTATTAGAATTATAGGGGATTTAGATTGAAAAAATACACATGATTTTTAATTTTATCGATGGTCAACATAGGATTTTAAAATAAATACTTTGAGTGCCACGATAAATTATGAAATCACTGAAAATGTTTCGAAAATATGTAGAAACTTAAAATTGGAATAAAATTATTTTTGAAAATTGTTTCTCAAGTTATTTAAATAAAATTTCCTCTCCCTTTTCTAATAATCTGCATTAAAAATTACTGTAATTTAAATACCATTCGTAATTGTATAAATTAAAATTCTATATATGGGGTGACATGGAATTCAGAGTATTAAAACTTTGTATGTTAAAATTTCAACTTTTATAGTCTCCAATCTTTTTTCTTAAAAATTATAAAAATTTTCTAAAATAAATTGGTCTAAAAAACTGATGTTACTACTTTTCTTTCTTGTAAAATTTCACAAATTCAAACACCTCTACCGAGTTTAAAAAATTTTTTTCGAGATTCGCTTTGAGATGATTTTATAGAGGAAGGTCTCCCCTTTACAATGATCTCTGAAAATTTCTTTTAGGATTTTCTTTCCGCCGTTTCATGGCACTCAAACTCCGTAGAGTCACTGGAAATCATAAAATCCAAAAAGTGGAAAAAATTACTTTAACTTTTCACTCTCTTTCACAACAAAAAAACGATCTTTCGAAAAAATGAAGTTAAATATCGTAAAAGTAGAAGCTTCACGCTTTAAAATGACTCCAGATAGACTTTTCTATAATTTTTTTTTACAAAGTTACATTAATTCAAATATCGACAATTTTTTCCAGTAAAAGTTTTGTAACTTTTTCCTGAATTCCCATATGTTTTCAAAATGAATGGTTACGTATTGGACGCCCTGTATATTAAATCTGTTTCTAAACATCTACCGACTGCCAAAACAGAAGCCTAAAGATCTTGACCTTCGGCGAAGTCATCGACCTTCTGTGAAATCTATGAAGTTTAAAATTAAAAGGCAAGGAAAACTTCTGTGTCCTCAAAAATAACTAAATCTTTCGTTCTGATAGCTCGGAATAGTTAAACTTGAAAATTCCTGCGATTGTATAGACTACGCTATAATCTCTGCTAAAAGTTCTAAACAGTTGCTATAGTCGGTATTGAAAACGGTATTGCAAAACTCGACCAAATATAGGCGTTCCCATGGAATGATAAACCTGGATCAAGGGTTTCCTTTAGAAATCGGAATTTTTGGATTGCTAGACTGCGAATTTTATGCATTTATGACAATTTTAGATATTCTAAAAAGCTTCTAGATTGTTGACAAATGACAAAATATACAAAATATCAAAAATATAACTTAAGTTACAATAGTTGTTATATGCATTTCTAAACATTGTATTTTGCATAAAAATCCGGCGTCTACTTAATGACTACATTGTAGATATTTATGCAAATTCATATTTTGAAAGACACAGAAAAAGAAAAGCAACACAAATGAAAGTGCCTTTCACCTTCTAAATATTACAACAAAATGTATCAAATTTTCGATATTTCACGTATTTTTGCATCCATGAAAATAAACATTTTGGCACATTTAATTAATCGCCATAAATGCATGAACATTCACAGTCTATTGATAACTTAGATCTTTAAGTAAACCGGAAGTTGATAAAACTGTCGCCACAAAAATTCTCGATCCAGAATAAATAAGTGAATAACAAGATTTATACAACTAAGCAAACGATGGTGAACCTTTCTCAAACAGTGATTCACGAAGAGTCAACGCGATAAGCGATGTTGACAAGATTTTTCCCTGTTCGGAACTAGTTTACTAATTTATTCAGAAATTAGTCACCATTGCGACTTCTCAAAAGAAAGTCTAAAGACCATCCAGAATTATCGCCCAGCGATTAAGAATTAATCTTAAAATTAAATCACCGCATCGGATATAAGAAATCTAACGAGTTCTGTTATCAGTTTTTCTTCGACTTTCGATTACCGATTTAATTAACGTAAAATCTTGTAGATTACCGTTTGGCAATCCGAATTCCATCAGTAATTTCAATTAACTTTTATTCTGCTTTGTTGTTTGTTTTCCGTTTGCAGTTATTTGATAGTGAAGTAACAGTTTCAGAAAAAGAAAATTATGGCTACATCGTCTTACCATAATTCACACGATTAGAAGCAAAAGTGTTGTATCCATCGCGTCGAAAGTCTAATAAAACGACACTCAAGCATTACGATACTGCGTCTTCTGCGATATTAAAAGCTGCTTTCCATTCGAAAGATAAGAGCCGATGAATGGGAAGAAAAAAATACATCTGCGACAGCTGTTGTGATTGAACTCGGTTATCACAATATACAGGGTGTTCACACTATCACCAGCCACTGGTTTTTTTATTATAAATAATAGATTTAAAAAAAATGAAGGAGGAAAAAGTAAGATTGTTTTCCACAAACAATATGATGGTCTATGGAACGTTTTTGTTGCATTTGCATTGTTTTTTGAGAAATAGTGAAAGAAAGGCTGGAATAATAGTTTCCTTTGATCTTCTGCACAATTTTATTTTTGAAAAATCGCTGCTTATTTCTCGTTGTATTTTCAGTGTTCACTTACGTTTGGATGTTTTGCAAAATGCAGCAACAAGAGGTGAGAAAAAGTTGCTCCTTCTTGCCTCGGTGAAAACAACTTTATAGGATTGCATAGGGTGTCAGGAATGTTCCTCATAAAACAAGTCAAAAACCCAAACCCGACATATATGAGGTCACACCCTTCTTGAAAGTGAAAGGACAAATTAGCGGATAAGTCGAATAAGTCTGTCGAATATATAGGGTGGTTCAAAAATTATTCAAGAACTACACTCACCAATTTCGTCCAAAAATTATACTTAAGGGGGTGCAGCACTATTAGGCGAGTAAAATCAGTGGTTTATTTTGTATTGAACCTCTCAGATACTAAATATTCATTATGCCGATACTTTTTACGACTAATCATGGACACATTTGGAAATAATTACAAACAAAAAAATCGTTAAAATGTTTCAAACTGTTAAAGTTATGAAGCGTTGAAGATGATCCTTGATAACAAGTCGCTGCAGCTTGCATACGTAGTTTCAGGTGAACTAATTGTACGAAAGCGAAATACTTTAGGGTGAATAATTTCTATACCAAAACCTACAATGTGGAATTTTGGTGACGAATTTAAACAAAAATTGAGAAAGTTGCACACGAATCAATCTTTTATTCACATTTTTAGGGAAAAAAAATCGTCTTTAATGATTTTTAAAAGATATCTCAATCATCCAATGTTGATGCGGAAATTCCACATTGTAGAGGAAGGACTCCTACACTTTCAGTTAAAATTTCAAGTGAAAATCTTCAATCGCTCAAAAGTTATTGCGGATTTTATGCATTTATGACAATGTTAAGTATGTCAAAAATTTACCAAACTCTTATCATATGCCAAAATATACAAAAAATGAACAATACATTATATAATAATGTATTAATATTCAAGTTTGAATGATTAGAACATTAAACATATTTATTTTCAAATTCATATTCTCTATTTGTGCTTGTAAAAATTTTATTTTGCATAAAGATCCGCTGTCTAGTTATGATGTACGCGGTGTTGAAAAATGTTGTTTCAAGATAAACGTCTTCAAAATTTAAAGTAGCTTTTTCTCTAATATGGTTTGCCTAATTTCCTCGAATACTTTACGCGATTTCCGGTGCAAAAATAAAATAATTTCTATCTGAAATACATTTAATACATTCAGTACATTCAGCGCTATAATTTCCGTAATTATTCGAATTTTTACTTGAAACCTTTTTTAAAATATTCATAAAGGACTTTCACAATTAGCAATAAAAAGAACTTCAAAAGATTTTTAGAAGTTCCAATAGCGCGAAGAGAATCCAGGACTTTTAATTTCATCGTCAAAAGCAAAAAGATTCTTATTCAACATCTAGAAATTCTAAAAGAAACATGAATGACGTTGATACAGATAATCATGGATAATTAGGATCGTTGAATGCAGAATTTTCATGACTTTCATGACACTTTCGAATTATTTTCTCCCACGCCGGCATAAAATAAACTCCACATTCGCTGACATTTACCTTCTTCTGGCAACTATCAGCTATAAAACTTGGGAGAATTCAACTTCATCAGAGTCGCTCGACTATAGACAGTCATGGGTCAATGCACGAATTTATCGATTCCCGGTTCGCACATGAAACATCTGTCCGCAGGAAAAACGGAAACTTTCATTCTTCTGTCTTCAGTTATCCGTGAATTGTGAGTCGCGACAGAAACTCACCGGAGCCGAGTTTAACCCTGTTACCTTCCTCCAAAAAATCCTGAATGTAACATTTTACAACGATCGTGGCAGAGTTAACAAACAGGTCCTTGCACGATTTCGTCAATTTCGTGGAGCGGTTTTCCTTGAACTCTTTTTTGAAATTCCATCTTCGGTTCACTTTTTTTCTGCAAGAATCGACCAGTTTCTGTTAGCAATAAATAGAAACTGGAACATAAATCATAAACAAACCTTGAAAATGTGATAACAAAAATGTCGATACTCGTTCCCAAAAATCCTCAATCAATTAATTAAACACAGCTTGGAGCTTCGATGATTAGTTCTAGAAACACTGCTTTTTCTTCGCACTTGGCTCTAAAAATTTGAAAAAAATTTCCTCTTGGGGAAGAAGATCGAAACCTGATCTGAAATATATTAAAAAGTGTGAAGCAATGATGGAATGGGAGATAATTGAGACTGAGGAATGAGAAACGAGAAGAGAATTTCATTATTCAAATTGAATTAGGGGAAGACTTTTATGTAACGACTGAAACTCCAAAAATAGCTGATATTTATGAACTTTTTTACTTAAATCATTAAAGTGAAATTTTTTGGGCTGTAAAAAGTAAAAACACAGGTTTGAATTACAGGAAAGAAATTTTTTGGATGTGGATTTTTTCTGTATTGAATAGTTATTTATAGATTGTGAATTTTTATGTGAAATATAATTTTTATAAGTATAAATAAAAAACTGGAATTTGAATAATAGTGTGTCTAATTTAACTTAAACATCATAATTTGAAGACTTGAAGTAGATTTTTGATATTTCATGTATTTTAACACTTGTGAAAAGACATAAATACATAAAAATCTGCAGTCTAATCATTAATTAAGAGAACCTAATTCAAAGAAAAAGAATTCAATAATTTTAAGGTTCGAAAGAAAAATAACTTCTGTTTCCTCAACTAAATTAACTCCGAGTTCCAGAAAAAGATACTACAGATAAAACCAAAAATTAACTTTCAGATTTACTCCCGGAACTTTAATTAGTGTTTTTAATTTTATCCTGGTCATCAATTTGCCAAAGTGGTTTAAAAAAAGACGTCTTCAAAATTCCTAACGGAGTTTCAAGATATTTGAGAAACTAGATTGCGAATTTTTATGCAAATTCACACTTCCACAGCTACAGAAAAATAATGAAATATGAATAAAACTATCTTGTTTCCTAAATGCAATAAAATAAAACATATAGAAGCTTTAATATTTTTAAACATTTTCATGAACTTAAAATTGCTATAAATGATTCAAACTCCGAAATTCCAAGTTCCGTCAGTAAATATATCAGAGTTTGCGCAAGTCGATTTGCCGCGCTACGAGGAAGCCACCCATTGCATTTCTAGAAATTTGAACGGCCGCTCACGTCGCCTGTGGATTTCGGAATCCATGATTTTGCGCAATCGCGATGCGCAACACAAGGAGCGATTAATTCCTGCCTTGAAGGAAACTCCGAGTCCCCCTTTTCCCCTCGTGAAATTCGGTCGCGGCCGCGAGCTCTTGAAATTTTCTCTCCCCTTTCCAGGCGACTACAAGCGTTTCCAGCCCGCGGTGGAACTATTGTTAGATCGACGGACGCGCGTAAAAGACGCCAGTCCATTGACCGTTCCTCATTGCCTCTAGGAATAGTGAGATCGATATCGGGTTCAGGAACCTTCTTTTGTGAAGAAAACGCTTGGAATAGCGATGATTGCATTAACGAAAAAGGGGGAAGAGAGGTTCGAGTTCTTAAGTGAATGTCACATTTAGAGTTTGAATTCCTCCGCGTCGTGGATTCCTGAAAACGAAATGTACGAAGTCCGACAAAAAGCTCTAACGATTTTTTAAATAAAACATTGAGTTGTTTCAGCTCACTCTAGGTTTTATGTTTTGATTATAAACAAAATAAAAATTTTAAAATAAAATTAAGCTCTGCATAGATCGTTGAATCATTTTTTTGGAGTATCGCATCGATTTCGTGACGAATCATTTCTTTCGGATAAAGTATTCGCGGTCTTTTAGCATAAACTTTTCTTTTGGGATAAATGCAAAGGAAGAAGTTGCAAATTGAGATATCGGAGGATTGAGATGGTGTTTTTATGGTGAACGAACAATGTGTAGCGTTTTATTACTCCATAGCAAATAAAACAAAAGCCGTGGAGTCGACAGTCAAAATTTTTGCCTCAAACTTTGGTTGTAACTCAAACTTCGACTCAAACTACAACTTAAACTCTAACTCAGACTCTAAGTCTGATTGAAACTCAAACTCAAACTCAAATTTCGACTCAAACTTCAACTCAAACTCAAAACTCAGACTTCGATTTCGACTTCAGTATACAGAAATTACTCCTAAACTTTGACCCAGACTCAAAGTCTGATTGCGACTCAAACTTAAACTCAAATTTCGACTAAAACTTCAACTCAAACTCAAAACTCGAACTTCGATTTCGACTTCAGTATACAGAAATTACTCCCAAACTTTGATTAAGACTCCAAGTCTGATTGAAACTCTCACTCAAACTCAAATTTGGACTCAAACTTAAACTCAAACTTAAAAAACTCGGACCTCGATTTCGACTTCAGTATACAGAAATTACTCCCAAACTTTTACCCAGACTTAAAGTCTGATTGAGACTCAAACTCAAACTTCAACTCAAACTCAAAACTCAAACTTCAATTTCGACTTCAGTATACAGAAATTACTCCCAAACTTTGATTAAGACTCCAAGTCTGATTGAAACTCTCACTCAAACTCAAATTTGGACTCAAACTTAAACTCAAACTTAAAACTCGGACCTCGATTTCAACTTCAGTATTCAGAAATTACTCCCAAACTTTGATTAAATTCAAACTCAAAACTCGGACTCCGATTTAGACTTCAGTATTCAGAAATTACTCCCAAACTTTGACTCAAACTCCAAGTCTGATTGAAACTCTCACTCAAACTCACATTCCGACTCAAACTTCAACTGAAACTCAAAACTCGGACTTCGATTTGGATTTCAGTATTCAGAAATTACTCCCAAACTTTAACTCAAACTCCAAGTCTGATTGAAACTCTCACTCAAACTCAAATTTCAACTCAAACTCAAAACTTGGTTTTCGATTTCGACTTCAGTATTCAGAAATCACTCCGAAACTTTGACTCGGATACCACAGCCATAAATAAAACGGCAACAGTAAAAACAGTCCGCTGACGCCTCGATCTTTCTATCGGAAGTTATAAACGATAAAAAAATATTAGATATTTTTACCGGACCCTGAATTTATACGGCGAAACTTAAAAGAGTTGCGCGTCGCAAAA
Organism: Perdita meconis; assembly: GCA_030770465.2. NCBI lineage: Eukaryota > Metazoa > Arthropoda > Insecta > Hymenoptera > Andrenidae > Perdita > Perdita meconis. The sequence goes on from JASKOS020000001.1 coordinate 4,243,795, forward strand.
GATTGAACTCTGTTTATGTTATAAATAGAAATGGAAGATAATTTTTTGTACGAAAACTGATTTCGATTTTTAGTTATTTGTGCTATATTAATTCTGTATGAACCATGTAAGATAAATTTCATTGCGAAAAAATTAAGACGCTATTTTTAAACGCATGCTCATTATATATATTTACGAATAAATAGTAGAAGAGCGAAATTAATTCCACAGAATGTAAAATTTAAAGTGTAGAGTGTAACTATGATTTACCTGATTCCCGAAAGGATAATAATTTTTTATACTTTTGCAAATAAATAATTTTCCTTCACAAATTTGTTAATAATTAATTTTTCCACTCACGTGAGTCTTTTCACAGGATCCAGATTTTCCAGTATTCATCAGCACGAACATTAATCACTGAATGTTTCACTTAATGTTATTCACTTAATATTTCACAATTTTGAGCACGATATTTCAACATGTCGATCCACTTCGGTGATTTGTATAAGAATGAATTTTACTGCGTTACCTTTTGATCGTCTGGAAAGATACAAGATACAATGTTTACATTGTGACAGAATTTTACAACAGGGAACAGTGTTTACATCTACATAGACAAAGACTACAATTTAAAACGCAGTAAACCTGGAAATATATTATTTTATACACAGAATACTTAAAGTACTTATACAGATCCTACAAATTATTTTACAATGTTGAAAATTGTAGAAATCATTTATTTCTTATTATTTTCAATAATGTTTGTTTCTATAATTGTATTAAAGATGTGAGAAAATACAGGGTCATCCACGTATCTCGGAACTCGTACACATGATTATAAATGGGCTCGGGTTCCGAGATACGTGGATGACCATATATAATTACCCACATCACACATTTGTTTACTTGTACTCCGAATATTAACTGTAAAATTCACAGTATTAATTTTTTCTTTCAGTTTATTTCGTTTCCAACTTCTTATTAGTTTCTATCATTTTTATCATATAAGGATAAATATCACTTTCAGTGTTTAAACAAATGCAATTTAGTCTTACGTGATCAAATTTCTGTGTCACTATATGTACGTCTTTAACATCGCAAAATAATTTCTACAGTCTATATTCTATATAGATGTTATAAATAAATTAACAAATCTAGAAAACTGCGCTGAAAATCATGCAGTATCGAATAGGCCCATTAGCTCAGTTGGTTAGAGCGTCGTGCTAATAACGCGAAGGTCGCGGGTTCGATCCCCCCATGGGCCACATTATTTTATCTTTTACGTAACAAAGTTGAAATTCTCAAGAAATGCTGATAAGCGATGTTAGATATCAAGTTGGCCCATTAGCTCAGTTGGTTAGAGCGTCGTGCTAATAACGCGAAGGTCGTGGGTTCGATCCCCCCATGGGCCAATTTTTTTTTTACATTTATTTTTTAACATTATTTCCACAGTTCTATATTCTTTAAACATAAACCAAAACTGTAACTCTATTTTTGCATCATTTTCTTTAATTACTTTCCACTGAATTAATTAAACTTTGACTCTTATTCAAAGAACCTTAGCGTTGAATTTATGAAACCTAACTGAATTAAAATCCGTGGATTTTTATTATTCCGTGAGTTAAAATATTAAAAAAAAAAGTGTATTATGAATTCTTTCGAAAATTTACTCAAAATGATATTAAAAAAAAGAAAAAGTTGTTTTTACTCTTTACAAATCTATAGTCGGTAAAAGAGGAATCTTTCAGTAATAGTAAACGATAAATTCTAGCTGCAAACTGCAAATACATCAGGAGAATTAATTTCCTGTTTACGGATCGAGGAACCTAAATGGAAAGAAGAAGAAAACAGCAATGTTTAATGTAACATAACAAAAGAGGCACATTTTATTTTCTTTAACAATAAAGTAAAAGATGTTCTTCACACGATCATGATTCATTGTAAATATTGTGTTATCTATGATTAACATGCCTGTATCGTGGTACAGTATACGCTAAATTCTACCACTTTGCTATGCTACATGACTAGTTTACAGTGACATTATAGAGTGCAACTTATTCTCAACAATCACATAATATTAGTGTCTCCATTTAATAAATAGTGGTTCGCCTATCGCAACTATCTCAATATTAATTATTGTTATTCAACATCGCCATCGTTACGATTATGCAAGATCAAACGACCGAGAAAATGAAACGTTTCGAAGTAGAAATTGTATATCGTAATAACACGGTTTTACGCTCAATACTCGATAATCATTCAAATCGCCAATTTACGTTTGATTTTATCCGAACGTTCAACAGATATTTCAACGTGATCCGTTGCGCTTCGATACAATTCAAAGATATTTCCAATTAAATAGAATTTAAATACAATGCAAATAAAGCGACATCGTTAACGTTTGTCATACATCGACAGGAACCTGCACATATATTTTATACTTCATAGTTCGTGTTTCCTCCGAATGAAAGCTAAAACGTTTTAAGAGGTGGAAATTTGTTCGCGCGACAAAATCCGCGAAAGCGAGATTAAAGTTTAAGAGGTAGAGCAATTCTTGAAGCATAGGAGCATCTACATGTCCATCGTTTCTTTCAAGCGACGACGTTACAATTATTTTCACCGACGCTCTTACGTCTCGTCGCGATTCACATTTCAGTTGTTCAAATCGCAAACAACGCGCCGCGCGTCGAAGATAATCTAAATCTAAGTTGAAACTAAACGCGAAGAACGAAAAAGTTTACATAACAATTTCATCGCTATCGATTTACTATCGTTACTTTCATTGACTTCGTATTTCGTATCTCTCACAGACTATTCATACTTTCGTTGTGTGTTCATTGACAAATTTTCCTGGACATTTAACAAGTGCTTAAACGTTTACTTGGCCTGGTGGTGAATTGTGTAAAATCTGCGCGCTCGGAAAAATGTTTGTAAAACGCATTTAGGATCGTGGTTCCTATAAATTGTTCGGTGAAAAGGTTGTTGTATAAACATTTCTCCTATCGCGTCGCGCAGCGCGCGTACAACGTCCTAAATTGATTCGCGGCGGTATTAAATAAATTGACATGGAATGTCTGGAAACGTTAGAAAAATAGCTGCGAATTTAATATTTAGAAACACAGACTAGAAATTATTATCGTACCTATGAACTAAATAGACCACAGAATAACTTACTACTATTAACTGCGCGGTATATAATTATGAAATGCATTGTTCGTTTTGGAGTTTCGTTAGAAATTTTCTAGAGCGTTTTCGGTAAAACCTGAAGAAAAGAAACCTTTATGAATAAACTATGATCAACTATCGGAATGATACCGGAACACATTGATTACATCCCGTAAATTATGACACCGTAGCGGTATTGAAAATGAAAACCCCTTACGTAAAATTTCGATGCCTTTCGCTGAGTACTTTGGTATCAAATCGTTTGAGTATCAATATCGGTATCAGTCCGATCACTATTAATAGCGATTTGTATCGACTCCACGTTCGATTCTCCGCTTCTTCGTGTGTCTACGACGTTTTCAACAAGCTCTATAATCATAAAAATTTCAACGCAAAATTGTATACATTGTACATATCGAAATAGTTTACGCAATGGTATTAAATCTCTTACTTTTATACATGTACAGTGCACGAATTATTGTTCAGATTCAATACAAATAGATTACAGCGGCGTGTGTACAATTATTTAAAATTTTTCAAAATATGCGCAACCGTCTTTTTTCCCCCTCTTAGATTATTTACATTTTGATACAGTTTTGATTGTAATAAATTTTAAAAATCCAATTAGGAATTTCTCAATAACGGAATAACCAATATACCTTTTCGAATTGAAGATACTTCGCCTGCCTCGAACGATTCGAAGCTCAGATACTTACATCGGGTCTTTGCTGTAATCGAACGATTTATTCAATACCGAAAGTGTTCGTTTCTTCTACGGCCAATAAAAGCTTCTCATACAAAATTTCGGGTGTCGGATACGGCGGAAGATCCAAGCGATTGAAGCAAGTATGAGCTCTGAAAAATATATGTCGTTATACGCAAAAGAATTAAGGGATCACTTGTACAAACCCGAAAAATAGGCTCTGGTTCAAATGTTCATAATTTCTATAAAAATAGTCGTATTGACGTGATCCGAAAGGCATTTGAAAGCGTCAAATCTCTACTTTCACATATTTCTTTTAGATTTTGATTGTGTTGTTTTTTGGCAATGTTACAGCGATATAAATGGCACGTTGAAAATTTTTAAAAATTTTGTTCAAGTTTCTAATGCTCCATGGAACGCAAACAATTTTTTAGACGTGTTGCACTTATACCATTCGAAAGCGGCTACCTTTTGCTTTAAAACGAGTGCTTGGCGAATGTTGTATGATTTTTTTTTTAGCAAAGTTATTCAACTTTGATGCAAAAATGGTCCCACTAACTTTAAGTGCTTGTAGAAAGTGATAGAATTATCGTAGAACATAGCTGAAAAAAGCAATAGAAAGCTTAATCTTTCTTCCTTAAGAAGCAATTGTTATATTTACAATTGGATGCCAATTGGATTGGCATTTCGATAGTCTACGTCCTTTCGAAAATAGCCTTAAAAATGGCACAAATTCCATTTTTCCTTTAACTCACTGTATCTCAGTAACGGCTGATTGAAACATCATGATCTTAAGCTCGTTTTAAAGTGGACGATTTACCGATTCATTTGAGCCTAATGCGAACTCGCTACGATAATTTTTTCGCCGAGGCCTTTAGGTTTAGTTTTCGATTCGCAAAAAGTTTCGCACTAATTTTCACCACTGACGGACCTATCTTGACTCCACTACCACCGTCGGTATTGGCATTACCCAAGCCCCAGGACGTAGACTATCGAAATGCCAATCCAATTGTAAATATAAGAACTGCATCTTAAAGAGGAAAGATTAAGCTTTCTATTGCTTTTTTCAGCTATGTTCTACGATAATTTCAATATTCCCGCTCGAAACTTGAGGGGTAACAGATTATTTAATGTCAAGGCTCACCGATCTCTGCTCGGCAACCATAATTCTATTGACCGTATATGTACTCTGGCCAATTTATTCCGTGCTAACATCGATCTGTATAACGACTCACCCGATTTGCTGCGCAATACACTCAGATCGCTGTTAAAGGAGTGACCCGTCATTTTTGTCTTCTTTTATTTATTTATTTTCTTTTCTTTTTTCTTTTTGTATATTTATTACCTTAATATTTTGGATGATCTATTGTACCAAAGGGTTTGTTACCCGTTCAATAAAGTATTATTATTATTATTATTATTATAATTCTATCACTTTCTACAAGCACTAAAGTTAAGGGGACCATTTTTGCATCAAAGTTGAATAACTTTGCTAAAAAAAATCATACAACATTCGCCAAGAACTCGTTTTAAAGCAAAAGGTAGCCGTTTTCGAATGGTATAAGTGCAACACGTCTAAAAAATTTTTTGCGTTCCATAGAGCATTAGGAACTTGAACAAAATTTTTAAAAATTTTCAACGTGCCATTTATATCGCTGTAACATTGCCGAAACACAACACAATCAAAATCTAAAAGAAATATGTGAAAGTAGAGATTTCACGCTTTCAAAAGCCTTTGAGATCATGTTAATAGGACTATTTTTGTAAAAGTTATGAACATTTGAACCAGAGCCTATTTTTCGGGTTTGTACAAGTGATCCCTTAATTTTTTTTGCGGAGTGTATATTAACGAAGCCTGAAATGTTGAAAAACAAAATTGAGCGTACCTAGGCAAACTATTTGGTCTTCCCCATTTCTCGATGCAAAATTTCCTCGGCCCCGTGGATCCGCGCAAAGCCGCGAACCCTTCATATGGAATGCTTGATGTCCCAGTGACGAACTGCAACAGTCTCAGTCGCTGTTCGTTCGTGAACCGACTGATGCTGCTCCAGAACCATTCTACCACCGGATGAGCGTCGTGATATCCGCTTCTGTATTCCGTGTGCGTTCTCCAATCGTTCAGATCGATCTCGGCCGCTCCGGCTATTACCAGCTCCAACTCCCGCGCGTCGAAAACTGACACTAACCTCGGATCCACGACTTCGTAAAATCCACGAACCAACGACTCCGTTTGTTCCGCGACTCCGCGTTCGAGCCTCCAGCGCACGACTCTTTCGAGGTACTCTTTCTTGTTCTTCTCCGTGACAGGAATATTTCTGCCTCCCGGTTTCAATTCGCGCTCCGCCACGCGACCCAATAACTCCTCGGTCACGGAGAAAGTCAATTCCAGCGGCTCGATGCTTATGTCCTTCTCTTTGATCCACATCAAGCTTTGGTGGAACTCTTGATCCAAACTCTCTAGATCGCTCAGACTCGCTGGGATTTTTAATAGAGCCTTGTAAAACGGCCTGGTGAAGAAGGCGTCGAGCAGGTACTGATGCACCAAAGCTAGACCCAAAACTCTGCCGGAGAATTTGAACCAGTCGTGGTAGTTGTCGACGAAGGCCGACATCGGGGACACTTGGACGGTATAAGTGTCGTTGGCGGAATACTCGAACAATCCGTAGTAAGGATTGAAGAGCTCGCGGGACAAATGAAAGAAAAATTCGCGGGACGGACCACCGTAGTCTAAACCTTCCTCGTGGTCGAACATCACTACCAATTTGCCTTTCTGCAGATCCTTCTTCGAAGCAGCCATGATTCGAGTGAAAGCATCTTCCAATAAATGCTCCCTTCGAATGTGTAATCTGAACAACAAAAGAAATGAAGGACGTGTTAAAATGGATCCGTTCCACTTGACGGACAATAATTTCGGCGACAATGTTTACATTGACACTATTTCACTGATGTTCTGTTTTCATTGACATATTGATGTCACCGATATTAGTATTCATCGACATTCTAACGCCATCGACATCAATTCTCATCGACATTCTGATTTTTTATTTATTTATTTATTTATTAACGGGGTGGCCCCCTTTGATACACTTAAAATAAAAAATAACATTAAGATTCGCAGTTAGAGACGCATTTACATTGATTAGTAAAAGATTCAGTCGAACAACCAAAGAAGTCAAGTTGGTGTGCAAACATATTAGCCTGTCTACAGCAACGTCTGATACATTCGTTGGCAGAGAAGTTGGATCTACAATAAGATTCATGGAATAACGGGTAATTTCTGAGAGTTCTAAGCGGAGCATTAAACTGTATTAGACGTAAAAGATCGGGACAGTCAATATAATGATTTAAAGTCTTAAAAATTAGTGCTAAGTCAAATCTAAGCCTACGTTGAGCAAGGGTAGGAAGTTTGAGGAGATTAAGATAGGCATCATAATTATGGCAGGTTTTTGGTATAGGCTCATGTATTTTGTAGAATACAAAGCGCACAAACTTGTGCTGAATTTTTTCGATGGAATATATATGATTTTTATTATAGGGATTCCAAATGGGTGAACAATATTCAAGGTGAGGACGAACTAGGGCAGAGTAAAAGGATTTTGAAGGTGGTAACTCTTTTAAAATTAGAAGCAGTCCTCATGAGAAGACCGAGAGCTCTAGACGCCGTTAGGGTAATTCGCTCAACGTGTTCAGTGAAGGATAGATTTGCAGTATATGTTATTCCAAGATCTCGTACAGAGGTGATATTACACAGTTCAACATTCTTAATGGTATATTGATACTGAAAAGGTTTATGCTTTCTATGGAATTGCATAACTTTACATTTAGATGAGTTCATGCTCATAAGATTGGACTTGCACCAGTTAGTAATGTTATTCAGATCCTGTTGCAAGAGCAACATATCATGGGCAGAACCAATCTTGAGAAAAATTTTCAAGTCATCTGCATATAGTAAAAATTGAGAATGTTCGATAACGGAACCTATGTCGTTAATAAATAGGTTGAATAAAAGTGGACCAAGATGAGAACCTTGTGGTACTCCCGATTTTACTGACATCATTTTTCAATGGCATTCTGTTCAATTTTTGTTAAAACGGTACGTACTGCATAACTGTGCTTTCAATGTAATTAACTGTTAAAGCTCATTGCAGAAATGAGAAATTTTTACTTCCGTAGTACTGTACTTACAATGTCCATCGATTGTTTAAACTGATTTAATTTCATAGTCTTTGAATGTTTCTCTAAATAGAAATTTGAAATTGTTTATGAACTAATGTTGATAAAAATACGCTATCTTTCTTGGATTATCTCGTTGGATTCCATTTATAGCAATTTAATTCGTATAATCCAATTTTCTCTTCGTCAAAATAAAATTCTATGCTGGAGAAATGAGAAATGTTGCTTACTTTGTCATGCAGTAAGTACAGTTTTAGTAAAAGTTGAACAGAATGTCGTTGATAAATCGACGTGCGTTACGAAAAGTAGCACGTTTCGATTCTCTTACGAAAAGTAGCACGTTTTGGTTTCCCGCGAAGAAAAGCACGTTTCATCGTTTCTGACGAATATTAGCACGTTTCGGCTTCAGCCGCGAAAACTAATACATTTCACTGCTTCGCCACGAAGAATAGCAAGTTTCGGCTTCAGCCGCAAAAACTAATACATTTCACTGCTTCGCCACGAAGAATAGCAAGTTTCGGCTTCAGCCGCGAAAACTAATACATTTCACTGCTTCGCCACGAAGAATAGCAAGTTTCGGCTTCAGCCGCGAAAACTAATACATTTCACTGCTTCGCTACGAAGATTAGCACATTTGGCGATTCAATGCATGCTCGCATAGAAAAATATTTTAAAAACAAATCGATTTACACACAACAACAATGGTGCAAATTAATGAAAGAATCGAAAGCTACTAAAAAATATATTGTCCATGAAAAATTTCAATCTGAAATATTTGATTTTAAGGAGTTATCAAATAATTTTAATTGGCGTTTCGTAAAAATTGCAAATATTAGAGAGATAAGCGTACGTCCAGATGGGAATGCAATAAATATAAAATATAATTTTAAAAAGTATATGGTGAAAATGAAGATTTTAAAAAAAATGTTAGTAGAGACGTTATTAACACTTACAAATTAAAAAATGCATATATTGGTAAGATTCAAATATCATCGAAGAAAAAAGATATTTCCACTATGATTTCTAAAGGCATAATTCCAGTAGAGTTTCACCAGTTCTATGAAGATATCAAAGATTGACACAAATATATACATATATATATATATATATATATTCATTTATTTATTTATTTATTTTTATATCTTTGTCAATCTTTAATAATATCTTATATAATATAGTACTTATTCTAATATATATACAAAATACATACATACACGACAAGTAGTTAGTAAAATTTAAGTAATTGTAATTCTGCTATTGTTTTATTTAAATGTTTTCTTTTGTTTCAATGCAATAAAACAGTTCTTATGTATGAAGTTTTAGTTTTATAGTATACAATACTATACGTTTCTCGGTACTAAAACATAAAAGATGTCTATAGAGTAGAAAATTAGAATGAAATTAGAGTTGTAAGGCGAAACATGCTACTTTTCGAGGCAAACCATTCAAACATGTTATTTTTCGTGGGAACGGACGAAACGTGCTGTTTTTCGCAGCTAACCACCCAAATGTGTTACCTTTCGCGGTGAAGAACGAAATATGCTACTTTTCGTAGCTAACCACCGAAATGAACTACTTTTTCGCGGTGAAGAACGAAACGTGTTACTTTTCGTAGCAACGAAGACAAACGTGCTGGTTTTCGTAAGAGAATTGAAACGTGCTACTTTTCGTAACGCACGTCGAAATGATGTCGGTAAAAACAGAATGTCGATGAAAACAGAATGTCAGTGAAAACATACATCGGTGAAATAGTGTCGATGTAAACATTGTCGAAAAAATCATTGTCCGTCAAGTGGAACGGACCCGTTAAAATAGACTCTTCTTTATACTTCTAACATGTACTCACTTCAATTTCCCTGGACCCTGACCGTATCCTTTGTTCTCCAACTTCCTGTAGAACGTCCTAAGTTTAGCTTCGAAGTCTCTTCTATACGGAGCCGGAGCTCTGGCAGAAGCTCTGGTTAAGCCGGGCGAAGCGTGCGGACTCCCCAGTGGCGATCTGCCCACGTTTCCAGGTACGTACGACATAATTTCTTGCTCGAATAGGCTGCGATAACGAGGACAGTTACAAGATCTGTAATATTAACGAAGACAATCGGCAAATACCTTAGTAATAGAGCCAGGGGTACGTCGTGACCCAATCGTTGCAAAGCAGTAGTGCCTTCGATTCTTATAGTGTTCACTTTCTCCCTAAGTGCAATATTCTGCCCGAGTGCTGAGTGTCTCTCCTTCAAGATATCCATTATGTTCGGTTGACGCAGAAACGCGACAACTTTGTCGTTATACGCTACGGGGATGTCGGGTGTCGTTGTGACGGCCGATTGCTGAGGTCTAGGCGGAGGAACCGGTGCCTCGTCTAGCAATGCTCGCGAGTGCGTCGCTTCTGTAGGCAATCTTGGGTCTATGAAGGAGGTAGCTTTTCTGGCGTGGCAAATAAAGAATTTCTGAAAACATGTTGATGGATTTAAATCACGCGTTCGGGTCTCGAAAACGAAATAAGTGATGAGCAAAACTGAACACGATTTTTTCGTCGCAATCTCGTATCATTCCTTCCGATTTCTAATCTAAAAATTGTCATTCGATAAAACTACGATACATAAAAAAATTTTGATCTGAGAAACAGCAAGAATTTTCTACTCAGTCTAATGTTGTGTGTATAGCCCAGGAAAATTAGACTAAAAAGTAGGCAATCTGCGAAAAAACTAAAAATAGGTGGATCTTTTCACGAATCGCTTATTTCTGTGATGAGTATGAACTTCTGAAAGATCACCGTCGATCGGCTGCCGGCTTCCTCTCCCCCTTTTTTGGGTCAAATGTTTAAAAAAGTAGTTTTTCGCAAATAACTCAAAAATGGTTCGTCTAATTGAAAAATGTTTTAGATAAAAATTTAAGAGCGTGGAATTCTGCGTAAAAAAGGGTCTATAACATTTTTTCATAAATTCAATCCTTTTTGCTATAACGTTCAATAAACGTGCTCCTATTAGAATGTTGTACATACCATCGTGAAAACATTAAGGACGTATTAATGCAAAAACGGTTGCGTTTCTCAAAAAATATTATAGAACCTTTTTACGCAGAATTCCACGCTCTCAAACTTTTATCTAAAACAATTTCCAATTAGACTAACCATTCTTGAGTTATTTGCGAAAAACTACTTTTTTTTTTAATTTATCCCAAAAAAGGGGGGGAGAAGCTGGCAGCCGATCGACGGTGATCTTTCAGAAGTTCATACCCATCACGGAAAAAAGCGATTCGTGAAAATATACACCTATTTTTAGTTTTTTCGCAGAAATTTCTAATTTTCCTGGGCTAGTATCAAAATCTGCGAAATATTAGATAGGGTAGATGTTCCAATTACTGCCACTTTATTTATTTTATTTAATAAAAACGTAATGGATCAAAAATTAAGTATGGAAAAAGAAAAAAAAAGAAAAAGAAAACACAATTTAATACTAACATTTTTTTGTATGTGATTCGTTATTTATTACGTTTTTATTAAATAAAATAAATAAAGTGGCAGTAATTGGGACATCGACCCTAGATAAATAAATTCGTTCAGCGTTTATAATAAATATACTGTAAAATTATTCGACAATCTCCAGATTTTAATAATGCATTCTATTAAATTGACAAATAAGTTCGTTCGATTTTTCAATATGAATGGCAACGACCGAACGAACTTCTTTGCCAACCCGATATAAATCTTCAATCTGAAAAAATATCAATTCGATATTTACTTTTCCTGTTCTGTCGAGCTTCGACTCATAACCCCGCGGAAGTTCTTTGGTCGGATCGGCGAAGCAATTGATCAGCGCAACCAAATCCCTGTTGTGCTCGTACCGCGGAAAAACTATAGTGTCTCTCCTGATCCTGCTGATCATGTGCTTCATGCTGGGGTTGCGATTGTAGACTTCCATCGCCTCCGGATTGGTATGCAACACTGTGAAGAAGTCTGGTCTCGTCAGAAACAGAACCGGAGGACTAGTGCTAATATCGAACGGCTCGGACTCGTTTCTCTCAACGCGTTCGCTGCTCGGTCTATCAGTGGCCTCGGAGCTGTTTTCGCTGGGCTGTTGCTGCTGAGAGCTGGTCGGCTCGCGATCGATGTTGTCGGGCCGCGAAATAGTTCGACGAACGCTCTGATAACGTCTGTCTAATTGCTGCCTCCGGAGGTCGCAACTGGTGTTCCGCGTTGTTAAATTGGGTCTCTGCCAAGTCGTTGTTCGATTAATGTGATCTATGTAGAATACTCGACCGTGGCTATCGATTCTCGCTTCCCACGCTGCGAAAACAGAATATCTCATAAATTTCTTTCCTCTCGAAATTTCATTACGCACTGCGATATTTTTGTCATCTTACATGGAGGCAGCGGCTCTTCAGAAGACAACGGAACGTTCGTTGTTTGGTATTTCGGTAGTGGACGCAATGGTTTCGGACGATGCGTGGGTGTCGGCGGACACTCCAGCTGGCTCGACAATCCAGCCTCCGGCCTTTCCAATGGTCTGTGCGCTCGCGGCGAACTGAGTAATGCTATGCTTTTCGTGACAGCTCTTCGCGACTGGAATAGATGAGAATTTTAGAAAAACCGAGTTTCAATGAACTTATACAGGGTGGTTCCGGACTTGGGCAAAAATTTAATTACAGATTAATTATTGAATTCCTCCTTCAATCGTTAGTTGCAATTAACAGTTAGATATTTCAATTTTAACTATTAATGGAGGATATACTGAAATTCTTTTTCTGGTGAAATTAGTATTTGATTACACTGTTGAACAAAATGTAATTTAAAGAACCGTAATTAAAATAATATTAAACAGAATACCTAATTTAATTCAAATTTTAATCACATTTCATTTAAAAACCAGCGATAAAATTCGAATGTTCGCAGATACAAAAAAAGAAACTTAAAAATGAATAAAAACACGAAATATCTTCTAAAAATTATAAAACGTATTTTACTTTCGATATTTCATATATTTTTGCATCTGTGCACATTCTTACAAGTTTTTGCATAATGAAAATTGCCAAAAATGCATAAACATCCGCAATCTACTGATGATTAATTTCATCAACCGATTAAATCGCCGATTTTTCAATGATTAATTTTCTTTAATCAACGATTGAGGATTAACTTCGTCGATCGATTAAATCAATCGCCAAATTAAAAATTTCAGTCGACTTATGCCCAACTCTGGGTCCACCTAAATATCTCTCTTTCAATTGTGTTGACATAACAAATGTCGATTGCCGTTGGAAAGCATTAAAATACAAAAATATTTATAAGGTACAAAATATTTTTGCTTCAACGTAATTTTTCGGAACTTCCAAAGTTATCGATGTTTTATTTTCATTTAAGTGTATTTAGGTGGCTACCTTTAAATGGACCAATCTATTTATATTTAATTACCTTTGAATTAGAAGCCTCATCAACGTCTACAATTTCGAATCCGAAACAATCCTCAGGGTGTACAGGTTCAGGGTATTTTTGAGCCGGTCGCTTGGGTAATTCTGGCCGTAAAGCTTTGCTTCTGCGCAAAAGTTTGTGCGTTCTTCGCGGTGGAAGCGGTGGAGGGTACGGATATAACGGTTCGTATAGGCATTCGGGGGATGAGAAACCTCCTGTGCTTCGCCACAGTTGATAATATTCCACGTCTTCTTTCCTTCTTTCCTTGTACGGCCTCTGAAATAAAGTATTTAATAAATTCCAAGCAGAGTTGGGCAAAATGTAATCTGATTATAAAATCACAAATTGCGATTAAAGTGTAATTACTAATTCAATTACACATTATTTTCTGTAATTGTTAATATTTATTGATTGCGCAGACAAATTGTTGTCAGAAAAAATTAACGATTACAGAAAATAACTCGTAATTGAATGATCAATCATAATTTGTGATATGTAATCAGTAGACTGCGGATTTTATGCATTTATGACAATTTTAAGTATTGTAAAAATCTTTTAGGTTGTTGACAGATATCAAAATCTACAAAATATAAAAAATATAGTTCAAGTTACAATATTTATAAAATACGACATATTGGTAATATTTAAATTCATTCCATGCGTTCCTAAATATTTTATTTTGCACAAAAATCCGCAGTCTAGTAATCAGATTACATTTTGTCCAACTCTGATTCGAGGTCGAAAAGAAAATCAAACAATCCTTAAAACTTTCTTCAATTTCACCCACCTTTTTGGTCCCACTGTGGCCTAAAACCGCCTGCTGCGACTCGGTATCAGAATTACTGGCGTCGCTGCTATTCGAAGAACGAGGTGGTTCCATTTCAATGCCCTGCGCTTCGTCCAACCGATCCTGTTTCGCCGTGGACGTTTCCGGAAGCGCCACAGCATTGTCCTCCAGCTTGCTCTGTTGACTGCTGGCAGTTTCGTGTAAATTTTCTAACGCCACTAGCTCGTACGGTTGTCGGAGAACGTCGCTGCAACGCACCAAGTTTGCCAAAGAATTCTGAGGCTTCGACACGCTCTTAGACCCATGGGAACGCGAGCTACCAGGTTCCCCCAATCTGCTCAAATGATCGCTCGTGTTTTTGTTGCTCTCCATTAAACTTATCGCTTTGTGTGCATTCATCACGTGATTTCTGTGTGCTTCGGCCATCGACGTGCTCTGAAACCGCGACGGAGCACCGGAACTACACGATGCTATACTTTCCAAAGGCAAATCGCAATCCTTCAGACAAGAATCTTTCCCGCTCCCGCCGAACATGTCTCCGTTATTGTTGCGCTGGTCTCTCGCGTTTTGTCCATATTGAGACTCCGTGCTGCTCAACTGTAAATCCGTGTCGGAGTTGCTCGCGTCGCTGCTGTTCGAAGAACGCGGTTCCAATTCTATGGCCTGCGCTCTGTCCAAACCCTGTTTCACAGAGGATAGTTCTACAAGCGCCACAGCGTTGTCCTCCAGGTCACTTTGTTGTCTGCTGGCAGTTTCGTGTAGATTCTCTAAGATTCCTATTTTCAATGACCTTTTGCTACAATGCACCAAGTCCGCCAAAGAGTTTTGAGATTTTAACACGCTCCTAGGCACGTGCGAATGCGAGCTACCTGGTTCGTTCAATCTGTTCAAATGCTCGCTCGTGCTTTTCTTATTATTCTCGATTAAAACTACACCTTTATGAACGTTCGTCACGTGGTTTCTGTCTGCATCGTCCGTCGAGGTGCTCTGAAATTCTGACTGATCGCAAGAATCTTTTCTATGATCGTTGAACATACTATTTTCATTGTGCTGACTTTTTGCGTTCTGTTCGTATTGAGACTCTGTGACGCTCGACTGTAAATCTCTGCTAAAAAACTGTTTCTTCCTGATCATGTTTCTGGACGATAAAGGTAACTGTCCCAAGTTACCCGCTATCTTTTCGGTGTCAATGCCAGCTGCCAAACACTTTTTCCTCGTTAGAAGCTTATGCGACGACGACGCGAGCTTTTGACCGGAACTATGTGCGACTTCGTTACTCAATTTGCTAGACTCACCATTGTCCTGAAGCTCGTTGAACAACGCGGACGCAGAACCAACGGCAGCACACAAACTCGTGTTCTCTTTGCTGCATTTCAGCTCGGAACATTCGTCGTGTTCTTCTATGAAGTTCGAAGCTTCCGCTCTGTCGGTTACGTCCGTTTGACACGATGCCACAGCCGATTGCAGCCCATTTTCAGACGGAGTACAATTCGTCTCTAACGGCAGAGAAGCGTTCTCGTTTTGTTCTATAAAATCGTTCCTATCGCTAGACGTCAATATCTTACTACCATTTTTTACAACGTTTGTTTCTATGCGTTTCGCTGTCGCCGGAGATTCTTGAGTCGTTGTGCTAACCGTTAATAATGTAACTGACTGTTCCTCCAACTCGTCGCCTCCATTTTCTCTCCCAAAATCCGTGTCGGTACCATTGACTTCAGATGGCATTTTTTCAGAACATAGTACCAATTGATTGTGTACAATGCTGTAAATAACATATTCACGAATTAAATGAGAATTTTGAAAAGGATCAAATATTAAAACGTTGCTTTAGATATATCATAGTTTTTTTTTCGTAAATGTAGTAGTAAAGTGCAGAAAAAAAATGGGAATAACAGTACGAAAATGTTTTTAAAGTATTGCTGATGAAAGCATTGCTGCAACAATGAAGAAAGTGTGTCGGGTGTCGATTAAAATTGGAACTGCACCTGACACAATTTTGTTTGGACGAAAAATATTTCGTCTGGCGGATGCAATTTTAGATTTTATCTGCTTCGAAATTGTGTTCATTATTTAGATCGACATATTCAGGAACAGATTTCTATCAAAACGTTCGTTTTACGGTTGGATTTGTATTAATTAGTATCACGATCGTGGCAAAGTAGAGACAAATATTAATCTCGTTTCTTGAAATCAGTAAATTTTGAACTTGCAACGAAGGATGATAAGGAAAAAATTCTCACGATTTCCGTTAATTAGAATGAATGCATTACGGTAAACACGTTACTCATAATCCATACAATACTGTGTGCGTTTCGAAGGATGCGATTGTTGCAACTTCAAATTTTCCAGTCGTCGTAAACGTCAAATCACACAAAAAGTTTGCCACGGAAGCACTTTTTACCTGCATATGTTTCATCTTTCCGAAAATCTTAACTAAAAAGCTCCGGCGAAGAGATTTCACGTCACATTCCACATATTCATTTGCTCATCTCGCTGATTACACGGATACACATCGAAGACGCGTTGGTTTGACAGAAAGATATAGCAGACTCTATCTGGTAACTTTTCACGGTGTCACTTATATTCCGGTTTTTCGTGAGCATCAATCATGGCTAATAACTGCAGCTCATTGGTTGCCAACTACCAAGCTGCTAGAGTTATCAATCAATCGTTCTTCGTTGATTCCCTGATAAAAATGCTGTCCTCTTTCGTTTCTTTATTGCACAGTAGCTGATTTGTATTCTAATTACGATACAAGCCACGCGTAATAAATTTGTACGCGACGATTTTTGTGGCACAGAGAAATAACGGTGTTCGAGTATAAAACTCGACTTATAGATGACGCTTAAAGCGATGCAGAAAACCTAGCCGATTTTTATTAGTCGACTCTCTCTATGCAGCGTAAATTGAAGGTAATCAGCTGACCATCCTACGGCCATCCTAGACAATACATAGACAAAATCATAAGTTCAACATACAGAGACGAAACTCCGGCGATTTTCTGTCTACAATTTTGAGCGCGCAATCGCGCATGCGCTGACGTTTACCGTTTAAAACGGCGGTAATTTAGGGGGTTAGAAAAATACTTGTTTTTCACGATACAAGGTCATAATATCACAGTTACTGCACTCGTTGGATTAACAGGATCGTAATCTTTATCTTGCCGAAGAAATTGCTTGCGAAAAAACGTTCGTATTATGAATTATAGGGGTTGAAAGCTTAGACGTTTATGACAGTTTTTAAAAAAAAAATGGTTGAATTTTGGACCCAAGTATGTATATGTTTCGAAAAAAATGGGCGGACAAGTTTGTCTCATACTCTGTGGTTCAACTATTTCGTTACGTAGTTCAAATCACCAGGTGTCGCTGCGTTCGTTTTCTCCAAGAATTGTTACTCCAGGTTGAACATAACCTCTTTCGTCTCGTGTTGAACGAGGAACGGTACGTGATGCAGTAGAAAATCCGTAATATTCATAAAAATCGCGTCTGCAATGTAAAATATACGTGCGAGAGACTAATTAAAAGGGATAAAGGGAATTCGAGTAGATTATATTTTTTGAAAACGATTTACCGTGATTGTTACACAGGGGAAAAACAATATGTGGTCGATCTGTGTTTAGTGTTGTAAACGTTGATTCCTAGAACGATGTTAATTTTGTGTTGTGTTTATGATTTTAGTTTCGACGTTGTAGCACCTAAAAAGGATCAAAATGGCTATCCGACCGGTATACAGGCCCACAATTGTCAAGAAGAGGACTAAGAAGTTCATCCGTCATCAGAGTGATCGCTACAGCAAGCTAAAGGTTCGATACATTGTTGTCAATTCGTCTTCATACTCTCAACTTTCCTATTCTTCGATAAAAACTCGTTGGCAAAACTGAAACACGTCGTTTAATGTTAATAAAAATCCTTTCAGAGAAACTGGCGTAAACCTAAGGGTATTGACAACAGAGTGCGTAGACGCTTCAAGGGCCAATATTTGATGCCAAATATTGGTTATGGAAGCAACAAGAAGACGCGCCACATGCTGCCGACTGGCTTCAGAAAAGTCTTGGTACACAATGTTAAGGTAAAAACGAAACTATAATATTTACCTACGATCGCAGAGTCAATTGCGTCAAACCGAACAATTTGTATAGAATTCATTTTTGCTGTATTAAAATTAGTTTCGATCAAAGTGAAACACGTTTTCTTGGGATTTGCAGGAATTAGAAGTTCTAATGATGCAGAACAGGAAGTTCTGCGCTGAAATCGCTCACGGTGTAAGCAGTAAAAAACGCAAAACCATTGTTGAACGTGCTCAGCAACTTTCCATTCGTGTGACAAACGCCAGCGCAAGATTACGTTCTCAAGAAAACGCATAAAATCACACTTTTATTTGATTTACTAATAAACTATTTAAAGTATGTCTGATGTGTTTTTTGTTGTGGACCTGCAAATACATTCCGCAAGAAAATTAAGGGATCACTTGTACAAACCCCAAAAATAGACACTAGTTCAAATGTTCATAACTTCTACAAAAATAGTCGTATTAACATGCTCTCAAAGGCTTTCGAAAGCGTGAAATCTCTATTTTCACATATTTCTTTTAGATTTTGATTGTGTTGTGTTTCGGCAATGTTACAGCGATATAAATAGCACGTTGAAAATTTTTTAAAATTTTGTTTCTAATGCTCTATGGAACGCATACAATTTTTTAGACGTGTTGCACTTAGACGATTCGAAAGCGGCTACCTTTTGCTTTAAAACGAGTTCTTGGCGAATGTTGTATGATTTTTTTTAGCAAAGTTATTCAACTTTGATGCAAAAATGGTCCCCTTAACTTTAGTGCTTGTAGAAAGTGATAGAATTATCGTAGAACATAGCTGAAAAAAGCAATAGAAAGCTTAATCTTTCCTCTTTAAGACGCAGTTGTTATATTTACAATTGGATTGGCATTTCGATAGTCTACGTCCTGAGCCTTGGGTAATGCCAATACCGACGGTGGTAGTGGAGTCAAGATAGGTCCGTCAGTGGTGAAAATTAGTGCGAAACTTTTTGCGAATCGAAAACTAAACCTAAAGGCCTCGGCGAAAAAATTATCGTAGCGAGTTCGCATTAGGTTCAAATGAATCGGTAAACCGTCCACTTTAAAACGAGCTTAAGACCATGATGTTTCAATCAGCCGTTACTGAGATAGAGTGAGTTAAAGGAAAAATGGAATTTATGCCATTTTTAAGGCTATTTTCGAAAGGACGTAGACTATCGAAATACCAATCCAATTGTAAATATAACAACTGCATCTTAAAGAGGAAAGATTAAGCTTTGTGTTACCTTTTTTAGCTATGTTCTACGATAATTCTATGACTTTCTACAAGCACTTAAAGTTAGTGGAACCATTTTTGCATCAAAGTTGAATAACTTTGCTAAAAGAAATCATACAATATTCGCCAAGCACTCGTTTTAAAGCAAAAGTTCCATGGAGCATTAGGAACTTGAACAAAATTTTTAAAAATTTTCAACGTGCCATTTATATCGCTGTAACATTGCCAAAACACAACACAATCAAAATCTAAAAGAAATATGTGAAAGTAGAGATTTCACGCTTTCAAAAGCCTTTGAGATCATGTTAATACGACTATTTTTGTAGAAGTTATGAACCAGAGCCTATTTTTTGGGTTTGTACAAGTGATCCCTTAATTTTTTTGCGGAGTGTAGTATTAAAGATTTATCAAATTTATTTCAAGAAAAAAGTCAATATTCTTCCGAAAGTAATTACAATATTTAAATAACTTATCTCGGTAATATAATATTATTAATGTCTCTCTCTGATACATCATTTTTATTACAAATTACAAAACAGATTTGTACTGTCGATGTAACAATAATTAGTATTGAAAACATTTTATTAATTTACTTTATACAAATCACAGTATAATTAATCAAGTTTGTAAAATACTATACTGAGAATTACTTCTGTTGGAACTCGTAACAAGCAGCAGGTTTTAATGCGAATGTATTGCTGTTGTTTATTGCACGCGGTCTCCTACAATAACCGGTAACAAATAAGAATTGATGATAAACGTAAACGTTTTTAGTAATACTTTAGCAAAAGAAAAAGAAGAATGAAGTACTGTGAAGAAGTGACTAAAATATAATAAACTCTCGGAATGATTCACTGCATCGATCGCAATGCATTTTGAAATATAAAATGAACCATGATAAAATACGATAACGTTAACGAGAGGATAGATCGAGGATATCGAAGTACTCGCATTGTACTTCGTACGCCTCTGGAATGGAAGGTAATTACGTTGTTTAACAACATTTTTTTTTTTTTTATAAAGACGAAACGGACCACCAGTTGTACCACTAATATAAGGTACTTCGTGGATAATCAGTTCGTAACAGATCAACATGTATATAAATAGGGTTCTATTTATGATTCGTTAAGTACCCTCTTTCTTTTAGGAGTTGGTCCAGCGACTCCTGATTATAATACACAACGAAATCGGTGGATGCAACGCCCTCGAACACCGCGTACACCGAGGGTTTCAGGTTGTAGAAGAACAGCGGTTGCTCCCTGGACGCGAAATCCTTCGTCAGAGTTTCGATTACTGTGGCCGCAGTAAAATCCGCCCCGTAAATGTGCGAACAATCGATAACAACCGGCGTGGATTTGTTTCCCGCCTGCAGACTGTACTTCGTTACTAAATTCCGCACGTAATCCACGGACGGGAAAATCAAACAACGATCCGGCGTTAGCATGAGATACTTGACCCCGTGGCCAGTCTAAAAAAAAGCAGAATCATACATCGTTTTTACTCTCAAAACTGTCTGAAAAAAATAATGAAGAAAGGCGATACGTACGGTCAATTTCTCCACGGATATTTTTGGTCGCGCGGCGTGATACAGAATGAACAGAATATTTATTCCGATGCCGCAGAGGATTCCGATTTCCAGTTTCAAAAGCAGACAAGCAATGAAAGTTCCCAGGCCAGGAATTAAATCGGATTCTATAAAATAGTAATAAGAATATATTTCGATAATGTGGAATTTGTATATATTTGGTGTATAAATTAATTATCGGTCCACTTAATTAATTGTAGCATTCATTCAAACGGAAACAGTTTTCTATCAAATTCGGAGCTTTATAATGCAAATACAATGGATTATAAAAACAGAATATGGAAGGGACATAACTTAAAAAAATTCTCAGTGAATGTGGCAAACTGGGTAAATAACTCGTTAGGCACTGTTAATTTTTCGCATTCCAATTAAAAAGTAATACCTTCGAGGCTAAACAAACGATGTGTTTGAATTATTATATAACAATATATAACAATTAAATTTTGA
Source organism: Perdita meconis (assembly GCA_030770465.2). NCBI lineage: Eukaryota > Metazoa > Arthropoda > Insecta > Hymenoptera > Andrenidae > Perdita > Perdita meconis. The sequence continues at coordinate 4,265,340 of JASKOS020000001.1, forward strand.
TCTCAAGGTTCAGGAACATCCAGAACTCAGAAAATGAACCCAACTGTTTATTCATACAAAGTTAATAACTTTACTTTGACTGAAGTTAATAAAATAAAGGACCTTGGTGTACTATTTACATCCACATTAGATTTTTCTAAGCATTGTCCTGCTGTTACCAATGCAGCGTTAAAAACTCTTGGGTTCATAAAGCGTTTCTCTGCGGATTTCGTTAATATACAAACGATAAACTTGCTGTACATATCGTTAGTCAGGCCTCAACTAGAGTATGCGTCGGTTTTTTGGTCTCCTACCTCATCAAAATATATTAATCAATTAGAAAGAGTACAACACAGATTTTTAAGATTCATAGAATATAAATTACACATTTCTAGACCCCATTTCCAATCATGACTATAGTTCAATTCTTGAAAAACTCAACATGAAAACCTTAGCTGCGCGTAGAATAGTGAATATGATTTTTCTTTTTAAAATTATTAATGCAAAAGTAGACTGTCCGTCGCTACTGGAACTCATAAATTTTTACGTACCAATGAGAAACGTCAGAAAAAGACAACCTTTTATACCCCGAAACTACAAGTCAAAATATGGATCACTCCAGTTAATCGAATACTCAAAGAAACAAGTACATATGTTGACAACATTGATTTTTTCTCAGGTAACATCTCGTTGTTTAAGAGTGAACTTCTCAATTTAGTTTAAGAATTTGTAAAATAGCACGTCTTAAGTATTATTATAATTAATATTTCACGTAAAGGGCTTCGCCCGTCCAGTTTTTAAATAAATTATTTCAGTGAAAGCAAAAATTGGAAAACAATGAATTGAAGCAGCTGTTCACCGAAAATCCATGCCAAACCCAATCGAAACTTGCTGCAGCGTTAGGAGTTACTCTACGAACTGTTTCTATCCTGTTGCATAAGCTGGATAAGGATAAACATTCGTTTTCATTTGAACAAGGCCGAGAATTAATTTGTACACCCGACAGTTACGACTGTATTTCACAAAGTTTGAAACTACTTTTTGTTCTCCACATCGGCTTCACGACTTTAACTTCAACCATAAATATCACGGCGGCTATAATGATCGCTGCCAGCGTGGCTCTCGGTATGTAACTGAAATATGGCGTCAGGAAGAGGAGAGCTAATATTACCAAGGAACCTGAAATCAATTTCGAACGTGTGAGATATTTGAATACACAGATTTGCGAAGGTTTGTATCGTGCTGAGAGACGATTAAATTACCGGTGTAAATACCGCCCAGCGGAGTCCTGACACCGGAAGCGTTGTTCACAGCGCTCCTGCTGAGAGCTCCTGATCCAGGGAAAGCTTGGACGAGGGAATTGCCGATGTTTGCCACTCCGATCGCTAAGAGTTCTTGCGTTGCGTCAACTGATTTCCCAGTCGCTGGAATAGACGATTTTATCGTTGAACTTTGGAACATCTAAACTGTGTTGGATTTTAAAAGGCGATGCGTTGTTCGAGGACCCAGACTTACAGAAAGCTTTGCAGATGGCGATGTCCTCCATTAACGAAATAAGCGGTACCACAAGAATACCGCTACCCAAGTTTGAAATCATATCAATAAACGTTCCCGTGGTATTATCGCTTTTGATATAACTGAACGGTGGTAGCTGAACGGTTGGCATACCTCCTGGTATGAATCCTGCAAGGTGAAATCATAAAAACTGTTATCAGCAGTCATAGGATCAATATTTATTACTGGACATCGAATGTTTATGCATTTATTGTAATTTTAAACGCAGTAGAACCTCAATAGATAGCGGAGAAATTTTTACAAGCACAATTAAAGAATTGGAACTTGAAAACGGTATGTTTAATGTTCTAAGCATTCTAACTTGAATAATATTGTTGATATTTTGTATATTTTGGCTCGTAGATTTTGCACATGGCATTGTCATAAATGCGTGAAATCCGCTGTTTGTTTATGAAATAAAATACTAATAACTAGACTGCGGAAGTTTATGTAGTAACAATATGCAGTGAATATGCAGAGTATATGCAAGGTAAATTTCATGTATACGTTACATGTATACAGACTAAAAATTCATATAATTGTGTTTAATGAATGTAATTAATATGAGAAATACATTTTTTAAATTATTATACAGGGTGATCCGTTCAAATAAGAGTACCTAAAGATATTTTCGAATTGTGAGGATGCAAAACATATTTGTTGCATAATATGAATCGCATCGAGGCGATATACGGCAAGAAATTTTCTATCAAATCATGTAATTGATAAAACAAAACGCATTTAGATATGTTTAATAACATGACCTTGAAGGGACCTTGATCTCAACAAATTAAAGTTTTGCGTAAAATTTATGTCTATCGAAAGCGTAGGTTCAATCATTCGCAAAATTTTCGGTACCAAGTCATTTCAAAATCATGGTGTGGTACGTACAGGGTCATCCACGTATCTCGGAACCCGAGCCCATTTATAATCATGGATACGAGTTCCGAGATACGTGGATGACCCTGTAGTTGTATCTGTTTTGACCTCAACTATTGTATTGTAAAAAATATTTGGTCATTCCAAGTAATGTAAAACAAGAAACATTATACTATTCCCAAAATTTCGGCAAGTATTGCCTTGAGGGTGAACTCAACCTACACAGACTCATGTGTCAATATACAAAATATGCAAAATAAAAAAATATGTTTTTGAAATCCTCTAATAATTCCTAAAATTCATTTTCCTAAAATATGGATTTGCATGAACATCCGCAGTCTACTAATAACTAAAGGAACGTTATCAAAATACTTCAAATCTTATTCGGAGCCTCACTCTATTCTCATACGTAGTGCATGAATTAATTGAAACACCGGATAATGAAAACTTCGATCGAAATGCCAATCAAATTGTAAATGTAAGAACTGCATCTTAAAGAGGAAAGATTAAGCTTTCTATTGCCTTTTTCAGCTATGTTCTACGATAATTCTATCACTTTCTACAAGCATTTAAAGTCAAGGGGACCATTTTTGCATCAAAGTTGAATAACTTTGCGAACAAAAATCGTACAACATTCGCCAAGCACTCGTTTTAAAGCAAAAGGTAGCCGCTTTCGAATGACGTAAGTGCAACACGTCTAAAAAATTGTTTGCGTTCCATGGAGCATTAGAAACTTGAACAAAATTTTAAAAAATTTTCAACGTGCCATTTATATCGCTCTAACATTGCCGAAACACAACACAATCAAAATCTAAAAGAAATATATGAAAGTAGAGATTTCACGCTTTCAAAAGCCTTTGAGATCATGTTAATACGACTATTTTTGTAGAAGTTATGAACATTTGAACTAGAGCCTATTTTTCGGGTTTGTACAAGTGATCCTTTAATTTTTTTTGCGGAGTGTATTTAGAGGACCAGATAAATTGTCATTCGAGTTTCGTTTCTTTTTCTACGGTTTTAAAAATAGAAATTTGCATAAACATTTCTCTATCGCTATAATAGGCTACTTCGAATTAAATAGTCGCGTTGCGCTAATGTTTGCCATCCAAACCTTGAGCTTCGAAAACTAGTTCAACTTCTCCTTACCAATCAATTTGAAGGGAGATTCTCTACTGAAGCTGTATCCCAAAAGACCGCAGAGTATCACCAAAAACGCGTTCCTGGACGTGCCAACCAGCCAAATGGTTTTATTTATGACGCGATACTTGGTGGTCTGCGATTCCTCCCCTTTGGGGCCGATTTTGCACGTTGCCAAAAGCTGGAATGCAACGTGTAAGATAAAAGTTCACTGAAGTGAATATAAAAAAAAAAAAAAAAATTACCCTGAGGAGTAGAAGAAGCGCGATGCAAGTTGCGCCCAGCGCAGCATCCCAAGCGGAGGTTTTGTGTATCTGAGACGCGATGCTCTTCCACATTTCCAGGAACTGCGAGCCTTTGGCAGGAATGCCGAGGATGTCTTTCAGCTGCGAGGTGACAATTATCAGAGCGACTGCTGACGTGAAACCCGAGCTGACGGGTCCGGATACGAAGTCGATTAGGAACCCTGAAACGAGAGCACAATTGTCAGGGAAATTTCTTATACAGAAATCTTGACGGATATCTGATTTTGTAAAACTTACCGAGGCCGAATACTCCCATCACTAGTTCTATTATTCCACCGAGGAAACATAGGAGAATCGCGTGCTGTACTGGCGCGTCGAGGTGCGAAACTGTTTGGTACGTGAGTAAAGAGATTATGGCAGTAGGACCCAACGGTATGTCCTTACAGGACCCTAATATGACATAAATAAAGCAGCCCAAGAAGCCGCCGTACAATCCATACTGTGAACAAAAAGTTTAGGTCGGAAAGTTTTGCTATTGTTGTTGATGGTGTCTCAATTATTCGATGTTGATACAGGGATAAAAAGATGGCATATTTCAGTTTTGTTGTAAACTGTGTTGTTTGCACAAATTTTTGCGGATGGAATGAATTGAAATTGTGGCAATAGATTTGGTTTTATTCGAAGAAATGGAAACATTGTGGAAATGCGAGAGACAAAGTCATGGAACTTGATGTTTAATATTCTGAAGAGATTTTATCTGTGCAACTAAAATCCAAAGACTTTTCTGTTAAACTAAAATCGAAAAATTTTGCTGTGCAACTATAAAATCTAAAGACTTTTCTGTCCAACTAAATTCCAAAAATCTTGCTGCCCATCTAAAGATACTAATAAACAAATTTCTCCCAAAAAGCTAACTCAACTACTCTTAACTTTTAACTTACCAGTTCCCAATATTTAAACAAACATTCCATCATCGCGTTTCCTTCGCATTTTCCCCAATACTTCAATTTTTCCTCATAATAAAATCCTTCAGAACTTCGTGAAACTTTCAATCGACTGAATTCCTGCATGTCTAACAATGGCAGTCGAAATAAAATGTGCAAAGACAGTCAATTGAGCCCCTTAATTGACAAGTGAAGTAAGTCCCTTTTCTTAATATTGAGAAAATTGGACTTTTGTGTAATACTTTATAAGAATGAAGAACAGAACTTTGCTGTGAGAAAATTAAGTGAAAGAATTATACATACTTATGATAACATATGGTTTGAAAGAAAAACTACATTTCTTTCAATAGTAAACTAATTCACAGTATTAATAATAAACTGGAGTTATTATTTCACATTTTTCTATAACAATTTTACTTATGATGCAAATCTAGCTTTTAGTTTTTTATTAAAATAAAAGAGAATGTGTGCAAATTGAATTGATAGATGATTTAAGTACTCGTAATACTATTTATTTTTGTGGTAGACTCATTTTTCCTAATTTTGGACTCTAGCCATTTGTCAATTAAGAGGCTCATTATTAGTATTCTATCTTTTTCTCCCAGAGTGTCTCAAGGAAATCCACCAACCTGAGGCGGTAGACCAGCTACGTTAGCATAAGCTAATGATTGTGGGATAACAGTGAGGCCAACGGTGACCCCAGCGACAACATCACCGACGGCATCCTGCGAGTTATATCTCGGTAACCAATTTAAGATCGGTAGCTTTTTGTAGAGGGTTTTCTTGGTGCAAGCGGACCTGACTCGTCGCCTCGCATATTGGCATACTGAGCTCAGAACGTTGTTCTTTTGGCTCACTTCATCCCCTGGAACGTCCACTACTGCGAAACGAAATTAGATTTCAGTGTGGTGGATCATTCAGCGCCTTTATATTCAATGGAATTCTCGTTACTTAAGGAGGATCGATGAATTTTAATTATAGTACAGTGACGCAACAAAAATAGAATTTGCAGAAACTGTTCGTATCTCTGTATGCAATATTCAGCAATTTTTCAACTTTGTCTCAGACTTTGCATAGTGATCAGTAGACTGCTGATTTGCATGCATTCATGACATTTTTAAATAGGCAAAAATCTACGAGGCTCTTGATAAATTATGGTATATATTAGATTCATTATCCACGCTTTAATTCTATATTTGTGGCTGTAAAAATTTGGTATAACAATCCACAGTCTAGTGATCAGTAGAAGCAGTTTGGAATTCATTTATTCAACTAGTGAAATCTACTCCATTGTGAAAAGTTAATCTGTTGGCGATTGTCTTCAGAATTAAGAGGATTGAGAATGCTCATTAGAGATCCACTAAAAAAATTCACGTGACTCGAAAGCTGTGGTTTAATCTTTGAGATGAATTCTGTACTCTAAATTTTCTAATGCAGTAGAACCTCAATTATCCAGCTCTTAATTATTTTCTGTTGTTGTTATTCTACACTCCAACGCATCAACGATACAAGTAGCACTTGAACTTTCAATTACAGATGTTGTACTAAAAATAAAACAATTTCGCTTCAAGGAAACTCTTTAACTACAACATTAAACCGTTTAATCAAGGTTCCATCTGCATTAAGTTTCTAAGCTCCGTTAATTTCAAAGCAAAGCAGCGTTCCACACTACAAATACCCATGCGTCTAGCTCGCTTTCACTGCGACTCGTCACCCAAAACAATTTTATTTACATTGGGCGTCGCTGCAAATATTTACAGATAAAATCCGAGGAGCCTTGTATCCCCTGCTGGCTATCATAGGACTCGTTGAAGCTGGTCGTATTCGAATTGTTCGTGTGGCCGTTGTTCAAGCTATCCCGCGACGAGCTCAACGCATGATTCACGTACGCTCCGGTTCTGCTGTTCGTGCTTCCTGCCTTGTTCTTCTTGCTCATCCTGCACAGACAAACGCAAAAATTCAGAACACAATTGCAATAACAAAATTTAATATCGCGTTCTTCTACGCTTCGTCTAGCAAACATAAACAAATATTTTTCCCGATCGACTCCGATTAAGTGGCTCAATACAGATCCGCGAAGGACTCGCGAATCGTTTATTTCCTCGAGTTAATGGTCGCCAAACAATGCGTCGCAGTCGGGAAGTTCCGGGGGAATTTTGCAGATTTTCGCGTGCGAAAATCGCGCAGATTTCAACAATGATAAAATTGGAACGAAAATGAGTCTCGTTTGAAATGATTGAGCGCATCCTCCTCGAATTTCAAGAGCATTTTATCCTCTTTATTAAAAGTATTAGCTCCCTCATTTTAAAAATAAAAAATTCCAGTTTTTAGTTTCTCTCTCTCAAAAAATCTAACTTTCATTATTCCCCCCATAAACCTTTCAATTTTCTCCGTAAAACCGTGGCTTGAACTTCTTTGTTGTAATGCAGAATTTCACACTTAATGTTGTACTATATTCCTCAAAAAATAATTAAAAAATTACCGAATGAATTTTTCTAAAATTTTACACCACGTTTTACTATTGCATCAAGATTTATTCTTCCAATATTCAAAGAATTTCGCTTATTTTTAATCCTTAAAATTACCGAATGAATTTTTCTAGAATTTTGCGTCATTTTTTACTATTGCATAAAAATTCATTCTTCCAATATTCAACGATTTTCGCTTATTTTTAATGTTACTGTAGGTCATCCTTAAATTGAGAGTAAAATAATTAAAAAATTGCCAGATGAATTTTTCTGGAATTTTGCGTCAGGTTTTACTATTGCATAAAAATTTATTCTTCCAAATTTCAAAGATTTTCGTCTATTTTTAATGTTACTGTAGTTCGTCCTTAAATTAAGAGTAAAATAATTAAAGAATTACCGAATGAATTTTTCTAAATTTTTGCGTCACTTTTTACTATTGCATAAAAATTCATTCTTCCAATATTCAAAGAATTTCGCTTATTTTTAATATTACTGTAGTTCGTCCTTAAATTAAGAGTAAAATAATTAAAAAATTACCGAATGAATTTTTCTAAATTTTTGCGTCACTTTTTACTATTTGCATAAAAATTCATTCTTCCAATTTCCAAGGATTTTTGCTCATTTTTAATGTTACTATAGTTGATTATTAAGAGTGAAATAATTAAAAAATAACCGAATGAATTTTTCTAAATTTTTGCGTCACTTTTTACTATTGCATAAAGATTCATTCTTCCAATATTCAAAGATTTTCGCTCCTGTTTAATGTTACTATAGTTCATCATTAAAAGTGAAATAATTAAGAAATTACCGAATGAATTTTTCTACAATTTTGCGTCACTTTTTACTATTGCATAAAGATTTATTCTTTCAATATTCAAAGAATTTCGCTTATTTTTAATCCTTAAAATTACCGAATGAATTTTTCAAAATTTTTGCGTCACTTTTTACTATTGCATAAAAATTCATTCTTCAAATATTCAACGATTTTCGCTTATTTTTAATGTGACTGTAGGTCATCCTTAAATTGAGAGTAAAATAATTAAAAAATTACCAGATGAATTTTTCTGGAATTTTGCGTCAGGTTTTACTATTGCATAAAGATTTATTCTTCCAATTTTCAAAGATTTTCGTCTATTTTTAATGTTACTGTAGTTCGTCCTTAAATTAAGAGTAAAATAATTAAAAAATTACCGAATGAATTTTTCTAAATTTTTGCGTCACTTTTTACTATTGCATAAAAATTCATTCTTCCAATATTCAAAGAATTTCGCTTATTTTTAATATTACTGTAGTTCGTCCTTAAATTAAGAGTAAAATAATTAAAAAATTACCGAATGAATTTTTCTAAATTTTTGCGTCACTTTTTACTATTTGCATAAAAATTCATTCTTCCAATTTCCAAGGATTTTTGCTCATTTTTAATGTTACTATAGTTGATCATTAAAAGTGAAATAATTAAAAAATAACCGAATGAATTTTTCTCAATTTTTGCGTCACTTTTTACTATTGCATAAAGATTCATTCTTTCAATATTCAAAGATTTTCGCTCCTGTTTAATGTTACTATAGTTCATCATTAAAAGTGAAATAATTAAGAAATTACCGAATGAATTTTTCTAAATTTTTGCGTCACTTTTTACTATTTGCATAAAAATTCATTCTTCCAATTTCCAAGGATTTTTGCTCATTTTTAATGTTACTATAGTTGATCATTAAAAGTGAAATAATTAAAAAATAACCGAATGAATTTTTCTCAATTTTTGCGTCACTTTTTACTATTGCATAAAGATTCATTCTTTCAATATTCAAAGATTTTCGCTCCTGTTTAATGTTACTATAGTTCATCATTAAAAGTGAAATAATTAAGAAATTACCGAATGAATTTTTCTACAATTTTACGTCAGGTTTTACTATTACATAAAGATTCTTTTCGAAAATGAGTCTCGTTTGAAATGATTGAGCGCATCCTCCTCGAATTTGTCGCATTTTCAGGTCTGTTCGGCTAAGAATCGGCGTCGTTATCTGCGACGGATATTCGCACGAGATCGTTAGGGCGGTAACGATGAATTTCGAGTACGGTCAAAATTGAGATCGATAACGGAGGAAACTTTTGCATCTTTTCGCCACGGCAAACCAATTGCGATCCGGCGTCGTTTGAAATACCAGTTCCTCGACGGCGGAACACAAAAAGTCGTTCGGCACCTTTGGGCAGTCGCGTTGATTTCCTCCGCAATTTTTTTTTTTTCTTGCGGCGAGTTGCACGCGACTCGCGCGTGTTATCACCAATACGTGCTCGAAATGTAGTCTTTTCTTTAAACGCGTTATGAAACGGCGTCGATGAGTGTGCTCGACGACGAGTTGAAGAATTATGCGTGTTCGCCAAGTGGGATTATGATTTACGATCGATGGTCGTTTGCTCAGCTTCCCATTGAACGGCGAAGCGTAACAAATAATTGGTCGACGGAAATATTTGCACTGGAGTCGCATAATATTTGCGCCGTCGAATGCGATTAGTAATATTAATAGTGAGGTCAGTGACGCTGCGGTGTCAATTAATGACTGAATTACCTCTAACATTGTTATTCGTTTCATCGATCGCTTTGTGTGTCGTGCGAACGTTTCTTCTGCGAGATAAGAAACACCCCCCGACTTTTATTATCGTTCTATTGATTCGTCACTCTTTTCCACGGACGGCTAATCAATTCGCCGATTCTCAGATTGTTTGGACAATAAATTCGCGATTTTCTGCTTGCTCGGCGAAAATTACTTTTGAAGCGATTCGCGAATTTTCACGGCGAAGGGGACAGAGGTAATTAACAAACGTTCAGTTTGTCACGATAAAGCTGCAGATTAATAAGCCGCGACTAAAATGTTATTTGACATTCGAAGCCTCTGTGTGGACAAGAATTTTGCACGTGTCGCGGTCTGTAATAAAGTTCTTAAGGTGATTAGCGCACGGGAAATTAATTGGATCGTCGGTTGTTGCAGCACGTCGTTTCGTCGTTAAATAGAAATTAATTATAATATCTAATCTAATTATAATAATTTTATGAGCAATATCAGTATGCTCATGAAATTTAAATCATTAAGCTGATTTATTATTAAATTTATGGATTTAATTGAAATTAACATTGTAAATATATATATATAAATATTTTATATTTAATTAAATAAATGCATCAAATAATAATTACATATTAATGTTACCTAATAGATTTAAATAAATAGTTAATAATATAGAAATAAATAATAATTAATATAAAAATATATAATTATATTCTTTCTTTCAATAAAATTTAGAAATAAATAATTTATAAATGAGCACTACCGATATTTATCATATAATGTGTAATCGTGATAGAATCAGTTTCACTATTTCTGTATCAAAACATGTAGCAAAATTTTAACATCATAAACGTATTACAAAGAAATAATTATGCGTACGAAGATTGTAATTAAATTAACAAAATTTTAGGAAACAAGAAAGAATTGGAAGAGTTATCCAGCTTTTTCTCGTTTCTTATCGAAATTATTACTGATAGAGGAGAGTTTATTACTCATTAAGAAAATAGTTAGTCACTAAACGGCATGAGAAATGCTTTCTAAGAATCCGGTGAATCTTAGAATTCTGCGACAACTAAATCCATTGCATACACGCATTTTAAACCTGTCCATAAGGTACATTCCTTCATGCACGACTCGTGACGCAGAAAATGCCATTTGTTAGTTTAAGAAGTAATGGAACATGTTATTAGAAAATTTATTTACTTGTTATTGGAAAGTTTTGTTACGTGAAAGTGTTTGTCACATGCTTGAAGACCTTTCTTTGGCCTTTGAAAAATAAAATTTAGCGTGAGACGCAATTTGTTGGGAGAATCGAGTGGACAGTTTTAAATTGATATAACTTCGAAAATGTCTTTTATCGGCAGTTTTTCCTTATTTTAACTATTTCTTCTTCAGAGTAATGGAATATGTTATAAAATTTATTCACTTGTTATTGGAAAGTTTATTACGTGAAAGAATTTGTCACGTGAAAGAGATTGTCACATGGTTGTAAGGCCTTTCATTGGCCTTAAAAAATAACGTTTCAGCGTGGGATGCAGTTTGTTGGAAGAGTTGCGAAAACAGTTTTAATTCACGTAGCTTCCAAAAACTGTTTTTGCAGATAGTTTTTTTTTATTGTAACTATTTCTTTTTAAGAGAATTTTACATACCTTTTTTTTTAAATTTCTACTACTTTAAATAGAATTATTTTTTTCTTCATTCGATGTTTATTTGTAGAATCGTGGTTTAAGTTTCTATAGTTTTAAAATTGAAGAGTATTTTCTTCCAGCTATTTTTACTTCAAGAAAATTTTAAATATCGACTTGAATCATGAATAAGTTCCAATGCAGATGGGACGTAATTGTTTCAAGAACAATATAATTATGTATCGCATTGATTAAGTATTACTAACCACTATTACACAATTCTGTCCGTGTTTTCATATTTATAATTAAAATTTATAATAATACGTTCTATCACGAACTAGATATCTTTTTAGAAAATAAATTTTTGTTAATGACACAACCTAATATTTCTTTAGTTCCTCGTATTTTTTTTAAAAAAGACTGTTTCTTGAATATTTTTGAGTTTGCTCTTCAAACATGAGGTTTTAAAAAAATTCAAGATCACAGCATAGTATTGGTAATCAAAACTTCGAATATGAATAACTGGAAAATGAAATGCAACGTCTTACGGCGTGACCACAGATTTATTTAAGATTCAGTTGCTGTCGTACGTTTATAAAAATATAAATTCGCATCAACATCCACAGTATAATTATTAAATATTAGTTCGAAAATAGAAAATCATGCAAAGATATATAGACGAATGTTTATTGATCTAGGGTTAAAGAAAAAAGAAATCGTCTCTCTTATTTTAAAAATAAAAAATTCCGTTTTTAGTTTGTCTCAAAAAATCTAGCTTTCATTATTCCTCTCATAAACCTTTCAATTTTCCCCGTAAAACCGTGTCTTGAACTTGTTTGTTGTAATGTAGAATTTCACTCTTAATTTTGTACTACATTTCTCAACAAATAATTTAAAAATTACCGAATCAATTTATTCTTCCAATATTCAAAGAATTTCGCTTATTTTTAGTCCTTAAAATTACCGAATGAATTTTTCTAGAATTTTGCGTCACGTTTTACTATTGCATAAAGATTCATTCTTCCAATTTTCAACGATTTTCGCTTATGTTTAATGTTACTGTAGTTCATCCTTAAATTAAGAGTAAAATAATTAAAACCGCGTCTTGAACTTGTTTGTTGTAATGTAGAATCTCACTCATAATTTTGTACTATATTTCTCAACAAATAATTTAAAAATTACCGAATCAATTTATTTTTCCAATATTCAAAGAATTTCGCTTATTTTTAGTCCTTAAAATTACTGAATGAATTTTTCTAGAATTTTGCGTCACGTTCTACTATTGCATAAAGATTTATTTTTCCAATTTTCAACGATTTTCGCTTATGTTCAATGTTACTGTAGTTCATCCTTAAATTAAGAGTAAAATAATTAAAAAACAAATACAATAATTTCCCTATAAATCGGGAAGTTAATTACTGAATGAATTTTTCTAAAATTATGCATCACGTTCTACTATTGCATAAAGATTTATTCTTCCAATATTCAACGATTTTCGCTTATTTTTAATATTATTTAATTGTTTATCATTAAAAGTGAAATAATTAAAAAATTACCAGATGAATTTTTCTGAAATTTTGCGTCAGGATTTACTATTGCATACAGATTTATTCTTCCAATTTTCAACGATTGTCGCTTATGTTCAATGTTACTGTAGTTCATCCTTAAATTAAGAGTAAAACAATTAAAAAATTACTGAATGAATTTTTCTAAAATTTTGCATCACGTTCTACTATTGCATAAAGATTCATTCTTCCAATATTCCAAGAATTTTCACTTCACAGGCCCAGAAAATAAAGCATCCAGTGGTTTGCAGTTTCAGAATCCACGCAACGAAAATCTTCTAACATAGATAAATTCCGAAGCGTCGGTTTCCACGTCTTTACATCTTTTTCTACGCAATTTTCCAAAACCACAAATCCAAATATTCTTTTTCGCGAAAAATATTCGAGAAATATTCTTTTCCTCTTCACAACAGAAGCGAATAATAATGAACCGAAGAAAAGCGATCTATGGATCATCACTCGAAGCGAATAATAATGAACCAAGGAAAAACGATCTACAGATCGCCAATCAAAGCGAATATAATGAACCGAGGAAAAGCGATTTACGGATCGCCAATCGAATCCTCCCGCGCCGCGTCGCGTCGACTCAACGATCTCGACTCCCCGGAGCGCGACGCTCGAATCCTGGAATCCCCCGCCCGCCGCCCGCGATCAACGGGCGGCCTGTGCTAGATTCTCTCATCGAGCAGGTGGAAACCGGCGCGGAAAATAAAGAAAAAGGAGCATTATCGTCGGGGCGTGTCACATGATTCGCTTGTGCAACCGCAGCCATCCCGTGCCCGCACTCACGTGCTCCTCAATCAACCTCGTTGGCGGGTCACGCGGTTTCTCTTCCAATCGTCCGCGCCTTGAAAATTAATCCGCGTCAACATTGTTTTTCATGTAAATCGTTGCGCCGTCGCGCGCCATCGGTCACGTCCCCGCGGTCGAACCTCTTTTTCGCCACAGAAATTTATGCTCTATGCTAATCCGCCCCGCCGTCGCTCTGGCAGGCGTCGCGTCGCCTTGAGGGCGTCGCGAATCATGTGCGACGATTATGGAAAAGTATGCGCGCGGGATCGAATAGAGTGGCGCCGAGGTGCGAAATCTTCTGCGCGCAACTGGGTTGTTGGGCGGCGATTTTCCGGTCCCCGAATAAGGGTAAAGAAAATGGAATTGAACAATGGAAAACTATGAGAATGAAGAATAGTAATACGATGAAGTAATACTAAATACTATAGTAATACTTCGAAGAATTATAGTTATTAAATAATTCTTCACTCGTTTTAATTAGTTTTCAAATAAATGTAATTATATCGAAGGGGCTTTGGGTATTTTTGAGAGGTTCGATTCTCCCATGCGCGGCATTAGATCAAAGGAAATCGAAATCCAACGAGTTTCTTGGAGCGCACAGTGTGTCGCTCAATGGACAAAACCCAAAAATCTGAAGTGTTTAATTCACAATGTGTTTTATCTTAAGATGTTAAGAAAGGAACGTAGATTTTAATACTACCCTCACGTTTTATGAATTTACTAATTTGTTGCCAAAATTGATATTAAAAGTATATTTCAAATTTCGGTGTATTTCTTCAAACACATGCCATTGGCTAAATGTATGTGTTTTTTGTTTGATTTTTATACATCGTATTTGGTACTATAATCCTTTTAAAACTACAGAGAACATTTTTTACAATAATAATAATTTATTCGAATTTTTAACGTTAAATGTTTGTCACCTTTGAGACGACTTTAAAAAAAAACACCAAAAAATACCTCCGTAATTTCTTTTCTATTAATTTAGGAAACATTAAACTTTATATTAGCTTTATAATAAAATAATTAAAATCATTATCAAGGCGCTCACCGTTCAGGCCTGAAGCGATTAACATTTGAGATTGTTTGGACTAACGTTCAGCTTTTCTTTTCTTTTCTTTTTCTTTTTGTTGTATTTTGAAATTTTAATAAAAGAATGTAGGTCTTAAAATTTTAAAGTTTGTAATGATTTGTAAATAAATATAATGTTCTACGTAGTACGGTATCGTATAATCCTCCCCACAATTTTTCATGCTTTTCCGTCAATTTTATGAAAACATGTTTTAAACAAAAGTTAGACAGTTCTTAATTGATAATACATTTCAATAATAAACATTACCGAAAAAGTTTTTGTTTAATTAAAAATCAATATCTCCTCAATAATTTTTTATATAATTGTATATTTGTCATGCATTAATCGATGTATTCTTGCATTTGCTTTAAAAAAGTATTAAGGTACATGGGTAAAAAATTAAATAGTTTAGAAGTTATAGGAGTTTCGTTCCGAACGCCCATGTACGCGACACACTGTGCAGCGCCGAGATCCGAAACTTCCGCGGTTCGAGTTTAGCGACGTCAACTTTTCAGGAACCGCGAGAGGTTTTCGCGATACGATGAAGATATAATTCCCGAGCCGCTCGACTGGCTTCCGTAATCAGATCCACTCGGATGCACGCGAAGTTTCTCAGGCGCTATCAGCGAGTATAGTCGGAACACAACCAGTTCCACCGCTGGCGGAAGCCTCTATCTGTAATCTGGAATTTCGAATCGCATTAAAACCGCGGTTAATTCAGTTAATGCTCGAGCCGTTTAGAAATTTTGCTCTCGCGTTGCGTCATTATGAAATTCTGCAATCGCGAAGCTTGACATTCCCGCTCGCGGTTACACAAACAAAAATGACCGCCTACATTTCGCGGGCGGATCGAGAATTTCCGTCGCGCGCGGAACACCCGCGAGATAACGCGAATTTCGCTTCGGTGGAACCGATTCAATGCTAATACGGTCGGAGCGTTCGTCGATCTCCGGCTTGGGAAAAATAATCCGTGTAATGTAATCGCCTGATACGAGGATCGGAATGCAAATCCCACGACTAGTTATTTTTCTATTGACACATTGTAAGGTACTTCCCGGGATTATTTACCGTGGCTGGAAAAAAGCGCGATCGTCGGCGATATTTGAGTCATTAAATTGACGGGAGGAAAACCGCTTCTAGGAAAAATTCGCCGGAAATTCTCACTGAACGTCTTCTGATTTCGCGGTATTGCGATTGACGCAACGAAAATGCAAAAAAATTGCTTTTTGCAAATGTGTTGCTCATGAGGAAAAACGGTTTAGCCGTCGTTAGTTAAACACTTCGCTGTACATGCAGTGAGTGATTAAATTGTTATGAGTGCTTGAAAGTTATTAATTACTGGAGATTTGCACGGAAATAGAATTCATATTATTAATATTTTAAATTGTACTTTTTTTCTGAGAAAAGTAGTGATAGGCTTTTAATATTTAATATACATTGAGAATATTAAAAATCTCTACGAATTATTTTAACATTGATTGAAAAATATTAGACGATCCACGTTTCTTAATTTTTATTTGAAAAAGTCAAATGTTTCAGGGAAAAGAATTATTAAATTTATTAATAGATTACTGTTTGCTTTGATCCCTTTTCATTATTCATCAGACAGTTTTATGAATTTTCTCTAGAAATATTTGAGGTTTCAAAAATTGTGACTTGAAAAATTAGAAACGTTAGAAATTTTTTAACTAATCTAATATAATATATTCATACGTAGTTCAATATTTCAGTTCCAGTATTAAAATTCTCTAACTTTTATTCTTTAACATTAAAATTTCTCTAATTTTCTTAGAAACAAAATTTAATTTGATATCTTTTTCGACCGAAACGTTGTTTTTAAGAAAATTGGTTTTGCAAAGTATGAATAATTCGACTTGGATCGTTATATATATGTAATGCGAATAATTTAATAAAAATGATTGGAGAATTGTTAAAAGTATTATGCAATAGAATTATTTATCGTAAATCTTCTATTGATTTGGAGATTTAAAAACTTAAGGTTGAAGATTTAAAGGTTTGAAATTAAACACTTGAGAAATTCAAATTGAAGTTTTGGAGATTTTCAAGAGTTTTGTTTTTCAGTCTAGAGGTTCAAGGATTTCAAGTTGGACATTCATAGATTTTTAGAGTCAAAATTGGAAGTTACAAGAGTTGAACTTGAAGATTTAGAGACTTTTAAGATCTAAGTTTAGGGGTTTTAAATTTTCAAATTGGATATTTAAAGATTTTCAGAGCTAAAAGTTTAAAGTTAAAGATTTGAGTACTTGAAGCTAAAAATTTGCGGACATAAAATTGAAGAATTAAATACCAAAAATTAAGATTTGAAGATGGATAACTGAAAACTTCTAACTACAGACTTTGGAAGTACGATTAGAAATTTAGGGGTTTAAAGTTGGAAATTTGTAGATTACAAGTTGGAGATTTGAAAATTTTAAGATGCAGATTTTAGAGCCAAAGAAAAAATTCAAGAGAGAAATTTTCAACTTGGAAATTTGTCGATTTCAAGTTAAAGATTTAAAAAATCAAAGTTGGGGATTTAAAGAGTTGAACCTGAATATATTTAGAAATTTTTGGACTTCAATTTAAAAAGACAAAAATTTCAAATTCAAGACTTACAGATTTTCAAAGCTAAAATTAGAGATATGAAAGTTTAAAATTAGAGATTTGAAAATTTATACTTGAAGATTGGAAGATATAAAAGTCAAGATTTAAACACTCGAAATTGAAAGTTCTAAGAGTTAGAAAAGTTTAAAATTAGAGATTTGAAAATTTCGAGAGAAAATTAGAAATTTAAAGATCTGAAAATTGAATTAAAATTGAAAATATAAAAGCATAAAGTTAGAAGCTTATAGATTTCATGCTGAAGATTTGAAAACTTCAAGATGCAGATGTCAGAGTTACAATTGAAAATTCCCGAGTTTGAAGTTGAAAAGTTAAAAATTCAAAGATTCAGATAGAAAAAAATTGCAGTAGAAAATTCAAAAAGCTAAAATCGAAAGAGGTTTGAAAGATTTACTACAATTAATATATATGTATAAATATAATCAATGATATTTGAAATACAATCAATAAATTATTATCAATACAATTTCCTCGAAAACGAAGCCTCATGCAAAAAACATGAAATCAAATATTTTTTACTTTTTTCTCACATAATCATCTTGCATCCAATTCCACACAAAACTTCAGTCCATAAAAATATTTCTTGCCCCCCTGAAAATTCCTTTTTCAACAGAAAATCCACATCAAAATCACTACGATTTTTCAATAAAAAAAAAAAAAAAAATTCAAGGACTCCAAACCGTGACCTTGAGCCCAGAAAAAAAGTCGCAAAAATATTTGTCCCGCCACTCGAGCCAAATGGCCAACTCAGCAACAATTCCCTCGTCCCGCCAAAAAACGTCACGGACGTCTTAATTACAGATTCGATGATATCGGTGCAAGAAGGAAACGCCGAAGTCGACGGGAATGGATATAATGGCAAGCAGCAGCAGCGGCCTTTCTGTTGCAAATAAGCGGCAATTTCATGGCAACGGTATCGCGTCCTTTGACTGGCTCGTGCGCGCACAATAGGAGTCAATACGCGCTATGTCGCGGCACGTGCTCGTCCGTCGACGTCTCGCTGTCAGTCGATTAAACCGCGCTTCTGACACCGTGATAACGCCGTTGCACGGTATTAGGAAAATATTTGCGTTTTCCCCTCCTCGGCGTCATTCCGCCGAAAGGGTTTACCGTTCTCTTGGAGCGTTGCTCTAACTGTACGCGACAACGTGATTCATTCAGAACGAGCGACTTTGGAATCATTCCTGGGAATTTTAGGCGTCGTCTTACTCAGCGATTCTTATCGAGAAAATCGGAGCGAACGGTCGCAGTTTTTATCGAACGAGTCTTCGAAATTTCCACGACAGAAATTCGGAGCTTCTGTCAGCGAGAATTAAGGGGTCTTTCAGTAGCTATACTATGGGGATTGTGGACCAAATGGTACAGTACAGTACAAGTACAATACAGTACAGTATACATACAATACAGTACAGTATAGTACAGTATACATACAATACAGTACAATACAGTACATTATACATACAATACAGTACAATACAGTACAGTACAGTACAAGCATAATACAGTACAATACAGTACAGTACAGTACAGTACAGTACAAGCATAATACAGTACAATACAGTACAGTACAGTACAGTACAAGCATAATACAGTACAATACAGTACAGTACAGTACAATACAAGCATAATACAGTACAATACAGTACAATACAGTACAGTACAAGCATAATATAGTACAATACATGTACTATAATGTACTGTACATGTACTATACATGTACTATAATGTACTGTATTGTACTGTATTATGCTTGTATTGTTCTGTACTGTACTGTATTGTATGTATACTGTACTATACTGTACTGTATTGTATGTATACTGTACTGTATTGTATGTATAATGTACTGTATTGTACTGTATTGTATGTATACTGTACTATACTGTACTGTATTGTATGTATACTGTACTGTATTGTACTGTATTGTATGTATACTGTACTGTATTGTACTTGTACTGTACTGTACCATTTGGTCCAGAATCCCCATAGTATAGCTACTTCTTTCCACTGTGAACCTCTGAAAAATTGCCTTTTTTTGTGAATTTTTTTGTACTAAACGAAATGTCCAATCTAAATAAAGTTTTTCCTACTGATTAATACACTTATTGAGAGTGCAAACAAATTTTTTTTGCAATTTATAATAGTTTATTTAACTATATATATCGTACTGAATTGAGCGCCTCAAGAAAACGATGTAGTGCTTGCGTAGATGATTGCAAAAAAATTATTAGATTAATCAGTCTCAAATTTTTACACATTATTCAACACATCAGTGGCTATCGCAGGAACCACGGAAACTTTGTTTTATTAACAATTTCATACTTTTTACAATGACAAATGACTAAAAATTCATCGAATTTCGGAACTTAAACATTCAAACTTCCGTCATTTGGTTAATTTTTTATCAATTAAAATAATTTTGGTTCCAACGATAACGACATCCGTGACGACTAAAAACCATTTTGAATTTTTTTATTCAGATGCGTCGTTCTTCTGGAATCATCTACGCAAGCACTACATCGTTTTCTTGAGGCGCTCAATTCAGTGTGATATATATAGTTAAATAAACTATTATAAATTGCAAAAAAAATTTGTTTGTACTCTCAATAAGTGTATTAATCAGTAGGAAAAACTTTATTTAGATTGGACGTTTCGTTTAGTACAAAAAAATTCACAAAAAAAGGCAATTTTTCAGAGGTTCACAGTGGGAAGACCCCTTAAAATAAAAAGGAGTTTGTTTCGGGGGGGAGGAAAAAAAAGAGGTCGTTAAAGTGTCGTTTAGAGATTTTGCAATCGGAAGGGAAGAAACGTGACGCGTGGCTGAGTCCGCCTCAGCTGCGTATCGGACGGCGTAACGAAATTGACGATCGGCATCAATTGATTTAGCATTAAACGATACTAATTGCCTTCATGAGACACGAGTTATTCGTCGATGCGAGTCAATAATTTCGGATTTAGGGGCAATCAGCGCGACTCGCGACGAGATGGAAGGAAGGGGAACTCGTTGCGGATCGGAAGGTCAGATGAATTCAGTCGAAGACGGTGACGGTGCTGTTTCCATTTCGAACTTTACTTTTTTATCGTTCGCGGTCTCCGCGTCGCGGCGCATCCTAAAATTGAACGAGCGTCAGAAACGCGCAACGCCGGAAAGGAAGTTCTCCGACAAAGAGAATTGCCGCCGCTTCTATCAACCGTTTCGATCTCTCGTAAAACCTGCAATCATCGCGAGCGCTTAACTCCAGCTATCCAGTCGCTGTGAAATATCGAGTCACAATTCTCGAAGATTTTCAGCGCGAAATTGAGTTCGTTTTCCGAGTTGAGCTCTCGAGATTCCGATCGGTCGGCCGAGTCTCCGGCGCAGCGGTTCGTACGAAAAGATTCCCATGGCGCAAACGAGCGCTCAACAATTAGAGGATCGCGTGTCTGGATATCAGATTGTGGACGATGAACCAATTACCAGGGACAAAAGAAAACGCGGCATAATTATACACCGCGGGACACACAATACGGAGGGATTATTGCTTTGTTTCGCTCGAACGCGATACAGTTTTCCCATTTGGTATAATCTCGCGACGAGCTTATATAGAGAGTGCGAGACGAGAAACGTCTCGAGATAAATTGAAACGCCGCACAGTGCGTAGAATATATGAGTCTACAGGGTCATCCACGTATCGCGGAACCCGAACTCATTTGTGTTTATGCGCAAGGGTTCCGAGATACGTGGATGACCTTGCGTATTCAGGAGAAAATTCGTAACTTTTAAACTAATCCATTTTCGACCGAAGATCTCTAATAGTTTTTTAAAGAGGATACAAAGATACATCGAACAGTAAAAAAAAAACAAAATTAAAATTTCATTCACACAAATTACGGTGACCTTAATTTTTGATTAAACAAAAAATCTTCTAACAATTTTTTCTATTGCAATTTGTTATCACATGATTACTAATTAATTTTTGTTACTACAACTTTGTTATGAGTAGACTGCGGAAGTTTATGCAAATTAATATTTTTATAGACATACAACAGCAACTGAATTTTAAATAAATGTGTATTTTATTTTCTAAATATTATAAAATGCATTATATTTTTTATATTTGATTACATTTTTATACCTGCAGGCGTCCTTATAGGTTTTTGTGATCTGAAAATTTCCATAACTGCCATAACATAAACTTCCGCAGTCTAGTTATGAGTTAATCAGAAATGCCTAAAAAATCGAGACGATTGCGTCAAGTAGTATGAGGAAACGAATAAAATTAATATTACGTTTCTCAGGCTTTCCTGAAGATTCTTCAAATGATTTTTTAGGTCTGCCGTGATTATATGTAGGAAGCTTTTCTATTAACGAACATTTTGTGAAATTTTTAAGATTTCTGGTAAATTAAACTCGGAATTTAATCAAATTTGTCGTCAATTCTTGATATGTTTAGTTCTTCCTAAAAAGTTTAATTTTTCAAATAATTGCAGGTAGTTGCAGAAACGAATGTTATTTTCATAAACTACAAAGCTTAGCCAACTAAGTAATACAAAAAACTTGCATACATTCTGTTACGTATTTTTTAAAAATTTAGTTACATTAAAATTTTAGTTCTCAGGAGTATCAAGATTTTGAGTGATCAGTAAAACCGTAAACCTGAACACTAACATTTAAACACACGTATTCGTTGTAGTAGAATCCATAACCAATAAAAGGAATCCAAATGAACAAATATTCTTACAGTATAATTGGAAAAAATAATAGAGACTGTTTCACGTATGAATTACGCTCGAAGCGTGAAGTAAGTATTAAATACCAACGTTAAGAAGACAAACAAGTCTACAAAATAAGTAAAGTTACATAAAAACCATAAAAAATTTTAATCTCGAATATTTCCGATAGTGTTCCAAATGATCTGGTTATCATTATTAATAATAAGAAAATTGATAGGGTGAACTATACAAAATACTTGGGAATTCAAATTGATTGCCACTTAAGATGGGATAAGCACATTGATTTAATAGTCAACAAAACCAAATATTTACTTTTTATAGAGACTTTATGATAACGAAACGTTTGACTATAGTTTACTATACATTTTTTAACAGTTTAGCAAGTTATGGGATAATTGCTTGGGGTGAAGCTTACGGCAATGTTATAAAAAGATTGAAACTATTGCAAAATAGATTAGTTAAGATAATAAATAAAAAGAGTGATAATATATTTAGTCCTTTGTCGATAAAACAAACTTTTAAACTGGAATCTCTAGCATATCACTATGGGAACTTAAAAAGTATATACATATACTTACAGGCGTCACAGGTGTATGTATAAAAATCTACAGTATTTGTTTTAATAAATATGAAATTAATAATAAAATAAATTATAAAATTTCATTGATTCTCCCTTATTGCTCATCTAGAAACGTCATTAGAAGTAAAAATATTGCATTAACAAAAACAAAAAAAAGTATAATCTTTAAAAGCAGTAAGATAATAGCATTGAAGACTTATAATGAATTGCCTAACGATTTAAAAAATCTTCAATTAAGTATAAAAAATATTAAAGCGAAATTAAAAAATTGGAGAAAATTTAGATAAAATCGTTAAAATAATTTATAATGTATAACCATGTCGACACTTCAGATTTGTGTTTATGTACGTTTCTGTTTGAAGGGGCCAAAATTGTAAATGCCAAAGTAGCTTTAAGTTAGTTTTTAAGTTGGTTTATATGCCAGACCTATGCACAGGTATATTTGGGTACCTCTATAGGAAGTATGTCTGTACTGAATATATATGTATGTGTCGTATATTCAATGGCAGCGATATGTACAACGTACTCTAATTCAATAAATAAATAAATAGATATAAATATTAAATGCTAAACATCATTCTAGAAAATATTTAATTTTCCGATTTTTGTCCATATATCGACACATTGTGCGCCGTTTCGAAGGCCGAGAAAAAGGAACTCGACGGTAGAAGAAAAAAAAAAAAGAAGAAAATAGAAAGGATCTTAGAGCAAACGCAGAAACGCGTTTATCGATTCGAATAAATCTCGAGTCGGAAGACAATAAATATCGCGGTGTTTGATCGCGAAGCGCGAGATTGCTTCAAGTTCGAAGCGATGGAAGGACTAGTTAAGCGTCACGGACATCCTGCCCGTTGTAAAACGGCCGTTCGACGCCGAAGTTAACGTTTCGAGGCAATGAAACAACGATGCGGTTGATGCGCGCGTCTCGCCGCGCGCCGGTAAATCCGCGCGACGTTATCAACTTGGCTGGACGTCGTAAACCGATTCGCGATTACAGGCGCGTCCATCGGAGAAGCTGTTAATCGGTGCGCGGACTTTTTCTGCGGGGTAATTTGAAGCGCGGCTTAACGTTTATCTAAACAAACAACATTAGACGGAATTCCATAGCGATTTTCCCTCCCCGCGCCGCGACGGAATAATGGGTTCGCCGTGTCATTAAGGAAGAGACGTCCACAGCGAAGATAATCAATTGAATCGGAGCGTGATACGGCAACGTTTCAATATTTGCCTTCTGCGGTGTCACGTGACGCACAAGTCCCGCGTGCTCTAACGGCGTTTAATATCAAACCGGAATGATTTGTCGTCCCTCTAATACGATTCTCTCCTAACCGGGCTTCGAACCGGCTTATCTCCGTCAAAAGATTAACGGCCGACGTTCGCGTAAGCCACGAAACATTGGAAACACCCGTTCGATTCGTCGGCTTCTCCGCTCCGTGATAAAAAAAAAAAAAAAAAAAATAGGATTCGTGGGCGAATCGCGGCGCGAGGTAAACAAACTAGTGCTCTTATCCGGATATCCGAGTACCCGAATTACTCATTGTAACTCGAAATCCGGATCCGAGTATCCGGACTTGGATCCGAGCATTCGAGTGACCGGTTTTGGATCTTTTATCAGGATGACTCCAATAGAAGGCTGTTGTTCTTTCAATTTTGAAAGTAAGTAATTCGGGTCTCCGGATAGGGTGAAAGCACTAGTAGTCGACCACTTAAAGCTAAATTTGAATTATATGTATTAACAAAACGAAACAGTCAATGTTCTAAAATATATGATATACATGATAGTACTTTAAATTTATTCAGTGTATCACTAATATTTTTTGTTTGTATATAAAAGTTTTAGAAAAGACGTAATTAACGTTAAAAGTAAAGTGTCCGAGTCGCTTCAGTAGTCGAACATATACTCTAAATTGTCGCATTTGTAAAATTTGTCAAGCTCATAACTAAGAATGTTGATACTTTTTAAATAGCATACAGCCTCATTTTTCAATGAAAAATGTATACAGCTGAATTACATTAGCTATTTCTTCTCAAAGCTCGGTTTTGGGCGCCTCGGGTTCGAAACCAGCAATTGTACATTGTACATGTAGAATCAAACCTTGTTTAGAAATCACTTTAAAAGCATTTGTTTTCTTTACTTTTAAAAATCACATTTTGTCGTATTTTGAAGTTAGACATTTAAGTATCAACATAAAATTATCATTTAATAAATGCTTTATTCAAATATTTAGTTTTTTAACCTAAACAATAAAAGTGGTCGACTACTAGAGGGTGGTCGACTTCTAGTGTATTCGCCCTATTTATTTATTTATTTATTTATTTTATTAACGGGATAAACCCTTTGGTATACATAATATTAAGCATCCAAAATAGAGATGAGCCATATTATTTTACAAATTAATTCTTAGAAAACGGACAAGATTTAATCACTGTACAAAATAGATTCATCGAGTTAAAGAACAAATCTACACTACCCAGATATAAAATAGCTTGTTTTAATGCTCTATTAACAGGATCAATAGAGCTACATTTGAATGACGACAGTCTATAAACAAACATAGCGTTATTTCGAAGATTTTTCTGTGGTACACTAAGATTGATTTTGCATATAAGAGCAATCTATTTTAAAATTAACTATTTTAAATGTAAAGATTGAGTCAGATATAGTTCGCCGGTCGGACAGTGTTTGTAATTCTGTAATCCGAAGCAAGTCATTGTAATCATGATTTGTATTTGGTTCTCCTAGGAATCGAGCAACAAATCTGAGGAATTTATGCTGTACTTTCTCGATAAAATGGTCATATTTATTATGCATAGGATTCCAAATGACTGAAGCATATTCCAACTGTGGTCGAACCAAGGCAGTATATAAAAGTATCAGAATATCTAGGGTAATGGTCCCTATTAATGTGTCTGAACCTATTAGTGTGCCCTTACATTTAAATAAGTTATAAAAAAGGAATCCCTTTGGAAATGAAAGAAAAATATTTTTTTTCATTAAGTTTAATACTTTGACTTTACTTAAAAAAATATTTTCCTTTTATTGCTTAGAGATATTCTTTTTTACAATTTATATTAGTGTAGAGGCACACTAATAGGGACCATTACCCTATGTTTGAGAAATTTTTAGCATGCCTTGTTATAAATCCGAGAGTCCTAAGGGATTTATTTACTATGTATGCATAGTGTTTTCTAAAGTCTAAACATGGCGAGGAATAGACTCCCAAATCCTTCACCTCATTTACTGAATCCAAAACAGTGTTCTGTAATTGGTATGAATATAACTTTGGTTGTTCGACTGAATCTTTTTCTAATCAATGTAAATGCGTCTCTAACAGCGAATCTTAATGTTATTTTTTATTTTAAGTGTATCAAAGAGGGTCACCCCGTTAATAAATAAATAAATAAATAAATAAATAAATATATTACACAGTTTGATGAACGAGAAGCTCTCACTACCATGCACTTCGATATGTTGAGTCTCATGCTGTTATTTTCACACCATAATTGAAATTCCATTAGATCTGATTGCAGCTTGTAAGTGTCCGAGTACCCGAATATAAATTTTGTGGGTATCCGAGTACTCGGATACTCAAGGCTCGGATATTAGTAAATCCGAGTAAATAGTAAGAGCCCCAAACCAAACCGATAAACCGCTTAAAATCGTGGCTAGAGAGTTCCGAGAACGTCGTCGCTCCCCGTCTTTGTTATTGAAGAAGACAGAGCCGCGTACCCGATAGTAAACAGAAGCGATAACAGCCGGTTGTCTCGCGAGCAATTTTCGTTCCCTCGCCGATAGTTTTTACACGGGGGATTTTCCTTTAATAACAGGTGCGCGAACAAAAAAAAAAAACGAACGCGTTCGCACGCGATACTTCCAACAGTTTTCCGCGCGGCGAATTTGTTCCGCGAACCGGTATCGAACCGCCGGATCTCGTTCTAGGTCCTACGACGCCGAGACTCGCATCGTTTTGTGGATCTAATCCGTGGAAACGACACCCGGCGAGCACGGAGAATCGTTCCGCGCACGAAAATCTCGAGTTTCCGCGGAGAAAAAAAAGGTCACGACATTTGCATACAATGGGCACACGCGGCGTTTGGAAATCCGTGAAAACGGTCTTCCGCGTTCCTCGCGTCGACAAACGTATTCGGATCGAGGAACGACTCGACGAAAAGTTCGTGCGCGGTCCCGGAGTTTAATTACGTTGCGGAGGAGGCGACGAAAGAAAAAGAAAAAAAAGAAAACAAAAAAAATTGTAGTGAAACTCACCTAGAAAGCTACCGTGAACGATGAGGCTTATCCCTGGCTGCCTTTCCAAACGTTCCTCGCGCGTTGCCGATCGATCGATCCTCGGTCCAAATTGTTGACAGCTCGCGAACCGGAAGCTACTTGTTCTTGCATCCGCGACACATTCTGTCCGCAGCGAACGGGAGACGCAGGAAGAGGCGTTGGATCCGCGACGTATCGGCGCGATCGACGGCTCGACGATCGTCCGTGGATCTTCGGATCGCGCGAACTTCGTCGCGTGTCCGACGGGTTCGAGATCTTCCCGGGTTCGAGGGAACGACGGAGACACCGGTGATGTCGAACGACGCGGACGCCGCGAGAGAACCGTGACACTTTTCCGTTGAACGGTCGGCGCGACGCTCGACGCACGACGGACGGAAAACACGAAATAGAGGATCCGGTTTCGTGAAGCCGACGACTGAATCCTCGGTAATACGGGATCGGCCATTTAAATGCGTCGCGGTTCTTCCATCGGCGGTTTGTGCCGTAACTCCGCTCTCCCCTTCTCCTTTTGCCGTCTTTCAGGCAACGACGGCGTCACTGGAGAACAATCCAATCGGAGGCATAAGGACTCTCCTCGTGCATCGGGGCCCGCTGCCTGCGCGCCGGTTTCTCTCTCTCTCTCTCTCTCGCTCTCTCTCTCTCCGTTCGACTCGCGGCGAATTCTAGATTCGCCGATCGATGGATTTCGATCGGATGCAACGCGCGGCGAGCACGCGCGCGCCAAAGCGGATCCGAGCACCACCTCCTTCCGCTCCGAGAGCCCGCGAACCGATTTCCTGCCTCGCAGCCTCGATCGTTCGCGCGAACGCGACCGAATATTGTTTGGATTTCGACACGACGACCGGTTTACCGAAGGTGATATCCCCCGCTCGTGTACGACGAAACAAATGAATTGGTACGCTCCGCGCGGTTTGCACGGTTTTCGGCCGCGCGAAACCGTCTTTTCGGCGTGGAAATTTCTTTTTTTTTTTTTTTTTCTCGGTCGACGGGACGCGCACCACGCGGCGCGCCGTGCTTTTAAGGAGTCTTCCCACTGTGAGCCTCTGAAAAATTGCTATTTTTTGGGAATTTTTTTGTACTAAACGAAATGTCCAATCTAAATAAAGTTTTTCCTACTGATTAATACAGTTATTAAGAGTACAAACAAATTTTTTTTGCAATTAATAATAGTTTATTTAACTATATATATCGCAGTGAATTGAGCGCCTCAAGAAAACGATGTAGTGCTGGCGTAGATGATTGCAAAAAAATTATTTGATTAATCAGTCTCAAATTTTGACACATTATTCAACACATCGGTGGCTATCGCAGGGACCACGGAAACTTTGTTTTATTAACAATTTCATACTTTTTACAATGACAAATGACTAAAAATTCATCGAATTTCGGAACTTAAATATTCAAACTTCCGTCATTTGGTTAATTTTTTATCAATTAAAATAATTTTGGTTCCAACGATAACGACATCCGTGACGACTAAAAAACATTTTGAATTTTTTTATTCAGATGCGTCGTTCTTCTGGAATCATCTACGCCAGCACTACATCGTTTTCTTGAGGCGCTCAATTCAGTGCGATATATATATTTAAATAAACTATTATAAATTGCATAAAAAAATTGTTTGTACTCTGAATAAGTGTATTAATCAGTAGGAAAAACTTTATTTACATTGGACGTTTCGTTCAGTACAAAAAAATTCCCAAAAAATGGCAATTTTTCAGAGGTTCACAGTGGGAAGACCCCTTAAACGGCTCGCCGCGGAAAAACTAGGGTAAAGTTTACAGTTATTGACCCCCCTTACAATGATTGACCCTTTCAAGAAAAGTAAAAAATATAGTATAATCCTTTTCTTACATAATAAAATATATATATATTTCAATGATCCAAATATTCTTGTTTCGAATACAATTAATATTTTACTATATCAGAAAAGGATTATACTATATTTTTTACTTTTCTTGAAAGGGTCAATCATTGTATAGGGAGGTCAACAACTGTATACGTTACCCTGTGTTCAATTCGTGAAGGCGAAAGTGGACGCTTCGCTGTTTCGACTGACCCTAGAATCGTTGTTCTGCGATCTTTTTTTGGAATGTAATCGGTTTGAAGCCGATCGAATGATCTAGATTGCAGTTTTCGAGCGCAATGAGAATTTTTATGCATTATATGGTAATTTTAAATATTGCGAAAACGTAAAATATATTTTGTAATATAAAACTTACAATTATTGTATTTTTATTAGGTGCAGAAAGTAATTTTTTTTTGCGATTTTTGAGTAAAATGAATGTTGAAATATTTGTCATTATTAGACTGCGGATTTTATGCGTTTACCACGATTCTGAGTTTTATAAAAATGTTTAAGATTGTTCGCAGATGCCAAAACGTACAAAATATCAAAAATATAGTTCGAGTTGCAATATTTACAAAATAATGCGCATTGTTGTTCTACTTTTTATTCATTATATGCGTTTCTGGACATTTTTTTTGCATAAAAATCCGCAGTCTAATCATAATATCTAATCATTAATAAATCAGTCTAATCAATAATCATTTTTGACTGCACGTAGAAACCAGTTGGTTTACTGATTGTGTGAAAAAGTTCGACCGATCCAAGTTATTTCTACACCTAATATTTCTTTGAAAATATAAATTTGCATACAAAATTGCACCTAATATTTCTTTGAAAATATAAATTTGCATACAAAATTGCAGTCTACTCATAAATTAAAAATATCTACGAGTTAGTTAAAATTTGTTAAAAAGCGTTCATATAGTTTCTTAAATACATTTCGTGGTATTTTCAATAGTCCTTCTATAGATTTTTTTTGGAATTTCAATGAAAAGATGTCTTCAAGTTCTTAATTTGAGTGTTCAAGTGTTCTTAATTTGAAAGCAAACATAAAAATGTTGACTTATAAATTAAACGGTTTTCCTTGATATTATTATAAAATAAAATATTATTCTAACAACATCAAAAGATATAATTAAAGTATCTACATGAATATTTTAATCTAATTTTCTCATCTCTTCATAATAACTTCATCACTCGCTGTACTTTTAATTGGCGTTGAACAACGATTAAAAAAATATGCAAATAAATATTATTTTTTAAATGAAATACTTTTTCAACAATCTGACGTGCAGACAGTTAGTAAAAAAAATTGTATGTTATTCGTCAGTAGTTTGTATTAAAAATTGATCACTTCTCGAAATAAATTAAATTATGTAAAAGTTGGAAAAAGTCCTGGAAAATACAAGTGAAATTTTGACCAACCCGTGCCAATTCAGTTTAGTTTTACTTAAAAAAATATATATATACACATTATAATTTATAAAATTTCCAATTATCGAGTGTGTCTGTTAATGTCTCATTAAATTTGTCAACTCTTTCTACTACAAAAGTTAATTATACAATTTCCTGTGCAAAATCCATGAGACGTAAAATAATACTATTTACTTCCTTGCAGATATCGTCTTTTACAAGAAGAAATATAACGACCACTAAATAATATTTTATAAAATAACTAACTACCATGAATTTTTTGCACAATTTAAACAATTTACACAGGTAAAAAACAGTCTAATTAGTTTTTCTTAGGGCTTCAGGAACATGAAACAACTGAAAATGAAGATTATATAATAGAAAATAATCAAGATTGTGACTCCGTCGCGATCACAAGTTTGTAAGCACCGTATGGCAGTGTTCTTTTGTTTTATCGTTTTATATTATTTAGTATCGCGGATAGTATTATGCTTTATCTAATAATCCCACCGCTTTGGAACGAATCTTCACGCGAGTAACTTATTGCAGCGTCATTTATTGAGTTATTTATTGTAGCGTCATTCAATCAAGCTAATGAAATTATTTTTCCCGGTAATTGCCATCAAGGAAAGAGGAACGAAATGCCTTTGAAAATGATGGATAATACAAATGTTTGACGAATTCTACGCAAGTGTTATTTTTCTTCTCGCGCGGCAGATTTTCTTAATCCCTAAAGCTTCGGAGTTTTCAGCGTCGATGATCAATATTTGTCAACCGCCTCGCACGTGATTAAACCCACACGACTTTCGTGTTGACGCAACGTTTCCCCTTTTCATCAATATCGTCTGATGATCTCGCGGTTTTCGAGAACAGAGAAAAGGGAACGACGAATATTCCGAATATTAATCAAACGCTCGAGGGATTTCGCGGTAGAAATCTTTCCTCGGTCTTCCCCTTGAAATTTACAACCAATCGAGGAAAGGTGAAACGGACTCTAGTTACGAAAAACAATAGGATTATCTTCGCTATTTCCGCAAACATGCGTGTGCATTATCGCGTTATAACGCTGATAAAATGTCCCGTTAGACTCGTGGCCGCGGTTCGAGGGACCGAAGGCGCGAAGGTTGCCGTCCTACAAATCTCCGCGGTCCTGTTTCCATATTTCTGACATTCGAGGAAAAGGTGGGAAGACCGTCCGCAAGGTGTGCGGGTATTCCCATGGATGTCACGCCGGAGCAGGGATTCTGGGAAAATCGAGGCGCGCTAGGTGCTTAAGCCTCTCCAGATAAGGAAAATAAAGCCGGGCGAGCGTGTGTATTAACGAGGAGATCCGTTTCTGCAACAATAAACGCGTTGAAAAATATTATAATCGTATAAATAATTCCGCGCGTTGCCTTTTCTTGCCGCGCGATACAATTTTCGTCACGTTACAACTTGCGTGCGACGCGTTACAACGACACCCGATGAATACTAATACCGCGTTGCCCAATTCGGCTTTGATGTGTGTCCGTCGAAAGAGCAGAGACACGCCTCCGCTTTTGCTTATTCTGATGTTCTACGCTCTCTGTCTAACAAATGAACATCCCGAACCTGGAAATTCAACAAATTATGCAACTTCGGATATATGTAGAGCATGTGCAATTTTTTTTTTGCTGCCCAAATTCACTGGGGTTGAAACTACACTTCGAACATTTGGCTATTTTTTCGATTTTATTTTATAACTCGTGAACTATGCGAGATGGGGAAAAACTTTTGAGACAAAAGTTACTTCTTTCAATTATATCTATCAAATGGTGAAAGATTGATCGGTTGTTTAAACAATTAGAAATAGTTATAAACAAAAATATTAATAACTTTGAATCAATCTTTTACCATTTGGTAGATACAATTGAAAGAAGTAACTTTTGTCTCAAAAGCTTTTTCTCATCTCTCATAGTTCACGAGATAAAATAGAATCGAAAAAATAGCCAAGTTTTCGAAGGATAGTTTCAAACCCCTTAGAGTGAATTTGGGCAGCAAAACAAAATTGCGTAATACATACCTACACATGCTGTACACATACCCGAAATTGCATAATTTTTCGAATTTCCGGGTTCGGGACGTTCCCTGTCTAAGTATTTATTGGAAACGCAATACACGCGGAAACCAATATTAATAATTACTGCCGCGACATACGAGGCGGTCTTTCGAATTTCCATTTCACAGATTTATGTACCGAACCTCGTTAAACAAACACCGATTACCCGGCTGTCATCAAGTTCGACGATAAAATAGATTTGTCACGGTTTCGAACTGCTCAACCAGCCATATCCGAACGATATTATTGCGTTGCTGAAATAGTTACTGTTATGCAAATGTTCGCAAAACTTGATACGCTATAATGATACGCAAGGGGAATGGAAGCAACATTTCATAAATAACTTCTTCCTCGTATTTGCATCGTTACATAATAATTCCGCATGTGATTAATGATAACACTTCGGAGCGTTTAAATACCTGACGAACGCGAGCAGTTTACGGAATATAACTATGAACCGACGGCGGTGATCTTGTTTTGTGAAATAGCGTAACAAAACACGCGTCGTTCTCCGCTTCTCCGTCGCCGGTTTCAAAGTCGACGCGAACTTCGTTTAAGGTTGCGGAAAAATTGCTTCTTCAAAATTGACCGTGCATCCGCTGTTACCATCGACGCCGTAATGATATCCACCTTGAGCTCGTCCATCGTCGTTCCTCCTTTTGTTGCGAGGAATGCGCAGACACTCTTTTATACCTGTAATAGTTGATCGACGGAAATGGCATACATTAACTATAAATAAACCAGCGAAAAGCTAACTGAAGGAAATTTGAAAAATGATTTAAAGGTACCGCAAGGCTTCAAACGTTGCTCCGATTTAATATCGTTACTTAAAAGCAGATGACAGAAGCGCAGAAGAATCGTTGATCGACGATTGCTCTCTTTTTTTTTTTGTTCCAATCTTCCATTCTCCTTCGGACGAAGACTGTGTAATGATTCGTCGACGATCTGTAATCGAAGTTCTGAAAAATCATAAAATCATAAACGCAGGTATAATCGTCGCGAATAAAACGATGCAATCGATGTCATATAATCCAGTGAAAATGGCATTATTATTCTCAATACTTTTGATATACAATAATAATCATTATTAATTAATTAGGTACAGGAACACTTTATCATTCGTGGTATTAATTAAAGATAATCAATTACATACAATAAATCGTTATCAGCCACGGTGCATCGCCTCCAGTCTCAGCGTCATCGAATTCATTGTTCGTTTTTTGTGTTTCATTTTTCTTTTTCTCTGTTCAATGTATGCACTATATTTTCATCGTTTCTATTCTGTCGAAATTGTTTAAAAATCAGTTTTAGGAAGCGAGCGCCTACGACTATATAAGAATCGAACCAGTTACGAGTTACGCGAAGGCCATTCGAGAAGATTCAATCACGCGTTCGATCTCCTGTTTCTTTTTTTTTTTCTCTCTCTCTCTCTCTCCATCAATTTTCTTATAGAATTCATTTAACGGAAGAATCAATCGAAGAGAAAGGGAAAATAAACGTCGTCGAGAATTTGACAGCGGAACGCCAAACGTTCGAAACAACGATGCTTTTTGATAATGTCCTTTAGCGTTAAACGGTACTAATGGATTAAGCTTGCAAAGACTACGAGATGAAGTTTGAAAAAAAATATATACAAAACGCTCGATGTATCAAATTTATCCTCTCGATATTAGACCCGCTGGTCTCCAATTTATAAGTATCTCTTAACCATTTTTTTCTTTTTTTTTCCTTAGGCTTATTTCGATCTTACTGCACTAAAAAGGCACAATTTTTCGCACCTGATAAAACATCGTTACGGTCTAGACACTAATGATTCTTTCCTTTTTCCATCGAAGAACTTTTTTTTTTTTTTTATCTCCCCGAAATTCCCCCCCGACCCCTCAAATATCTTTTCCCGATATCAATTGCATGTCGAGTGTACTATTTTGTCCAGTACGTGTTACAACGTTATGCACAGGAGCTTATT
Source organism: Perdita meconis (assembly GCA_030770465.2). Taxonomy (NCBI): domain Eukaryota; kingdom Metazoa; phylum Arthropoda; class Insecta; order Hymenoptera; family Andrenidae; genus Perdita; species Perdita meconis. The sequence goes on from JASKOS020000001.1 coordinate 4,299,669, forward strand.
TTACAATGTCAAATGGGTGATAACGGTGGTACGACAAAACATGATTCGTATTCGTAATATATCCATTTTTTTTTTTTCCTTCTCCCCATCCACGATATTTTCGAATGCGCGATATATTACGTGCATTAAACAGATCGTGTGTATTCTTAATGCACGTAATATATCCTCTTAAAAACTAATTTGTAATAATGTCCTTTCCTATGTAAATCTAGGGCCTATACAGACCTTTACTAAGGCGATGAACTACGCGGGCCTTTGTACAGTCGTTTGGAAAACTATGGGAAGTCTTTAAGAGGAAGAAATTATTCGGTTAATGTACAGTGTGTGAGTGTGTTTTTTTTTTCTGACGATGGTTTGCTGCACCCTGTCCGAACTGATCGGTGATAACTAAATTGCGATCGCGTTGGTATTTTCGTTTCTGCGAAATCTGTCTCTGTGTTTTGTTTGAAATGAATGTTGGCCTTCGTGAATTCGGCGAAGCGCGCGAAGTTATTGCAACTTGTCCAGTTCCGTTCGAAATCGTCCAAACTGCAATCACGTTCGTTTCTTTGTTTGACCACCTAGCAAAAAACGTTTGCTACGAAAAGGAACGGTTTATCTTCGTTTTATATAAAAAAAAAAAAAAACAAAGAAATTATCTGTGAAATTATATACAATTGAGCGACACCGGATGCCCGTTTCTTCATTATCAAATCCGTAATGAAAGTTCATGAACCGAAGCGTGAGTTGACGATACAGTTAAGAAGAACCGGTTCCCGAAGATGGAAAAAAAAAAGGCGAACGGTGGAACGAAAATCCCTCGTGAACAGTACCATGAATTAAAGATGATTATCGAATGAAATTTTACGTGAACCACGGTTTCGTTTGCTTTCGTTTACTCGAACGGACGTGTGTGTGTGTGTAACGATTTTGTATCGTTTATCGAAATTTCTTCTCCGTTCGTTCCATCGATTAAAAGCACTTGCTCTCGGCTCGCCGCGACGGAAGAAACCGTCACGACGACTCTCCGATAACCTAACACCGAGTATCGCCTTATTAATTTTCTTCTTATAGAATGCTGGTCCTCTTAAATAAAATTAGTTGCGGCACTTGTTCCAAGTTTCAGCGCGTTCTGTTTCGTTCCGAATATCCTTCGTTTTCAGTCTATCACTCGAACGCTTTCACTTGCGCCATAACTTTACCCTCCCACAATGGTAAGACCTCCGAGTCGTCGGTGATTTCCTCTTGAATAACTTTCGTATCCACGTCCTCGCACTCGGTTTTAAAGAAATATCTGAAAAAGAGAAATTCCCCGGATAGAACCGCGACGATTCGCGACTAACAAGGGAACATATCGAACCTTCACACTCCGATTTTGATGCAATTTATGTGACAACTAGTTCTCAGAAAAATATTTGACACGTATTTTTTCTTAGCTGCTATCTTCCATGTTGAAGGGGTGATAACAGCCCCTAAAGTTGAGGGATGAAAAAACGTTTTTCAAAATATCTTTGGAACCACACGGTGTAGAAGGTCGCTGTTTTTTTTTTAATTCCGTGTTTTTAAACGACGAATTCAGATATGTAATTTTTTTATTGGTACGGAGCTGAACATGATTTTTTATCGACGCGAAACTACTACAGTCTTTTTATTGACGTAGAGCGGTAATTATTCAGAATAGGGGCAACCTCGTCGATTTTGATAACCTTAAATATATTCAATATATTGTCAAGGTGATCATTCTGAACTACTTTTTCTTGTACATACATGTTACCGCCGCTCAGCTTTAAATTGCGAGATATACACAAAAAATGTTTTTAACGCTCAAATACATAACTTCAGGCGAAAACTCGTCTATCAAACCCCCCTTCTCGTTAAATAATCTAGCCCAGACCTATTTCGATTACTTTTTTAAATATTGAAAGTAAAACAAATCCATACTGACATATAAACCGAACATGAAAATATAAAAATTATTTTTATGTATACCTCGGAAACTAAAGTCAAGTGGCTGTAACATGTATAGGGAAAAGTTGTTCAGAATGATGATCTTTATAATATATTTCAAGGTCATCAAAGTTGGTGAGGTCGGCCCTGTTCCGAATAATTACCAAAATATTTTTGTGCATTTAATAATTTTTGTTATACAATAAAAAACAAAATTTCCCGAGACACGTGTCCCCTATTTTGGTCCATAGCTTCAGTATATAAATTTACAAGAATATGGATTGACGTGCAGCCAAAAGTTTATTTAAAAAATTATGTTTTTTACTTATATTGTTTAAACAAATGGCTTTCTCTCTAAACTGATTACATATCTGAATTCGTCGTTTAAAAACACGGAATTTAAAAAAAAACAGCGACCTTCTACACCGTGTGGTTCCAAAGATATTTTGAAAAACGTTTTTTCACCCCTCAACTTTAGGGGCTGTTATCACCCCTTCAACATGGAAGATAGCAGCTAAGAAAAAATACGTGTCAAATATTTTTCTGAGAACTAGTTGTCACATAAATTGCATCAAAATCGGAGTGTGAAGGTTCGATATGTAAGTTTCACGATTCGAAGAATGTTTCCGCCTACCTATAGCTGCCTTTCTTAGGAAGATACTCTTTGAATTGTTTTAAAGTGACGTTATGCCCAGGAATTTTAGTCCTATACGGAAACCGTTCGTCACAGAAACTGAACACAACGGTGGTAAAGTCTCCCATGTCCTGCCTCGTCTTCTTCAGCGTCGATTGGTTCGACTGGACATACGATTGACTCTGCAACATGGGCTCGTACGACGACTGCTTCGAAATATTAGAATGTCGTTGTTTGCAACTGGAACGTGCCCTGTCTTCCTCCATTAATCTTCTCCTCGCTTCTTCTAATTGCGTTGCCTGCGCCAAAAACCAAAAAACATTAGATTCGCGACGCGTGAATCGAAGCGGTTCGTGAAGATGCTTCGCAATTTTTACCGTATGAGGTTGAGGTAAGGGCGGCATTCCCGGATCGGCGACGAAAGGCTGGGCAGGAACGCCCCACGTTTCCCTGTTCGTTCTCTCCAAAGAACCGCTGCGAGAACCGTACTTCTTCCCGTGGCGGCTGTGCTTCACGTCCGCTTTCTTATCGGTTTCCTTGAGCCACGACAGAAGGCGAATATCTTTGCTAATTGTAGACGGCGGCGCGTCGCTAACGACACTCACACCACTGTCCGTTAACTCCGTCATGGACTTCTTCGTGGCTGATCTCCTGGTCATGTCCGACCTTCGGAATCGTTGATCATGACCTGGAAAAGCATCGTGATGTAAAGACTGCTGAAAGGGAAGAAACTCTGCGTTGCGACGGGGTCATTTCGTGCGAAAACGGACTCTTTTCGGAGTAACGTGTTGGATTTTGTTCGAATTTGGATATGTTGTAGTCTTTAGGGGCATATAGACGTATCTCGAAGGATTTTTCAAAATGTCAAAAAATGTCGATTTTACAGCTCTTTAAAGTTTGATTTTTCTTCAAAAAATTGCATCTGTGATCTTTCTTCGAAAAATTATAACAGTTGAACTGATAAACCGATTGAAATGAGCTTTGTAGTGCTTATATAGTAGTAGAGACTTTGGAGTATCTATTAAAAATTATTTCAGTTGAGACAATAATTTTTTTAACCATTTATTTTGCAATTGTTTTAAACAATTGCCATTTGTAACCGCAGCGGAATATTTAAAAATTTGAAAAAAATTAGGGTATAGCCTTATTCGTCCCCTTCATGGTCAACTTTTTAAAAATATGGTCATTTTAATATTAGCCACAGGAAAATTTTTTGAATGTAAAACGCTCGACTGGCCAAGCCATACGGCACTATAAGAAAAGATTCATATAAGAATCGCGGAAAAAACCTCATAGCTTTGATGTTTTTTAATATTTTTCAAACATTTTCTTTTATATTCTTACTATTCAACTGTTATATGGACATAAATATTAATAAAATTAATGCATTTACTACTAATATAGTTGCAATAAACTTTGGATATATTCGCTACATAAGGACCATATCTTATAATTATGTACTAATAATTACGTAATATTGCATTAACAACGGTAAATACTGTCAAATTTATTCAATGTTATTTCCTGACTTGATGAAGTTTTGCTACTGAGTCTTGTTCCAATTATTATAAGGGTGAGGCACTAATTATTGCCACCTAGAATAACTCCGAAAGTATGATAGTAATCGAAAATTTCCCGAAACAAAAGTTGTATGGGACAACACGGACCATAGTATGGCGTTAATCTTCTGTTGCTAGGTGGAGTCGCTTCAGAGATATGAAGGTCACCTTTATTTTTTTTAAATGGAATGCTATATTTTGGTACTTGTTTTCTGATAGCGACTATTGAGACGAATCCAATGAGGTGCAACATTAAGGTCTTCGAAGGTCAAAAAAGGTCTATTATGACAAAAAAAAACGAAATAAACTTACTTTTACAGAAGGTGTTCAAAGTGATTGCCATTGGCATCAATGCAATGCTGCAATCTTCTTATTGAGTAGTATTTCTTATCACTTCGACACTTATCGAATCACTTATTGCAGCATATGATTCGATAAGTGTCGAAGTGATAAGAAATACTACTCAATAAGAAGATTGCAGCATTGCATTGATGCCAATGGCAATCACTTTGAACACCCTCTGTAAAAGTAAGTTTATTTCGTTTTTTTTGTCATAATAGACCTTTTTTGACCTTCAAAGACCTTAATGTTGCACCTCATTGGATTCGTCTCAATAGCCGCTATCAGAAAACAAGTACCAAAATATAGCATTTCATTTAAAAAAACAAAGGTGACCTTCATATCTCTGAAGCGACTCCACCTAGCAACAGAAGATTAACGCCATACTATGGTCCGTGTTGTCCCATGCAACTTTTGTTTCGGGAAATTTTCGACTACTATCATACTTTCGGAGTTATTCTAGGTGGCAATAATTAGTGCCTCACCCTGTATATGCATTTTTATACAGTTTTACTGAACATTTATTATTGAATTTGACAGTATTTACCACTGTTAATGCAATATTACGTAATTATTAGTACATAATTATAAGATATGGTCCTTATGTAGCGAATATATCCAAAGTTTATTGCAATTATATTAGTAGTAAATGCATTAATTGTATTAATATTTATGTTCATATAACAGTTGAATAGTAAGAAGTAATATAAAAAAATTTTTTGAAAAATATTGAAATACATCAAAGTTATGAGGTTTTTTCCGCGATTCTTATATGAATTTCTTCTTATAGTGCCGTATGCCTTGGCCAGTCGAGCGGTATGTTTCGACGCGCCGCGTTACATTCAAAAAATTTTCCTGTGGCTAATATTAAAATGACCATATTTTTTAAAAAGTTGACCATGAAGGGGACGAATAAGGCTATACCCTCATTTTTTCAAATTTTTAAATACAGTACTGATCAGAAAGTATTCCATTGGCTTGACTCAGAAAGTGTCCCATCGAATATCCCCACCAGTTTGACTGATCTTCGCCGCCGTAACTCGATACGGCTGTGGTAGCGGCGAGGGGACTCGCGCTGTCGAACAAGCCATAAATTTCGGTCGGCGCGTTGCGGCTTTCTTTGACGAAAGACGGAATATGATTGGTCCTCTTATTCTGACAGCTACACGTTCAGTCCGCGCGGATTTACTACGATACGAAGAGACTCCAATTCTTTAATACTTTAGTTCATTGACATTTTAACTTTGTTTGTATAAATATTGTTTTTACCTTATTTATACCTATATGTACAGTAATTATTTTACACTTACATACGCATAATATTAATTACGAATGTGATAAATAATAATTTATAAAAAATGTACAAGACGTTCAGGTGGCCGTGTTGTTTCAAATTGCACCCACTAAACTATAAAAATTATTACAAAATGATACAAGAAAAGTATAAAACGGAAATATTAATATTTTTTCGGGATTGACCTAATTTGTTTAAAATTATACTATTTAGTTCTCCCTTCTCCGAAAATAGTCATGAAAACTCTGTATAATTAACTCTCAAAGTACCGATCGCGATCAGTTTGATCGGTCGCACGGAAAACTACGATGGGTCCGAACAGCAAGAAGTAATACACATGTCCCTGTAATAAACTCTATTTCCGCCAGTTTGCTTATCGTCCCGCGGAAACATTTCACAAGTAAAGCCTTCCCAAAAGTAATAACATTCAATTTTTGAGCGGGAATAAGTAACGGAACATAATTAAAGTATTTAGTCAGTGCGAAACAAACATTTCCGGATCTATGTTTGATAGCAGCGATATATACATATGTATGTGCATGTGTACATACATATTCACAGAAAAGGGTACGGTTTCATTAAAAAACAATCAAGTTATCTCAGAAAAAGACTAAAAATATAAAAATAAAAATTAAATTTTTACGCCATTACAAGTCACGTTTAAAGCAGTGCAAATTTGTCCTGTATCATTTTTTTACAATATCGATAATTTATCAAGCGCAACTTGAACTAACACTGTTAATTGAACGTCTTGTACAATATTTGTAATAGTAGTACCTAATAATTAATATTCTTATATTGGTTTAAAGTTTAAAATAATTATTACATGTTTATATTTTTATATTACAAGATATCAGTATGTATAGGTTTAAAAGCGTAGAATGAATGAATGGGAGTTCACATCTTCGCATCATAGTACGCACGGATTAAATGACAGAAGTCAGAACGAGAGCGCTTGTCGTATTCTGTCCTTTTCTTTTATCAACAAAGAAAGCCGCACCAGGCCGAACGAAATTTATGGCTTGTACTACAACGCTAATCCCCTTGATCGGCCCGAGCCGCCTCGAGGGCGCGGTAGGCATCAAAGACTACGAAAACGACTACCCGTCTCAGAAGAGGCTCGCGCCCGGTCCCGTTGAGCGAACACTTTGTGGATCAGAACTGTATTCCCTTGCGGTTACAAATGGCAATTGTTTAAAACAATTGCAAAATAAATGGTTCAAAAACTGATTGTCTCAACTGAAATAATAATTAATAGATACTCCAAAGTCTCTACTACTATATAAGCACCACAAAGCTCATTTCAATCGGTTTATCAGTTCAACTGTTATAATTTTTCGAAGAAAGATCACAGATGCAATTTTTTGAAGAAAAATCAAACTTTAAAGAGCTGTAAAATCGACATTTTGACATTTTGAAAAATCCTTCGAGATACGTTTATATGCCCCTAAAGACTACAACATATCCAAATTCGAACAAAAACCAACATGTTACTCCGAAAAGTGTCCGTTTTCGCATGGAATGACCCGAAGAGCGAACACGTACCTTGAAGATACAGGTCTTGTTTATGGAGGGAATCGGCATAATCAGATGGCACGGATTTAGATTTAGGCAAGTGAGATCCTAATGAACTCATGGAGCCAGCTCCGACAAGATCGCTGCCTTCTTGAAAATCGTGAATGTTACCGCTATCTGCTGAAAACGTCGAGAACACGTCCTTCTCTTTCCTCTGTTTGTACGGCCGTGGATAATTGTGCGTGGAGCGTCTTCTCTCGGGCGAATGCAGTCTTGGGGACGAGAGTCCGGGTGATCGAGAAGGCGTCAGGTCGGACCAAACCCGCGACACGTGCTGGTCAAGGATCGCTTGATCGTTGTCCTCTTCTATCTGCAGCTTTTCTCTGAGCGCGTCGGCCAAAGCTTTCGGCGCTCCGCTCGGCATCTCCAACGGCGCGTCCTTGCCGATCGCGTCGCCCTCTTGCAAATGCCTATCGAGCTTCTCCTGAGTTTCTCTTTCGCGTTTCACGGTCTCGAGCTTCTCGATAAGCACTTGCGCGAACTCCTCCGGTGTTAGAGGGTGCATCAAGTCGCGCGGGACTCGCTGCGTGCGAGGGATGATCGTATGATGCGCCATTGGATCGCGATTTAAACTAGCTGAATCTTTGATGGCTCTATACTGTCTAATATATTGCTTCTTGTTTCGTTGTTTCCCCATCGACATTCCATCACTGCAAGAAACGAGAAAATCATCACATTACTTGAAACAAACACTTTCGATTTTGTTTATTAAAACACTCATAACAATGGATACATATCCAAGCGTCGAACTGTTATTTCCATGGATTTTAATTATAATTTCAAAGTTAAAACACAAAAAAAGACGAGGAGGAAACCACAGAAAAATGTATATACACAGCAATGTACACGGGAAAGCTACGAAACTATCCAAATACATTTAAGGGGGGAGCCTGGTTTAGGGTTCCCCAGAATAAGCTCATCTTTTGGGATTTTCTTTTTACGAAACTATGAAGCATTTCGGAATTTGCAAGGTGTTATTCCATGATTTTTTCTGTTAAAAAATTGTCCGCAGGAATTCTGAAGCCTTTGATTTAGGGATGTTCGATTCCGATTCGATTCTCAGAAAATCGATTCTTTTCGATTTTTTTTGAGAATTGATTCTTTACCATCGATTCTTGATTTACTGATTGAAAGTAAAGTGAATATGTAAATGTAGATACTAAACTGTAACTAATTGTAAGTATAAGGATCCCTAAAGTAAGTATCTGCAATCTTTCGACGACATTTTTCTCTCTATATACCAACTCTTAGTATTTTTAAATTCATTAAAAATTGAAGATTGGCAATTATGAAAAAAAATAAAATACAATAACGAACAAGATGTTTCTTTATTTTCCTTTAAAGCAATCTCCTTCAATAAGTATTGTTTCTTTATCTGATAAGTAATTTAAAAGAAAACATTTTTTTTTACTATACCCATAAAAGATATTTCATTGCATGATCATTTTATGTGCGTATGCGTGAGTGTGTATCTTCGAACTCAACCCCATAAAATTATAGCATATGTAAGTATATATATTTTATGATTTTTGATCGATTCTTGCAACATCGATTTCTTTAAGAACCCGATTCTCATGATTCGATTTAATATCGATTCAAAAAATCGATTTTTTCAAAAGAATCGAACATCTCTTACAAACAGACCAAAGATTTTCTTATTCTTCATATGATTACATTGTTGATGAACCTCCAACTTTTATTAAAAAAAATGAACTTAAACAATTTCTTCAAATGGTACGAACATTTTTAGTCAAAATCATAACTTCTCTTTTAAAGTCCCACCAATTGATCAATTTTGTATTTTTTTTTAGATTTTTAGGTTCATCGACTATGTGATTATATGAGAAATAAAAAAATACCTGTCTTTTGTGTTTTAAAGGCTCCAGAATTGCCGAAAATTTCTAGTAACTTGTTTATATAAAACTGTTTCTACACTCAGCAGTTTCGTAAAAAAAAAAAAAAATTCTCGAATATCGACTCACTTTTAAGTTCCTAAACCAGACTCCCCCCTTAAAATATTCTGCAAGTATTTTATAAATGTATAGTTACGTCGTTTCGTTTTACGGTAAATAAAAGGTAAAATAAAAGAAAACTTACACTGATGAATCGGTGAGAGACATATTGTCTGATTCGGTTCGTGCATCACTGCTCAAGCTTTGAAGTTCTGAATCCTGCCTGGATACTGGATTATACGAGGAATATTGTGCGTGCAGTCTGGGTACGAGTATATGATATGGACTAGCTCCATGTTGCAAGTAAACGCTACGAGCACCAGGCAAAAGTCAAACCAAAGGAAAAAATCAAACAAAAGATTGGAAAACATTTTCACAGAGATATTAAAAAACTTAAAATGTAAGAGTAAAACACTCCTATAATTAAATGATCGAACGGATACCACATTAAAATGTTACAACGCTTCAGTATTATAATTAGCGAACAGAGAAATTAATGACATTGGATATCATTCCGATCACTGAGAATTACGTACTATATTCGTTTCCTAATAATTCTTAGTTGTTTAGTAAATTTAAAAAATGCTTTACACGTATATAAAAATATTATACACTACAAAAACATTAAACTTCACACAACAAGCTCAAAAAGTAATACTAGCTATGTATAAGCGCTCGATGCAAATTGAATGGTAAGCATTCTAATTAAACGGAAACTCTAGATGAAAGCGATAGGTTGTACGAAGAAGATGTATTACCCAGCATACGCTTCAGGCTTCGGTCGAAGATCCATCGCTCTAGTTTGTTGAGTAGCCATAAGCATATCTTTGGTCAATCGCAGCTCACCCCTCAATTCCCCAGGCGTTTCGCTAGCTGAATGTGAGCTATGCACGGAACTAACAAATTCACTGTCCTCGTGGACAGTGGGCAACAAGCTTGGCCCGCAAGAGACGGACATCTCTCGGCTTGATCCTGAACTCGGACATCCGCCAGAGTCCGGGTTCTGGCAGGATTGGACGTACTGAAGGTACATGTCGGAACGAAGAAAGTTTGGATAAGTGGTCTCGTTGATGAGACGCTCGACCTCCAACTGTACAGCGTCGAACACTTTCTCGTCCGCGCGTCCCTCTTTGACCCGACGGTTCGCCTCCTTACGAACATCTTCCGGTATGGCTAACTGCGACTTGAGAAAGAACTTTCGGTAAATGAGCTTAACCAATTGATGTATCCTCTCGGGGTCGTTCTGCTCCTTGAGTCCCTCGCACGCGAACCAGAAGTTAAGGGGGTTCGCGCGAGGACTGCCTTCCTGATCCAGGTATTTTCTGAAGAGATCCAAGCCCACCGGATCCTGCAGCAATGAGTGCAGGTTCTTGGCCCACCGTAAGCAAGCGGGCGGCGAATCACTTTCCATAGTCGTCGAACTGCAGCAACCTTCCGGTTCAAATCCCAAAGGTGCCGAAGCATCGCAACCTGAAGCAGCTGGTGTTGCAAGGGAAGAGCGCCTAGGGGTCAGAGCTGGACTCTGTGGACGGAACCTGCTGACGTAGTTTCCTGCTTCCTCTCCTGCAATCAGTATACGATACGTTACTTTCCAACTTGACGTGTCTATTTTCCTGAGATACCGAATAACCTTAATTCCGAGTACAGTAAAATGTTGAAGTAGAAATTAATGTTTAATCTGGAGAAGAAAAGTCGAAGAGGAATGTTTAAGTTGTGGTTAATTAAATTACCAGGCACTGGCGGCCGAGGAGAGTTTTCATTGAAGCAACGTGCTTCGTTCTGTCGAGATCCACTCATCCTATCTATTATGGCCTTCATGTATTATTTTATGTTCTATATTTAATTTAGGCCCACGGCGCTTCTTAGTGGACATGGTTAATCCAAATCTGCAACAAACAAACGTTTTTCCATACATTTCCACGTTTTTAATTTGTATTCTTAGCATTTTATATTCTCTTTATTGTTTTTACATTTTGCAAAGGTATAGAATTTTTGAGTAAAGTTTTATTGTACAAAAGAGTCGATAGAATTAAATAAACAATACAAAAAGAATTTAATTTTAGAATCAGTCATTTCTTTGTAGTTTCTGTCGAATATGCTACGCATTTTAAAATACGATAGCATACAATGGTGCTGGCGTATTCCGAATTCCGAATACTCGAACAAAAGACCCAGCTAGGGATGGTGGATCGATCGAGCTCTGCGGTGAGTCATATACCAATTAAGCACCTAAGGATGGTTTTCCTATATGGAAGAACTTTAAGGGCGGAGCCTGACAGAAAAACCGTAGGGTTGCTCCTGGCGGTCTGCGCATTGAAAGATGCCTCTCTATATATCCCTATTGGTCCGCGCAGAACGTTTGTCTGGTATTGATCGACAAAATTATAACGCAATCCATCGAACACTACAGGGAACCCCAAATATGGCTCCGTTTCTAGAATAAAACTCTCCGTCAAGCAGGATTTTATTTTGACAGGGTGGATAGATATTAATAGATCCGTAGGGTAAGGTATTCTGCACAAAAGAAGGGCCATTATATCCCTAAGGTTCAGCCTTTTGTTATGATGAGCTATAGAAATATGATTTCATAAGGATCCTGTTACAGCTATTTAGATTCTAAATCCTTGTTTCTGCCTAATAAAAATTACGAAATTACGGGAACAGTTAAACAAAAAATACATTCAGCTGTGGCACATAAAATCAATAATTTATAACTTCTTATTTTTCAAGTTGTACAGCAAATTATCTTTAAATTTCTAAGTAGATTTTACTGAAAATTGTTCATAAAACAAGTACAGAAATTTTTAGAGGATTCAAAGCAACAGTTAGTTGGATTAGAAATATTTTTACTTTTTTAAATTCTTTAAAGCTCTTTTTTGAGTGAAAGAATTAATGTATCTCTGTTTAATAATTTTAGAACAAGTAAAACACTTCTATAATAGAAAGTTTCAGATTATGGGTTGAAGAAAATGCGAGTAAATTAAACAATGAAATATAAATTGCAACACACTAAAAAATGCGTAATAATAAATGTAAAAAGATTTGCGGAATGAAAAAACTCTACGTAGGCGTAGAAAGGTGATCTCTACCTGAGCAGGTGGGAAAATATGAAATGAAAAGCTGTCATAATGAATCATCTCACTTCACCGCACATTTACCTGCGCCGGAGGGATGAAAAGATGTGTACATACCATTTTGCCAGCGGTTTTCTACAAGTGACCTTGAAATTTCTACAGCCTTCTAAGATCTATTATGATCCTCACAATTTTATTGACCTCAACCACCAACTGCCTTCTAACTTCTATTGTTACCGAACAAAATGAACATGCGATACCACTGTCGACGCGTCTCCAGGCAAACTGAGCTAAGGCTGCGTCCTGACCAGGACCGACGCCACTGGTACAGGAAGAGGGTGGAGTAGGGATACAATATCTGATCGTGTCGGATTGTGAGGCACACAATTCTGATATAACCGTCAGGAAAAAAACTGGTGGCTATTGCAGAATGCAGTGCAAATATCAATACTGTGTTTTCGAGCGAAGCTGATACTTTTTCTAAAATAAATATTCATTCGGCTATTTTTAATATTTAAAAATATATATTATAGTTTGCATCAACTATTTTATATTTTAGAGTCTGATATTTTGGAACTGTAGCTTAGTATGTTTTGTCCGAATGTTTAATAATACTAAAATTAAAAATAAAAATATTTTAACAATTTGTGTTCTAAAAATCGATTAAATGGAATTTTTAATACGACTTAAAATTTACGAAACTTGTGAGAGATAATAATGAGGAACAAAATATGACAGTAGATTTGATATAAATTGTATCACATGTTAAATAACCAGAAATGAAAAACTTCTTGATAAAATATCTAAAAATACGAGTACCTTGTCCTCTGAGAAATCGTAATTATTGAAATAATTACGTACCTGTAATTACATAAATAAGATTCAGGATTCACTATCTGTATAAAATTTAAAAATTATTGGGACTAGAACCTAAAATCTCGTTAGTCTTCATGATTATTTTAAGTTGATTGTTAAAAAATTTTAATCGATAAAATTTGTAACATTGTAACAGTAAAATTATATTTGATATTATTACATAAATTAAATCAGTATATTCAATGACATATGCAATATCGATAGGAATTGCGTAGAAGTCGAAGAAAAATTAGATTTAAAAATCACGTTATTGAATTATAATAAATTAGTATAAAATAATAGACAAAAAAAGGAAAGTACGGAACTGCAACCACCTGTAACACCACAATACAAGTTGCGCTAAAAGACCGTTAAAACTTTTATTTACAATTTTGGTTCTCTTTCCAATTGTAGATGGCACTAGTTACAATTTATAGACGAGTATAAGATAACATCAAGATATTTCAGAAAAGTTTCGTTATACATTTTATGATTCATGAAACCCTGTTCAAAATATAAAATTTCTCTCTTAATTTATTTTTACTACTGAAAAATTAGAATTGCAGCTCAGTGCTTCATTAAAAGCAAACGAATCTTCATATACTTTATCATTTATTTAAAAGCAAGCAACGATCATGTAAAACACGTCTTCATATTTTTTGTAAATCGAAAAAACTTGGAGTGAATATATCCTCAGTTTATGAAAAACTTAAAAGCAACGCGGTGCAGGTTTAATCATATTTCAATTAAAAATTATTTACGAAGGCTTTTTAAACGTTTACGTATAATTTAAATAAATTCATGGTTCCTTTTTCATTTCTTTATAGACACTAAGAATACTAACAATGAATAATGGATTAAGATAATTTAATAAATGAAAAAAATGATTTTCAATAAAGTTACAGATTGAGGAATTGAATCTCGAAAAATTCTGCAACAAAATTTTGAAATCATTGTTGAAAATATTTTTAGGAAGATATTGATCGAAAGCAAACACCGAATTGTGTGTACAGTTACCGACAGTCAACAGACTTTTATCGGTCCAGCAATTTTTGGTTTACGATTCCTGGCGCTGTACTCGAGTCATCAATAACGGAAAACATAGTGAATACGAATACGACTATGGTAAATAGAAGAATTATAGAACAATTGCGTACGAAATTTTTAATTGCTAAAGAAAAATTAGCGGTGCTAGAAAACAGAAAAAGTTCGAATATTTTATAAAAATTAATACCCTCGGTAATGAAGCTTTAAAAGCATTCGACTTGCAGTGAGATTTATTATCAATGCGACGGAATCAAAGACGACTGTTCGACCTTTTAAACACGAGTGCTTCATCGTTAATCATTACGTGAACGTGGATAGGATAGGTGGAAGAGTAATCCTCCGTTCAGTCTAGCATACTTCATTAGAATCGTCAATTTTAATAATGACGAAAGTGCGAGAATAATAATTTCGGCTCGCGCACCTTCCACGCTTCCCTAATATCTTTTTTCATTTTCTACTTGCTTAATGATGTTCATCGTTATTCGAGGCACGGCACCGTGAGATATAATTATACGCGTCGAAAAGAAATACGTCGCATCAAGAACTATTAGGGTTGTTACCCCGTAACGTCCAAGATTTTCACTCGCGTCGAGGACACCTTCGTTTTATTCGAATTTCAATTTCAATTGAAACCTTAAGCCCCCTTCACATCAACGCGACTGATACGTTTCACACGTGTCTTCTTCGCACCTTTCAATAGCGTCGAAGTACCCAGACCATTGTCCCGATTGTTCCAATGGCTTCGAGAATTTAGCGCTTGAAACGTACATACGAAGCAGACAGGGAGACTCGTTCTTTTTAATTACTATATTCCAGAGATTAAAATTTTATGGTTACTTAATTACACATCGAGATTAAAAATACTAAAAATTATGAAACTCTGATTTTTCGATTTCGAGGCTTTTTGCATGGAGGATAATAAATGGAATTTTGATTTTTGATGGATAAAGAAGGCGGAATTTACAATATTTGTCGAAACGTATTCGAGATACGCGAAGGAGAAAGTTATAGGTTAAACCCGGAATTGTGGAAAAGCCATCTAGACACGATCAGCCTGAAATTCATCTCGAAGCGACATATTCTCCTTTCGCTTGGTCGGTAAATGCTAGGATCAGCGTTATCCCGCATACCGCAAACCGTTTGATATCGACGAGCAAAATACTAAGAACTCGCGCAGATATTCCGAAGATATTGAAATTTCTTCGGGCGTGCAAAAATGTATCAACCGTGAGGAATTTAAATCCCATCTTCCACTCGCCTCGCGCTTTTATTCGCCCGAAAATATTTCTCCGGCTTTCCTTACCAATGCTGAGATATTAAAACGCACAATACCGTGATTTTCGCCACGATGTACCGGCGATATCTTATTTCACATGCTCGAGGAAATTTATTTTACACAATTCTCAACGCAGAGAACAAGGAAAAGTTTAAAAATATTTAGGTTTTCTATGTTGAGGGTTATGTTACATAACCTCGCCAAAAATACTGGAGACATAAATGCAAGACTTTCTTACTTAAAATATTCGCGTACTAAAATAGTGAATCTTTCTTTTCTTGCGATACAAAGTTATGTTTAAACTTTGGTTATTATAATAGCCAAAAATCTGGCGTTGAAGTTGAAAAATTTTTATTTTCATGTTTGGATATTCACCGCGTCAAAAAATTAAAGAATCACTAAATTTGGACTGAAATATTCTAAGTACTGATAATTTTCAGGTCGAAATTTAGAACGAAAATCCTTCCATTTTTTGGGATGCGTCAATGAGATTGTAATTGAAGAATTTGAATCATCAAATCGTTTTTTATCTTTTTATTGTTTAATTTTGTCGATAATTGCTTCATTAAGTGGCGAGAGTAAATAAACTATATTAATACTTGGAAAAATACTTAAAAAGAACGCTGTATCTTTTTTCAGATTCCACAAAAATACCTCATTTCCTGCCAAGAAAAGATACCCCAGTATTGCCATCAATTATCGATTTTTCAAGCTATCAATGATCAAAATTAAACAGGTTCGCATCGAATCGGAGTGCACCGCATTGCACAGTCTTTTACGCGGTTTACCACGGCGCGTATGCGCTTCAAACTTTCATATATACCGGGTGTCCAAACCTTTGCGAAATCCAAAATCACCGGAGTCAAGCTCTTCGCGATTTCAACTGTACCGGTTGCAGAAAGCATAGTCGTTCGAGTAGAAAAAGGGCAATCGATGGGGTCCGAAAGATCCCCGCGAAATATTAAACCTAATCGCCGGTGGATCTTAAAAGCGGAGCGAACGTCCCCGCGGCGGGATGACAAAGAAGCGAGCGCGGTTTTCATAGTGGGCATTCTTTCGGGGCGGCATCGGCGTTTCCAGAAGGGGGAGAGTTTTCTCGTCGGCGAGAAAAAGCGGTGGAAGAAACGACAAGTATTTCGGAGACACCGGTTAGATGTCGGAGGCGAGGGAAGGGCCCCGGCTCTCAAAGAGCCGTGCTTCGCCGAGCGAGGCGTTCCGAAAACCTGTAATTACGGACCCGACGTACATCAAGCGGTGCCGCCAACCGCCAGCCACCAGCCGGCGAGGTCTGTGTCTTCCGTCTCCCTTTTTGCCTTTTTCTCTCCTTCATCGCCTTCCTCGTCTTCCTTCTGCCTTTTACCTGCGCGCACACACCGTCCTGTTCCTGGCTTTCTTTTCCACCGTCTGCCCCGCCGCCGCCATCTCCTCCTCCTCCTCCTCCTCCACCTCCTCCACCTCCTCCTCCTCCGCCTCCCTCTCACTCGAGCGCGCCGTTCGCACACGTTCGCTCGTGTTCGCCTCTCTCCTCTCCTTCGTTTTCTTTTCTC
The DNA here is from genome assembly GCA_030770465.2 of Perdita meconis. Lineage (NCBI taxonomy): Eukaryota > Metazoa > Arthropoda > Insecta > Hymenoptera > Andrenidae > Perdita > Perdita meconis. Next base: position 4,316,747 of record JASKOS020000001.1, read on the forward strand.
TTTTGTCTCTCTTTCGTTCTTTCTGTCCACTTTGAGTCGGCCTCCCGCTTCGACTCCGACAGCGGTCCACCTTATTTGACCCTTCCTCCCCCCGAGCCTCGCTCTCCTCGATCCGCGTCCAAAGGGCTCTCCGATTCCTCTTTTATTTTACCCTCTTACTTTACTTACTTACTCACTCTCGGTTTCTTTCTGCTTCTTCCACCGCTTCTTCCTTCCTTCCTTCCTTCTACCGCGATCTCTCGCTTCCTCTTTTTCAGAATTTAGATTGCCGCGCTCGGTACTCGGAATCGTACGAAAAACCGGCAACCAGAGAGGAGAGAGGATCCTAAGGGGGAGAAGAGTGACATCTCTTGGTCTTCTCTTCATTTCTTTCCGCGCTTCTCTTTAGCGGTTGCTGCTTCTTCTACTTCTTTTTTGTCCCTTTTGCGGCGGCAAGACCCCCTCGTTCGCGCCGTTTGAACTTTCGAGGATTCCCCATTGTGTACCCTACAATATCTTCTGCGGGAGTCTCCGCTCTGTCGGTAACTTCGAGTGTTCCTCTTTGTCTCTACTGGAAAAACAAGCTCGGCGCTGTTACTTTGTATCTGTTATTTCCGCGGTGAAGACGATTAACTAATCAAATTTGGTGTGTCAACTGCAAACTCTCTGTTCTTTAATTTTTCATACGGAAATATTCAAACCTTCAACTTGAAATCGCAAATTTGAAATCGAAAACTTGAAATCGCAAACTTGAAATCTCAGACTTCAAATGTTAAACTTGAAATCTCAAACTTTAAACCTCACACTTGAAATCTTAAATTTGAAATCTCAAACTTGAAATCTCAGACTTCAAATTTTAAACTTGAAATCTCAAACATCAAACCTCAGACTTCAAATTTTAAACTTCAAATCTCTAACTAAAGTCTCCAACTTCAAATGTCCAAATTTTTTTAAACTCTTAAATCTTCCATTTCAACCCTTCAAGCTTTTCATTTGAAACTTTTAAATTTCCAATTTCTACTCTTCTTAAATGTAAATTTATTTAAAATAAAGTATTAAATGTAAAAAAAAACAACTAATTTTTCAGAACTTTCTTCAGTTATGTGACAAAATATGTAAACAAACTCTTAAGGATGAAGTTTAGTAACAATAAAAATAAGAAAAAATCTTTGGAAATTGGAGGAATGAATTTTCATGCAATGGTGAAACCCTACATAAGATTTAGATTTTAGAAAAAATGATTTGGTAGTTTTTCAATTATTTAATTTCTAATTTTACTATGTATTCTAATGAGAAAACGTAATATCGAGAAATATTATTGTAAAATTAAGAGTGAGTTACTAACAGTTGCATTTTTATTAAATTCCAACAAACAAGTTTATAACAAACAATCAATGTTTCATCAGAAGAAGAAGTTTTATTAATAGACTGCAGATTTTTATGCAAAATCAAACTTTTGCAAACAGAAATTGTAACATAAAGAATTTAAACTTAAACAACAGTATGTCTTATTTTCTAAACACTGTAACTCAAATCATATTTTTAATATTTTATATAATTTGACATCTCTAAACAGCTTGAGATACATCTTTAGAATCTTAAAATTGTCACAAATGCATAAAATTCGCAGTGTACTTATTAATATCTTCGAAATTGATTAACTTTTGGTTAAAACTGTTACTGAAGTTCATCCTTGCTCCGGTCTTCAGATCTTTTTACCCAATCACATATTTTCTTTCAATCAGTAACTGGTTCAAGTTTACCAAAAATGTAAAGAAATTCGCATTACAATCTACCAACATTAGCTTCTATTAAAATTCCGCTGTATTGTATATTCTTAATTACAAAGCAATAATTAATCTCCTTATAAATTCCGACTTTTAAGAAAAATGTAGCATGTTTTAAAATAGCAATATGAACGAAACTTTTACAATACATCAACACATTCAACATCTTTTGGTACTCCCTGAATAATTATCAATAGAACATTGTAGTGCCACAAAGTTTTGACCAGGATTTTCGTGACTCTGAACCACCGAGCGGCGTGCCGCCACGTTTGCGGCGGAGAGAGAGAGAGAGAAAGAGAGAGAGAGAGATAGAGAAACAGGGAGAGATTCGCGTGTTTGATAAGGTACCGGTAAATTGAAGTCATTCGCGGGATCAGCAGCGCAAAGAAATCTCAGTACGGCACTGGGCAATCCGAGACTCCTCAAACGAGAAAAGCACACATGGCGCCCATTCAGCTAACCCTTTCAACTCTCGCTCTCTCGTTCTTTCTCTCATCGACGGGTGACTCTTTCTCCCTCGTCGGCGGTACCTGTAAGTTTTCTACCAACCCAACCGGCGATCCTTCTCATGCGTCACCCGTTCTCGTCCTTCTTCAGCCGCCGGTGTCGCGACGCGCCGCGCCGTTCCGACCTCGGTGAAATCTCTTTTACGCGGCCAACCGAGGAACTCTGTCTCCGACGACGACTCTATGCTTTTCTTACCGGTCACCATTTCAATTTCCACATGGCTTTACAGACCGTAATTCCAATTTTTTATCTTTCCTCGGCTCGCCGTTCGCTCCCTGGCCCTTGCGCGATCCTTCCGCCGCGCTCTTGGCGGAACTTTTGGCGCCGCGACCGCAGCGGGATCCTTGCCCTCCCCTCGATTTGGGGGGAATTTTCGGGAAAAGTCTTTTTCCTCCAAGAAAGGCGGCTTCGGGGAAACGGAGAGCTTCGAAAATCGGCGCGCTGAGCGGTTTTCTACATTTCTTCAACTCGAACCAATCGATCAATTAAATTATGTATTTATTTTGAATAATTGAGCTTTAGAATTTATAATAGAACGAGTAAAAGAGTGAAAGAGTTCTTAGACGATAAAGTAATTGATGATCTGATTGGTAATAAATTAGAAATTGGTAATAGAGTGTAAATGTATAAAACTTGCTATGTAATGAGTTTTAGAAATTTTCTTAGAACAAGTTTTACCATAAAAAGTATCTTTAGAAAAATAATTAAATTATTAACTAATTGAAAATTGTTAATAGAATATTTTTGTATAAAACTTGCATTGCATTTGCAGCATTTAAAATATTTTTTCCTTAAATTTATCTCAGCCCTGAAGTAAAAGTTTAATATTTGAAGACATGAAAGTGAATTATTTAAAGTATTGAAGTTGGAGAGTTTAAAATTCGAAGTCCCAAATTTAAAAAATTAAACTTTGAAGAGAAATATGAGTAATTCAATAGAAATCCCTATAATTACAATACATATAATGCAATACGAGATTGATAAAAATTTTTTCGAAAACGAAGACTGTGCAAAAAAAATTGCACTCCAAATACTTTCCCTATTTTTTAACATAAAATGTTCAACTGCATTTCAATTTTCGCCCCATCCTGTATGAAATAAAAATCAACTTTACCAGAGAGTTTCTAACTTTTCAGCGCTCATAATTAGTTCCCCAGATTTGCATAAAAAACCGTGCAAAACAAAGAAGCCACAGTTCCGTTATTCAACTTTCCAAAATCATTAGCAAAATTTTTGTTACAGACAAACCAGAAGTGGATACACGTCGTGCAGAGTGTTACCACTCTGAGTCCTCGCGTTGATTCGTTAACTTTTTGCCCCCCGCGAGTTGAGGGAAACCAGAAATTAATTTGGGAGGTCGTTACGACTAAGTAAAACTCGCTTTAGAGGCCAACGGTGTGCATCCAAAATCTATGAGGTTTCTGTGATGATCACATCAAACGAGATTGTAAATCATTTAGTTTAGATGAACCTCTGTGAATCAAAAAGATTTTCCGATTTGAATACGCTATCTATAAGCTTTAGTATAATCATTATGTATAATAGTTGCGACGAGTAATGCGATTCTTTAATAAGCATCCAATCTTTGAATAAAAAATGTATCTAATCTTTGAGTTGAAGAAAAAGTAGCATCCAATCTTTTAATTAAAGAAAAATTGTATCTAATTTTTCAATTAAAGAAAAAAGTATTCAGCTTATTAAATAGATTGGTGAAAGTGTTTTATAATATTATTGTTTAGTATTAATTGAGCATTAAAATGAGAACACTGAATAATATTTATGAGTAAACTGCAAATGTTTACGCAAAAATCCTTATTTTTATAGACATAAAACAGCTGAATCTTAAATAAATCTGAATCTAGCAAGTCAATCTGTGAAATAAATGTGTTATATTTTTTATATTTTATTATATTTTTATAACCATGAAATACTTACAGATTTATATAATTCAAGAATCGTTGTAATTGCACAAAAACAATCTAATAATGAGTTTAGAATGTAGAAACTTTAAGTAGAATTTCTTTTACATGTATTGTTAGTTATAATAAGTCACTTTGAACGCTATAGAAAAAGCAATTTTTAGGATATTTTCTGGCACAAGAAATAATGCAAATATTCTGGAGTTTTTGTATTTTATAGAGACATACTGAAAGAATTGTATAAAATTCGCAAAGTCTTGTAAGATCGAAAGATCAAATTCATAAAAGGTTTTCAAATTATAATACATTAGCTACAATATATCGTAACATTTTTTTTTTTAATTCTAAGAGATTTTTAAATTATAATACATTAGCTACAATATATCGTAGAATTGTTTTTAATTCTAAAAATTAAAAAAATTGCAGCATTTTGAAAAAAAAGTGTACTTTCACTCCAATAAAATCATATCAAAATGTTTCTAAAAAAATTGAGAAAATCCTACACTACATTGTAACTAAGACATTATAATTTGTAAATCTCTTATGAACTGTCAAAAAAGGAGTTGCATTGTTCCTACTAATAATTATTGAAGCTCGTGAAAAATTGCAATTACTTTTGCGCGAATCTAAAATACGAAAGCGATGCTTCCACGGCTGACAGATGAACGCGACTAAAAATATCGACACGTTAGAGTAGGTCGGTAATCAACATCGTAGTAGCGTAGGTTTCCTTATCAACCGGGATCGAGAACAGAGGAGAGATTGTTGACAATGACACGAAGAGGGCATTGATCAACCCTTGCACTGTCTGAGGACACTTACGACCCTCGAAGTCGGGGTTAAGAAACGCCGGCACAGCGGTTGTCGGGGCATTCAGAACGTCCAAGAATGGACGGTGCAATCTTAATACCGAGGGTGTAAAGGGGGTGGGATTCCTCAGGACTGCGAGGAAAATCTATACTCGGTAGTCTGGGTTAAAGTATCAAGTGTCCATCGGTTATGATTATCAATTTAATAATAAACGGGCGAAGGAGTACGGAGAGACCGTTATCAGGGTCGAAACGGAAACGATTCCGATCAGGGGCCCATAAACACACCGGCTTCTAAAGTCTTTTGAAGCGCCGACGGAGGATTTGTTGGTGAAAGACCGAGCGGAAACGGTCAAAGGCGTGTCACCGTTATCGCCAGATGACTTTATGTAGTGGTATTATGCCTCGCGAGCTGCGAATCTTTCAAAGAAACTTCTAAGGGACCGCGCTCACTCTCTTTCTCTCTCTAGCTCCTTTCTCTCTTTCTCTCTTGGCCGACTGGCTACAACCGACCGACGATCGCCGGTCGTCGACCGTCACCCGACCGTCGGCCCCTCGGACCATCGACGAGCCTTACGAGAATGTTCAACGACGTATCAAGATTCCCCGTTGCCCCGCCTTTTTCTTCGTAATTTCGATTGACCTTCGCTCGTTACCTCGGATCGGACACATGCTTCCAATTATTTAACGTTAGTCGCGATTCGCCGTGCTGTGCTTTGACGGACAACTTGAGAAACTTTCTGGGTGGTTAAGAAATTTTTATGCAAATATTAGCACAGTAGAAGCTCCATATTAGACTCGATATTTGTAATATAACGTGTTAATAATTAAATGGTGAATTTTTAGGCAAAATTAAATTTTGTATAAATACAAATGCAAAATTATTTTTTTTATTTCAGTTATTTAAAGTCGCATCAACCTTTTGTTTGGGTTATTAGTGACTCGTAGATGTAGAATTAAAATTTGGAGAAGTGTTTTTTTTTTTATTTTCTGCGTACAGTTGAAATTCGATTAAACGGATCTTAATTATTTTCTGTTTTTGTTATTCGGAGCTCAGATTATTGAATGCACAAGCAATGGAAGTAAGATAAAATCGAACTTTCAATTAATGCTGTTATATTAGAAATAAAGAAATTATGTGCCAAGGAAAAGGCTTCAGTTTTGACTAAAATATGAAGCTAGTTAATCGAGGTTCTGCTGTATTTTTATGTGTTTTATATTTTTTATGTTTTATATATTTTGGCATGTCCCAACAGTCTCAGATTTTTATATACAGGGGAACCTCGATTATTAGACTCCATTATTATCTATTTTTATCATCTAAAAGTTCAATTATTTAATGTTATGTTACAATTTAACTTTATGTAATAATATAATACAATATAACTTTATGTAAGAATAGTAGAACAATTATACTTCTAGTAAAATTAAAATTATTATTTAATAATCTACTAATTATCATAATTTTATATTGCAAATATTAGGTTGGATAATCAAACTACGCAATCTACTAATAATTAAATAAGTATTGTCAAAGTATAGTTCAACTTTTACTCGAATCCTTACTGTAGACTTATACTTAATTAACAAGTGGAACACTGGCTAATAAAAATTAAGGATAATTTAAAGTCGGATAATCAAGGTTTTACTGTATTCACCCTAAAATACACTAATTTTTCAGTGAAATTTCAGAAACACTTGTTTTAAGTTCATCAATTCTCTAAAAGTAATTATAATTTAATTGCCACACTCTTAATTAAAACTACATTAGTCTAGATCACAGAAAAACAAATTTTTTTCATATGAACTGAACTTGAAGAAATTGACCTTGAGAAAAATCACAAGAAACTTTTTTCAACTTGCAGTATTTCACAGCGATCTCTATAATAATTTTCAAATATCTATACTTTGTTATAAAAAAATTCACGATCACTGTCAAATACACGAAACATTAAAAATTAAAATTCTCCATCAACAATATTCCTACGAAGTCTCTGAACCTCAAAAAAAATTCCTAAAGAACACTCAGTTTTTTTTTACATTAAAGTGTTGGTCCTACCTAAAAATGATTGTTTTGAGAGCGCAGAACATCTCAAATATTTATATTTTGCAGTGAAGCTAATTTTCAATTCTGGCATTTTCTTTGCGTGTAATGAACATTCTAGCTTGAATAAAACTGTAATATTATTATCCTGTTTACCTAATTATAAACAAAAATGAATATGTACCTTGTTTCCTCTGCGAAACATTGATACATTTCCTCCGTCGAACCTTCTTCATGCTTACGTTCCATTTAGCCGCGTATTTTACATGCCTCCAAGGCGAATATTTGTTTACTCATCACTTAAAACGTTCACAAATCAAATACAAAACTGTGTCTATCACTGCGCGTCGATTCAATAATTTCAGTAAATCCGAAAACGAAAACTCGTATCCTGCGAGGGTTCAGAGTTCGAAAGTTTTGACACGAACGACATCTAGTAGGACGGAAAAGCAAAAATGGAACTTGACACACGCGGAAGAATCTTCCATCAACTTCCCAAGGAACTATAATTAGGAATGCTAATTTCCAAACGATGAAATCCCGCGAACTTTATCAGGAATCCACAGCGTAAAAGTATCAAGGCGATCCGGAACACCTCGAGGTTCCCGTAGTTGGTCCGTTTCGGCGTTTCCTTTTGCTTTGTTTACAGTTACGCGTCTCACGGGCGAAGTGAAGCGGAACGCGACACGTTTCTTCAAAATCATTTGCCATGCTTCCACGAGATGACAGTCACATCGGCGCACTTTATTTTCACGAAATCCCTCGACCGGAACAAAACTGGTATCCGCGGTCGCCACGGGGGGAAAAAGAAATTCGGAATTCCGAGCGGCGCGGCGGCGTCGCGAGAAAGAGGTTATGGTCGGTCGGCTTTAAATTCATAAATATGAAAAATAAAAGTTTATGAAACATTCAACGTTCCCCGGGTGTTCCAGTCGGCGGAAACATCGCGCGGTTCTGTACAAAGGATCGGAAACCGACCCGTGCGTGTTTGACTTTGCAAAACAATCTCGTCCACGCCAAGAACGTCGCGCGCCATTACTTTCCTCCCTCTCTCTCTCTCTCTTACTCTTTCTTTCTACTCGTTTTTAAATATTAACCTCGGCGTTTCGGGATCGGCGTTCAGACTTCCCGCCGATTCTCGTTCCTTGCATTATGCTCGGGTCTTTAGCGTTCCTTCCTTCGCCTCGCGAAAGAAAAATATACTTCGCGAGGCCCCGGCGTTAGAACACACTTCGCTTCCACTTCCGCGAAAGATGAAAGAGATTGCGCCGTCCTCGAGGCTCCGCGTTCCTTCCGTGCATATATATTTTTCCCGACCGGTGAAAACCGGGGGGAAAAAGGGTTCGCGTTTTAATTATCGACTCTGTCTAAGCTCCGAGGGCAACTGTAGAAAAATGTCGATCACACGCGTTCGCGGATTAATTCCCTCCGAAATCGCTGACCGAAACTCCGTTCGCCGAGGAGGATTCCAGGGGGCGAATAAAGTGCACCGAATCGCGGTGAAACGCGCACAAAAACAGGGGGGCTGAAGGAACTCTCCGCGTTGAATGCGAGCACGACAAAGGATGCCGAGGAAGACCTGTACCCCATACAACGTACACGGCAAGACTGAAACTACAGTGACCGTAGAGCCAAGGGAGAGCGAGCATTATCTCTCTCCCTCGCCCTCCTCCTCGCTCTTACAACCGTCCTTCTTCTTTTCTTCTTGCTCCGCCACACCTCCCTTACGGCCGCAACTGCTTCTCTCTCCCTCTCCCTCTCCCTCTCGGCTCTCCCTCCTTTCCCCCCAGTTCCCTCTCTGCAGACCCGTGGTGGACGCAGGACAAAAAAGTGGTAGGGTCCAGGTATAAGGGCAAATTCTGAGCTATATATACCTATCCATACTTTTAAAACTCTTACGGAAAACGCGGGGAATCGTTGTGGATTCGATGGCGACGATCATGGGGAATTCGAGGAGGTTGGAAATTGGCGGCGAGGAGATTTTGAGAATGGGGAAACCGGAAGCGCAGTGCGAAGCGATGGGGATTTTTCTGATCTCGGTTTCTCTGGAATTCCTCGCTTGGAGCTCCGTGAATCCGAAGATAAAATGCTGTATGAAGGAATTGTGCTTCGAGTTGTTATTTTTATTGTGGGAGTGATTGTATTAATGATGGCAGGGAATGGAAATTTTTTTTTAATTATTGGAACTAAGAAAGGTGCTGAGAATATTTGGTTCGGAATTTATGAAATTGATATTTCATAACTGTATTAGAAACTGAGAAATCGGTAACATTGCGCCATCTAGCGTAGCAGAACTTTACTAACACCGATTGACGCCATCCTGAAGCTCCACCTAATATTTCTGAATGTATTCGATTACGGTTATTAATCTCAGATTAATAAATCTGTATAAATAAAATAATATTCCTAACATATAAAATTGAATCAAATATATTATAAAATACATAATATAAAAGTAATTGATCTATAGTTCTATATACAGTTCTATATTTTAAAGTATTAAAAATTTCACAATTTGGGATCTCAAAAATCATCACAAAAGTAGAAATTGATCCAAAAACAAGAATGATCTACAAATCGGTGATTAAATGCAATTGCAAACAATTTTACTCGAAAAATAAAATATTTTGCAAACACATAATTGATAGAATGACTCAATAATTGTTATCCAACGACTTGTATCATTCTGTTTATAACAGTTATGGTCTCTTAGGCAGAGAGAAATAGGAATTTATTTCCTCCCCACGTTATCTTTACACGAAAGCATTTTAAGCTCCACAATTGAAGAGGTTTAAACGCTTAGCTAAACGCGCAAAGACCGTCGCGCGGCGTTCCTAAGCGAAAGCCGGAAAATCGTCCACCGTCAACCCTTGTCCGATCCAGACGATTTCTTTAATTCTGCGTTGAATGAAATTCGATTGAAGTCGCTGCCAAACGGTCGTTCGCCTTCGGGTAAATTACGAAGCCGCCGAGGTGAATTCGATCTCGGACTGTTTTAACCGCATCTTTCCGACGTCTGATACCAGGCAATTAACGGCTTCCCGATTTTTTCGAAAGATTCAGAAGAGACCGGGGAAGGTGAATTCCTACCGCAAATTAAGTGCCACTTAACCGGGGATCTTCGTTTTCCAAAATCAAAGAGTATTGAAAAGACGAAGAACAATTGAAATGAATACGACGCGATATTTAAGAAAAAAAAAAAAAAAAATTAATAGAGAAGAGAGAATAGAGAAGAGAGGCTTTTCTTTATTTTCCGGAAGATTCAGAAAACTGGGGAAAGCGATATTTTATCGCAAATTAAGCTCCAGCTAACCGGGGGATCTTAGATTTCAAAAAATCGAAGCAAACTCGACGCTCCTTTTATTTCAAAGTTTCCCTTTATTTCCCACATGGTGCAGAAAACCGGGGAAAGCGAGTTTCCATTGCAAATTAAACACCACTTAACCGGGGATCTCGGTTTCCCAAAATCAAAGTGTATTGGAAAGACGAAGAACAATTTAAAGGAATACGACACGTTATTAAAAAAAAAAAAGAAAATAAAGAAGAGAGAAGATTTCATTTATTTTCCGGAGGATGCAAAAAACCGGGGAAAGCGAGTTTCCATTGCAAATTAAACGCCACTTAACCGGGGATCTCGGTTTCCCAAAATCAAAGTGTATTGGAAAGACGAAGAACAATTTAAAGGAATACGACACGCTATTTAAAAAAAAAAAATAGAGAAGAGAGAAGATTTAATTTATTTTCCGAAGGATGCAAAAAACCGGGGAAAGCGAGTTTCCATTGCAAATTAAACGCCACTTAACCGGGGATTTCGGTTTCCCAAAATCAAAGTGTATTGGAAAGACGAAGAATGGTTTAAATCGAAACGACACGACATTACAAAAAAGAAAGAAGAGAGAAGATTTCCTTTATTTTCCGAAGGGTGCAGAAAACCGAGAAAAGCGAGTTTCCATTGCAAATTGAACACGACTCGACCGGAGGATCTCAGTTCCCCGAATTTTAAACGAACTCTCTGCTTCCAAACTCGCGCAGCGATCGGAGAGTCGAAGAGCGACTTAAATTGATACGACGCGATATTAAAAAAAAAAGAGGAGGCGAGGAGGAGGTGGAGCGGAACAGGAAATTATAAAACGAAAGGAGACGGGGCGAGAAACGGTCGGCCGGCTCGGCTAGAGAAGGAGACAAGTTACGAAAAAGACCATTTGCGAGCAAAAGCGAGAAACTATACAGAGTATAAAATGCATCGGTGCCACTTGCGCGACGCGAGAGCGAGTAGGAGAGAGAAAGAGGAAGAGAGGGAGGGAGAGACGTCGGAGTCGGAGAGGGACGAGGGCCAAACGGCGGAGGGGAGAGCAGGGGGAGAATTACGATGAGAGGGTATAAGAGAAGGAGGATCTCCGTTTGATCTTGCCGCCGCACGCGATCCCACACACATGTACGCGTGTTTCTGGCCTCTCAATATGAATTCGCATGAATGCACTAACACATCGCGTCGGCTTAAAATCTCTCCCTCTCTCTTTCTCTCTCACTCTCTTTCTCTCTCTCTCTCTCTCTCGCCTCTCTCTCACCTTGCTCTCCAGTCCCGGCTTCGATCGACAGTGCACACCGGGCACTCTGTTGCTCTTGGATGTGTATAATAAACACCGTGCGAGCCAACTCAGCCGAGTCGCCTATAATTTCTCGCGGAAAATTATATGTTAATGCGCCGTTAATGGCGTCGTTCGTTAACGGGATCGTTGTACAAGCCCGAGGGATAGAGCCGTGCCCCGAGGAGCGCGCGATTCGATTCGCTCGAGCAAGTCGACGGCGCGGAGTCGTCATTCAACGCCGCGCCGCGAAGCCCTCGGTCATAGTTTCTCGTATTGCCCTTTCTTATCGGGTATGCACCAGCCCCCCCCTCCGCGCCGCGTCGCGCCTCCCTTCCCCCGGAAAAATCTCGGAAAATATCCTTAGGGCTGATATTATTACTTGACGCGGCCGCGCAGGCGTGCGGCGCCGCGCCGAGTAATCAAACTGCGCTTCATAATGCGCGCTATTCAATGACTACGTATTTCTGACCCTCGCGGAAATTATTGTTTTCTCCCCCACAAACTTTTTTTTTTATTTTCTGTTGCTGTTATTAGGAGGAAGTAACCCTTTCCCTCGGGCGCCGCGATTTTTTCACGCGTCGCGTTTGTCCGCGAGGGAATTTCGCGATGAAGGGGTCGAGTCGCGGGTATTTTGTCTTGTTTTTAGGGGTGTTTCACTGGTTTTTTGCTGGGGGGAAAATGTTGCTAAACCTTGCTACGTTCTTCTCGAAAATTCTGAGTGAAATGACTTGTGTTATTATGGTATTTGTAATGAAAATTATGAATTTTTAAATGTAATGCCAGGAAACGAGAGGTATAGATATTAACACAAATTTTGTGGTATTATATATCATCCAAATAATCTCCAAATATTTGGAAAAAATAAAATGGACATCGTTGGATCAAAAAAAAGAAAATATAAGAATCGTAAGATAAAATTAAATTATAGTGGATTATATAGATTGAATGTTTGTTTTATAGTAGCGGATCACACTTATGGTAGTAAATATGTTTTTAAATGTGTGGTTAATGTTGTGTTGTTAAAAAATTAAATTGTCGATATAGTTAACTCTTAATCATTATAGTGAAATTCTGTATACTTTAAAACTACATTTTTAGACTATAGCATCACATCAGAGTATATTATTTCTTTAAATGAATATTGAAAAATAACTATAATTAACGCCTACAAGTAACAAGTTTACAAGAGCAAAGAAATTAGGTTTTCCATAGTTTACAAACACAGGAGGATTTTGAGACCTCCCCATATTTTGAAGGGTTAAAAATAATATGTTGCGGACTAAGAACAGTTTTGAAACAAGAAGTTAAGTAATTGTGCAAGTATTGAGAATTAGAATTTTTTTCTTCACTGTCAGCTTATGTGTTTTTCAATTGAAAAACAATATTTCTTATCAAATTATGACTACGTAGATTAAGTATAGTGCTGGATATATTTAAAAAAAAAAAAAATTTATCGTATCGCTTCTCATAGTTAAATATTTAAAATCTCCAAACCACCAAAATTCCACGTGCCCAAAGAAAAACGTTCATAAATTTCATATCGTTCCAATTACCTATTATAAAAAAGCCTCGCATCGAGGAAAGAAGATCGCCGTCACGCGATCGGCGCGACAAGGGGAGAAGAAAAGGAACGGGGTGCAGTTAACTCTAGTTACGCGTCGAGGAAGGGGGTGTGCGGGGCGTGGGAGGGAGAGTTAGGGACGCCGGGGAGGCGGAGGGGAGTGTACGTCTCTGTATTGTCGCGAATGAGACGGCCGGGGGGAGAGAAGAAAGCGAAAAAGATAAACAGAGTCCATTAGGCCGTGCATGCGACGGGCAAAGAGCGCAGACAATGAGGGTCAAAGGCGCCACTTCTCTTGCCACGTTTTTAGCCGGGCGATCTTCATTCTTTGAGGACTTTGTTCCGCTGCCGTGGACCCACGGGAAATTCTCTCCCCGTCCGAAGAGGCCGATCAAACAGTCATGAGTATTACCTACAGGAAGCTCAGCCGCTGTTTCGTCTTTATCCGCTTACGACGGGGAACCGGTAACGTCGGCGATCCGTCTGCGAGACGGTTTCCGACGTAATCGACCGTTTCTATCGGCGACGATCGATTTTTTCGACGTTTGATGCACCGCCGCGCGTGTGTCACGTCAACTCACGTGCGAGTCGAACTCGCCGGAGGAATAATTGGAGTCAGTGGAATCGGTAGAAATTATTTAGAATCGGTAGAAATTATTGTAGAGTAAAATTGAATTTTATTGGGCGTAGGAAAAACTGAAAATTTGGGAAATTTTTTATTCGGCGACATTTTAATTCTTGGTGGAAGAACATATGTATTTTTTTTGCGATTTGAAGGCAAAGTGAGTAGAGAGTAATTTTTTAATTTTAATAAATTCTGAGAAATTGATTCTGAGAAATTGAAGACTCGATCACGTTATAGAATTATTATTTTTGGTTCGTGAAAGTGCTAGAAATGTTTTGAAATAGAAATATGTATAAATTCCAAGGATTTTAAAATAATTATTAATTAAACTAGTATTCTAATCTGTGTTGAACGTGATAATGGACTTTGGTATTACTCTATCATTTCTAGAATAAGTAATTTGCGAATGTATAGAATTTTACCAAACCAGTTAAAGGTTATTTATCCAATCCACACTCCCTTTTCGTCGTAATCTCGCGACTAATTACCCCCCAACAAAGCTCGCACACCACGAAAGACACGCACTCAGGATCGTTTCACATGTCATAGTTTGTCCCATCAACGACTAGAGGAAACTGGAAACGATTCCAAGGAAAACGCAACTAACATTCACATTATTCCCTTCTTAGCCCAATTACTACCAATCAGGAATTTAAAAAAATCCATCTCTACATCCTAACAATAATAAGTAACTAATAATAAATAACAAACTATAAGTATTCTAAAACATCTTAAAATTGAAGGACCAAAGAAATAGAGGAATAAAAAATTCTCTTTCAAAAAGACCTCAAAACTGAAGAACCAAATGAATCAATACAGTGGAAAGAACTCAGAACTGAGAAATCCACTTATTCCCAAAACAAATTCCTCTTCAAACTAATGTTTTAAAACCAGAGAATCACCATTCAACATCATAAATTTCTGTTCCAAAATATTTTAGGAATCCAAGAATCACAAATTACTGGAAGAAAATTCTCTTTTGGAACACTTTAAAACCGAACAAAACACCAATCATTAAAATAAATTCCGTCTTCAATATTTTAAAATTAAAAAAACCACCAGTTATAAAGAAAATTCTGTTTGAAAACGACTCAAAACTGAAGAATCCTCCAATCACTAAAATAAATTTCTCTTCGGAAATATTCTAAAATTAAAAAACTGCTAATTTCCAAAAAAAATTCTCCTTCCAAAGTATTTTAAAACTGAAAAATCACCAGTTACCAGATGAAAATTCTCTTTGAAAATACATTAGAACCGGAAAATTACGAATTGGGAAAAGAAAGTTTCTGTCGAAGCACCTCAAAACCGAAAAATCCACCAATCATTAAAATAAATTCTTCTTTCAACGTGTCTTAAAACCAAAGAATTCATCAATCACTAAAATGAATTCCTCTCCCAAAACATTTTAAAATTGAAGAACAACCAATAAACAATATAAAATTCCCATTCAAAACACCTTAAAATTTAAGAATCTACGAATCACTAAAATAAATTCCTCTTTCAACATATTTTAAAACCAAAAAATCTACTAATCACATCACTAAAATGAATTCCTCTCCCAAAACATTTTAAAACTGAAGAACAACCAATAAACAACATAAAATTCCCATTCAAAACACCTTAAAACTTAAGAATCTACGAATCACTAAAATAAATTCCTCTTTCAACATATTTTAAAACAAAAAAATCTACTAATCACTAAAATGAATTCCTCTCCCAAAACATTTTAAAACTGAATAACAACCAATAAACAATATAAAATTCCCATTCAAAAAACCTTAAAATTTAAGAATCTACGAATCACTAAAATAAATTCCTCTTTCAACATATTTTAAAACAAAAAAATCTACTAATCACTAAAACAAATTCTTCTTTCAAAATACAACTTTAAACCCGAAGAACAATCAATTACCAAAATAATATTCTCTTTCAAAACACCACAAAAAGAAAAGAACAAGAAACTCCTCTTGTTCAAAGCATCTCAAAACCAAAGAATCCCCCAATGACTAAAATAAATTCCTCATTCAAAATACTCAAACTCCGAAGAATCTCTCATTCCCAAAACGAATTCTTCTCCCAAAATCTTTAGACCCATATTTTTGAACCCAAGAAATGCCCAAAAAATTCTCTATCCAAACACATCAAAGTCGGCGAAACCTTAAAATAAAAAATCCACCAACGACTCAAAGGAATTCCTTTACACACCCCTTGGCTCTCAAAAATGAGAAACATTCCCCATCCTCAAGGCACCCCATTCACCCCCTGATGGTTGAAAACTCAACCAGCACCGATTAAGCAATTCGCGATCACAATAACCGTAACAACACTTTCGACGAGCAGCACTCAGCCCCTCGCCGATTCCTATTGAAACTCACTTAGGGCGCATATGGCACTCAATGCCCGGTGTCCTTAATTACCCTGAGGACAGCGCGGCTCCCGGGGCACAGGGCACCGAGGGTTTCGCGTCGCCGACGGTTCACCCTCGAAATAAAAAAAAAAAAAAAGAGAGCGAAATAAGTCTGGCACTGTCGGCGTCCCTCGCGCGTCTCACGTGTAATCGCATGCAGATGTATGCCGTTTTAGAGCACTCGAGGAGCGCGACGCACACGTACACACAGGGACACGAACACAGAGCGGTGTCAGGTGGGCTCTCCGGTCGCACGAGGAGAGATTGACACACAAATTGAAACGAGCGGTGCGACGAGACACCGAGAAACTGTACGATAAAAGGATCGCGAGCCGTGGAGGAACGCGGGAGCAGAAGAATAGTGTGGGTGGGGAGGGGGTTGAAGGGAGGGGAGGCAAACAGTGAGAACAGTGCTACAGACAATAGAGACAATTATTGCACGCAGACGAGGAGATGATGGATCAAACGCGGTACCATTTCGGCGCCCCTTTATCTTTCCGTCACTTATCTTTTCTTTTCTGACTCGCTCCCAACCCTTCCTCCTCCTCCTCCTCCTCCTCCTCCTCCACCTCCTCGTCACTCGCACGCGTACACATGCGTTGTACGAGGAGTTTTGTTTTCCCGGTTTCACGTGATACGCGGCGGCGGTTTGTTTCGAACCCCTCGCGCCCCTCGAGGTTCCAGTTTAGCCCCTGACACGGACACGCGAGAGACGCGACTCTTCAACACGTGCGCCGTATGGTAAACTGCTCATCGCCGCCGAATTACTGCGCAAACACGGTGCTTTCGGTGGCGAGGAGCCTATCATTTAGCGGAATAACGCATCGCTTGCCAGCGGATACCTGGAAGACACTTTTTGGGCGGGGGAATTTATGCGCGGCGAGGATTTCGATCTTGTGCCGCTGTTGGGAACCCGGCGAGTGTATAACACCGATTATATTATAATAAATATATTTCGGGACTTGCACGGATTACAACATAAGACTTAAACTCGGACACGACTAAGTACACTGTAGTACAGGATTTGGAATGAATGAGTACAGAATCTAGCAATGGATGAGAATCGAGTGAGAGCTAGCGCGTTTGTGAAGAACTATATATATAACAGAGTTTAGTGGGGAGAAAGTGAACTTGGGCCCTTAGTGACTAACGAAGGGTATGAATAACAAGATTAACTAGGATGTTTTCGAAAACAGTGACGAGATACGAATTATCGGGCTAACACTCTGATTCATTGTTAGCGGAGAGTTAGGCATCCAACACCGCGGCGAAAAATCGGTTCGAGGGCTGAAGGATAGTGGGAAGATGGAAGGAAGGGGACTTTTGCTTGGATTTCATTGGGAAGGATTTTTGGAACAAGACTGACGTACTTTAGGGTTATCATTAGGCTGCGTCTACAGTGACCACAAAACTGTTTGCGAGCCGTTCGCGAGCTGCGAGCTAGCAACATCGTGTCCATACTGAAGCTGGCGAACAGCTCGATAGCGGATCAAAGGCAGGCGAACCAGATCCTTTGATGTACCGCCTCTTGAGCGAACCCTGTTTGCCGATCAGTTCGCTACTCGCTGCTCGCTGGACGCAAAAGTGTCCACACTACCGGAGAACGTAGCTGGCAAGCTGTTCGCGAGCAACTGGTATTTACTTGTTGCCGCTACGCGATCTAATATAGTGGCGAAAAGTAGAAACAATTTATAATGGGTTGTTTCGACTGTTTGATGTTGAATTTGTAAATTCTAACGCATTATGTAACGACAGAAACATTGCTGCACTTTTTTTGAAAACTCGGTTGCACCTTGTACCAGTAGGGTCATTCGGGGTAAAAGGACGCACTTTTGCTGTTTTTGCTTGATTGAGCCGAAACTACCATGATATTAGGAACACTTTTTTGCGCTATCGGTAGCATATTTAATAGAATCATAAAATTTAACGAGTATGTGACGATAGGCCAAACGGTTTTTTTTTAAATCAAGCAAAAGAGTGACTTGGTCAGACTGCGTACCTTTACCCCGACATGCGGGGTAAAAATACACGGTCGTGTGGGTAAAAGTTCGCATGTAGAGTAAAAGTATGCATTTAGGTGTAGTAAAAAAAAAATGAACAAATAATACATAGATGGAACATATTTTTATATTATTTTTAATAAACGAAGCTAAAGATGACAAAAACAATAGAAATTAGGAACTTCAAATTTAGGAAACTATCATAAAATTATAATTTTTCATAGATTCAACAAAACGAAATTATGCTCAAGCCTTTATCGGAGCAGATATGTTTTTACTCCAAATATTATTAAGAACAAGTAGACAGTAACCTAAATACCAGTGCGTACTATTACCCCCGTCCTTTTACCCCATTTAACCAGTAACCAAAACAATTCGTACTAGTTCGAATTCCAATAAAGTTAGGTTAAAATGTTGTTCTGGAAAAAATCGTTCAATAACTATATAAAATCAACAAAAACAACTTACCTCTAAGAATACATAAATAATACTTCCACAAACTTTTTCCTGGTACGAAAAAAAATCGAAATTACACGTCAATTTTAAGTTTTTACTTGTAATTCACAAAGCGCGAATCGCACCGCTCAACAGGTGTGGACACAACATGGCGGCCCACGCGCACCCAATCCCGACGAGCCGGCATCCCCGTCCTCTCATCCCCCCTCAGAGAAAACGGCACTTCGTACTTTTACCCGCTGCGCGCTTTTAGCCCGAATGACTCTGTGCAGTGCTGGCTCAGTGCTTTTTATTTGACCGATACATATCTACAATTTTTCTGTTATATATTTTATTTCACATTTTTAATTAAATAAAGTAGAATATTATTACAATTTTGTTAATAAAGTAATATTTTGTACGAGATTTCTTCTTCAAGTAAATTTTTGTCTGATGAATCTAACGTATGTTTCAATTTCATCTTTAGTGGCACCGAATAGAGGTTGTCTCGCGTGTGTTTGTAAACATTATCACGATTCGTTGCGCTCGGAATGCGACGTTAGATTTTTTTTCTTTGCCCTTCAATTTACCCAGCACTGCTTTTAAATAGAAAGTATTGGAAACAGTAATTGAAATACTATCATTTAAATAAGATAGACGTCGTCCTCTATCAGCTGATTTAATAAACATGTGCAAGGCAATTAACTCCTTGATCGACTCTCCCGACAGCCTATAATATGCTTAACTTCTATACTCCTCCGCGAAATCTTAGAAGCTATACTATTTTTTCACTGAAAACGTTATTTGTCGTGAGCAGAAATACGGACATTTAGAGTACTACATTAAATTAGCCATTATTAATAATTAAACATCATGTAACATTGTTTTAAAATATTTTTGAATTGATTCATTATCGAGGTATTAATCAATTACTTTGCAAATTTTTACTGCAAACAAATTTTTTATATCCTTTTCGTAACGAGCGAACGCTTAAATGAGCAGAAATTGGGACATTCATCTTACACACCAATTGTGATTCGGATGATTGAGGTTCCACTTCAACAACAAATTCCAAACAACAGCGAGAAGTGGATAAAGAGAAAGCGACTGAACGAAATCGAGCAAATCAAAGTTATAAATCCCCGAAGGGAGCGATTACCACCCTTCCCCCGGATTCCCCATCGGATTCCACGCGAGAGATAAAACCGCGGCACTCACAATTACGCGACCACCCCAACCCGCGGGTGCGACGTGACGGAAGAACAGAGTCATCGTTCGGCGAGGGCCGATTGATGTTCGAGATCAAACAAAAGCCACTTCCCTAACGTTGACGCGGCCGGGGATTTAAAGAGTTATTCCAGGTCATAGGGTTAAGCGAGCCACCCTGTATAAAAGGGAGCAAACGCGTCGCTCGACGAGAGAGAGAGGTCACCCTCTGTTGTCGCGGCGCGTACAGTTGTGGGAATCCCCTGGCGTGAACCGAAGATCGGAAGAGTGGGCGGGACCTCCGTTCCGTGATCGTGCCGTTTGATACCACGTGCTCCCGGTGCGGTTAAAGCACAGGGGAACTTCACGCTCTCTCATTTTGATATCAAAGAGTGCCTATCCGCTCGCTTCTCCTCGCCGCGGTTGTCTCCCTCGCGCCGGCGAGGATCTCTAAATCGATGTTCTTTGGCTTTCACAAAGCTTTTCTCCCCCTCCTCGTACCCCTTCCCAAGGGTTCCTTCATCTTCTGTTATTCTTAACTCTCGCGCCTCGCTCCGCGCTACCTATGCGTGTCCCCCGCTCGCAAAGTGACTGGCAAAAGCTTTCCGGCTTTATTGCCGATAATTGCGCGAACGCCGGGGGTCGTTTTGCTCCAAGATGCTTATTGGAGGCGACGAGGAATCGCGGGGGAGATCGCTCTGCTTTCGACGATGGACGCGATTGCGCGCAATTACGCGATAAACGAGCGCATTGTTTCCGTTTTTTTAAGGGAACTGAAGTGTTTAATTCACAATCTGTTTTATCTTAAGATGTTAAGAAAGGAACGTAGATTTTAATACTACCCATCAAGCTTTATGAATAGACTGCGGAAGTCTATGCAAATTAATATTTTTATAGACATACAACAGCAACTGAATCTTAAATAAATGTGTGTTTTATTTTCTAAATATTATAAAATGTATTATATTTTTTATATTTAATTGCATTTTTATACCTGCAGGCGTCCTTATAGGTTTTTGTAATTTGAAAATTGCCATAAATGCATAAACTTCCGCAGTCTATTTATGAATTTACTAATTTGTTGCCAAAATTGATATTAAAAGTTTATTCCAAATTTCGGTGTATTTCTTCAAACACATGCCATTGGCTAAATGTACGTGTTTTTCGTTTAATTTTTATACATCGTATTTGGTACTACAATCCTTTTAAAACTACAGAGAAAATTTTTTACAATAATAATAATTTTTTCGAATTTTTAATGTTAAATGTTTATCACCTTTGAGAAGACTTTAAAAAAAAAACACCAAAAAATACCTTCGTAATTTTTTTTCTATTAATTTAGGAAACATTAAACTTTATATTAGCGTTAACTTTAGCTGCCCGAATTTGCCCGAAACGAAGAAAATAATTAAAATCATCATTATCAAGGCGCTCACCGTTCAGGCCTTTAGCGATTAGCATTTGAGATTGTTTCAACTAACGTTCAGCTTTTCTTTTCTTTTCGTTTTCTTGTTGTTGTATTTTGAAATTTTAATAAAAGAATGTAGGTCTTACAATTTCAACGTTTGTAACGATTTGTAAATAAATATAATGTTCACGTAGTACGATACCGTATAATCCTCCCCACAATTTTTCATGCATTTTCGTCAATTTTATGAAAAAATGTTTTAAACAAAAGTTAGGCAGTTCCTAATTGATGATACATTTCAATAATAAACATTGCCGAAAAAGTTTTTATTTAATTAAAAATCAATATCTCCTCAACAATTTTTTATATAATTGTATATTTGTCATGCGTTAATCGATGTATTCTTGCATTTTCTTTAAAAAAGTATTAAGGTACATGGGTAAAAAATTAAATAGTTTAGATGTTATGAGTTTCGTACCGAACGTCCATATACATAACACACTGTGGGACCGCGAGATTTCTACCCCTGCGGTATTTGGGGACGGTTGACCTTTCAACAACGTGGGTACCGAAATTTTTTCCTTCTTTTTTGGTTTTTGGAAATTTTGGGACAGTTGCCGACAAAAGTTAGGGAACGATATTCGATTTCCATGTTTCATAAAGTTTGATCTATTTGATTTGAATGGCAATGGCAACAGAGCATTTAATGATCTACCTACAAGAATTCACCGAAATAATTTATATATAAAATACGTTTATTTTCTTATAGTTTCAATTTTACATGCATGCCTGAAATATAAATTGACAAAAGATTCTAAACAATTACTTTTTTTTTACAGATACGGGGTTTTTGAAACTTTTTCCCCCATAAAACCACATAGGATAAATGTACATCTAACCAAAACATTCTCACAAATCGTAAAGAATAGTCAAGTTAAATTGACTATTGGTTTGGTTGCACGTTTTTTACTGTCAATGCCGGCTTATCATCTCCTTGACTTATTCGAAATTAGGCTGTGCAAATAGGATTCCAATTTCGAATTATTTCTACATATAAATCGTCACCTTTTGAAAATTGTTTGCTTTTCACCAATTTTTCTATGTCTTTACCTAGATTTGGGGACGTCGATCTATTTCATTTGACGGTTTTTTGTAGGCTTTAAAATTACGAAAAATATTTTGAAATTGCTACAATTGATCAGATTCTTACGATACTCTGCAATTGAAGTTTCAATTTTGTTAGCAATAAGTTTATGAGCCACTTTGCAAAACTGTAAATGCGTTTACATACTTAAGTCAATTTCATATTAGCAAATATGATTGACAGTAGATTTTTATATATTCGGACGAATATATAAAATATACATATAAAAAATAAACATATTTTTTTATAAACATGATATCGATGAATTCTTGTAGATCATTAAATTTCCTACCGATGTACAGAATTAGATTTTTTTATTATTCCAAATGGAATACATGAAATTGTATGAAATATGGAAATTGATATCGTTCGGAAACTTTTGTTCGCAATTGTAGATGAGGATGAATATTTTTATAATGTTTCGATGATTATCTACTTTCATTTAACGCTCGGTGCATCAGGTTTGTCCGCGTCTCGCAGTACAATAGAATTTAGCGGGAGCCTCTAATCGCGAGCGGTTAATTCGTAAAACGCAAATGTAGCGCCCCATAGTGCGATAAGCGGCAAATTTAGCCGAACAAAAGTTAATTTTGGCGATTGTCAGAAATCTCTTGATTTTTATTGGAAATTGTAAGTCAACAAAAAACAGAAAAATAATAAATTGCTACATATATTAAATGGGACATTGTAGTTATAACTGCAAGAAAATTGTATTTCATAGACTATTTGTAATATTTCTCTGCTATTAATATTAGAAAAATATAACACTTCTCTTCTATATCGTACATTGTTTCGCAATGTTTATACTTTGAGATGTAACAAGAAAATCTTCTATTAAGGGAAGATCTCCCGGTACCAAATGGCATTTAACAACGGACAGTAATTATATATTTGAAAGTCTTGATGGTTACAGATCGGCAACACCGTGATGGCGATCTTTAATTACCAGGACGTTCAAATCTATAATTACTGTCCGGTTGTAAGTGCCGTCTGATAATAGGGGAACTCCCTCTACTTCACTGTAAACATGCTTTCTTGTAATTTAAATTTTCATGGGATACATGTGAAGCATGACGAAGTGTTCACCTTTATCCAGACCTACGAAATATGGTTGATGATGGTTGGTATTCATTCTTACATCAATGGATTCTGTGATCCACTGCCTACAAGCCATGATAAGTTTCAGTTGCGTTTAAAATTTGTCAAATGCATTGACTCGGCATTCGTCTACCACTGTGACTGTTATTCAGTAGAACTTCGATCACCCAATTTCATATTTCTAATATAAAATACTAAAAATACTAATAATTAGAGGAAAATGATTAAAACGTGGTTTACATTTTACTCGAAGTCCTACTGTATTTTAATACCTGCATTTAATAATTAGAATCCTGGCTAACAAATATTTAAGATAAACGAGAGCCAAAAACATCGATTATTTGGTTTTTTTTGTGAGAAACAAAATTGTAAAACTAGTCAATCTGAAACTTTGTATATATTTTTAATATACTTTTATTGAGTAACACAACTTTTTTCGGTTGGATTCCCTCGAAAATATAGTTGGTATCAACCGAGGGCAAAATGCCTAGCGAAATTATGGTTGACATGATATCTGAGCTCTAGTTCATATAAAATTAAAAATTCCAACGTAGTTTTATTTTATACCCTTATAGTTATCGTTCGACCTACAGACAAGGCAATAGGTTGTACATATTTTTTTTTAATTAGCAAAACTTTGGGCAATTTCGGGAGTAAAATCGAACATTTGGATTTGAACAGTTACCATTTTTCGAAAAATAATTATTTCAGTTTCATTGTAAGTGTATAATAAAATAAAACCACATTGGAATTTGTAATTTTATATGAACCAAAGGGCAGATGTCATATTAATTGCAATTTTGCAATGCGTTTAGACCTCGGTTGATTCCAACTGCATTTCTGAGGGAATTCAACCGAAAAAAATTGTGTTACTTAATAAAAGTGTATCAAAAATATAGAAAATGTTTGAGATTGATTTGTTTATTAAAAATGTACCAAAAAACCGATATTTTCGACCAAGCAAAAAGAAATCCCCGCCTTAAAGAACTCTTGGAGGATAATTAAGAAATTACGTGCTGAAAGAATTGGATGTAATGCGTAAAAGTTATGCGAACAAGTTGGAAAAACGTGGGACATTGTTTCGCTAGGATGCAAATGTAATTAACGGGTTCAACGCGGCTTTTAGCGGTCCTTAGCGCGAGGAAGCTGTGCGTTTTAATTAGTGTCGCTAGTTGTTTGTAGCGATGGGACTTGAAACACTTCGAGTTGCTTTAAATCAATTATACGAGGTATTCAAATTTAAGGGGAAGTTTTGGTATAAAATATTTCAATAATTTAAACATAAGTTTAAATACAATAAGTTTGAGTTTCATGAAGAAAAAGTAGAATTTATGTAAGGACTTGGAATTGCATATTACAGGTAAATTTTCTTATTTCGACTCCACAAAATTTCTACTTCTGCTCCTCATTATATTAATCAAAAATTAAATAACATGATTTTTTCTAAAACTGTATCTACACAAAATCAACAACAAGGAATTTGTTGTTGTCGTTCTACATACGTTCTACATATCTTGGAAAAATTGCAGCTTGTTTCTTTCGTTGTTTACTTCAATGTAGATTTAGGTTCAGATATGTTTTGGAACATGCAGCAACAAGAAGTGACGAAAAGTTTCTCGTTGTCGTCTCACGATCAGTGGAGACATAACTTAAGATCGCTCGATCAGAAATTATTATTATTACTAGACTGTGGATTTTTATGCAAAACAAAATTTTTGCAAGCACAAATAACGAATTCCAAATTGAATAATGGTATATTTAATTTTCCAAAGATTTTAACTTGAATTATATTATTAATATTTTGTATATTTTAGCATGTAGTAACAATCTCGCAGATTTTTTGCATACTTAAAATTGTCATAAATGCATAAAATCCGCAATCTAATTATTACGGTAGAACCTCGATCAACTGACTTGATATTTATGAAACAAAATGCTAACAGTTAGTGGAACATTATTAAGGGGTCTTCCCACTGTGAACTTCTGAAAAATTGCCTTTTTTGGGATTTTTTTATACTAAACGAAATGTCCAATCTAAATAAAGTTTTTCCTACTGATTAATACACTTATTGAGAGTACAAACAAATTTTTTTTGCAATTTATAATAGTTTATTTAACTATATATATCGCACTGAATTGAGCGCCTCAAGAAAACGATGTAGTGCTGGCGTAGATGATTCCAGAAGAACGACGCATCTGAATACAAAAATTCAAAATGGTTTTTAGTCGTCACAGATGTCGTTATCGTTGGACCAAAATTATTTTAATTGATAAAAAATTAACCAAATGACGGAAGTTTGAATGTTTAAGGTCCGAAATTCGATGAATTTTTAGTCATTTGTCATTGTAAAAAGTATGAAATTGTTAATAAAACAAAGTTTCCGTGGTCCCTGCGATAGCCACTGATGTGTTGAATAATGTGTAAAAATTTGAGACTGATTAATCAAATAATTTTTTTGCAATCATCTACGCCAGCACTACATCGTTTTCTTGAGGCGCTCAATTCAGTGCGATATATATAGTTAAATAAACTATTATAAATTGCAAAAAAAATTTGTTTGTACTCTCAATAAGTGTATTAATCAGTAGGATAAACTTTATTTAGATTGGACATTTCGTTTAGTACAAAAAAATTCCCAAAAAAGGCAATTTTTCAGAGGTTCACAGTGGGAAGACCCCTTAAATCATAGTTCAAGTTCTACTCAGAGTCCCATTGTATTATTATACCAAATGCATGAATTAATTGAAATCCTGGATAATTAAAAATAAAAATAATAGTGATTCAGATTCAGACGATCGAGGTTCTACTGCACTTCTTTATACTTCATAGCACGCATGAAACATAACAATACACACAAAACATAACGAATAAATAAAAACTGAAGTTCAAAGACCAGGTTCAGTTATTAAACTATTTTGCAATCTAACCAAATTCATTTCTCCCAGAACCTCCAAGAAAAAAAAGAGAGGAAATCTCCTAATCATTAATCCTACATCAAGAAATCCTTAAAATTCTCAGTCACGCCATATAACTTTTCCCTTTCCTTTCCATACTTCCAGATGTTTTTCCAACTCCCGAAGAAAAAATAAACGAATCCTCGCAACGAAACGGAGTTCATCCCCGGGCCAATGGAATCGCGTCTCCCGAGCAATCGAGTGTTTCGAAAAATCGGGCCACTCGAAGTATCGGCCGAGTAATCGCGTGCTCCCGGTGCCGGGGTTCGATGAAACGAGAGTTTTACTTTCGAGTACTCGGACAGCTCCGTTAATTAACGTGCCAGGGACGATGGGCGCTCGGAGCAGCGCGGCGCGGCGTGGCGCGGCGCGGGGGCGGATCGGTAGAATCGAAAAATAATATCCGAGTTCGTTTATCCGCGGCGGTGTTTCGATCGTACCAGTCGCAATGCGTCTCGTTTGAGATGGTAATGGATGTTAATAACCAGCGGCGCAGGGACCCCGCGTACGCGGTAAACGCGATGGAAGTTACACACGTTCTCCTGAGGGGGGAACGAAGGAGGGGAGGGGGAGTTCGGTGTGTGTGTGTGTCTGGTTGCGTGCACAACCTTGGCGGAGCGAATGGACGCCCGGTGGTAGTTGATAGAAGGTGGAGGTGGTGACGAGATGACGGCGAGGGTTCAAGCAGAAAGGGAATAGAGTTCTGAAGCGGTCGCTTTGATGTAGACACGCTTTATACTCCACGCCAATAAACCTTTACGGTTCCGCCGCCTTCGGCCTTTCTTAATATTGTCATCCTTACCCCGGCGAACCTCCCCGGCCCTCCGCGACGGACAACTTTGATTATTTTTCGATTCCTCTTCTTGGATCTTTTGTTTCTCGTCCGCGATTTTGCACCCGGGGACGTTGATTCTTCGCGTCGCGCGGTGTATCAAAAATTGTACGTCGCGACTGATTGGGAAATCTGGGAGAAGCTTGCTCGATGCTTCAGGTTCGCGATTTTTCGAAAATACCATGAAGATACTGAAAGCTTTTTACAATGTTGCAAACCTTAAACTGCTGCGATGAACTTCACAGCAGCTTTGAAATTAAAAAAGTCGACTAATAATTAGACTGCGGATTTTATGCATTTATGAGAATTGCAAGTATTCGAAAAATCGTTGAGGCTGTTGACAGATGCTGAAATATACAAGATATCAAAAATGTAATTCAAGTTACAATATCTAAGAAATAAAATAAACCGTTGGTGAAGTTTTTATTCATTATGAGCGTCTCTAAATATTTTATTTTGCATAAAAATTCGCAGTCTGCTATCTATTCTCCCAGTTAAATACAAGACATTTGTGTACATAGCTAATTGTTAAAAAATCTCCTCACTTAAAGCAATAAAAGCTCGTTGTATAATCAAAGACTTTGTTTAGCTTTGAAATACTCGGAGTAACGAAACACGGTGAATCAATCACAGAAAAAGAATTAAAGTTTTACGCGTTATCTTCTCCCGATTCCGAAAAATCTGGATCCCAGATTGGGGGAAAAAGATTGCAGAATTTCATTCTGATAGCGATCATACTCCAATAATTTTTGAAGATTTTTCGAGCGAATCTGTGCTCTAAAAGCTTTATCGTGAGGTACAGAAGTTTGTATATTACTCATTGATCGAATAAAATTTTGCTTGTCTCTGTCGCAATCAGTGTTATCACGTAATCCGCAATGTTATCTGATTTGTATCACGATCGAGTGTTATGAGTATCAATTTTCCTATCAAACAAATGTGAAATTATTGTTGAGATTCTTGTTGATATTACTTTTTCCTGTTATTTGTTCATTCGAAAGTGTAAAAGTTATTTAATTTAGTGGTTATACCACGATAGATGTTAAATGTCGCAGTGTGTACGCAGTGGTAGTATATAAATTATGGCAAAGCAAAAGGACGAGACTTTTTCTTTTCTTTTTTTTTTTGTAGCAAAATGTGTTGAATGTTCGACGAAAAATTTTTTCATCACACTCTTCGTTTTTTGAGAAAAAACGCTTTGAAAGTTGCCGCGCCGCGGTTTTTGCTGATAAAGGAGTAACAGTGGTTCTCAATACGTCGATGTGGCTTTTAAGAAACTTCGGAGATTCTAAGTTTCATTATTTCTGTATAATTTGCATAATTCTCTTACGTAAAATATTTAATTATATTGTGTGAATTATTTGGAAGGATATAATCTTTGATTTCTTGCAATTGTAAAGTACAAAATTTTGCGACAATGTCAGTTTTACAAAAAAATAATGAGTATTATATGAACAAAAATTTAGTATGCAGTTTTTATTCATTTTTGAGTAATTCACTTACTAAAGATACAAAAAAGTTGACTTTGCGTGAACTCAAAAGTAAATAAATGTGGTTAAATATTTTTTAAATTATCATTTTTCATTCGCTATCGTTGATTAAGTAGATTTAAAACTTTTCAAGTTCAACGAGATATCTTTATGGTAAATTCTTCAAACTTTGCTAGAAACTTTATTAAAAATTCTCAATCCAAAGCAGCGATTCTCAGTCACGGAGAAAAAATATTTCAACTCCGAATGAGAATCCCTGTAATTCACCCAATTAAAAGCAATTAATCACAGTCTGCGTGGCTCATAATATACCGATTCATTACCAATAACGAGTTTACACAATACAAGTTTTCGAGATGTCTCGACTCCCGTTTATCTCGCCAGAGGTAAGATAAACCGGGAGACAGAAAATGGGACAAAAGTCTCACCAAACAATCTAAACAAATTAAAATAATCTTTGAAGCATTCAGTGCCAACCATTTTCTTTAGAATTACTCCGAAACATGCGTTATTAGATTCTAGTCGGAATCTAAAAAATAAATCCTACAAGTTCAAAGCACTTTTAAAGACTTAGAAGGTTAACAGTCTCACAAGGAATGATCCCGAACCCGGAAATTCAAAAAATTATGCAACTTCGGCTATATGTAAAGCATGTGTAGGTATGTATTACGCAATTTTTTTTTGCTGTCCAAATTCACTCTAACGGGTTGAAACAACCCTTCGAAAATTTGGCTATTTTTCGATTTTATTTTGTAACTCGTGAACTATGCGAGATAGGAAAAAGCTTTTCAAACAAAAGTTATTTCTTTCGATTATATCTACCAAATGGTAAAAGATTGATCAATTGTTTAAACAATTAGAAAAAAGTTATAAACAAAAATATTAATAACTTTTAATAAAATTAGTTTTTCACGTGAAAACTTAATCGGTGGTACAAATAATTATTAAAAAAGCATAATCCATGTTTTTTTCATACGTATATAACCTGTGCAGTATTGATAAACTCTGTTTCTCGACTATCGCAGAACATCTAAGCTGCGGGGCCAGCCATGTTCCTCTAACATTTATTAGAAAACAGTACATAACACATAGTTAGAAATAAGATAATTTATACAGGGTGATCTCTAATTTACGGTACAAGTCAGGACAATGAGATTTTGTGTATTAAATACAAAAATCAAGCATAACAAGATTAGGTTGTTTTCGACGAAACTGGATTTGAAAATTAATTGAGTACGCATGCATTGATTGGCATTGTAGGTTTCACAATGGTGTGGCTATTTTTGTTCACGATACAATGTTACTGATACGTCTGCCGTTTCATCTAGCATTGATGAGAAAGTCGAGGAAAGTCAAGACGAACAATAAATATTATCAATGAGATTATGCATTTTACTGCATAAACATGTTTTGTTCATACGAGATAAAGTAAAGTATACATATATAAGTACTGGTTCAACTCGTTGTTACTGTCAGTAATATTCAAAGAATTTGAAGAGTGACGATTCATGAAGAATAAGAAATACTTCTCCGCAGTGCTTATAAAAATAATTCTTTGTAGTCTATTATAACATTGTTAACAATAAATGTGTTGTTTCTGTAAAAAAACGTGTGCCTTTTAAAATAGTTCGCCTAAATTCTGTAAATGTGGTTCGTTTACTTATGATATCATTTGATATTGGAAATAATAATGAGTCAGGGATATTATTTTTAGTCATAATATTAATGAAAGAGAAAGGGAATTACACGATATAATAAGGGATATGATTATTAGATCGAGCGAAGATACTTCATTTTCAATGGAATCTGATGTCACATTAGAATTTTTGTGGATTTACTTTCGAAGTACATTCTCGTCGCACATTAGCTCCACAAGGAACAAAAGCGGTTGAAGCCGTTGCACAGGTTGTATCTGCAACGACACACAGTTATACTATAACTCCCAATAATATCCGCTTTTGGCAAACTACTTCGTCCGCTATTTCTTGTTCTGAAAGAACAGAGCGGTACTTTTGGTCCATATGTACAAGAATCTTTATTTCGACCATGGAATATTTATATAATCGCATCGAAATCTGGAAAACTAACAGAGGAATTTCATCATCATGAAGAATAATTCATAATGTCCTGTTATAGTTAGCCTTCATTATAAAATTGTTGTAAAATAATTACTAACAATAAATTATCTATAGTACACAGTCACTCCAACCGTTGTGTCGCACTTGTAGAACTATTAATATAAAACACACCGAATCTGATTAATGTAAAAGTTCAATATTGAAATAATTGCCATATTACTGTAATTCTTATGTGTGTTTTAATATTGTAATTTTTTGCGTGTATCTATTCGAATTATAGAATCTGTCTGAACTGCCACAATCGATTATATTTTCGAGAATCGAATGCGAGAGTGAAACCTACCCACGCGTACGGCACTTAACAGTTCATATTGTATTTATAAATGCCTTCAAAGCTATTAAACTATATTTACCTTAAAACGTTTATTCAATGCCTACATTATTTCATCTGTTTAGTGCGAAAATAAGAGGAACGTTTGATAATTATATTAAATGTAAAAAGTTTTAATAACAATAAGCTAAATATAACAGAATCTTTCTTTTCCTTGATTCCTACCTGGTTTGTTTTTCTACTGCGTAATGTAGTATTTTCTAATATATTTTAGAAGAATACTGCTCTTCACGCATCTATAAGACAATAATACAGTTTAATAAGATACAGTGGTATCCAGAATTTGTCGAGGAAAAATTCATCAATGCTACACAGGTTATACATATACGTATGAAAAAAATATGGAGTATGCTTCTTCATAATTATTTGTACCACCGATTAAGTTTTCACGTGAAAAACTAATTTTATTAAAAGTTATTAATATTTTTGTTTATAACTTTTTTCTAATTGTTTAAATAATTGATCAATCTTTTACCATTTGATAGATATAATCGAAAGAAATAACTTTTGTCTGAAAAGCTTTTTCCTATCTCGCATAGGTCACGAGTTATAAAATAAAATCGAAAAATAGCCAAATTTTCGAAGGGTTGTTTCAACCCCTTAGAGTGAATTTGGGCAACAAAAAAAAATTATGTAATATATACCTACACATGCTCTACATATACCCGAAGTTGCATAATTTTTTGAATTTCCGGGTTCGGGATCATTCCTTGTTAGTTAATACACTTTCTGTGTGAAAATAATATCAATTTAGAATTATAATAATACAAATACTTTTTCTGTGATAATCATATAAATTCTACTTTCCCAGAATTAGGTAAGTTGAGGCAAGGAATATTATTTTTTTTAAGAATGTGATTTACAGTGTTTTGCATTAGAATCACAGATATGATGATAATTATTAGTATTGAATCTTGAATAACAATGTCTTCTTTTATAAATATTGCAACTTTAATCATAGTTTTGTTATTCTGTATGTTTTGGCGACTGTCAACGTCCTTAAAGATTTTTAGAATATTGAAAATGATCATAAATGCATAAAATCCACAGTCTAATAATTATACAGTAGAAGTTCGATTAACAGACTCAATATTTGCAATGTAAAATACTACTTAATTTCTGGAAGATTATTAGTAAATCATGGTTCACGTTTTACTCCAAATTTTATTGTGTTTTTGTAATCACAACATTAAATAATTGAAACTTTGGATAATGGAAATCGGAGATAATTGTACAGTTCACAAACCAAAGGATTTTCAATTTCGTTTTTTAAGCTTCTGAAAGTTTGATTAGGAAAACACTAAATCAAGTCTGTTGATGGTATAATTAACCCTGTTACATTTTTCTTAAAAATCATGAATGGACTTTTAGTATCATCACTATACAGCAGATTTTCATGCAAAATCAAATGTTTAAAACATTTACAAATAAAGAATTGAAACTTGAATAACACTGTGTCTCATTTTCTAAATTCTAAAGATTATAATTTCCCTTATATTATTGATCTTCCATATATTTTTACATGTGGAAAAAGCTGCGTAGATTTTTGCATACTGAGAATGATTATACATATATGTATAATTAATTATTCTTGGTAAATATTATATCTATTTTTCTTGGAACTATGTTATTGTTTCTGTATGTATTTCTTTCTTTATTTACTTTCGTCCCGCTTTTCACTATTTCACTAAAGGGTGAAACCCGTTAATAAACATTATTATTATTATTGAAAATACACAGTCTAATCAAGTTATTCAAAATACAGATAATGAATTATCAACATAATTTCAAGAAATAAGAAACCTATTCAAATATTAACATTAAATTTCTCATATTTCTTTCCAAAATATATCAATTAATAGCTGAAATAAAATACTCTGGAGAGACGAAAAAAGCCTCAAAGATCGCAACTTAATTAACTAAAACCCAAAAGGTGGTATTTTTATCCTTACTCAATTGTAATTCAAGTAACCTTATAGTATTGTGCGAATTAATGTAAACACAGCGTTATTAAGATATTTGCACACAGGTGACAAATAAAGTATTGTGGTTGATCAAAGAATTTAAAGAACCTATAAACAAATTACAATTTCCATGT
Organism: Perdita meconis; assembly: GCA_030770465.2. Classification (NCBI taxonomy): domain Eukaryota; kingdom Metazoa; phylum Arthropoda; class Insecta; order Hymenoptera; family Andrenidae; genus Perdita; species Perdita meconis. Next base: position 4,350,109 of record JASKOS020000001.1, read on the forward strand.
TATACTTAATGAAGTATACTTCCAATAAAATAACCTGTGTAAAATACTGTAGTTCTACTACAAAACATTATCAATGTATTCGACTCAATTCGTCCACACCTTATCAACATCATAAACACTGCCCGATCCACGGAAATCCTCCGAACAGATATTCCCAATTCCCAAACGCTACGCTCGCCCCAGACATGTGTGCATTGTTTTGAAGGCGCACGAGACCACATGTATCGTTCGCGCAGGGAAAACAGAGTCCGCGGGAAGAGGAGACGAAGGGGTCACGCTACAGGAAAATATGGAGGAAAAGAACGAAACGCATGTGGTGGAAGCGGAACGATCTCGCGAAGAGATTCGCGGGAGAGAGAGGAAAATTCGCGAGAGAGAGAGAGAGAGAGAGAGAGCGAAGCGAGACAGCGAACGAGGGAAAAAGCGAGAGAGTAAAAAAGCCAGGTAGGGCACGAAGCGTATGAAACGAAACTCCAGGGCGACTGGCAGCAGAAAAGCTCGCTGAAACACGACTCGAATGAGAGCGAGAGAAAAACCCAGAGAGAGAGAGAGAGAGGGAGGGAAAGAGAGAAGAAAACGCACGGCTGCGTTCGGCGGTGGGCACGTCAAGAAAGAGAGCTCGATTCGTGAATACACGTTCGCCGAGGACGCGCAAAGCTCTTCTCTCTCTGTGTGGCTGGAAACGCAGGGAGAGAGAGAGAGAGAGAGAGAGAGAGAGGGAACGGGGCGAGTTGATCCAAACGGTGAAAGAAAAAGGTGGAGAGCGACGGGAGAGAAGAAGGCGAAACGGAGGAGCGAAAGCAGGAGGCAGATGGAGAAAGCAGGAAAGGAAAAGGAAAGTTCGAAGAGAGGAGAGGAAAGAGAGGAGAGAGAACCGGCGAAGATGGAGAGAGGGACCCGTGTAAACACCGCGGTGTATTTTGGAGCGAGTGATTTTCGGTGTTACGCACGAGGGAATCGATGCCCTCTTCTCTCTCCTCCTCTCCTCGCCGCTCTCTCTCGCAAACATCGCGGTTCTCCTGAGAGACAGGAAGAGAGACGACGACGACATCGACGACGACGTCGGCGACAGGGAAGGAGGAACAGGGGCAGAAGGCGGATCGGAGTGGCGAGCGAGAGGGAGAACCTTAAGAAAGGAATCACATCTCTCTCTCTCTCTCTCTTTCTCTTTCTCTCTCTCTCTCGTGCGCAGACGGAAAGACAGAGAGAGCCATAGAAACTAGCGATGGACTTACTCGGTACGATCCCGACGACGTGTTAGCTATTGTCGCGACGGCGATGCGTCTCTCCGGCGAGGGCGACGTTCCATGCCCCGGAGAATGTCAACTCTGGACGTGGAAACGGTGCTCGCCGTAACGCGGACACATCGGCGGGCTCTCTGCCTCGTCCTTACCGTTTCGCCTTCTCCGCCCCGAGACGACGACGACGACGACACGCCGTGAACTCGCGACACTCGACGACGACGACGACGCGCACTGGCAGCACCACACTCTCGACGGGATATGCAACACACCGCGCCGTACCGCCGGGCGAACGAGGCCGAGTCGACGACGACGCGCGGGACGCATGCGACGCGTGTCGCGGTCGCATCGAGCGATCCGGGTGTTTTGCCCGTCGCGGGGTTTCGCCGATCGACCGGAACACCAACAACCGGGATCCTTGGGGTGGATCGAACGCCACCGACACGCTAAACGACACTAGGCATTTCGCGGCTGGCTCTCACGGGCGCACATCTTGGTCGCCATCGAGATCTAACACGAGTGCGAGAGCGGCGCGATCTACCGGCTCCTCGGGGAACCAAGGCGCTTCAAAGGCCGGCCAATCAACGGGCCGCATGGCCTATGCCCTTGCCGCGAGCAGTCCTGTAGCTAGTTGACGTCGGTTCATTCATCTCTTGGGATTTTCCTGGATTTTTCCTCGACGAGGAAAAATTGCCACCGCTTTTGCTCGACGAGGATCGCTAAATCGCTTTTGTCGCGTTCGGCTCGACGATTCCGATCGAGCGCGCGAACCTCGAGGGGACGCGGACCCGAGGGGTGCTCGGTTATTTAGTTTCGAGAGCACCGACACACGACCTTAGTAATTAATGGTACTAGCGAGAAGTACACAAACGCGCGCACAGCGGCCAGGTGTTTTGTGTGTGCGTGGGGGACGGCGGCGGCAGGCGCGTATCTAATTCATTTAGCACCTTCGCGGTAGACAATTTTTTTTGGGAAATGTAGAAAAGTTCTTTGATTTTGCTCACGATTTCATTGATTGAGTCTGTTTTTGTTCCTCTTTCTCTGTTTTTTTTTTATGGAGCGAGTTTTCTGAAACGCTCTGGAATTTTTAGCCTGGCCGCGCTATTATGAAATTAATTAACTCTGAATACCTAAGCTTTATTACGTGTTAATTATATCTTCGCGGCGTAAATGTTTATTTGTAAGAATTTTGAAATTTTGAATTTTTAGAAAATCGTCGAGTAATTTTTTCTATTTGCGAACTTATTTTTGGAGTCGTTTTATTTTTGTATTTTTGCCGCGGGTTGAGAGACCGAAATTATAAATTTGGAAATATTGTCGTTCGGGTTAATAATTACGCGCGAAATTCGAATATGATGTATAGTCAAAATTGAGTTTTCCTGAGTTTATTAAAAAATATTAAATGCAAGGTTTTATATACCGGGTGTTTCCTAGTTTTTTGGTAAAGTTCAGGGAGAGAAAAATGGTAAAAATAGGTTGAATATGTATACAGTAACAGATCCAAAGTTAAATAACACGAAATTTTGATTGTGTTTACTTTCTGTGAGAATCGTGGAAAGTTTTTAAATTCTCATTTCAAAATTTGAGTTTCCATATTGTCTAACTTAGAATATGCGACTATGCAAATTACTCGGACTATATTTAGCATTTTTTTACAATTTTATAATAAAGGTTTTACAAAGAAACTTCATGCTATTTTATTTATTAATATAAACAGGAAATTTTTCTGTAAATTAAAAAAAAAACTTTTTTTATGCTTCCAAAAGTCGAAACTGAAGTTGAGAAAAATAATTGAACTACAGCTTGATTAATTCTTGAGTTGTATTTTATATTGATACCGTAAAATATTGACTTTAAATGAAAACTGCTAATTGACTAATTAATTTCTGCTTATTTCTCCATATTATTATTCCAAATTTTTCTTCTCAAATACAATAAAAAATGGGTAAAGTTTAGATAACAAACATTCCAAATACTATTTTATAAATAAAATACTTTTATTTTCACAATGCTAAAACACGAAATAACATATTTTAATTTTGTATTATAAATAGTATAATTTGCATTATAAATACCATTACTTTGTATCATAAATAGTATAGTAAAATTTCTGTTAGACTGTAACAATAATATTATATTATATAATATTTGTATAATATTCACAAAATTCATCTTTTTAACATAGAAGAAAAATAAATAAAATATATCGAACAGAATACCTATCAACATTTCCAGCCCGAAAAACAAAATACTATTTTAAACTTTCTTCTCACAAATAAAAATATTCTATTTTAAAAATTTCATCTATGATCTCAAAATACATACATTAATAATAATTTACCATTTTAGATAATGTTTTCTTCAATACCAAAAATAATCTACTTTAAAATTCCATTCCCTCCCTCCAGTACTTTCAAAATTTCCGCGTTTCACAAAATTGCCACCGCTTCCAATCTCTTTCAGATTCCCAAAGCTCAATCCCTTTATATCATAAGATCTAAACACCGTTTGCTGCATAGTTCCACGACTATTCAACCTTAACGAGCGGCGCCACCGTCTCTGCGGCACACGGAGCTCGCAGTCGCAGCTATGTTGGTGAACAGTCGGGAAAAGGTTTACAAGCACGCGATGGGGATAAACAAACGTTGCACAAGACTCGAATTGAAATAAATAAGAAAAAAAAGAAGGGGGGATGAAAGCTCGACGAGGATGAAGATCGCCTCGATTTCGATTGACACGGCTCAGTAGCTGCGAAAAAATCACGTCTTCGACACTCGCCACGCGTTTATATCGTTTCTCCCTTCTACTCTCTCAGACCGCGTTATCGATTGTTAGAGGAACGCGCCGCCTGATAATGCGTTAAACGTGCACTTCCTTTAATCGAAACCGCGTATCCTCGGGTTCCCATTGATAAGAGGAATCGAATGTGTCATGCAGTCCATGGGGAATTGAACTGCTGCTTGGTGACAACGTGGTTACATCGAGGTGAGACGATGCAACTGTGCAAACAAATGTTTCGGAAACAATTCCTGCGGCATTGCTACACGCTTCCGTTCATTCGAGCTTCCTGTTTCCTTCGAGCATGTGCTTTTTTCGGAGATCGATTTCCTTTGGGAGCTTTTGGCACAAAAGTGTTTGTTTACGAGTTCTGTGTTGTGGTTCACCGAACAGGAAAATGTAAACATTCGGTGTTTATGTATTGGACGTTGGAATTTCGTGATTCATTAGCTGCGCTTTTTTTTTAATAGTCTGAAGACGATGTTTTATATGCATGTGAATAAATAAAATAATTTTTTAACATTGGCATTATTAGTTTTTTATTTTGATGCGGGGATTGCGTTGTATGTTTTTCTAAGTTTTATTAGTTTGATGTTTATGAGGTAATAGGAACTTGTTTAAATATTTCAGAAAATTTTTATTTAAACCCATTTGCATCGCGGTTTGGAGAAATTGGAGAAATTGAGAGTCACAGAAAATCACGGAACATTCCGCGGCTGGGTGATAAGTGACCATCATTATGTGTTGATTATTCCACTTGTGAATGCAAATAGGTTAATTTACGTTTAAATATACGCTTCTTTTTCTCATTTTTTTTGCCGCGAATATCGCTTCACTAAAATTCGCGCCATGTTTTAAATGAATGAAACCAAATATTGGCCCCTTGATGATGGCAAACTTTATGACTTAGGTGTAACTCTGATAGTCTACATTCAGGAAACTATTATTATAATTTTAAGTACTATTCTTCAGTAGAAATTAAACTCAATTCATTAAACTATAACACAAAAATTGATTGTGCATATAGAAAAATATTTTAACAATTTCTTTCGCATATAAAACTTGATTATTTGTTTGTTTATTATTTGTTTATGTAGTGATATATTATATGAAATAATCATATATTAGTTTATGTGAAAAGATGATAAATGATTTTTTTTTAAATTGCTCCATTATCTGGATTTTTAATAAAATTCTTATTCGTTTGGTTTTTTACCTGATTTCTTCGGATAATTTTTACAATAGCTTAATTTCACACACAAAAAATGATTCCAAAACAATTTTTTTCGTACAAAAAAATGGTCCTTTTTCAAACCTTTCAAAAATTTCTTGATTATTCTTAAAAATTACTTCTTCAGACGTTTACGAATCAGCATCGTAAACTTCCTGCGCAGAGAATAATTTATTCAGCCAATTGACTGAAACTTTTAACATTTTTATTGTTAATATAAATAGCAACAATCGTGAAAAATTGCTGCTGATGAAAATTTCTCCGCCTTTCAATTTCCATCATCCAATTTCCCCAAGCAATGTGTCTCATAAAACAATTTCTGCTCTCTTCCAGAAACATGGCATCCTCAAAGATTCTGATTACAGCCAAGTATCGTGGTAGCGAAAAACGAAAAGCTTGATCACTATAATGGAATCCAGGATGCCAGTGAAGTACGACGATTCCTAACTCGCAGGATGGAACTGAGAAAAGGGCCCTGGTCGAAGAAGATCCTGGTTCCAGCCTGCTTCCTCACCATTCTAATCTGGATCTTCCTGATCGACAACACGCTGCTCCTCGCCGGCCTTTCGGTGAGGCCGTCCTCCCAGAAGCCCCGAAATTCCGCGCACGTGCAGTACATCGATAATCAGGATCGCCAGGGTATCAAGGAATCATCCTTGGCAAACGATCCTGGATCACGACACTCGAGGCTGTCGAGGGTTCAAGTGGTGCCGTTGTGGGCGACCAACAGCAGCATCGCCAAGGCGAGCTCGAGCGTCTTGAGGAAGTATCAGGTCCTGAAGCAACAGGGTTTGATGCCGAGCAAACAGTTGCCAACCGCTTTGATAATCGGCGTGAAGAAGGGCGGGACCAGGGCGCTGTTGGAATTTTTGAGGCTGCATCCTGCTATCCGGGCTGCTGGATCAGAGGTCCACTTTTTCGATCATCACTACATCAAAGGCTTCCATTGGTATAGGTATGTTTGTCGTTGGAGTCGATGATTGCGTTTGATAGACTCCCTTGAGATTCCAGAGATTTTGATTTGTAAGAAGAGAAATTAGGGAACTCATAGAGATAGAGAAATTCCTATTAGGGCTGATGATAGCATCCCCGACAGCAATGAATATTGCAGGAACATTGCATGAATATAATATGTGCAAGGTTCCCAATGTTACAGGAATATTCCTGCAATATTCCTATGTCAGCTTTTTTTTAAGGAATATTCCTGCAATATTCTTGCAATATTTCTATGTCCGCTTTTTATAAGGAATATTCCTGCAATATTCCTATTTCCGCTTTTCTGTCAAGGATATTCCCGCAATATTCTTGCAATATTGCTATGTCCGCTTTTTTGTAAGGAATATTCTTGCAATATTCCTATTTCCGCTTTTCTGTAAAGAGTATTCCTGCAATATTCGTGAAATATTCCTATGTCCGCTTTTTTATAAGGAATATTCCTGCAATATTCTTGCAATATTCCTGCAATATTCCTATGTCCGCTTTACTGTAAAGAATACTCTTGCAATATTCCTATTTCCGCTTGTCTGTAAAGAATATTCCTGCAATATTCGTGAAATATTCCTATGTCCGCTTTTTTATAAGGAATATTCCTGCAATATTCCTATTTCCGCTTTTCTGTAAAGAGTATTCCTGCAATATTCGTGAAATATTCCTATGTCCGCTTTTTTATAAGGAATATTCCTGCAATATTCTTGCAATATTCCTGCAATATTCCTATGTCCGCTTTTCTGTAAAGAATACTCTTGCAATATTCCTATTTCCGCTTGTCTGTAAAGAATATTCCTGCAATATTCGTGAAATATTCCTATGTCCGCTTTTTTATAAGGAATATTCCTGCAACATTCTTGCACTATTCCTGCAATATTCCTATGTCCGCTGTTTTGTAAGGAATATTCCTGCAATATTCCTATTTCCGCTTTTCTGTAAAGAATATTCTTGCAATATTCCTATTTCCGCTTTTCTGTAAAGAATATTCCTGCAATGTTCCTATGTCCGCTTTATTGTAAGCAAATATTCAAGCAATATTTCTGCACTATTCCTGCAATATTCCTATGTCCGCTGATTTGTAAGGAATATTCCTGCAATATTCCTATTTCCGCTTTTCTGTAAAGAATATTCTTGCAATATTCCTATTTCCGCTTTTCTGTAAAGAATATTCCTGCAATGTTCCTATGTCCGCTTTATTGTAAGCAAATGTTCAAGCAATATTTCTGCAGTGTTCCTGCAATATTCCTATGTCCGCTGATTTGTAAGGAATATTCCTGCAATATTCCTATTTCCGCTTTTCTGTAAAGAATATTCTGACAATATTCCTATTTCCGCTTTTCTGTAAAGAATATTCCTGCAATATTCGTGAAATATTCCTATGTCCGCTTTTTTATAAGGAATATTCCTGCAATATTCCTATTTCCGCTTTTCTGTAAAGAGTATTCCTGCAATATTCGTGAAATATTCCTATGTCCGCTTTTTTATAAGGAATATTCCTGCAATATTCTTGCAATATTCCTGCAATATTCCTATGTCCGCTTTTCTGTAAAGAATACTCTTGCAATATTCCTATTTCCGCTTGTCTGTAAAGAATATTCCTGCAATATTCGTGAAATATTCCTATGTCCGCTTTTTTATAAGGAATATTCCTGCAACATTCTTGCACTATTCCTGCAATATTTCTGTCTGCTTTTCTGTAAAGAATATTCCTGTAATATTCGTGCAATATTCCTATGTCCGCTTTTTTGTAAGGAATATTCCTGCAATATTCCTATGTCCGCTTTTTTATAAGGAATATTCCTGCAATATTCTTGTAATATTCCTGTCCGCTTTTTTGTAAGGAATATTCTTGCAATATTCCTGCAATATTCGTATGTCCGCTTTTTGTAAGGAACATTTCAGCAATATTTCTGCAATATTCCTGCAATATTCTTATGTCCGCTTTTCTGTAAGGTATATTCCTGCAATATTCCTTGTTGTCCGGGTTTTGATAGGCTTCTTAAGCGTTCCTGAGGGTTTGATTTATAAGAAGAGAATTAAAAAAAACTCAAAGATTCAGAAAACTATGAAACTTTCTGTGCAAATAGAATAATGAATTCCAAACACCAAGACTATTTTTTGTAGGTGCCACAAAGACTCCATAATGTTTTGTTATCAAGTTCTTTAAGTTTCCTGGTAAAGAATTTGGTGTTTCGACTATTTTCTTGGTCCTTTCTTCTGCAATTGGTTAATTATCCACGGTTAATTGTATTTCGGGCAGACATCGAATGCCGCCAACTCTGGCCACCCAAATCACGATGGAGAAGACGCCATCCTACTTCGTGACGTACGAAGTGCCGAGGAGGGTGCGGCGCATGAATCCGTCGATGAAATTGATCCTCGTGGTGCGAGACCCGGTGACCCGAGCAATCTCCGATTACACTCAAGTGAAGAGCAAACGAATCAATATGCCGAAGTTTGAGGATCTGGCGTTTCTGAACGGATCGAGGATCGTGGACACGACTTGGGTGCCTTTGAAGATCGGCTTCTACGCGAGGCATTTGGAGAGGTGGCTCCGCTATTTCCCACTGTCGCAGTTCCTGTTCGTTTCCGGTGAACGACTGATCGTCGACCCGGTCGCCGAGATCGCCAGGGTGCAGGATTTCTTGGGTCTCAAGAGGGTCATCTGCGAGAAGCATTTCTATTTTAACGCGACGAAGGGATTCCCTTGCTTGCTCAAGTCTGAGGAACGTCCTACTCCCCACTGCCTTGGTAAGTATAATTAAACTTCACTTTTAACATTTGTATTATTGTTATAGCTGATTTTCAATTATTTGCTCCCTTCTCTCAATAGCAAAGTAAATTGATTTTTGAGATTTCATTCTTACGCGAATCATTCCGAAATTCGCAGACTGTATCATTTCATACTTAGGCAATAGAAGTTCAGTTTTTCTTTAAGAAATTGCCTTTAGAAATTATATCATTAAGTCTGTAGGGCTTTATTGTCGGAAATTCAAATTTGTAGGAATTCTGAAGCCTTTAATTCTACTCAGAACGTTTTTAGTTCTCATACAATTACATTGTCAATGAACCTCAAAGTTTATAAAAGAATATAAAATTTTTAAATTGGTAGAACTTCAAAAGTAAAGCAATGCTTTTAATACAAAATTTTCGTACCATTTATGGTACACAAGCAATTATCTAGTTTCATTTTTTTTTTTTTATAAAAGTTGATGGTTCATCGACAATGTAGTTATATGAGGAATAAGAAAATCCTTGTTTTTTTTTTTGTTTTAACCCTTAAATGCGCATATTACATCTGGCAAAACATTTGTATATTTTGTAACACAGCAGATAAATAACATTATGGTATAATATCAAGGTTTTTCTTTATTGCTGAATGAATTTTTCCGTAAAAAAAGATAAGATGGATTTTTACAATTATTTTCCACGACTTCAGGGCATACAAATTGCTAATTTCAATAAGTTTTAGTATATTTAGAGAATCATGCATTTAAGGGTTAATAAAATTTTAATAAAAGTGATGAAAGAAAATTAAGAAAGTTGCAATCAGCTCCTTAAATCTTAAAAACTTATTAAGATATAATTTTGTTGTAGAATTGATCTTGATTTTTATTCAACTTTGAACGTTTTCTGTTTGCTTCTATTCAGTCCACAGAATGAATTCAAAGTAAACCTTAATTTTCATGGAATTTTTTAACTAAAATTCACCTACTAATGGATTATTGTAAACTCTAAAGAAACATGTGTAATTTCAAGGTAAGAATAAGGGTCGTAGCCACCCTTTCATAGACCCCGCAGCCGTACAACGATTGAGAGATTTTTATCGTCCATTCAACCAACGCTTCTATCAATTGACGGGGATGGATTTCGGTTGGTTGTGAGATTAGCGCGATAAGTGAATACATATCGATAGGGAATTAAAGCATAGTCAATTTTTAACGAGATAAACTACAATATATATAAATCGCAGCATGCGAGTTCCATTAGTTTGCACGGCGAGGAAAGATTTATCGACACGGGAGAGAACTGTCATAGTATCGCAGTTAGTTTTTTTAGTCTGTTCTTTCGCGGCACAGGGATTCCTTCCTTTTCCACGCACGCGACAACAATGAGAATGCGTTGTTCCGATGCGCTGACAATATACAAAGGCAGCAGCGATTCCTGTTCTCGTTCGTGATATTATCGTCTAGGCACACGAGTACATTTACGGTTGACGTTGTCGATTACATGTATAATTTTTAGTACACATATCGCACTATATTTTGTATGTGATGACTACGAAAAGAAGATTATGAATCTTACTCTCGGAGGACGATTAGATAATCAACTGCTTAGATAAATGAAGAAATCTTTCGTGTAGCTAATTATTAAATTTCTACAAATCAATTTTTTATTATACACTTTGTTAATGGTACAAAATCTTGGTACAATCTTCCATTTACAATCGAATGAATATTTGTTATATTTTTATTGTTATTTACAGTCGTTATTTATTATGCGAATTTATATTTAGGAGTGAGAATAACTCTAATTATTCCGTTGACTTTTGCCAAATATTGAGTCTATCCACATATCGAATTACTGAGTAATTTTTTAATTATACCATACGAATAAGAAAAACCAAAAAAAATATTTTGTTAAACGATAGTTCATCGCATTTCGGATCGCGTTCACGTTTCCTTCCATTAAGCTGCATTGGAGTAATTTATTCCACCGCCCAACGAACCGTTTTAACAAATGCGCTTGGTTGAAAAAAAAATTCGGTTAAAAAATAGAGATATTAATAACGTCAATTAGGTATTCACAACGATAAAAGTTGCTTGGAAAAACAAGCTTACACGTATAACTCTACGAGAATATTTAATTAATTTCGTTGCGTGCAGCTAGGCACAAGCTTGCACGGTATATGAAACGAATAATCCGTTTATATTTTGTAAACGTGCACGCTCATACACCACATATTCATAAACGAATTTGTACAAACGTAACTATAAAACTTATCTCGATTTGATGCTAGTCGATGATTAGAGCTAATCGCTAGAACTCGATCTAGACGAAACATACGTTAGTTAATAATCCACTAAACGAATCAACTTTGGAATAAGTAGTTATATGAATTTTAAGTGACTCTTATTGTTAGATCGACGAAACTTCGAAAAGAAAAAGAATCTCGTCGACTATAGTTGAACGCTAAGTTTATTATACTTTGCTCAAGTGGCCCAAGTGATCTTTCAAAAAAAAAGAATACAAATCTGTAAATAAATAATAATTTCAGAAAAACAAAATATTGTGTACTTACATTATTTTATAATTCCCAATATTCAATTGCAGTCGGTCCTAAAATTTTCCTGCATTTCTTGCTTTTCGTTTTTCGCGTTGTATTCACTTTTTATTAAATGCTCGCTATGCTTTTTCCATTAAAAAAAGCGTTCTAACAAATATTAATTGTGTTTTAGTTTTCTATTCGCTTTGATTTCCGCCGCAGATTTATTTGTAAAATTTACGACAAAAGCGAAATTCCATATTTTCGCTTCCCTTTGAAAAAAAGAGATTGCAAAAGTTCTATTAATTTTTCTCCAGTCCTAATTTATTTTTTAATTTCCCTTTTCATCCTTAAAAATGAAACAAATAATATTCCCACGCTTCATTTCGAATCCTGTACATTGTGCAAATATTTTTATCAATTCCCCCCCGGCTTTGCATAGCTTTTTCGAGTTTCATTAACATCCGAATTGCATAGCCTTTCGTGTCAAGGTAAAAAATGGTAGCATAAAACTGGTTCCTTCAGATCTCTTCAATATTTATTTTACCTCTATTTTTCAATACTATCTACGTCTTCTCGATCAACGCACCGATCTCCATAAAGATCCACTAAAAAGTAGCACAACAACGTCCGCGAAAGTTCCTTTCGTTTGCTAATTAATTAATTAACCGTCCTTAACGCCCTTCGAGTAGCTCACTCATGTACAATACATCGAATTCGTTCGATATGGCTTGTAAATCCTTCGTTGCTCTCGCGATAAACAATTTCAAATAACAAACCGGCCGTTTGTTTACGAATCTCGTAAATCAACAGGTTGTCGATCATTCGAGAAAACGACAAAGGGACGACAATAAAAATCGAACAAACGGAGAGCGTTTCCACGCAACTGTAAAGAGTATTTGTTATTTAATACTTTTCTTGCAAACACAGATCTATAAAGAAGTAAAAATTCTTCGTCTGGGAGGCGAAAGAAGCGCGTGTTTTCTCTGGTCCATTTTCTAATTATGCTATTGAAGTATTGGAAATGGACGAAACAAGAGAGAAAAGAAAAAAGAATCAAAGATATGATGCCGTTTCACGGTTTTCGGAATTTTTGTTGTGTTCGAAGTCTTGTCAAAATGTTCTCAAAGACTATTTTCTAAAAAATGTGGCGGTTGTTTTACAGTTTGAGTTACGTTATCGAAACGGCAACGTATAAAGAAAGGCACAACTGCGACAGATTTTTTTTTTTATTCAATACTCTAATCTTATTTTAAAGATTCTTGAGCAATCTTATCGATTGATGGACGGAACATATAATCTATGTAAATATATATGTATATACTATATGTATAACGTATATTTCTGAGGGAAAGAAAATATAGAGAAACGCTGTTACAACACAGGGCAGAGTCAGTATGTTCATCATACGTGATCGTCGAGTAATCATTAAAACTAACGCGTAATACAATTCGATCGGGGGTAACGAATACTGATTCGATTATTCCTTCGAATATACCTTCGGGATGGAACGCCATCATCTTCGGATTCTACGTACAGAATGATACGTCTTCATCTTTTCTACGACAACGACCGATTATTGGATATTCCTCGAACAATTAGAGGAAGGCAGATACTCATATTATGTATATGCACAGGGTGAACCAATAGTCGCGATTAGATTTCGTTAGTCGATCGCTATTCGATATAATCTCGCAATCTGGAGACCGAAGTAAAAAAAAAAAAGAATACTTCACAGGGACAAATTACGTGACTTTGTAATTCGTAAATTTTCTTGGGATTTTGAGAATCACACAGACGCAACGCAGAATAAAATTTGGCAGCGATTGCTAATTTTTCGCGATGGGAAAAATAGCGGACGTGGAAGCCGAATGAATTATGGAGAATATAGAAGGATACAGGGAGAACTTCGATTATCCTGATCGCAATTATCCTCTATTTTAATTAGTTATTTAGTTATTTAATTTAGTTATTTAATGCATTAGGTATAAGAATACGGTAGGTTTTGGACTAAAGCTGCAAATATTCCACTATTCGAAGTATTCGAACGATTCATATAATTTCGAATACGAATAATTCGAATTATGCGAATAATAAGAAGTATTGGAATATTCGTACATTATTCGCATAATTAGGAGTATTCAAATATTCGACGTGTTTGAATTTTTTACTAATACTACGCTATTGCACACTTCTAATTATTCGAATAATGTTCAAATATTCGAATAGTCTTAATTATTCCAGTAATGTTTAAGTACTCAAATATCCCCTATTATTCGAATAATATTCTGAATAATATTACGAATGATATTCCGAATGATATTTGCAATGATATTCTGAATAATATTCCGAATGATATTCCGAATAATATTCTGAATAATATTCCGAATTATATTCCGAATAATATTCTGAATAATATTCCGAATAATATTCCAAATGATATTCCGAATGATATTCCGAATGATATTTCGAATAATATCCCTTAATATTTCGAATTATTTTAATATTAATTCCGAATTCTACTGGTATTCGAATATTTGATTACTTAGAAAATTTCGACTAAACCTCGAATACTGATTTAATAATAATAATCTACTAATTGTTAGCGTTTTATATTGCAAATATCAAATTAATCGAAGTTCTACTGCATATTCTAAGTTTATTCGGTTTCTGCTATTCATATCACTGTAAAAAATAAAACGCGCTTATTTGCCAACTCATTACCTTTTTATGTAACATATGCCTACATATTTTTTTGCAAACTGTTTTTTGTCCGTATCATGTTAGGTTGGTAAATGAGTTCTCCCTGTTTTTTTAGAGTGCAACTAAACTAAAAATCGAACGAACTCATTCGTCAATCAACCGATTTAACGTCAGAGTCAAAACTTTTGACTGAGAACATTTCCCTGATACAGAATTTTTTATTTTTCTTATACCACTGTTAGATATCGGAAATAATATATTCGAAATAATTGTATTAATAGGGTCAGATTTTAAAACAGCTATTGCTGAATCTCGCCCTTAGCGAATGTAATCCGCAATAAAGACATTATTATTATTATTATTATTATTAAAGTTCGAGGTTTACTTGAAATTTTACTGTATTCTTATCACTAGACAGCGGATTTTTGTGCAAAAAAAACTTTCACATGTATAAACAGAGAATTGGAACTTGAAAAACAGTACCATTAATGTTTTAAATTCTAAACTTCCTAATTTGAATATTTTTGGTATTTTGTATACAGCATTGCCATAAATGCATAAAATTCGTTGTCTATTTGTCACTAATACATCGAATTATTGGGACCCAGAATAATATAAACAAAAAACAATTACACTACTGTATTTAATGCTGCCAAGTTTCATTTTGCAAGAAAGTGTTGACTCGAAGAACGGTTGAAGTTCAGAACCGGGCGCAGCCCTTTTTCGAGTTAAGTTCGATCTCGGTCACGACGGAACGAGGAGACTCGCACCGACGAAGAAGTGGTGAAGGTAGAGAAATCCCTTTTTCGAATCAAACTCAAGCGTCGTTCTTAGAGTCAACACTGAGATTGTCCTTATATCGGAACAGTACTGTATTCACTGTCGCTGCGCATTAGTCAGCTGACCCCAAATGAGTCATTGTCCCCTCGAAAAAAGGGGCCTCATCACGTTACATGGGGACCTAAGGCCCCACGTCACCTGATCGGTCCACAGAGTCCTTTCGATTCCAGATTGCTGATGTAATAGGAAAAAAAACTGTCACTGCGAATTTTCGCGTCGGTCCGTGAGATTCTTTAATTGCTCAAAAACTTTATAGAAAATTCACGAATTGAATTATAATATTAAAAAAAATCGTAGTACTCATATTTTACCTGATTCAACACAGCGACTGTCGGCTCACCGTTTAAACCAACACACACACACACACGCACCCGTCCTTCCTCGTCGTAAACTAAGTGTGATCCATAAAATTCATTTTGTTACATACTTATGCTTAAATTATCGACTACGATGTTTCCTTACGTGCTAAGGCCACTTGGTGATTCATTTCGATGTTACTCTTAACGTGATTAAGGCTCTCGCGACTACGTGGTAAGGTAATTTTAAGTTACTGTTCCCTGGAAGGGGGAAGGGAGGGGGAAGCATTCTGCGATGTAGACGGGAAAAATGCATCGGAACGGATATCCTGTCCCTCACGCTCAGCGAATCCTCCGCTGATCCTCGCAACTCCTCATCCTCCGGACGCATCGAGATTCGGGGACAGAGCGGACCCAGCCCGCTTCGGCCCAAACTTCACCAAACTTCCTTCAACTCGACGACGCGAATAAATTCGAACGCTCGACACCTTGGCAAGCTCGGTCCGTACGTCGTCTGTCC
Source organism: Perdita meconis (assembly GCA_030770465.2). Lineage (NCBI taxonomy): Eukaryota > Metazoa > Arthropoda > Insecta > Hymenoptera > Andrenidae > Perdita > Perdita meconis. The sequence goes on from JASKOS020000001.1 coordinate 4,365,971, forward strand.
CTGAGGAAGCTGCGAGGTCGACCTGCGACGGGGTCAGTGCCGCAGGGGTCGCGGAAGGCTTTGCACAACCCCCGTCCATTGCTATGTACAAGATACGCGGGACTCGCGAACGGAAGATCCTCCGACCGCCGGAGGATTCCGTATCACAAAATCGAGACACTGTTCCGCGAAGCTCGGGGCTTCCGAAAGCTTCCGGAAGTTAACGATGAACTGCCACGAAGCGGTGCAAAGCGGCGCGAAGAGGTACGAAGCTCTTCGCAGGCGTGGAAAGTTCGTTCGACCTTTTGCACCGCGTGGATCCACCTCTCGATCATGTCGCGACGCGTTCGAGGAATTCCCTTCATCGGGGCTGAGAGTACGGCGTCGGGGCGCGCTTTCGACGCCGCGAGAGGCGATCGGACAAGGGGATCGACCCATCGTGCCGCCCTTGTGGCTCGTCAACTTCGCGCGAGTCGATTTTCCTTCTGCGTTCACCGATGGGAAATCCGGAATCCGGAACGCGAAATTCTGGGTAACGCGGAGTCCTTCGGAGAATACTGGAAGTCCGAGGCGAAGTCGAAGTTCAACTTGCTTCGCGAAAGGATTGACGAGATCCTCCGCCTATCGACGCGATGATTCTTGATCTCCCATAGAGTTTGGATGCACCCGGTGCTTCTTCGTCGCGGTCGTCAAATGGGGAGGAAAAAGGGGAGAGAAGAGAGCGAGAGAGTGGATCGAGCCCCGGATGAGAGAGGATTCCTCGCGGGTTCCATGAGCGTCGCTCACAGGTGCGTGATGATGATATCGTCGTCGATATCGTCCTTCTCGTCGTCCGTCTCCTCGACCTGGTTCGCCTCGGCTTGCGCTGCTTTCGGATCCTCCGCGATCGCCTTCAGCCTCTTCTGCTTGCGCCTGTGTAGCAACTCGACGATGATGTAGCCGATCGTGCCGATGATTAACACCGTCAGCATTACGTAGAGCTTCATGCGGGCGCACAAGTGGGTGCTGTATGCGTACGCTATCACGAAACCGGCACTTTCCCAGAGTCGGTAGTTCGAGAACGCGGCTTCTTTGTTGCGCCTGAAGAGCGTGCCGTAGAGACCTGAAAGAAACAAGTAGGTTAGTTGGGTCCTGGGGACACTGGGGAACGTAGGGAGCGTGGATAACCTGAGGAATCTGGGACATTTGGAGCGGTTTGAGAGCTTGAGGTACCTGGACCACCTGAAGAACTTGGTGAATCTGAAGAACCTGGAGAATTTGGAGAACAACAAGAAGATTTGGAGAACAGGACAGTTTGAAGAATGACAGGGGGATTTGAAGAACAACAGGAGAATTCGGAGAACAACCGGAAAAGTTAGTGAACAACAGGAAAATTTGGAGAACAACAGGAAAACTTGGAGAATAACAGGGAAATTTGGAGAACGACAGGAGAATTTGGAGAACAACCGGGGAAATTCGGGAAGCAACAGGAAAATTTGGAAGCCACAGAAAAATTTGAAAAACAGGAGAGATATTGGAGAACAACGGGGGAAATTTGTGGAGTAACAGGAAAATTGGGAAACCACAGAAAAATGTGGAGAATAACAAGAAAATTTGGAGAACAACAGGAAAACTTGGAGAATAACAGGAAAATTTGGAGAACGACAGGAGAATTTGGAGAACAACAGGGGAAATTCGGGAAGCAACAGGAAAATTTGGAAGCTACAGAAAAATTTGAAAACAGGAGAGATATTGGAGAACAACAGGGGAAATTTGTGGAGTAACAGGAAAATTGGGAAGCCACAGAAAAATGTGGAGAATAACAGGGAAATTTGGAGAACAACAGGAGAATTTGGAGAACAACCGGGGAAATTCGGGAAGCAACAGGAAAATTTGGAAGCCACAGAAAAATTTGAAAAACAGGAGAGATATTGGAGAACAACAGGGGAAATTTGTGGAGTAACAGGAAAATTGGGAAGCCACAGAAAAATTTGGAAAACGAATAGAATTTTCAAACAGTTTTGAATATAACAGGAGAATTTAAGGAACCTATAAAAGCTTGATAACCTGAGGAATTTGTGGAACCTATAAAACGTGAAGAACCTAAGGAATTTGAGGAATGTGTTAATCGTGGAGAGTTAGATATTTGAGGCCCTTTAATACAGGATTAGATGAGCAATGGATGAATATGTAGGTGTGTGCAAAAGCTATCAATATTTGTACCTATTTTTCTTAATCCTACTGTGGTCCTCTCAAAAGTCCAGATTTCACAAGATTATTAATCTGCACAACGAAATTTGGATACCATATTAAGCAAATCACAGATGTTGATAGTCACACTTTCTTTAAATTTCTATTTAATAATTAAACTAGTTTCTGATTGAAACGAAATTCATGATATGGTCAAATAGTAGCTGAAGTTAAAGTTGATCGTTATTAGTTATCATTCTGATACCGATTCTATGTGGGTGCTGAAGATTTGCCTACCTGAAGGGGCTGCAATTTATAATGCTACTATATTACAGATGTGTATATTTCATTTTAGCTTAAATTTAGTTAGCACTGGAAAAAATAGAAGGCAAAGGCATAATAAATCATGGTATAATAATGTTGGAAGTCTATCATAAGATTGAAAAATTTTACGTGGAATAAATAATATACCTAATCGAAGTAAAAATTTGTTCCGTCTTTGATGAATTCGGTCTTGAGACTAACAAACTTTTACCTAGCGGAAGCAATTATGCAGTCCTACTCATACTTCACTATCCAAAAATATGTTGCTTTTGATATAAATTTCTACATATCTTCTTCATTTTGCATGGATGCCTCTTCGATATCTCAAAGAACAAGGAGAAGAGGAAAACAAATAGAGAAAATTATTAATATGTTCCAAAATTCCATTATAAGTTTGCACTAGTTTCTATGAAAAGTTCTACAAAAAATACCTGAATATGATTATTTACATACGATGCTACCAATCGTATCAAAATATAGTAAGTAGAAAAAACAAAAGTAGAAGGGAAAAAATCCACAAATACAAAAATCTACAAAAACAGAAGTTTGCGAAGCATCGCGCAAAAAAGAGTTAAAAAATATTTTGAAAAATCAAAGTAGGAATATGTGTATATAAGATACGTCGAAGGCAGCGAAGAAATTGGAAAAGGTTTGAAAGCGGAGAGGATAAATATAGAAATTGACAGATGAGATGCAAACTGTCGACACGTCTTACCGCTGGAATGTTTACTGAAAGACTGACCTTCCCACTTAATTCACAAGGACCTGAACTCGCGCGGCTCCTTTCCACGGTGGAAGGAGAAAGGGCAGTGACTGATTTATGGCTCGAATATAATGCTCGAGCGGCTCGTATATCCACTATCCCGGCTCTCGCGCTTATAACACGGGCTAGATCGGGTATAATCGAGGATAATACGATTACGCGAAAGCTTCATGGACGATATTTTATCGCCGACAGATGAGTGGAAGGCGAAACGGCTTGTGCCACTTGAGGGGTCAAAGAAATCTTTCGTCTGGAGAACCACAATACTCTGATAATTGGAATCTAATTCACCTACAGAAGAGGAGATACATATTAATTACCTTTGCTGTTTTCTTCTTAAAAATTTGATTTATTGCAACTTCAATTATTAACACATCATTATAAATGTGGTCAATGAAATTTTTACAGAATGTCAAGGAACAATTATTTAACTACATAAAATGCAGGAATGGGTCAAACAGACCCGAAGAGAACAGTAGGATTAAACGATTAATCTGCGGTTTTCCCTATTTTTATTTTTATAGGAATTGAATTTTAAATTCTACTCTGTTACAATTGTTTCGTCTCGTTATTTTAATGTCCGACCATTTTCTGATGGTAAAAATAATTGACATATCTTTGAATTTTTTATCAAGCGAGTTTTTCTAATATAGTGAACTTTATGTTTCCATAAAAACATTTAAAGCGGGTGATTCATTTTGTAAATTAGGATTTGATTAGTTTTCCAAGTACCGAGCTGTTGTTTACGTTGATAAGCCGCCAGGAGTTAAAATATTGGCACTTAAAAAGTAATTTCCTAGGCAAACACAGCCTTAAAGAGGCGGAATTTATGTAATTAAGAAAAGAAGGCATTAACTGCGTAAAATATTAGTACCTTAATTGCAGATTTGTCACGAGGTTAAGTGTGTGAAGTGTTACAGCTTAAGCAATAATTTAAAAACAGACAACATGCAAGTGTAATTCTTATGTCGCAATCGCGGAAAGCAATCTTCGTACAATTTATATCTGTCCACTGTGAATTAAGTCATTCCACCTTCGCTCAATTAAATTAAAATTACTAAACAAACCAGGCGCGATAATGAAAAGGGAAAGTTTAAATCCTTAAATGGTCAACAATTTTAAATTTCGAATAAAAAACGCTATATAGTATCGTATAATAAACTATAATACAACACATACAATGTTTTTTCTGAACTTTTGTACCATAATACAAACGTCGAAGATTGCCCAATTTTTTCCCCTCACAGTTTTGAAACACTTGGGTTTTTAGAATCGCTCAAGCAACACTGTTTATGCAACTCTTCTTAACAACGTCATTTAATGACGCAGCCTCTTCTTTAAATTAGGACTTGAATACGGCAATAAGGTATTCGATTCAAGGATATCAAAACTACGATCCTCGCTGGTGAAAAATAAGCGTCAGGTAGATTTTAGATTGTTAAGTGGGATATTGTAAAAAATGGGAGGAAAAGGACAACCGAGAGTTGGTTACAAAAAGTGGAGGACATTTTGAAGGACAGAGATGTGCGAATTATTAGATTCGATGCTATATTTTTATACAACGTTAGTTCGAAGGAATTTATGGTAGAGAATATTTTTGCTAAATTTTTTTCTTCGAGATCATTTTTCGGAGTTTTGAAGGTCACTTTTTGAGATCATGTTTTGTTTGATCGTAGGTAGACTGCGGAGGTTTACGCAAATTTATATTTTCAAGCGCATAGAAAAAAAAAGTAACTAAAAAAAATGTGTCTTTTACCTTGTGAATATTATAAAGTGTATTTTATTTTCGATATTTTATGTACTTTTGGATCTATGCACATTCTTGCACGTTTTAGCACATTTAAAATCGTCACAAATACATAAACATTCGCAGTCTACTTATTAGAGTATTTAGGTGGTCACCTTTAAATAGAACACCCTGTATATGTGAATAAAGGTACGTACCGTTTACTTGCGTCTGCCAAACGGCATCGCCAACACCCCAAAGACCGGAAACCGTGAAGAAGACATAGGGGTTCGCAGGGTGCGGTTTCCAGTGGAGTAACACGACGACAAGGCTAGCATGGACGATGGCGCCCAGCACCATGAGCGGCTGTCTGCCGACGAATTTCATTAACGATCCGAAGACCAAGGAGCAGACAGCATTCACCACTCCGAAGCAGATCATCACGTAGCCCACTCTGTGCACGCCTAGCGCGCAGGAGATGTACGCCTGCGGAGAGAACGAATATGCGAATTATAGTATAGTAATCGCAACACGATTAATCTGAAAAAAGATGAAAACTTTGCGTTAACGAAATTGGACGAGAAAACGGCTTCTTCTTTCGACGCAGCAGAGACTTTAATTTATTTTATTACAAGAGGTGAAATCTCTCGGACTTAGGATCATTTTCTAGAAACTTTTGTCAGTTTCGTTTTCTAAAGATGTTGATTCTTTATTTTTATACGCAGGGCCGGCTTTGGGCTAAGGTACAAGAGGCACTGGCCTAGGGGTGCAATGGCTTTGGGGCGTAAATATTGTAAAGGGAAAAAGATAATACCTCTGATAATACTAATGAAGACCAGAAATCTGAAGCGTTGGTCATAGGCAGTGCCCCCCTCCACCCCCCCCCCCAAAAAAAGAAACTATATTGCAAGTGGCGTTGTTTTTATTTTCATTTATTGATTTTTTATTTTTTTCATATCCTTTTCGATTTTTCGCACCCAGAAAAATTAAAAATAAAAGTTTCTGAATTAAATTTTATGTAAGATTTTTCACCCTTTTGTATCCTTGGATGAGATATCTCGTGATCCGATACGTTCTAGACATTTTATGAAAATTTAAGGCAAATTTAAGGAATTTCAGCAAAATTTTAAGGGGTTTTCCCAGTGTGAACCTCTGAAAAATTGCCTTTTTTTGGGAATTTTTTTGTACTAAACGAAATGTCCAATCTAAATAAAGTTTTTCCTACTGATTAATACACTTATTGAGAGTACAAACAAATTTTTTTTGCAATTTATAATAGTTTATTTAACTATATATATCGCACTGAATTGAGCGCCTCAAGAAAACGATGTAGTGCTTGCATAGATGATTGCAAAAAAATTATTTGATTAATCAGTCTCAAATTTTTACACATTATTCAACACATCAGTGGCTATCGCAGGGACCACGGAAACTTTGTTTTATTAACAATTTCATACTTTTTACGATGACAAATGACTAAAAATTCATCGAATTTCGGAACTTAAACATTCAAACTTCCGTCATTTGGTTAATTTTTTATCAATTAAAATAATTTTGGTTCCAACGATAACGACATCCGTGACGACTAAAAACCATTTTGAATTTTTTTATTCAGATGCGTCGCTCTTCTGGAATCATCTACGCCAGCACTACATCGTTTTCTTGAGGCGCTCAATTCAGTGCGATATATATAGTTAAATAAACTATTATAAATTGCAAAAAAAATTTGTTTGTACTCTCAATAAGTGTATTAATCAGTAGGAAAAACTTTCTTTAGATTGGACATTTCGTTTAGTACAAAAAAATTTACAAAAAAAGGCAATTTTTCAGAGGTTCACAGTGGGAAGACCCCTTAAGAAAATTCTAGGAATTTCAAGAAAATTTAACGAAAATTCGTCGAATTTTACAAAAATTAAAAGAAATTTCAAAGAATATCAAGAAAATTCTAGGAATTTCAAGAAAATTCAAGCAACTTTAAGACATTTTACGAGTATTTAAGGAAAATTAAGAAAATTGGAAAATTTTCAACAAGAATTTTAGGAAGATTGAAGGAATTTTAAGAAAATCAAGAAATTCAACAAATTTCATGGAAACTTTAGGAAAATCTGAGTCTGAGGTATCGGGTTACGAGATATCTCGTTAAAAGCGTCTATCGGCCACTACCGGAGTGCGAGATATCTCGTCCAAGGATACGACGGGGTTAAAATATGTATATTCTATTTCAACATGGCCTTTTTATAAAATTTATAAAGCTTCAAATTTTAAAGAAAAAAGGTAGGGCACTGAAAACTAATTTGGCTGCTTACGTATATTATATAGATTTTCTTGTATTTCTTTTTATTCTACTAATTAATGGCTCAAAAACTATTTTCCACGTAACTTTTCACCACAAATCAAATCTCTTTTGGCGTGTCTTGATATTGCTCCAAATATGAAAAAACTTCACTATCTATATTTGCCAAGTATCAGGTAACCAAAAAAAGTTCATGTGGTTGTAATTATATGTATTTATGCAGTTATAAATATCTACTTTTAAACAATTATTTACACAACGTATACACAGTTTAGAAACCACAACCAATTCTGTATATAAATTATACATATTTTCATTTTTCCTCCCCAGGTCCCAATTATCCAACAATTCATCAATTTATCCGCTGTTTAAGTCCAGATAAAGCCGGTTAATCGAGGTCCTCACTGTATGCTTGAATCTATTCCAATTTCTAATCTCAACGAAGAAAGATCGTCAATAAAGAAACCCGAATAAAACTCGAATTTCCCTCAAAGAAATTTCGCCGCGCCTAAAAACGAAAAATCCTGAGCAAAAGATGCGTCCGATGCGGCGAGCGCGATGCACACGGCTTGGCTTGGCCGTGTACGCGGCGACACAAACAAGGCGGCCGGCGCACGTAGAACAAGGAAAGAGGAGAAAAAAGAAGAAATACTGGTTCACGGGATTCCAGGTATGGAAGTGGTATCGGGGAATTGCTGCAAGAATAAGATTCTGGGCTATTTATAACGCGTCGAACCAGCTGATTCAGTGGAAGCCGCAGCGTGTCCCGGGATCGTGATTCCTTTCGATGGGCGTTTATCCCTCCGATTACTCGATTCCCCCCTGGCGATTCGCGCACATATATTTCGTCATCGAACTGGTTTCGCGGAGCTCCAAATTGTCTCGCCCGCCCTCTTCCTCCTCGCTTCTCCCGGATCCTCGACGACCATTATACAACGTTGTAATTCGCTTAGTACTCGGACGGTTTAGAAGGATGAAAATCGGAAAGGATGCGTGCCGCGGCCGATATTTCAGCGTGTATCTGGCGATCACCGGCATGTATTTCCGGAGAACAATTGCCGCGACCTCGCATGGCCGTTACGCATCATGAATCTGCCGTTCTGTATCCGGCTCGCATCCAGCTGATCTATTCGCTCTTTTTTGTGCTGCATCCGACGCGGATAATCGCTCGCGATGTACGCCACTTTTCGTCGGATCGAGCCAGATTTTCCTATCATCCAACATACTTCAGTCGCTCTCTGTGAATTTCCTTCGAGCTTGACAATTGGGAGGAAAATGAGGCAATCTTTGGGAATTTTTTGAGAGAAAAGTATTCAAAATTATGATTCCCAAATTTATGAATTTGTTAACTGACGTTTGAAGAGTGTATGTGAATTTTTTGAAATAATAATAGTGATTTCGTTTGAAGTTACATTGAAGATAATGAGAGGATTTGGAAAAACAGTTTGTTGCTGATGTGGCTGAATTAAACGGCAGAGTTTCTGATGCAAATTTTAATTTTCTTAGAAGAGAAACTTCGAAACTTCTATTAATTTTTATAAGGATATTTCGAAATCTATTCTTTATTTTCTGACGTAGAATTTTTTGCTGTATTTTAATTTTAACGTGATTCATAAATAAACAAATGGATCAAGAAACTTTCTGCTTGAAACTGAGTTTTTAGTTGAAATTTCAGTGGATGATTAAATTATTAGAACTGTAGTTCAAAATTTTTATAAGGATATTTCTAAAGCTATTCTTTATTTTCTGACGTAGAATTTTTAGCTGTATCTTAATTTTAACGTGATTCATAAATAAACAAATGAATCAAGAAACTTTTTGCTTGAAACTGTGAGTTTTTAGTTGAAATTTCAGTGGATGATTAATAAATTATTAGAACTGTAGTTCAAAATTTTTATAAGAATATTTCTAAAGCTATTCTTTATTTTCTGACGTAGAATTTTTTGCTGTATCTTAATTTTAACGTGATTCATAAATAAATAAATGGATCAAGAAACTTTCTGCTTGAAACTGTGAGTTTTTAGTTGAAATTTCAGTGGATGATTAAATTATTAGAACTGTAGTACAAAAATATGTGTTTTGGGATTGTTTGAAATTGTTATTTACGTTGTTTATTATATATTTTTAATTTGCAGACATTAAAGCTTCGCAGAACAGTTATAGTTATAAGAATATAGTAGAACTTCGATTATTTGAATCAAAATTATCCTTATTTTCCACTTTTGCTAGATTTCAATTGTTTAATTTACTAGGTATAAAGGCTGATTCAGGCACGTTTAGTAATTTAATCGAGTAGTAAATATTGTAATAATTTGTTATGTATGGACACTAAAATTTAGTCGAGTAATTTAGTGAAACAATGCAGTTACTTGCCATTCGACTAAATTAGTAAACGTGTCTGAATCAGCCTTTAGAATACAATAATGCAACAATTACTAATACTTTATGTTACAAATATTGATTCACCAAATCGAAGTTATACTGTACAGTGTAAGAAACTAAGCCTTTATTTAATACTAAATTGTCAAAAAATGCTAATGGCTCTAATAATTTGAGCATTCATTATACACCATGAAGAATTCAACCTAATAAAATCCTTGAACCCCAAGAAACAGTCAATATTATCAAACTTCGAATTTCTATGCAAAGTATTTTCACAGCTCCACAAAAAGAAGTGAAATCTAACTAAAAATGTATCTTGTCGTCTAAACTTTATACAACATACAGAAGCTTTAATATTTTATATGTTCTTGTATTTATACAGATTACCACACATTTTCATATTTTTAAAATTGCCATGAACGAATAAAAATCAGTCTAAGTATTAATTAAAATTTAAGGTCTTAATTCACGAAAAGAAACTCAAACCCAAACATGAATTACGATTTGGTTACTGGAACATAATTCATAAACAATGAAATAGAATAAAAATAATATTCACGAACGATAAAAATCCCCTCAGAGTTTTTATTCGTATACTTCCTTTCGCTTCAACAACTGTTTTTCAATCGCTTCCACAAGTCTCCACTTCTTCATCATTCAATTACTCAAACCTGTCTCGTTTCAAATACCGCTCCAAGTCATCGTTTTCGAGTCACCTTCGTCGGCCACGAACCCACCATTTTTCCCCCCTTCGAAGGGTAACTATTCAGCGTGCACCGAGCACCATAAACGAATATTTATGTCGACAACAGACCCATTCGCTTCGCGTTATAGCCTCGCTACTAAAGAATCCCATCGTTGCTCGGTTACTTCGTTCTGCGCTGGCGAGTCACGAGCAATTATATGCGATTGTTGAGAAACGCAACGCGCAAAACATTGTTGCGTCTCTTGATAATTCCGATCGATGCGCTTCGTTTTTCTTAGATAGCAATTTTTCCTCGGAAATAGATCGAGAAAAATGTTTCGCTCCCGTTAATCGGATTAATTTCTTCGATGCTTAGGAATTCCTGGCATTTCGCATCGACATGCTTTCATGTGGTTCTTATCAATAATTTTTAAATTTCACTGATTGTTGATCAACTCACCTGCGTGAAATCTGCTCCGATGAAGGCCTGCTCCATGCCGATCCATACTGTGATCGGGATGAGTAGCTGTTGATAGGGTTTCTTCAATTGATACGCGGTTGCCGATAGCAACTGGATACCACTGAGCTCTTGGCTATCCACTCGTCGCTGCTTTTCTCCATACCTGAAAATAACAGAAGGAAATATTAGTTAAAATGTCCATTACAAGAATTATAAAATACAAAATAAAATGATATCGCTCCTTGACAACATATTTTTCCAGAATTTTACTAAACTGTTTTGAAGTCAGAACAGTTTTTAAAGGAAATGTAACTGAACAATAAAAATTCCTATATTCTAAGTTCAATAAACTTTTACGTCAAATTATGTATTAATTTATTTCTCAGAAGTAACTGAAATAATAAATTGTTCCAATCAATTATTTTCAGATAGTAACTGAAATAATAAATTATTCAAATCAATTATTTTTAAATAGTAACTGAAATAATAAATTATTCTAATCAATTATTTTCAAATAGTAACTGAAATAAATTATTCAAATCAATTATTTTCAAATAGTAACTGAAATAATAAATTATTCAAATCAATTATTTTTAAATAGTAACTGAAATAATAGATTATTCAAATCAATTATTTTTAAATAGTAACTGAAATAATAGATTATTCAAATCAATTATTTTCAAATAGTAACTGAAATAATAAATTATTCCAATCAATTATTTTCAAATAGTAACTGAAATAATAAATTATTCCAATCAATTATTTTCAAATAGTAACTGAAATAATAAATTATTCAAATCAATTATTTTCAAATAGTAACTGAAATAATAAATTATTCAAATCTAAAGGAAGTTGGCGTTATCTTTTATATCGATACATCGAATATTGTCGAAATGTTTTGTTACCTTAGAGATTAGAATCGTTGTTTGTTCGTTCCAACACATTCGTTATAACCATGTTGTATTACAAAGATTAATATTAAATGTTATATTCATTATCACAATATTGTCGAAATGTTTTGTTACCTTAGAGATTAGAATCGTTGTTCGTTCGTTCCAACACATTCGTTATAACCATGTTGTATTACAAAGAGTAATATTAAATGTTATATTCATTATCACAAAATCAATTATTTTTAAATAGTAACTGAAATAACCAATTATTCAAATCAATTATTTTCAAATAGTAACTGAAATAATAAATTATTCAAATCAATTATTTTCAAATAGTAACTGAAATAATAAATTATTCAAATCAATTATTTTCAAATAGTAACTGAAATAATAAATTATTCAAATCAATTATTTTCAAATAGTAACTGAAATAATAAATTATTCAAATCAATTATTTTTAAATAGTAACTGAAATAATAAATTATTCAAATCAATTATTTTCAAATAGTAACTGAAATAATAAATTATTCAAATCAATTATTTTTAAATAGTAACTGAAATAATAAATTATTCAAATCAATTATTTTTAAATAGTAACTGAAATAATAAATTATTCAAATCAATTATTTTCAAATAGTAACTGAAATAATAAATTATTCAAATCAATTATTTTTAAATAGTAACTGAAATAATCAATTATTCAAATCAATTATTTTCAAATAGTAACTGAAATAATAAATTATTCAAATCAATTATTTTCAAATAGTAACTGAAATAATAAATTATTCCAATCAATTATTTTCAAATAGTAACTGAAATAATAAATTATTCAAATCAATTATTTTCAAATAGCAACTGAAACAATAAATTACTCAGATAAAACAAAACATTCTAAAATAATTTATTTGAATAATTTACTATTTCAGTTACTTATTTTTTACTTTCGTTTGAACTAAGCGCATAAGATGAATTTTCTTATGTTATTTCTAAAACAAAAAGGAAAATAATAAAACATTTAAAATAACTCATTATTTCAAGCGACTATTAGTTATTTTACTTTCAATAAAATATGCCCAACCCTGTTAAAGAGATACTAACAATAAAAAAGATAGCAGAAGAAGTAGAAGATCCATCCATTCCTCATCTTCATCAATCCGTCGACCAAGACGAAATAAAGAAACAAAGATTCGCAGCGTCGATCGTCTCGCATTCTATATTTAGCATGACTCTACTTCTCGCGTCGATTGCAATATAATTCGATGCGCCGCAATTTCCCCGCTGCAGTCGACTTCCCCAGCGATACCCAATTCCAGGCCCAGCGCAGCGAGGTAGAACGCCACGCAACCCGGAGCCGGAATCTCGCAATCTATATCTGCGTCTCTCCCTCCGATCATTCTCTATTTCCCCGAAATAAAAAGAACGCCGCAAACCGGCCCCGAGCGGATACGAATGAAAAATGAAATACCGATAGCCGGCGATCACGCGAGCACGGCGCGGCGCCGCGCGTCCATTCGCGAGGCGCGTTTAAAACCGAGCCACGGACGATGATCATTTTGCCCGTTGGAAATCCTCTCGCAGGACGAATCCGCGACAGACGGGAGCCGCGTTTCGATTCATGGAGCCGGGTTCTCTGCCCGTCGGTGGAACCGGTTCGAGCTTTTTTCCTTCCGCTTTTTTAATCGCGAGGAAATTTCGAGTTCGCGTCGAGACTGGTCTACCGCGTGGCGCCGATCATTGGGGACCATTTTTAGCCTTGGATGCGGCCTTGAGACGGGGGTCAATGATTTCGGGGAACGAACGCGGAAGATCTGATTCCGACGGGTTTTTTGATCGCGGAAAAGCGTCTTGTTGATGTTTTTTATTCAAATGAGTTTGAGCCATGATTAACCCTGCTACGGTCTTCGGGACTTTTTTGTTTTGTTTAACCCAATCATGTATTTTATTTCAGGCAACGAATGGTTTAATTTTAAAACAAAAATAGAAAAAAGTTAGTGCTACTATTAATGTTCGTGTTACTAAACATTCTACTAAAATTTCGCTGTATAGAGGAGACCAACGCTGGTTGGCTAATTTTTTAGTATTTGATTTTTAATAAATTGTCTAATAAGGAAGCCTTGCAGTGTATTCCTTGGATTTTAATGAAATTTCAGTGAATGAATCTAGAGGATATATGATTACATTCTAAATATAGAATATTTTACGCCAACGCGCATTTTTTATAAACAATTAAAATATGAAGTTACAGTTACAATTAATAGGGTGATATGCAATGTAAATCCTAATACAGTAAATATGTTAATGATTCTAAAGTCATTCGTGTTATTTTATAAATAATTACAGTCGTATAGTTTCAATTTTGTTTGAAAAAGGTTTGAAGATATGTGAAGCGAGTTTGATTTCGAGTAAGTATGATATTATCTACATGTATAATTTAAGAAATACATGTAAAAATAAAAATAAATGTTTCTATGAGTGACTCAAGAAATTTAAATTAATTTAAGAAAAGTGAATGTGACTGCAAGAAATGTAAAATAGATTCGATATTATATTTACACGTTGATGTAGTTTTTGAAAAATATATGGTTATGGTTATTTATAAACAATTCTAATTTATCTTAATTCTAAAACAAGTTGAAAAAAATGAAGTTGTAACACAAAACAGTCAATTTAGCAATTTATTTGCGGTAATAAAATAATGCAATGTTAAGAGAGTTATTCTATTATAAAATATCAATTATCTTTCTCGTGTATTTAAATAATAAACTGAAAATTCCTTTTAAAAGTTAAACATAAATATTTGTTATAAATATTATCTAATTTAAATAAAACATAAAAATCGTTTTCCTAGCAATAATTTAAACCTTTATGACATTTTTGTATGTTCTCATTATTCTGTGAATTAATTTAATTAACTTTTAGTAACGAAAAATGAGCAAAAATTGAAATTGACTACAGTAAAGTCTCTCACACTGTCCCTACCCGCAGTGGTCTGAAAAGTTGTTTCATTTATCCGAAAGCTAATTTTTCAAGTTCTTTCCCACTTTCCTATTTTTGTATTTTCGGAAAACTACAAAGGCAAGCGTCCACATTAAAAACACAGTATCTGTCTACTGAAACTATCTCAATTCGATTTCTAGCTGAAAGACAATGGGAGAGAATCAGTTAATTTTTTTTTTATAAACGTGTGCAACTTTCAAACGACGTGTAGTAGCAACGTCGGAAAGAAATGGAAGGCATGGTAAAAGTTTCTTGTTTTAACGATCAAGTATTCCGCGACAAATTACGCATGAGTGTAAAAATATTAACAGTTGGCTAACCAGCCCCAATCTCCCCTAACTAATTATGTAGCAATAATTAATGTTCTTACAAATTTAGATTTTTGAAAAGAACGTGGCAGGATTAAATCACATTTTAATATTTTGTAACGCAGTCAATGATTAATGTATTCAACACTTTTATTAAAAATTGAATTCACCTTTCCGCTGAACATGATTATACTTTTATCCCTCACAGTAATTAACAATTCTGCGTATACTAAAGAATTTTTCCCCCCGGTTATTAAATAACTAAAAAAATTTAAAAAAAACTTGCAATCGACGTCAACAAATTCCGCTCAACGACCTTGGAAATTCCCCAATAAACACTGCTTCAACTTCGAAAAAACTTGTAGAAAAAAAATCCAGATCGAGTCGAAACGTGACGTTGTCGATTTTTATCTTCGAATGCGTCATGCTCGGTCCCCAAGGGGTTAACAAATTCGTAGCATGATCGCGGAAGTCGATCCGTCGGCGTCCGCCGCCCGAGGAACCGAGCAAACTCGTAAAAGAGCCGTTCGAAGAGAATCCGGTAAATTATCCCGTCGCTAAATTTAGCCGCGCGTGGATTGCTCGAACGTGATCTACCCCGGGGCCCCGGGGGCCCGAAGGATCGGGCGCAAGAAACGCGACGAGCGCGCAGGTGAGAGGCTCCGGCTTTGGGACCGCTTGTGTCGGCGTCGGCGAATTTCGCGAAATAAATCTTCAACGGTGGTGCGTTGCAAGAGACGGCGACGCGCCGGAGTCGGACGGCATTCCAACCGACGCGACGTTTGTTGTTTGAGTTTCCGAGGCTGCGAGCATCGGGAAGCTTTTCTTGCGGCCTCTTCGTTGCTCGGCGCCGATGCGCCGACGGCAATCGCGGTGCTGGGAGAATCGCGAGATATTTGCAGGTGCGAGGATTTTGAAAAGAACGGAGGAAAAATTAAAGGGGCGACAGACTGCGATCCTATTTTTATGTTTTTTTTTGGTGTGGAACTTTGATTCATTTGATTAATGTTGCATTTGTGGAACGGGGAATTTTTAATCTTGGGATCTTTGGTTTTTAATGTTGTTTTTGGGTACAGTATTTTTTATCGTTTGTTGGAACGATTTAAAAATTGTTTGTCATTAATTAGTCGACTGTCACGTTATTCTTATAATCATTTAATCATTTATGTGAATACGAATACCTAATATTAATTTATATATGCGATTATATTTTTTATTGTTTGTTGGAACGATTTAAAAATTGTTTGTCATTAATTAGTCGACTGTCACGTTATTTTTATAATCATTTAATCATTTATGTGAATACGAATACCTAATATTAATTTATACATGCGATTGTGAGTATTTAGACAATATTGACATGAATTTTTAGTAAAAAAACTTTAGAAGAATGAAAGTGTTTCATTAAGAAATTTTTTTGGAGGTGGAAGAAGCTTTATTAGGACTGTCATGATTAATTAATTAACTGTCACGTCATTTTTACGTGGATAATAAACATTAATATGAATGCAAATACCTAATAATAATTTATACGATTATGAGTATTTAGACGATATTAACAAGAATTTTTAGTAAAAATCTATAAAATAATAAAAATGTTTCTTAAAGAAAAATTATGAATAATGAAAATTAATTGAAGGCAACATTTTTTCAATTTGAATTACTTCATATAAACTCTTCATCCTTAAGAATTGTTAGAGAAACTGTCAGAATACAATTTTCTCAACAATTCTCTACACATTTCTTTTTATTATTTATATTATCCATACAATACACGCAGTTTTCTTCCATATTCTTCAATTAATCAGAATTTTATTCCTCAATTAATCAATATACAATTTAACGAGACTTCAAAATTTCTTTTAAAAAATCGTTCTACGAGACAATGATTAATATATTGCGGATTCTTATGCATTTATAATGATTTTAACTATACAGAAATCTAGGAAGCTATTTATACATGTCAAAATATTATGAAATATCAAGAATGTAATTTAATTTTGAAGTTATAATGTACAGAAAATGAGGCACACTATTATTTAATCTTCAATTCTTATTATTCAAGTAAATAAGTTAAATAATTCGTAACTATTTAAGTTTTACTCTTACGTTCAAAAAAATTTTATTTTGCATAAAAATTCGCAGTTAGTGATTACCGAACACGACAGTCTGAAATCTGTCTCTCTAATCTGAAAAGTACACAGAACACGAGAAAGTGTTGACTGTTCCAGTTTTAAAATGCAAGTCTTAAGTATCTCGCAGAATACAGAAAAAGAAAAGAAATCGAACCGAGGAGTGAAGCGAAAAATGGTTTCGCTTTTTAACGTCGCATTTTACGGAAAGAGTGTTTAATCCGATTTTCCGAAGTGATCCAGCGACAAGAGTTGATTAATTACATAGTGTCCCGACTCTGTGTCTCGGTAATCGAAAGTGCAACTACCAGAGGATTTACGTAAACCACGATCTTACGTAACGTGATTATATTGTTTTCTCTATCCACATTTGAGGATAACCGGATAGGGATACAATACCAAAATGGATCATACAATGCAGTGGAACTTCGATCAACCGACTTTCTACTTACTATATAAAATGCTGATAATTGGTCTACTGATTTTTATGCAATATCGACTTTTCACAAACTCGAATGCCTTATACTGTAAACATTGTAACTTGTATCATACTTTTGATATTTTAGCATCTGTTAACTGACTGCCAGATTTTTTCATATTTACAAAATTGTCATGAATACGCGAAAATTTGCAGTCTACTCATAATTAATGGACTATTACTAAATCATAGTTCAAACTTTGCTCAAAATTCTACTCTAAGTTCATACCAAATGCATTAATTTTTTATATACTTTATTTCTGTTATTTTACTTTATTACTATTATTGTATTCTCTTTATCTTTTTTCTTATATCTATTTTCATTGTTACATTTTTGCTGATAGAGTGATCGACTGTTCTTTTCTTTGATTGAGTAAATTGAAATTTAAATATAACCGTTTAGATTTCTATTTGTACATGTTATAATCTATTGTACCAAAGGGTTGTCAACCCGTTTAATAAAGTATTATTATTATTAGACAGCGGATCTTTATGCAAAATAAAATTTTTACAAGCACAAATGAAGAATTGGAACTTGAAAAACAATACGTTTAATGTTCTAAACATTCTGACTTGAATAATACTGTCGATATTTTATATATTTTGGCATTTGTTAGTAGTCTAGTAGATTTTTTGCACACTTAGCATTGCCATAAATGCATAAAATCCGCGGTCTAATTATTATATTATGTATTAATCAATTCAAACACTGGGTAATAAAAATCGTAACAGAATTCTGATTCGTATGATCGAGGTTCTACTGTACAGTAAATAAATCCGAATTCAATCTAAATACATTTAATTAAATAAACAGCGAATCTTAATGTTATTTTTTATTTTAAGTGTATCAAAGGGGGCCACCCCGTTAATAAATAAATAAATAAATAAATAAATAAATAAATAAATAAATAAATAAATAAATAAATAAATAAATAAATAAATAAATAAATAAATAAATAAATAAATAAATAAATAAATAAATAAATAAAATAGTGATTAAAGCAGAACTCAGAGATTTTATCGACATCTCCTCGAACATACGAATCGAACCGGCGAATGCCTTTCTCCCCGGTCTATTTGAAGCAAAATCACGATACTAGATCTCACTATCCTCGATCGTAGATCACGGAAACGCGTGAAATCCGCGAAGATCGCGCAATCGACATAAAGAAATTGCGAGCCGCTTCGATCCTCGAACGTTGTTCGATACGAGCATAAGGAACGATGACTGCGCATCGTGCATGTGTCAATGCACGGTCGAGTCATGCACGTGAACGTTCTAACCAAGAATGTGTCAGCCGGTAAACATTAAACAAGCCACCGGCTAATCCAGATACATAATTCAAGAATGTCTGACTCACGGTGCTCGATCGGTCTCACGACTCTCCGCGGCGTTGATACGCATCTCGCGGCTATCGTGACGAAAGGGGGAATAAAAAAAAAAATAAAAAAAAAAGGGTAATCTCTCTGGTTGATCATAAATACGCTGCCAGTTGGAATAAAGTATTAGCCACGGACCGTTAATCGATCGTAAATGTATGCGCGAACGCGTGAGGAAAACATTGCCTGCGCGAAACACCGTTCGCCGATAAGCGGGAGCCTTTGCCTTCCGTCGGACTCAAGGTCGATCGTTCGGGGATCTGCGATCGAGGATCGACCGTAGAAACGATCGATAGTGATTTATAGATATTTGGATTTTCGTGCATTTTGCGGCACGGAACTGATACGGGCTGAGCTTTCGGAGTTTGATGGAGTACATTTAAGACTAAAACTACTACTAAATTAATTCTATTTAATTATACTGAATTGTAATGAATTTTACCAAATTTTACTGAATTTTAATGAATTTTACCAAATTTTACTGAATTTTTATGAATTTTACCAAATTTTACTGAATTTTAATGAATTTTACCAAATTTTACTGAATTTTTATGAATTTTACCAAATTTTACTGAATTTTAATGAATTTTACCAAATTTTACTGAATTTTAATGAATTTTACCAAATTTTACTGAATTTTAATGAATTTTACCAAATTTTACTGAATTTTTATGAATTTTACCAAATTTTACTGAATTTTAATGAATTTTACCAAATTTTACTGAATTTTTATGAATTTTACCAAATTTTACTGAATTTTAATGAATTTTACCAAATTTTACTGAATTTTTATGAATTTTACCAAATTTTACTGAATTTTAATGAATTCTACCAAATTTTACTGAATTTTCATGAATTCTGCTGAAGTCTATTGAAGGCTATCGAAGTCTAATGAAGTATATTGAAAACTACTAAAGTTAATTGAAATCTGCTTAAATCTATTGAAATTCTATTAAATTTTCCTGAATTTTACTGAATTATATTAAATTCTACTGAAATCTATTGAATTGTACTAAATCTGACTGATTTTTACTAATTTTTATTGAAGTTTAATAAAGTATAGTGAAGACTATTAACGTCTCTTCAAATCTACTGAGTTCGATTAAATTCTACTGAATTTTACAAAATTTTACTGAATTTTACGGAATGATATTAAATTCTACTGAGGTCTATTGAATTATACTAAATGCTACTGATTTTTACTAATTTCTATTGAAGTTTACTAAACTCTAATAAAGTATAATGAAGACTACTGAACGTCTCTTCAAGTCTACTAAATTTTATTAAATTCTACTGAATTTTATGGAATTGTACTGAATTTTACGGAATTATATTAAATTCTACAAAAATCGATTGAATTCTATTGAATTCTACTGAAATCTATTAACATGTATTGAAGTCCAATTAAGTCTACTGAAGTCTATTGAAATTTATGAAAGTTTACTAAGGGTGTATTAAATTATACTAAATTGTACTGAATTCTACTAAATCCTACTAATTTCTACTAAAGTATACTGCATTGAAGTTTATTTAATTATATTGAAATCTACTTAAGTTTACTGATTTCTACTTTTAATTTACTGAATTGTGCTGATGTATGCTAAAACCTATTAATTTCTAAAGAAGTCTATTGAAGACTACTGAAGGTCTATTGAAATCTACTAAATCCTACTAAATTTCACCGAATTATATTAAGTTCTACTGAAGTATACTAAATTCTGCTGAAGTCTATTGATGCCTAATGTTGTCTGATAAAGTTTACTGTAATCTATTAAAATTAACATAAGACTATTAAAGGTCTATAGAAGTCTACTAAATTTTACTGAATTTTATCGAATTACATTAAATTCTACTGAATTCTACTGATGTCTATTGATGCTTATTGATATTTATTGAAGTCTACTAAAGTCTATTAAAGTCTACAAAAATCTTTTGAAGTCTTCATCTCGAATTAGAGTAGAGAAGAATTTTAAATTGGTATCGAGATCGTCTAAATACAATTTTCCTCAAGTTCCGTCGATGTAAATGGACTGATAACGAGCTCACATCGAAATTTATATCTTACGATATCAGGGTTTACAAGCTGCTGCCTGAAAATACTGCAGGCTTTTGTTTACGGTCTAATGTAAAACAAGAACGCGTAAAGATAACCTATTTCAAGTTTTTCCAGTTCCCCATAATTAATATTATTCCGACTGACAATAGCTGAAGCGCAGAGTCCTTGACTTCGTGACTTCAGTTACTTCATTATGTCACGCATATACAGTAACGCTTAATTAAATGTAAACACGTCGGAAAACGTGTCTACGACGATGAGGAAAAGACGCAGCACAAATACAATACCAAGCGGAGACCTTATTTCTCCAAGTTTAATTGAAGAAAGTGCTTCGGGTCGCGCGTCATCTACGCGTCCGCTATTTCGCTGTTTTATCATTCAAAATAGAAAAATAGATAGCGCTCGTAGAATGGCTAGGCGCGCTAGAAATTTTACTAGCAGCAAGTGTTAAACTAGGTCATCAGACCTTCGCTTACCACGCGCATTCTTCTTTTTCTTGTCATAATTTATTGTCGGGGGCCGAAGAGCTCGCTCAGATGTTTTGCGATCGTATGAACATAAAGTTTGAAGCTGTCTTTGTGTCAGAAATCCAGCTTTTAAATAGTTCGAGTATTCTATAATATTAGAGTGGAAATTTTGTTAGAATCAGGTCCAAAAATTTGAAACTGATTTAAATGAAGTATGCAGATCGTAGATGAAGGAAAATTGAAATTTTCTCGTTAAGCAGATTCGAAGAATCACGGATAGAGTTGTGTTCATTTCTTTTTAATCGTGTATCGATATGTTCACGGTCCACACCACCATGACCCGTATGTGGGTCAGGGTAATTTGAACGATAACTTCTAACGACGTTCATATCTTTTTTCATTCCATATTTTCCATGATTGTTAGGTATGTACCTATTGAATATATTAATAAATTAGTATGCTCTTGGCATTATTGATAGTAGTGAAAATATTATATTATAATAATTTCGAATTAAAAGAAACTTTTGAATAAAAATTGATGTGCAATTTCGTACCTGTAGCAAAAGCGATGCATTTAGGTCAACGCTGAATTGTTAGTTCTTTTAATAGTTTCTAATTTGTTACTATAAATGTTGCAGCCAAAATGATTGCAATATTAATTTTATCATTGGATCAAATTTCTGACAGAAAATCATCGCTTCTGCATTCAAAATTGTGTAATAAAAAATTATTGAATCGTGATTGAAAAATTATATGAATTCTAAACATTATTTATTTCAACGCAGGAGGATTTTCACACCATGAATTCATTTTTCCCATTTAACAGATTAATTCATGCATTTCTTTTCTATTTTATTAATAAAAAAAAAAGGTATTATTTCAATCTAAAAATTCGAAACAATTTAAAAAATTAGTAAAAATGAATGAATACAGTATTTTCTCGCTACAAGCTCGCCGTTTTCGAGCAACAGTATGTGTAAGGTTCATGTTCGTGAAGGTAATGGAATAATGGAATCTTTTTATACGTCGTCAATGATTACAGTGAAATTGAAGAGCGGCTCGATGAAGCGATGAAAACGGCGAGCTTATAGCGAGAGAATATTGTACAGTAAAATTGAAGAGGACTTGATGAAGCAACGAAAACGGCGAGCTTATAGCGAAAGAATACTGTACAGTGAAATTGAAGAGTAGCTTGATGAAGTGACAAAAACGGCGAGTTTATAGCGAGAGAATACTGTACAGTGAAATTGAGGAATGACTCGACGAAGCGACGAAAACGATGAGCTTATAGCGAAAGAATACTGTACAGTGAAATTGAAGAGTAGCTTGATGAAGTGACAAAAACGGCGAGTTTATAGCGAGAGAATACTGTACAGTGAAATTGAGGAATGACTCGACGAAGCGACGAAAACGATGAGCTTATAGCGAAAGAATACTGTACAGTGAAATTGAAGAGTAAGCTCGATGAAAGGACGAAAACCATAAGCTTATAGCGAAAGAATACTGTACAGTGAAATTGAAGAGTAGCTCGATGAAGCGACAAAAACGGCGAGCTTATAGCGAGAGAATATTGTACAGTGAAATTGAAGATCGACTTGATGAAGCAACGAAAACGGCGAGCTTATAGCGAGAGAATACTGTACAGTGAAATTGAAGAACGACTCAATCAAGCGACGAAAACGATGAGCTTATAGCGAAAGAATACTGTACAGTGAAATTGAAGTACTCTTCAATTTCAGAGCTTATAGCGAGAGAATACTGTAATGTTCAAACAATCGAATATCAAAGAACTCAGCAAGAAGAATAATATTACAACACGGCAAAGGCATTGAAATCTCCGAAACGCGATGCCAACACTCGTTAAAATCTCCAATCGATTCTACAGCACGAAAACTTTCTACAGCCAAAATATGTATCAATCTCATGACTATACTTAGCTCGCTGTGAATTTTTAACGGAAAGGACGTCACGGCAGCGAGTAATAACGCGAACAACAAATAAAAAGGAGAAAATCCAGGCGTCATTAAGCGCCATTAACGTCATCCTCGGCAGCGCTGGTAACAATGCGGCAAGGTCAGCGGGAATCGTTGCATCTCGCGAGGAAAAGGATACGCGAGGCGATGGACGCAGACGTCGTTGGAATCGGAAATGCCGTTTTCTCGTGTTTTTCATACGGTCTGCGCCGCGCCGCATGGAACCGTTAGATACTCGCTGACCGACGAGGCCGCATCGAAAACGGCAAAGCTGCCGCGTCGATAAGCCGGACACGGAGATACGATACCGCGTCGATCGTACGCGTGTCTTGATCTCGACTTCTCCTTACGTAATGACGCCGCTGCGCGGAACAAACGCGCCGCCGATTCTGCAACGATCCCGCAAGGATTGTTGATCGCTCGCTATCGAGTGGCAAACAGCGAGATGCAATCGAACACCGCGTTTATTATACTTACACGTGACTCGGTTTCTCTGGGATGTTGATAAAATATGTTTCCGATCAACTTCGGGAATTTTAGCGACTTGGATAACGAGTGAGAGATAAGGGAATATTTCTCTGATTAGGAAAAGTTGAGGAGACGAAAATTGAAGCTGCTAAAGCATTGAGATATGGGAATTTTTAAAGCAATGGAAGAACTTTGATTGATTAGTAGACAGCGGATTTTATGCATTTATGGCAATGTAAGCAAAAAATCTGCAAGACTTTTTAACATATGCCAAAATATACAAAATATCAACAATATTATTAAAACACTAATCACAATGTTTATCAAGTTTCTATTCTTTATTTGTGCTTGTAAAAATATTATTTTGCATAAAGATCCGCTGTCTATTGATTAGTAGATTGCGCATGTTTATACAAATTCATATTTTGGAGAGCGTAAGAAAAGAAAATCAACTGAAATAAAAATGTATTTTGCCTTCTAAATATCATAGAGTGCATTTTATTTGCGATGTTTCATGTACTTTTGCATTTATGCACATCTTTGTGCATTTTGGCACATTTAAAGTCGCCATAAATGCATAAATATCCGCAGTGTATTGATTAGTTTAATAATAATACACTCCGTTCCATATTTATAACTCAGTAAATTAGAATTAGTTTATAGTTTACAGTAACAATAAATATATCTATACAAAGCCTAAAAAGTGATCAGTTTTTTAAAATTAATAAACTAATTGCAAAATCAGTGCATTAATTGATATTTTCATTATGAATTAAGTTTGTTAAAATAACTTCATACAACTATCTTTATTGTTATCAATAGACTGCGGATTTCTATACAAAATCAAATTTTTATAAACAAAACTCAAGACTTAAAATCTTGATCCCGCATCTTATTTTCTAAATACTGCAACTTTTACATTTTTAACATTTCTTTATATTTTGCCATTTGTCAATACTTTTCTAGATTTTCGCATATTTAAAATTGCCATAAATGCAATTGACAACAGATGCCAATTTACGTATGCATAATACAGTGATTCACAGATTAATTTACAAAAAGTTAATTCTGCTGAAATTCTAAAAAACGTTTTTCCCTTCGCACAAAGAAAATTATGGAAACTAGAAAAGAAACGAAGCTAAATTCATATAAATTGATAAAGAAAATATAATATTGAATATTTCGCAGTGAAATAACGTTTAGAACACATGCGAAGAAACTTGTGTGTCGCTGTAAATATGAAACGAAGTGTAGAATCAAAACTGAAACTCATCCTCTTGATGAAGGATTTTTCCTTCTTTTATATTTGATTAATCACGATGTTAGTATTATAACGGACATAATTTTCCATTCCAGTTTTCGTTCCATTCATCCACTCGCAGCGCCTACATGTTCTCCCAAGGATACTATTAATATAACAGAGTTCGAGGAATCTAATCGCAAGAAATAGAGAACAACGGATCATCGACGATTACAGGATAAATGCCTCCACAGATACTTAATATTCATTCATTTTCATAAGTCAATAAGCTCGCCGCAATAATCCAAGAATGAATGACAGACGAAAATAGATGGCAGAAACAACCTTCGTTGGTGAATGATAGAATGGAATCGCCTCGCATGGAAAGAATTCATTTTCAAACCAGTACTAATTAAGCACGTTTCTCTTTATGAACGGCTTTAATAAATTAACGATGGAAATGCCTGAAGCCACGCACGGTGGATTCTAATTCGAGGGAATATCATTTCAAGCTAGTCTTAGATCATTTCTTTTCTAACATTGCGGTGTCTACTCTGCTAATGGGGTTCATTAAGTCTACAACTAATTTTACTGGCCTCGTTAATAAAACTGTCAGCTACGTACAGATTAATTTACTTTATTGTTTCTGGATTTAAAATTGATGTGAAGGATTGTCGCGGTCCAAAGAATTTTTTTAGAGTCTTCCGGATCCATAAATCAAAATCCAAGTTCTTCGATCCTATCGTGAACATTTTTTTATTTTTAACAAGTCACTGCTAAATCGTATCTGAAGTGTTTTATTTGAACTAGTGAATTGTTCAGTTTTTAATATATGATTCAGTTGAATCTTTAACTCACAGAAATCTGTTTTTCTTTGTAAAATGAGTCTTCAATAATCTTCTAATAATTTGTAATATGCCAAAATCATTAAAGTTTCTGTCTTCATTTTTTAGAAACGCGAATAGTAAAATTTTTGAATCATAGAAATCTGTGAGACCTTAAAATAAGGAATAATCGCCTAATTAAAACCTTCTGAACTTCTGTGTTGAAATTAAATTTCTTTTTTCAGTTCATGACAGTTTTTTATTTTTAGCAAATCATTATTAAATCACTGCTAAATAAAGTTTTCCTTGAACTCCTAATGAATTTTTTTTTTTAACTGTCTTTAATCTATGAAATGATTGAAATTTTGAGTCATAAAAATCGAAAGCTCAGAAATTTCAAAAACGTGTCTTGAGTTCCACATTCACAATTTTCTCATTTATTTTACAGTATTCCAAAATGATTAAAGTTTCCGACTTCATTTGTTAAGAAATTGAAATAATAGAATTGTTGAGTCACAAAAATCAGGGAAAATTGCGTAATTAAAACCTCCCAAATTTTTATATTGAAATGAA
Source organism: Perdita meconis (assembly GCA_030770465.2). Taxonomy (NCBI): domain Eukaryota; kingdom Metazoa; phylum Arthropoda; class Insecta; order Hymenoptera; family Andrenidae; genus Perdita; species Perdita meconis. The sequence continues at coordinate 4,392,541 of JASKOS020000001.1, forward strand.
ATTTCTTCGACTTTTTCATGAAACTCTTTTTTATTTTTATCAAATCGATATTAAATCGTATCTAAAGTTTTATTCAAACTCTTGATGTAGTCTTCAGTCTTTAATCTATGTAGCAGTTGAAACTCTAAGTCATAACAATCGGTGATAATTACTTAATTAAAACCTCTTAAGTTTTCGTATTTTTCTCTCTCTAAAATCTTTCTTCAGTTCCCATTTCCAATTTCCTATTTCATCTATAAATCCGAGATAATTAGAATTTCTGACTTCATTTTTCGTTCCAGAGCAAAAATCCAAAAAAGCTTTATTAGTAGAAATATTTTCTTTTCAAGTTCCTTCGCTATGAATGCTTCGGATCATTCGAAATTACTCGTTTCCAAGGCTTCAACAGATCCGAATGAACTTAGATTCTAGATCCAACGTGTCACGTGCAATTTTCACTTCAGAGAGATCTGGAAACCCCAGTTTCTAGAATCGCCTCGCTTCTGTTACGCAACAACGTAACAGCACGAAAGAAAGTACCGCGTTAGTCAAAGTGGATCCAATGCGGCCACTCTCACCTCCGTTTAGCTCGATGTAGAATCCAGGATCGTCAACCGATCATTCCGAGAAACGAGGCAAACGAAACGTCGCGTTGGAGCGAACGTACCGCGCGGAAAATCGGATTAGCTGGACTTCATATCTTTATTCCGACGAATCCTCGATCTTCGCTGAATCAATTACGTCTATTGCACACCGTGGGACGCAACAATGCCTATTGCAATGCAGTAGAATCTCGGTTATCTGACTACCATTCATCTCCAATTCTTATTAGTCAGAGTTTCAATTGTTAGATATTAGTAGACAGCGAATCTTTATGCAAAATACAATTTTTACAAGCATAAATAAAGAATTGGAACTCGAAAAACAGTATGTTTAATGTTTTAAACATTCTGATTTGAATAATATTGTCGATGTTTTGTCTATTTTGGCATTTTATAACAATCTCATGGATTTTTTACACACTTATCATTGGCATAATTGCATAAAATCTGCTGTCTATATATTAGACTTTGTGTACAACTTGAACTTGTCTGCCCCTAAAATGGGGCATAGAAAACTGTCAAAATTTTCAATTGGTTCTGATCGGTTCTGATGTAACAGTTGCTTTTTGACTTTTAATTTTGTAAAGGCTGGTTCAGTCACGTTTAGTAATTTAGTCGAATGGCAAGTAATTGAATTGTTTTACTGAATTACTCGACTGAATTTTAGTGTTCATACACAGCAAATTATTAAAATACTTGCTACTCGATTAAATTGTTAAACGAGTCTGAATCGGCCTTCAGATTGCGAAGCTTCGTTAATAAATGAGCGTGACGCTTGGGTAGTTCCCCTCGTTAGTACAATGGAACCTCAATTAACCAGCTCTTAATTATTTCGTATTTCTATTGTTCTGTGTTTCGATTCTTTTATTCACTAGCAATTAAAGAGTTCGGCGGAATTTCGGGTAAATCTTGAACTTTTATTTATTTATTTATTTATTTACGGGAAAGGATCCCTTTATAAACTTTTACTACAAATAAAAAATTTCTGCATCGAAGAAATGCTTCCTAACGCTGATATAAAGCCGGTTCGAGATTCTGCTGTGCTGCCATAAATTAATCAAATCCGCAGTTTGGTGACGACAATTCCTTGTGAAAAGATCCGTGAGGCAGTTTCATCAGTCCTCTAAGATCAAAGTTTGATCAGCTTTTCTATTGAGGGTAGCAGAAATCACGTGAGCGATTAGTCGTCTAATAATCGATACTCTGACAGCTAAACTTGGAACAGAGGAATGTTCTCCGTGATTAATATCGCGTGGGTGAATCATTGAAATCGAGAAATCATTAAAATCAGGTGTTCGTGGCAGCGCAAAACACCGGAAATCGAAAGTAAATGCGTCAACTGTTCCTAGAACACTTCTTTCTCTATTATCATTGTAGAAACAAAGAAAACAAAGCACACGATCAATAATATTGAACGATCCTAGTTTGACAATATTATTATCAATACACTTTAACATCTTTTTATCTAATGTTTCTAATTTCCTAATCTCTTTGTTTCTTTATAATTTTCAATCTCAAATTCAATTTTATTTTTCAAATCGACTGTACATACTCAACAATGTCAACAGCGATAAATATTGACAATATTATTGACCGTGTGCGAGTCACTTATGATTAGACTGCGAATGTTTATGCATTTATGGTGATTGCAAATGTGCTAAAATGTAGAAAAACTGCATAGATACAAAAATACGTGAAATGACGAAAATAAAATACATTTTATAATATGTAGAAAGCAAAGAACAGTTTTATTCAAGTTAGTTTTCTTTTTCTATGGCACTGAAAATATGAATTTGCATAAACATTCGCAGTCTACTTATGATATCACAGCTTCGCTATCTGAAACTGCAGAATACAGTGTTGACTCGAAGAATGGCTAGATCTCAGAACCGAGCGCAGCCCTTTTTCGAGTTAAGTTCGATCTCAGTCATGACGGAACGAGGAGACTCGCACCGACGAAGAAGTGGTGAGGATAGAGAAATCCCTTTTCCGAATCAAACTCAGGCGTCGTTCTTCGAGTCAACAGTGCAAAATTGTCCTAATATCGAAACAGTACTGTACTTGATTCAAAATAATATTTTATATCAACAAGCCTAGCAAAATTATTCTGCTTCATAAATCCTAAATTTCTCTGTATAGATTCGAAATAGAAAGTTCAAGACACTGGTTCAGTTTTTCATCTAGAAGTCTGAGAAGTTTTACAAAGATAAAATTATAATATCATGTGAAAAATGACTGAAGATCATAGGATAAAATGGAGAATACCTCAATTAATAAAAATCTACGTTGCAATTAAAGATTCTCTTCTAATTTGACCTAAGAAACGCCACGAATTTTCTACTCGACCAAATACCTTGTTCAGTATTCAATATCTGTGTGACGGAAACACGGAAACGAAACACACGTCGAGTGACGGAGGAAAAGGACAATTTTTCTAACCGCTCCGATATTATGCGCCGCGATCGTAAAGCACCGTGTACAATCATCATCAACGCGAGGATATCTGGACGATCCTATGAATGAAGCTCGGATCCGCGATGCCACTGCGCCGCGCGGCAGCCACGCATTTACGTAATTCATAAAGGATCGTAAAATTTGCATTCTAACGAATACTTTTTACTCGACACCGGGAGCGGCGCGCGATCATAAATATTTATCAGTGTAGGAACGAAGGGAAAAGGTGGACCACGACGCGACGACGTGAATCGAACCCGCAACCTGCGGATAGTGATGGGAATTCGAATCTAAACTTCGAGACGATTGGAAACTTTTCAAGAGTGGAAATTCGAATCGGTTAGAATACGTTTCGAAGCTTAGAACTCTTAGAAGTCTTGAAAGGTCTTGACAGTCTTGAAAGTCTTAAATGGTTTTATAATAATTATAATAATAATAATACTTTATTAAACGGGTTAAACAACCCTTTGATACAAAAGATTATTACATGTACAAATAGCAGTCTAGACAGTTATATTTAAATTTACACAATCAAAAGAAAATAACAATAGATCAGTCTGTTTTGAACAGTCTTGAAAGTCTTGGAAGTCTTGAACAGTCTTAGAACTCTTGAAAGTAAAAGAAGCAATCAAAAAGCGTGCAAGATATAAAATAGTCATTAAGCTTTCAATAACTGTCGGAATTATGACGATTCACAACTTTCAAGACTTTCAGGATTGCCAAGACCGTTCAAGACTTTCAAGACTTTTAAGACTTCCAAGACTGTCAAGACCTTTCAAGACTTTCAGGATTGCCAAGACCTTTCAAGACTTTCAGGATTTCCAAGACCGTTCAAGACTTTCAAGTTTTTCAAGGCTTCCAAGACTGTCAAGACCTTTCAAGACTTTCAGGATTGCTAAAACCGTTCAAGACTTTCAAGACTTTCAAGACTTTCAGGACTGTCAAGACCGTTCAAGACTTCCAAAACTTCCAGGATTGCCAAGACCGTTCAAGACCATTCAAGACTTTCAGAATTGCCAAGACCTTTCAAGACTTTCAGGATTGCCAAGACCGTTCAAGACTTTCAAGACTTCCAAGACTGTCAAGACCTTTCAAGACTTTCAGGATTGCTAAAACCGTTCAAGACCTACAAGACTTCCAAAACTTCCAGGATTGCCAAGACCGTTCAAGACCATTCAAGACTTTCAGAATTGCCAAGACCTTTCAAGACTTTCAGGATTGCCAAGACCGTTCAAGACTTTCAAGACTTCCAAGACTGTCAAGACCTTTCAAGACTTTCAGGATTGCTAAAACCGTTCAAGACCTACAAGACTTCCAAAACTTCCAGGATTGCCAAGACCGTTCAAGACCATTCAAGACTTTCAGAATTGCCAAGACCTTTCAAGACTTTCAGGATTGCCAAGACCGTTCAAGACTTTCAAGATTTCCAAGACTGTCAAGACCTTTCAAGACTTCCAAGACTGTCAAGATCTTTCAAGACTTTCAGGAGTTCCAAGCTTCGAATCATGTTCCAAATGATTCGAACTTTTCGTCACTGATTCGAAGCGATTCGAAGTGATTGAATCCCATCACTACTTGCAGACTGCCCAGCCGCGTCTTAACCCGCCTATTGGCCAAGGCACCTTCCCGTCATTTTCCTCGTTGTTAGGTGTATCTCATTAAACGGGTCCGAAGGCCCCGCCACCGCTTCAAGAAACTCGATTCTGAACGTTGCACGATGCACCTGCGCGGCCTTTCTTCGCCAGAAAGGGCGGATGACCTGGTTCTAATACATCTTGCATGGAGGGGATATTGAAAAGTAAGGAAAACGAATAGCGAATTATTTTTGCACTCCTGAATAATTTGGGCAAAAGGAATTCAGAAATTTCTGTTGTCGTGAGGAATGGAGAACCTCGTTTTGAGGTTGAAGAGAATTTTTCAATTCAGATTTAGTGATTTCTTGTGATTTCACTTAGACATAGAGAATTTGAAAAAAGAATTTTAGGAAGGAAAATTTAAAATATTAGACATTTAGAATTTTTATCATTTTTTGGGAAGCAAAAAGAAGAAGATGGACCTGAACTTCTTGTTTATGATTAGTGTTCAAAATTATTCAGATGATGTCATTTCTCTCAATCTTTTATATATCTTTTTTCCATCTTTTTTTGTTGGACTGCGGCATTTTATGCACTCATGATAATTTTAAATATGCGAAAATGCATCAGAATGTGCGTGGATACAAAAATATATAAAATATCGAATGTATAGATTTCATAATATTCAAAAGACAAGATTTTCTATTCAATTTTTGCTTTTTTTTATTAAGAATATGAATTTGCATAAAATTCTGCAATCTAATGATTATTAATCCCCTGCAATCAAATTTTTTCTTTTTTTGTTCTATACGGGAGACTTCATTATGTAAAGTAGTTTAAGTGCTTTGTGGTGGATGAGAAGCGGATATCGGAATTGAATATTCAATATTTCTGTAGATATTCAAATATTCGTGCTGCTTGAATGTTTAAATGACTATTAAAAGTAATTGAATATTGGAGTTGAGTGATTTTAAGATTTTAAGACTTCAAAGATTCGTAAGAGAACATCAATTTTCTTCTTTCTTTATATTTTATTTGCTTATTTAAATTTTTCTGTGACTGCCAAATTATTTATTCTTATTATCAATAAACGAAAATTATTTATTTCCCTTTCAACATTTACCAGAGATAGTATATTACTAAAATTTAATAATAAATACTATATTACCAAAGATAAGAAATTTCAGTTAATATTAACAGCTCCGCCGATAGATAATCAAATGGTTGGAATAACTAAGTTCAAATATCAAAAGAAGAAACGTGCCGATAAGGAAAATTCAGCCGCATAATTATCATTTAGAGTACACCTCAAGCACAGCACATTCTATCACGTATAATATATACACCAGCGTATTTTCTTTTTTTTCTTCAATCAATCGCGTCGGACAGAATAATTTGCATTTATGCTTCCAAACAACACATCGCTAATTAAAAGCTTGGAATTCCTCGTAAAGGGTATAGCCGAATAAGGGGGTCAAAAGTGCCCCTAAACCAAATTTGATGTGCAATGAGTCATTCGATAGCTTATCCAAACGGGAGCATTTCTACCAATTTTCAACCCTCTATCTCTCCTTGGGGGGTAGTAAAGGGTGAAAATAGAAAATCACGTTTTTTCCCAATTTCTCTTACACTATTGGATGAAAAATTCTGAAAAAAATCAGGAACATGCTAGTTATCGAGACACATGTTACAGAATTTTTTCAGATTTTTAAATCAATTATCCAAGTTGTAAAAAATAAAAAACGCAAAAAAATGCCGAAAAATGCTGATTTCATATTGAAGGAATCGCAGAACTACAATCATATAATTCCTGTAGATTGACATCTTTAATACTATTATCATATATTTTTTTCAGATTTTTAAGTTTGGTGCGCCATAGTTATAAAAAATGAAAACCACTTTTTTCGTAGTTTTTTCACGGATTAGAACGACTTATACGTCGAATTTTCGTATAATCTTTACGAAATAAGTATTTTGTAGGATTTCCAAAGTTTTAATGCACAGAAAAATAATGTAAACGTTAAAACAATGAAATAAACCCATTCACTGAAACTACGCTACGTGCCTTATATTTCGAAGTGCTAGCAGTATTTCCAACGGCGCCGGTAGCTCGGCGGCAAAGTGTCAGGTTGCCAAACCGCTGCGTACTTTTTGAACGTAGGTTCGAGTCCCACTTAGGCAGATTTTTTTTTTTACGCTAAGTGTATGTTTTTCCTATTCCTACGCATATGAAAATGATCAATGCTTATTTACAAGTGTTTTAAGAAGAGTTTATAAGGATTTTAATTTTTTTTTTTTTTTTGTTTTACTTGGGGAAAATCCTACATTGGACATCCTGGATCGGACACGGTCTTCTTAAGGTTTGTAATCCTAAACTTAATGGTCGGTCACCAAACCTGTGTTATCCTTGACCCGGATTTGTCTTTTACCATCTTTCAACGATTGCGGTAGAATACGCCAGGGGTGAGTAGTTAGATAAATCGTGAAAACCAAATGTCAAGGAGGAGGAACAATTTATATTTGACTGAAAAGAATTACGTCCATTTCTTATACATAGTTCGTCACTGAATTCAAACCTTAGATAATAACAACAGGAGATAATTGTGATTTAAGTAACAAAGATTAAGTAAAAGAAAAGCTAAAATAGTTACGAAATATCAAATCATGAATACTGTAGCAAAGAAAGAGAAGGTGCAATACAAATTGCTCCAAAAATATTTTTATTTGTGTATTAAAATTAAAATCCTTATAAACTCTTCTTAAAACACTTGTAAATAAGCATTGATCATTTTCATATGCGTAGGAATAGGAAAAACATACACTTAGCGTAAAAAAAAAAATCTGCCTAAGTGGGACTCGAACCTACGTTCAAAAAGTACGCAGCGGTTTGGCAACCTGACACTTTGCCGCCGAGCTACCGGCGCCGTTGGAAATACTGCTAGCACTTCGAAATATAAGGCACGTAGCGTAGTTTCAGTGAATGGGTTTATTTCATTGTTTTAACGTTTACATTATTTTTCTGTGCATTAAAACTTTGGAAATCCTACAAAATACTTATTTCGTAAAGATTATACGAAAATTCGACGTATAAGTCGTTCTAATCCGTGAAAAAACTACGAAAAAAGTGGTTTTCATTTTTTATAACTATGGCGCACCAAACTTAAAAATCTGAAAAAAATATATGATAATAGTATTAAAGATGTCAATCTACAGGAATTATATGATTGTAGTTCTGCGATTCCTTCAATATGAAATCAGCATTTTTCGGCATTTTTTTGCGTTTTTTATTTTTTACAACTTGGATAATTGATTTAAAAATCTGAAAAAATTCTGTAACATGTGTCTCGATAACTAGCATGTTCCTGATTTTTTTCAGAATTTTTCATCCAATAGTGTAAGAGAAATTGGGAAAAAACGTGATTTTCTATTTTCACCCTTTACTACCCCCCAAGGAGAGATAGAGGGTTGAAAATTGGTAGAAATGCTCCCGTTTGGATAAGCTATCGAATGACTCATTGCACATCAAATTTGGTTTAGGGGCACTTTTGACCCCCTTATTCGGCTATACCCTTTTCACGATAACGAAATTATAATTAATTTGAATCTAAATTTTCCTTGATACTTTCTTTATTTTAACACAGTGTTTTTATTCATTCATTTAACGAGAAAGTCTTTTCTTCCTCGAATTCGGCTCATCAACTAAAATAGCAAACCCTGCTTTCTATTTCTTCTTCAAACTAAATTTCAAAACCAATGTAAACATCCTTTATCGTCTTTAAACATGTACTGAATCTTCCATTACCCAAGTGAATAACATTTATATCCTAATCCTAAATCCTAAACCTTGTGGAATTAATTTCACTTTAACTCTGTTACGTTCCTCTTTAAAATCCAAAATAGCATCACTTTTATTATTATCATAAATTTATTATTATAAAGTTTGATAATGCAGTTTTTAATATAATGTCGAGAAACAACCTAAATATTGACACTAATCTTCTCAAATCTTTTTCAAGATTAAGATAGTTGTCAAAAGAAATACAATAGCATAATGATTTTATGCATTTATGGCAATTCTAATCTATGAAGCTGTCAATACATACATGTATGCTAAAATAAGTATACAAACTATGAATGCAAATTATTAACATTTCTTATCTCTATTTAGATTTGCAAAAATTTTATTTTGCATAAAAGGTGCATGTGGTAGAGTTATGTCTTATTTAACCACAAATATATTATTAGGATAAAAATTAACTTCAATATGATAATAATTATAGAATAATTAAATAAAACAGAAATTTACAAAATTTTTAAATTTGGTTTATCCCACGTGGTTTGCAATGAATGAATCACTAAATCATCCATGATTATGTAAATTTCTGTAAGTCTCTGTACACTTGGACAAAAAATAGAATTATTTCTCACGTTCAAAATATTGCAATATGTATTCAATATTTTCAGTCATCGAAAACATGAACTATTCGACGGTCCCAAAAATCCGAACAACCGTCCAAAACTTCCGCCTAATCTTTGACCATTCAGAACCATTCAGGACCGTTCAATCATCAAACAGAAAATTAGCATAATCTCCCCCCACCACAAGATACCGAGACTTCCTCTTGCAATCGCTTCCAATTAATTCCGCGTCGCCACATTAAATCACGCCTCCCCCTCGATAAATCCCCCGCAGATTAGGCGATAGAAGTGTCGTCACCGTTTCGTGTTTACCATCGCGTATCTCTCGATCGAGCGATGCTCGGAAGGTCAGCCGCATTAATTATCAATGGGAACAGTGGATGCATGTAAATTGAGACTCTAGGCGTCGAACGGCGTGCGAACTCCGCGCCAGGAACAATGGAAAACGGTGATACGAACGCGGTTGCCATTAATATTTTTTTTTTTAGTTAACAGGCGCGTCATTAAGCGTCTCCGTCGTTCGGGATAAGAGATTCCCGGGCGTCCTTGGCTCGGACAACGCGCGGTACTGTTATAAAAGGTGAAAATAATCGCGACGCGACGAAACGAACGTGGAGAATCGACGTATGCAAATGACGCGGGGCGTCCCGCCGATCGGGGAGAGAATCCCCGCGGTCATAAATCTCCGACGGCGAGAGGCACTGGATCTCACCCAGTTCGAAATTCGCCAGGGCCGAGAGAGATTCATCAGGGTCAGAATGACAAATCCTCTGACAGGTCGGCCCGTTCCTACGTCTCGATCACTTGCCCCGGAGGCATTCGCCTCGCCTCGGCGCGCGGCGCGGCGCGGCGAATCCGTGGCGCCAGAGGACCCATCGCCTTGCCCACTGCCAGGGCCTAACGGTATTCCCCGTGGACGGGCCCCGGGACTGGTTCGCATTTACGTCTCGCAGCTCACGGCGAAAACGATCGACCGTACGAAACTCGGGATAATTAATCTCCGCTGTAAATGGTCGTGGACCAGGAGGAAGCTTTTGGGACCTCGATTCCTTCGATTGGGTCTGCGGGCCCATTAGACGATTATTAATTAGATGAGTGTAAATAAGGTCGGTGGAAAATTTCTTCGTCTTCTTCGGGGAAACTTGTTTCAGGCGAATTACCGATTTTGATCGTATTTGAAATTTTATTCCTCTAGGGTATTTTTATACGTCTTTAGTTGGTGAAATATTTGATATAAAACTGGGAGAATTACTTAATTAATTCTGTTACAAAAGGTCTTGAAAATCTATAATTAAACGACTTTTATTATTATAAGGAAAATGTTAAGAAATTAGTTTCGCTATTAATGTTTGTTGTTACTTGAAATTCTTTCAATATTGTGATGTATACGTTAATAATTATGTGGCAATAATTAATATTCTTAGAAATTCAGACTGTTAAGAAAAATGTAGCAGGGTTAAGAATTTTTATATAGTGTTGAGGATTGAGAAGCTGAAATGTTAACATTTTATTATATAACATTAAATATCACATTTAAAAAGAAAATACTTAACCCGGGTTAAAGGAATCAAAAATGTAATATTTTGAAATGAAATTTCTTCGATCCTATCATGAACATTTTCTTATTTTTAACAAATCACTGCTAAATCGTATCTGAAGTGTTTTGTTTGAACTAGTGAATTGTTCAGTTTTTAATATATGAAACAGTTGAATCTTTCACTCACAGAAATCTGTTTTTCTTTGTAAAATGAGTCTTCAATAATCTTCTAATAATTTGTAATATGCCAAAATCATTAAAGTTTCTGTCTTCATTTTTTAGAAACTCGAGTAGTAAAATTTTTGAATCATAGAAATCTGTGAGACCTTAAAATAAGGAATAATCGCTTAATTAAAACCTTCTGAACTTCTGTGTTGAAATTAAATTTTTTTTTCAGTTCATGACAGTTTTTTATTTTTAGCAAATCATTGTTAAATCACTGCTAAATAAAGTTTCTCTTGAACTCCTAATGAATTTTTTTTTAACTGTCTTTAATCTATGAAATGGTTGAAATTTTGAGTCATAAAAACCGAAAGCTCAGAAATTTCAAAAACGTTAAAAAAAATTTTATAGTATTCCAAAATGATTAAAATTTCCGACTTCATTTTTTAAGAAATTGCAATAGTAGAATTGCTGAGTCACAGAAATCAGGGAAAATTGCGTAATTAAAATCTCCCAAATTTCTATATTGAAATGAAATTTCTTCGACTTTTTCATGAAACTCTTTTTTATTTTTATCAAATCGATATTAAATCGTATCTAAGGTTTTATTCAAACTCTTGATGTAGTCTTCAGTCTTTAATCTATGTAGCAGTTGAAACTCTAAGTCATGACAATCGATGATAATTACTTAATTAAAACCTCTTAAGTTTCCGTATTTTTCTCTCTCTAAAACCTGTCTTCAGTTCCCATTTCTAATTTCCTATTTCATCTATAAATCCGAGATAATTAGAATTTCTGACTTCATTTTCAGGAAACTCAAGTAGTAGAATTTTCGAATCACAGAAACCTCTAAGTTATAAAACTCCAAGATAATTGCTTAATTACCATCTTCCAAATTTCTGTATTAAAACAAAATTTCTCCATTCCTTTCGTAGAAATTTTGTTTACAGTCTCTAGAGTTTTATTCCAGCTCTTAGTATCTTCTTCAGTCTTTAATTTATGGAACTGCTGAAACTCTGAGTCATAGAAGCCGCAGATAATTGCTTAATTAAATCCTCTAGAATTGCTGTATCTTTCTGTACAACATGTCTTCGGTCCTCATTTGTAATTCCCAATTCATTTTATAGCATCTCAAAGTGATTAATATTTCTGTCTTCATTTCTGAGAGTAGATTTCCTCGTCCAACAGAATTTTCGAAACCGTTTATCGAAATTTTCGTGGTTCTCGAAATCCGCGTGGGTAAAAGCCTTGTGCAATGTAAGTGAAATAATTTTGACATCCTCGAAGCACCATGTGACCAAGCGTCGTACAGGTAATGAACAATTATTATCTCAAGCACCACTAATGACTTAATATCCCAACTACCACTCATTCTTCTTTGCGCCGCCGGTTTCAATTTAGTTAAAAGCTCCGAACTGTGTTTTTTAATATCAGTTGTCCGATGTTGCATGAAATGGTTGGTTAAGAAACCGCGAGGCATCCTCGTAACGCAGTGAAGATCCTGTTCTCGCTCGAGCGAATAATTCGACGACGCGTCCGATCGATCCGCGTTTTCATTCAGAAAAGATTCCAGACGTTCTCTATTTTACAAGTGAAATTTCTTACGCAACCAAAAATACCGAACGCTTTCTTTTTCTCCGTGCGATCCGCTCTATAAACAATTCACAATCGAATTACGATGCAATAAATTAGCTTTTAAGGAGGAAGCACTTATTAGCCTACGTCATATATAAGTATCAATAAAAAAAAAAAAGAAAATTATACTTAGAGTTGAGTCGTCTTCTATTACGGAGAAATTTCTTATGCAACTTGTCTTTTCCATTTCGCAAACATTCAAAACTGAATACGACGAGGATCTTCATACTTTTCTTCTCAGGAAGAAGAAAATGATGACTGATTATATCCATTAATATTGAAGCAGTATCAAAAACTATACTTCGCGGACTTTTTAAGGAAGCAGCGTTTCCTGGTTTCCTGCTTGAAATCTTCTAAGTACACTGTTACACGCGGTAACTTGAGTACTGGTAATAGTCAGAAGCTATGTAATCACTGATACGTACGTAAGATATAGACAAGCGCAAAATAATTAGCACAAAGTGATTTCATAGCTGAGTCTCTTCTTTGTTGCTAGATTCGTACACAATTTTCTCGGACTCCAAAATGTTAAACATAGTTTTGCGAAAAATTACATAACTCTGAGGTAACTTTTTGTGAAAGTGTATTTAATTTAATGTATTAGAAGAGCGAGGAGATTCTTTTAGATACAATTTGGAGCACTTTCTTTATATATTAAAAGTTGAAAGCAATGAAAGATATTCAAAGCGAATTTTGTATTATCAACTCCTTTTTCACGAGGAAAATATTTTTCATATTTTAGTCGACATGAAAAAATTTATTTTCATTCTCTTTTAATGTTTCTACGTTTATCTTAGATTTTCTGCGATTTTCTTCTATGTTTTCTGCATTCTTCTAATTCTTCTAGTGCAACAAAAGTGAAATCTCAACAAATTCCATAAACTTGACTGCTTCTATTTATATTGTGTAATTTAATAATTAATTTCTTCCTGTCATCATCAAAATGATTAAATGTCACAAACTATTGAACGTTGACAACCTCAAAAAAAAATTCCTCAGATTTTCAAAATTATTTTTACATCTTCTAAAAATTCTTCTCACTACTTCGTACACTAAAATCAACAGAATAATTGTGCCCATAATTATGAAAGTGGTCTAAGTCAAAATTTAAAAAAAAATGAGTTTATCAGTTATTTCACACCACATTATTTTAAACTAAATTTATTCAATGTAATTTTTAATTTTTTTCAATATGACTTAGACCACTTTCATAATTATGGGCACAATTGTTAAACCCACCCAAAACAATCTGTAAATTACAAATTCTCATTTTCTATCCCATTGATTCTAATTTTCTTTTCCTTTTTGCAACATCCAAAAATATTCGCAGACACTCTTAATCATCTCGAAACCTCACCAAAACAATTTCCCGCCATTTCACCAGGATAAAATTCCGGGAACGAAGCCGTAGATTCAGCGCAGCGATGACGTCGCATGCGGCGACTTCAATGCCGGCATCAGCAGCCAGAAATTTATCGAGTTTTAATAAGTACAAATTGTGGCGGGTGGTTGCGCAACAGTCGCCGTGCTTCGATGCATCCAGCGTCGGATGTACGCTATTTTGTAATCATGAGCAGAGCAATGTTTATAGCGATTCTGAATGGTCGTCGGGGAGGAGGGGAGGAAGGGAAGCGTGCGCGGATCTCGCGCGATACACGCTTATTAAGGCGCGCGTTTCGTAATACTCTTGGAAAAAAACATCGCTGTCTTTTTTTCCCGCTCGTTTTTTGTTCGTTCCCCTTCCGTTATGTGGGCGGATGGATTTTCAAGAGCCACCGCCGAACGCCGGAAGTCACTGAGAACCGGCGATCCCACCGCGAGATTCGCGGATCCGTGAATGGCGAACGCGGTTTCGTACGGAGTGGCGTGATTGCTTCGAGGCGAGGGAATTCCGTCGGAAATTTCGATTTCTGCGTGTTATTGCGATACTACGTTCAGATTATCCGAGTTGATACTGCATTTTAAAATCATTTGTAGTTGCATCGAATGTCCTTAGCTTCTTGAGCTCATTAATCTTTACGCGCCGATAAGATCTCTAAGATACTCCGAGACTTTTGTTCCGTCAAACTATTCTTCCGAATTTTATATTATACAGGGTGTTTGGGATAGTATAGGCAAGCTTTGGAGGGGTGATAGATCACGTAAAAACAAACAAGAAACTTCTGTATGACTTGGGTCCAAAACTCAACCATTTTTGAAAAAAAAACTGTCAAACATTTAAGCTATAAACCGCTATAATTCAAAATAGGAACGTTTTTCGTAAGCAATTTCTTCGCTAAATGTAATTATCAAAAGTATGTAATTATAAATGTATTATTCATGTATTCATGCTTTTCGCTGATGAAGTTGGTAACAGTTGTGACTCGTCTCGTTGAAAGCAGTGTAGTACTGCCATATATAAACGTCGCGGCAATATTTAAAACTGTACGATTGAATTAGATACATTCTGAGCCAATTGTGACTTGTGTAATAATTTTGTTTCTACGTATTTGTTATCGTGAAGGATATGTTTTGTAAAGTTATCAATGTTTTTATAAGAAATGTATAAAGTTTAGATGTGTAGAATCAATAACAACATAGATCTACTTTACGCTCAGTCCTTTAGGTTAGGTCCGTGCATGGTGGAATAAGACAAGGTGAACCATTGCGCATAATGGCGGTTGGATGGTTTGGGCAACCAATAAGCGTCTGACCCAAAACTTGTCCCGCGCATTTCAAACGTAACAAACAATGTTAATAGTTTTATGTCTTTTAAACGGTGTTCTGAGCAATATGAGGACCAGCCTGCGTTGGAAGGCATCTTTAACTACAAAATGAGTTGTATTTTGTCTTGATTCCATGAGAAATGACGGCGTAAAGTGACATTCCGTAAAGGCATCGTTTCGGTAGGGTTATAGAATGCTGAAAAGTCACGTAATGCCTATACCCCCTTTATCTTTCGGTGGTATCATTACGCATGCGTGCAAAAGCAGCCATACTGGATTTCCAGGTTTTGGGTCGGAGCCTAATTGGTTGACAGTTCCCCCACTACTTTTGAACCACTGCGCATCTCGGGAATGGTTCACTGTTTCATCAATGGTTCACCTTGTCTTATTCTACTATGGGTTCGTGTATCCTACAGACGCTACACTAGTAATTACAGTTGCCTGTAGAGCGCACCGCAGTTTTAACCACACAAGATGGCTGACAGTTGATACCCCTTCCGTCTTTCGCTTCAAACCCTCAGAATCATGCACAGTCCTTTAGGTCAGAGTTGGGCAAAATGTAATCTGATTACAAATCACAAAGCCTGATTAAAGTGTAATTACTAGGGGTGTGCGGGTACCCGAAAATACAGGTACCCGAGCCTCGGGTCGGGTCGGCTAACGATCGGGACGGGTCGGGTCGGGATCCCGAAAGTTTGTCGACACATAAATATATTCGGGTACCCGTCATTTCGGGACCCGATTTCAATTCGGGACCCGATTTTCAATTCGGGAATCGACTTTCGATTCGGGACACGATTTTTAAATCGGGACTTGGCACTTAATTCAGTACATAACTTTTCATTCTGGTTTTCTACTTAAACTGTTAAAATGTAATTTTTCTATGAAATCAGATGAAAGAATTTGTAACTGAGGAGAAAATTATGTAATATGGCGTGTATCGAAAATCTGGTCCCGAATTGAAAATCGGGTCCCGAATTAAAATCGGGTCCCGAATCGGAAATCGGGTCCCGAAATGACGGGTACCCGAATATATTTATGTGTCGACAAACTTTCGGGATCCCGACCCGAACCCGAAAAAAATTCCCGACCCGACCCGATCCCGTAATTTCGGGTACCCGCACACCCCTAGTAATTACTCATTCAATTACACATTGTTTTCTGTAATCAATAATCATTATAGACTACATAGCCAAGTTGTAGTCAGTAACAACTAACGATTACAGAAAATGACTCGTATTTGTGTGAACAATTACACTTTAATTACAATTTACACTTTAATTACACTTTATTTACACTTTTATTACACTTTAATTACAATTTAAAGAACTCTCTATGTGTCTTTGGTTCGACCCATTCTCGAATATGGATCGGTAATCTGGGCACCATACTATAAGCATCACTATGAGTTGATCGAGGATGTCCAACACAAATTTCTTAGACTCGCATCGTATTTTACGGAATCACCTATGAGTTTCCTTTGTCACAACTATGATTCCATACAAACGCGTCTAGATCTAATGACCCTCGATCAACGGAGAACAATTGCCGATCTATTATTTATATCTAAAATTATAAATCACTCCATAAAGTGTTCTGAAATTCTTGAAAAATTAACTTTTTACACTCCGATGCGTAGCCTCAGAAAACACACGCTCCTTCTTCCTGAATCTCATCGAACGCTTTATGGATATCACAATAGCGTAAACCGTTTATTGACAACAGCCAATAAATCTTCAAATTCCCTTGATTTTTTCCAAAATTCCTACAATAGTTTTAAGATTTCCGTTCAAAATGTCGTTCGCTGTTCTTCTCATTTGTGACCGGCTTCTCTGGTTTTAGGTTTAAGACAACTATATTTTTCATTTTATGTATCTCATCTCACAGTCGGCGATACTTTTAATTTTAATTTTTATTTATTTATTTATTTTTTTCTTTTTTATATATTTTATTTCTGTTATTTTACTTCATTACTATTACTGTTTTCTCTCTGTCTGTTTTCTTTGTTACTTGATTGCATAACTGTACTTTGTTTTCTTGATTGCGTACATTTAAATTCAAATATAACCGCTTAGATTTGTATAATATGTTATAATATATTGTACCAAAGGGTTGTCAACCCGTTTAATAAAGTATTATTATTATTATTATTATTATTAATTTGTGATTTCTAATCAGATTACATTTTGCCCAACTCTGCTTTAGGTCCGCGGTCCTCCATGCACTGCTATTAATTTTCTTTATACACTAATTGAAAACTCCTTCCGAAAACTAAATAAATTATCAAAACATCGCATAATGGAACTTAACACTAGATTTACCACACCAGTCATTTTGACTGGTACTGATATAAGTGTCAATAACAAAAAATATATTTGTTACGAATATGTATAAAGTAACATTAAGTTCATAAAATGTATTCTCTACTTATAGCTACAAAAGTCATAACATCATTTCGGAAAGCAAATGTTACATGCAATAGGAATTTTGAATTGAAATTGCACGACCAGTCAAAATGACGGGTCTGGTAAATCTAGTGTTAATCCGCGTCGAAATCGCCGTCCGACGGAAATCGAATTTGGAATCCTACGCGACAGAAGCTTGGGGATTCTAGAGAGGACTCGAGAGGACGTCTCCAGGCGCCGAGGCGCTTTTTTCTTGACACCTGCCCGTCGAAACGCGTCGCGTATAATTTATTCGGCCGCGGGCGAGTCGCCATTATGAAACCGGCAGCTTGGATCGTCGCGCTTCCATCATCGTCTATTCGGGATGAAGTTCCCCCCCGGTTTTTTGTCCCTTTACTCCTGTCACGCCGCTCGAGGACCATCAGCCTCGCTCAGATCCGCTCCTTTTTCCTGCCCCCCTCTTCGTCCTTTTTACTGCGCCTCGCAAGTCGTCCGCCACGAAAGAGTGACTTCACGTTCGCCAGATAGTAGACGCTTTTTTTTCGTCCAGTTTTTTCCCACACGAAATCGTACAAGTGAAACGGTTCTGACATTGATTTCTTCGCGTGGCGACGCCGCGTCGCCGCTTTACATCCTTGTTGGGAACTTTATTTTCTTCCTTTCTGGATTTTTTCTGCGAATCGCTGCCAATGGAAACTTCGCAGTTCCTTAGAGATTGGAAGTCGTTAATTTTTTTTTTTGGAGACAAACTAAACGCTTCTGACCTGCCAAAGTATTTTTATAATAATCCGGAACTTGTGTCTCCACGATGATTGCTAATGAGCCAAAACTTGATAAACCGCCGCAACCTCAACCTCCCAATAATTATCGTGGCCCCAATAATTAACAAACCCGATTGCAAGCTTCTCCAGGCATCATTTCGACAATAATTGATTTCATTTTTCTCCGACAGCGAAGATTATTCCGTCGCACAGTGGGAAGAAAACCGATTTCACTGGCCAAAAGTCAATTTTTTGGTTAAAAAAAAAAAATAAATAAAATAATTTACTTAAGTAATAGAGGGTTGTTTACCATGCACGAATATAAAAGGTTTCTTTTCTAGGATCTCTTCTTTTCAAGTTATACGACTTTGAATTAATCTAGGTGGATACCATAACCGTAAATAAATTAAATAGAATTTAACAGAACAATATTTTTTGTTTCATTTCCTTTTAAATAATAATACTGTGACAGTGGCGGATCCAGGGGGGCGATAAGGGCGATCGCCCCCCCCCCCCAAGAGTAATAAAATATAAAAATATTTTCTCACATTCCGAAAAACTTATTACGTATATACTGAATGTGTTACATGATTTCTATTCGAGATTTTTCTGCTTAGCGTGCTCACTAGTGCGCTACTGCATAGAAGTTTTTAAAATATTTTCAGAATATTGCCTGGTAAAAATTCGCCAACGTAGAGCAGACTTTGTATTATGAAGTATCGTAATCGCATTAATTGTAATATCTTTTATATCTGTTTTTCTGATAAAATAAAGTCTTTAATCACAATTATATAACACGTAATTATTCTAATTGCTTATCAAGGTTGAATAGACGGTTAAAAAATAGACTTCTTTACTTTTATACATTTCGCCCCCCCCCCCCCCCCAAGAAAGGCTCCTGGATCCGCCACTGTACTGTGAGTCTTTTACGATAGAATGAAACGAGTATGGATGAAATTATTTAATTTTATCGCCTAGTACGCCTTTGAGTTGATGACGTATATGAAACAAAAGAATGACGACATTTGACAGTTCTGCTGTTAACGCCATATTATTGCATCATATTTCTCCGATCACAGTGCCAAGAATTATATCCATCTGTAACCGTATTCAAATATTATACTAGTTTAAAGATAATTATATCTCAAAGGCGTACTAGGCAGTAAAATTAAATAATTTCATCCATACTCGCTTCATTCTATCGTAAAAGACTCACAGTATTATTATGAAACAAAAAATATTGTTCTGTTAAATTTTATTTAATTTATTTACGGTTGCGGTATCCACCTAGATTAGTTCAAAGTCGTATAACTTGAAAATAAGAGATTCTAGAAAAAGAACCTTTTATATTCGTGCATGGTAAACAACCCTCTATTACTTAAGGGGTCTTCCCAGTGTGAACCTCTGAAAAATTGCCTTTTTTTGGGAATTTTTTTGTACTAAACGAAATGTCCAATCTAAATAAAGTTTTTCCTACTGATTAATACACTTATTGAGAGTACAAACAAATTTTTTTTGCAATTTATAATAGTTTATTTAACTATATATATCGCACTGAATTGAACGCCTCAAGAAAACGATGTAGTGCTTGCATCGATGACTGCAAAAAAATTATTTGATTAATCAGTCTCAAATTTTTACGCATTATTCAACACATCAGTGGCTATCGCAGGGACCACGGAAACTTTGTTTTATTAACAATTGCATACTTTTTACAATGACAAATGACTAAAAAATTCATCGAATTTCGGAACTTAAACATTCAAACTTCCGTCATTTGGTTAATTTTTTAACAATTAAAATAATTTTGGTATAATAACGACATCCGTGACGACTAAAAACCATTTTGAATTTTTTTATTCAGATGCGTCCTTCTTCTGGAATCATCTACGCCAGCACTACATCGTTTTCTTGAGGCGCTCAATTCAGTGCGATATATATAGTTAAATAAACTATTATAAATTGCAAAAAAAATTTGTTTATACTCTCAATAAGTGTATTAATCAGTAGGAAAAACTTTATTTAGATTGGACTTTTCGTTTAGTACAAAAAAATTCCCAAAAAAGGCAATTTTTCAGAGGTTCACAATGGGAAGACCCCTTAAGTAAATTATTTTATTTTTTTTTTTTTTTAACCAAAAAATTGACTTTTGGCCAGTGAAATCGGTTTTCTTCCCACTGTGCGTCGCTTCGGCGATGAATTTAGCAGAAAATTCTCAATTGTTTCTCCGCTATTCTGAATCCCGCTTCGACGATCGACGATCAATGAAATGGAACGTTTAATTTTATCGAAGGTTAAACATAAATTAATAATTACTCGTCAATGTCGTTGATCGTCGGAGCGACTGTTTTTTTTCACAGTCGACGAGAGAAGGCCTTTGTTTACGCGGCGAAAAAAAACAAGGGAAAGGATGCATTAATTCTCTGGAAATGTTGGCGCGCGACAAAAAGTCCGCGACGTGAATCATAACTGGCGCGAAGCAATGAATGGGGAATAGAATTTATTACCGGCGATCATTAGGTTGATATGCATCCGTATGCACGGAGATTCGAGCGATTGTGATTACGATAAAAATAAATTTCATTCGGCGAATTTCGCTTCGTGGAGGTTACCGAATCTAACTTCGTCGCCTGTGTTAGCGCGTTTCTTCTACTGATTATTATGACGCTACGTCAATTTCGATTGGGAAGCTAACAAACGCTTACTAGGTCAATGGTTTAATAGCTTATTAAGATATCTTTTATCGGAACAGAAGGCGAAGACCATGAATTCGTATTTTGAATTATTTGAAGATGGAAATGATTTCAGTTGAGCGAATTCTTGGCAAATGCGGAAATAAACTGATCTTGCGTTTGAAATTTTTATGCGGAGACTAATAAACAATTGAAGGACAATAACTGATCCGCGGATATATGTTATGCAAAAAGAAATTGCAATTCTAATGTTGCAACACGGAATTTCATTTTTAATGTTTTGCATATTTTTGCATTCTCGCGCATCCTTGTGGCTTTTTGCATTTCCGTAATTTGTCAGAAATGCAAACATCCGCGGTCGACTCAGCGGAATTCGAACCCCTGTTTATTTTTTAAACTATTCAGACTTCGAACGCGTGGAAATCCGGAAGATTAATTAATTACGCTGTGTGACTTTCTTCCCCGAAAATAATTAATAGACTAGTCAAAGAATAATAAGAATAATAAATTGAAAATTTAATAAAATGGTGTATAGTATATTCTAAATATTGTAACTTGAATTATGTTCTTTTTATATTTTGTGTATTTTGGTATCTGTCAACAATATCAAATATTAGAATTGTCATAAATGCATAGGTATAATTCGCAGTCTAACAATTAATAATTATGTGTTTGAAAGCCAGACTAACAAGCCAAGTCCATTTTTTTTTTAATTTTATTGCTCTTTTTTTATTTTATCAGCATTATGTGGACATACTTATTGTTAGATTCCATTTCAAATTTATCGTTGCCATGCAGTAAAACAACCCCAAGTCCATTACCTAAGGCCAACTACAAATCCATTTCTATTAAGAAAATGAACGAAAAAAAATAAAGAAATTCAAATTTCAAATATCGCTGGGTTATAAGTTCAGAAGGATAATTTAAAAAAAAATTGCTTTTTAAAAATTCATTTAGTGAAAAAAAATTTTCAAGCAGTTGATTGCAATAAAAATAAACGCCATTCTACACGCCACAGTTAAAAAAAATTATTGCACTTAAGAATGCAAAAAAACATAATTTGTATCTAATATAAAAATTTACTAAAGCTTTTACAGTAGATTCTAGAAGAATACAAAGATTATTATGGAAATGTAGAATATAAAAAAGATGAAGATTTTCGCGATGAAAATGAAAAATTTAATGCAACTATAAAAATGAATATGAATTATTTATAAATTATTATTCAATTATCTTCAATTATTACAAACGTTTTTAGTGATGATGTTGCATATAATAAAATTACTTTCAACGTGTTTACACTATTTTATTATTTATACTTATCAAAAATATGGGTGATCAAATTATTGGATCCACAGTACAAAAGTAGATATATTGAAATTAATCCTACTATGATCTTCAGGTCTTTTTTGACCCATTACAATATTTTATTTCCTTGTGAATTGTTTTATTTTTTGGGAAAAATATGAAAAATTTAGAGTTAATATTTAGGTTTCTCATAGTTTTTCAATTCCGGTGTTTGAAGAGGAACGTAGCAAAGTTAAAAATGTTGCCTGCGTTGTTTCTCATTGTATATTTTTAATTTCTGATATCAATGTTCATTAAAAATTATGAGAATTCAGTGTAACTAAATAGGTATTCATTGAACAATGAATCATCAATGTATTCAGGTGGCTCTAATCATTTTATCAGCCACTGTAAAAAGTCTATATAGACTGCTTTAAAAACAAAATTGACTCAAGTTAATTATTTTTAAGACATATACATCATTCTACATACTTTTTATTTTTTTTTATTTAATTTAATAATGTATATAACCAAACTTCACCTAAGTTTCAAATAAATCAATATAATTCCAATTGACGTCGTAAGTAAAATGGTTGTGAAAAAATCTGGAATAGTGACTCAAGTTTGTTATCAATAATGTGAATTACTCTACTATTAAAAAAAATGTAGTTTTTCCTTCAACTAATGTTACCATAATTATTATACTTTCACTTTATTTACTCTCAAAGTTGCATTCCGCTTTTAACTTTTATAAAATATTACACAAAAGTCCAATTTTCTCAATACTAATTATTAAAAAAAGGATATAATTCACTCGTCAATTAAGAGCCTCATATAAAAAATGTGCGACTATTACTGTTTTTTTGCACCTCCAAGAAATAACAAAAACGGACTTGCATTATTCTAGTTCTCAGGTAAATAATGATCCTCGCCGATCAACAAAAAAAAACGCTATTCCCTAATTCCTCGCGCACTTGCGTCGCCGAAACGCAAACAGTCGCCACGCTCCACCGAATCCGAGCAAATTACATTTTCTGGCGTGTGTTCAGGCATAAATATGCAAATCAGCGAATTAATCGGCTCTGACGTCTTCATTCCAGACGGATGTGCCGCGCGCCAGTTTCCCGCGCTTAATCGCGCGCTCACCGAATTATGTCCGCGCGTGTATCGACCGCGTTTCGTGACGGAATTGCATAATAAATCCGCCGCCGATGCCCGGCGAGTTTTCCCAGAATTTTTGTCTCTCGCTGTACGAAACCGATCGGAAGAAAAATTCCACGACTCAGCGTTTTGACTCCCGAAAGGGGGACGATGGCCCCCAAATAACGGAAACGGAAAAATACAGAGTTTCACCGCGGCCGTGTTTCAGTAACCGTTCGTTTCGAGTAAAGTCGATGTTTGCTCAACTTGGGGACACGACTTTCGAGCCACCGTCGACCTTCCAGCAGCTTCGAGTGTTTTCTCAACAATGAACGGAAGGTTAAACCGCGCTAAATAATACGGACGGAGTCATCGACATCAAATATTGACGTTCAAATGACTCCGCGCGCGGCTCAAGTCGATTACACGAGAGGCCCGAGCATCTGCGGCCTTGCGAGACGCGAGTGTCGCGCGTTTCGTCAACAATTTCGGCAGCATCTGTTGCTGAGAAGTTCTCAAATTTGCTGTTTCGTCGTTACTTCCCAAACTCTTAAGAAACGAAGCGACTTGAACGTCGAGTCGACATGTTTTTGAGCATTGCTTGTTTAACTTAACAACTCGATCGTTAATTTATGTTCCCGGATTAATGTTCAAAATTTCAGCAAACAGATCGACAGAATAGGGTGAAAGCACTAGTAGTCGACCACTTAAAGCTAAATTTCAATTATATGTATTAACAAAACGAAACAGTCAATGTTCTAAAATATATGGGTCATTCCACCAAATAAAGTCATGCTTCCTCGGTGACCCCTGCGGATTTTTTTCCAATTTTGTGGAGTTATTCTCTTCATAAAAATGATGATTCACTGAAGAGTTCAGCTCTTAATATTAAATACTTTCGTAGTAATGATTTTTTGAATTTTGACCATTTTTTTTTTTTTTTTGAACTTTTTCGTTAATTTTTTTGAACTAGAAACAATTTTCGTAAAAATACGAACAGTACGGTGTTTATGTAAAAAATTCTCAGCTTTTCAATGGAGATATTCATTTTTCATTATAACTAACAGAAGACCCTTAAAAATTCAATTAAAGTGAAAAAAGTGATTTTTCTGACATTGCGGCAAGTTTTATTTCAAATTTGATATTTTTTTCTGAAAGCTGAGAATTTTTTACACAAAATATGTCATTTTCGCGATGTGCTTATTTTTTGTTTAAGTACAATTAAATAATTGTCACTTTATGATTTTGTTTCAAACGGTAAAATAATTTCATGGTAATTTTCTAACAAGCGACCATACCGAACCCAGAAATTCAAAAAATTATGCAACTGCGGGTATATGTAGAGCATGTGTAGGTACGTATTACGCAATTTTTTTTGCTGCTCAAATTCACTCTGTTGAAACTAACCTTCGAAAAATTTGACTATTTTTCGATTTTATTTTTTATTACTTCCATTTTATAACTATTAATAACATTTAACCAAACTTTTACCATTTGGTAGATATAATTGAAAGAAGTAACTTTTGTCTCAAAAGTTTTTTCCTATCTCACAAAGTAATAAAAAATAAAATCAAAAAATAGTCAAATTTTTCGAAGGTTAGTTTCAACCCCTTAGAGTGAATTTGAGCAGCAAAAAAAAATTGCGTAATACGTACCTACACATGCTCTACATATACCCGCAGTTGCATAATTTTTTGAATTTCTGGGTTCGGTATGGTCGCTTGTTAGAAAATTACCATGAAATTATTTTACCGTTTGAAACAAAATCATAAAGTGATAATTATTTAATTGTACTTAAACAAAAGATAAGCACATCGCGAAAATGACATATTTTGTGTAAAAAATTCTCAGCTTTCAGAAAAAAATATCAAATTTTAAATAAAACTTGCCGCAATGTCAGAAAAATCTCTTTTTTCACTTTAATTGAATTTTTAAGGGTCTTCTGTTAGTTATAATGAAAAATGAATATCTCCATTGAAAAGCTGAGAATTTTTTACATAAACACCGTACTGTTTGTATTTTTACGAAAATTTTCTAGTTCAAAAAAATTAACGAAAAAGTTTAAAATAAAAAAAATGGTCAAAATTCAAAAAATCATTACTACGAAAGTACTTAATATTAAGAGCTGAACTCTTCAGTGAGTCATCATTTTTATGCAGAGAATAACTCCACAAAATTGGAAAAAAATCCGCGGGGGTCACCCAGGAAGCATGACTTTATTTGGTGGAATGACCCATATGATATACATGATAGTACTTTAAATTGATTTAATGTATCACCAATATTTTTTGTTTGTATATAAAAGTTTTAGAAAAGACGTAATTAACGTTAAAAGTAAAGTGTCCGAGTCGCTTCAATAGTCGACCATATAATCTAAATTATCGCATTTGTTCAATTTGTCAAGCTCATAACTAAGATTGTTGATACTTTTTAAGGGGTCTTCCCACTGCGAACCTCTGAAAAATTGCCTTTTTTTGGGAATTTTTTTGTACTAAACGAAATGTCCAATCTAAATAAAGTTTTTCCTACTGATTAATACACTTATTGAGAGTACAAACAAATTTTTTTGCAATTTATAATAGTTTATTTAACTATATATATCGCACTGAATTGAGCGCCTCAAGAAAACGATGTAGTGCTAGCATAGATGATTGCAAAAAAATTATTTGATTAATCAGTCTCAAATTTTTACACATTATTCAACACATCAGTGGCTATCGCTGGGACCACGAAAACTTTGTTTTATTAACAATTTCATACTTTTTACAATGACAAATGACTAAAAATTCATCGAATTTCGGAACTTAAACATTCAAACTTCCGTCATTTGGTTAATTTTTTATCAATTAAAATAATTTTGGTTCCAACGATAACGATATCCGTGACGACTAAAAACCATTTTGAATTTTTGTATTCAGATGCGTCGTTCTTCTGGAATCATCTACGCCAGCACTACATCGTTTTCTTGAGGCGCTCAATTCAGTGCGATGTATATAGTTAAATAAACTATTATAAATTGCAAAAAAAATTTGTTTGTACTCTCAATAAGTGTATTAATCAGTAGAAAAAACTTTATTTAGATTGGACATTTCGTTTAGTACTAAAAAATTCCCAAAAAAAGGCAATTTTTCAGAGGTTCACAGTGGTCTTACAGCCTCATTTTGCAATGAAAAATCTATACAGCTGAATTACATTAGCTATTTTTTCTCAAAGCTCGGTTTTAGGCGCCTCGTGTTTGAAACCAGCAGTTCTACATGTAGAATCGAACCTTGTTTAGAAATCATTTTAAAAGCATTTAGTTTCTTTACTTTTAAAACTCGCTTTTCGTCGTATTTTCAAGTTAGACATTTAAAGTACAATATAAAATTATCATTTAATAAATGCATTATTCCAATATTTAGTTTTTTAACCTAAACAACAAAAATGGTCGACTACTAGAGGGTGGTCGACTTCTAGTGTATTCACCCATTTGGTCGGGAGCGCAACTTGCTTCGCAGTCATCCAAGAAAATATTTTCCAACGTCATCCGCGAATTCCTTCGTTTAATGACATCGCGCAATAAATTATTGAAACAGTATCTCAGCGAGAGGAAAGACAGTGTTCCGAGAAATGGTTTGCACGTTAGATCAGTGTCGTCTAGGTGTGAAATATCACTCGTAAAGTATCTAGAAGAACGGTTCAGCAAAATAACTTATCTTTGCGCAAGAAATCACCGGCTTCATGGTCAAGCTGCAGCTCGTTGTTTGCCAATGAATCTTACAATGTATAAATAAAGCTATAAATTTCTCGGTTGTTACGAGATGCAGTCGTATTCGAGTATTAATCATCGATCCGGGTGAAATGAAAAATTAAAGGTCAGCGAGGAGTGGAAAGCTGCGGCGCGTGGTTAAAGGCTATTTAACGGCGATGGGACCGAGTTAATCGCGAGCGAAATCGACTTTTAATTATTTCGACCCTCTGCTGGGGACTTTGAAATTTGAAACCACTTAAAGAACAATTTTCAGATTTATATTGAAAAGGAGCAAGAATCTTCAAATCATAAGTAGATTTTTTTTTATAAGACTATGCAATGATCTTGAAAATAAATATTGCTGATTGATTGCCATTAGAATACGATTTTGTTGGATTTGAGAGTTTATGAAAATGTTTGAAGGAAATTTTGGAGTCACTTGAACTACAGTTTTTAATTTGTTGGCATAGCGTTGCGAAATTGGGAATTTTCAAATTAGGAACACAGTAATT
This sequence comes from Perdita meconis, assembly GCA_030770465.2. Lineage (NCBI taxonomy): Eukaryota > Metazoa > Arthropoda > Insecta > Hymenoptera > Andrenidae > Perdita > Perdita meconis. The sequence goes on from JASKOS020000001.1 coordinate 4,420,136, forward strand.
TTTTTCTTTGAGAAAACGACGCAAGCAACGATCTTGAAAATGAAAAATTCGGATTTATTGTGATTGAAATCTAATTTTAAGGTTTTTAGAATTATAAACTATTTCAAAGAGAATTTTGGCAATTTTGTGGACGCAGAAATTTTCAAATTAGAAATAGTAATTTTGCTTTGCAAGAGATCGTGCAATTGCTTATAAAATAAAAATCTTAATTGACAACACTCTTGACGACAATCTTAATTGAATTCTAATTTTACAGTTTCAAAAGTTATAAATTATTCCAGGAAGAATTTTGACACCACTTAAACCACGATTTTCCATTTGACACGATGGAATCGTGGAAACGGAGATTTTCAAATGAGAAATCTAAAAATTGAGGCATTGGATAGAAAAAAGGCACATAGCTTAAAATACTATGGCAAAAAAATCGTTTTCAAAGTTTTCATTGCAGTATTACTTAACGCAAAATAATGCAATTAGATTCAGAATTGATAATTGAATATAATTGCACTATTTTTCGTTAAACAATGTCATAACGAAAACACTGAAATCGATTATAATCTATTTTTGTCTATATGTCCATTTCCATACAACGCCTCAGTTTTTTTATTCACAAAAGACGGTGCAAAACTACAATAAAAAATGAAGTAAAAAATAAAAATATCAATTGATAGCAGTTGCATCCCAATTTCGCAGATTTCTAAATTATTCATTATTCCACGTAGAACTTGTATTTTTCCTAGCAAACAGTTTCTCAATTTCAAAGGCGCCAGAGAAGCGCGACGACAAAAAGATAAACAAACACAAATGGCAAACACTCTACGGAAGATTCAGTTGCAAATAATCGTAAATCAATGAAATCCCTCGGCACCGTTAGAAGTTAGTCACCACTATCAGTTATGAATACCGAGTTCCAAGTCGATAAAGCAAAGCGAAAGGTCAACTCAAAGGTCAAACCCCAACTATTAAAAGACTCGACAAGCGAAAACAAACACGGTCCCATTGGTCCCAATGCAATATCGCGCATCGACGGCGCGTGAAACTCACCTAGACAGGGGATCGACGAACAGCGCGACGATGATGACGGCGATGATGACGCAGGTCAGGTAGATCGAGGAGATCTCGTAGATCTCGGACTCCGGGGGACGTTCGAGAGTGTCGTGGCCTCCGTTTCCAAGGACGCAGAAGTCGGCGCCGCAGAGTTTGACTTTGTCCCAGTTGGTGGTGCTGTTACCTCCGCCGCTGCCAAACTCTCCCTCGCTCAGCACTGCGAAAATTCAAGCAAAAAAAAAAAATCAGAAATTTGAGAAACCGGAAAAATTCCATACGCCGCAGAAAAATCGGGAAATATCGCCGATTCGAAGAAACGGGCTCTCTCACGGTTCGCTGACCATGTTTGTTTTTCCCGCCACAGTTTGCAGTTTCGCTTTGCAAAAGCGCGCGATCCGCTTGTCGGCTCTTTCTAACTCCCTCCTCCGCCTTTTTCTCTTTTTCCTCGTGGGTCTTTCGAAAGTTTCGCTCGTCTTTGCTAAACGATGACTCCGTGCGACTACACGCTACGCGTTTACTCTCTTCTTCGTCTTTTTTTTTTTTTTACTGTACTCCCCGTTATCTCGGTTTCACGGTGCGAGGTGTAGTCGACGCGGTGGTGAAAAAAATATTCGACGACGGCGTTATCGGTGACGCGACATGCGACATTTCCATCGATACGACGTTGCATAATGTTCTGTTGATCGGCCGACTGCAAACGAGACCCGTGTAACGCGAGAGAAACTGTTTTGTTTGTTGCAACGGGTTTGCAAAAAATTGGGAGGAAAATCCGTTTGCTGGCATTTTTTATTGCATGAGGAAATCTAGGCATCGGGTGAGGATAATAATTAATGATCTTTGGCAATATCTAAGTATCTTTAAGGAGAAGATCCTAGAAGATTAACGATACGAGCGTTTTTTTAAATTGTTGGTGGAAACACTTTTTAAGACTATTTTTTGGATACAGATCAGAGGGAGATAAACTTCCTGAAATATTGAAATTTCATTTGTCGTAATCGGTTTTCTAATTTCAGAGGCGAATGATGGACTTGTGTGCGAATTTTCTGTAAGCATTTCTTGGTATTTAACAGTGGAAATACATTGAATACTTCAAGAGTTCAATATTGAAAGTGGCATTGCTTTTAGAAGATGGATGAGAGCATTTTTTGAGACAGGTGGGGGCAAGCACTTTTTGAGGCAAGTAATAAAAGCACTTTTTGAGGCAAGTGATGGAAGCACTTTTTGAGCCTGCAATGTACCATTTTTTTAATACAAAACAAAGAAAAAACAAAAAACTTGTTGGAGATCTGAAACTTTCTTTTTAGTAATCGATTTTATAATTTTGAAGGCGAATAATCAACTCCTATGCAATTTTTGTGTGAGAATTTCTTAGTATTTAATAGCAGAAATACACTGAATGCTTAAAGATTTAAATTTTTAAAGAGGCAGCACTCCTAGAAGATTGACAATATGAGCATTCTTCGAGGAAAAAGATGGGAGCACTTTTCAAGACAAGTGGTAAGAACATTTCCTGAGGCAAGTGATAAAAGCACTTTTGGAGACTGCAATGTTACACTTTTCGAATTTAGGTTAGAATGACAGCAAAAATCCCACCATATTAGATTTTCTTTTTTTCGAGACAAATAATGAAATCCTGTGAGAATTTGTTGATACTGAACAACGAAAATACACTAAAAACTTCATGAAAATTCAACAGTAACATTAATATTAATAGAGAGCAAGAATAATTTAAGTTCAAGCTATGTGCTTATTACAAGACATGACTATTATCAATTTGTAATACTTTCTTTTCTCATGAAGTTCCAATATTTAATATCAAAGAAGGTAGAGAAGAAAACCATTTTTGGTATACAGCATCAGTAAAACAGAAAATCAGATTTCAATTTTTAGTTGCGATTTTCAGCATCCATTTTAGTCATAAACTGTAACATTTCATCAATCAAGATACTAAATTACGCCGAATAAAAATCCAATCCACCTAAAAATCCTGCATTTAATTAAAAAACAAAACCATGCATTTTCAGCGCCAAATAGTGAACCAACTATCAGTTAAAAAATAAATACAAAAAGCACTAAAATAAAGAAAGAAACTTAAATTCATCAGTCTGACCTAATACAATGAAACCTCGATTATCTGAATCTCAATTATACCAAATTTTCTATCCTCCAAAACTTCAATTATTCAATGCACTATGTAAAAATTATGCAGTAGAGTTTCGAGTAAAAGTTAAATTATGATTCGCCTAACAGCAATCGTTTACATTTTACACAACAAATACTAAATCGAGGCCTTACCGAAACTTGTCTCGATAAGTGCACAGAGACCTCGTTACATGCGCGCCCGATAGCCCGCGCGGCTCGACAACTATCGAGGCTACTAAAAACGCTGCCAAGCAACGAACCGACTTCTCGAGCACGAAACACAAGCAAACTATCGGCATTCTGGAATGCCTGTCGTCCAATCGAAACGTGTACGCGGTCATCGTGCGACGAACGACAGGAACTTTCACCGGAGCGTCGCTGATAATATCATAGTATGTTTACAATGTCTCCCACCATCAGCGTTTCCGATTGTCCGCGAGTCCTACTTATCGCTCGGATATAATGTATTCGACTGCGTTACGTGTGTGTCCGCGCGGTTTGCCGCCCGTCGAGTCTTTACCACGTTCGAATCTTTGTTGCGAACCGCGACGACGCCAAACTCGTTTATTCGGTCGGTCAAGACTCGGGGTTTTTCCGGGCGAAACACTCGACGCGCGTTGGTGTCGACACAGGAAAACGAGAATACGGTAGGACGTGGAAAAGTGACGGCTTTCGAAAGCAAGTGATTCCGTTTAAAAGTAGATCGGCGAAGATGAGGTACCGGTGGAGGAAAAAGGAGTGATGCAGGATCTACGGATGTGTAATGATACACCGCGGACGCGTTTCTTTTCAGCACGCTTCAACAGGGATTCTATAAATAGCTCTATCTGGGTTTCGTTGGAATTTCTATGAAATCTAATTGTAGGACAATTTTCACGGAAAACTTGACTCGATCTATAAAAGCAATCGAATTCGAGTAGAGATCTACTTTACACTGGGTTTGGAAATTTATAGCCTACCAAGAATCTTTTCTTCATTGTATTTTAATTTATCGAAATAAATGGGAAAACTCCTTTTTGTATAATAAGTTTGTAAATACAGTGAGCTACGATCAAAAACTTACAATATGATAGTAATTCGTGATTCACAATGGAAAATCTTAAAGAGGAAAATTAGATACTGAATCTTAGATCTCAAATCTTGGATAATTTCGAGGCAATGTGAGAATTATGAAGTAGGGATTATTTTAGAGGTTTGTGTATCGAGGTTCTAAACGTTTGGTGAGTGTAAGACCAAAAATCAACTTGATTATGGATAAAATTTCCTAATTCAGTTATTCTATTTATCGTGTTGTAGTGATTTCAACCCTTAAGTGGTATAATATCAGTATTAATTATTTAGCAACATTATAGCAGGATTTCTGTGAGGTTTTTGTAACAATGGATCAGAGATGAGCACAATGTAGTCTGTTTACAAATCACAAATCGTGATTGAAGTGTACTTACTAAATTCAATTACACATTAGTTTCTGTAATCGCTAATTTTTCTTGACTACACAGTCAATTTGTAGTCAGTAACAACTAACAATTACAGAAAGTAGCTTGTAATTAAATAATCAGAATTTGTGATTTGTAATCAGATTACATTTAGTCAACAGTTACTCAACTCTGCAATGGATTCATACGTGAATAGTTCATAATACTTTTCCTTATTAATTTGTACAAAATTTCCCCAAAATGTTACATTAAAAATAAACATTGAACTTAATTGTTCAATTAAAAAACTATTATTGTTTTCTTTTGTTTTGTTTGTTAATATAACTGTATAGACTATTTTTTATATCTGTTAATCTATTGTACCAAAGGGTTGTTTAACCCGTTGAATGAAGCATTATTATTATTCTTAAAATAAGAATATGCCAAAATATATATACAAATATAATACAGTATTGTGAATTTATTTTTAATTGACAATAAACTTAAGAAGAAGAAGGTATACTCCTAATTTGTGAAGTCTCCATCGCTTTGTGAATAGCTAAATTACGCAGTAGCCGGAACATTGATCGTTTTCTTAATCGAGCCTCTTTATCCAAAGTTCACAGAAGAGATCCTTTAATTATCATAAAGAATCCGCGGGATAATGATATTTATCGCTACCGTTACGATAAATCACGACCTCAGTAGTCACTTAATAATACAGAAAATGTAAATACAACAATGATCAAGTGCGGCTCAATGCGGTATAATCTCATCGAGTATCCTCAAGGCAATCAGGATCCTTCGAAAGCAGCATGAAGACGTCAAAAGAGTCGAGAAAATTTACCGAGTCGACAGTTTCGCGATATATCAAACGCCCACGTGTAGAATCGAATACTGAAACGCGACGTTCGGAACGCGCGGACGCCGGAAGCTAGACTTTCGCCGACAACCCTGCATCCTGAATCTCAGAGTCTTTATTATTACCATACTTCCTCAGGATATTTCCTTTTGAAGTCCTTTTTCGATGGATGGTTTAATACACTTGGCACGACTATCATGACTATCATGACTAGACAGCGGATATTTATGCAAATTAATATTTTTAAGGGCATAGAGAAGGAAAACCAGCTTAATGAAACCAGTAAAACTGTCTTTTACCTTTTAAATATTACAAAACATTAACTCTAAATTTGTCACAATTTGCTAAAAATATATAAAATACAATACATATTCAGTATATACTGTAGTATATGTATATGTACATATTTTTTTATTTATACAGGGTGTAAAAAAATGTTGCAGTTCCTTGAAAGAGGTGATTCCTGAGGTGATTTTAAACAACTTTTTCCTTAGCGAAAATGTTAGGTGGGGCTTTGTTAACGAGTTATTAACGAAAAACATCGACCAATCGGGGAGCGTGTACAGCGGATTAATGATGACGCGGACGATGACGGACCAATACTACTCACCGCTGGAGCCCGCGCTGATATTCATCCACTGTACTCGCTCCCTGATTGGTCGGTGTTTTTCGTTAATAACTCGTTAACAAAGCCCCACCTAACATTTTCGCTAATGAAAAAGTTGTTTAAATTCACCTAAAGAATCACCTCTTTCAAGGAACTGCAACATTTTTGTTACACCCTGTATATTAGCGGGAATGGGCATTTTTCCGCCTGATGATTTTCTAGTAACCGTCACGAATCATCTGGAATGTGTGTACGCTCAGTGACAGTGATTCTTGCCCCTAGAGAAAAAAAAATGGGATGAGAAAAAGTGCCCATTCCCACTAATATATACATATACTACACATATTACAGTATATACTGTATATATTGTATTTTATATATTTCAGTGGGAAATGAGCATCTTTCCTCATCACATTTATCCCTAGGGGCAAGAATCAATGTCATTGATTGTATGTACTATTTGGTTGTCTGTATAATTACAAGTCTTGTTTTTGTTTTTCGAAATACTCGCGAACTGTTCGAAGCCGTACAGTCAGATTCGAACCTACAGTCCCTGGCCAGTTTATTAGACGCACTATAAAATATTTGTAATTGTATATGTTGCACTAGATTATATGCGATATTATTTACATTTACCCTTACAAATAATGATTTTTATATAGGAAATTTATGATACAGTTTTATTTCATATTTATTTTTTACATGTCGCCACATAATGTTAAGATATTGGCTATGGAACATAAACAAGTATAAACTTGTTTCATTTGCGTTGTCGCGTGCTACAAGTACTGACGTGTTTATATGGTTTTATTTAATGTATTTATTTGTCTTTCAGGATTAAACTACACGGTAGTTTGTTTGTGTGTGCAGCACGTTTGATAGCTAGAATTACTAGATTGGAACAATTTAACCATGGGTAAAAAGGGCGACCTTTCACCACGTAAAATAGCTGAAGTTAAGGCCCTCATTAATACTAAAATGTTTTCCAACCGCGAAATATCACGAAAGTTGATGGTGTCCGAAGCAACTGTGCGACGCATAAAGAAGAAAGTTGTAACAATTACAAATATTTTATAGTGCGTCTAATAAACTGGCCAGGGACTGTACTTTCAAGCTACTTAATCCCATCTCTGCTGTACGGTCTCTCCTCCGGGAGACCAAGTCCCCGAGTGACTTGAACGCCGCGCCGGCGAACGCGAGGAAAAACAAGAGCCCGGGGTCACCGCGATCCTCCCGAAGAGGAGAGCGCCATGCCGCGCCGGTTGACGGAAGAGGCGCCGCTTGAACCGGGGCTCTGAATGGTAGAAAACGGTTGAAACTCAGCGGTTACCACCACACGGTATCCGGGAATGCGTACGAGGTGGTACGGAAACCGCCTATCGCGGGTTCATACCGGATAAATCTCGTTTCGCGCCGCGTGCGAAGCCTTCTCCTCTCTCGTTCCCTCTACTTAGAAACACTCTCCTCTCTCTCTCTCTCTCTCTCTAGTCTCTCTCTCTCCCGAGTTCGTCCGACGCGATGGCAAGTGTCCGTGAAGAACGCGGCTGCGAGACGCGTGCTGAGCCCGAGGTTACTTCGCCTGAATCTCTCGACAGGGAAAGGACCGAGCGTTTGGCCCGGCATCGTCTGACCACGCGCGCCTTCCTACCTCTGTGTCGCAACGGTTGTTTACGATCGCGATCAATTCGCGAGCCGAGGATCTATGGATCGCCGCCGATAGCCCGTGTCCCTGCCCAATTTACGACCGACATGGTGCGTTGGGGTCCACCGTTCGGGGAAGAAGCCTCTTCCTAGAAGCAGGCCTCTTCCACCTGGGGGACTCTAGACCCACTGTCTCTCCGAGCGACGGGCCTCATTTGCATTTTAAATGCTCCTCGCGGGGGATTTCCGAACACGTGTTTCGGGAGTAGGTAATTTATGGGTGAACTTTCGTGGAAGAGCAGGAGGATCGAAAGTGGGTTGGAGGGAGGAGATGAATGGGAGACGATGAGCTTCATTGTCGGAGCGGTTTTAGGAGGATTTTGGTTGGGAGGATCTATTTTTCATTTTTTTTTAAAGCTGCGAATCGTGGATGTAGAAATTATTTTTCCACGCCATTCGTCTGCCGTTGCTTGAACAAAGGATCTTTGTTTCTCTAGTACCCTGACATTCACGCCTATAAAATTTAACCTCCACATTATCCGCACAACCAATTCTAAACAGTCTTCCGTCTCTTATCTCCCGGGGTAAACTAGTTTCAATCTACCTTTCTAATCCCCTCTCAAACAGACTCAAATCCGCCGATTTCAATTCACATTCAATTCACACCCAAACTGAATAATATCAAGTGTTTTGCAACTCTGTTTCAAATAAGAGTGCCAATTTTCTGCCTTCTTCAGAACGAAAAGCTAACGCTCTTCCCCTGAACGCCATCTGGGTTTAGGCCGAGTAAATAAATACATACATACATACATACAAGTTCACCACTCGAGAGACACAAAATCTGTTTCTGGTTACAAAACTGGTGCAGTACTAGTTCTGAAGCAGTTCGAGGGAAAATAAACAAATGAAGATTCAGAGATGGTTTTCCCCGCTCTACTGCAGCCAATATAATAACAGAAAACAGACCTCACCTCTCTTCTCATAAAGAAAACTCACCTAGTGAGGAAATGAGGTTGCCCCAGAGTTCAGCGGTCTGCCAGGCAAGGAAGAAGAACCCGAAGAACCTGACGACGATGGCGTCTACGGGTTGGTCGGTGAGTTTCGCGTAAACGCCACCAACTTGCGTCAAGTAGGTAGCTTTAGCGGCCCACATGGGAGCGGCACCAAGACCCAGGAGAACCCCAGCAGGCACCAGGGTGTAGAATTTCGGATAGAACTGAGATGCGATGTAGGGAGCATAACAGAGCATGGATACACAAAGAGTCCACTTGACGGTGAGCCTCTTGATGACGAAGGTGGGTACAAAGATGCAGGAAAGCACCAGGGCGGCGTAGATGGCGGACAGCGAGACGGTGCCCAGGCCGTCGCTGGCGTTGATGGAGGACTGTAGGTTCGCGGTGCCTTGGAACGCGGTGAACTGCACCATAAAGGCTATGGAGACGGTGCCGATGTTCTTGAGGATCCGCCATTTCTCGCTGCGGGAGAGTTTGAATTTTCTGGACTGGGTGTCGTCGTCGGTGGAGGACAGTTGCGGGGGTTTCTGTGGATCCGGGGGGATACCGTCGGTGCCGTCGTCTTTGTATCCTTCGTTTCTGTAACCGACGCCGCTCACGGTCACTGTGTAGACGTTGTCGTCGCCACCACCGCCGCCGCCTCCACCGTCGCCGCCGCCCCCGCCACCGACGCTTCTGGTTCCATCGTGCGGTGCAGCTACCATTCTACGTGGTTGCTACCTGAAACAGATTATCGAGGCTGATTAGATTGGTTCATTCCACAGGACCGGTTGGCAACTAAGTAACTGCGTATTTCTCCGTAAGATGACTTAAGAAAATTCGCAATTACTTAGTTGCCAACCCAATAGTTCAATCGAGGTGCAAATTATTGGGCGTTTGGATAGAGCTTGGAAGATGGTGTTGATGTGAGTCTGATGGATCTAACAGGATAGTTGATGGTTAAGTTTAGGCTGGGGAGTATTTCTAAAGATGAAGCTAGGATAGACAACATGTGTTAAAATAGACCTAGGACATCTTTAAGGAGAGACCCACCACCGTGCGAGTATTTCCAAATGCAGACCTAGGGTAGTGAATGCTTCTAAAGTAGACCTAGTACAGCGAGTATTTCTAAAGGTAGACCTAGAATAGTTAGTATTTTCAACCCATTGAAGGCCGAAGCGGATTTGCTTAATAGGATAGAGAAATATCTCTAAAGATAGACTTAGGATATGGACTATTCTTGTAAGTAGGCCTAGTTTTTACTGTATTTGGGAAAGGTAGACCTAGGACAAAGGAGTATATTCCCATTAGTAGACTTAGAACATGGAGTATCCTTAAAAGTAGATGTAGGATATAGAGTATCCCTACAAATTAGACCCAGAACATGGAATATCCCTATAAGTAGGCCTAGTTTAGGCTGTATTTTGAAAGATAGACCTAGGACAAAGGAAAATCTCCAAAAGTAGGCTTAGGACATGGAGTATCCCCAAAAGTACACGTAGGACATGGAGTATCCCTACAAGTTAGACCTAGAACACAGAAAATCCCTATAAGTAGGCCTAGTTTAGGCTATATTTTGAAAGGTAGACCTAGGACAAAGGGGAATCCCCAAAAGTAGACCTAGTACAAAGGAGTTCCTTAAACGTAGACCTAGGACAAAAATTATCCTAGATCGCCAGAAACAGATACAGAACACAGACTACCTCTAAAGCTAGACCTTAGAAATAGAATCTACTTCTAGCACAAACTACCTCAAAGTATCCACTCCAAATTAAATCTGCTCCAAATCCCTATCTTCAAAAACCAGACCCACAACCGCATCCACCACCCGAAAACCATGACCCTTCACGTTCACCGACTCCTTCATTAAAAAGTCCTTCCACAACCCGCTCAACCCACCAGCCTAAAGACTGAAAAACCGAACCACCATTGCGGTGGTCCGCTCGTCACTGTCCGCAGCCGCTAAACTCGCAACCCAAAGACATTGAAATATGTCCCGTGGCGTCGATTTCACAAAGTATTCCACACTTGGAGCGTGATCGCCGCGTGTGCAAACTCGCGTCGCGGCAGACGTCGGACAGCCGGACAGCCGTCGGTATTTCTGGAAATGGCAATTTATAACGGGCCGTTCATTGGTATGAGGATGCGCGCGAAGACCTCGTCACGGATCGCGCGACTTCGACGCGAATCCTTTCTTTTTTGTTTGGAAAGGCCTCATTGAAGGCGTTCGCGAAGCACGTTCCAGTTGCGCTTGTAAATTCGTTTGTCGTCGATGTAATCGATGGGAATGCGTGACCGGGCCGCACAATGCTGTGACACGTGTCGCACGGCGTGCATCGCAATTAACCGGCGCGCACGCAATACCTTCACCTCCTTCGATACTCACACGCCGTCGACGTTCTCTCCCCGCGTCTCCCCCTAGAACCCGTACCCCGGGTGTCCCCCCACGATACCTTCCTCCCTCCCCAGAATCTTGATTTCATTGGCAGCGCACTTCGAAACTACTTTCTTCCGTGGCAGCCTCGCGCGCACGGTCCCCGGCGCAGCGGCTTCGCGTTCTCTCTGTTTACGAGCGAACACCGCGCACCGGAGTCCCGGGAGAGGCTAATTTCACCCAGCCGTGGAATATTTAATGATCGGCGGTTTTCATTAATGAGACGTCCCGAAACCTGTCCTAAGTGCGTAGAAGCGTAGAAGCTAGAAACTTCTGGTAGGCGAGACTAGCTCCGTTAACAGGCGAGCGACGCGACGCAGGGAACGTTCTAGGGAACTTCTGTTACTTTGAATTGTGTGCCGTGAGTGTTTTGCTTGTTGAGAATCAAGATCACGCTGTGCTGGGGATGGAGAATTTTTTCACAATTTTTTTTGGAATTTTGGAGGACTTTTTAAGGATTCCTTCAGTATTTTTGGAGGATTTTTGGAAGATTTTTTCAGGATTTCTTCAGGATTTTTGGAGGATTTTTTGGTATTTCTTCAGAATTTTCTTTTGGATTTTTTAAGGTTTCTTCAGGATTTTCTTTAAGATTTTCAAAGTTTTTTTAAGCTTTTTCGAGGCTCTCGTTTTTGCTTGTTATAAAGCGGTAATTAATGATTGAATAGATTACTGATTACTGTATTTTTAGAAGGTTTAATCAAACATGATTTTTTTTTAAGTTAAGAATTGTAAATATTTTGTGAAGATTTTACGATATAAAAAGATTTTTTTTCGTTCATCTTCATTACAAAATCTGAAATTATTAAATAAATTAATAGAAATTAAATATTCATTAAAATCCGGATTTTTTTTAACAAAGCTTATTCTCAATTTTTATTAGGCAGGGTTTTAATTACTTAACAATTTCAGTAAAAACTTCTAATGATCCATTAAAATAGAATTTGAAGAATCTGAATCTCAGAATAAATAAATCAGTATGTTCGTAAAAATAATGCCAAAAGATTTTCAAGCTATTACGATAAAACATACCTTACAATCTTCCCCCATAAAAATGTTTTCTGAATCAGTCATTAAAATTTATGCACATCCTATACCTTCGCAATATTTTTAAAAATACGGCAGTATTTTTCGTGATACCACAACTCATAAATACGTAACACTAACGTAGTAGTAATATCTCTAAAAATAGGCATTCCAATCCATAAATATGGAATAGTTTAATAGCTTTGCGGTTATCCGAATTTTTCATATTTCTTTGAATATTAAAAATTTATAAATCACATGGAGATTTTGCAAAATTATGGACCAATTAATTTTCTAAAAAGAATTTTATAAATTTTTAACGCAATTATAAAACTGCTCTTAAATTTTAAGGTAACATTTTTTAAAATAAAATGTGGAAATTAATTCCTTTCGATTTTTGGGTAAAATAAAAATTGTATTAACTATTATAAAAAGTATATAGTAGCTGAAGCATTGAAACATTTGTCATTGTTGCCAAATAAACCTTACGCTATTTTCCTGATTAATAATTTTGGTAAATATGCAGATTAGGGGAGCCACCCCCGATTTCAATGACCTTGAAATATATTGTCAAGGTCATCATTATGAACAACTTTTCCCTATACATATACCCGGCGGTCTCTTTAAGTTTTCGAGATATTCGCAAAAAAGTTTTCAATATTGAAAAGAGTGATCGGAACAGGTCTGGGTTAGATTCCTTAACGGGGAGGGGTTTGGGGAGGGGCGGCAGCCATGTATGTATTTGCCATTACTTGAAAAACAGCATCCAGTCGTTCGTCAAAATCGAATGTTTTTTTTAAATACAAATTCTGCTAAATAGTGGTTGAAATGATATTCTCTACGATTGTTCGAAACTGATAATAATGAACCATCTTTCCTCGAGTTCCTTCAACATAAGAAATATCAACAATATAGGTTTCAGCGAGGAAGGTAAACAGAAGCTGTCGCTAAGGAATCTAACCCAGACCTATTTCGATCACTCTTTTCAATATTGAAAACTTTCTTTGCAAATATCTCGAAAACTAAAATAGACCGCCGGGTATATGTTGTATATAGAGAAAAGTTGTTCAAAATTATGACCTTGACAACATATTTCAAGGTCATTGAAATCGATGGTGGCTCCCCTAATCTGCATAATTACCATAATTTGTATTCTAGGGTAACTGTCCCTATTTGTGTGCCTGTCCCTATTAGTGTGCCTTTATATTTAAATAACTTTCAGAGAAAAACGAGTGAATATTAATGGATAAAGTATTTTTTTTTTATTGAAGTTAGGCTACGAATATATATTTATAAAACACACATTTTGTATTTACAAATTGTTATAATACTATTAATAATTTTTAAAAATTCGTATCATGATTTCGACAGCTTTATCGAATTTTCTTAACCAAAATGTTAAGGAATGGTCACCACTATTTGTAACTAAATAAATGGACTATTAATATGTTTGACGACAATTGAAATATTAATTACAGATTACAACGTTAATTACAAATTAGGTGTTAATCAATAATTATAGGCAAGCACAAGAATTGGGGGACACACAAATTGGGGGCTCATAATTTGGAACAGGCACACAAACTGGGGGCTCACAATTTGGGACAAGCACACAAATTGGGGGCACAGTAATATGTTCAATGCCTATCGAAAAGACACACAAATAGGCACAATAACTTCATCTCTAATTTTAATGAAAACTTAATGAAAACATAATATTTTTTATATTCTAAAAATGTCTTTACAAAAACAAAGGATCAAAGAATCAATATAAATTTTGAACAAGTGAATTTCAGACCAGATAATTGAATATTTACTTCATAAAGAGAACGTGCTTGCTTAACAGCACACTAATAGGGACCGTTACCGTATGTAGAATCAAATTATTATACTAATTGTGTGAAGAAGTTCGTCGAAAAGAATTTATTTCTATACATAATCAAATCTTCTCAGAATATTCCGAACTGTCAACAAAAAATTTAATATTCATTGTTTTATTCAAAATTCTATAAGCATCGTGCTGTTTTAACAATGTACCTATGCAAATTTCAATGATTGACTATACTACTAAAAATGTTCACTAAACAAATTATCCTTCTCAAAGCCTCCAACGCAGAAGCCGCTTACAAAGAATGAATTCCCAAGCACATCCACACCAAAGCCAAGATGCGCCGAAGCAAATCCGTGACTCAAAAAAAAAAACCCACGACCTCGCGAAAAAACAAACCCGTCAGCACAATTACACGTGTATCGCGCCGGTTAAGTCGCCGTAATCGGCGTACTTAATAGCGAATCGATCACCGGTAATGCTCCCCAAGGAATGCGCCCCCCATTCGTCGGAAAAAACGAGGTAGGTATATGTAAAAGCCTCGCCTCAACACAGGTAAATACAGCCGCGTACGCGTTTTGCGGCGATTAAGTCGCGGCGATCGCGATCGCGGGATAACAGAAGCGGAAGAACGAGCGGACCTTGGGGTTTCGTGGCGATCGTTCGTCAAGATCGAGCGATCGCGCGGAAGGCTGTTCAGAGACTGTGCAGAATCGGCAAAAACCGCGATAATCGATCAACTTTCGCGCCGGCTCCGCGCGTGGGGAAGAAAAAAAACTAGGAAATTGGAAAATTGGAAAAGCAGCGAAACTCTAATCGAATCGTCTGGAAATAACAGAATCCACGCGACGCGAGTTCGCGCGTTTCCGAGCGGATTCCCGTTCCTCTCCTTCGCCTCTTCTTATCTGACCGAAGACAAAGCCGCGGAAAAGCAGGACGAAAAGGCATGGTAATCTTTCGGTTGCATAACAAGAAGAACGCCGTACCAAGCGTGCGCGCGATACGGCGGTTATTCGTTTCGTTCTTCGTGGAAACGCGATGCGAACTGAAAACTTGGGGGGAATTGTTTTCCGTCCTTTCAACACGTTTTCGAAGAAATTCTTCGGGTGTTTTATACGGTTTAGTCTTTTTCACTCTCTGGATTCTTCATTTTTTTACTGCGACATTGTCGTGCGAAATTGTGCAAAGTTGCATAAGCGCTGATTGACGAAGACGATAAGAAAATTACAGTATTAGATGTGGAAATAATTTATCGCCAGCTTGTTCCCAAACGATTCGATTGTTATGGGGATTTGTAGCAGGTATTTTAAACATTTTTTAACAAATTGCCAATTCTATTGAATTCTACTGAATTTTACACGGTTCTGTAGAATTTTTAGGATGAGAAATATTTTCTCTTTTTCTATTTAAAGTAGAATAGAAGGTTGCAAATTTACCAAGTAACAATATTTTTTTTAAATTAATATCCAATTGAAGTTTAGAAGTAGATTTAGGATTTTTTAACGTTTATAGCAATTCTAAATATTTTGCAAATTTGCAATCGCAAATTTATAAAATAACAATATTTTTTTTTTAATTAATATCCAATTGAAGTTTAGAAGTAGATTTAGGATTTTTTACATTTAAAGCAATTCTAAATATGCAATAATATTTAGTAATATACAGGCTGTCAATAAAATACAAAAATATACAAAATATTAAAAATATAATTCAAGTCACAGTGTTCAAAAAATAAACGATTAAGTTATTTAAGTTTCACTTCTTTATTTCTACTTTTGAAAGGTTGTTTTTGCACAAAAATCCGCAATTTACTTCTAAAATATAAAAAGACATTTGTAGGTTCCACAAAAAAATGTCTTGTTATGGCAATACTTTGCACTATTTAGAAATTAACTCAGACAAATCAAAAGAAGCTGAAATCAAATCCTCCTAAAAGGCGAAGTAAACTGAATATCAAATTTTTCTAGTTACACTAATTTCTTTTAAGTTTCTCGCAAAATTTGCTATAAATTTGCAATTTTGTACAACCAACTTTATAGATTATTTTCCAAAATTAAGGCAACCAGTTTTATAAATAAAACTAGAAAAAAAATGAGTCAATATCCAAATCCCAAAATCAATACCCATCAATGCCAATATCAATACCCAAAAATTGGTCCATGCAAATCATAAACATCCTTTCATTTCTAATTAAATAATTTATGCCGATTTCTTTTATACTTTTATATTTACTGTTATCTCTTTTTCTTTTCATTTATTTTTTTTTTATATTTTTATTTATATTTTGTTTTTGTGTTCATTTGTATTTTATCATTTGTTCACATTGTGTAATACAGGGTTCATCCCGTTGAAAATAAAATATTATTATTATTATTATCCTTAAAAACAAAGTTTATATTAGTCAAATGAATCCAATACAAAAATAAGCACAACAGGAATGATGCTCACAGTATTTATATCAACATAATTGTTCAATTTCCGCAACAAATTAATCCCCCTCAAGGAAAATATTTCCAAACAAGAAGCCTCGAGTTCCTTGACTAGCTAGTTTTCCCGGGAAAACAATATTATTTTCTTGCAGAAAAAAAAATTTACCTAATCACTCAACGCAGGGGAATTTTCATATATTTTTAGAATATTCAGAAACGCGAAACAAGAAAACATCTAAGGCTCGAAAGTTGGCTCGAGAATTCCGCATGCAATATATGTAAATTCCGTGTCATTATATCGAGGAGCGTGTAACACTTCGTGCGTTCAATTATCAGACCGCGGTATCGAGTCGACGGTGTAGATTTTGCATTGATGCAACGATTACACACGGAATTCTTGCCGATTCGAAAAATATCGCTGATCTCAGAAGAAATTTTGGTATCGCGATTACATAACGCGTATCGATTACATTTGGGACATCTAACCGGGGACCAAATTCAGAAAACTCAGAAAATTTCATGAAGTTCATGAACCCAAAGGCAAACCTTAATTCTCTTCAAAAAGAAAAAAGAAAAAAATATCTGAGACACCTAAAGATTAAACGACACAAAATTAAACGACGTCAAACTCTCGATATACTATAACTATAAATGTTCAATTTCTACTCTCCCTCGCGTCACTTAAGAAGTCGTTCACTCTTTGTTGTCGAGCAACACAGAACTCTGTATGGATACTTTAATTGTATTAATCGTCTATGTATTACTGCTAATTCGTTCTGTAATGCGGTCGACTTCTTCAGTAACTCTCTTTCTAGATTTAAGACTTCTGTGCGATCGGCAATGCGCAACTTGTAAAGAATGCATTTAGTTATTTCTTTTCTTTTTTTTTTCTTTTCTTCTCCTTTATTATAATTATAAAACTACACTATTGCATATATAATATTATACGTATATATATTATATAATTATCTAATTATCATTTTTTATTTTTTATTTTATACTTATGTCTATTCTTATACTTATATTTTATAGACCATGTTTTCACTTGTCTAACAAAGAGTTCATCCTGTAGATTATATGAATAAATAATAACATCGTAATGAGAAACACCTGTGCCAACATCTACATCATCGGATTCAATATTCGACTACCAATTCCCGCCGAAGAGAGAAGATCGACACGCGGATTTCTCTCCGCGAACGGATCGGACTTGCTCCACGCGACGCGCGATTAAAAGGCGCCTCGCTTATCGAAGAAACACGGATCGACGGATCCCCACTTTGGTGTTAAGTGGTAACACAGAAACACGGTTCACGCGACCCTGACTTACTTGAATACGATTCGGCCACCGAAGGTGTAACGCACCACGAACATAATCAGCCCACCCTAACCAGTTTCCAACGGCCTTCAACTCGTCGCTTCAACCGCGAATCTCGTTGTACTATTTCTCTCGGGATCGTGCGCACCAACGCAACGGAGTCGGACGCGCGCGCGTATATCGAGAGTCGATAATCCCGATTTCGTAACACGACCGATATTGCCCATCCCCGCGACAGTCTTCTCTTTTTCTGCCAATCTATTTCGCTTTTAATGGAAACTAACAACGACCGATCGAAAGACGGGAACGGGAGGGAAAAAAGACGCGCGATCGAAGGAATGTTTGACGCAATCGGCTTTCGATTTTTCGACCGTGACGTTCGGGAGAAGAATCGATCCAAGGTTTCCGCGCGATTTCGGAATCTATCGGCGTCCACTTTTCTCCAATTCGTAGGTAAACAAAGAGCCAGAGGCGAAAGGTTTTCAATTTTCGCGACCTTTCGCGGGGTTTTTGAAGTTTTTGCGCGCGAAACATGGACAGGAAGTTTAAAATTGCTTTACGATTTCGTGGTTAAAGTTTCTCCGTTCCGTAAAGTGCTAGAAAAATATTTCTACTCGAAATTAAGGGGTCTTTCCAGTGTGAACCTCTGAAAAATTGCCTTTTTTTGGGAATTTTTTTGTACTAAACGAAATGTCCAATCTAAATAAAGTTTTTCCTACTGATTAATACACTTATTGAGAGTACAAACAAATTTTTTTTGCAATTTATAATAGTTTATTTAACTATATATATCGCACTGAATTGAGCGCCTCAAGAAAACGATGTAGTGCTTGCGTAGATGATTGCAAAAAAATTATTTGATTAATCAGTCTCAAATTTTTACACATTATTCAACACATCAGTGGCTATCGCAGGGACCACGGAAACTTTGGTTTTATTAACAATTTCATACTTTTTACAATGACAAATGACTAAAAATTCATCGAATTTCAGAACTTGAACATTCAAACTTCCGTCATTTGGTTAATTTTTTATCAATTAAAATAATTTTGGTTCCAACGAGAACGGACGACTAAAAACCATTTTGAATTTTTTTATTCAGATGCGTCGTTCTTCTGGAATCATCTACGCAAGCACTACATCGTTTTCTTGAGGCGCTCAATTCAGTGCGATATATATAGTTAAATAAACTATTATAAATTGCAAAAAAAATTTGTTTGTACTCTCAATAAGTGTATTAATCAGTAGGAAAAACTTTATTTAGATTAGACATTTCGTTTAGTACAAAAAAATTCACAAAAAAAGGCAATTTTTCAGAGGTTCACAGTGGGAAGACTCCTTAAAAGATTCGCGAAAAAAAATCAAAGCGCTTCGAATTTTCGCGCTCTTTTGCGGGCTTTTCGAAATTTTCATGCCGCGGAATTTAGGCTGGAAATTGAAATTACTTTACAGTATCAAAATCGAAGTTTCTTTTTTTCAATCAATGCTAAACCAAAGGACTTGAAATTTTCGCACCTTTTTGCATAATTTACAAAATTTATATGCGTAAAACTTGGGCGAGAAATTTAATCTAATTACTTTACTGCTTCCCAATCAAAGTTTCACCTCTCAAAAAAAACTATGAAAAGTATTTCCCCTAAAAATTGGAAGATCCATCGAAAAAAGCCAAAAAAAGGATTTCGAATTTTCTCTCCTTTTTGCAGACTATTCAAAATTTATATTTGCAGATCTTGAACGAGAAATAAAAATTAATTACGTTTCTGCTCCCCAAAAAAATTCCAAGAAAATATTTCTACTCAAAATAAAAAAAAGAACGCGCCGACTAAGGAGCAACAAAAGCCACAAGCACCGAGGCGAAATAAACAGAAAGATGATAAGACGGCTCCAAAGTCACAGTAAGGCTCTCTGCGGTTTATCAGCCCCGTCAGATTCGCTATCTCCGCCGAAGCTTTTCACGTCCCAGGAACGCATACAAAAACGTCAACGAAATTGCATTCTGGGAATGCCGCGAAGGAAGCTAATCGTTATTGGCCGTCGCCACGGGGAAACCGGCGTTAATAACGGCTCGAGAAAACGATTCCCTGGCTAGGATCGTCGTTACGCGTGAAAACGACGTAACGAAGCATTATCGGCCAGGGAGTAAACGCAGTCGTGCCGCGACTCGAAATTAATTGGAGTGCGAACTTGCACCGCGACGAGGTCAAGGTTCGGTAAATGACTTTGGCTGGTATTCAAAATTTCCCTGCGTTTCCAGGCGCCGCGATTTTTCCTCCTAATAGACTCGCGTCACGCTCTAATCTTGCGATTCTTAAATGCGAAGGAATGAAGTCAATGAAAAATTTTAAACGAAGATTTTATTGCGCCTTATTTTTCAATTTTTGGAAGAAGAAACGAGGGAAGAATGTCGTTCAAAACGCTGAGTTCGGTAAATGTTTGTTCAGCTTTTTCATGGAAAAAAGAGAAGGTAAAATTACATAATTATTCTTTAAGATTTTTATGATAAAAATCAGGTTCAGTATTTTTTTTAATTTCATTCTTTTTACGAGGAAAAATTGTGAATTTAAGGACGCTGCGTTCGGAAAATGTTTGTTCAGCTTTTTCATGGAAAAAAGAGAAGGTAAAATTCCATAATTAATCTTGAAGATTTTTATGATAAAAAGCAGGTTCAGCATTTTGTTTAATTTCATTCTTTTTAACGAGGAAAAATTGTGAATTTAAGGATTCTAAAGGGAACTCTAAACTATTATTGATCTATTTATCGATTATTCCAGAATGATTAAATTTTAATCTATGTTTTATAGCAAAGGCTCCAAGGTTCGTTTTTTTCCGACCAGAATTCACATGTTAAGTCATGCAATAAGTAACGCATGCATTGTCATAAACCAGTAACAGTTAGAAGTTTCTATGAAATTGAAATAAAAAATTGCAACATAGATAAGAGAATTATGAAAAATATGCACAGCAGTAGCCAATAATATTGCACCAGTACTTGACAACATATTTTATCGAATCTATAAACCTAGCAACTACATAAAATTATTTTAACCTGGACTTTCAATCATTTTTCATAACAGAATCTCATAAATTTTGCATTATATTATATTAATCAAATCATAAACCGTTTCATAAAATATTGATACCTAACATTGTAGTCTCGCATTTTTTTTGCCCACTGCTGCTAATAACTGACGTTCACAAATAAATTATCTTCCCTCACAGTCATTCCAAAACATAATAATTTAAATAAAAAAATAAAAGAAAAACCCAAGAAAATACCTGCTAACGATACAAACGACGAGTATCAATATCCAATTACCAAGAAATTTGGTAACTAATGAAAACGATGCGAAGAACTTAAGCACACACAGAGTCGCGTCAACGTTGAGAATGACTCTCAAAATGAAAACTTCAAACTGAATTAGAATTTCATCGCCCGCAGCGGCTTATATACCTATAATCTCTTTTGCAACAATCGCGAAGAAATCCGCGAATCGCTAATTGAATAATATGTGCAATGACTCACGGAAAATCGACACACGCTCCTCAAATCCTGATATTTAACCATTCAATAACGATACGAGCATTAAATAGTCCAGCAAAGTAGTGAGAATCTTCGATTGGCGAGTAAACATTGTTACAAACGAGGTGCGCATTGCGCGGGGAAAGATTTCTGAAAATTTATGCGCCTGTACGTCGGTTTTTTGCGACTGGTTGTGAATCGTCGAAACCAAACACGGTTTACGAGCGATCAATATTGTGAATGGTAAAGTGAAGCGAATCGACACGGGGCATGGTGATACGCAACCACTGTTATTTGAGTAAAATAATCAGTTGACAAAACACACGACGATGTAAACTCGATGTAGGAACTGATGACTCACCTCGCGGTGGAAACACTTCGTTCGGTTTGTAGTTCTGGTTGCCAACTATCTTGTGCATTGGTTATTGTTTAGCGTCTGTTAGAATGCTAAAAGAAATTATGAGGAAGTACGACAGGAAGACTTTTCTCGCTTTGAATGCACCATTGAAATTTCAAATACAGTAGAACTTCAATTATCCCAAAATTGAATTATTCAAAGTATCGATCATTTAATACGGTAAGAGCAACTTGGACTATAATTTGATAATTGTTCAGTATATTTTAAATATAAAAACGTACTAACTAACGTAATAACGTACAAAGATGAAGTCGGGTCATTGAGGTTCTATTGTAATTCAAATAAAATTTGTTTGAAAATAGAATTTCCAGTGAAATTCTATTCAGGAAATTGCAACATAAACACAATTTTACTCTACTTGAGTAGTTTTCGACTGGGAAAGTGAAAAATACTTAATTCGGAACAAACCTGAAGAAAAATTGTACTCGCATCTTTTTTTTTTTTTTTAATTTCACACTGATTTTTTTATAAGGGTGTAACAAAAATGTTGCAGTTCCTTAAAATGGGAGATTTCTGGGGTGATTCTAAACAATTTTTTCCTTTGCAAAAATGTTATCCGAAGCTTTGTTAACGAGTTATTATCGAAAAACACCGACCAATCGGGGAGCGAGTACAGCGGATTAATCATGGCGCGGACGATAGCGGGCCAATACTGCTCAAGGGTGGAGCCCGCGCTGACATTCAGCCACTGTACGCGCTCCTTGATTGGTCGGTGTTTTTAGTTAATAACTCGTTAACAAAGCCCCACCTAACATTTTCACTAAGGAAAAAGTTGTTTGAAATCACCTCAGGAATCACACCGTTCAAGGAACTGCAACATTTTTGTTACACCCTGTAGAACATTGTGTTTCCTTTGTTAAACCTTGAAAGAAGCGTATAATGGATCCTTAATTGTGAACAACTTTCAAGGCACCGCAGTATTATTCTTTTTTTTCTGTTTTTAAAGAAACAAGAAGAAAGGAAATAAATATACAGAGTGTTTCAGCTGAAAAGAAATTCCTTCGTCCCTTTGAAATTATAAAAGACATGGAGAAGGGGAGAAATTCTTGGCTATATTTCAAAGAAAATTTTCAATTATCATTAACTATCGAATTATTCAATAATTAAGAATGATTTTAAAAATTCTTAGCTACCTAATGCAAGTTCCTGATTTATCCTCCCAAATGTGAAAGACTCGGAAGAAATCTGGCGATAGTGAATACAATGGTTCATCGAAACAAGCGTTTGGAGTTACGAACCAACAGATATTTCCAAGGCAACAGCTTCCCTCCCGTCGACACGGTGTTTTCGAGAATTTCCGCTTTTGTTTTGCAACGGTACGTGGTCACCCGTATGCACCGCCGCAAATACGGATAAAGTTTGACCCGAATGATGCAAGAGCTTCAGCCGCGTTTTGTTGCCGGCGCGTTCAAACAACATAATTTACGTTCGAGGCTGGTCGGACGGCCGATAAAGAAGTCAAACATCTCAAACGTCCGCGGACAAAGTGTCTCTAATCATCGGGTGTAACTTGCATCGACCCTCCAAGTACTAAACAAATTATTCCTCGAACGCAGAGAAACACTAAAGAAAAGTGTAATTAGTAAAATTTTCAAAAATCTTCGCTGGGAAATTAGAGTAGACTGCGGATTTTTATGCATTTATGGGAAACGTTGATACACAAAAATGTGCAAGAATGTGCGAAGATACAAAATAAATGAAATGTTGAAAATATTTAATTTTAATAAATAATTAAACGGGACGAACATTTTGTTACAAAACAAATAATATAATAACAGTAAATAATAATAGAATAACAAAATATAAGTGAAAGTAAAAGAATAGGAGCAAGAAAACAAATGTGATATAAATAATGATATTTAGAAAATAGGAAACATTTTTATTTAAACTACAATTTATGTTCTGCGTCTATAAAAATGTGAATTTGCATACAAATTCGCTGCCTAGTATGAGTATTCATTTTTATCCAAAGAAATCTTACAATAGTAGAAATTTATAAACGCATTTTGCTTAATTCTTAAGCGAATTTGTGAACAAAACAATTTTGCAGTGGATTGAACTTGAAAAAAGTTTATACTAGTAACAAAGTCAACAGTGGCTAATGAATATGAAACCAACCATTTTTTTTTTAATAAGGTTACTACAATATAAGAAATTGTCTATGTATTAGCTATTTTTCTTTATCTCGAGGTCGTCTTTAGTTTTTATTAATTCGTGATGGCGATATCACTAATCAATTAACAGTTGTTTCTATTTTCTTTTAGTTATCGCTGTGTTATACAGAGTGTTCCACGCAATTGAGGCTTTTATTTGTAAAAAGGATGCAAATTGCAATTGCATTTTACGACATTTGAATTTTTGATGTAGTGTAAATATTTATGTCTATTATAATTATTTTAGAAAAACAGTTTACAGGGTGTCTGAGGCTTTCCATGCACAAAAATAAAAAGAAAATGTTATATGAAAGTTGACTAAAATAATAAATAAAAAATTGAAAATTCACCTAATTTTTCTGCTCAACATTTTATATCCCCTAATTTTCCTTCGTATTTTTTCCGTCCTATGCCTGAATTTTCGTCCAATTTTGTTTTCAACCTCACATTACCTTAAAAACCAAATTATAAAAACGCATTCTAAGTACTTGATACACTTTGTATATACAAATACTTTAAGAAACAGAAAAGTAAAAATCATAAAGAATTTCACAAAGTAATTCCCAAAATTATCCTCAGTAATTCTCACCCCTTTTATTCCCCGTTTTAATTCTTATCACCTTAAGATGCAATAAAAGGCAACATTGAAATAAACAGCTATAAAGGACATACAAAATTTTATGTCGCCATAAAGACGCAGATAAACATCTAAATTTAGCAAGCCGCGATAAAACTTCGGAAGGTCACAGACGGTTTCTACCCTTTAATAACTCGTTACGGAATGAAACAGAGTAGCGAAACGTTCCCTTATCACAGCCTGCATTCTGCGTGCTGCATTCTTCGCGGCGTATGTCGAACTCCGTCTCGCATTCGATGCCTTTATCGGCGAATCAGTGCGGAGAAGAAAACGAGACGGCGTCACGGATTATTTAAAAGCAAATTCACGCCTTTAAACAAAAAATATAGCGAAGATTATTACAAAAAAAAATATGCCTTGCAGATATCGAATCCTTAAACCACTGTTTTTCTTTTTTTTTTTTTTTTATTATGTCTCTAAAACCTCTAACGAAATTTATTTCGGTCGAACTCAATTATAAAGTGTTTAAATAAATTACAAATATATGAACAGGCTTTCATCTTTGGTTCAGCGATTATGGTAAATTTAGTTTACATTTTTACAATTCTCTAATTAACTTTTCAAGGAAATTTAGTACCATCAAGGTGTTCCTAGGTGTTCCTATTTTAAATTTTAAGGTGACCCTCCCAACCCACCCCCCCACGGGGGTAGGGGTGAAATTTGTTGACAGCATCAGATGTTTCCCTCCAAACCATCAAACTTTTATTCGGGATGTTTTTTGATCCGATGCATATTTCTTAAGTTATCTGTGGTGGCGGATTAAAATGGGACACCCTGTATATATATAATATATGTATATATATTATTTCCGTTTAGTTATTCGCTCATAAATTTATATTCTCCCATTTAGATTGCGTTATTGAGTTAGGTTTTCTTTAAAAAACTAAAAAACTACTGGACCGAATTAGAACAAAATCTAATCAGCTCTAAGTTACAGTGATACACACTAAGTTACAGTGATACGAGATCATTTTGATCTCGTTATTAGTTTTTTTAGAAAACTTTAACGAAAAATTTGATCACATACGTACGTACGTACGCGCGCGCGCACACACACACACACACACACGCGCGAACAATTTGTTAAAATAGGCCAAAATGACTCCAATGACCTTGAAATAAAAAATCGATTTTCGATTTTCGGGGTCATTACAATAACTTCCCTATAAATCGGGAAGTTAATTAAATTATAATCTAAGTTCTAATGTCAGTAAAGCAAAAGGAGCAATTTTCAAATTTTACTTCTGAAATTTAAAACAGTTAATAACTGTTTAATAAGTGTTTGGGATTAGCTTTCAGCATGATAATTTGCTGTATGATAGTTGTATATTAAGCTGATCAAGTATTGATAAAGAATTTTCAAAGAATCACCAATCCTTGTATTTGAGGCAGTTTTTGTTGCATTTACATTCTCGTTGTCCTGAATTCCTACATATGACGGAATCCAAAAAAATTGAATGATCCTCTTATTTATGCTGTCCTGTACGAATCTATTATATTTTCTTTTTATTTTCAGTATAGGCATAAAAATTTAATATCCCTTTTAGTGTTTTGGAGACTTTGTAAAAGAAATCAATTTTAGTATTTCATAGACTCATAGACTCATAAAAAATTGTGAAAGTCGTGATTCGGATTTCGAAGAGCAATCATTTATTGCAATGCGTTCTGCAGTAAATAAAAATGCACTATGATTTATGTTTTTTCGTTAATTTCTCGAAACTTAGTTCACTGTTTCCACGTTTCCCTGCGAAATTTTCTCAAATTCCTCGCGCCTTCAATATGTATAAATTTTGACTAATAAATCTCGGAGACACGGCACAGTGTCTCGTATCGCCATCAATCTGAGTTTCAATCTTCCGAGAGATTCTAAGCGATACTGAACTTTCGGACCACCGTAGAAGCGTCCTTGCGAAGAAAATTTCTCAGCTGGTCGGCGATTCCCGCGGTGGAATCCGTCGTCGGCAGCGCGGCGCGCCTCGCCAGGACACCCTGCGTATTACACGCGCGTAGACGGCGGATTAGAAAGTCTTCGGAACGGATCGACTCGTAAATGCTTCGATCGTTTCACAACGAAATGCTCCAAGGCGTGCCACGGCGACGTCTACTATGCAGCCGTTTACTCCGCGGCGTCCACAGCCTTGGAAGTCGCGTTCTCGTAACGCCGGAGGATCGTCTTTCGATGAAAGCGCGCCGTCGCAAAAACGCGAAGCGACGCGCGGATCTTCGACGGGGAAGTGGCGCGAATCGTCGCACGATTCCCGGGAAACTCTTTCTGGGGCCCGTTCCGCGAATCCTGACACGTTTTTGCCAGCGAGGAATGACACTTTCTTCTTCCTTGTTTCTTACTACGCACAGACATTCCGAAGCTTTGATTAATTGATCTTTCTGTTTTTTTTTTTCTGTATACATTCGTAGCGTGATTACAAGAACTATTGCAGTTGGAGGCGTTTGCTTTTCCTTGACATTCTTTAAAAATTTCAATGTCCAGATTTGTAATCGTGGACTAATAATTGAGGATCTAGGAAATCAGATTTTTAACTCTAGATTAATTAAAAAATTAAAAATATGTATATTTCTTATAACTTTCTGTTAGTTATTGCAAACAAAATGTAGAAAGTTAAGAAGCTTATTATTAGTCGCTATCTAAAAGATGCAAAATCGGACAAAGATCATATTAGACGAATGTTTAGTAATCTAGAGATAAGAATAACGTAAACAAAGTTAAAAAAAGCAAATGCAATTGTACTTTGCAGCTGCACTTCTAAATACAGTAGAACCTCGATTATTTATCAAACTCACAAATATCCCAAATTTTTCTTTATCCAAGTTGTTTTCAATGATTTACTGCCTTGCATATAATAATGCAATAGAAAGTAGATTAAAATTTGAGCCACGATTTAATAATAATCCAGAACAATAGTTTTCTAATAGTTTTTATTTTATATGGTAAATATTGATTTGATTAATCGAGGTTCTACAGTATTTTTTTCACAAACAAATCAAACATCACTAGAACAATTTACTAAAATGATCTTCAGTTATAAATAATTTCTGCTCAGAAACTTGAAATTCACAATCAGCCGCGTTTTTATTGCTCATAACTCCGGTTCAATAGAGCGTAGTGCATTTTACTTCTGCCTACGATGTTCCTACTCCTGCATTGCTATTGTGGTCTTTAGTCAAGCAGCAAAATAGTTCAGGCATCGATGTGAATAATATAGTGATAATAATATATTATAGTGACTTTAAGGAAACAATGGAAGTTGGGAACCTCCACATCCCATAAGATTGCGGTGATAAATGAAGCGTTTAAGGGTGGTAAAATTAGAGGCAACACATTCTACATCACTTGAATAGATCCCCAAATAGATATCCAACAATCTTAGACTTTGAATCTTATCGACGTATCTAGATAGACTAGAACTGATGGATAAACTGAAACACCAGACTGAATTCCTTGAAAATTCTTTCAGGCCACGCATAGGGCGTTCTATTTTAAATAGATCAATCAGAAAATGCAGTGCGAGTCGTGGTGAAAGACCACGTTAGAACAGTCAAAGTGTGACTATCAGGCAGCTAGATCAAGTTATTTAATACAGTAAGAGCAACTTGGAGTATGAAGATCAGGGTGTGTCCTGTCCCTGACAATTACTATCAACGGGTGATGCAAGTGGTGTACTTCAATATGTCGTCAATGTGCTTTACGATTTCCCTAAGATTTCCTCAAAAATTTCCCTAGACGTTAAAGAGAACTTCTTATGTGAAATCTCAAGCATCCAGAAATCAGAGTCATAGAATCTTTAATATCCTATTATCTTCCTCAGTATTTTATTCTACTACAGTAGCGGTTCGATAAGAGTAGAATACAGACATTGTTCGCTAGTCGAAGAAGGAAATGAGTCGATAAGAGTCGACTACCGCAGCGATTCGATAAGAGTCGAATAGAGTAGCAAGTCGTATAAAAGATTAATAGAGCAGCAAATCGATATCGAAGAGTAGAATATTCTAGAAGTCGAATACTCTAAGAATCCGAATACTTTAGGACTCTAGGAGTCAAATACTCCAAGAGTCGAATACTTCAGAATTTGAATACTGCAAGAGTTAGATACTTCAAAAGTTAGATACTCCAAGAGTTAGATACTCCAAGCGTTAGATACTCCAAGAGTTAGATACCCCAAGAGTCGAATACTTCAAGAGCCAAATACTTCGAAAATCGAATACTCCAAGAGTTAGATACTCCAAGAGTCGAATACTCCAAGAGTCGAATACTTCAAGAGTCGAATACTCCAAGAGTCGAATACTTCAAAATTCGAATAGTCCAAGAGTTAGATACTCCAAGAGTCGAATAGTCCAAGCGTTAGATACTCCAAGAGTTAGATATTCCAAGAGTTAGATACCCCAAGAGTCGAATACTTCAAGAGCCAAATACTTCGAAAATCGAATACTCCAAGAGTTAGATACTCCAAGAGTCGAATACTCCAAGAGTTGAATACTTCAAGAGTCGAATACTCCAAGAGTCGAATACTTCAGGAGTCGAATACTCCAAGAGTCGAATACTCCAAGAATCGAATACTTCAAGAGTTAAATACTTGAAGAGTTAAATACTCCAAGAGTTAAATACTCCGAGAGTTAAATACTCCGAGAGTAAAATACTCCAAGAGTTAAATACTCCGAGAGTTAAATACTCCGATAGTCGAATGCTCCGAGAGTTAAATACTCCGAGAGTCGAATACTCCGAGAGTTAAATACTCCAAGAGTTAGATGCTCCAAGAGTTAAATATTCCAAGAGTTAAATACTCCAAGAGTCGAATACTCCAATAATCAAATACTCAAAGATTCGAATAGTCCAAGATTTAGATACTCCAAGAGTCGAATACTTCAGAATTCGAATACTTCAAGAGTTAAATACTTCAAAAGTTAAATACTCCAAGAGTTAAATACTCCGAGAGTTAAATACTCCAAGAATTAAATTCTCCAAAAGTTAAATACTCCAAGAGTTAAATACTCCAAGAGTTAAATACTCCAAAAGATAAATACTCCAAAAGTTAGATGATCCAAGAGTTAAATATTCCAAGAGTTAAATACTGCAAGAGTCGAATACTCCAAGAATCAAATACTCCAAGAATCAAATACTGAAAGATTCGAATAGTCCGCGGAGTCGAACACTTGAATAATCGATTAGTGGACATTTAACATAAAAGGTACCGAATTTCTATTCCGCGGTTATAATTTACACTTCCAATAGTTCGAAAGACCATCCTACCTTTGGCTGAGATAAGATTCGACGTACAACGCAGATATCCGAGTGAACACTTATCGAATCACTACTCTATTCAGTTATAGCGACGACTCGGACAAAAGAAGTCGCAGCGATATACATCAAAGCGGAAGCTAAAGTGACGTTCGAAACATCAACCTCAGTACCGGAGGATCTCCAAGGTAGCAAACCTAAACACGACCGGGACATTGACGCACCGCGTGCAGGCATTTCGTGTGTTTATTCAGATTACTCATACCTCGCGCGCGCGCCATTTACGATAGACATTCGCCAAGCGGTTTGTCAAACACAGCGTCACGCTTTAGAAAAGTTTCCATTTACGTGCTCCCTCGCAGTGATTCGTATCGCTTCCTGCTATTCGCCGTAATAGTCCAATTATTCAGCGGATAGTCCAATATTCCGCGCAAGAAAAAAGAATCAAGACGCAGTGAGGTAATTAACAACGTAGCGGGGACCCAATTATTCGCGAAGAAGTCGGTCTACCCGGTAATTATTTGAGCCATCGTATGAGGAGCTAATCTCAAGGCTTTTCCTCGCTTCGATACATGGCGATCTCGCATAAATCATTCACAGATCGATCCATAATTTAGGGGAAATTTGTCCTGGACAAAGGACAGCCGGGAGCTTCGGCTTTTGGAGTTGCGACGTGCTGGGAGAACGACATGTTTGTCAACGATATTTCTCTGCTATCTGGGCAAATATTTGGCTTTTTGGGACTGAATGACGTTCGTTGCTTCTCTTGAAAACAACAGCGAAGAGCTTAGTTGATGATTGTTTGATCGTTGGTCTGGAAATGTTTTGAAAAATTTCTTAATATCCTGAAACATATTTTTGAAGTATACGAACAAATGAAATTGAATTTTAGAATACTTAGAATAATGGTAAAATTCATTGAATAGCCTTGAAATATTTTCGAATGTGCGGAAATATATTTATAAGAAACAATGAAATGTGAAATGAATTTTAAAATATGTTATAAGATCTTGCAATATATTGGAATGTATTTAAAATGTATTGAAATGAAGAAGTCTCAAAAAAGATTGAAATATACAAAGTCTCCAAAAGTCTGGAAACGTTTCTAAAAGTCTAAAAAAAGTCTTAAAAATTCCGGAAAAGTCTCTAAAAGTTTGAGAAACTCGCAAATGTCTCGAAAATGTAAAAAAAAACTCCGCGAAAGTCTCTAAAACTCTGGAAAAGTCTTTAAAACCAAACAAAAAACAATAAAAAATCTCCGCAACTTTTGCAATTCTAAAATCCAACAAATCCTAATCCCGCAAATAAAATTTCCTTCTCCGCCAATTAAAAATAATCAATATCGAAACACCTATTTATGCCATCACCTAAAAGCCTCGTCAAAGAAAGATTAACAAGGAGCCAAATTATTAATGAAGAACGACACGATAAATATCTTCGCGTGCGTCTAATTAGAAGCAAGGAAAGGCAGTATCGATCGCTCCTAAATTCTAAGAGATCAGGGGCCCTTTTACTGCGCGATACTGTTCTGTTTAGAATGGTCGAACGATGGAGACCGATAAAAACGGGATTTCCATTCGACTGAAATCGTCGATCACCGTTTCCAGAGAACTAGACTCCCATGGATCATTCAGCCCGGTTAGAGTGCGCCGTTAAACTAGCACCGTAATGCTGTTCGTTTGCATTCCTCTGGTCTGTGTCATTTCGAGGCGGTTATGCATTGTATTAAGTGTTACGGGGCGCACGCTTGATCATCGATCATAGTGCAGGATCTACATATAAAGGGCGGTTCGATCGGAGTAATCGTTGAGTAATCGTTCCTTAAAGGGTGTAAAATATTTACAAATCTACGCAAGGTGCAGAAAAATAATTGACGATAACTGGTACGATGAAATTTAATTATAAATAGACAGCGGATCTTTATGCAAAATAAAATTTTGACAAGCATAAATAAAGAATTGGAACTCGAAAAACAGTATGTTTCATGTTTTAAACATTCTGATTTGAATAATATTCGTGATATTTTGTATATTTTGGCATTTTATAACAATCTCATAGATTTTTTATATAATTGCCATTGTCATAAATGCATAAAATCCGCTGTCTAATTATGAATCATCCACAAGTATTACTAGGAACAAAAACATTTCAATACCTAAACATAGGCGAGCAGCAAGTAATAAAAACTACCAAATTGCGGCTGTAAAGGCATATAATAAATTATCGCATGAACTAAAGGTACTTAGTCAGAGTAAAATAACCATAAAAAATAAGTTAAAGTCTTGGTTTAAAAGACAAGACCGATACATGACTGGACTCGTACTTGCAAAATGGTAGTTTTATGAGTATGGCAGTCA
This sequence comes from Perdita meconis, assembly GCA_030770465.2. Taxonomy (NCBI): domain Eukaryota; kingdom Metazoa; phylum Arthropoda; class Insecta; order Hymenoptera; family Andrenidae; genus Perdita; species Perdita meconis. The sequence continues at coordinate 4,452,210 of JASKOS020000001.1, forward strand.
AAGACTTCGGGTCTGTGCAATGCTGTCTGATAACTTTTCTGGGATAAAATAATAAAATATTAAAATATTATAATATTATATTTATATAGGGTGAAAGCACTAGTAGTCGACCACTTAAAGCTAAATTTGAATTATATGTATTAACAAAACGAAACAGTCAATGTTTGAAAATATATGATGTACATGATAGTACTTTAAATTGATTCAATGTATCATTAATATTTTTTGTTTGTATATAAAAGTCTTGGAAAAGACGTAATTAACGTTAAGGGATCTTTCCACTGTGAACCTCTGAAAAATTGCTTTTTTTTGGGAATTTTTTTTGTACTAAACGAAATGTCCAATCTAAATAAAGTTTTTCCTACTGATTAATACACTTATTGAGAGTACAAACAAATTTTTTTTGCAATTTATAATAGTTTATTTAACTATATATGTATATCGCACTGAATTGAGCGCCTCAAGAAAACGATGTAGTGCTTGCGTAGATGATTGCAAAAAAATTATTTGATTAATCAGTCTCAAATTTTTACACATTATTCAACACATCAGTGGCTATCGCAGGGACCACGGAAACTTTGTTTTATTAACAATTTCATACTTTTTACAATGACAAATGACTAAAAATTCATCGAATTTCGGAACTTAAACATTCAAACTTCCGTCATTTGGTTAATTTTTTATCAATTAAAATAATTTTGGTTCCAACGATAACGACATCCGTGACGACTAAAAACCATTTTGAATTTTTTTATTCAGATGCGTCGTTCTTCTGGAATCATCTACGCCAGCACTACATCGTTTTCTTGAGGCGCTCAATTCAGTGCGATATATATAGTTAAATAAACTATTATAAATTGCAAAAAAAATTTGTTTGTACTCTCAATAAGTGTATTAATCAGTAGGAAAAACTTTATTTAGATTGGACATTTCGTTTAGTACAAAAAAATTCCCAAAAAAAGGCAATTTTTCAGAGGTTCACAGTGGAAAGACCCTTTAAAAGTAAAGTGCCCGAGTCGCTTCAGTAGTCGACCATATAATCTAAATTATCGCATTTGTTAAATTTGTCAAGCTCATAACTAAGAATGTTGATACTTTTTAAATAGCATGCAGCCTCATTTTGCAATAAAAAATGTATACAGCTGAATTACATTAGCTATTATTTCTCAAAGCTCGGTTTTAGGCGCCTCGTGTTTGAAACCAGCAGTTCTACATGTGGAATCGAACCTTGTTTAGAAATTATTTTAAAAACATTTATTTTCTTTACTTTTAAAAATCGCTTTTCGTCGTATTTTGAAATTAAACATTTAAAGTACAATATAAAATTATCATTTAATAAATGCATTATTTCAATATTTAGTTTTTTAACCTAAACAATAAAAATGGTCGACTTCTAGTGTATTCACCCTATTAATGTAATGGTTTTACGTATTTCACCTTATAACCAGTTCCATGTACAGGTAACCACGATTACCCCTATAGGATTTACTTTGTAAATTTTACTGTTTTAAATAAATTCTAAATTCTAAACTTTAACGTCGGTATCTAATTCTAAAAAGCATTAAAAATTCAGATTTCTCAAGGTGGAAAAATGTAACTAGAAATTCTCGCTTTTTGAAATTCGAGTTTCGTGTAAGAATTTTCTATACCTTGTTGAATACTTGTGGAACAACGCAAGTATTATTTGCATCGTTCCTACCGTCCGTTTAAATTGATCGCGGATTCCCAAGCATTTCCGCCACCCATTTTCAATCAATTTTTCCTGGTAATTAAATTGTAATTTGTCAGTCACAGAAACGTGATTACCCAAGACCTCACAACAGATTTTCCTCGCTTCCTATTAATTAACATTATGCATGCTTCACATTCACATTACTCCCTATCATTACACTCGGCTACAATATTGTCCCTCGACTAATCTACCGTCATTTGTCAATGAGTTTTTCCTGCGCGCTACTCAACCTTCCGATTGCAAAAGCGATTATATAATGCCTCAACAATTTCCTCGCTCGCCATCGAAATTTCCATTCTTTCCATCAACAATGCGCCGCTTTTCATTCCACCCGTTTCGCTCCACAAAATTGTCAGCGCCGTTGAATTCTCTCAACGCATCGACAGTCTATTTAAATTTAATGACAGCGACTGCAAAAATCGTGACTGGCTCTCAATAATCGATTAACAGACAGAACGTGATTTCGGCGCCTAATTATAAGACTCGAGGATAAGACAATTTCTTCTCCCTTCGATTGGCCGTTGCGTCAACAAAGAAAACGCTGGCGTTCAACGTGCCAACACCGCCATATGGCGACCCAGTGGCAGTTCGATCCGCGATATTTATTGCACATTAACGACGGCAAATAGTGGGGGGACATCCATAAACCTTCGGCCACGATCGCATCGCGGCGACCGGATGGAATTCCTGGTCGCAGCGACGTGACATCGCGTCGTTCTGCGTAGCCGCGATATTAACTAACAATTTCAACAAAAACACTACGCGAAATGTCGGTCGCTCGAATATTCGGGGAGTGCGAAGAGCAGAATTTCAGAGAGCGAAAGAAATATTGAGGGACGAGCGTAATTATATTTTTAATGAAAACCTCCCCCGCGGCGATGGATCGCGGTGTTTGGGATCGAACTACCGTTAGCCGCGTTGAATTCGGCGATCGATGATCGAGTCTCGCGCGAAATCCTCGCGGTGACACGGTTTCGGTTTGACGTCGATCGCTAATTGCGCTCTGGGCATTTAAATCCGCTTTGGGAAACGCGTGTTGCGCTCGTGAATTTGGAACAATTTAATGTTGTATGATTTCTTTTCTATTTTCATTAGTCATTTTTTTTTAGTATTTCAGGATGATTTGATTAATTAGACTGCGATTCCATTTATAGCAATCACGATTTTTTTGAGTCAATAGTAATCAATTATTCCAGAAAGTAATTCGAAATTGAATTAAATGCTTCTTTTTATGGTTGCAATTATTCGTTGTAGATTGTAGTTAATTGTTGCTATTATGTGCTTGATTTTTCATTATTTTCCATATTCTAACTTATACTATATTTTTGATATTGAGTATATTTTGATTGTCGACAGCTTCATAAATTTTTGCAGATCAAAAATTGTCACGAATACATAAACATCCGCAGTCTAATAATTACTATGAAGTTGATTGCTTGAATAATCGACAGTTTTAAAAATTTGATACGATCAGAAAAAAATTGGAAGAATTTTACTGCAGTACCTCGATTATTCGACTCTCAATTATGCCCAGTTTTTATTAACTAGAGTTTCAATTTTTCACTGTAGGACTTTAGGTAATACTTGAGCCATACTTCAACAATTTTCAGCTACTTATTTAGCATTTTATATCAGAAAGATTAAATTGGATAATTGAGGTTCTCCTGTATCGAAGAAAAAATGATTACTTCTACACTGAAGTGAGAAATGAGAATTGACTGACAGAATTACTAATAAGTGTCTAATTTTATCCTCTTTTTATCTTTATCCTGTACCAGAATTACTAATGATCCACTGATGTGTGAATCGACAAGAATTACACTCTATAAACTCGTTATCAATATTCTATCTCGAAAATACTAAGACTATATCTAAAAATACTGTTCGTCCAATATCTGTATTATAAGCAAACACTATTAATTATTTGCATTCACACTTGACAGAACTAAAATATTAATTTTACGATACAGTCATTGTCATAAATACCGATAGAAGAAAATGTATTGTAAACCAAAGCTGCAACTTAAAAACGAAGTAAAAAAAAAACTGCGTCTTAATTAACGACCTAATTAACATACAACTTCGATTATCTAATTTGAAGGAGTATTAACTAAACTTTCACTAAAATAATTTTTCCTCAAGTCTTTACATCACGCACATAAATTACTATCAATACGTGTATTTCAAATATTTATTTAAATAATCATTCCTCCGACAGATGTTTAATATACCTGTTAATTTATCTTGAAATCAATGTAATTTATTCCCAATTAAGACTAATTTGTCCTCCTCAAAGACTGATTCGTCAGATACGTTTCTGTCCGCATCCATCGTTAAAATAATTCCACAGAAGGCACAATATTGCAAAAACACAATCATGCAACAAATATTCCGCGTTTCGACGTAACTAGCAACGTGACCCGCGCCTGACACAGCCTGACACCGACTCCCAGACCCAGGTTCCGATCCTAGTATTCCCTTTCGAAAAACCCACGTCGACCGCGGGGCGACAAACTTTTCGGCCAATAGTATCGTTTAGCCGTCGACTTCGGCTCCGTCAGAACGGCCGACCGCCTCAAATGAATGAGGTCTGCGGTGATAAATATTAAACAAGCGTGCGCATAAGCCGCGTTACGTGAACGACCGATATGTCTGAACGGCTGAAAAACCGCCTCGAGATATCGACTGGAAAACGTCTTTTTAAACGCGTTCTCGAAGTCGCGGAAACTTTGCCATTAAAAAAAAAAAAGAAATGATCCTTGGACGAAACTCCTTCGATCGCGAAATCAGAAAATCCCTTTCGATGAATTCCCGTAACTAAACCGCGGATGTTTATGCATTTATAGCAATTGGAAAATTGTGAAAACCTGTGTAAAAATGCCCACGGATCCAGAAACGTGTGAAACATCAAACTGAAGCGTGGATTTATTTAAAATTTAATTGCTGTCCATAAAAATATGATTTTGCATAAACATTCGCAGTTTACTTGTAGCTCAATTTTAGCGGATGACAATATTGTTCCCTAAAATTTAGAGTTTAATCGAAACAAAGCACAGGAAATTTCTTCAGATTTCAAGTACTCTCCTTAGAAGTACATCGATCGCGAAGTGTTCCACGCTCTAACACAAACACGCGATATTAGTGACAAAGCCTACGATTGGTCCCACGCACCTATGTCATGTGCAACCGATCTGCTTGGCATTTGTCTCCGAGTGAAAGACACTTTTTGGCCCGCCGACAACACGCGAATCCGATTTTCTTACGCGTTGATAGAGCCACAGGTGGAAGCAATTCTCGCGACGAATTGTTCCACGATTCTAACATATGTAGACGATAATTGGAGACTGCGAAACGAGCTTTCTAGCCACGTCGAAGCTATTGAATGCTTCATTGTGTTGGTGCTTCATCCGTGAAAAGAAATCCTCGACAAAAACACGGGGAGAGTGTTTATAAATGCTGATCAAGAAACGACGACTACTTTTCAATTTAATCCCATGTTTAATTGGGAATTTAACTGGGAATATTTAATTCCAGGAAGTTGAGGTTTGAGGAGGTTTAAAAAGTTCTTCGAAGGTTCAAAATTCGAAGCTTCAAAAAGAAAAAAATGAGAAAACTACCATTGAAAATGCTAGGAAAATTTCCTGGACTGAAAGTGTTTTCTGTTAACACAATCGCACAATCTGTTAAACTCTTCGAAGCACAAAGCTGACAAAATTAGCGCAGAGAAAGGAGAAAATTCTACTTACAATTCTATCAAAATTATATAAAGATCAGCGCGAGAAAAAAGCTCGAATCTCGTATCAAACTGAACGCAACTTTCATAGTAATTACTAGACTGCGGATGTTTATGCATTTATGGCAATTTTAAATGCGCCAAAATGCATAAGGATGTGCATAGTTGCAAAATTACATGAAATATCGAAAATAAAATACGTTTCATGAAATTTAGAAGATAAAAGATACTTTTATTTATGTTGGTTTTCTTTTTCTATGCCTTTGAAAATATGATTTTGCATAAACATCCGCAGTCTAGTAATTACAAACAATTCAATCGCTACAGAAATGCTATCAGTAGCCTGCAGATGTTTATGCAAATTCATATTTAAAGATGCACAGAAAATGAAAACCAACAAAACGAAAGTGTTTTTATCCTTCTAAATATTCAAAAATGCATTTAAATATTTTCGACGGCTTTGCAAATCTTTATACACTTGAGCGCATTTAAAATAGCCACGAATACATAAACGTCCGTAGCTCACCTATCGCCGTCGTTCGAAGAGTCTACAAGGAAAAACTGTCTCTATAAACTACTGTATCTCGAAGCAATCACAAGCATTTGCAAACTCAAACTCGAGACTTGCTCGAAATCCTCTGCTCAGCTTCTTCGAGGATCGAAAAAAAATTTGTGAATCTGTAATTATCGATCAACACTTTCAACACTTACGTTTTAACGACTGGAGATGCTCCGGAAAAAAACGACGATCCGTCTTCTGACACTGTCGGCACTCCGTTCGTCGGGCAACCAGATCGCGGCGCGGCAAACCGAAAAGCTCGACGACTTCTCCGCGGTTGTAACCGCGAGCACACTTTTATACGGTGACGTTTCGGACGTGAACTGACGGATGCGTCGCCGTCGGAAAGGATCGTCGACGAGTGTCACGAGAAGAAGCAGAATGAGAGAAAAGGAGAGAGAGAGAGAGAGAGAGAGAGAGAGAGAGAGAGAGAGAGAGAGAGAGAGAGAGAGAGAGAGAGAGAGAGAGAGTGAGAGAGAGAGTGTGACAGAGAGAAAGAGAGACACGAGGGGCACGCGTCGACGAGTCGTGCCGTTGGTATGGGAGTATCTCGTGACGGAGGGGAGGAGAAAGATCCGGGGTTCAGCTACATCCGAACAGTTCGGGGGTTCGGAGACAACTGAGAGTGGCGACCGGCTGGTCGGACTTTGGGATCGGTGAGCGGTTCTCGGTTGAACTTCTCTCCTCGGAAACTCCGGGGAGCTCTCGTGCTCGTCGTTTTCTCCGTCTCTCGGTACGCGGTTACACACCAAGTGCACACGCGGCGTTCTACCTTCGCGCGACGAGCCTCGGCTTCTGTTCCTTCTGTTCACCTTCTGCTCCTTTTGTTCCTTCGGCCCGGTGCCTTCGGTTTTCTCTCCGAGCGCCTCGACCCCCGCCAAGCGACACACGGTGCCGAGCCGTCGCAGAAGCGGCGGACGCACGCACGTGCGTGTCTCGCGCGACTCTTCGCGGGACCCGGTGACGAAAACTGGGAGGGGGGCGACGGGGCCCGACCGGGGGACCGAGCTTTGGGTGTTTGGGACACCTGAGGAACCGCGCAGTGATCCCAATCAAAGAATTAGCTGGTCGAAGCTAGGTATCCTATATCGTTGAATTCGGCTTAACGTCAGGCATTATATTATGCAATCAAAAATATGTAGTAACGATTAAAAAACTAAGGTGACCTTGATTTTTTTATGACAAACAATTTTTTTTTTTATACTTTAACTTGTAGAATGTGGAATGTTGATTTATTTTTGTCTGAAACATTTTTCTGCTCAATCATTGGAAATGCCTAAAAAGTCGTGGTGACATATGGGCTAAGTCAAGAAATTTAATTTAGCTGTTCAGGCCTTGAAATAAGTAGAATAATCCATAGTTTTTGAAGTAATGGGTTTTAGTATTTTATCATTGCGATTATATTACAATTAAACAACGAAAATATTAATCGAAGTATAAAAAATATGTAAATTATAAATTGTCAAATGCAAAAACAATTCGTATAATCTATTATAAGCGAAAATAATAGTCTATTAAAAATTTATTATTTAATATTTTTTTATTAATATAGAAAATAAACTTTGTACTTGATTTTAATGTATTATTTCAGTCGTCGTCGTTATCATCACTTTTATCATCTTTATAAGTTCAATGTTTTAATTGCATATTCATGGAATAATCCATAGTTTTTGAAGTAATGGGTTTTAGTATTTTATCGTTGCGATTATATTACAATTAAACAACGAAAATATTAATCAAAGTATAAAAAATATGTAAATTATAAATTGTCAAATGCAAAAACAATTCGTATAATCTATTATAAGTGAAAATAATAGTCTATTAAAAATCTATTATTTAATATTTTTTTATTAATATAGAAAATAAACTTTGTACTTGATTTTAATGTATTATTTCAGTCGTCGTCGTCATCATCACTTTTATCATCTTTATAAGTTCAATGTTTTAATTGCATATTCATGGAATAATCCATAGTTTTTGAAGTAATGGGTTTTAGTATTTTATCGTTGCGATTATATTACAATTAAACAACGAAAATATTAATCGAAGTATAAAAAATATGTAAATGATAAATTGTCAAATGCAAAAACAATTCGTATAATCTATTATAAGCGAAAATAATAGTCTATTAAAAATCTATTATTTAATATTTTTTTATTAATATAGAAAATAAACTTTGTACTTGATTTTAATGTATTATTTCAGTCGTCGTCGTTATCATCACTTTTATCATCTTTATAAGTTGAATGTTTTAATTGCATATTCATGAAATAACTTGGAATTAATATTTTTATAACTCGATAAAGCAGTTAAAATTAAACAAATGCCCTATCTAAACGAAAAGAAACATTGTTAGTGGCCGTGACAATCTTAACACAATTTACAATATAATGACAATAATAACTTTCTTTGTGGGACGAAGTGGAAAGTGGTTTTTACATGATTATATAGGGGAAAGTATGCTGAAAATATTCTACTTCGAAAAACTGCGGTACTATTTGGAATTCAAAAGATATGCTTCGTTCATTATAGCAAACTTTGTATATTCACTTTAGTACATTGAGTATTATATTTTTTAAATAAATTGTAAACAATTATTATTGATTCAAGATGCATTCACAATGTACTTTAACATACTGTTAATTCTGAAATGAAGTGGACATAATATTAAATAGATTCCTCGGGATATTAATGAGAGAGAAAGCAATTTTTTCGGTAAATAATAGTATACATAGAATGCTGATATTTAAACGTTTGTCCTAATCACAATTTTTCAATCAATACCATTAATTTGATCATTTTCGAAAGTAATAGACATTTAGAAGGCAATATGTGTTGAACAAACTGCGATATGGGAAAACTGATTTTTTAACAAATGAACATGTAATTCTTGAGGCGCCGGGAAATCTGCAACTGCGAATCGGGAGAGATTCAACGGTTGCATCGTGCTAGGAGCGAGGAAAAGAGTGACAGCGAACAGACAGCGGATTTTACGTATTTATGCCGATGCTATGAAAGATGGATGATTGATTGTATTTTATTGTAAGCTGTAAAACATTTTTAAAAAGTGAGATTTTAAAGGGAGAAAATAATTTGTTAGAGAATGGAGAGTTTTCGAATTTTGAAAATACGAAGAGAAATGAAAAACCTTCAATTTTGTGATGAATAAACTGCGGATATTTATGCATTGATGGTAATTTTAAATGTGCCAATATGTATAAGGATGTTCATAGATCCAAAAATACATGAAAGATCGAAAATAAATTAAATTTTATAATATTTAGAAGGTGAAAGACACTTTTATTTAAGTTACTTTTTATTTTCTATGCTCTTAAAAATATGAATTTGCATAAACATTCGCAGTTTAGTGATGAATCTTAAAATTTGTGACACACAGTTTATCCTAGAATGAAAGAAAAAAATCTTCATTACCTATATGTGAAAAACTATATTGAAGTACGTAGGGATTTTTCAAAATACTGATTTTTTGCGAAATGGTGGCTGCTTTTACAAAACTTAAAATGTTTTACAGAAAATTTACACAGAAAAATGTTAATTTGAAAGGGAGTACTGAATATTTTGAGAAATCCGAACGTACTTCAATAGTTTTTGCATATATACATACACAGTGAAGATTTTTTCTATTCTGCTCCGACAAGAAGACTCTTTGGTCTTCGGATTTTTAAAAAATTTGATGCTTACCATACGTAAGGATCTTTACTCGAATATCAATTTGCAAAATTAGTAAGATGCGCTTTTCAAAAGAAAAAGAAAGAACTCAAGAAATCCAATTTGAATGTGTCCAGTGTTTCTTATCAACTCCTGGACTCCAAAATCCATAAACTTCTCACACCATAAGTCGCTACAAAATAAAATACTCAATATTTTCATACAAACCGTAACAAAAACAATTACTTCAAATTACCACGTACAGACTTTAAAATTCTCTAAAATTTCCTCCTTTCGGAGAAGCTTATTTTCTCCCAGAATGACTAGAAATCATTATACAATCTTGCTTCGCAGACTATTGGAACAGATCTGGTTCCCAAAATTCTATACCTGAAGAATAGCTCCCATACGAATCACTTTAATGATTTACAGCTTTGAAGATTCTCTACAGGGTCTGAGTTACCCAGATTCGTCGTGGTGTTGGTAGTCTTTGAATGACTAATGGCAACAAGTGATAATCCTATTTAATGAGCTTAGAGTCCACAGGGTTTCTTTTTGTCTGGTTGCCTCTGATTCGAGGAAACAGGAAATATTCGGGCAGGTAGAGATTCTCTGTCACTGACCCTTTCAAAGGTGTAAATAGACAGATACAGGTAGCTGACGTAATCTAGTTTGAAGAACAGTTTTCTAATAGTTCAAAGATCAGGAAACGGAGATTTTACAATAATGGTATTTTTATCATTTGCCTTTTGCCTTGAAGAAGCAGAAGATTAAAAAAAAAAAAAATGTATGCATGAAATTCCGAATTTTACTTCTTTTTATAAATTACTTGAAACAAATTTCCCTGAAATAAACATCTTAGCATATTAATAGAAGCTTTGATTATTAATTTAGAATAAACAAGAAGCAGCTCAATACATACAAAAATAATGATTTCAGTTGCAAGTTTTCCAAACAAAATTCTAATTTCTTTGAATCCATACTTCAAAAGTAGCAAAGTTGGAAACGATTGCATCAATTTTGGCCACTCCCACGCCTCGATAAACATCACCGTTTAATTTTTTTTCCGGGCTGAATTACACGAGACAGTGATAAACGCATTATCTTCCTGCAAATTGATTGCCGTGCAATAAATAATGGCATATCGGCGAGCAGCAACTCACGCGAAAAAATGGCAAAGAAGGTTGCTTCTGGTTTTCTTCCAATTATCGACACAGGTCGTGTTTATCTCTCGAACGCAAAGTCGTAAACTCTTTATCTGACGTAATTCGGGAAAGCGGCCTTGAACGGCCAATTGACTTCGTCCTGGCCGCTGAAGACGCAAAAATAAGTTTGCGCGATGGAAAAACACATTAAAAAACGTATCGAAATCGAGATCCTTCTGTAGAACAAGCGAAAGGATTCTAAAGCCTAAGGGTACTGGTCCCTATTAGTGAGCCTGAACCTATCAGTGTGCCCTTACATTTAAATAAGTTATAAAAAATGAATCCCTTTAGAAATGAAAGAAAAATATTTTTTGTCATTGAGTTTAATACTTTGACTTTATTTAAAAAAATGTTTTTCTCTTATTTCTTAGAGATATTCTTTTTTACAATTTATTTAAGTGTAGAGGCACACTAATAGGTACAGGCTCATTAATAGGGACCATTACCCTAGAACAGATTTAGAAACACTGTCTGCAGACAACCTACAGATGTTCTAAATTCACAAACATTTTACGGACCAGTTCTTATTTCTTATGACATTTCTAACCCAGGAGCATTAAACTAAAAACCGGGCAATCTGCAAACAAAACTAAAAATAGGTGGATCTTTTCACGAATCGTTTATTTTTGCGATGGGTATGAACTTCTGAAAAATCACCGTCGATCGGCTGCCGACTTCCTCCCCCCCTTTTGAATCAAATGTTATAAAAAAGTAGTTTTTCGCAAATAACTCAAAAATGGTTAGTCTAATTGAAAAATGTTTTAGATGAAAGTTTGAGAGCGTGGAATTCTGCGTAAAAAAGGTTCTATAATATTTTTTGATAAACGCAACCGTTTTTGCAATAATACGTCCTTAATGTTTTCACGGTGTTATGTACAACATTATAATACGAGCACGTTTATTGAACGTTATCTCAAAAAGGATTGAATTTGTGAAAAAATATTATAGAACCTTTTTTACGCAGAATTCCGCGCTCTTAAACATTTATCTAAAACATTTTTCAACTAGACTAACCATTTTTGAGCTATTTGCGAAAAACTACTTTTTTTTGACATTTGACCCAAAATCTGTACTAACGATCGACGCAGATCGACAAAGGATCGTGAACGATTAAACAAATTCGTCGCTTCGTTATCGATCCGATAATCGAAAACCGATCGCCAGGATTTTCAATCGTCAATTTCACAGCCGTCTCGAAGCCGAAAGGCGAGCGCATTGTCCATCCCGGAGAATTTTATGGTTTCTGACCTGGAAAATCCTGTTACGGGACAACTTTCTCAGCGAACGACCTTGCCTCTTTTTCCCCGCGCTCTGAAAATTTTCTTCTCGCCGCGCGGCCGATAAACAAGTCGGCGAAGCCGTCGATCCTCGCGATCGGCTCGATCGCGTCGATCCGAGGCGCTAGAAAATCGATTGCGAATCATCGAAGAGCCTCGCCGAGTCTTGTTTTTGCTAAGTGATGCAATAAGGATGTCGTCCAGGCGCGCATAATAAAATCCGCAGGCCCGTATGTAAAGTTGATCCTTGGAGTATCCCTGAGGGACCCTCGGATGCCATCGGTAATTTTCCGTTGCGCAATCGGCGACAAAACCTATTCGCGACAACGTTAGGAGAGAAACTCTAGGGCGGAGGAGTCGCTTTTTAATCGGTTAAAAGCGCCACCGATTGACGTGATTGATTAATTTAATCGTAATTGCGGCGTAATCGAAAGGGCAATTTGCAATTCAATGTTTCGATTCAACGATTCGAATTCAACCACAGACTTCTATATATAACTAGACTGCTAACTCCCCAAATTTCGCTTATATAAAACGACCGCGAAACGTATGTACTGAAATACCTCATTGTGCGCATGCGCGTTGTAACGAATTCAAACGAATTCTAACCGAAGTTTTAGGTAATACATCAAGTTTAATAAATGCAGATATTACCACTGACAGTAATTTTCATTGCCATATACTACAGCCAATTGATGAAATACCAAGTAAAATGTATAATTTATTTATGTATATTTGGAATACATAATTAATATAATAACATAATATATAATTAAGCGTCATGATTCAACATGAACTTTATTATTTTGTATATTACTAATTTTTCTAATATAAATTATATTTTCATTATTATAGACTTATTAAGAGATCCTCCAGAAACACATCAATGTGAAAGGTATTCAAAATTAGATGACGAAAATAAACAACTTAAAGGAATAATAAATTCTTTAACAGAAGTATATGAAAAGAAATTGAAAGATCTGGCTAAAACATTTAAAATATGTTTGAAAGAGGAAAAAAAAAAATTTGGCAAAAAAAGTTTATTATACTCACAAAACAAATTCTGTTCTTAAGGGAATAATAAATGTTTTGAATTATTTGATTTCATTTGTGTATTCATATTTTACTTGTTAAATGAAAATATATATTTCTAATAATCGAACATAAACACAGTACTTTTATATAATACAAAAGAAAATGAAAAACACTTTTATACATGCTTTAACTTTAAACGTAAAGTATTAGGTTGAGGAAAAAGAAATCCATTATTTTTACGTTTATTTCAAGCGGAAAAATAATGGATTTCTTTTTCCCCAATCTAATATCATCGCATGTTCGACACACACACGCATGTCGGGAATATTTAACATTACTTAATTTTCTAAAATTATATTTAGTTTCGTTATTTTATAAAATTATGTTTCATTTTATTATTTCATAAGGCTTTTTAATGATAGTATTAAAAATATTTTTATACTTACAATTAGCAATTATACGCACACATTATATGTAAAGCGCTTCAAAGCGCATGCGCAGAAAGAGATCTTTATATACCACTTATATACTCGTTTTGTACATAAGAAGTAAGGACAGCTAATATATAAAGAGTCAGCAGTCTAGTTATATATAGAAGTCTGTGAATTCAACTCCCGATTATTTTTTCCGCGATCGTTTATCTTTTTTTTTTTTACCGCGATCGCGAACGATCGACGATCGCGCGAGCTCCAAATGTGGCGAAACACGGAGTAGACGCGATACCGATCTTCCTTCGTTCAAATAAATTTCAACGATTCCAGAGTCTCGAGATTCGAGGGACTCGAGGTGTAAGACGGGTTGCAAAATTTGCTTTATTATTCGATACATCGGCGGGCAAATATTTTGTCGCCTGGAATAGAAATTTGCCTGAAATTTAACCAAGTAGGCCATGGCTTTTGTGGGTCGATCGGCGGATTATGACATCAATACAATTTACGTAACGCCCGGTGTGTGAACGACAAATACCTAAGTTGGGTTAATATTCAGGATGCACCTTCGGATCGATCCGATCGAGAGATTGCTCATGTGCCCGGAGTCGTTTACACGTTCCAGATGTTCCTTCTTGCAGGGGGAATGAAAAGTGATCTGGAGAGAGGCGAGAAGTTCACAATTTTTGGCTGTCAGATTTCTTCTTCGCTATTCTGATTCGAAAAACACTTTTTAGTCGAACGCGTTTCACTTTATTTGAACTCTTCTTCCTTAAAAGTATTTTTTTTTCAGAGACACCCTGTATAATAATTTTATTTTGTTTTGTTTGTGGGAAAGAATTCCCTTTAGTATAGAAAAATGCAATTTGCAGTGCATACATGCATTGAGGACGTGAAAATCGTAAATAAAGAAGAAAAAAGGGAGGAAAAGCAAAAATCAAAAAAAATATATATACCATAAAAGAAATCGAAATTTTCTGTTATCTGCATTCGCTGCACTAGTTCAGAACTCATCTGTCGCTATCTTCTTCTATTTCAAAAAACGGAAGGAGATAGCAAGTGATTTTGCACCAGTGTTGCCAGTGTTGATTTTCACTTTAGTACGAAAATTGACGTAAAGGTACAAAATGAAGAAAAGAAAACGAAAATAAAAGAAGACTGTACATATAATTATGATTAGACTGCGGAAGTTTATGCATTTATGGTTATTTTCAAATTACAAAAACCTATAAGAACGCCTGCAGGTATAAAAATACAATCAAATATAAAAAATATAATGCATTTTATAATATTTAGAAAATAAAACACACATTTATTTAAGATTCAGTTGCTGTTGTATGTCTATAAAAATATTAATTTGCATAAACTTCCGCAGTCTAATTATGATACAATAAAAAAAAAAGTTATGTAAAGCTTCAATAAAACTTAATTGTGAATGTTCACATTAGATTAGACCATATGCATACTTTTGAATAAAAAAATGTTTGAAGCTATCGTTTGTAAACTATTGAAATAGTTAGTGTGAATTTGAAAAACAAAATTGATGTAGTTATAGATTTAAGGAAGAAAAACAAGGGTTTAAATTGAAGATCACATTTGAAAAACTGAAATTTTAATTTTAAGCTAAATTCAAGCGAAATACGTTCATAGTACAACAGACAACCAAATAGTACGCATTTCGAGTACCTAAAAGTACGATCTGGCAACACTTTTCTGCACTAGTTCAGAAAGTGCAAACACAGAAAACAAACCTTACATGACACTATAAATTTGTCTTCCGAAAGAGTAAATTAATTGATTAATTGAGTCTCGATGAGAAAATGTAGAGTTTTGGTTTGACAGAAGAAACGTTTGAGAGTTTCTTAAATATCTTAACAGCGCATAAAAATTAACGAGCTCCAGAACTCGATTTTAAAAAGCCGCATCAACTGTACTATCATCGCTTTGCATCGAGTAATTGAGACCTAGAATAATAGAAAGTGGAAATAATTAGCAATATTAATCGGTCGATTAATCGAGGTTCCATTGTATTTTCTAGAACTAAAGCCATAACAAAGTACAAAAAAAAGGAATCGCAGTTACATAAAGAGTTCTCTCTTTTACTTGTCATGAGAAGAATAAATACTCCCGCAACTATTTAAAATTACTCAATACTGTTGCTCAAATAATCATCGCCTTTCAACATTTGGAGCAAAGGTTCGTACACCAATTTCGGAGCATCTTTCGCCCACAGATAATCAATGTGATTAAATTTCTTGAATGGCACTTTAAACATCGTCGGTTTGTGCTTTAGATCAGTGCTCAGCTGCATCACATCCTGAAACGGAAGTTTATTTAAGTAAAATATGAATACCAATCTGATATCCTTTGACCCTGCTGTTCTCTTCGGGTCTATTTGACCCAGTCCTGAATTTTATTTTGTTGGATAACTGTTCCGATTTTAAGTTAGTGTTAATATTTATGTTTATTGTTCCTTGACGTTCTTTAAAAATTTCATTGACTACATTCGTAATGATGTGTTAGTAATACATGTAATAAATGAAAATTTTGAGAAGAGAACAGCAGGGGGTTAATTGATTCCTGAAATACGTACAGGGACGCTGGATAACCAGTCGTTCTCAGCATAAAACAATACTAAAGGGATATCAATCTTGGATAAATTATATTTAGGAGGCTCTGTACTATTATAAACCTCCATATTTCGTTTCAGACCATAATCGTATTGCCTGAATTCACCCGATCTAATTTCCTGGGCGTAGTGCACCAAAGTCTTCGATGACGTGCCAGCCGGGGTGTGATTCAGGATCACCGACATCAGCGTCTGCGAATCAATGTTGAATTAAGAATGATAGATAAAAAAAATAAGTGACATACGAATCTTAAAGTCAATTCAACTGGCCCTTCAAAGCTACTACAGTATTCTCTCGCTATAAGCTCGCCGTTTTCGTCGCTTCATCGAGCAGTAGTATGTGTAAAGCTGCGTCTACACTATGTAACAAAACAGTGTTATATAACAAATTATTTTATAGCTTTGTTATATAACATATATTTAGAATTTGTTTCAAAATTATTTATTTAGTACTGTTCCAAGTTTGTAACAAATTATATAACATTTCTCACATCAATGATTTCAAACGTGGAAGATGTTTAGATAGCACAGTAAGATTCGTTGTTAAAAAATGAATAAATTCCGTGGTTGAACTCTTTTTCTTTCAACAATTTTTGGAGTGGTTTTAATAAACCCCACAACACTTACTTCAGAATGGTCGATGGCAAAGTTACGAAATCATAAAATTTCTAACATAGAAATGTTATACATACACTGTATTATAATATATTATAATATAATATAATATAATATATTCTAATGCAATGTAATAGCGATATAAATGGCACGTTGAAAATTTTTAAAAATTTTGTTCAAGATTCTAATGCTCCATGGAAGGCAAAAAATTTTTTAGACGTGTTGCACTTATACCATTCGATAGCGGCTACATTTCGCTTTAAAACGAGTGCTTGGCGAATGTTGTACGATTTTTTTTCGCAAAGTTATTCAGCTTTGATGCAAAAATGGTCCCCTTAACTTTGAATGCTTGTAGAAAGTGATAGAATTATCGCAGAACATAGCTGAAAAAAGCAATAGAAATCTTAATCTTTCCTTTTTAAGATGCAGTTTTTACATTTACAAGTAGATTAACATTTCGATAGTCTACGTCCTTTCGAAAATAGCCTTAAAAATGACACGAATTCCATTTTTCCTTTAACTCACTGTATCTCAGTAACGGCTGATTGAAACATCATGGTCTTAAGCTCGTTTTAAAGTGGACGGTTTACCGATTCATTTGAGCCTAATGCGAACTCGCTACGATAATTTTTTCGCCGTGGCCTTTATGTTTAAAGTTTTCGATTCACAAAAAGTTTCGCACTAATTTTCGGGGCTATTTTCGAAAGGACGTAGACTATCGAAATGTTAATCTAATTGTAAATGTAGAAACCGCATCTTAAAGAGGAAAGATTAAGCTTTCTATTGCTTTTTCAGCTATGTTCTATGATAATTCTATCACTTTCTACAAGCATTTAAAGTTAAGGGGACCATTTTTGCATCAAAGTTGAATAACTTTGCGAAAAAAAAATCGTACAACATTCGCTAAGCACTCGTTTTGAAGCAAAAGGTAACCGTTTTCGAATAGTATAAATGCAACACGTCTAAATAATTCTTTACATTCCATGGAGC
This sequence comes from Perdita meconis, assembly GCA_030770465.2. Lineage (NCBI taxonomy): Eukaryota > Metazoa > Arthropoda > Insecta > Hymenoptera > Andrenidae > Perdita > Perdita meconis. Next base: position 4,470,082 of record JASKOS020000001.1, read on the forward strand.
ATTAGAAACTTGAAGAAAATTTTTAAAAATTTTCAACGTGCCATTTATATCGCTATAACATTGTCAAAAAACAACACAATCAAAATCGAAAAGAAATATGTGAAAGTAGGGATTTCACGCTTTCAAACACCTTTCGGATCATGTAAATACGACTATTCTTGTAGAAGTTATGAACATTTGAACTAGGGCCTATTTTTCGAGTTTATACATACAAGTGATCCCTTAATTTTTTTTCGGAGTGTATGTGTTATATAACATTTTTCTTTTTTGTTTACTAACAAGTTTTATAACTTTGTTGTATAACGTGTTTTGTTATAATGTTCGTGAAGGTAATAGAATAATGGAATCGACAGCTTTTTGTACATCGTCAATGATTACAGTGAAATTGAAGAGTGGCTCGACGAAGCGACGAAAACGGCGAGCTTATAGCGAGAGAATACTGTATTATCGAAGAGGAATGAAGTCTACGAAGGTTTTTGAATCTCTGAGAAATTTTATGCGTGTGAAAGTCTCCATATTTTTGGAAGAAACCACTGTGAAGATTTTGCTATCAGAGAACTATTGAGCCGGCAAATAAGTTCGTTCGGTTGTTGCAATTCACAACACACTAAGAAACCGAACAAACTTATTTATCAACACAATAGAATGCACTACTGAAATTTGAAGATTGTCAAATAATTCTACATTATATTTTTTCGATTGGCAAGTAAGTTCCTTCGGTTTTGTATACTCTGGAATAAATAACAAGCACCGAAGAAATTGATTTGCCAACCTAATGCAAGAGGAAAATTTGACCTTGAACGGCTAGTCTAGTTGAGGATAAAAAATGTCCTGCTCACGTAATTGAACTGCGCGTTATCGAAACCCACGAGCAAGAACAACGAATTGGCGCAAATTTTCTCTTCCCAGAAGTTGACGTAGCACAAATATTTTCCCAACCGTTTGAGGAGGAAGTTTTGCGGCAGGAACTCACCTTCCCCGAGCAAATAGAAGATCACCTGTTGAATGAGCTAAGCTTTTACAACAAATAATCGCGATCCTGAAGAAACAACATCAGTTTCTCCTTCATTTAAATCGGTCATCCCAATCTATCGTTTTATTATACCTTGCAGTCAGTCGCGATTGGCGCCAAATATCGCAAAGCGCTTCGCACATGCTTGACATACGCGACCGGCGCAAGGCTGTACGCAGATTGAAAAGCTTTTGCGATCTCTGGTCTTTCGCTCGCCATCACGTAGAAACAAGTCGTTCCCATCGAAAATCCGATGTACGCCTTCAGCGGAGTCCCTTTCATGTTCACGATGTAGGTGATCATCGCAGGCAGATCATGAATACCGGATTCATGGGAACTGAAATTATTAAAGTTTATATGAGACGAGGAATACTGTTCATTCAACGAAAGCGTTTTCTGCTTCCAGGAAAATTCGCCTTGCTATACTCACAAGGAAATGGCAAGAACCACGAAATCCCTGCATGTTCATTCGATATTTTAATTTGATGAGATAAGAATCTCAAAAGGATTTGCCTGCATGACTTTTTGTTTTCGAGAAATTAATAAAAAAAGTGTCAAGTATTGATAGATACAACCATAATTACAATACAATAGAATATTTCTTTTTTCTAATGTGTAAAGTGTAAACAATGGATTATCTGTCTTACTACTTTACATACGTATGTGGAACTGGAAAAAAGAGATGTAAAGAACATTCCATAAAGTTTTCTTTATTATTTCTTTTTTTTTTTTGTAAACATTTGTATAATAGGGCTTCGGTCCGTTTATAAATAAATAAATAAATAAATAATTATGAAAAGAAGAAATGACATGGTAATCCATTATTTTTATAACACTTTTTTCTATTAATTCCTCATAAACAAAAGACCATGCACTCCAATCCTTTTGGGGCTCTTTTCTCATCCACTTAAAGTATTAAATGCACATGCAGCTAAGTGATCCTTAAGTGTTTCCTTGTCAGAGTCAACTCAACTGGCCGTTCAAGGCCACCATTTCCATTCATTCTTTTCGGAGCAGAATAACGCTAGGTACGAAGATTTGTACTTTTGTAGAACATTACGTGTTCAGAAGTCTTCGCGTTCAAAGAAAACATCGTCAAGAAAGTTTCACTACCAGGAAACTGTAAGAGGAAAATGAAACCTTGAACGGCCCCAGTGGAATTCACCCGAAGTTTAACATTTTTACCGTACCTGAAGTTCCAATACTTTGGGTCACTGACGGACATGTTAACGTGACCTCTGGAATATGTATTGCCGCGAAAATTTCCGAGCCACACGTCGTATCCTTGATCGGCCAATAAATACGCTGTGAAAACAGAAGGTTGACGAGTTTTACAGATTTTTCTAGAGCTTGCAAAGCTTTCACAATGCCTTCAAAATCTTCTTCGGAGCTTGTCCGTTAATAATAAATAAATTAGTAATTTAGCGAGTTCCTGTCGTCCTCGAAGAGTTAATAAATAGTTAATAATAATCAATAATAAGGAAGTTTGAAACATATTTCCGTACCGAGAGCTTTGCCTTTCCCCAAAATTACCCAATCAGCCGAGCTACCCAGGACACCGTGTTGCAAAAAAATCGTAGGTGATCCGGATTCGCCTGGGATTCGGTGCATCGTCAACAGGTAGCCGTCCTCCGTTAGAACAACGTGAGCTTCCGCTGGGTAACCCTCTCTCCTTATCATTTGAATCTAGAAGAAAACCGACTTGAAATAATTATCGATAAAAATACGCTACTATAACTTTTCAACGAAGCTAATTAAGGACTCGCATTTTAATATACGAAGATAATACTATGACACACAATTCTTGCACTTTGAAACTTTAATGCGTTTCAAGAGCACACAATGGCTATTATCAAATACCATGTTTCTTGATATTAGTCACGTTAATTTCGCGAATATTGTCCGTGCGATTAATAATCAGACTGCTGATATTTATGCAAATTCAGCATACAACAGTAACATATTTTTAAAACAGTAATTGAATTTTAAATAAATGTATGTTTTATTTTCTAAATGTTATGACTTGTATTTTATTTTTAATATTCTATATATTTTTATAACTCTGGGCACACTTATAGGTTTTTGTAATTTTTAAATAATAATTGCCATAAATGCATGAACATCCGTAATAATTTATTTGGCACTTAAAAATGTTATTAATTCGTCCTATAATTAATATTGTTTCTTGTTGTAGTCCTGATTTTAAAGTGCTGAAGATTTTAGAAAAGGAATCTCAAAAATCGTCTGAAGGAAAGTTAATCATAGATGGAAATCAATGATTAAATTAACTGCAAACAACTTTACTTGAAAAATAAAATATTCTACAAAAATATTACTGGTGGGATGATTTAATATATTCTCATAGACTTCACATGGAATCATACGAAAAATGGGAAGCGAAATCTCTTTTTAATTCAGATAAGATAAAAAATTTGCTTGTATAAGGCGTGTCATGATACACCAGATGTATTTCAAAGCATTTCCTATTTTATTTATTTTCTATTTATACTTAGATTATCAATGAAACAAAAATGTTCGAAACATCGCGTTTTCAAGAAAATCACTTTTGCATTTTTCAAACTTGAAGTATTTTTCATTTTAATTTTCTAATATTTTAAATGATCATTAGAAGAGTTTATTTTGTAAATTCTGAGATTTTAAGATTTCAAGTTAGAGATATTTAGAGATTTTTAGAATTGAAATTAGAGAAAGGCATGAAGGTTTAAAGTTGAAGATTCATTGAAGTTCAATTTGAAGATTTGCAGAATTAAAAATTCAAGATTTGCAGAATTAAAAATTCAAGATTTGCAGAATTAAAAATTCAAGATTTGCAGAATTAAAAATTAAAGATTTGCAAACTTATAATTAAAGATTTAAATAATTAAAGTTGAAGATTTAGAAAGCTGAAGTTACAGATTTAAAGAGTTCAAGTTGAAGACTTAAACAGTTGAAGTAAGGGATTGCAAGGTTCAAAGCGGAAAATTTAAAGAGATTAAATATTAAAGAATTTAAGTAGAAGATTTGAAGGATTAAAAAGGAAAATTTAAAGGTTTCAGGTTGGAGATTTGAAAAGTTAAAGATCTAGACTTGAAAAATTGAAGTTCGAGGAATAATATAAATAATTCGATAAGAATGACTAAAATTGCTATACAATGCCATCTATGTATAATTCATATCGCGTAAATCATTCTTCAATACCACTTTTCTTCAAAACGAAGCCTCAGTCAAAAAAACATTCCGAAAAATTTTGTCTTATTCTTTCACATAAAATCATATACATATATTGAATACTCCAAATCCTATCAACTTCCGTCACTCAAAATAACATCGAGTACTCCACGTGACATAAATAACGCGGCCACCCGATGTAAACAAGCATCGAAGAGCATACAAATTCGTTCATTATACTTTCGCGATTAGATCCCAAGTTTATTTTTTAAGCAAGGCTTCTACACTTCTACGTAGCTAAATATTGAATTACTGTAATTATACTCACAGTATCCAAATCGTCGATTGGACTCGGTTCCCAGGTGAAACCGAGCATCTTCGTATTAAAAAACGAAACCGTCGGTGAAACAATGCAGAGCGACAAAAACGTGACAATGAAATTCTTCATTTTCAGGTTTTTCACACAATCTGTAGAATCGACGAACTATCACCGAATGTCGCAGAAAGTTCCTCACTTTGTCACGGTTATTCGTTGAATATTCGTCGGCGTGTGTCGAAGCCGACAACACACTTTCCTTCAGGAAGACTGAAGGATTATTAATCGTTTATTTCCTCTTTGGCGCTTTGGTACCCTTTGAACGACTTTAAAGTGAGTCACACATGCACCATCATCAGCGTTTTCCTGTTATCTTCGTGAAATATAAAAATATTCGATTATGACTTTTCTTCCGAATATGTAGAATTTGATTGCACAATATTCTCTCTTTTACCGAAATAGATGACAATCTGAGAAAGAAACTTGGTTGCGAAATATTTTCTTCGAACGTCTAATTCAACTATTATCTGTATATACTAAGCATCAACTTCAACAGAAGAAAATAAACAAAACTTTGTTTTTCTACGAGGCAACGTCATCTATACTCTATACATTCTACATTACTAAATTTATTTATTGGATTTCATCATTTCATTTTTCCACGCTTCAGAAAAAGATTTTCAACCATCTTCAATATATCTATTGATGCATTTACATCAAGTTTTCGAAATAAAAAAACCATAGTTCAAAATAAACGTGATCTCACATTTTTCCCGCCATTGTCCCCACGCTGACAACAAGATTCAAATGCGATGTTACTAAAATTCAACTATTCTGAGACCCGAATTGCAATAAAAACTTATTAAACAAACTGATATGCATAACATATTTGTTTTACAGCGAATGTCATGTTTAGTTTTTATGGAAAAACGTGACTTTCATGTTTTGAGGTTATGTCACAGAGGACTTAGAGACGAAACTCCGGCATTTTATTGATTCCGAATTTTAGACCGCATTTCCCTCGCGTTTCACTGTTTTTTTAGTATCTCTGATTCTTCTATCAAAAAGAAAAAGGTGATAAAGATATACGTCAATAAAGAAACGAGGCTTTCTCAGTGAAATATCCAAATTTTGAGCATCCGCGGATCAAAGGTTCCGACAGGAGTTTCGCCTCTGTAATTCTGTGATTATGCTTTGTATATTTCAAATGTTCTCGCGAATGTTTTTTGTTTGTTTCCCCACGTAATTTGACTTTGACTTTCACACAGTTAGAACCGAAAGAACAGTAAAGTCATTCTAGTCCAAAGAAAACAAAGACGAACATTTCGTATAAAGTACGTAAAACACGTTTTATTCGAACGCCGGTAAGAGTCTGACTAACAAATAAATCTGACTATTAAACGCGTAGTTACTAACAATATTGTAGAAACAGTGTATTTATAATATATCATTTAAAAAAGTACTGATATTATATATTTACTTAATTAATAATCGTGTAATATCACAAATATATAAAACACCGGCTTCGATATAAAAAAAACTACATAAATACTTTAAACACTTTTTTATAAAAAATTTTGGTCTCAAATAAAAATCGACTCGTTTTTAAATATTATCCACTACTTAATTCTTAAATTATTTGCATGCATGTTTCAGCATTAAAAAAATGAACGAAGTAACGTTGCCCCCTTCGCCAAATTGGTATCTAAGCAACATTCTCGCCATTTCCTTTAACGGAACTATCGCTTGGGGTGCTAAGGGCACGATTGTTGCTTCCAAGCCTGAGAAAAGCCAAAAATCCTTGAAGTATTCTATTATTAGAAATGCTCACAAAGACAGAATCACTTGCTTAGCTTTCACTCCTCCGTTTGAAGCAGTGAACAGTAATTTAATAGCCTCGACTGGAGAAGACAACACAGTCAAAATATGGAATTTAGAGACGCTATCTATTGCTTATACGCATTCGATAGCGAAAGTAAGTACGCATAGAAACGCGTTGCTTAAACAAATGTACAAGAATCTTGATTGAAACAAATGTTTTCAGGACAAGCAAATAATAGGCGTCGATTGGTCGTACAAAGAACCTTTTGTTACGTATTTAGCAAGCTCCGACGGCACTGTATTGTCATGGAATATTCATTTTAACACAGTCTCTTCAGTTTTACTGGGAAAAATAACGCCCACTTGTATTTGTTCTTGCCCTCACGATGCTCACCTCGTGGCCGTAGGTTGTAAGAACGGTTTAATTTTTATTATTAACTTCCAAAGGAAGGATAAAATAGTGTATAAGCTAAGAGGACACGATACGGAAATAGTTAGTTTATCGTGGTGCCCTTCCGAAGAGAATATTTTCAATGAAAAACTCAATAAGGACTTCCTGTTGGCTTCCGGAGGAAAAGACAAGTAATGTAAAAGTTCTTGCTTCACTTCGAACATTCGTTTAAATATTTGTACCTGTAAAATTCTGACCCCGCAGATCAGTTTTCATCTGGAAAGCTGGAGGCGATGGACGTTACGAAATGACCATCACGTTGCCTAACGGTCCTCTAAACTCTCGTCAACACAGAAGCAAACTCAATCCATCCGTGGGCAATTGGATCGTAGTCCGTTGGGTGAAACCGAAACTGTTGCTCACGAGTTCATTTTGGGGCGAACTGCTTTCTTGGGATTTATCTACGCTGACGAAAGGCAAACCCGTGTGCAAGTTGGTGCATGCGCTTCATGGTAGAGGTTTATTTTCCATTACGCACACGCCGAGCGTTCAAGAAAAGGAAGATTGGAGAGTTAAAGAGAGGTACGTAGCTGCAGAACGGTCTTGAACCCCCAAACAGACTTTCAATTACAGTGATTTCAATTACAGGCTACAAATTTGGACCACGGCGCAAGATCGCAGAGTCATTTGCTGCGGAATAAAAGAGAACAACGTAGAGCTCGACTACGACATTTCTACTCAAACTGGATACATTTATTGCATCGCCGCCTGCCCGTTGGACACGTCGCACGTCGCGTATGGAGCTGGAGACGCGGTGCTGCGATTATGGAATTTGTCGGAAGCGCACGATACTTCCTTTGATGTAACTTGCTTATGGCAGAAAATCAAAGGGAAGATTCATGAGGTGAGCATAACGAAATTCAACGAGCGAATTAACAAACTAAACGATTCCATGGCGCTCAGATATCCTGGCATCCCGAGAAAGAAAACATGTTAGCCTACGCGACTTATGAAGGACGAGTCGGAATATTTGATACCAATTCCAACAAGCCGCCAACGTTGTGCAGACAATATCACAGAGACCCGGTGTACGCTCTTCACTGGGGGCCAAGCGCGACAAGCGATCAGTTCGTTCTCTATTCCTGTGCGGAAGGAGAACTGGTATTCTACGATCCAAGAAAACCGAATCAAGGTAACGTGTTTGTTATGCATAGATAAATGAACGAATGTGAAATTACGATCTCCTTCCTCAGAACCCACGTCGATATTGAAAAAGGAATGCACAGAGTTCTCTTGGAAGCCAGACTTTTCTTGCTTGTCGGTAGGATTTGAGAATGGGTAAGTTGATCGGTACAATATACAGTTACGGACAAATATTTTCGAACGATATTGATTTTCATATTTCATGCAATTTAATGTATTTCATTTGGAATAATAGAAAAATCTAATTATGTACATCGATAATGAATTTAATGATTTACAAGAATTGGACGAAATCATCTTAGAGAAAATATGTTTATTATTTGACAAAAGTTTTCGTACAGTTTATTAATATTTAACTGCACATCTTTTATTATCAATGATGTCTTATTGTGAACATTTCCTTGGTATACTTGTAATTAATATTTGCAGATAGAATTCAGATAAGAATTCAAATTACGGCTTGTTCCTGCAGTAAATTGTTACCTGTCGAAAATGTTCTACCTTTCAGCAATTATTGTATGTCAGTCCCTAAATTTTATGACGTTGACCTCCATTAATTAAAAGTAACGGTTCTCCACACGCTTTAAAATTTCAAAAATTGTTGATTTCAGCATTTGCAAATGTTTTGGAATTGGTCCAATCGATAGTTTATCGTCTTACGAAGCTTAAGATTCAAATTTTTTTTGGTTTCTAAATTTAATATTGTTTGCTTGAAATTAGCTTCACTATTAACAGTATTATTGGTAACGTAGATTTTCTATGAAGAATACATAAAATTACTGAAGAAATCAGATTATCCAAATACTATTTAATAAATTATTCGGAAACTTTTGTCGGCCTATGTTTCAGGCAAATGTATAAAATTTAAATATAAAAAATAAACATAATTTTTAATAAATGTGATTTCAGTGAATTCATGTAGATTATTAAATTGTCTATCGATGTATATAATTATATTTTTCTGTTACTCCAAATGAAACACATGAAACCACATGAAATATGGAAGTCGATATCGTTTGGAAACTTTTGTCCACAACTGTATAAAATTCATCGAACTGAAAATACTTTTCCCGCAGATCAATTTCATTCCTGAATCGCAAATTCGAAACACGCGGATACGCTAAACTCTCTTCGGCGATAGTATATTGTTTGGAATGGCACCCCGAGAGTACAGCAGCGGACGCGAACTTCTCCCCGTTGAAAAATTATTTGGCTGTTTCTTTCAAATCGCGCACGATTCACATCCTCGATATGTCCAATTTTATGGACCATTTGGCCAAATTAGAAAGTTCGAGCGACAACGACGATCCAGCGGAAAAATGCGATTCCTACAAGGTGCACGAAGTTGTGGCTACTTTGACTGGACACGTTCACGCTGTGGTGTCTTTGGCGTGGAGTCCGTATATCAGTGGGCATTTGATATCTGGTAGTTACGATCACACTGCGCAGGTAGAAACCCTTCTTTTTTTTTAATATTTCAATGTTTTATAAAAATTGGTCGTTTGAAAGTATTTTTCCTTAGGTATGGAATGTTGAAACGCAAGAATTACTAGCTACTTACAGGGAACATTCCGGCCCAATATTGTGCTGCATGTGGAGTCCACTAAATCCTAATTATGCGATAACAGGCTCTGCTGACTTCACTGTGCGAATATGGAGCATCAGTGACAACGAAGCCGTTTTTCCGCAAGAAACAACGGACAAAAAGCCGACGAAAAAAAATAAAAAGAAGCAGAATAAGACTATCGAAGCTTCGGTTGAAGATTTAACTAATTCCATATCAGAATGTTCAATTTCAGATGTTCCACAAACTGTGCAAAGTATGAAAACATTTTGAGTTGAATATAGCGATGGAACCGCAGAAATTTTAATAATGCTTGATTTCAGCGTCGAAATCTCCAGTCAAAGAAGTGAAAAAGAAAAAATGCGATCGAACACCGTATTTTTTTAAAAACTCAAAAACAGCGGATAATAAAACGACGTTGCATAATTCTCTCATAAACATTGTGAGAGAAGCAAAAAGTGAAGGTGCGAAGAACACAGAAACTCAAATGGATACCAATTATCACGTGGCGCCGCTTTTATTTACAACGAAAGAAGATTTCATGTCATTTTTTGCCAAGAAAAGTAAGTTATTTATTTATTAATTGCTGTATGAAGTTTATTATTGTTTGCGAATCGCAGGATGTGCTCACGCTGCGGAAAATAGACACAACATAGCCACAGAAATGGACGTTTGGAGCGACGATCTGAAACGGAGTTTAGAGGAAGCTGCGAAAGAGAAACAGCTTAACGATTTTCTTGTTTCACTCTCGGCTAGTCTTTCTATGAAGCAAGTTGTTCAATTAGATTCATTATCATTGTGAAACGTCTATGCTAACAATCATCTGTGTGTTTCAGAACATGGAAGGAAATGTGCGAACTATACGCGTATCAGTTGCTGAGCGAAGGAAATCCTTACAAAGCGGTGTCGTATTTACTTTGTGTACACAAAACTTACAAAGCTATCGAAGTGTTCCAAGAAGCGAATTTATTCAAAGAAGCTTACGCTCTCGCGAGATGCAAGCTGGAGCCGGACGATCCGGTCTTGACGAACGTGTTACAAGATTGGGCGAAATATTCTATACGCACCGGAGACTTTGAACAAGTTACATTTATGTGAGTTAAATCAGCAATTATGAGAAACGTGTAAAATAACGATATCGTTGCTTTAATTTTAGATACGCGAAATTAGGAGACTTTTCCGAGGTAATAAAGTATCTTACGCGTCGCACGGACGCGGCGAGTTTAACGACAGCAGCTGAGATCGCGCTTCTATGCGACGATGAGATTCTCAGTAAATCGTTAGCTGATGAAGCGATAATTACCGTATTGACACAATCGGACTATGATTTAGCTCGTGAGATAATTGCAAAGTTCCCGTATCTCAAGGTACGCTTACGTCACGTTTCTTTCTTTCGATCTCCTTAATACTTCTCTTTACGCGAAATTTTATTTCAGCACCAAAATGTACGTTTGCTAATTCTTGAAGAACTGAAAGTCGCGATTGAAAAGAACGCGAAATTCGACGATATTCAAAAGTGGTTAAACGGCGAATCTGACTATGGATTGTTGCAAGCTTTGGAAACAATTTGCACAGATTGTAGTTGCTATTACAGCGACTTGTATCAAAGTAACGCTGGTACCGTTTCGACGAACGAGCAAACTGTAAGATCTACGATAAGATACGCAATTTCTCGACGTGGAAAAAATGATTGAATGATTTATGTTTTATTACAGTTGTTGGTTGCAATTAGTCGTGACATTGCAATGGCGATAGCTTCGACAGAAAAAGAGCAACGACTGAAACACATTGTTGCTGCATTAGGCGCCATTACACAGTTCGAGACTCTGAATCGTAAAGATCTGAAAAATCAGTATGCTATTTTGTCTGAAATCGTTATTCAATTAGACGCTAAAAGACCAATGGATGAAGGAAGTATTTATGCTAAAACTGACTATCCTATATCGCTCAGCTTACGAGCTTACTTATGCTACGGTTTTTTGAACTGGCTTGTAAATAACACGAATGAAGAAACTGTTGATAATTTGCAGACTCATGTTAATTTGATAGAAAATCTTATCGAGGACGCTTTAAATCAACGAACTGTAAAACAGTGGTCCATAACTAACGAGATTAATAAGCTAGAAACTGAAGTAACTTCTCTTTTAAGTAAGTTATACACTTAAATTTACGTTAACTTTCGTAAAAATAGAAAGACTAATAACACTTTTGTTTTAGGTAAAACTGAAGACGTTAAAGACGATCAACAGACCGAATCTTATATACAGAAACTAGATGCATTAAAAGCTGAAAAGAAGCAGCTTCTCGATGAATTAGTCAGTGTACCTAATCCCGTCATGGTTTACAGTAAGGCGAACGAATTAGCTGGCAAATTGTCGGATGAAACGATTAAAGCCAAATTTCTAGAAACCGTTTATAAAGCGTGGACAATTTCTACCTCGTGAACGCGATTCTTACTGATTTTAATCGGTTTCGGAAATATTTTCCGAGCAACGTTATTCCTCGCAGCGATGTTTTTTTTTTTAACAATTCATTCCATTTATTTTTGTACGAATGTGAATATTTTTTTATTGATATGAAGCACGTTTACACGACTTTAAAATCATGTAACATATTTATATGAAATAAATATGAATGTAACTGGTATCTAATGTAATTAGAAAAAATATAAATTTTATTTATAAGAGCTCACCGTGTAGTACAAAACAATTCTTTTATTCATAACAGTGACTCTAAGACGAAGCCACTCTCCAAAATCGAAGTTCTCTATCGCTTGCAGCGCAAACATACGGCAATTTATAATGCCATGTCATTCCACCTATCAGCTTCACTTGACCGCAAAGTATCTCTTGATTCGATTTCGTGTTTATGATTTTCAACAAATTATCTGGCCTACCAATAGTAGCCACAAAGTGATCGTAGGTAGGACAAAACTTTACTAATAATCCACCTTCAATATGAAGGGACTGCACTTTCGGAGGTTCACTAAAATGCAGAAGTTCTCCATTGAAAATAAATATTAATTAACTTATACATCAGTTAATTTTTTTAATCTAGAATCATTCGTATTACCTGGGTGTAGTTTTATCCCAGAGGATTAACTTATCAGCAGCCATAGCTGCCACTTTCAACGGATTAGGTCCCCAATCAGTCGACATTAAAGGAACAATATCTGTGTCTAAAGACCTGATTGCTTGTTGACTTCGTACGTCATACATGTGAATTAGCCCATTCTTCTCTCCCACGAGCAGATTGCCAGACTTATCAGGATGAAAGTGTACACTCATTCCAGGGGATGTTAAATAAAGGGTGGAAATAGCTTTCTCGTCTTCCTTCACAGCCCAAAGTTTGCACGTATGATCGTCCGATACAGAAGCCAGTATTTCTCCTTCGGTTTCGTAGCAGATTGAATTTATGTAATCCTTGTGTCCACCAATCTTGGATTGAAAAGAAAAGTTACAGTTATTGCGAAAGAGAATTCATATTATGAGTTTTGTGCTCTTAATCTTACTTCGCACACGGTATTCTCATTCATGTCGCTATTGTACAATCTTATTTTGAAATCTGCTCCGGCGACGCAGAACATCAGAACTTTTGGTACGACGCTCAAGGAGGTATCAGGACTCCACGCGACAGCGTGCGGTCTTGTATCATGACGGAATGTTCTGAGAGGAGTATAAGCAATATCTTCGACGATTTCGTCATCTTCCTGAAGACAAACAATAGTTTCCCTATTTAGTTTAATCAGTAAACATTATAAAATGAATATCGCCTAGTTTCGAAACAAAGCGAAAAGAACCAAGCTCTACCTGAAATTTGACAGTGCCAATGACGATTTCTTCGGCGAGAGCAACGCAAATCAATTGCTGGGACCATTCATAGGGGGACAATTCGACGCAGTAAATCTGCCTAGAGAAATGCAACTGAAACGTGGGCGGTGCAGTGAATGCCTCGTCCATCGCGTGTTCTTATCACTCTCAACGCGAGAGACGTGTTAGCTTTAGGATCGCCAAGATCACCGGCATAACCTCAAAAATATCGTTCGAAATAATGCACTGGGGGATCGGAGTGAAAAAAATTATTGCAATCGATTAGAAAGGGTAAACAAAAGCGAAAGACTTTTCTCGTAAATCGATTCACGCGCGACGCGTTCACCGTGGGAATAAACACGTCACTTTACGAGCGCAATTATTAATTGGTATAAACAGAAAAACATGCACGCGCTGTAAGGGTAAGGTTAGGTCGAATTCAAATCATCTAGAGGGCAGTAGGTATTTTACGTGTGGTTATATGCAATCGTTCAACGTGCCGCGTATCTCTCAGAGGCGAACATCTTCGGTTCGCTATATAAGCTCATCGCTTCTGCACGCCGCGAGTTTTTCACTCCTTTCGGAGACGAACAGATATGAATTGACAGGCTGTACTGGCAGAGATCTTGCCAACGCGTGTATCCTCGATCAGTCTCGATCTACGATCGTGTTACGAGGTAGGTACCTTCTGTCAAGGCATGCTCTCGCCAGGGCATGCTACGTACACCAAGCAAAAGCTGCTTCGCCTCGTGTTTTTCTTACGTTAAAATTACGCGACCTCGCGTCATCCGACGCGCTGGTCAATTCCTATCGAGTAATAAGCATTTTCGGCAAACAACGCGAAAATTTGGAATCACGTTTATCTTCGCTTCCTCTTCATTTGAATTTTAAACTTTTAGAAACAATCCTCTCCCGATTTTTCAAGCCTCTTTATCCATTCGATTTTCTAAAAATTCCTATCATTAAAAGAAAACTAATCTACCTTTGATAAACGTCATGAATCACACTTCACTTCGCATTCTGTACCACTAAACTCTAAAGACTGCTACTCCAAACGATAAAAAAATATGTTATTGGCTTTTATCATTTGGAGAAGGATTAAGCGTCGCTAGAGCATACATTCCGCGTTCACGTACAATTTCTCTTGCAGTGCAATAGGTAGGAATGGAGTTCGGAGTGGGCGATGTCGCCCAAATATCCGCAGAACTTGCTCAAGTGGTAGAAGTGATGATGTCGCCGAACGTACCGCAACAACAACGTCTAGAAGTGTACAACGCTTGCGAACGATTCAAGGAGTCGTCTCCGTTGTGCGCGCAGTGTGGATTATATTTGGCGCAGAGATCACCGAATAGAAGTTCCGTAGTTCGCCACTTTGGATTGCAGCTGATGGAGCACTGTATAAAATACAGATGGACGCAGATATCGCAGTCGGAGAAAATATTTATAAAAGAGAATGCGATGAAGTTGCTTCAGGAAGGCACAGAACCGTTGCTGCAGGAAGAAGCGCATATAAAAGACGCTCTTTCCCGCGTTGTAGTGGAAATGATAAAGCGAGAATGGCCGCAACAGTGGCCCACCTTGCTGGCGGAGCTCAGTCAGGCTTGCACCAGAGGCGAGAGCCAGACTGAATTAGTTCTGCTTGTGTTTTTGAGGCTGGTGGAGGACGTAGCGCTTTTGCAGACGTTGGAGTCTAATCAGAGAAGGAAGGATATTTATCAGGCGCTGAATACAAACATGGCTGAGATCTTCAGCTTCTTCCTGAGATTGATGGAACAGCATTTCTCAGAGTTCCAGAAGAAGAGTAGTTTAGGGTGCGGTTCTGAGGCAGCTGCGCACAGCAAAGTGGTGCAGGTACGTTCGACGCGAATTTCTTTGGAAATATATTGCATCGATGTGAGTTACAACTATTTTTGTTCAACAGGTTGTGTTATCTACGTTGACCGGATTCGTGGAGTGGATTTCGATTCATCACGTCATGGCAGAAGACGGCAGATTACTGCAGATTCTGTGTCTTCTATTAGGGGATCCGATATTTCAATGTTCCGCGGCAGAATGTTTATTACAAATCGTGAATCGCAAGGGAAAAGCCGAAGACAGGAAGCAGCTAATGATCTTATTTTCCGAGGATGCTTTAAGATACATTTACGCTGCGGCAACAGCGACGCCGCCAGTCGCTGGATCGAACGAATTCCACGAGAATCAGTACTTATTTCTGAAAAAACTTATCCAGGTGTTGACTGGAATGGCGACTCAATTATGCACACTTTGGGGCAAGGACGACGGTTCCAGCATCCGACCAGCGCATTTTAATATATTTCTAGACACCGTCCTGTCCTTCACAATGTCCCCAAGTTTAACGTTAATTCACATGGCGAACGCTATTTGGATAATGCTGTTCAAACACGAACAGATAAAGCAGGACTCGTTATTGTTAACTTACATACCGAAGTATGTAGAAAGCACCGCGCCAAAGTTGATAAAAGTCGCGTATCCGCACAACAGACAGAGCAACGGAATGAGCACTTACTGCCTCACGGATTACGACTCCGAGGAGGAGTTCAACGTGTTCCTCCACCGCTTCCGAACCGATTTGCTGGAAGGATTTAGACACGCGACGATGGTAGCTCCTCTCGTAACGTTCACTTACGTTCAGCAGTGGCTGACGGCGAAGATAACGAAGGGCATGGCGGATCTGCAGTACAAAAGCGACCAGAACGATCCGCAATACCTCGAATGGGAGGCTCTGGCGCAAGCTTTGGACTCTGTCGTGTCGAGGATTCTATTAATCAACGAGCGACCGAGCGTGCAGACCGGCCTCCAACTCCTGGAGCTGTGCCTCGGCTATTCGCCGCAGGATCCTTGGCTACTATCGGCTCTGCTCTCCTGCATCAGCGCTCTCTTCGTCTTCTTGTCGATGTCGACGGGTTCGATGGCGATGCCAGGAGTGGCGATCTTGCCGCGAGTCCTGGAGAAGATCTTCGCCGCCCTGGTGTTCGAAGCGCCCGGTGAAACGAAAAGCACTCGATCCAGGGCAGCGAAGAACGTGAGGCGTCACGCTGCGAGTCTCATGGTAAAAATCAGCTTGAAGTATCCACTACTACTGCTGCCGGTCTTCGATCAGATTCACACTATGGTTCGAGGTCTAGCGAGAGAGCCTAGTCCATTGTCTAAAATGGAGACGATCATGCTGTACGAGGCGCTGCTATTGATATCGAATCATTTCTGCGATTATGGCAGGCAGACTAGGTTCGTGGCAGAGGTGATCGGCGAAGGATCTGCGAAATTCATCGCGCTCGGAGCCGAAGCATTTAAAGGTCCGCTAGAATTCATGAGATTCATAGGTCTGGATAGACCGTCGGTGGAAAATATGACCGAGGATCTCGCGGGCCAGAATCGAAGCGATTTAATGATTTGCATTTGCACGATACTGAGCGTCGTGAAGCGATGCTCGATCCCGGACGATCCGGATCGCGCCGCCAGAGGAAGTTTCGTGGCCGCGCTTAGCGAAAGCGGAAACCCCGTGTACAGAAATCCTGCCACGCAACACGTGATTCCAGTACTGCCAACGCTTTTCGCACTGCTCAGAGCGATGAATGCTCTCTTTACTCCTGCGGCTTTAGCAGCCTTGTCCGAGGTAAGTTATTCGATAATTTTAGCTTTGTGGAGCATTATATTCGATTCAATCAATTTATTTTTTGCTCCATTGTTATAAACACACAATCCGAACGCATTGTAAAATATTTGTATATTTATCAAATAATAATCTTGTTTCTTGAAGCAACAATAATTCCGTAACACTTTTTTTTATTCTCTTCCAGGGATACAAAAATGCCCACGAGCTGCTAGAGTCGGAGAAGATGAACCTACTGGGTTTAAACATCACGAACGATAATACTTCCGAGCCCGATCAATCATCGAGCACGGCTCTGGTTCGAATGCAGTCGTTCCTCAGCACTATTCACGATCAGTGCTATCATATGCTGGGTAGCGGATGTCACATGATCGGCAGAGACTTTTATCAACTACCCGGTTTAGCTCCAGCGCTAATCAATTCCGTTTTCTCTGATATGGAGGTAATTTTTCTACTCTCGATTCTTGACTAAATTCTGTTTTGTGCTTCGATAAAATCTTCATTTCTTCTTCCAGCTGATTCCAGACTATAGACTGCGACCAATTATACGCGTCTTCATGAAACCCTTCATATACTCTTGTCCACCCGCATTTTATGAAAGTGTTCTCGTACCTGTGTTGGCTCATGTGTCCACGCATAGTAAGTTCTCATTTTCCACAATTTACTCACTTATCTTAGATATAAATACGCGAGTAACTTCAGAAACCGGAGTAACAATTATTCTGTTTACGGATACAGATGAAATAATCTTCTTGCAAGGAAACATTCTGAGTAGGTTGCGATATCAAGTAGATATTGATACTGTTAGAAATCCTAAACAATGTCAAAATGATTTGTAGAATATTAGCTGTTAATGGCTTGTGCAATACAAGAAAATAAGCTAAAGGAATTCTAGTTACTCAAGCCACACAATGTAAACGATATCATTTCTTTCATCGTAATATTTAACATAGAATCTTTCTAGGCTAAAAAGTGGGATTGCAAGACACAGGATTTATAGATTTCCAGAGTTGAAATTCAAGAATTTAAGATTTTTATGTTATATAAATGTCAAGATACTAAATTAAAGATTCAGAGATTTTCAGAGTCGAAATTGAAGATTTGAAAGTTTAAAGTTTGAAATTTGAAAATTTCAAGTTTTAAGGACTTATCGGAGTTAAAATTAGAAGTTAAAGAATTTAAAGTTGAAAATTCGAAGCTTTGAAACTGAAGGATTAAAATTGAAGATTTCAAGGTTTTCAAGTTTCGTAGTATTTAACATAGAATACTTTCAGACTATTTTTAGTGTTTATGTGAGCCATTAGCAGCTAATATTCTTCGAATCATTCTGACAGTGTTTAAATGAACAGTATTAAAATCTACTTCATATCGCGACCCTCTACTTGAAATTCGTCCCCATTATGTTTCTCTTTAATTGATCTCAAACTTTGCTTGTATTTCACCAGTGTGCCAACGATTAAGTGCCAAGTGGCGGTACATCGCGCATCTCTACGAATCCGGCGGTTTGGACGAGGAAAACACCGACACGCAAGAAGTGATCGCGGATATGTTGAATCGAAACCTGACGAGGGACTTCGTAGACGTTTTGAAGGTTGCTCTGGTCGGAGGCGCAGCGAGCGACGCGACTCCTCCGGACACCATGGAACAGGAC
Organism: Perdita meconis; assembly: GCA_030770465.2. Lineage (NCBI taxonomy): Eukaryota > Metazoa > Arthropoda > Insecta > Hymenoptera > Andrenidae > Perdita > Perdita meconis. The sequence continues at coordinate 4,488,648 of JASKOS020000001.1, forward strand.
ATGGGAGGCATGGCGATAGATCCTCCTTTGACGCGAGGAAACAGCATCGCTGCGGAAGTGGTCAGCGAATTGGGAACCTTTGTTCTTCGTCATCCGTCTACGTGTCATAGCGTCGTTCTTTGCGTCTTGGGGTAAATCAAACTCCCAATTTTGTTATTATTTGTGTAAAGACGAAGGCGAACTTCTAATTTGTCTTTCAACGTTTAGAGCTTTGGCTTGGAACGACTCAAACGCTAGTCTGAAGGCCACGATGCTGACTGGTCCAGTGGTGCGAGCGTTGGCCGCCGATGGTAGCCTAACTCCCGCCATGGCTGCGCACATTATGGTAGCTACTCTTCAAGGTCTGCAGCTTCATGGACAGCACGAGGCCAATCAGGGTTCTTTGGTAACCTTGGGCACACAGGTTTACGAATGTTTGCGGCCTAAATTCCCGAACATAATCGAAGTGATGCAGCAAATTCCAGGTGTCAATGCTACTGATCTTCAACGTTTCGATGATAAAATAGCTTTAGTTAGCACTAAAGGCAATAAAGTCGAGAAGGGGAAGAAGGATCTTTTTAAGAAAATCACGAACCAGGTAAAATTTCGCTTCGATAGTTATCGACACACTGTAATCGTTCGCAAAGTAAAAGGTAGCTTTCAAAATTTATTAACAGCAATCTACTTAATGCCTTATTTTGAAATTTTCACGATATTTTCCTAGATATTCAAATTGCAGGAAAAATTTCTTTTCAATTTATTTAAAACAGATTTATGAAGTTGGACAATATTAACTTAAAGTTACAAAAAATCTGGTTGACAGATTTCCGATCAAACGGTTTATCTAAAATAAGAAAACCCAAAAAGTTTTAGATACTATATGCATATGACTATTGCATGACGTAGAATTTTTTTGATTAGTCATTTCAAATTTTTTGTTCCAAAGGCCGTCATTTTTCCATTTTTCGAAATTTTCAAAATTCCCTACATATAGTTTTTAAAATTTTTTTGTTTTTTAATTTCCGATGAACTGTTTAGTTGGAAATCTGTCAACCAGTCAGCAGAGAGCTTCATAAAAGTGCTTTAAACGAATTTAAAAAATGGTTTTCTATAGTTTGAATATCCTGTAAAATGTCATGAAAGTTTCAAAAAGATTCATTAAGTAGCTTTCTTCTAATAAATTCCCAAAAATGCCTTTACTTTTCGGATCATTACCCTGTTGTCCCGCCTTAAAAGAATCTTGTTGCTTAAATCGCACACATTTTTGTTACAGCTAATCGGTCGAAGCATTGGTCAGTTGTTTCGCAAGGAAGTGAAAATAGACAATTTACCACGGATCGAGGTTTTCGGGAAGCCGCAATCGATACGCGTGGACGAAATCTCTAGGAATTCGAGTGACAGTGGCATCGCGGCTCTATTCGCAGGACCTACGTAGCAGGAGCTACAGTTCGACGACCACATCGCGAGCACATGGTTTCAGTTGATAAATGATAATAAATCATCGTGAGAAACTGTTTCCTACACAAAAAGGTGAAGCTATAGATAAAGAAATCCTGTGCCTGAAATAGGAGAGCTTTTATAGAATGTTTTCCTTCCGAATATCTTACTTCTTTTCCTCTCTCTTCTTTCTCCCTTAAATTAGAAAGACTGCGAAGTTGAACGCGTGTAAATAGTTTGGCGCTACGCGGCGAACTCGAGAAAATTCAAACGACGATACGCTTACGCACGCATTCAGCGTCAGTTGTGAATAGCTTGTAAAGAAATAATGAAATTTAGCGTTATTTATGATCAAGCCATCCTTATTTTTGGCTCGGGATTTCCCCTCATATACAGAAGACATTTTATTCGAGCATCAATGCCGTGCATCGATCATGCGTGCGTGCGTGGCGCGGGATGTATGTGTGTGTATGTGATTGTGTGCGTGGTGCGTATGGATACGCACTTGTGTAACATAAAGACGCTAAAGAGTAACACGCAGCACTTCTGATGCAACTAGATTGAGACCAGAAGAGGAAATGTCTAGAAATATGTTATCGAGCAATTGTATATTAAGTCGCACGCATTTATTACTACTCTTTTTTGATTTACATAAAATCTCTTTGTTGTAATAATGTAAAACAGCATGATTCTCGATCATCACGCGATTCGTAGTGGTACAGATTTTTGTAAACATTACTTCGCTACAATATACAATACAGAAGTTGTTGATTTATATGAAACAATTTTTGCAACTATGGTATCAAAACATTTTTATATTCGAATCGGTCCATTGTTCTATTGAACAATAACGCGTACGTTTTTTAAAGAGTTTTGCAACCTCATCGTTTCGATTGTATCTTTCTCTTCCAAAAGTTTCATTTAATCGTTCAACGTAGAAAATAATTCTCGTTTTATACAATTCACGTTGATTAAATGCGAGGTTTCATTTAACATTTAAAATTGACAAAAAGACAGGCAGTTTTATTTGCCTGCACGTCGACAATTTCCTGAATGTTAAATATCTAAAAAGAAACGAATGTAATATTTTAACGTTTCGTTGTTACTTTTTTTTTTATTTTTTTTGGTTCCTTCGATTAATTATTGTTTAATTATTATAAGAAACATAGCACTGTAACTATCGCACGAAAATTATATTAATATTTTATATACACATGTACCGCCAATAGCAGTTCAACACGAAATCATCACAATTAAGGATCATTCACCGACTCTGCGACAATCATCACAATGCTGTAATGATTGAAACCGTATTTGTAAAACGAATCGAGAACCATCGCGATAGGGACTGTGCTATTTGAAAGAGAAATAAAAAAGAACTTCGTAAAAATTGGTACGCAGAGATTTCAAATTGTATCGATAGCTTTTGTTAGAAAGCAACAAATTCATAATAATCTATTTTTCAACGAAACAATACTAAAGACTATTATACAACAGAGTACAAGTTTTAATCAGCTTCAAATTTTATTAATAGTTGAGAAACATCACGTTACGTAATTATTAATTGAAAAAAAAAAATACTTTGCCTAGAATACTCCCAAGTGATTAGTTTAAACTTGCTTTTATAGAAATTGTAGAAACTTGTCAACTCGTTCCGAAATAAGTACGAACAGAGCCATAATGTTTTTTCATTTTTGTATACGTATGTATGTATGCGTCCATGAAAAGAAAAGAAAGAAAAGGCACTTCATATGTACTGAAACTCTAAAAATAATCTTTGGAAATACGATTGCAGTAAAATGCCGAAAGATATTTTACTGGTTCTTTTTCTTAAATATCATTTTATACATCTTATTCTCGAAGCTTCAGAAATATATTAAAAAGAAAAATATGGCGGAATGATAATTTACGAAACACGAATTTATTACTGACACGATGAAATCGTTGGTAAATCCTCGAGCAACGTTATCATACTTTCGGGAATTACAATAACCTTAGAACAGGTTTGCCACGGTTCGTCACTTTGACTGAAAAGTCAATGAAACGTAATCCACAATTGCATTCGCGAGATTAGTGTTAATTATAGTAGAATAAGTGAGAGGTTCGACCGTAATTTAGTCGGATTAGTCTTGAACGATCTTCCTTTGAACGACACACGGTCGATTTTAGTCGTTGATAAAATTTCTGTAAATACTTCTAATCAATCGGAGAACAAAATAGACCATATAATCTCATAGGAATCGGAAGAATCAACGAGAGAAAAATATCAGAAGGCTTTCTCGTAACACGAAACCGACTGTTATCATCGAATAAGTCACGTTTACTAGGAACTGTCGACGATGACCAACAAGGCCACTTACTCGTGCATTCGTTCATTCATTCAAAAGCACACAAACAACAAAGAAGATACTCGAACCCGATGTCTTACTCTGACTCACCGTTTACCGATCGTGTGGAAAGAATTTCGTAGATTCGTTTTTGTACTTCGCAAAGGTAGGTGTTCTTTTTTTTGGTAGGTTCCGCGCCTAATCCTTTTAAAATTATGTAAAAAAATACAGTGAACATTTCGTTATGAATAAATATCTTTAATGAGCGAGCAATTGAAGAGTAAGGTACTTATTAAGTTGTTCTCTTACTTAACCGTCGACGGTACACGTTCACCGCAAGCACAATTCCTTTTTTCCAGAGATCGAGACGTATTCGTCAGAAGCCCGATGATCCAGAAAAGTGTTCAGGCGTTCGAGAACGAATTACGAAGCGGTCGTCGTATCAACGTCGCTCTTCTTCCCTATCAATAAAAACACGTCCATGTTATCTTTCCCTTTGACGTAGACCTGACCGCGTGGCTCGAACTCGTAACGCTCCGCCAGGACGTCCAGAGCGTTTTTAGCCACCTGTATTCTTCCAGGGACACCGGTGGAGTCCATCCTGGACGCGATGTTCACAGCGTCGCCCCAGATATCGTAATACAGCTTGGTGGCTCCGATGACGCCGGCGGTGACGTCGCCGTAATTGAATCCGATTCTCAATATCAACTTGAAGCCCAGGAGATCGCGGTTGAAGTTGTAGATCACCTTGTGCATCGTCTCGGCGAAGTCCATCAGCTGGAACAGATGCGTGTACTCGTGCTCGCTCTGCTGTCGAACCTGAGGATTCAAGCCGCTGGCCGCCATGAAGGTGCTGCCGATCGTCTTGATCTTCTCCACGTTCGCGAACTCCGGCTTCTCGAGGAGCTCGTCGAAGTCGCCGATCAGCTCGTTGAGCACGCGCAGGTACTCCTTGCCGCCGAGATAGGACTCGTCGTAGAGCTCGTTGAAGTTCACGATGCTCGCGAATATAATACCGACGGCTTTGTGATTCTGCGAGTACTTCGCCGTGGTCTTCAGCTGATCGGCAACGTACTTCGGTATGATATTGTGGAGGAGCCAATCGGCTTGGTTCTTCATCGACTGGACGCGGCTTTTGTCGTGCGCCGCGACCGCGTTGCCGTGGAAGCTGAGCCGATAACTGATCTCGAACTCGCGGTTCAGGAACCAGACGAGCAGGAGGAGAAGAATCATGTCTAAAAATATCTCCGACTTGTACAGCCTTTCGTTGTAGAGGATCTCCGCTTCTCGTTGCCTCGCGAAAGCGGCTTTCGTCGCGTAGATCGACGGAGTATTGTTCAATATCATCGTGTTGTCGCCGTGACGATTGCCGAGGTTCCCTTGACTCGACGAGACGTGATAAATCACGAGGCAGAGGAACAGCACGCCCATGAAACTCACCAGGAAGTTCTTCATCCAGCAATTGAGCTGCGTGAAGTTACAGAAGTGGACCAAACCGACGAGGATCAAGTAGCCGTAGTAATACTCGAAGTTGTTCAGATTGTGAAAGTTGCTGCAGGAATAATTGAGAAGAATCGACGTGATGGGCAGACCTACGAGAATCGCGCCGCATACGTGCCAGGGATACCAACGCGAGAAGAACTTGAACGTTCGCAGTATCAGCGTCGTGTGAACGACGTTCGGATAGAGGAGCTGACGAACGCAGAGAGACACGGCGATTATTTGAATCGCGGTGGCGCAAACGAAGAAGATTATGTAGTACAGCGACGGTTCGCAGAGGAGGAACAGCGAGATCGCGACGGCAGTGTACACCAACGCCGATATCAGAATATCGAAGTACGTATTGAACCTCGAGGTGGCCAATGTGGGCGGATTGCCGCTGATACCCTCGCTGACCTTGTGAGCATTTTCTCTGTATTCCTTTTCCATTTCCGCGTTCCTGAAGAAGAGCGTCACGCTCGAAAGCGGCGGATTCACGAAGTAGGAGCGTTGGGAACTAACGTTATCTTGAACGCACCTGGAAAAACAAATTCCCATTGCACAATTTTTTTTCTATCATGTGTGTGGAAATCTCGCGCGATTACCTAATTAATTGTAGATCAGACTGTTTCCTTAACTTTTGGAAACACGCGCCGAAAGTGTCGGTAACTATCGGCGGAAACGGATAAGGCGGAACCGAAGAGGATGGCTCGTGAACAGAGTTCAACGTCGAACTAGAAGTATAGTAGCCACTCACTCTGTGCGCCAGTAAGTCTCCCTGAGCCATGCCGTTCATCAAGAACAACTGAAACGTAAAAATTAATTGCAGTGGGAAAAGTAAACTGACACTGTGTGTCTACAATCTACAACAAAGGTCACGAATTAATTTGTACGCCTAAAGAATCTTTTAAAATTTCGACCAACTTTATAATACTCCATGGGGCGCAACAAATTTTTTAGGCAAATCGCATTTATGCTAGTCGAAAGCGATTACCTTTCTGTGTAAAATAAGTGTTCGCTGAATGTTGTACGATTTTTTTTGGTAAAGTTATTCGACTTTGAAGCAAAAACCGTCTGTTTAACTTTAATTGCTGCTGAAAGGCGATAGAATCATCGTAGAACGTAGATAAAAAAAGCAATAGAAAGTTTAACTTTCCCCTTGAAGATGCATTGTCTACTTTTGCAATTTAATTAACATTTCGGTACGCTAGATCTTTTCGAAAATATGCTTAAAAATGGTACAATTCCCATTTTTTCTTTGACTCGCTGTATCTCGATAACGGCTAATCGCAGCATCATAATCTTAAGCTCATTTTAAAGCGGAAGGTCTGCCAATTCGATTGGGCCCTTAACGAACCTACTGTGACAATTTTTTCTCTATGGCCTGTATGATTAAGTTTACCGCTTTGCATAAAATAAGACTATTAAAATGAGCTTAAGTTCATGATGCTGCGATTAGCCGTTATCGAGACACAGCGAGTCAAAGAAAAAATGGGAATATTTTCGAAAAGATCTAGCGTACCGAAATGTTAATTAAATTGTAAAAGTAGACAATGCATCTTCAAGAGGAAAGTTTAAACTTTCTATTGCTTTTTTTTATCTACGTTTTACGATGATTCTATCGCCTTTCAGCAGCAATTAAAGTTTAAAAGACGGGTTTTGCTTCAAAGTCGAATAACTTTACCAAAAAAAATCGTACAACATTCAGCAAACACTTATTTTATACAGAAAGGTAATCGCTTTCGACTGGTATAAATGCGATTTGCCTAAAAAATTTGTTGCGCCCCATGGAGTATTATAAAGTTGGTCGAAATTTTAAAAGAAGTTTAAACTAACGTTTATGTCGCTATAACTTTGCTATAAAACAACAAAATTAAAAACTGAAAGCAGTATGCGAAAGTAAAGATTTCACGCTTTTAAACGGCTTTTCAATTTGATCAATACGACCATTTTTACCAAAGTTATGACCATTTGAACTTGACCCTATTTTTCGACTTCGTACAAGTGATCCCTTAATTTTATTGGTGAGTGTATTATCGATCCTAATTTGAGAATGTTATTGTCAATCCACTCCAATTCCTTTCTATCTAACCTTTCAATACCGACAAATATTGACAATATTGAACGTGTGCGGATCGCTTAATACTTCGCATTCTATATAACTATGTTTCTGGACCTGTTGCTGTATACTGCTACGTCTGCTATTGCTTCTGATCCCAGAATCTTTTCTACTACACATAGAAGAGGCACGACTGAGCGGCTCCTGACCAGACAATAAAGGACTAGAAGGTACAGGATTCGGATCCATTTCGACGTCGTTCTGCGACGTATTCTGCAAAGAAACAACGACTTATACACGAATGAAGGAATACGAGAGAACACTGAACAGCGAAAGCACGTTTGTTGACGCGATCGACCTGCCTAAATCCATTGCGATCTTCGTACGATTGAGATTCGACTTTTGATCGTGCGCTAATAATTGCTTTGGCTTCCTCCATCTCCAACGGAGTCATTTCCTCGGTGGTACGTTGTCGTTGCAGGTATTTCCACGGTTTGCTCCTCTTCTTCTTCCCGTAGCTACCGACGGATATCGGGCTTTTGTTCACGTTCTCTTTCTCGTCGCCGGTGTCCGTGTCCCCGTCGTTCTCCGAATCTAAAATGCTCGGCAAAGAGTTTGCTTTCATCCTATAATTACTCGCGTTGGTAACCATGTGAAGGTAATGGTACTTCGACTTAGATTGACTATTGCAAGAGGCCAGGCGATGCCGCGATTGCATCAGAGGCGATATACTTTTTGGCGTGGTGATGTTCGTTATGAACTGATTCACGAAATCCGATCTCCGACCTTTGATGAAGTAAGTCTTAATACCTGAAATGATTAAGTACTTTCATTCCATGTTCTATAAATCAAATTTATTGCAGGGTTAGACACATTTTGTTTGAAATAAGATAGGAAATAATCATTCGAAATAATTAGATATTCAGAAATAACATGAGATAATCAATCTTATTTCGTGTTCAGTTCAAATAATTTATTATTTCAGCTGCCTCAGTGCGATCAAGTAACAAATAATTTGGCATTGAACTAAATTAATTATTGTGGATGTTGACATAATAGAATAAATATTTGAGAAATTATTTGAAAAAATATTTGTCAAATAAAAAAATAAAATTATTTTATCTTAAATCCAAACAACGAAATGATTCCAAGAAAAGTAATTTGTCTGTTCAAATAAACCAACGCCTGATTATTTCGAATTACATCTAGTCAGAGAAAATAATATACAGTTGTGTACAAAAGATTCCAAACGATATCAACTTCCATATTTCATGTGGTTTCATGTGTTTCATTTGGAGTAACAGAAAAATATAATTATATACATCGATAGACAATTTAATAATCTACGTGAATTCACTGAAATCACATTTATTAAAAATTATGTTTATTTTTTTTATATTTAAATTTTATATATTTGCCTGAAACATAGGCCGACAAAAGTTTCCGAATAATTTATTAAATAGTATTTGGATAATCTGATTTCTTCAGTAATTTTATGTATTCTTCATAGATTTCCAAAATCTACTTTACCAATAATACTGTTAATAGTGAAGCTAACTTCAAGTAAACAATATTAAATTTAGAAACCAAAAAAAATTACCACATTAAAAAAAAATTTGAATCTTAAGCTTCGTAAGAAGGATAAACTATCGATTGGACCAATTTCAAAACATTTGCAAATGCTGAAATCAACAATTTTTGAAATTTTAAAGCGTGTGAAGAACCATTACTTTTAATTAACGGAGTTCAACGTCATAAAATTTAGGGACTGACATACAATGATGGCTGAAAGGTAGAAAATTTTCGACAGGTAACAATTTACTGCAGAAACAAGCCGTAATTTGCATTCTTATCTGAATCCTATCTGCAAATATTAATTACAAGTATACCAAGGAAATGCTCACAATAAGACATCATTGATAATAAAAGATGTGCAGCTAAATATTAATAAACCGTACGAAACTTTTGTCAAATAATAAACATATTTTCTATAAATATAACATATTTATAGAAAACATATTTTCTATAAGAAGATGATTTCGCCGAATTCTCGTAAATCATTAAATTCATTATCGATGTACATAATTAGATTTTTCTATTATTCCAAGTGAAATACATTAAATTGCATGAAATATGAAAATCGATATCGTTCGGAAATATTTGTCCGTAACTGTATTATCTTAACGATTATTTTTCAAACAATTTATTTGGGTGATGCCAAAGCCTCATTCATTGCAAGCGAGTAATTATTCTTAATTACGTACCGTTTATCAAGTCTCCTTCTTCGGTAATGTATCGATCGTCAAGAAAATCTAACGTCTTCTCGCTCAAATGAACTCTTCCCGGTTTCCCCGTGCTTTCCAACTTATTCGCCAGCGTGACGTCGTTGGACCAAACATCGAACTTGAATCTCCTAGTGCCTACGATTCCACAGAGCACGGTTCCAGTGTGCACTCCGACCCTCATATTAACACCCTCGCGTCTCTCAATATCGAACTGTTTAATAGCTTCTATCATAGCTGTCGGAAAACATGCAAAGCGTTATTCTTCGCCCTCTAGAACTGGAAACGGAAGAGCGGAGGAGCAGGTATACCTAATCCCATCTCGATGCAAGATTTCGCGTGATCAGGCCTCGGTTCCGGACACCCGCTGACGCAGTAGTAACAATCGCCCAACGTAGAAATTTTCTCGCAACCGTGGTGTTCGCATAAATCATCGAATCTTTCGAAAAGATCATTTAAAATCCCTACCAGTTCTTCCGCAGTCTTATTCGAACTCATTCGCGTAAATCCGACGATGTCGGCAAATAGAATACTAACGTTTTCCATCGAGTGCATATTGAACGGGCGAAACAGCGAACGAAAATCCGTATTATTGGACGGTATCGATCCTTTCTTCAAGGAATCCTCGCGCTCCCTTTTCTCGCGCTCGCTCTCCGCCATCAACCAGTCGGCGACTTTCGGCGGCATCACCGAGTGAATCATTTTCTCTTTCAGCTGCTTCTCCATCTCCAGCTGTCGACGCACCAGCAACGACTGGCCGACTTTCATGAACGTGCCGCGCATTCGCACAAAAGTCATTATTAAAATATGTATACCTATCAGATGAATGCAGACTTGCATCAAGATCCTTATCACGAGGCTCGTAGAAAAATAATCGTCGTCCGCGAACGACTGGTTCGATATGTTGCTATTTAACAAATAACTCGACGCGTCGTTTCTGTGCGCCGTTCCGTTTACTCCCAACACGGACATAGTGTTGTTTAGACCTTTGGAAATGAGTTCGTTAAGCGACGAGTTTACGCTGGAATTAATATTCGCTATGCTGGAATTCAGGCTTCTCAAAACGTTCGTTTCGTTCAAAGCTTCGTACAGTCTTCCAACGATGCTTCTCGAGTCCTGAGAATGTGGTATCGTATTTCTACTTGTATATTCGTTGTCAACGCGCATCACGTTCGAGAACGGACTATCAAAGTTCCTTAACGTCGAGACTCTGGTATAATCCGTCGCGACGTCGTATCCTGCGGAACGATTGAACAATGCTGGTTCGCTGAAAAACTTCTCCCTCGCGGCTTTAGTACCGTATAAATAGGCAGTCAGAAATTCGAATAAGAAGGAATAAACTGCCGATATTCCCACGCAAGCGTACAGTGGCATTGGCAATACCGTATAAATTAACAGTAGAATCTCAGAACAAAGTGCGAAATGTCCGACTAGAGTTAAGCCATCTACGTAGGGTGGTACTATTGCGAGGAAAAGTAACGAGAGGATGCAAAGCACAGACGCGACTCCCAACGAAATCGGCAGCACGTAAAGTTTGTAGTAGTCTGTATGCGTTAGATACAAGACTATGGATACCAACGCCCCGACAGCGGCGAACGTTCCTGCTATAGCTGGCCATGTTGTAGTATTGTACTCTGTTCCAATAATGACAAAGTAGGCTAACCACGACAAAGAAACCAACAGAATATACGTTAAGGCGTACCTAAAATAACACGAATCGATAAGCTACAATTAACACTGCGAAGAAATGAAATTTTGGCTGCGTACCGAAATCTTAATCTAATTTGCAGAAAGGCACTCCGTTTGTATTGTTCTTCAAGTATTTCGGAATCGAATTTGGGATTCCACCAGGACCTTGGTGCTGCGCGTTCGAACGGTACCGGCAAGCCGATTCCGCAACATCCGTGCCTTTGGCCGCCGTGCGACAAGTAGGTTTGTACGTACGGCGCCAGAGAAATGTGGATTTCGTCAGCGGCATCTTCGCTGCCGTCCTTTGCTCTCGTGAAACTGACAGATGAATTTCGCTTTCGATTTAAAGGGGAACTCATACTTAATGTCCAAATGGTACTAAAAAATAGAAATTGCATGAATTCGCGTTGTTCCAAAAAGCAATCGAACGTCGAAATATAAATATGTTAGCGCTTGAACCGTTTATTGGTTATAAGGTGGTTATATATCAATTATTTAGGTGAGATGACAGTATGTTTCACAACACGAACCGCGCAGCGTGATTAAACGATTTCGGACGAAGTATGCGACGAAACGAGACAATAAATTGATGGAGGGACTTACGGCCAGTCAATTCACCTCGATCACTGGCGAAATCGCCACAAAACTAAGGAAATCATCCTCCCCGCTGACATCGGAGATTCTTCATGAAATCAGCTTACTTTGAATAATGTCATTTTCATTTTCGTTCGGTTTGTTTAACGTTTATGGCGTTTCGCGAGGAGAACGAATGACGCGTCCACCGAATGTGGAAATTGGATTCTCCGGCGATGCCTTTAGAAACGTGTACCATTAAAAATTGTCATTCGAACGTTTCGAATTTTCTCTTCCGTAATGCACCATGGCCATCTTGAATCTATCGATGACAGCGCCTACGAATAGAAAACTCTGTATTTTAGGAATAACTGAATCAACTGACAGAGAGAATTATAGAACGGAAGAATTTTTATCGTGAACACTAGGATAGACGAATTTTGACTTCCTCTAACAGGGAGAAAATATTGAATTTTATATTTGAAGACTGACGTTTCTAGAATATAAGACGTATGTACATCATCTATTAAAAATTAAATTATTAGCTCTTCGTTTAAGAGTTTATTTAAATAAAATATACTCTTATTTTAAAAAATCTGTCTGCTGGTACAGATTTTAAAGAATCTTTTTATCGGATATGTTTCTATTACATATTTGGTTATTTTTAAGATAAATGAAAACTCGTTTTGGAGTCTTCTAAATGAAAACATCAAAGCACTCTTGAATTCGCCTCATCAGGAACCCTGATATTTATTAATACGTTACTGAAGGAGTTAGGAATTATATAATCTTTGGATCACTGGAAACCGACAGAGGATAAATAACCTATCATATAGAATGATAGATGAAGAAAACAGACCTATTACAGCATCAATGAAGTATATAGGATCATGGATGATTATGATCAATTAAAGACTAAATTTAATTTTTCGTTATCTGCGCGAGGAATTCGAGAATCGCGAATCTCTTTGTTTTCGTATCGCACCCAATGTTATCGATTCAGCAAAAAATAATAAGATAACAACGCTACGAGTGGTGGGAATTAAAACGAAGTATTTCTGCGAATATTTAAAATCTGAATTCATCTCAAATTAGCATAGGATTTCTATGTATAAAAAAAAAACTATAGCTACTTTAATCGACGCATGCAACCAAAATTGGCTCGATTTATTCGTTACATAATTATTAATTTAAAAAATGGAAGAAGTCCAGAGTTTTCGTTAAAATTCGAATCGCCATTTTGTGTCGCCAATTGAAAGTTGAAGTTAGTACCGAAAAAAATACATATCATCAGAGCGGACATGAGAGTGGTCGCCTGTAGAGATCCTATAATAAGGATCCCTCATCCCTTATTAAAGGATCCCTAGTCGCCTGGTCGCCCAGGATTTCGTTGTCCCCGCGTAAGTGCTGCCCCCAGCGGCCGATTCTAGAAAAATAGTAGGAATCTAACCGTTTTAGTTCGACGCTAGCATACAGGGTATAATAAAAATGTTGCACGTCCTTGAAAGGGATGATTCTTGAGGTGATTTTAAACAACTTTTTCCTTAACGAAAATGTTAGGTAAGGCTTTGTTAACGAGTTATTAACGAAGAATACCGACCAATCAGAGAGCGAGAACAGTAGACGAACCTTGACGCGGGGGATTGCGGACCAATGCTACGAATAGCTGTAGCCCGCGCCGAATTTCATACACTGTTCTCGCTCTCTGATTGGCTAATGTTTTTCGTTGAAACTCGTTACCAAGAACAGTTCGAAAGGAAAAATCTACGCTTAGATTATTTCTCGCTTCATTTCTACACGAAGAAAAACCACAAATCCAAAAAATATTGTCAAAACTGAATAAAAAGGCAATAAACTTTCAATAAAGAGCAATAAAAGTGTTGATACGCGTAAATTATACCAGTTTTCCGTTGTAGAAAGTTCCGCGGTAGGCGATTTGAATTGATTGCAAACTCCACTGGCGTCGGTTGATTTCGCGCCATTCCTCAGATTCCACTTTTCGGACCTGAAACTGACGAATAAGAGGTTAACACCACAAAAATGACTAAAAACTAGAAAGATATCGGGATTGAGCAACGATCGAGCGCGAAATTGATTGTAAAAAGTCGAAATTTAACGCGAAAAGTAATATTTTGAGGAAGACGGTCGACGACTGGAACAGGCGGATCTTATTTGCCCGAAATTTCCAATTTGCAGTGAAAGAAACGTACTGACAGTAATTACAAGTAACAATGGAGAGTATTGGAACCGATTTATAATAGTTTCAAGTTTTCAAGTCAATAGCAATACTTACTTGATTATGAAGCAAGCGACGAAAACGTCCAACGTGTACGACTGTCACAGATCGAATGCGCAATGCGCGGTCAGACTGGTCGGTCGGCAGACGACGACTAACGACCAATCACGGGCCTCCTTTGCCGGCTCACGCATGCGCTATAGCGTGAGTGACGGAGTAATGGTAGAGGAGAAAAGGACAGCAAATGACGACTTTACCTCTTGAAAAATTCTATGTAGTAACTTGAAAAAACAACTGGTTTCACAATGTTACGATGTAAATAAATGAATTTTCGGAGTTTGGGTGTCATAAACATTAACGAGGAAAACCTTTCGAAACTCTAAAAATTATTCTGCAAGGCTAAAAAGTCGTAGAATTTGCTACTCTCTGTTTGTGTTGCTAGAAAGAGAAGGTATAAATTCGAGGCGCGATAAAGATAGAAATATAGATTTAATTCATATCGTTCACCGGTAGATGGCAACAGCGTGTCAATTTATCATTAAATTTTTCTAATTATTGCTGTTTTAATAGTAAGTAAATTGTTTCTACAATTTCTGAGCAATGCGAAAGATTCTTTGGTATATCTCATTTATGAAAATTCCAATAAAATAATAACTAAATATTTATAATCTATTCAGATCGTACGCACGATAGAAATTTACATAGAATGATAAGGTCTATCCACACTTCGTCGATTGTAAACGAATGTGTTTGAATGTATTACTGTTGAACTGTCTATAGTAGATACATAATGTTCAACAGTGTGCTGTTTACTTCGCGAGTCATTGCATGTAATTGCATAAGTGTGTACAGGACAGAAATGTTTATTACGCGTGAATTAATGACAACTTACAGCAAAACACAAGGATTCCGTAAATTGTTTACAGTTTACGTTTCCAGATCGCTTAATCACAAAGCACCTTGCGTAAAGCAAATATTTTCTCACGATAAATTTCTTACACTTATTGCAAACAAACCGTTCGCTGTTCACGGTAATTTGTAAAAATACATTACAATATTTTTTTAATGTATTTCGTGTAACATATGCAAAACGCCTAAGTTCGATTCGAAACAGTAAAATTTGATAAATTCCAATTACTTCTTGATTCTTCGACTCTAAATAGAAAGAATCAGTTTTGTAAACAATATCATCCAATAAACTCGTAAACAAAATGTATAAACATTTTCTTATGGTCTCTATCGTCTGGTTTTTAGTTCAACAAGGTTTACATTTTTCAACATCAACGAGTCTCAAATCTGAAACCATGAGCGAAGGGGATAAAAAATGTCTGAATGTTTATTATGAAGATATTTTAGAAGCTCAGAACGATGACGATACATTAATTATTGATGTCAGGGAGCACAGCGAAATCGATGAGACCGGAAAATTACCTGGAAGCATTCATATTCCAAGTGCTTATAATTTTCATTAGTTTCTTATCCTTTCAATCGTTTCTATATTATTGAGTTGCCTGGTTTCAGTGGGAAACGTAACAAATGTTTTACAATGTCTTTCCGAGGAAGATTTCAAAGCCAAATTTGCCAGAGACAAACCTTCGAAAGATACGAAGATAATATTAAGTTGCAGATCCGGTAAAAGAAGTGCAATGGTTCAGGAAGAAATACAAAAACTCGGATATGAAAAGTAATTAATGTTCTTCGCGATTTCCACACAATTTTCTATCAACTATATCAAGTTTCTAATGGAACGTATTTATTTTGCAGCTCATACAATTATGTTGGAGGATGGATGGACTGGGAGAGTCATCAAGCGTATAAATAAATATTTGTTGTATCATATTTGCTAATAAATTATTATTAATTGTTGAAAATAAATCTTTCATGTATTCCTAATAATCCAGAGTATATATTTATATACATACAAATTATATTTCATTGATTGAGAATTATGTACAAAGCATTGAATGAAAATCATTCACCTATTTATTCTTTTGCTCCTGAGCTAATTTCTGATTAACCATCTCTCGAAACTGTCCCAAAATCAGATTCTCTCGTTTCTGTCGCTCCTCTTTACTGAACATAGCCAGAGCACGTTTCTCGTCGGCGGAATAAATCTGGTTCTCTTTACGAATACGTACGGCTTCCATTCGCCGATGTCTGCGAGGAAAAGTAGATTAAATAATGCACGTTTCTGTTTGAAAAGCTTTAGCAGAAGCATAGAGATACATTACCTGCTGCCACTCATGACATAACCAACAGATTCGTAAGCAGCAATTTCCTCCGAGGTCAAACCGATTTCTCCTCTCCTGGGAATACGTTTTCCTTCGGCAACGTACGCCGCCATCGCAGCACCTTCTCCTGGCAGAAGCGCTTTGCCAAAGTCGTTGGCCGACAGCGTGACGTGCGGTTTTTGAACTGGTCCTACGACGCTTTCGTCGCCGCTTTCGTCCGAACTGCTTCCTCTCTTAACCTTCGCTCTGTCGTTCGCGCTGTTCTTCTCTACCCATTCCAATTCCTTGGAGCTGCTGCTGGAACTGCTGTCCAACCTCTTTCGCTTTTTCTTGTGTTTCTTGTGCTTTTTGTCCTTCTTGGCTTTCTTTTCCTTCTTTAGCTTTTTACTTTTCTGGGAGAGAAAAAGGGATGAAATAGTTCGATTAATGGGGGCATTTTTGAGGCTGGAACGCGATCAGTTTTGTTTGCAAGTTCGACGTGCTGAAGAAGGTTTGAAGAGATTTTTACCTTCTTTTTGGACTCCGCTTTTCTTTTCCTGTCCTTCGGAACGGTGCTGTCTTTGTATTTATTAATTTCTTCATCTTCGTCGGAGCTGTGTTCGAAATAGAAAAGTTATTGTTTGTAAACGGAATGACAAGAATGCTGATAACAACTGTGTCGCTGGAGTGTTAGAATTAGAATTAGTGGGATTGATATCGCGTGAATGAGAATGGATTTATGGAAATATTAAAATGTGGAGTGTGGTCTCTTACTTTTCGATTCGTGTGGGCGATTTACCCCAAATTCTGTCAACGCCACATAACCCAATCTGTTCCCTGTCGCGTCTTCGAGCGTCCATCGCAAAATTGTCTTCCCCTGTTTACATCAAAATTTACTTCACCGATGAAATATATGAGATAGAAACGACAAGTAATGTTTTTTCCTGTTCCGCAATTTTGAGGATTTTATGGTTAGAGTGCTAGAAGATGATTTATATTTTGACAGTTTACAGTTTACAGCATTTATATAAATAGTAGTGATTATTTTGCAATGTCTAGAAGTCGTAAAAATTATTTATTGTATGAAAATTAGAACGGGTGGTGACATAAACTTCCTTTGTGGTCCTGATATCAAATGTAAAAGTAATAGGAGATTCAGAAATCAAAGTTGGTAGCACAATTTTCTAACCTTTATAATTGCATTTTTAACAACAAATAAACCAATTTTACGACTTTTTCGTATTGTGGAATAATCTTTAGAGTCTATATTAATGCTTTGAACCTTGTAATTACAAAAAAAGTAGGGAAATATATATTTTTTACATCTTCAAATATCTGACAGATCGTCGCGACAAATATATAAACTGATTAGTATTGAAAATACTAATAAAGAAGCATGTTTTGCAATTTTTTAGCGTCGCAGATTTTTTTGTAGATCCTAAAGATTATTCTATAATGCTAAAAGTTTGTGAAAATTGTTTATTCATTTCAATTTCTTGGTACTTTTCGTTAGAATTAGAATTTCTATCGAATTCGCGACAAGGATGCAGAATCATGCCACCAACTTTCTTTCCCGCATCTCCTATTACTTTTACACCTGGTATCAGGAGTGCAGAGGAAGTTGCCTAAAATACTCATTTTGCGCCTTCCGCTAGATGGAGCCACATGTTCTATTTTTCATAAAATTTTTATAATTGTCATTTTCTGCAATAAATAAATAATTTTCACAACTCGTCAGCATTACAGAATAATTTTTATAATCTATACTAATGCATTAACGCAACCACTTGAAAAAAGATTACAAAAATGTATATTTTCTACTTTCCTATCTTCTTCTACATATCATTATGAAAATTATTTTTTTATAAGGTACCAATAATAGAAAAATTTTTTTTCACGACTTTATTTTATTAACTAAAAAATAATACATGTAAGAAAATATCACATGTTGTACTTATACTTACGTTTGGTTACTTGACTTTGTTTTAAAATTGTTTAATAAAAATTAAGTTTTTATATAATTTTTATAATCATATTTTTACAAGAAAAGTTAATACACAAATATATGTTTCTTTATTTTCGAACGCATAACACAGCCTCGTATTTCTTTTAAAAACATAAAATTGATCATAATTAAAATAATTTTTTCTTGAAAATCAGAGAAGTATGTGGAAAAGGTATTCAATGAATAAAATTCACAGCAGAATAAAAATGATTTCAAGACTTTATTGGTCTGTTTTCTGAAACACTCTGTAAAAGCGGAATTCAAAGCGAATCCCAATAATGTAGTATCAAAATGTGTTTTTAATAAATATCAATAAAAAATACATTACACAAAATATCTACAATGATTACAAAGATCGATATAAAATTACATGTCCTTGAACAGTATAGCCACCGTCGCGGGGACAAAATGTACAAATAGCAATTGTCATTGTGTCTCTAATCGTACTGTTAGTAATGTTTGTCGTAATTAATAAATATTATAATTAGACTCTCCTCGCCGAATCGTCGATACAAAAATATCGGGTTTGTAACGTGTTCCCGTTACGTCGTGAAATTTAAGCATCATGCATTCCCGAAATATAGTAACGTAAAAGTATACATAGAATCCGCTAACATACCATTAAAGGAAAATTATTTGTAATTGCGTTAATGTTCAATGATTCATTGGAATTGAAGGAAGTACATCTTATAATGAAGATTCGAGAGTTAATACTTTTATAGTAACGGAGAATATGACAAGGCACTCTTAACAAGTCCATTCACTTTTTCTTTTTCCTTATCCCTCATAAAATCCTACCTGGGCTCAAAATCAAGTCTCGCAAGGTTCCTTCATCAATCGTTATAATGTTAATTTCTCTATTAATCATTCCCTTGAATTTCACATACATTACCACTAATAATTATTCGAACGATTTTAAGTATCGAAAACTCTAAAGCACAAAGAATAACCTACAAAAGTAATAACGTTATAGAAGCATATTTTTTGAGGATACCGAAAGATCGAATTTTTTTTTAACTGAATCGTTTGTCATCTGAATAATTACAAGTGATACTGTACACAAAGTTCTCAAATTTACTCCAAAAACGTTATGGTTTCATCCCTTTCTACACCGCAAAATGGTACAATAAATATAATACATCGAGATTCTCGTTCTCCTGTCCACCGTTTAATCACAAAAACTCAGACAAGGATGTTAAAAAATAGCATCATAAAGTTCGGATCGAATACGACGTTCATGATTGTTCCCTTACAATTATGTCATTTTAATACTTTAGCGTATTGTCAACAAATATCGCATAAATACAACGGAAGGATAAGCCATTCACGGGGTGAACTATTACATTCGTTGGGATATAGAAGCACCATGATTCGCGCTGCGATTTTTCCAACTTAAAATCATGCGAACGTTTGTAAGAATTGCAGCGCTGGGAATCGAAACGAAATAAATATTGAATGATTACAGAAGTGTCGATGGTACGTTTTCACGTAATTTTTGGTACCATGGTACTAAATGCCACAACTTTCGTTATCGTGAAAACTAGAAGTTCCGTTTTTATAACATTGAATTCAATACCATGAATTTTCAGTGCACAGTGTCACGAGTCATGAGATACCATTAAACTTGAACATCGAGACTTTTGTAATCAATCGATATACAGTGTTGACTCGAAGAATGGCTGGTTTCAGAACCGAGCGCAGCCCTTTTTCGAGTCGGGTTCGATCTCGGTCACGACGGAACGAGGAAGAAGTGGTGAGGATAGAGAAATCCCTTTTTCGAATCAAACTCGGACATCGTTCTTTGAGTCAACACTGTAAGATTCTCCTTATATCGAAACAGTACTGTATCAATATCTTGACTAAAACGTCTGTATTCGTCTCGCGATTTTGTAAAATAAATATGCTCGTTCCTCAGCCACAAAGATTTTGTTCTAAGAAGAAAGTGAACAAACGTTTCAAAGGAAAATCGATCGAGGTATGTTAGAACGCCTGGCAACCGCGAACAAAGTCAGCAGACGTCTGCCTAAATTCGCTCAGATCTTCAGCAAGGAAGCTCAATTCAGAAAAGCACTTTATCCTTCACGAGTTTAAAATATCTCTCAGTCGTGCAATTACACGTTACATACGTATACAATATTTCCGCGTTCTATTCAGGCAATTGTACAATCGAATCTAATACTGTCTCGCATAAGTTTTGTTATTACTACAGTGAAACCTGCTCGTCGAATCGAATCTGACAGACTATAAATTAGAAAATATCTGAACGGAGCACACGATTCGCGATATAAAGCGGTATTTTGTCGGTATTGTCTTAGATCTTCGTAATACTATTACAAAATGATGAAAACGCGTCCATCGATTTCGGCATCCGAAAGAAAATAAAAGGAATCGTATACCACACATATGACTAATAGTTTCTATATCATAAAATGAACACTATCATATACGTCGCAAGAATAAAACTTCTCTATTAATTCGCACTTAGATCTCTTCAATATCATTCGAAAATTCGCACCAACTCCTCGTTAAAAACTAAACGCGATCCTAAACGAAATCTCGAACCTTTACCAAGATTCAGTTTCACAAGGAACAGAGGCCAAAGGTGTGGCAGTGATTCAAAACGCGTGCATTCAGGAAATTTCTCAAACACTTTTACAATGGGCGATCAAATTATTACGAAGAGATTAAGAAATTAGGTATTTACATTAGTCGTATATATAATTGAAATAATTGTAAGAAGTATCAGGTTCGCAAATAAATTCGTTCCGTATTTGCCATTAATTCCACTATAAAACACCGAAGGATCTTATTTGCCAACCCAAAAAATATAATGTACAATTATTTCACAATTATTTCAGTATTGTGAATTGCAACAACCGAACGAACTTATTCGCCAACCTAAACAAAAGAAAGTTTTAGAATTTAGAATATTTAAACGACACCGAAAGCACGAAAGACTCATACTAGGTTCGTTCGGTGTTCGATAGTCATTCTACTCTGAAAAAACTGAACAAACTTGTTTGTTAATCCAATAAATATAATGCAAAGTTACTTGAGAATCTCCAAAATTAAAAAATAAATTGTATTGGATTGGCAAACAAGTTTATTCAGTTTTTTCAGAGTAGAATGACTATCGAACACCGAACGAACCTAGTATGAGTCTTTCGTGCTTTCGGTGTCGTTTAAATATTCTAAATTCTAAAACTTTCTTTTGTTTAGGTTGGCGAATAAATTCGTTCGGTTGTTGCAATTCACAATACTGAAATAATTGTGAAATAATTGTACATTATATTTTTTGGGTTGGCAAATAAGATCCTTCGGTGTTTTATAGTGGAATTAATGGCAAACACTGAACGAATTTATTTGCGAACCTAAACAAAAGAAAGTTATAGAATTTAGAATATTTAAACGACACCGAAAGCACGAGACTCATATTAGGTTCGTTCGGTGTTTGATATTCATTCTACTCTGAAAAAACTGAACAAATTTGTTTGCTAATCCAATAAATATAATGCAAAGTTGCCTGAGAATCTCCAAAATTAAAAAATAAATTGTATTGGATTGGCAAATAAGTTCGTTTGATTTTCTACTATGAAGTGAATGACAATAACTTATTTGTCATCTCATATTTGCATAAATAAAATGCCTGTGATGTACAGAATAACAACATTTTGAATTCCACTTTCATTGAAGCTTCCAATCATCGATAATTGAAAAATATTCATAATAATTCGATCGCTCCTTTGAAGTCGAACTTCAGACCCAAGACAAAGTGGCTCAGAGCTTCAGACAGAGCAAACCGGCTCAATTAAAACTCTCCGAGAAACCTTGCACACAATTTCACCCTATTTAGCCGACGATCATCATTATAATTACCGACGCAACATCCTCGAAACCGAATCAAACAAGAGCCTCGGTATGATAATGATGATAGTGATGATGAATATGTTCATGAACGTGTTTCCTACCGGAACCCGCAGCCGCGTTCTGCGAAAATTCCCTCTCCAACCAACGAACCACCTGAACCATGGCTCTAGCCTGGTCCTGTTCCCGTGTCGCGTGCTTCAATTGATGTTTCTTGCTCGATTTTCCGCAGGGCTGCGACGGAGAGAATTGCGTCTCGTTCCGCTGAACGTTGTGATTGTTCGGCGGCGTCGGATTCACCGGGTGCTGACTGTTCGGAATCAGGTTTCCGACGTTGCGATTCGCGTTGTTCGTCGGCGGTTCCGCGTACGTAGGACTGACCACGGTGCGAGGCAAGACCTGCGGTTGAACGTAAGCTCGAGGAGGCTGCGTCGCGGGGTTCCTCTGCAGTCCGTACGACGTCCTCGTTTTCCTGAGGTTCCCCCGCGACTTGGCCGGCACCTTGGCGAACGGCGTGTACGTTGGAGGCTTTTCTCTCGTGGGTTTGTGGTACGCCGTCGGCGTGGGTCGAGATTCCATCGGCGAGCGACAGTCCTGGTTGTGGTGGGGCGGCGACTCGACGTGCGGGGTTTGAGATGGAATGCGTGATTGCTCGTTCTGATGCCGTTTCCTGGGGAGGAGAGAAATCTCGTTACCGAGGAAATTTTAGGGAATGAAAACATGGGAGCGAAGTACAGTAGAACCTCGATTATTCCTATTGTTAATTATCTAGTGTTACTTGCTTTCATTATTCGAGATATTCGCGTTTAAACTTTTGATCACCAATGTTGTATCATGGTCTTGAATTTGACTGAAACTTCATTTTTTAAGGAAAAATTCATTTCATAAACTCTTTCAATGATAATAATATAAATTCTGCTTTCTAGATTTGAGTTAAGGCACAAACTCAATTTTTCCTTTTTTTAATTCACGAGGTGTAAGAATATAGTGAGACTCGGAGTAAGATTTGAACTAAACCGCGGATTTTTATGGAAAATAATATATTTACAGATGTAAATAAAGACTGAAGCTTGAGTAACACAAGATGTCTTATTTTCCGAATAGTGTAATTTCTACTATATTTTTGACATTTTGCATATTTTCGCATCTATCAACAGTCTTATATTTTTTTTGCATATTTGAAATTGCCATAAATGCATAAAAATCCGCATAAAAATAACGAGTCACACTAGTGATATAAATTATAATCGAAATATCGAAATAAAATATTAAATGATTATACTATTACTAGATTATCAAAAATAAGAAAGAAGAAGTTTGAAAGCCAAAGACACGTTTTGCCTTCAGAAATTATACAATTAATAATCCATAATTTTACGATTTTATTTACTATTTAAAATAACTTACATATCTACAACCTAAAAAAAATTGTAGTGAATTTAAGAGTGAGTAGAATTTGAGTAAGACTTGATCTGTGATATACAGTTTCGATATAAGGACAATCTTATAATATTGACTCAGCAATTAAATCTATGGCCACTGGAAAACAGACGTATTATGTTCGACCTACTGTGTGCGTATAAAGTACTTAATGGTTGTATTATATGCTCGGAGATACTATCTCTTTTTAAATTAATGACGTCAATATCATCCAGAAGAAATAATATCTTATTATTGCAAGAAACCCACCGTACAAATTATGGCCATTATAACTGCATTAACCGTATGATTATGCATGTTAATGAATTTTGTGTCTTACTGGATTTCTTTAGTTCTCACACCTCCTTTAGATCTAGATTATTAAAAACTTTGTCGCCTGTGAATGACCGTGTATAAAAAAAATTGTACTCTAAAGGGTTAGACACCCGTAAATAAATCATTATTATTATTGTTAAAGAACGACGCCTGACTCGAGGAACCCGACTCGAAAAATGGCTGCACTCGATTCTGAAACCCAGCCATTCTTCGAGTCAACACTGTAATAACCTTCCACTAATTATTAGGATTTTATTTCGTAAATATCAATTCGGTTAATCGAGGTTCTACCGTATCGAGAATCTCTAGGAGTAAATAAAACGTGCAGTTTATGAATAGAAATTTCGTTCCACTTTGAAATTGAGCTCAGAGTGGTTCTTGTTTGCGAGGGAGAAATCGGATGTGCGTTTTGGGGGTGAAGGATGTACCTTGACGTATGAAAACTGAGGTTATTCTTTTCCATGTTCGCTTGAATGATTTCCAAGAGCTGTTGCCTTTGCAGGGCGCCGCTGCGTTTTCGCTGATTAGTCGTGAGGAGAGGTGTCAAGGGGGAAACTGCTGGGGAAACGTCGCTGTCATCGCTGATATCACCCTCGGAGCTATTGGAATAGGGCGAGGGTAAATGAGGCACAGGACCCACCCTTCTGCGTAATTCCTCCTGCTTTATTCGATTCGTTCGCGCGTTCTCGCCGTCGTCCTCGCTGTGCGTGTCCACTTCCTTCGGCGCGTTCTGAACAAATCAAACAAACATTTAGCCCCTTGTTCATGGATTATTAAACATAAAACATTGGGGTAAATAATACCGTAGACCGTTCATTATCCGACTTCAAGTTACCCTCAATTTTTATTACCTGGGGTTTCAATTATTTAACTGATTTTAACACGTTCGAACGTCTTTGCCGATCGATGGAACGACACAAGTTTATTTGTTACAATAGCTTTTGATTTTATGGTTTCAATAGAAAAATCATTGAAGCAATAATGAGTAATAATATAGAACTTCAAAGTTTAGTTATAAAAATGGAAAATTTAACTAGATTTTTTTTATTGCTGCCAGGGAATGTATTGATACTTTAGAATTCCTAACTAAACTTGTACCATAATTCGATAGTTTGTTCTACTAATTATTGGCATTTTATAGTGCAATATTCAATAGATTAGTAGTAGAACTTAGAATACGGTAGAAACTCAAATACAGAAATTGAACCATGATTTCCTAATTTTTTTTTTTTTTGGTTAATCATTAACATTTTGTATTAGAATAATACAATTATTAAAGTGGATAATCGATGTTTTACTGTAAGTGATTATTCATTTACTAATTATTGGCATTTCATAGTGCAATATTCAATAGATTAGCAGTAGAATTTTAGCATAGAGTACTGTAGAAATTCAAATACAGATACTGAACCACGATTTCTTATTTTTTTCTACTAATTATTAGCATTTTTGTAGAATAATACAATTATTAAGACGGATAACTGATGTTCTACTGCAAATGGTTATTGATTTATTAATTAGTGGCATTTCATAATGCAATATTCAATGGATTAGCAGTAGAATTTTAGCATAGAGTACTATAGAAATTCAAATACAGATACTGAACCACAATTTCTTATTTTGTTTCTACTAATTATTAGCATTTTTGTAGAATAATACAATTATTAAGACGGATAACTGATGTTCTACTGCAAATGGTTATTGATTTATTAATTAGTGGCATTTCATAATGCAATATTTAATGGATTAGCAGTAGAATTTTAGCATAGAGTACTATAGAAATTCAAATACAGATACTGAACCACAATTTCTTATTTTTTTTTCTACTAATTATTAGCATTTTTGTAGAATAATACAATTATTAAGACGGATAATCGACGTTCTACTGCAAGTGATTATTAATTTCCTAGCAGCCCTTCGACTTGAAATAATTCAGGGACAGGAGAATCAAACACAGACAGTTAAAACTTGAAACTATGTGAAACTACAATTTACACTAATTATAAGTGTTAAGAAAATTTAACCCTCATCAATCCTTAATTGCTCAAACTTCATTTCTCCCTTGAATTGAAATTGACACATTGCACAAAATCAATAAATATTAAGAAAAATAGATAATCTTTTTATCTTACTGAAATAAAAATCACGAAGTTTCAAGTAAATATTTCTAAATAATATACTGCTTCGTGAGAAAATTATATTAAATTAAGGGAGGAATGAAAATGAAATATTCTCTAACATAAAATCCTGCAACTATTATTTCCATGATTATAAAAAAATTATACACTACTACCTTCTTGATAACAATATAAATCCCCTTTTGCAGACCTCAGTGAATACACAACCCCGAATCTTAAAAATTCTTAAAAATATAATTAATATTATTCCACTTAGCAGCTAAAATCATTTGCAAGAAATTCTACAAAAACTATTCCGAAAATTTGTGAAGTACAAAGCACTCTGCCAGAAAATTCAATTCCCCAAAGCCAATCAGAACCAAAGCAAACGGGCAAGAGTCGAGCAAGAATCGAACCCCCAAAATAAAATCCCTTTTCCCGAAACGATAAATGAACCTCCCCTCGAACCACGAGGCGTCGATAAATCTAACTGCAGCTTCCAGAACGGTCGAGTTACGACAGCGGAGGATCGGAGGAGGTCCCATAAAAACCGAGGGTCTCCGGCAAGGAGCGAAGGCCCCGCGGCGCGCATCAATCTTTTACCTGGCAACGGTGCCGCGGCACTCTCCGCCTTCTAGGAACTCGGCGTAGACCGTGGGCAGCGGCATTGTTGCAGGACGCGTGCTTCAAGTGGCAGCAGGACGAATTTCCGGAAAAGCTCGCCGACGCTGGCTGACCGGAGGCGTTGCTCCCCTGACAGCCGGTCTTCGCCTGGCCGCCCCTCTGATCCGGCGACACGGTCAGCTTCACCTTGATCGTCTTGCTGCCGCACGGCGGTACCTGGATCGAGGCGCCCAGGGTGTCGTAAATGGTCGTCACCAGGCCGGCGATGTCGTCCTTTGTTATCTTCCCGTGGCCGTCGAAGTCGTACAGGGTGAACGAGAATTCCTGACGGCGTCGGTCGCCCTCCGCCACCGAGACGTCGCACTCGAATTCCTGGGGGAGGGGAGGCGAGGACAAATCAGTTCGATTCGGTTTGGGGATGAATGCGGGGGGATGAGTAACGAAAATTCTCTCCCCTTGAAGCGATTTTGTTGGGTCGTTGGGAGGAAATGGGGGAGGATTTTGTTTTTGGAGGGAAGATTTTGCTAAAATTTTTAACAGTCGAGGGTCGAGGATTATTTTTCTTTTCTATGTCAATTGTATTGTCTCGATCTAAGGATAAGGAGCAACGGAATTTTTCTTCCCCTGAAGCGATTTTATTAAAGATTTTGGGAGGAAATAAGGGAAGGATTTTTTTTAAGGATCATTTTGAGGAATTTTGAAATAGTTGAGTTTTGAATAATGTAAGGATTCAAAATTATTATTTTTTAAAAGGAAAATTGTATTGTTTCGTTATAAGAATAAGGGACAATGAAGATTTTGTTACCCTGAAGCGATTTTGTTGGAGATATTGGAAGAAAATGTAAGCGCTATTGTTTTTGAGGGATGATTTCGTCAAAACTTTGAATAGTTGAATTTTTAATAATGTGAGGGTTGGAAATTAAAGATCAATTATATTGTCTCGATGTAAGAAGAAGGAACAATGAAAATTTTGTTCCTATGAAACGATTTTGTTGGGAATTTTGGGAGAAAATTTTTTTTTCAAGGAATGATTTTATCGAAATTTGGAGTAAAGTTTTAAATAAGGTGAGGGTTGAGAATTTTTTTTTCCACGTTTAACTATATTGTCTCGATTTAAGGATAAGAAACAATGAAAATTTTGTTCCCCTGACCTGATTTTGTTGAAGATATTGGAAGAAAATATAGGGGATTTTGTTCTTGAGGGATGATTTTATCAAAACTTTGAATAGTTGAATTTTAAATGACGATTCTTTTTGACGAATGATTTCATCAAAATTTGGAGTTGTTGAATTTCGAATAGCGTGAGGATTGGGAGTTAATTTTTTTTAAGGATCAAGTGTATTGTCTCGATGTAAGAACAAGATTTTTGACTCAGTCTTCAATCTAAAGTGAGTTGTATACAGTACTGTTTTGAAATAAGGACAATCTTACAGTGTTGACTCAAAGAACGACGCCTGAGCCTGAGTTTGATTCGAAAAAGGGATTTCTCTATCCTCACCACTTCTTCGTGGGTGTGAGTCTCCTCGTTCCGTCGTGACCGAGATCGAACTCGACTCGAAAAAGAGCTGCGCTCGGTTC
The DNA here is from genome assembly GCA_030770465.2 of Perdita meconis. Taxonomy (NCBI): domain Eukaryota; kingdom Metazoa; phylum Arthropoda; class Insecta; order Hymenoptera; family Andrenidae; genus Perdita; species Perdita meconis. Next base: position 4,516,862 of record JASKOS020000001.1, read on the forward strand.
TGAAACTCAGCCATTCTTCGAGTCAACACTGTAGTTGCTAATTGAGTTCTACGTTCCGATTAAAATTTGGAGTAACTGATTTTTGAATAACGTGAGCGTTGAAAATCAATTTTTCTTTAAGATTGACATTGACTATATTATCTCGACTTAAGGACAAGATTTCTGCTTCGATCTAAGGTCAACAGTTTTACCTCGATTTAAGAACAAAATTTCTGAGTCTATAGTGTATAGTCTATATAGTGCTCAGACCAAATGCTATAGTTGTTATTTCGTTTACAATGATTGGGATTAGTTGCTTACCTCGAAACTGAGTTGCTTGGCGGTGCTGGCACTCGGCTGTTCATCATTTCCGGTGGCTGGTGTGGGGCTGGTCGAAGCGTCGACTGCGACTTGCGGCGCTTCCGTTTCTAGCAAAATTGGCTGGGATTCCGGTGGCGAACCGCTACAAGGCGCAGAAACACCGCCAAGAAGCTCCTCGGAATCACTGCCTTCCGCGTTACCAACGACTGTAATCAGACGATTCCTCATTACGCGATTATAATTAACCCTTTATGGATAATTTATAAAAATTTCAAAATCCCCTGAATTCGTATTTTGATCTTTAAATATTTCAAACACTTCACGTAACAAATAATTGTATAATGCATATAAAATAATCTAGACTTTGATAAATCTCTCACAATTTTTTTCCCAATTCCTTGAAAACTTCAAAGTATAAAAAATTTGTCTTTCATTGGGCTTGCATTTACAATTTATTATTTCAATTATTTTACATCAATCTGTTTACAGTTATAGTCCACAAAGGAACTTAATAATTACTTAAGTAATTTTTATCTTTATAGTTTAAATCAGATCAATTCATAGTATCTAATCAGATCAAGTAGTTAATTCTGTACTTTACTGTGCATTTATGAGTCTTTTTTTAAATATCAATCATCTGACTTTCTATTTATAGGTAATAAATACACTGAGAATTTTCATGCAAAATAAATTGTATACAATCACGAATAAAAAAAAATAATGCTTCAATAACACTGTCTTCTATTTTTTAAATACTGTAACTTGTATTATATTTCTCATATTTTGTATATTTTGTTTGCCAACAACTTCATAGATTTTTGCCCGTTTAAAATTCTCACATATGCATAAAAATTCGCAGTCTAATAACAAAAAAAAAAACCTTCTAAAAGCCATAACAAAAGGAAATGCAATAAATTACAGATCTCCGATTTCTATCTTTTCCATTTACAATTGATTGAAATCGCTCTGCACATTTATTTCACAAAAAGCCTCAATTTCCTGTTTCACAATGAAGACGGAAAGGCGAAGGAAATTATCAGATTAAGGAAGTCGAGTTAGATTCGCAGTTTTTGCGATACTTTCAGCTCTTCAATTACAGCGAATGAAAAATCGCTCTTACAGTTACATTCCACGCAACCGAAGGAAGAACCGTCAGGTATCCATACTGCGATATAAAAGTAAAAAACCAGGGAGAGCGCAAAAAGAAGCTAATGAAAGGAGAATTGCAGTTCCTCACCCTTCAATTACAATGTACTTTGCTTTACAGTTACGCTAGATGTAATTAACTTAGGAGTAACCATTACAGCGATCAGCATTATCGAGTTCCACCGACGGTTTCCACCGTCAGAATTTTTTTTATAAAGAAACACTCGTTAACCTGATTCGGTATAAAAACGGAGAGACCGAAAAATTCGACGAGAATTTACGCGCCGATTATGCAAATGAAAAACGCAGAAAAGCGGATGATTAGGAATTCGTGAAGACGAATTAAGATTAGAGTTTCTGTGTCGATCGTGGCGGACGAAATCCGAGAATTTATGAAGGCGAAACAATAAAAACAGAGGGAGATTAGAATTTTGATACCGAGAGCTGTAACGTTTCTCAACGGGTCCCTCGGTTTCTCTACTCCGAATTTCTCATCAAAGGGAAATTAAACCGTTGTCCACGGTCCACCGTCAACCGTCCCTCGTAAACAAAAGTCAGAATCTCAAAGGTATCAAAGCAACATCCGCCTCCGTAAAGACTGTATTTATAGTCAGTTTCTGAGTGGCGCTCGGTACTTAAGTTACGGAGAATTGGGAATGTATTTCGGGACCATTTTCAAGGGGATGGAACTTCGGGTGACCTGAAACGAACGCGGATCACCATAAACCGATCTCTAACACGTTTCTTAATCCCATAAAACTCGGCAATAATAATTCAGAAAAAAAAGAATATATATATAAACAGTGACTATTCAAAGATTGAAACTACAACTGGTGTACATATTTATTAAACTCAAGTCGGTGCAAGGAATCAGCGTTTAGTTTAATTATGCACCCATGCAATTGACAGCGTTGCACTGGTGTTTAGAATTTTAGAAAAAATGTTTAGAAAAATTTGAAAATAGTGAAAGTTAATTTTATTGAATGCAATACTATATTTTCTTGTTTCAAGTATTTTTGTCACTCTTCTTTTCTCTGAATTATTGTTACTCAGAATGATAGTTGTGTATTTTCTATTTCAATAAAAACTTAACTATAAAAGGCAATTTTAAAGCATTAATATGTATAACAATGAAACCGAACAGTGGTTTTCGAGAAAATCAATTTTAAAAAGTGGTGAATTTCGCAAGCCACTGAATACGATTTGATTGTTGATTGTTGAAAATTTGTAATATGAGCTTTTTGACAGAAATTTTCTAAGAATTAATAATACTGTCTGATGTGTTTCGAATCTTTAAATTTCTAATTTGAAATCTTTAGACTCTGAAAACTTGAAGTCTTCGAATCTCAAAATTCAACTCCAAAAATCTGTAAATTTGCAACTTAAAATGTGTAAAAATCTTCAATTTTAACTATTTAAATTTTCTATTTCAATAGTTTAAACTTCTAACTTCAACTTTTTTAATGTTCAACTTTTTAAATCCAAGTTTTTGGATAACTGTAATTGTAACTCTTCAGGCGTTCAACTTCGAACCTTAAAATCTTTAACTTTAACTATTAAAATCTCTTAATTTGTAGGATATTTACTGTAGACAGTGTATTGCATAATAATTTTAATAGTTCCTCAGTAATTCTTATCAAATTACTATTATTTCTTGAATTTCAATTCTTCGAATTTCTAGCATAAACTTCATACATTTCAATTTTTAAAATCTTTAAATCTGTAAATATTCAAATCTAGAATTTTCACTCCAAAAATCTCGAAATCCGTAACTTAAAATCTGAAAATCTCCAATTTGAACTCGAAAAATGTATAAATCGATAACTTGAAATCTTTAAATTCTCAAATCTTAAATTTTCACTCCAAAAATCTCGAAATCCGCAACTTAAAATCTGAAAATCTCCAATGTTCACTTAAAATATCTTTAAACCTGTATTTCCAAATTCTCAAATATCCAACTTGAAAAATTCAATTCTAACGCTTCAAATTCTGAAATCTTCAATATCAGCTTTCCAAATTCTCCGCTTTAAATGTTTAAATCTGTTCCTTCACTCTTTCGAATCTTAAAGTTTCAGTTATATAACAATTTTAATTACTAAAATTACAACACGATACAGTATTTACCATAATATTGCACAGATCATTCTTCAAAATCGATTTTCTAGATTCTACAAAACAAGGCGTCGGATAAAAAAACGTTACACCAAATTTTTTCTTACTTCTTTCACGTAAAAATCACACTACAATTTCTGCCCATCACCCTATATTTAAAAATGTTCACATGTTTCTAGAAATTTTGTGCTGCGCTACCGTTATGTGATATCAATAACAATAATAATTTAGCACCTAAATTCAACGTTACGTTTTCTTTTTCCCGAAAAATGAATAATAAGAGTTACTCCACTATTATTCCGAACCATTCAATTATTATTCCCAGTCATTCACGAGTTTCACACGAGAACAAATGCAGCTTAGATCCGATCTAATCGCGGATAGAAACAACGCAAAGGAGATCGCAGTAACCAGAAAGGAACAAAACGATCGTTTAAACGTTGAAAGCGCGTTTTCAGTTCGGAATCGACGGCGGAGACAGAGAAACCAGCCAAGCGCATAAATAACAGATTAAAGCGTCCCGTTTCATAATTACCGGCCGGATTCCTCGCCATAAAAGCGCAATTATCTTTAATGCATTCGCTGGTCTAGAAGTCTAAGCCGAAATTATTCGCGCTGCATCAACGGCACCGAGTGAATTAACGAAAGTGTGCGTCGAAAAGGACGTGGAACATCCATTTCCAGCGTTTATTTCAGAAGCATCATGCGGCCACCGCTCTCACTCTCTCTCTCTCTCTCTCCTTCTCTCTTGGAGAGCCAAAGTGTAATGTATCTTTAATGTGTCTGCATTACGCCGCCGTTTACCGTTACCTAGAGACGCGGTGTATAAAAGCGTTCCTACGAAATGAAACGTTGAAAGGATGCCTTTACGCAACGCGGCCCAACATAAAAGAACCTCAGCGAGACACGATGCACCAAGGCGTTTCAGAACGCTTGTAACTCTGATCCCCTTCTACGACGATGAGGTGAAATGCATCATGGTCCATTATTATTGATTAATACGTTCATTAAGGCGGCGGTTAGTCGCCGATTGCATTAGGAGTGATGCGAACTATCGAACAGCTTATTGGATTTGGAGGGAAGCTGAGGCGCAGTCTGGCCAACGGAGGAGGATGGTTTTCCCCTAAAGCCGCGTCCCCACCGCTGCGGATCGGAAAATCGGTACCGATTGGCACTAGGGATGGGCGATTCCGTTCAAAATAATTAATGAAGCATCGATACTTAAGAGGAGCCTGGTTTAAGACGTTAAGAGTAAGAGTACTAATATTTGACACTTTTTTTTTTACGAAACTGCCGAGTGGATTTTTCCAAAACTTTTAAAGCATTTTCTTTCATATTCTATCAATAAATGTTAATTTTTTCGTTACAAAATAATGTGTAGAAAAACTTTGATTCTTTCTTACAACAAACTGGTAGGACTTTAGACGAAAAGTTATGATGTTGACTAAAAATTTTCCTATTATTTATGCACAAGAAATTGTCTAATTTCATTTTTTTTTTAGATGAAGAATAAGAAAATCCCCCCCCCCCCCCTTTTTTTGTTCGTATACAATGTTTGCAAGCAGTTCGTAAACTTTCTATAAACACTAAAAAAACACTACGTCATCCCTTCACAGATGTTACACGAACTATGGAAAACCCGTATGCGAACACGTACGCGAACAGATGATTTCTACGAAATTCAACTGTTATATTGTTCGTGAACAGTTCGCGAACGCCAGTGAAGACGCACCTTTAGACAAGAATTAAAGGCTCCAGAATTCCCGCCAATTTGACAGGCCGGCGATACGGATTTATTTAAATCCCAAATTCAGAAAATTTGCAATACATATTAAGCCTGAAATTCTGAAAATTAGCAATTTTGAAGCTCTAAATTCCCAAAATTTACAAATATTGAGCTTGAAATTCCTAAAAGCTGCAAATATTAAGCTCAAAATTCTGAAAACTTGAAGCTTGAAATTCCAAAAATTTGAAAACTTGCAAATTTGACGCTCGTATAATCTTAAAATTATCAGATTTTAAGCTTGATATTCTGAAAACTTGAAAATTTAAGGCTTGAAATTCTGAAAATTTGAAAATGTAAAGCTTAGAATTTTGAAAAATCCGAATTTAAGGCTTGAAATTCTGAAAATTTAAAAATGTAAAGCTTGGAATTTTGAAAATTTCAAATTTAAGGCTTGAAATTCTAAAAATTTGAAAATGTAAAGCTTGGAATTTTGAAAATTCGAAATTGAAGACATGAAATTCTGAAAATTTGAAAATGTAAAGCTTGGAACTTTAAAAATTCGAAACTGAAAGCTTGAAATTCTGAAAATTTGAAAATTTAAAGCTTAAAATTTTGAAAATTCGAAATTGAAGGCATGAAATTCTGAAAATTTAAAAATATAAAGCTTGGAATTTTGAAAATTCGAAATTGAAGGATTGAAATGCTGAAAATTTGAAATTTGAAGCTTGAAATTCAGTCTTATTCTAACCAGTTCACACGATTTGAAGCTTGAAATTCAGCCTTATTCTAACCGATTCTAATCCAAATATGTACAGAGCTTTTTGAGTTGCGGTGGCGTTCTCAGATTACATATTTACCAATTGGCACCGCCGTACAATTTTGTCGATCGGCAGTGCCGAACCAATGTAGACTTGTGACTTGTAACTTGTGAGCTGCATGGCTCAAAAGCCAGACGGTGCCGAACGGCATGCCGGTCGAGTTCCCGACTCGCGTCGGTAAAAGTCAAAAGAAACCGTGCCGAAACTAGCGACAAAGTGCGACATGCGAGCCTAATTAGTAAGTTGTCGCTGGTCACATTTTAGTTGGCGACTATAAACGAAGGGAATATGGAGAAAAAGTGAAGTAATGAAAAAATTTGGAAATTAATCGAAATAACTTCTCAAAATCTTCGTGTTTAATTGTTCTTATTTTCTTGAAATTATTATAAATGTTGCTGAAGCCATCATCACTTCACCGTCACTAAATATTGTATCGCATTGTCGCAATAAATGCAGATTCACTTGTATGCCGAAGAAATAATAACGTGCAAAAAAAAAAAAAAAAAATGAACACATTAAATATAAACGGATACAAAAATCCACGAAGCTCTCCGGCGATCCGCCCGCCCAAAAAAGAAACTACACGATTCGTAAAAGCTTAACTACGCTAAAAAAAATCGTATAACTTTACAGTATCGAAGGAACCAACCGCCGCGCGAGTATAAACCGAGCATTTAATTCGATAAAACGAGTTTGACTTGGAAAGTTTCAAGCACTCGAAACATTTCGAACGCTCGGCATCTCTCTGTTTCTTTCGCATCGAAATCCAGCTGCGATCCACGCCGCGGCGTTCGAATCGAAGCCGCTGTTTCGGCTTTATCTTAATTCGCGCGATACATCATTAAGCCCGCGCGCAGCGATTCCGGTAAAATATACGCTTGGAAACGTCGGGATCAAAGGGGCCGCGGAGCGACGATAATTAGCGATATACGGAACGCGTAATAAACGAAGCCGGCCGCTAATTTCAATTATTCAAGACCCGGCGGACGGTGGGAGTGGATCGAGGAGAAGGAGATGGAGTAGAAGGAGGAGGAAGGAGAAAGGGAAGCGGTGGAAGGCGGATAATCGTATCTGCATAAAGAAACGGACGCGTATCCGCGGCACAATGATACCTGCCATGTGTGGTAATTACGCTCCGTGACTCTTTCTCCGCTGGGTTAGCGTTAAAAAGCCGAGACAGCGAGTCGATGGAGAAGGGAAAAGGAGGGAAAAGAGGTATGAAACACCCGGGGGAGGAAAAAGAAGGCGGAACAGAAGGATCCCGAGAGGCTTCGAATTACTTTGAGCCTGTGACGTCAAGGAAACGTGCCGCGGCTGCTTTGAAAATGTTGGAAATTTTGCATGCTCGGTGGGCGGCTTGAAAAATTGACCCAGAACCATTCTTTTCACATTTTTGACATTTTAAGGAGCTTTTGTCACGAATTACTACAGTCAAAAGTATTTGTTTGGGAAAAGTGGGAATTATTTTGGTATATTTTTATGTATGAGTTAAGGGAATTTTCTCATTAAATCACTCAGGATTTTCTTTTTCAAAAACTATACCACATGAAGTAAAAAACTGTATGACCTTCAATTATATATTATTCAAGTGTATAAAGAAAGTTTGGTACACGTTTGAACGAAGAAGTACTAAACGAGGGTCAATTTTATGCATAAAAATGTTAATTGCAAAAACATATATGCTTTAAAATTTATGATCGAACGCTGATATGATAGCCAGTAATATAACATTTAATAATTTTTTGCTGTTTCTATTTCAATACAATTCCATTTTGATTAATGTTTACAGGTGGCGCAAGTGTGCACTGAGCTCCACATAGAAACCGCACCACTACAGGAAAATTAAAAGAAAAGTTTTTTTATACAGTTGAATAATGCATAACTAAAGTTCATACAGTTTTTTTTACATCATGTGGTATAGTTTTTGAAAAATAAAATCCTAAAAATCACCTATTTTCTGAGTAATCTAATGCAAAAGTTCCGTTAGCAATTAAATTTTTTAAATGTTTGGGTATTTGTTTATGGAACAAATGATTTTTAAAATTTTACTTTGTATTTAGGAAGGATTTCATAACTTAAGATTATAAAATTGAGTATTTTATTGTCATTGGGTTGTAGAACTTCAATTAATTGATGCAATTGTAATTGTAAAAAATTTTGATGATCAGTGGATAAATTATTAAATCTTGATTTTCTATATTCTTACTCATAATCCATTCAATAATTGAAATTCTGGATAATACATAATAATTTTTTATAATCAAAAATAGAATTATTAAGGTTCTACTTGTAAATTCAGTTTTTATAATCTGCATTTTAAAATCTTGTGTAATAACTACACGTAATAAATAAATAAACAAATTTTCTAATACATTAAACAATAAACAAAAATTAAAATTGACATACATTTACAGAGAATCTATAATTTCCAAAAGTTTCTTAAAAATAAACAAAGTAGGAAAAAACAAGAAATTTTAAGAACTGAAAAAAAGCCCAAAACTTAACACAATTTTGCAAAATAAAAGTTTGCATATACAGAGATTCTACAGTTTTTTAAACCCCTCATAAAAAAACAAAGAAGAAATACAAGAGATTCAAAGAGCTTACAAAAAAAAATAAGAAAACGGCCCCAAATTTTCCCCAAGATTACAAAACAAAAATTTGCATACACAATGAATCTACAATTCCCAAGACTTTATTAACAATAAACAAAGTAGAAAAAATACAAGAGTTTCAGAGCTTCAAGAAAAAAAAGAAAAGAAAGCGGTCCTAAATTTACCCCAATTTTCTGATAACATGAAAAAGACGAAGCAAAGCAAAATTTGTAATGAATTAAAGCAGCGAACCGTCATTACCAAGCAAAGAGAGCCTCGAAACTCAATTTCCTCGACAATATAGGGCGGCAGGCAAATTCTATTCGCCCGTTTGCAAATTTTTTTTTATTTTCACGTCGTGGGGGAAGGGTGGAAGTCCTTTTCGGGTTACACAACACAGCCGGCTCGAAAATGACGTTCGTTACAACACCGCAAACCGCATCGGGCGCGGCCGGCAGGTGGCTTTTATCTGACCACCGGGCTAATGCGCGTAACGAATTCGCAAGATCCCGATAATTAAACTCCACCCTCGATGCGCGAAGGGCGTTGTGGGGTGCGGCGGGACGCGTTTGTGTGCGCCGTGCCGCTTTTGCGCCCTCTTGAATGAAAAAGCAAAGGGGGGAAAACGAAGAGAAGGGCCGCGCGGCAACGGCGTGGCGGCGGCGCGGGCCGGGACAAACGGCTTCTGCTTCTTCTTTGTAAATCACCCCCTTTCTGTTTGCTCGCTCGTAACTTTTATCATTTGCCGGCGCAACAGCTTCCCCGGCATCGCCCTCGTCCCATCCCCCTCTGCCATGAAAATTTGCCCCGGACGGCGACGCACGAGAAAGCATTCATAAAGAGCGTAAGAGCCGGAGAGAGAAACAGAGAGATCCAGTCCTTTTTATGTCGTAGCCGCGACGCTAGACGACCATGATTCGTTGCATAATTCTACGAGTTTTATTGTTTGTGGAATGCTGACGCGAAAAAAGGAGAGAGGGAGGGAGGGAGGGAGAGAGAGGGAGGGGGGGAGAGAGAGAGAGAGAGACTCGTTATTTTTTTACTTCCACCGTTCATTTTCAGATCGTTCAACTCTGAAAGATTTTGTTTTGAGGACGCGATTTTAGTATTTTTGGGGAATTTGTTAATTAACCCTGATGTGGTTTTGGGGTTTTCCGAGACCCAATCATCAATTATACATTTTATTTCTTTAAGTAAGTCTTCACAATTTAGGGAAAATATAGGAAAATTAATGTCTGTTGACCGTGAAAATGTGAAAATTGTTTTGGTATTCTAAATTCTAGGTTCGAGCAAAAATAATTGCAATTTTTACCACTGTAAACTTGTGTAAACTAATGATTATTAATGGGGGAGTTGCAATTTTATTTTTGACGATTAATTGGGGATGAACTTCAGTAATAATCTTAGCCAATAGTTAATCAATTTCCAAGAATTAATAAGTGGACTGCGGGTGTTCATGCATTTATAACAATTTTGAAATTACAGAAACCTAGAAAGATGTACAGAGATATAAAGAGATTAGAAATTATGAAAACAATATTTTTTTATAATAAGTAGAAAATAAAACATATGTACAGTTATTTAAAATTCAGTGGTTGTATGTTCATAAAAATATAAATTTGGATAATCATTCGCAGGCCAATACATAATCAGGGTTTTTCTTGCGATTAAAAGTCAGAAATGTTGATCTTTTGTCATAAACTTTGTTGGAATGTATGTATGGAATTGAAATACAATTGTATATTATCAACTTTACTCTCAATTTTGTAATTACAGTGACTCACAGATTCGCATAAAATAAAGTTTTTTTTTATGAATTTCTGTCGGTACAGATTCTTCATTCAATTGTTTCTCAATTTTTCATCATTTCTAATCTGCGAAAACAAATGCTTCTTTCAGAATTTAAACTAACGAAATTTATATAGCTTTGTTTTTTTAATTTATTTTTAACGAACTTTAGCATTTCTCAATATTGCTTTTTTTTTTTAAATAAAAATACACGTTAAATTAAAAGTTTAATAATTTAAAAATTACCGAATCAATTTTTTTTTTTAATTTTTCATGGGGTTTTACTATCGGTTAAAGATTCATTCCTCTAATTTTCAAAGATTTTCGCTTATTTTTGATATTACTGAAGTTTCTTGAATGAATCTCTGGAAATTTGGAAAAATTTGTTAATTTTGAATACATTTTTGAAGTTAAGGAGAAACTCAAAATAGTTTATTGAAATTTGTGTTCTATGTGTGCTTTTTAACTGTATGAGAATAGAAGCGTTTCTTTGGGGACTGTAGTTCGACACAATTAAGAGTTTTAGAATTCTAGAGCACGACTAACTAACTAGAAGCAAGTTTTATTTTAACTCCGCCGTTCAATCTTCGCGTAGAACACGGCTATCTTTGCTCCTCTGAAGTGGGCTTTCAAAGTGTCAAAATCGTAACGTGCAAGATCTCCAAAACGTAGGAAGAACTTGCTTTCTAAAGACACAGTACAGTACAAAATTTAAGAACCTAGTTAAAAATACATATTTCATATTACATATTTCATTTAAAAATTGCTGTTTTCTTCGTTAATATGTAAATAGAAAAATTAATGAAAATTGAAAAGATATTTTAATATTTGAGAACTTTCTATGAGTATTATAATTGAGAAATTAATATTTTAATGGCTATTCAAAAGATATTTCAATACTTGAGAATTTTAAACAAGAATTATATTCGGGAATCTAATATTTTAATGGTAATTTAAAAAGACATTTTAATAATTGAGAATTTTAAACAAGAGTTATATTTGAGAATCGATTTTAATGGCAATTAAAAAAATATTTTAACACTTAAAAATTTTAAAAATAGTAATAAACAAATTGTAATTAAAGATTTAAATTAACAAATACAAAAAGATCGATTTCTAATCACTCAGGCCTAAATAACATCCTATTATGAATTATGTACATTATGTACTTAAAAAACTTGAGTAAATTTTGAAATGCTGAATAAATGCTTAACAATTTTTTATTATTTTTGTGTTTCATAAATTGACTCATAAATTTGTCAAAATTTGAAAATATAGAGATTGAAAATATGTTATCTGCATGGATATTAATTAAGGTTTTGCCTGTGTAATAGCAATCTCCACCGCGATAACAGAGCGAGACGCTTTTGAGCTTAATTAAGATTGAAAAACAGATCAAAGGCGTTCCCAAGCAGGCATACAAAAGCTCCCTTCAACTCGACAAACAAAGAATCCCGTCGAAACACCGACGCATGCGACTGTTTACAAATAAACGGATCTCATCGTTCCCTGGAAGGTCAGAAATAGGTGTCGATTCGAAGACGATAAAAAGAGGATGACGCGTCGCGCAAAAACGCGGCGTCCGCGGCACAAAAGCCGAGCACAATAAGAGTATGTGACCCGATAGATCGACGAGGATAAGAAAAAAAAAAAATGCAAGCGTGACGTAACACCACGTGGGATCCGCTTCTGTCATACCGCCAACAGCAGCATCGTCGAGAGGAACGCATGGCGAGCTCCGCGACTCCCGAGGGCAGATCACGCCTATAACCGGATCGACCGGACGATCCCCGTATACGGAGTACGGTATTTTCTCTCTGTAAGCTCGCCTTGCACTACTCCCTGCAATACCCGCGTCTATCCTCAGCATTTCTGAGAAATCAAGAAGGTGGGATACTCAAATGTTTTTTGCTCAAACCGAAAATAATACACGCGATAAATAATGCAATAAAACTTAAGAGTAGAACAGATTTTTAGAGACCCGAAAGTTTATTTTTTAATTGCACGGAACTGTAACAGTTTAATTTATAGTTTGTAGTTATGGTTGTTGTTCACTATGTATGTATGTTTAAAATGGAATTCTTTACAGATTTTTGAAACACTGCTACACTTTTCAATTGTTTTTATTAGGTTCATGTAATTATTAATTACATTATTAATTACTATACTTAATTACTAATTAAGTTCATCTGCATTATTTCACTCAGGAAAAAACTACAGAACTTTGATTATACCGCTCTTAATAATTTTCTGTTTCTATTATCCTGCAAACTTCGAAATAACAAAATAATTTTTTGTGTACATACACAGTTCATTAGTTTCTCTATTATAAAAATTAATGGTGAGACAAATTCAGTGCCCATTTTTATCATATACGAATTGCAGTTTCACTTGTCTGTTCAATCTTTTAGGTAGAATATTTAAATTAGAATAAGTCGATATTTTAAGTAAAATACACAATGAAATATGACAGTAAACAGATTTTTTACTTTATACAGGATGCTCCTAATCTCAACCGACAAATGTTGTAATCATATTTCAAAATTCACACTGTGAGTCATAAATAGAAGTACAGAAAAAATTGAATAAAAAAAAAAACATTAACTCAATTCATTAAAATGAATTCAAAGCTTTTATTTTAGTAATAAAGAAAAAAAAAGATTAACTCTACTACATTCTTTAAAAAATCTTAAAAGAAATTACTTTTGCCATAATTTTATTTTGAAATTAGGTGCTAAATAGATTCATCACAACAAGAAACAAAAAACACTAATCTTCCCAAATTTGTTTTTTAAACTAAAAATAGTCATTACTAACTAGACTGCGAATGTTTATGCATTTATCGGGATTTTAAATGTACCAAATTGTATAAACACGTGTATAAATGCAAAAATACACGAAATACAGAAAACTAAATAAATTTCATAATATGTAAAGGCAAAAGTCACTTTTATTTAAGTTACACTTTTTTTTCTATGCCCTTGAAAATATCAATTCGCATAAACATCCGCAGTCTAGTCATTACAGAAAAATAAAACATCGCAATGAGTCCAAAAAAGCCTGAATACACTATAGCAGAGTCAAAGCACCGGACTTCCTACAATTAGAGCCGGCGACGTTTGTCGGTTGAGATCTGAAACGCCCTGTACAAAAACAAACTGTAATCCACGCAAGTACAGTGACTCAGATTCGTTCACACGTCTCGCAAACGTCAAATGCTTATGAAACCCAAGGTATTAATTTTTCCTTTCGTTTTTTAATCGTTTCCCATTTCCACGATTTTTCTTATGTAAAACCAAATAAGGTAAATGCCCCAGTATTCTTCTTCAGTAATGGATACTTTAAATGGGAAATGCTAAAATACACCAACAAAGGCGTCGGAACTGCTTGAAACTGAAAGTAACAAAGTAAAATGCCCCGTTATTTTCACACAGTTCCAACGCCTATATTATTTAATAACATTTTCAAATTCAAAATGTCCACTACTGGGTCCATTTACCTCATCTGTTTCTCGACTTCAATACAAATTGAATGCAATCATCCCGAATAAATCCGTGAGTCACTGTGTATGCTTTTGCTCGCAGTAAGCTCACCAGAAAAGGGTCTGTAGCCAGCGAGGAACCTTGCCCGCCACCACTTTACCAATCCGGTAGCCATGAGACCCTCATGCATCCACGAACTTCGAGGCTTCCCGTTCCGCCACTTTTCTTCCCCGTATCGAGCCTCTCCTCACAATAAATTCCAGGGATCCCGCTCGTGACCCTTCGTACCATAAACACGGTGTCTCGTTGCGTATCCTCGAATCCTTCTCTCGCGTGAAGAGAGAGAAAAAAAAAAAAAAAAAACCCCGCAAAAGCAACGGGAACCACCGGTCACCGATATTCCCCGGGTTCACTGGGACTCGTGCACTGATCAACAAACACCACCGCGATCTTCCTGGAGGCTCTCCCCTCCGCCGGGATGACACGGACGCGGTCGAAAACAACACCCAGGGACACGTGCTCCCCTCGGCGAAACGCTCGGCCCGGGTGACCGAGCAGCTCTGACGCCCCGATATCCGCTCGTTGCTTTCTCTAGCTCCCGTTGATCGCGGTGCGCTCGACGGAGGAAACGCGCGTGGTTCGCATGCTCGCCCCCCCTGTCACCGGATTTAGTTTCCGCGCACAGCTGCCGTCGGAACGGAGCACAGAGAGAGGCACACAGGAACAGGGGAGCACAGAGGCGCACCGCCGCGGCGGTCGAGCTTTTAAATCCAGGTAAAAGCGCGGAGAAACGCCGCCGACGGGGAAGAGGGTCGGTCGCACGACATCGCACTCGACTCGTAGCCCGACTACGACTACGGCCGATCGTTCTTGCCTAAACCACGTTCCCCGTAATTCCGTTTCCCCTTCCCCGACGGGCGCGCCGCGTCGTCACACAGTGCTGGATACATGGGCCCCGAAGGTAGGAGGCGCGGCTCGAAACCTCCGATTCACGCTGCTCTCTCCCGCCTCTCTCTCTCTTTCGCCTCCCTCCGTTTCTCTCCCCTGATCAACCGCTCCGCAGTCTCTCTCTCGCTCTCCCTACCCTCGTCCTTCTCTCCTTCGCTTCTCTCGCCGTCCTCCTCACGGTTTCCTCTCCTCGCGTTCCTCTTTTTCCACGCCGTCCTCCTCCTCCTCCTCCCTCGCCTCCTCGTCCCTTTTTTCTTCCTTCTCCCTTACAGCTTCGTACTCGTTTTGTCGTACTAACCGCGCGCGTATACTTTCCTTTTCTCCTCCGTTCTGCTCTCCCCCTCCTTCCGCCGACCCCTCCTCTGTCCCTCCTTTTTGTCCAGCCGAAGGTCTATGAGAGCGGCGAAGCTATCCTCCTTCGGCGGACGACTGGTGGGGTTTTTGAAGGAAGCCGATGACGGTTCAACGTGGTCTACCGACGACGACGACGCTAAATGTCGCCCCGGCCCCTTCGGCGTCGCCGCGCGTAAAAAGATACCGCCGGGGGAAGGATGTTTCGATTATCGCGGGGCACCGGCGCGAACAGAGAAACCAGCCGCGGTTCGCCGGGATTTTTGCGCCGATCGCGAGGACGTTGCCCCGATTCGGTTCCAGAGAAAGTCGATCTTTCGGGGTTTCGGAAAAACTGGGTCCCCTTCGACGGGGGGAGGGGGGCGGCGACGACCGACCCCCGGGCCCCGGGCAAAAATCGTCGCCTCGTCAACCGGCACAGGAATCCCGTGATTCCGTGGAGCGATGCTGGCTGCTACTTGTTGTTAACTGGACGAGAGGATTGGGAGAGGAGCGATGACAACACCTGGAGCCATCTTTCTGATAGCGTCTATTGCGCCAATAAATTTTTCTTTCTAACTGTAATCAGATTCGGACCTTCATTTTATTGTTTATTAACGTTTGGAATAAATGTGAACGAACCTGTGAATCACTGTATGTAATCCATTTGTTTTTATTATACAGGGTTTTTATATTTGCATAGGATTAGATTGCTTAATAATTTCTTGCGGTTTTTTTATAAATGTACAATTTTCACTTATTATTATTCTATTCTTTTCACTACTTATTGCTATTTTTAGTTTGCAAACGCTTTTCATCCGAATTGAAACTCATTAAATTAAGGATTTTTATACTTTTATGGGAATAAACACCGTATGAATTTATTAGGCAATACCATATGTAACACTTTGTAATAAAAACTGCTAAGTTATGGTTCAAGTATTACTCGAAGTACTGCGCTCTTGTTACTACTGCATAAAATAATTGAAACCTTGGATAATGGAAATTAAAAATAATTGCGAATCGGATAATTGATAGTATCAAATAATTATCCATGCATAACATTTCTTATAATCCAATAGTTAAATTGCAAAATGAAGTTAAAAAAGACGCTATTTGTAACAATAAAAAGAAAAGATTCCCTGCTTAATCTAGTTTCTTGCAAAATAGTTTTCTAGGACTATTTCAGTAATTAACTATCCCCCTTCGCAATAAAAACTACATAGTAAATTTTTATATACACTGCATCACACCCCAACTTTAATAACTACAGAAAAAATAATCATAAACCACCTTTAATTATCCCATAAATAATATTTCTGGACCCTGAACTCTATAACTCTATTTTTTTCTAGGATAATTAATATCTACTATTATATTTAATTACTCGCCTGCTATGCAGACTATTATAGACCAGGCATAATAATAGCTTTAGACCGCACCTCGCCCTTACAATATACTTCACATGTAAATTAACAGAATGTCATATTTTTTCAGACTTTCCCATTTTTCAATTTTTTATTCCCCCTTCAAAAAATTCCTGCAATTTAACAAGAAAATTGTCAACTATGCGGTGACCTAATAATTTTACTATTCTAGTAACTGAACAAGATTTTTACCAACTTTGTCTACAAGCATGTATTATAAAATATGTGACTATATTAATTGTTGACTACTGTCCACGCTAAATAGAAAAACAGAAATACTATAAAATACGTGACTATATTAATTGTTGACCAGTGTCCCTACGTTCGCTGCACTTCAAAAGATAACTCCTCACCGTTAGGCACATTCGCCTAATGCGTTTCCGGAGTTTATCGGAACTTTAAAGAAGGGGGACTTCCTAAACGTTCTGCTATTTGTTTTTTCAGTTATTCAAGGTTAAAAGCACGCAAATGCGACCGTGTAGTGGAAAATAAATGAGAAATACTCTTTTTGGAGACTGTACCCGCACGCTATTATCTCCTAGCGGTGTTTCAGAAGAAACATAGGCGTCGCCTTCCAACTACGCGATGAATGAACTTGGTCGACTGGCACTTCAACGTCAACACTCAACCCACTCATCAACATTTCTACACCACGTTCCACAAAAAAAAAGAGACATTTCCCCCAAAAACATTATTAAATCTTCCCGTTAAAGAGAAATCAATTGCCTTCAATATCCTGGAAAAACTGACTTACAAAAAGCTACTTATAGTCGTCAAATCGCTTAAACAATTGGGATTATTAAAAATGGCCTGTTAAATATTCTTAAACATGGAATAATAAACCTTCTTCAACCGTTTACAATGAACCAATACGACGCGCATTTTAAACCGCGGCGCGGTAACGAAACGGGACCGCAGAAAATCGGCTTTCCGGGGCCTACAGAGTCCCCGGGGCCCGAAACGCTCGCGTGGTAACAACGGAACGGGAATCGGGGAAGCCCCGCGTGCCCAGCGTGCCTACGCCGTTGGTTCGGCGAGTGCCCCCTCGCTCTCCCTGTACGGAAAGCCTTCTCTACCCACCATGCTGCGCCGAGGCGCGCTGTGTGCTACGGTTTGCCGTGCCATCCTCAACCGCGTAGCGTGGCTAGTTGTTTCTTTTCTTTATTCCTTTGTCGGAAAGTCGGTGGCGAGTCTCGTTTTTAAGAGAAGCGAGTGGGAGAGGGAAGAGGAGGCAAAAGGAAAACGACGACCGCGCAGCAGGGGCTGAGGAAGGAATGGTCGGGGCCTGTGCGCGAAGAGAGAGAGGAGAGATCGGAGAGAGAGAGAGAAGAGAGTGGCGAGAAGGAGAAGAACGAAGGGAAAGGAGGGGAGGGCCACGGCGGCAAAGAGAATAAAACGCGCGGCTCAAAAACTCAGTATGTACAGACTAGCCTCGAAATAAAGCCGACACGACTCGCTCGCGCGGGGAAACCGAGGCGTACGTCTATTAATAATGAACTGTTTTCGGGCCCCGGTCTTTTCTAGCGACCCGACGACCTCTGCGTCCCTCGCGGCCCACCGCCTCTCTCTCTCTCTCTCTCCGCCTGCGAAACTTGGCCTCGGCTGTCCCCAACTGTCCTCCGGGTTCGCGTTATTATGTAATACGCGCGAATACCGACGCGCGAAGAATGCCGTCCGTCGAGAAAATTGCTTTCCTGCGCCCCGGGTAAACAGGAAACGGGCACAGCGATCGCGGCGTCCATTAATCGGGGAACTCGATTCCGTGAAACCCTTGAGCTTCGATTTTTTAGGGTGAATTTGGAGTAGGGCGAAATTTGTTTGATACCATCGCATTGGAATATTCAATACCAGAAATTGATAACATCGTGAAAGAATATCAGACATTAAATTACAATTCTTGCACCAAGACTATAAACACCTTAATAGCCATTTGTTGCGAAATTGGCGTCAAATTGGCAGCAGATTTAACAGACCTAGTCACCATCTGTTTCCGCATTAGGCTGCCATTTTGGAAACAGGTTCTGTATCAGATCGGGATGCAGATAGGCGTCAGAAAGCGAACAGATCCTGCTACGAAAATTTGTTGCGAAATTGCCGCCAAGTTGGCAGCGGGTCTGTCAACAGGTTTTCTGTTGCCAATTTGTTAACAGTCCTATACATTAACAGATCCTGCGTCAAATTTGCTGCCAATCTAACAACAAATACTGTAATGGCAGATTCTCTTAAAATCTGCTCGACAGGTTTGGCTATCTGGGACGATGTCTTACGCGCAAAAATCACAGATCCATGTTATGTTCTTGTTCTGTCAGTCTAAAACAGTCTAAATTCAAAATGAACTCCAAAAGGAAATCAGAGACTCGAGTCAGTGGTATTTGAATCAGAAATTTCTACAAAAGTGAAAATTACGGATTTCGCAAACCTTCTTTTCTCCCGCGAATGTATTCCACGATTTTATCAAACTCGGATAGCAGGATAACTAAAGATTCTCGGAGGCGTTGAAGCACCGCGCCCCGATTTTCGCTATCGACAAACGGATTCGACGCGGCACCTTATCTCGCGTCGGAACGTCACGCTAATAGCGATGATGATCTAGATACGATTGAACGTCGTTATCTGCTATGTTTACGATGCATTTCATATAATATCTGCTGTTGTTACGGAGTTATCGGCACGGCCCAGTCATCGGCAAACATTTCATAGACCGGTGCGTGTTATCGGGGAACGATCGTTCTTACGCGGAAGCGGCGGCCGGTCGTTAATGCGAACGGTGTGTGTGCTTTCCGCCGGTGCAAAAGTATCGCGAAACGCATCAGAACAGGGTCATTATCGTCACGTCACTCGCCGCGCGAAGGGGAAGTCCTCCCTCGGTGAATTAAAATGTTCGCTCGCGACTGAGGTGTGCGCGTCGAAAATATCTCAATACTATACAGGGTGGGGCAATAACTATTAGCACCTCAGATATCTCGGAAACTGTAAATTTCACAGAAATATTTGCTGAAATAAAATTGCACAGTACGAAGGAGATCATCCGGTGAGGATAATAGTTTTTTTGCGGGTGGAGGTACTTCGGACATTTGAAGGTCACTTTCATTTTTTTAAATGGATCGGTATGTTTTTGCTTCCGTATCGTGATAGAGGATCTTAAAACGAGTTCCATGACCTATTACATAAGGTCATTGAAGGTCATAGAAAGTAGAGAAAGGCGATTCATTTACTACTAAAACCGTAAGTATTATCGCCTTTCTATACTTTCTATGACCTTCAATGACCTTATGTAATAGGTCGTTGAACTCGTTTTAAGATCCTCTATCATGATACGGAAGCAAAAATATACCGATCCATTTAAAAAAATGGAGGTGACCTGCAAATGTCCGAAGTACCTCCACCTGCAAAAAAACTATTATCCCCACCGGATGGCCCCCTTCGTACTGTGCAATTTTATTTCAGCAAATATTTCTGTGGAACTTATAGTTTCCGAGATATCTGAGGTGCTAATAGTTATTGCCCCACCCTGTATATTGGGAACACGTTTAATAATTTATATAGTCGAGTGGCAAGTAGCTACATTGTTTCTAAATTACTAAACGTGTCTGTTTCAGCCTTTATACAGGGTGCGGCGAAAAGACTTCCTTGTATTTCTATAAAATCAATAAAACAGATTAAACAATTAAAGATTTCATTATACAGTCCTAAAGTACAGAGAATATCATTTTGAATAGAATATCTTCAAGATAATGAATTGCAGTTATTTTGTAAGCAATTGTTTAATGATCTCTAAAATATGGGAGATTTTTTGTGACACCTTGTATAAGATTCCACTATAAGATTAAAAACTTAAAAGAGATTTGAGACTTTAGGCTTTCACGGCGAAGCGTGAAAACTTAAACATTTTTTTATGTATTTGTAAAATTGTAGAATCTTCTGATTATTAATTTAATTTTTTCCTCTGTTTGTCTTTCATTTGTTTATTTCAATAAGCATGTTGATTGCGAGATCGAAGCATTGAACTAAAATGTATGTCAGATTGCCGCGCTTACGACTGAAGAAAACAGCCTTATCTTACTTCCGTTTTTATGCACGGTGTAACAAAAATGTTGCACGTCCTTGAAACGGGTGATTCCTGAGGTGATTTTGAACAACTTTTTCCTTAGCGAAAATGTTAGGTGGAGCTTTGTTAACGAGTTATTAACGAAAAACACCGACCAATCGGAGAGCGAGTACAGCGGATTAATGATGGCGCGGACGATGGCGAACCAATAGTACTCGCAGCTGGAGCCCGCACCGAAATTCATCTGCTGTACTCGTGCTCTGATTAGTCGATGGTTTTTTGTTAATAACTCGTTAACAAAGCCCCACCTAACATTTTCGCTAAGGAAAAAGTTCTTTAAAATCACCTTAGAAATTACCCCTTTCAAGGAACTGCAACATTTTTGTTACACCCTGTACAAGTAGAATCAATGGTGGCCAGTAAGTAGTTAAAAATCTTTATTTGTTTTTGTTACTACTACTTATAAAAATGTAAAACTCTAACCTTGTTGTGACAGTGACAATGAAAATATATGTACAAGAATGTTTATTTTATGTTGGAAGCTGTTTTTTTTTGTTTGAATATTAATATAGAATAGACCAACACGTGGCGAAATAAAAATATTCAATTATTTTGTTAACTTTTGGCTTTGAAAGTGCCATCTATTTAGAATTCTTTATTTGAATTCTTCAAACATCATTATGTTGTATTGCTAATAAGCTTCATATGAAATAATAAAATATTTCTCTTCTGCATCCAAGGTCCAGAAGTTCATATAAAATCACATCATTATGTCATAGAAGACTTTATGATCCAGTTATAATCCCCTAACAGTCTTTAAAATATTTCAACGTATATTAGTTGCATCCTGTATATAATGTAAATAAATAAATATGTTTTAAACTTAACTTCTTATCGTAAGTCACTAATTAGTTTACACTATTCATTTTGAAAATGGTGTCATCCAAACGATAAAAAAAACACATTTCCGTACTTTTGAATGTCATATATAGTTTACGAAAAATTTGGTTCCATAATGGGAAAAGCATTTTTTAATAGACTCAAATGCAAAAGTCTAAATATCTAGAAACGAAATTACGCACCTCCACCGCGAAGCGTCGAAACAATTTTTCCCTTCGGCCCGCGCTAAATATAAATTCAATATTTATAAAGTGACTCGTAGACGAAGAGAATTGCGCGGCTAAAAGCTCGCGAGGCACTAAAGTCCAAAGATCAAAGAAATTCTCTCCGCCAACGTTCCCAGTTCCTTTCAAAAATTTTCCCCCGGCTCTTGTCGAAACAGCCATTCCCACTCGTTGGTTAATTCCCCGAAAATTTCCACCCTCCGAAATCTCGGAAACCCCGCGTCTTTTGGAAACGCTTTCTCTCTCTCTCTCTCTCTCTCTCTCTCTCTCTCTCTCTCTATTTCTCCGAGGGAGGAGCCGCGGGCCGAGAAAAACAAGAGGTTCGCTCGCGGCGAAAGGGGAGGAGAAAGGAAGAAATAAGAGAGGATAGAAGGACCCGTCGGCCGGATCTTATAATTACGCTAATTAGGCAGTAACGCGTAAAAAGAACGGCGTGAGTATTTATCGCGGAGGCGCGCACCGCGTCGAAGGTGCACCGAGGTCGGCGAAGGAGGACGTCGCGCGACAGGATACGACAGGAAAGGCTATAATACAGAGTTTCGCCGCGAGCTGCAGAAGCAACGGCGCGCGGCGGCGGCGGCGGCACCGAGGCAAGATGCAAGAAGCGAAAGCGACCGACGAGGGGAAGGCAATTCTGATGTCGGCGGAGCTGATGGATGTCTAATTTGAAGAAAGTCCGCGGATACGTGGACGCCTTTAAAAGCGGCCTTCTTGCCGGCTGATCTGCTTATAAATTGCACCGCGAAGCCTTCATTCGGCGCAAACTCGCCGCCAGCGACCGGCCCGCCGGCCCGCTGAACACTGGAACGCAACTTCTCGACTCATTTGAGTTGCGGACTTTGAGCTACTCGTCTTCGTTTTATGGAAAAGAGAAGGAGACGGAAGAATTCAGGATTACAGTTAGTGTTGCCATCCGTACTTTAAAACAGAGTTGGGCAAACTGTAATCATTAATATGATTATACTGAATAATAATATTTGAGCATGACTAATGACTAAATTTTTATTAAACATGAATAATAAACTAATGAGTAATCAAAATTTAAATGCGACTAATAACTAAAAATGATAAACCAAAAAAGCCATGGAATGATAACAAAAAATATATTTCAATACTTTGTAAACTTTTAATATAAAATGGTAAATTAGATTCCGATTTTGATGACCTTGAAATATGTTGGCATATTTCTAATATTTAGAAAACACACTATAGTAACTATAATGACTAGACTGCGGATGTTTATGCAAAATAAAATGGTTACAAGCACAAATAAACAATTGGAGCTTCAATAACAGCATGTTTCATTTTCTAAATATTCTAACTTAAATTATATTTTTGATATTTTGTATATTTTGGAATATGTAAACAATATTGTAGATTCTTTGCATACCTGGCAGTGTTATAAATGCATAAAATCTGCAATCTAATAATGACTAATCAAATACAATAACTATTGATTAATCATAACTAGACAACGGATTTTATGCATTTATGACAATTTTGACTGTGCAACAGTCCAATAAATTGACTGTGGCCAAAATATGTAAAATATTAAAATTGCAATACGAATTACGGTATTTAAAGAAAAAACAAGAAAACACTGATATTTAACCTTGATTTGCTTATTTATGATTGTGAAAATTTGATTTTGCATAAAAATCCGCAGTCTAATCATAACTAATAACTATATATACAGCGGATTTTATGCGTTTACGGCAATGTTAACTATGCAAAAAATCTACCAGATCTTTAACACATGCCAAAATATACAAAATATCAACAATATTATTCAAATTAGAATGTTTTTCAAGTTTCAATTACTAATAATTAGACTGCGGATTTTATGCATTTATTACAATTCTCAATATTCTTAAAATTTTCGAAGTTGTTAACAACTACCAAAATATACAAAATATCTAAAATTCTGTTCAAGTTACAATATTTAGAAAATAAATCATACTGTTATTCTAGTATCAAATCACTATATGCATATTTCTAAACATTATATTTTGCATAAAAATCCTCAGTCTACTAATAACGAATGACTAATGATTAACACGGGAACCTGAGTTAGACAGCCCGAAAATAACCGAATTTTTGGGAATTTATTCCGAGGAAAGTATTAAATTAATCTTTCTGAAATTTTCAGGAAAGTTTACTACACTCTTAGACGGAAGAAAAAATCTAGTATTTTTAAAAACGATTTGTAAATAACATTGTTACAAATATTTAGGTCCCGTTCATCGACGAAAGAGTTGTTTCGCACCGTGCAATATAGATCTTGTTGTATTCATTTGAAACAGAAAATCCTACAATATTCCTATATTTTGTGAGTATACGCACAACATGAACCTATTTTTAAATTTAAAAAAGCAAAATTAAAGAAATGTCGACGTTTTAAAAAAAAAATAAACATGTTTTGATGGAAATTTTGGCTAAAAAAAGTGAACTGTTTAAACAATTAAATTATAAAAATAGGTTCATGTTGTGCGTATACTCACAAACTAAAGCAACATCGTTGGATTTTCTATTTCAGATGAATGCAACAGGCTCTATATTGCAAACAGCTTTTTCGTCAATGAACGGGACCTAAACATTTACAACAATGTTATTTACAAATAGTTCTTAAAAAAACTGAATTGTTTTCTTCCGTCAAAGAGTCTAATAAACTTCCCTGAAAATTTCAAAAATATTGATTTAATGCTTCCCTCAGAATAAATTCCCAAAAATTCCCCTAAATAGAATTGTAAGTAATTCTCCTTCCCACATTTCGTTCCCTTTTCATTCAAAGTAAAACGTAACTGTTTAAAAAGCGTAAGAAGTCTCTGTACTCCGTCAATTATTTTCTACGTTCGTCTGCGGACTACAAAAAATCGTAAGGCAAAGAGCGAAGGACTCGGAGTTAGAGTCCGACCTGCCGCCTCACCAAAAGCGGATTCCCAGAGTCATAGATCAAAGTGTTTAATAAGGAGCTGACGTTGGCCCTTGTCGACCGGGAGCTCGGTGGTTCGCGCGAAGCTGGACATTTCTTTTAAATCGTTCGCCGGGTCGGGGTAGGGTCCGGCGTGGGGGTGAAGACCTTTGAAGCCGCAGGAGGCAGGACTCAGGCGCGACCGCGATACAAATAGATCCGCGGAGATACATTAATCTTTTGCGACTCGCTCCTGGCTCGCGACAAAGTGAACGCCCGAGATGAACACGATTTGAAAGTAACTGCTAACGGTTCAGAGACGGCAGGAGGCCGTCCGGAGTCCGGATCCGTCGAGCTGTGAGTCAATCACCTAGCCAGGCGATTCCTCAAAACGAGGCCCGACCGAGTATCCTGAACAGAGGATCCTGCGGACGAGCCTGAAACAAATATTTTCACAGGATTATTGCGAGCAAATATTCCTTTTTGCTACGGACTCGCAGCCACGTGGAGCGAATCCTCGCAACCCGGAGGCCGGCCTTACCGAGAAAATCTCGTTCCCCCTTCCCTCTGGGCATTAGGCCTCCTTTCATCAGCGTTCTTTTCACGCGCGCAACTCGAGGAGGGAGGGCAGTCCATTCAAGATGGAATTATCGTTATCAGCACTGTTCCATTTTTCTCCGGTGATGATTATGAGCTTAGGCTCAGTCGGGAGACTGGAAAGCACGTGGTTTTGGAATTTTTTCGGGGGAAACTGTAAAGGTTGCTGCAGAATTGATTCATGCGTGCAAAAGCGTTTATCGTTATGGATTTTTCGTAATTTTTTTGGTGAAAAATGTGTGTAATGAAGACAGTATAATAATTTTTCTGTTGATTATTTTGAAAAATATTTAAATAGGTTTGCTCAGATTGGAGTTATTTACTCTGCATATGCAGGATATGCAACGTATAGGCAAAATATGCAAGATACATGCATACACATCAGCTAGTGTTTTGAAAATGTCTCATCGTCAGCTTCAACACTGCGTGATCAAAAATGGGATGTTCTATTTAAAAAAATCATGTTGATCTTGACCGCTCCTCTGAAGGTCAAACGGAGACGACCGTTCAATAGAATTTTTAAAACCCTAAAACATTGCTCTAAAACATTTTTTTCAAAAATGTTCCGTTTTCGAAATATTTGACCGTTTCCATACTTTTGGCGGACCCTGTATATCTAAAAGATATGCAAATGTAAAAATATGATAAGAAATTAAGGCAAACACTGGGACTCTAATTCAGTATTATCTAAATGCAGATGTTGATGGTTCAGGATTCACAGCACTTGTATATTTTTTAATAGCAAACTGTTTTTCCAACCACTCATGATGCTTCACATTAAACTTCTTCACTATTCGGTGACAGTTTTTCCACTTTACATATAAACTATAACAAAATTTACGAATTGCCTTCTGAACTGATTTTTTATATTCATCAGAAACATCAGTTTCCTTCATAGTATTAAAAATGAATGTAGAAACTGCAATTGTCTTTTTGCTTGAATCAGTTTTACTGTAGAATGTTGAAGAGATCTTTCTGTTTAAAATAATACTCGTCTTCGAAAATAAGAATATTTAACTCTTTGTAAAAGAAACATTTTGATGCAAGAAGAAATAAAACCTTAGCTAAATTGTAATGTACCCACCTCTATAATCTATATATAGTTACTTTTGATAGCAAATACTTATCTCACACTTTCTACAAATATCTTGTTTTCAAGGATAGAGTCACCGTTGCCCAAAACAATGTGTCATCCGCGCCCTATGAACTCAGCGTCATCATTATCTATCTAGTTCCTAAGTTCGTAGCTAAGTACTTTTCCTTTCCCTACCATCATTCTGTTCGCTAACCCTTAAATAGCCTAAGCATTTTCCGATCTGGTCAGATTCCGCCAGTAAGTTGTAGTCGTTACACCGTCAGTCAGTACATACGTTTAATAAAACTTCTTCTTTTAAAACCCAAGTTTGGTTCTCTCTTGTGTCCATTACAAAATTATAAAAAATTAAAACTTCACTACACACTCTTATATATAAACTATAGATAACTATGTATAATAAATTAAATGTAATTATTAGATAATATCTCAGGCTGTAGAACATCCCAGGCGTCTGTTTATTATAAAATCCGTCTAGATTTAAAAGTTGCAGGAGATTGCACCTAAAATTTGTATACATATATACAAACTTTCATTGGTGGTTAGTAATTTTAAGTATTTTTTTTAAATCCTTCGAAAAGTCTTAATTATTATAAACATTGCAACATTAATACACGGATTAAAAAATGCTTATAGCTCAATTAAACGATTCAAATACACTTACTGACATGCATAACACAATAACTGAAACCTGACATTTGACACTCTATAAACAATATCTACAACAATAAGTTTAACATTGAAATTCCGAATTTTGTGTTTGAAACGTCGTCCTTAATCATCTAATTATTGAAAATGAATAAAACAATATTCCCTCGCTATATGCTCGCCGTTTTCGTCGCTTCATCGAGCAATAGTATGAGTAAGGCACATGAAGGTAATGGAATAATTGAATCGATAGCTTTTTGTACGTCGTCAATGATTACAGTGAAATTGAAGAGTGTCTCGATGAAGCGACGAAAACGGCGAGCTTATAGCGAGAGAATACAGTATTCCAGAATTGTACGTTTTGAAGGGTTGTCACCACACAGCAGTAAAGATTTTCAAAAAATATTGAATTTGAAAAATCGAATTTTGGCCACGAAAATGAGGTTTCCGGACCACTGTGCATCGTAGCGCAGGGAAACGCCGTCGTGCGTGTGGTTGCGCCTGCCCGTCAGAGATTTTTCTCTCGTCAGGGCCGAGGAGAACAGCCCGGGACCCGGAGGAGCGTTTATGGTACCTTTGCCGGACGGATTCGTCGGAAGGGGAAGCCCGAAGGGACGCGAGGGGGGCAGGGAGCAAGGCATTGGGCGGGGGGGGAGGTAAGAGAGAGGCCTCGACTGGATTACGGGCCGGCTGAGCGAGCCGCGGGGGGGTGGGTCGGGGCTGGGGGGAAGGAGGAAGCGGTCGGCGCGTTTGATCTCGGGCCGCGGGCGCCGACAAAGCGTTCATCCACTCTCCTACAACGGCGTGCTGTCTGGGCGAGCGGGAGCGCGACAATGCGACTAAACCGAAGCACGCGAGAGAGAGACAATGGATGGAGCGAGCGAGGCGCGCCGCGACGTCCGTGATACGGAGCAAGAAGGAAGAGAAGCGGAAAGAGCTTGAGCAACAACCGCCCCGGACGGTCGAATGGTGCGCCGTGGTCTCCTCCGCGGCGAGGGGCCGAGAGGAGGGAGAGCCGGGAGAAAAACACCGCGGAGACCGGAGGAACGCACCGACGCCGACGGAGACGGAGCGAACGGTCTCCGTCGGTTCCAACGGCTGCGCGAGGGTAGATGCGAGGACAAAGGACGGCGAGATCGCGACCGAGAGAGACGGAGCGCGCTGGCCGCGAGAGAGAGAGAGAGGGATAGGAAACGCCGAGGGGACGGAGAGAGCGACAGAGAGGGGGAGAGAGAGGGGAAAAGATCGGAAGATCCGTTCCACGATCCGAGTGTTCTGTCGCTCTCGCTTTAGCGTGGCACTGCCACTCCCTTCTGCCGGCCACGCCAGTCTTTGCTATTAATAAATAATGCGCCGTGATCCGCGTTACAACTAAAGGCCCGCGGGGTTTATGCTCGATCCTCAATGTGTCCCGATCATCGACCAAATCCCGGCGATCCTTCCGCGATCAACGTCATTTTTCGCTGCGCCGTTGCGTTGGCTCCAAGAAATCGCCGAGAACTTTGCAGCGACGCGACGATTTCTCCGAGACGCACGGTATTATTATCAACGTTGACAGATTATTTTCAATAGAAGAATCGGGACATTGCGAGAAATCAGCGTTAACAGATTATTTTTTTTCTTTTAATCGGGATTCGGATTGATGACACCCAAGAAAAGCGGGATTTCGATAGATAAATCGGGACATGCAACAGAATAGAAATAAATAAACAAATGTTTTTTATTTTCAAACTTTGTAGTAATCCCGTTGAAAAGATAGTTAATTATTACTAATAAATATAATTTTTACTTGTATTTATCAGATAGTTTTGAATGAATAAGAATGCACTTCTTTTCTTTTGCATGTTTGCAAAAATTCGTCACAAAACGTGCCGAAATTGAATTGCACGAGCAATTCCAATTTTATAAGTTAAATAGAAGACCTATGTATTTTTTCTGTTAGACCACTTCAGATTCATTTGAGAAAATACCCTCCCTAAAATACTGCTTAAATAGTCATAATCAGTAATAAAATACTCAGGGTTAATGCCTTCTGTGTGACAATAAATTGCAATGAAAAAAAATTGCGTAAAACTTTTTATTTAACAAAATAATTAATTATTAATTAAGTATATAATTAATTATCTTAAATCTTAAGACCACTGTAGTTTTTCAAATGAATTATTAATTCTTTTATTTAATTAGGGGTCTTTGGATGATAATGGATCATTTCAGAAGTTATGAATTTTTTCCTAAATGCACATCTACTCGAAACTGTGTCTCATCTACTGTGAGACGGTTCTGGGGTTCTAATTGAGAGCATTAAGAGTATTGTAGAACCCCGATTAAGTGGATTAATATGGGAGTCGAAACCGAAGCATTTCTTTGATGCAGTTTTTTTATTTTTATATTTTTTTCAAGATTTACTCGAAATTTTACTGTAGTCTTATTGTTAGTACGTTGAATAATTGGATTCTAGAATAATAGAAATAGAAAATTAGTAGAAGACGGTTACTGAAGTTTTAGTGTAGTATTCTATGGGGCGTGGAAAAGTTGAGTTCAGCGGTCGAGAGTTTGGAATATTTTGGGTCCCTGTATGGATGATCATTAAAATTGTGTTCGGTCCTTCCATCAGTCGTGTTTCTCAGGATTAATTATCTATTAATCTATTGCTACGATTTTCAGATGACGATTGAACTTAAAAGATTATAGAACGATATAATAAATCAAGCACGAATAAACCCCAGGGAAAAACAAACATTTTAAACACAGATTTTTGAGGTCACTTAAAAAGTTGTATATTCGAAATAAATTTGGGACACCGAGACGTTCGTTCAAAAAATAGGACCTAATATCAATTACATTCCAGAAACGAAATAATAGCACAGAAAAAACTACACTTTTCGCATTTTTTTCTAAGCATTGAATTGTTAAACAATTAAAGAAATTCACTTCTACATCGTAGCTCATCATTAGATTGCGATTTTTTTATGCTTTCATAGGAATAAAAACCGCACGAATTTATTGAAGAACCTAATAATATATTTTTTTAAATGATTCCTAATCCCTAACAGGAAAAAAATTCGTTAAAACACAGCTGCAAAAAAATGATAGATTTATCTATGTATAAAAAATTGAAGATGATCTAAAAATTCCCGAAAAAACAGAATCAACATAATAGTTACTACAACACTACAATTATCCTAAAGCTCCCTCATCTGAACCATGTTATTCTAATTAAAAAAATGTTTGATCAGCGGCCTTCTAATAACAGAATAATCTAAGCTGATGTGTCGTGATTTTTTTGATTATTTGATACTTCTACAGTACTTACTTGTGAATAAATTATTCAGGCATGAAGGTTCCGATTTCTGAATACTGCATTCCGTTATAAAAAATATTGCAGATCAGAACTTTTCAAGTTTCCGATCGCTCTAATAATTCCTGAGACAACTTCTGAATCTACAATCCTTCCTGACAACAAACGCACTCATAAACATCAAAAGCAAGTACAAAAAAATTCCACTGACACAACAAGGTTTACGTTCACTTCTTTTAGACGAATACAGAGCCTCGATAATTGCGCAAAAACGAGGTTAAGAATGCAAGCAAGTATCGCGGTTCGTGTAATTAACGAAGTAACCAATTAGCCGGCGTGAGACCTCCCATTTGAACGTCCTCGAGTGAAGACTCAATTCACGCTTCCCCTTCTAATAACGTTTTTTCACTTTGTTTATTCGCAATTAACCAACCTTCCCTATCATACTTATTGACTGGAATGGGACGAAAGGTTCCCCTGTAAACATTCGCAATGCATTGTTGCCGATCAACAAGTAACAATCCCTAATAACATAGATTTAACAGACCCAGATAGCCAAACTTGACGAGCAAATTTTTACAGAATCTGCCATTACAGTATTTGTTGTTAGATTGGCAGTAAATTTGATGCAGGATCTGTAATGTATAGGACTGTTGACAGACCCGCTGCCAAATTGGTAGCAAAATTGAAACAGACACTGCTGCCAATTTTGCAACAAGTTCTGTTGGCAGGATCTGTTCGCTTTCTGACGCCAATCTGTTATCCCGATTTGATACAGGCCCTATTTCCAAAATGACAGCCTAATGCGAAGACAGATGGCTATGGTTTTGGTGACAAGGTCCTCCAATAGCCATTTATTGCCAAATTGACATCAAATTGGCAGCAGATTTAACAGATGTTTTTTGCATTAGGCTGCCATTTTGGAAACAGGGCCTGTATTATCAGATTGGCGTCAGAAAGCGAACAGATCCTGCTAACAGAACTTGTTGCAAAATTGGCAGCAGCATCTGTTTCAATTTTGTTGCCGATTTACCGCCGGGTCTGTCAACAGTCTATACATTACAGATCCTGTATTAAATTTGCTGCCAATCTAACAACAAATACTGTAATAGCAGATTCTGTAAAAATCCGCTCGACAGGTTTGACTATCTGGGACGAAATCGATTTTACTATAATCGCATAGATACGAATGTCGTGTAATTTACAGAAGTGTTTATTGGTGAAAATGTCGGTACATACATAAGCTCAGCGTCTGCTACTAATTAATGTAATGAATCACGTGTTTTTCTTAGCCTCTTCGCGTTGCACACGGTTCCCGGTCCTGAAAAATAGTCACAGGTCACAGGTTTCACGGCAAATAAAAACCGACTCCCGTCACCAAACTCACAATATCTTTTATTATTTGTAAAACGTTGATTCTCAGTTATTCGTTATGAACTTAAATCACAGGGGACACATAGATTGCACCAATCGTCGACTTGCGATTAAATTGAAAGAGAAAAGAAATGACGGACTCGAACGCGTGTACACAAAGGAAACAGTACGCAGCATGACAGATAGAGGTTCTCTGTATATTAATCGTAATATGATTGTGTATCCGACACTTTTCTCGCGATCGAAACGATTAATCGTAGAATCCTGTGTAAATCGTATAGAATAACTTCTAGAAAAATGAATCTCAAAAGTGCCGGCGAGGCACTCCGCTCGAAACGCGTTTCCACGTTACAGTGAAGTCCACCGCCTTCTTGTTTCCCGCGAATTTTTAAACATTTCGTAACAACATAGGCCGCGTCGAATTCGCAGATTTTTACAACTCGTCGTTTTTCCGATGCGAAATTTCAATCGACCTCTAGAAATAACCATTATAAAATCTAAGTACCTATCGCTATCGTCGAAAACTATATTTTACTTTCATAATATTTAATCGTTTCATAAAAATCAATCTATAAAATGTTGTCTATGGGTTTGAGTAAAAGAATTCATTGCAAAATCGATTCAATTTTTACATCCGAAAACGACAGTTTTAGACAATTTGACGAATATACAATTTTTCTGTTGAACAACTTCGCTTGTTTATTCGCAAATATTGCCTAACGAATGTGGATTCATTCTGTGCGAGCTCGAAACAAAAAGACAGTTTGTCGCGAAACGCGTTTCGAGTATAGCCTGATATTTTCGCATGTGGGCTGTACATTTTTACCTATGCAAATATTCGTCCTTACATGAATCGTACTTAGAGATACTCGCACGTTTTATTTTAATCATTATTTAAATGCGACACGCGTAATACGGGTTTATGCGCTTATTACATAATTATAATGCGATTGTGACATTCAGATTAACTAGAGGCGTATGCTGTAAATTCATCGAAGCAGTGCTACAAGTCAAGTGAATGCCAATAATAAAATTCATGTATCCTAAAATAGCTCTTACTGAAGGAATACTGCGTAAAAGTTTAAAACAATTGGCACTGTAAACTGACCAACATTATGTTTCAAATTCTACAAAAAAATTGAGACGCTTAATTATTGCTATATAAAACATCCATCTTATTAAACGAAATTAGACATATAAAAATTGATTATCTTTCAAACATTCCAAGATCAACCTTTATACTCGGAAAAGTACGTCTACGCGATTTTCTATTTCATAACACTGTAAATTATAAAACAATTTCTCGAGCGACGGATAAGACGTTTCACATGGAAGTATTAAGTGCCTCGTATACAATTGCTTAAAATATAAACATAATACAATTTTACATAATTCGTGAGAATAGCTGACATTTTATTAAACGCAACAGTTGAAACCAGCGTTTCCCAAATTCAGGGACAAAGATTTTGTTACATTCTTCGCCCCCTTCGATTTTTAATAATGGCTTTAATTGGTCATTATAGTTATTGCGTTAATTAAAATCTGGGACTCGCTGGTTTAAACGTAGATACCTCACAGATGACAAATGAATAGAAACAAGTGGAATTTGAAACTTTTACACGCACAATGAAACCGAAGGTAATTTTTCGTGGTCAATTGTTTAGCGTCTGCGTATGAAATACCGATTTCTGAAATTGAATACATGTTTAAACATTGTTCAACAAATATCAGCCCGCACGCAAATGCATCGTTGCCTTTCGATTCAGTTTCCTTCATACTATTTCGTCTTAGAATTATAAACGGCTCACGAGAAGAATACCGAGAGCTGTATTTCTACGCGTCGTGTAATCGAACGCATCTCGAAATAATAAAGTGCAGTTTGAGTTGAAAATTTATTATATGTTACATGTGTCATCCATCGACGCTAATGATGGTTATTAATTATTATTTGCACCGTCCTTTGAATTATTTTACAACTAATTCCCAAGAAAAATGAAATTGCTTTGAAAGCAAAAACTCGATAACAATATAAGCAAATTTATCGATCTTCATCATTAAAATTTTTTTCATTTACTAAATTTATACATTACGTTTGCGTATATTTTTTTTTTTTTTTTGTTAATTTATACATTATGTATGCGTATATTTTAAATACAATATGCAATGGACCAATGACAGGATTGGTATCTTATTCATCTCCCATCTCGAGAATTAAATCCGTCTTAACCATTTAATATAATAATTATCTCGTATCCTATTTTCAATCGAAGTCGATATGCCTAATCGTTTAAACGGCATTCTTGGGTTGTCTTCTTTATGCTATAAGTTTATGAAATATATTTATGTACATCGTACATATGTTAAGTGAAACGCTAAAGAAAAAAGGGATCGAAGTTTCGCATCTGGTTTCGTATTGCAAAGCAAACAAACGAGATACTCTATCCAAATGAATAAGATACAATTAGCCTTCAAGATTCCAAACGCTTATAAATTTTTTGCATTTCATTTTTTTCACAATTTCGATTACCTAATCTTTATATATGTACATACGTAGATAAAATCGTGTTAAGTGAGAAACAACTTTCTCGTTACGTTTGTGCATGTTCAACGGCCGATGCAGAAAATAAGTGCACGCATCTCCGGAGACAGAATGTTCGATGACGAATGTCTGAAACTTTAACCGATAATCAAAGTCTTTCCTTTATTTTTTTTCCTCTTTGCTAAACAGGACACCAAAAGACATGAGTGTTTCTTTCCTTCGTAAAGTACTTCGTAAGGTACTTACGTCGCCGACTGCATCCTTGCATCGTGGGAAAAAAAGAAATACGTGCCTCGATACTTTTGCTATGATGTACACCATAATAATATATGACTCTTATAAATCCCCCTTTTTTTTTTTACTTAATATTGACATAAATTTGTATTACC
Source organism: Perdita meconis (assembly GCA_030770465.2). Classification (NCBI taxonomy): domain Eukaryota; kingdom Metazoa; phylum Arthropoda; class Insecta; order Hymenoptera; family Andrenidae; genus Perdita; species Perdita meconis. The sequence goes on from JASKOS020000001.1 coordinate 4,551,554, forward strand.
AATAATACATTTCGACACAATATAAACTATGTAAACTACGTTAAAATATAAGAATTTCGATTTGGTGAAATGTAAATCATATTCATCTATCTCTCGGTAGTTAATATACACTTTGTCCATAATCTTTGAAAAAAACGAAAAAGAGAAAAATAAAATAATACATAGATAAAGCACGTTTATACACTTGAATCCAGACTTATCAGAGTAAATAAGTGCTGTTACTATCTTCTTTTTAAACAAAAGAATATACGTTTAAGTGGCTAAATTATAGTTTCGACACCACCGCGATTAAATTAACATGATTCTCTTAATTTCCATAGCAACGAATCATATAAGCGATTCGTCGGTGCAAATCATTCGAAAATAAACTATAATTAAAATGTTATATTTGCAGCCATACGATTTTGCTTTTCTTTCGTTCTTTCTTTACGAATCGAACGATTCAACAACAGCACAAGGATTTACAGTTGAGGGCACTTTTTTTCTCTGCCTGTCTTTAATATAGGCGCTGGACCATTCTGTATGCCATTTTTCAAACAGCAAAAAAAAGGTTCAGCGTAATGTACAGATATTGTACTTCTAAATCTACCGATCCATAAACTTGGAGATCGATAATTCACGGATTGTTCTCATCCTTTCGGCACTCTATTTTCGTTTCTCGTGTTTTCAATCTTTTTATAGAGTACGCGCAAGCCCCGAAGACATATATATTTGTACATAGCTATCATATCCAATGGAAAGTATACATTTAAACTCAACTGAATCACGTACAGTTCACTCACAACATCAAAAATAGACTATTGCAAGAGTGCATTAGCATGTGACACCCTGTAGATAATTATTACTCAACCAAGGTACCATTCCCCCATACATTCCGTGACTTTCTTCTCCTGTAAGAATCTGAAACGTAGACGATATGTACAAATTTTTGTTTATGATATCACAATATCGCTCTTAATAAGTCTCTGAGTCTTTTTCTTTTTTTTTTTTTTCATTTTTCTTTTCCCTTTAAATGCGATTCGCCGCACAAGTTCATATAAATCGTTGATCCCACATTGTTGGACTATAATATAATGCAGCATCTGATAGATATAAAGAATCTTGAGATCAAATATATATTACATTACAAATTGATCGCAATTTTAAAGAGTGTACTACGTGTACATATTGCCTACGGTACAGACTCGATTCTACGTGTGGTACAGGATAAACATGGTAAATTACGTTAATCTTATGCCCGTCCGCGTGGCTTTTTTCGTGGGGCTGTTTCCTCGGTCGACAGGATGCCAGCGGTGGCAGCGACGCGTTTCGGACGTCCCGCCGCCGCTTTGCTACTCTGTTGCGTGTTCTGCACGGATGCTGAAAAAATCGTAAATCGATTCACGAAAATTAGATCGCGCGAAGCGTCGCACAGTGGGCCAAACGGCCAATCTAGCTGAAGAAAATTAAAAATTTTATCATCTCTGATTACTCGATGATTAATTTTTTTAAGTACCTAAATCTTTACAGATTCCTAAATGATATATCATTTAAGATTAAAAATTATTTTAAAAGGGTAACAAAAATACAGAAATAAATACGTATGAGTGTCTCCTAACGGTTCATGTTTCCGCTTCTAATTAACGGTGATATTATCTGCGGATTATTTTGCCTTTCACGGATCTTGTACAGAAAATTGAATAAATTTAATAACATTTAAGATAGGCGTGTCCAAACATAGCTAATTTTTACTTCCCGAATTTCAGTTTTTAGTGTAAAAGTTAACGGATCCGCCAAAATTTTTGGTGCATTTTGTAACTCAGGCTTTGTTCTTTGAATCTTGAAAAAATTAGCTGCGAATATTTGCGAATTATTATTTTATATAACTTGAAAGTTCGTGAATGATTTTTGGTCATACACACTTCAAATGATTGTAAAAGCTTAAAAAAATTGTGTTCTTAATTTAAATAATCAGGAATTTGAAGATTAAAGTCTTTTCTTTACGACGATGCCATACAAGTTGACATTAGAAGCTGATTTTGATGAGTATGATTCTTTATCAGGTAGATTCGACGCACTGTACGCTGAGTGGAAAGATTATCAACGTTTAAAATGCAACAACGACAAGAAGTACAGCAATGTTTTGGGCTTATTTTAAATGGTCAATTCTCTGCTTTCATATCCATAAGTCAAATTTTATATTGTGTTAATTATTAATAACATAACTGATTGTAAAAATATTGAAAACTGGTTTTCCCGATCAAAAGTATCATGTATTTGAAGAGTGAAATCTCCCCTTTACAATGGTATCATCAAAATTAAAATCAGACCTTGTATTAGATAGCTGTGATTTTTTTTTCAGCTAGATTGGCCGTTTGGCCCACTGCGCGTCGCCGTCGATATCGATACAAGAATAAAGCTTCTTACCACGTTGTTTCGTCCTTGAAATCCCGCTTGTGCTATTGTTACTCAGCTGCTTTGTGCTTTTCTTGCTATTCTCACCCTTTTTCGCGTCGGCGTTGCTTTTGTTCGCGTCCGCGGATGCGACGGTATTGGTTACCGTGGTGCTGGTGGTCACCTTGGCGTTGGTAGCAGCAACTTCGTTTCCAGCCTTCGTGTTTCTGTTTAATGCTCTCTCCGCTCTGCTGGATCCTTTCGCAACGGATTTAGCGATCGCCAACTGCTTCACCGTCCGCTTTTTGGAGCGACTCGATTTAGGCGATTTCTTCTCTGACTCCTCGTCGCCGGTTTCGTCTTCGGAGGAAGTCTCGGCACGTTTTGATTTCTTGCGCAGATTCTGCTTCTGTTTGTGCAGGTTGTGATTTTTTCTTCTCTTTAGTTGCGACTCGTCTTTGTAAAGTGAAAGGTCAACTGCGGATAAGATATTACAAATATTTGTTTTATTAAATACTCCCTCGAAATTTGTAACGCGTATTCGTAGCAAAATGTATAAGTAAGTATTTGTTACTAACGTCCATCTGGATGTTCTTCTGTCACTCTGGGTTTCTCAGATACGCCAGCCTCAACGTCAATCGCTCTTTTCAAAATATTCTCTGTACGCAACAATTCTATTTTGGTTAGTTGGAATTTGTTCTTGTCGATTTTGTTCAAATTTAGATTCGTTAATATACAATCAAAGTCTGAAATACGAGAAAAAAGAGTAAATAAGTATCGCAGTGCATTGTAGAAATTACTGTACTATCGAACAAATGTATTTTATATAAAATTACCTATATAATCATAAAAATCTGGTGAATATATTTCCCCATTATTTTTGTCTTGAGAAAGCCAACGTATACGAATTCTTCTGCTCGATTTATATATATTTTGCATTGCTTGACACACATAAAAGCTTCCTTCCGCATTTCTCACAGCCAAAAATTCGTTTCTAGCAATAAACATTAATATAAATTAGAAACTGTATAATGAGTAAAACATATTAATTTGATTTCTATTCTTATTTCCATAACGTCAAAGGAAATTAAAGGTTTTCTCGTTGCAATATACATTCGCATAAAATGTTAATTTCTCATGCGTATCACACTTACTTATAAAATACTATAAGCTTGTCATCGGATGCTTTCGATGGCGGAGGTTTGTTTAAATTCTTGACAAACAGAGCAATTTCTGGTAATGGACTCTGATAAGGCTGTGTCTGAATTCGATTTCTTTTTGGTTTACTCGCACCGTCCAAAGTGACCGGTGCTCCTTTCAAATCTTTCAGTTCTCTGGACTTTCTTTTACTCGCTTTCGGCGAACCAGTAACTTTCGCTTCGACCTTTGGCGGATTACTTGTCTGCGACGGCGTCGAACTGTCCGCCGCGAGTTTCGTATTCTGCGAAGTTGCTTTTGACTTTTGACTGTCGACCTTCACCGATGCGTCTTCCGGCTTGTGCGAAGTCAGTTTTGTCAGGGAATTAGCGTTTACTGGCATCGGCTCGGGCTCTTTCGAACCGTTATTTACAGGAGCCTTCTTCTCTTCAACTTTGTTCTGCATCGGCGGACACAGCGCAGGAAAGTCTAAACTGATAGACGTTATCTCTTGCTCCGATTGAATCTCTTTCTGTGGTTCTTGAGCAGGATTATCCGGACTTAAATTGTTGTTTCTGTTTGATTCGCTCTGCTTTATAGCGGCGGACATAGTCTGTTCTGTCTCTGTCTTCATTATTTCTACTCCGTTAGGAATCAGCTTGTCCAAGTCCGATTCTTTTTCAGAATTGCTGGTGACATAAGGCGGCGTCTGGTACACAGAAGGTCTGTGATCCTGTACCAAACTCAATGGCTGAGTGGCCGGTTGCAAGGTAACGTAACTCAACCCAGTTCCAGGCAAAGGCTTCATCGATCCTGGCTCCGATCCAGACACAACCTTCTGCGCCATCGCGTTCATAGGAAGGATCGAGTGGCTGGTAGAAGTCGGAGACGTACCTACTCCAGGTATTGTAGACTTTAAGGCCGACGCACTCATTTCTGACTGATTAAATACGTCTTTCTAAACGCTTATAAAAAAATTGATATCAATCGAATGAAATTAACTCGTCGCATTCAAACAGCAACAGAAGTGCAAAGCGACAACTCTTGCGTAATCGTTAACGCAAATTCCATCTGAATTCCATTCGGAGTCAGAGCATCTACGGTTAACGGATCGAGCGGACAATTAAAATGGGGGAACGACAAATTGTTAAGATAGGAAGATTAGTGCGCTTTGGTGGTTTGGTTATTGAAGTGAATGAAACAAGAAGCAGATAAGATAAATGAAATTAGTACAGCGGCGAGGAGTGCTAGAGAAAGCGAAGATATCCGAAAGAAAATGAAAAGACGATCACCGGGATGTAAAAAACGAGGGAGAGTCTCGGAAAGAGAGCAAGCGTAAAGGGTGGCCGCGGAGGGAGGGGGTAATTAGAGGAGTAAACATAAACACGAAGGAAACTTTCGATGCTACCGAATTTCTGGGATGCTCGCAGGGTCCGCCGCGACGCTTTCGATCGTCGTGGATCAACGTGAAATTACCTCGTCGTTATTGAGTCCTGAATCACGGATATATACTCCGTTACTAAACTTCCACGGATTGTTGACCACTGCGCGTTAACACACGGTTAACTCATTTTCCCATACACTTCCTTGATGCGTGAACGCTTTCTCTCAGCTAACATCTCATCCGGCGTACGCGCAGCATAAGTCGATTTACCACAAATATTCACTCGGCTTACCGAATTCTACAAAACAAAACGATAAAGGCTTGCGCGCTATAGAAAGCCGTGATTTTACCCGCACGAAAAAAACAGGAATGCCAGACGTTAGATGGCGTCGGTTCTTGGACGCCATGTGTGGCGCAAACTTGATTTCATATCCATTCTGATTGGCTCTATAGCAATCGTTCCGAGTCTCTTTTGTGTTAATTCTATTAAAGCGTCAAGAATTTTTACACGCTCGTAAAAGGTTGCGGCTCTTCGCCCGATTTCTGCCTGTGATTCTATCGATTCAAATCTCCGGCAGAACTACTATACGAAGGCATTAATAATTACGAAACTTCCTTTTATTTTTTTTTCGTTGTAAATATAACCGCACTCGAAAAACTATTTATCTAACTCTTTATCTTGTATCGTTAATCGATACAGTAGTTTGAGATATATTAATTATATGAGATAAGTAAAATTATTGGAGATGGAGTTTCTTGAGAAAAATTTCGGTATATTTCTGTATATTAAAGTTTATTATTATTTCGGAGCATTTTTCCTTAGATTATGAAATTTAAGCTGTTATTTTGGAGTATTTCATCATTACAAATTAATTTTATGTTGCACCGTGTATATGTGGCTTTTGTAATTACTTTTTTAAAAGTATATCTCGATCGAATAATTTACTGAATCGTTTATAAATTAAAATTTATTGCTGCTACTGCTACGCCGATAATAATTAATTTACAAGAGTCTTAAACAAGAGTTGATAACATAGCTCAGAATTAAATATATACATATAATTTACATGTATACTACATTTCTACACTGGAAAAGAACAGTAACAAAACGAAAAAAATGCAAGATTTATCGCCTTATTCTTTCGTTTGATAACGACGCCTGATTTGCGCGCCATTTATGCGTTGCAGAATTGGAAATGGCCTTAAACTGTTAATTTACCGAAATCGAAAAGACAAGATCAAAGCATGCACTGTAAATCGAAACAAAAAAAAATACATATTCTTCGATAAGCATACAACTTTCTCTTTCTTTATCTATTACCAGCTATCACTAATAGATCAGGATCCATAGAAGGAGTTATTGCACATAAGGCAAGGCACGTTTGTCATAATTTCGCGTACTGTTTGCATACATAAGCCAATCAGGAATAACGAGAACCTTACGTCACCATGACTCAAAAAAATTCGAACTTCTATTTTTGTCGTGTTATTTTTCGACCGATTCGGGAATTTATTTGATATTCGAAGAAATTCAATAATCCTAAATCCTATCGAACGTCCAAAACGGCCATGTTATGACGTTTACTTACATCAGCGCGAACTGGATGAAGATACGTCCAAGGAGTAAATATACTCCATTAATTTTATAATCGCGAGTGAAATGAACTTTAGACTAGTGTCAACGAATCCCGCTACGTATAAAAGAGGCTGACCACCTCTGCGATCATTTCGCAACAAATATCATGCAAAGTAGTCGGCTGCAATTTGTCATTGTATAATATATCGATCTGTTTATTAGTTAACAATGGCGCGTGCACTTGTAGGTGTAAAGAGAGTTATCGATTATGCAGTTAAGGTATATTTCAACGTTATGTCACATAAAATATCTATTAATGCATGTTGACGTTAATTTGTTGATCCTCGACCATATTTTAATCCGATTCAAAACATTCCGACATTCCCAACACCGTACAACCGCAAAGTGAGCGAAACCTTTTTACAATAACAAATAAACCGATAAGAATACCGCTAACGTTATTTTCATTCGGATCTTCATATTCTCGTAATATTTTCCATTTATTCTCAGATTCGCGTCAAGTCCGATAAGACCGGAGTCGTAACAGATGGAGTAAAGCATTCGATGAACCCCTTCGACGAGATTGCGATCGAAGAAGCGGTTCGAATGAAGGAGAAGAAATTACTGCAGGAGGTGATCGCAGTTTCCTGCGGCCCAGCGCAATCCCAGGACGTGATAAGAACTGCGCTTGCGATGGGTGCGGATAAAGGAATTCACGTGGAAGTATCCGGACCTGAGTACGAAACTCTGCAGCCGATTCACGTTTCGAAGATTCTGGCTAAATTAGCTCAGGAAGAAAAGGTGGATTACGTTATCGTTGGAAAGCAAGCGATAGACGACGATAGCAATCAAACTGCTCAAATGATTGGAGGAATTTTGGACTGGCCCACTGGAACGTTCTGTAGCAAGGCAAGTTAATTAACCCAAAAGTTAAAATAAACACAAACTTACTATTAACGTAATATTTTCGTTGTATTAGATTGAGATCAATAATGGAGAGTTGACCGTCACGCGTGAAGTAGACGGAGGATTAGAGGTAATTAAAATGAAAACCCCAGCAGTTTTAAGCGCCGATCTGCGTCTCAACGAGCCACGGTATGCCACGTTACCAAATATTATGAAAGCGAAGAAAAAGCCAATCAAAAAGCTGACGCCGAAAGATCTCGGTGTTGATACAGCCGCGAGGATTGACATTTTGTCCGTTGAGGAACCGCCGGTTAGACAAGCCGGTGCCATAGTTCCAGACGTTGATACTTTGATTACAAAACTGAAAGAGAGTGGTCATGTTTAAGCGTTGTGTTGTTGAAAACGTGATAACAGAATCGTATCGCGCTATTTTTTGTATCTCTTGTACCTTTATTCAACTTTACTGTATATAGAACAATTTTTTTTATACACAATGAGATGTTGTATGTTATATTTGAATAAATTTTTATCGCATAAAATAAGGTTGTAGGTTCCTTCACGATATAACTGATATTTATAATAAAATAACATCTTATATATGTCTCTTTGGTAAATAACAACACTTGTTTCTCTATATCGATTTTGTACTTCGATATTTTCACACGTTGCTCACGCTCGTCTAAATCTCTCGCGCGTTTGAAAACTGTGTGAAAACATATTCTTGTCATTATTGATTTCTGTGAATTTTGGTAAATAGATCGTTCCTAATCACATCCGTAACGCAACCTCGACGTGATTATTTATTTGTGCACGCATTTTGCAGAAGACATTGGATTTAACGTGATCTTTGTATACAATGTATTAAAAATATGCGAATTTGAAGATCTCAATGTAACAATGAATCAACATCGAAAATTCTTACATTGCGATTCATTCGATAAAAAAAAAAAAAAAAATTAAAAGAATCGTATAATGTTTGATACACAAATATGTTTTGTTATCACAAAGATACCGCGTAGAATTTTATTAAAAGCTTCCTAAAATATTCAATATAGAATCTATGACAAAATATCTTCTCAAAAACTATTTATGCTAAAATATACAGTTCGTAAAATCCTGTTCAATACTAGAATAGGTATTATTTAAAAACGTTATATCGTAGAAAAAGTAGAATTAAATGCCAATACCCGTATTTGTCGCTCGACGACTATTTCTTTCTAACGTTGAATAGTAAATCGTTTTACCATTTTTCGTTCACCGCGAACTACTAATAACACAGCCCAGGGAATTTTTTTTTCGTCGCACGTTTTCTCTTTTTAATACGTTCTGTATAAACTGTCTGAACAGTCTTTCGAGATTAAGTCGCATAATACTTCAGAAGACGGAAGAGAAGGAAATTATTTTACATTAATACTTTCCAATCGAATCTAGTGTTACTGGTATGTGTTATCGGCGGAAACGGCGGTGGGTGAAGCTGCCAGCCGTCCAACCCTTCGCGCGCTGTTAAACACGCCAAGTACGGTACTCTTTGCACCAATCTAATCACTTCGGCAGCCGGCGGTATTCTACCACCGGTCAATTGTCTAGTGCAAGCCGCCAAAGAAGCCGCGTGAGCCACGATTAATATATTTCCTACCGTATTCTCAATGATTCGTTTGATTAATTCGTAACTGCGCTCGTAATACTGCGTCGCGTTCTCTTTCAACGGAAGCTCTTTCACTTTGACAACCGGATTGTAACTTTGATCTATGTTGAAACCGGCTCTGATCAATTCCTCGGTGGTCATCCAAATCGGCACGCCGTTCGGATACCACGCCAACCATTCTATGAGTCCCGGCTCTATTTTCATCGGGACATTCGAGTCCAATCCTTTCAGGATGTGAGCCAAAGTCTGTATGCACCTCAACGACGGCGACGTAAAAGCTACGTCGATTTTAATACTGGACGATTTCATCGCCTCACCCACTAAACTCGCTTGTACTTCGCCTACGGTCGTCAGAGGACTGTCGTTCTGAAAGTCCTGTATATTCCTCGACGGGATTTCCTTTGGCATGTTCAGGTCTCTACGAATGTAGGAGCCGTTGGATTCGAAACAGTAAGGGATCCAAACTCCGAACGTGAAGTCCACCCTTTCTCCGTGGCGACATATAAAAATCTGCCGCGAAGGATTCGCCGGCGCTTCGGAGGCTTCGATCTGATGCAAAGAGGAAAATGTTTGGGCGAAACGTTTGTCAATTAAAAAATGATTCGAGGAGTTCGCCTATTATAGAACGACACCTAAAACCGGACAGTAATTGTTCAGGGTGAGTCCATAAGTACTGTCTAAAATAACTTGTTTTGGTTGTATAAAAAAAACGTTTTAATGAATTATCTAGTATTTTAAGGAACTTACATGCAATTCCATTCTTTTACAATAGAACCTCGATATTTATTATAAAATAAAATACTAATAATTAGTAGAACGTTAATAATTCATGGTTCAAGGTTTACTTGGAGTTCCACTAAACTGTTACACCTAGTGGAATGAATAATTAAAACTCTAGATAATTAAAAATGTCAATTATTGCGATTCGGATGTGTATATCTTATTGTTTTTCAGATATGAAGGTGATTTTGAGTTTTTTCAAAGTCAATGCATCATTTTTTTAATACTAATGACAGGTCGAATTCAGCGATCTATAATATGATAATATATATATTGAGTTGAACTCGAAAAAATTTGAATTCACTTTAATATAAAAAAAAAAAATCAAATTGCATCCATCTGAGCTACATAATTCATTAAAACGTGTTTTGTCAAGTTTTGGGAGAATGAAATCATAAATCCAAATTCTGAAAACCTCCTGCTTTACCTTCACCACGATTTTCAAGGTGTCGGCGATCCGTAACCATCAGGGATTGAAAACAGTTATGATATCGGTTCTAGTTCTCGAAACAGTTATGGAGAACCGAAATGATGTCATAACTATTATGGATATATCGATTCTGGCCTATATCGATTACGGTTTTAGTTCTCCAGAACCGATATTATATCGGTTCTATAACTGTTATTTTTCGGTTCTTTAACAGTTCTCTATAAAGAAACAAAAAATAACAGTTATAGAACCGATATAGACCAGATATATCCATAACAGTTATTTTATTTTATTTTATTTACGGGCAAAAAACCCTTTGGTACAAAATACAAAAGAAAAGAAAAAAAGAAAAGTAGAAACGCACGATACAAGTAAAGTTATAACATCATTTCGGTTCTCCATAACCGTTTCAGTAGGAACTGAAATATAACAGTTTGAAACAGTTATTTTCGGAACCGTTTCAAGTAACCATAAAGACTTTGAAATACATGATTCCTCTCCGATATTAGGTGTCGTCCAATCATACGAGAACTCCTATATGCATTCGCATAAGCATCAGCTGTTTAAATAATATTTACCGGTTCGTTGGTCGTTGGTATCCCGTCAGGACTGTCCGTCGAATCATTTGGTAACAATACTGGTGGTTTTCTGATCGCAGGGATCTCCTCCTTCCCGAAAGTCTCGGTTTTCGGGATCGTCAGGGGAATCGTGGTGTGCAGGGTCCACGAATCCGAATCCGCGGTGCGTTTCGTGTGATTCAAAGGCAAATGACCCGACATACCAGTTAACCAAGAGATACCTTCGACCCAACCGAATGCAGCCCTGCTGCACGCCCCTTCCGGAATATAAATATAATCTCCCACCCTTAATTCTAAGTCATCGTCTTCCCTAGGCGTACGCGCGAGCGTTACTTTGTGCACGTGAGAGTCCTGCAGCCTGAAATCTCTAGAATACAATCTAAGCTCCCAATTAGCCGGAGATGCGAGCGTCAGTTTCTCGACCATCGCGCGAAGCTGTTGGCACAAGTAGCTAGGGAATTGATAAACCAACGTCAAATGAAAAGACTTTACTTGGGGCTCTGCTGAAATGCCTAGACTTGTGAGTTTATTTACATAACGAATAGCGATGTTTTTCAACGATTCTACATGCGTTTCTTTAACAAACAGACCCATGAAATTGAGGGAGACGTAAGTCTCCAGTTCAATGCGATCTAGCAATTCGTCTTGATTAACTATACTTTCGAGTGCATTTACCAACTCTTTGCTGGATTCGTCTGGAGCCTACAAAAAGGTTTCGTGTTATTCTTCGGTTCGAGTTAAAAGAGTATTTTTAGCTCTGAACCTTACATTGAAAAATGACACGAGCGTAATGTGCGGCATATAATTATGTGCTTCGTTCCACATCAGTTCCTTGCTCTCTGCCCAGAATTTCATGAGCTGCTCGGCCAAAGCACCGGTTGGACAGGCGTAGAGAACATATTGTCTTTGAATATCGGAGTCCAACGTAGGATCTCGAACGTGAGCTACCAGCCAATCAGAGGCGAGTTGATCGCCACGATGCCCTGTAGCTGCTAATGCTTTTTCCCTGCAAATATTACGATATTCGTTACTATGAATTCCGCGATCGATTACGTTGTTTCCGGACGATTCGGACGAATGTTGCTTCGTAAAACGAAAATATATTTCCAGCACAATGACATGGCTTACGGAGCATTGCTTCGCGCAAGCATCGAGAAGTGATTCGAAAAATTTGTACACTGAACTTTCGTGATAAGTACTGATAGCTCGGAGTAAGATAATATCGTCGCGACGGAGGGAGAAGAGGAACACTGATAATACTCGAAAGTTTGACAGCTGTTTGTTTACAATGAATACAGTGTAAACGTTCGTGGGTGTTTGTCAATTCGCAAAGGAACAGCGACATCCTTTGACGGTTGTCATGGACACTTACGCCCGGTGTTTCGGGAAGCCTAATTGCAATAGCGTTTGCAACGGAGACAGGTGTCGTTTCGAAATTTTCGTCGGAGTCGGATTTTTCCGTGGCGGTAACGTCGCCATGACGGTATATCACTCGGCACTCGGCAGCAGTCGGCAGTTGCCACCATGGATCAAAAGGACTAACCATCACTAACCATAAACTAGATCCACGGGATCCGCGGGTGTTGCGTTCTGCGGGGGAAGGGAAAATTGACCCTTTCGGCCATTTTGAGTGGATCAAATTGTGCTGTCATCTGCGTAATGCCGCGGCTTTATTTGAAACTCCGCGATTGAGTTTCGAACATACATTCAAAATTGACAAGGATATTATTTTAATAAAATGTTGGTCGTGTTTGAATTTCGGCTTTAGATGTTGGATTGAATTTTATAAAATTATCTATAGTGATTTATAGGTTTTTAGTTTCCATGTTTAATTATACTGCTTACAATTAGTTCTTACGATTTTTATGGGGAAAATACTTTTTGAAAGCTCTTTTTTTGGAGTTTGAACCACGATGGGTTTGAACAAATTTAATCTATTCTTTGAGAATATTAAATTTGTGAGTCACTGTGTGTGTGTATGTATGAATATGTGAGATGGATGTTTGAAGTTTTGATAAATTGAATCAATCGATATGATGTTTGAATTACTAGAAAATAAAACAAGTTTATTGAAATATATGATTTCTTTTTCTGTGGTATTTTTTGTTTCCCTTTAGATATAAGTGTATTTTATTGTAATGTTTTGTTGGGTAAAAATATATATGATGCATTCATGTATTTGTAATTGGAGGGTTTATAACACTTATATAGATTGTAAAGATTGTTGTATGATACTCAGAAGCTGTAAAAGTTGTTTATTTATCGCTAAAAATGCGATTATAAATAATTGTATGAAAAATGAGGCATGTGGCGCCATCTAGCGGACGGCGCAAATCAAGCAGTGTTCGGCGACCTCCTATGTGCTCCTGATACCAGGGGTAAAGTAACAGGAGAGTCAGAAATCAAAGTAGGTGGCACGATTCTCTATTCTGGTCGCACGCGACTGACTGACATTTTATAATCTTTGTAATTGCAGTTTTAGTAATAAATAAACAAATTTTCCGACTGTTTAGCATCGTAAAATAATCTTTAGAGCCCATATATTAGTGTTATAAATCCCTAAATTAGAGAAAAAATGCGCAAACGTGTATTTTTTTCTACTTTTAAACAAACGATTTCGTTTTTAGTAATAAATAAGCAACTACAATGTTTGAGTGTTACAAAAAAATTTGTATTTTCTATTTTATAATACTGTGAACTATAATATAAATATAATACTACTTATACAATACTATGACGCACCAATATACAAAGAAATGAACAAATAAATACACTTTTTCTGTTTTCTGTCACATGATAGTATGACAGCGGTAGAAATACGTGTAAAATATGTATATATTTGTATTTTGTCTTTAATTAGAAGATTTACAGTACGTCCTAATAATCATTTCACAAGGATAGAAAATTGTGTCACCTACTGTGGCTATGTGCTCCTGTTCGATAGAAAGAAAGGATCATAAACTCGAGGTACGACAATGATAACAAAATCGTGCCACCTATTCTGATTTCTGTCGCTCTTAATACTTAACTACTGGTATCAGAAGCGCAGAGGAGGTCGCCTAAAAAATCCGATTTTGCGCCCTCCGCTAGATGGCGCCACATATTCTAATCTTCATACCATTTTTATAATTGTATTTTCAGCAATAAATAAACAATTTTTACAACTTCTGAGCATCGCGAAATAATCTTTAGAGTTTGCACTAACGCTGTAAATCTTTTAATTACTAAAAAAAAAAAATACTTAAATATATATTTTTCGTATTTTTAAACACGCATCACACTCCTTCGCAAAAATTTTACTTTCTCCGTATTTAGTAGGTACAAGGTGTTGACTTTTGGAAGTAGTTTTATATGTGAGCACTGTTTATCTCTTATCTTTTTTACATACCTACAGATTCACTAATTCTAAGATAAGATCTCAAGTTTCTATTATTTTTATTATATTTAGACTGCGAATGTTTGTGCATTTGTAAAAATATGTGAAATATCGGAAATAAAATATAGTTTTTTATATTTAGAAAGTAAAAGACGCTTTTATTTAAGTTGCTTTTCTTTTTTTTTTATATTCTTGAAAATATGAATTTGCAGAACTGAAGAAACATAAAATTTATATTTTATCAAGCATATAAAAAATGTGTTTTATGCCACTTTTGAGCATTACAAAATAATTTTTACGAACCACACAAATATTGTAAACTTTGAAAACTCAAAAATATATGTTTTGCTTTCAATTTTCCTAAAATAAAAGAAAATATGTTTTTTTTTAAATAAAACTTACCTTTTCCTATATTCAATAGTAATTTGTCTGGACGAGGATCTTCATATTCCCCTTTGGAAATTCTCAAAGCCATAATCGTTGAAGTTTAAAACGAAGGCTTTACATTTTCGGAAAAGATTGCTCATAATTAGTCATAATAAGAGTTTAAGGGTGGCCTGACACTGTGGTTCCTTCTTTGGTCATCAATTTAAGTATATTTTGTATGATTCACGTAATTTCTCGACCTTTGTTCCATTCAGGCACGAGGTCAAAATCATTTGGATGTTTCTAATTTTATTCAACTCGAACTTCCAGTTACTTTCATATTTCATAATTAAAAGATCTTCGGAACCGAAAAACAGAAAAATGAAAACTGGTATCAAAAATAAACATTACTACTCAATTTTTCTAAACATTGTGTCGCAAATTGTGCCACTATCTACGATTTTTTAATTAACAAAATTTTCATTTTGTCGAAATTTTCAAAATGGGAGAGATTATCGAAACTGATTCTTTAAATTTTAAATCAGAATGAAAAATAAAAGTTCCTAAATAAGAAAGAAATTACATGCAATTTTTTTTTTAATTTTATTATCTATTTTTTGATCATTTTGTCTATCGTCGTATATTAATAATATTTTCTATAATGCAGATTTATCATTAATGTTATAATAAAATTGTTCACAATGCTAGAAACTTTATCGACGGGAGCGGAGCGAACAGTTTTCCGTCGCTGGGATTTAATCGGTAAAGTTAATAAATTTCAATTAAGGCATTGGATGCGAAAAGACTAAATAAAATGCTATTTGAAGAGAATAGATTTCAGAATTTTTATCGCAGTATTATTTAACGAAAAAGAATATAATTACTAGGCTGAGGATTTTTATGGATTCATGATCATTTTAAACAAACAAAAATCTACGAGACTGTTAACAGATGTCAAATATTACAAAATATCGAAAATATAGTACAAATTACAATATACAAAAAATAAAATACATTCTTATTTCAGCTTTGATCCAATATTTGTGTTTGTAAAAATTTGATTTTGCATATAAATTCGTAGTTTAGTAACTACATTCAATTATTATTCCTGAATCTAATTACTATACTGCGGATGTTTATGTATTTATGACAATTTTGAAATTGTGAAAATCCATTCTTATGGAAAAAATACATGAAATATAAATAAGAAAAAAGTCTAGAAAAATACGAATTTGCATAAACATTCGCAGTCCACCAATTACATTACTTTCTATTAAATAATACTGCAATGAAAACTTTGAAAACGATTTCCTTGACATGGTATTTTAGTCTATCTGCCCTTTTTCCATCCAATGCCTCAATTATTTTATTTCACATCAACCTTTCCTCCTAACATTTTCATTATTCTAAAAAATTCCTAACAAAGGTATTAGACAAGTAATAAAATCAAACCTAACTTCTACGCACTGCAAAATTTTGATTGAAGTGCAATTAAATATAAGGTGGAGGATTAACATTGTTAAATTTGTCAAATCCTGTTTTACTCTGTTCAGGTCACAAACTTTTGAGCCTTACCACATTTCTCGTCCCATCAGTATCGATATTTCAAGTAGAGCTACAAATATTCGACTATTCGAATTATTCGAATACTTATAAGGAATATTCGAAAATTCAAAGATTATTCGAATAATTGAAACAACTTCGAACTTCTCGCCGTCTAGATTTGTAGTCGAAGAAACAGTATGAAAATGGAGAACACTTCGTCCGAATTATTCGAATATCAAATTCGAATTTTACAGGCATTTTAATATTCAAGTTTTCTATGTATTCGAATATTTGTAACTGCCCTAATTTCCGCGTCAACCCCGAAAAAGGATCTACAATGAAATCGAAGAATCGTGAATAAGTTTCGTCAAGTACTTTTATTTATATTAAAATTATAAAATCCAAGAGAAATTCAAACAACCCTCGCAGCGGATGCTATATAGTTACATATATGCATACATGTATTGTATATAAAATAGAACGCCATTCAACCCTGTCGGTGGTTGAGAATCTCGATCTTTATTGTTCACCTACAGCCTCGGTGCAACGAATCGTATTTCTCAATCAGTATAACAAAGTACAAGCTCGAGTTTTCTCTCAATGCTCAGACCAAGTCGATTTCCGAAGTCGTGAATCGTAGAATTATTATTAATTAATTATTGTTTATCTTTCCGGAGGCTAATCGCTCGCCTCTGAGGCTGAAGCTGAATAGCGATTCGCCTAACGTTCAAATATTTTGCTGGAACTCGAAGGGCACGAATATTCGATTATAATTCGATTGCGATTCGAAAGAAATTTTTACTCGCTATGAGCTCGTTACTGCAGTTTACTATTAATTTTTCTAAATTTACTTGCCTTCCAGTTTATCGATCTCATCAATTTTTTCATTCATTTCACTATTCAGTTTCAGTGCTTTTTGTTTAATTAAGCAAATAGTAACAGCCTCATTTCTAACGTTACTACTGTCTAATCCGTGTTATAAAAGTCGAGTTTTGCTATTCCGTAGAAAAGTGTGAAGATCTTTTGGCTACATAAGAATAGAGAATAGAAATAGGATTTGAAAAGCGTGATTGACACTTTCAATATTTGTTCCTTCTTCAGTTCTGTTTGTTTCAATTACTACAAGTTTTCTGAAAATAGTAGATAATCTCCAGGGAAGACTCAATATTGATCTCGATTAATTTCTAAAATTGATTCCCTGAAAAAAGGGAGAAAGAAAAAATTGTATTCCTCTTTTTTTTTTTAACCCTGTTACGTTCTTAAAAATCCTAAAAAAGAGAAAAACTTTTGTAATTAAGAATAGATGAATTTTTAATACAATCTCGAGAAACAAGAAACTCAAATATTAATATTAAACTTCTCATATTTTTTCCAAAAATAAAACAGTTGTGAAAGGAAATAAAATACTCTAATGGGTCAAAGAAAACCCAAAGATCATAGCAGGGTTAAACTGTGCTTATTTTGTGATACTTGTGCGATTATGAGTTTGTTTTTCTGATCAAGTTGCATTCGAATTAATTCACGTCGTGTTTAACTTTAGAGAAGCTAAATTGACCGAACTTTAAAAATTTCTTTCTAAAATCGTTGGCAAAAATTCGTGTTTCCTAAAATTCAGAAGTATAAAAAAATGGTAATATCACTGCTTAAAGTCCGCATGAAAATGATCCGACAGGAAAATAATTAATAAATCTACGCGAAACGAGTTTGTGAATTTGAAATAAAATGGGCATGAAATGTATTCTCGATCTACGATGAGAGAAAAATAAGATGATCCTTGATATCGTATTAATTGATTTGACTAGGTCAACGTTTCGCATTAGACAAGATCTGCATTTGCTACTCTATCAATGATAAATGCATGATACAATTATGCATAATTGCACATAGTTTTCGCATCGATTGGCAAGTGTGGATCTTATACGAACCCTTTACATAATCTCACGGATTGTACTATCGCTGGTTTCGTGAAATGAAGTGTCAATGTGTGCTCAAACATTGCTCAAAATAATTGGGAGATTGTATTTCGCAAATAATCTAAAATATTTTGTGTTAAATACTATGATAACTTTAAAAAATCTATAACTTCGGAATTTGAAGTCTTTATAAATTGTTGAGAAATTGAAATGTAGAAACGTAGAAATTCTGGAAGAAATTTAACGACTAAATACTTAAATACTTAATTTTAAATACTTAATCTTAAGTTTTCAACTGTTCAACGTGAAACTTTAGTATCTTCAACTTGAAACCTGCAAACCTTCTATTTGAACTGTGAAAAATCTTGAAATCTCTCAATTTTTCAGCTTCCAGCCATCGAATTTCCAACTTCTATTATACAGAATAATATTAAATAAAATTATTAGACTCAAATCGAAGGGCAACTTAAGGCTTCATTAAAACTTTCAAGATTTTTGCAACTGAATTATACATATAGAACAAGTACCTATAAAATTTTGCTGAGATTACAAACGATCCTCTAATCATCCTGAGCAATGGATCAACACACACCCAAAATAAACGTCTGTTCATAGTCCATTGCATGTTCTAATGACTAGATGCAACTTGTGACTAGGTTTAACTACTAGAAGAAGCTGGAAAAATGTGCATTTCTATATTCACGATACTTTCGCATCAATAAACATCGAGATCCCTCTCGAATATTTCCTCCTCTCTTAATCCTGTACAAAGGCACTGATAAACAATACTGATAACACAGAAATGAATATTTTAGAAAGGTTACCATCACGTTTTGCCATTTCATTTTTTTTTTTTTTTATATAAATTGGTACATTACATTCCTTGGACAGGTACATCGCATAGAATATTCTTTTCATATAGAACTGAGAAAAATTTGAAGATCTCCAGAGGCGTGAATTTTTTTCCATTCGACCGGGAAGATTTTTGATACGTAGGCAATTTTTTTCCCGGGGAAATTTGATCGATTCGTCGGATTTATATCGATAGCATCATCCGGGCGCAAATAAATTCGCAGGTGTAAGTTGTAAAAAAATACAAGGTTCCTCGCGTGTTATCTATCACAAGCTGATCATTTATTTCCATACCGTGTAAAATAGAGATTATATTGTGTAGTTGAAAATACCGTTAAATCAACGTGACTGACAATAGTGCGGGTTTATCGCTGTCCGCGGATTAATTAACATTATCCGTCCGAACGATCGCTTCCAATTGGCAACATTATCACTAGCCAATTAAACGCGCCGTCCAATTAACCGATTACACTGTTCAACACGGGTCTGATTTTGTAAACTTGAATAAACATTTCTTATAAATTTCGACGTGCCGAATACGAATCTGCAAATCGTTTTTTCCCAGAACGTACAGTTTTTGAAAAAATCAATTTTGAAAAAAATGACAAATTTTCAACTTTGGAATTTTTTTGTGCTTTTACCGTAATAGTTATTTAGTTGCTCTTGGCACGAAATGATTCTATGGACTCTTACGAATAAAATGATATAAATAGTTATTAGATTCTAAGCATCGAAATAGGTTTAAATAACAATGAAAGTGAAAAGGACACCCAAAACGCACCCATTTTTGCTGATATTTTTCATTTTATTTCAAAAAGTAAGGGTCTAGGAGAAAATTTGACCATACCACGCGATAGAGCAAACCTTTCTACTAAGAAAAGCATCAGGCGAATTTCCAAAATTATTTTTGTTTTCAATATAGAAATAAAATAGTTCGGCGAAACGCGGCGGAGTAAATATCAGCAAAAATGGGTGCGTTTTGGGTGTCCTTTTCACTTTAATTGTTATTTAAACCTATTTCGATGCTTAGAATCTAATAACTATTTATATCATTTTATTCGTAAGAGTCCATAGAATCATTTCGTGCCAAGAGCAACTAAATAACTATTACGGTAAACGCACAAAAAAATTCCAAAGTTGAAAATTTGTCATTTTTTTCGAAATTGATTTTTTAAAAAACTGTACGTTCTGGAAAAAAAACGGTTTGCAGATTCGTATTCGGCACGTCGAAATCTATAAGAAATGTTTATTCAAGTTTACAAAATAGAAAAAAAGTCAAAATTCGTCGAATAGTGTTATCAACCTCGAAGCGCTCTTCATCGCGTACAGATACCGAATCGCGAATTCGAATAAATCTTCAAATGCGAATATCCTGCGGCAACAACTTTTCGTTTCGCCAAAATGATTTCGCGAATTCATCCAAGAAATCGAGGATTCCCATACGAGTCAAGCAAACTCAAAATCTCTTTGTTCGCGTTTTTCAAACACATTTCGTCTACGCGATAGCATCGGCTACAGCTTATTTTTAAAGCACCCTGTATGATTATGAAAAAATACTTATAAAAAAAAAAACGATAAGAAATGCTTACAATGAGTCGAGAATCGTGAAGAAATTTCGCGTCGCCGGTGTCGAGAGGGACTTTCAATTTAATTGCGTGTGTTTTTTTTTTTGGAATTGTAAGTTGTGAGAGAATAATTAATGCTAATTTATTTTAAATAACCGTGAATTATTTATTGTGCGTCCCCCTCGACGTAGGATTACATTCTATGGCGTCAGAGATTTAAGGATTTCTTCCACGAGTGTCAACAATTTTTATAAACAAAATGTTTGATGAGACGGAAAATTTCGGAGTTGCTTCGTGGAAGATTTAATATAGACAGTAGTTCGACTAGTATTGCACAAATATGTCGATTGAACGCTGGCAAGACTCCAGGCTTCATCGAAAAATACACGCTGGTAATTTTGCGAGGTGTCGAGGGATAATTTATTGAGTTTGAAGGGCGCATAGTGCTTTCTACTCATCTCTAGATTTTTTTAAATCGGTCTTTTACTAAAAAATTGAAGTCTGAATGGTTGGAGTTGAAATATAATTTCTGATATTAATAATTCACAATGTTTTTTTCTTTCCTTTGTTTTAGGCTTTTTGTGAATAATTACCGTTTTAGTTTCTCAATTCCATTAATTGACTGTACATACTTTTTACATGATTCACTCATATTTTGCTTCAGTAAAGATTTTTGTTCCTGCTTTCATAAAGGCACTTTGGTAACTCAACAATTTTTAACTGTTTGAAGATTTACAGAATTGCGAGGAGTTTCAATTTTATTTTTGTTGCAGTTGGATTTTTTTAGGGTGAGATTTTTTTATATAGATTTTATTATGGATTTATAGTTTTGAAACTTTGCTGAATTGTGCGAAGTTTTAAATTTCATTTCTGTTATGTTATAATTTTTTAGTGTTAGATTCCAAATGTTTGGTTTTCAGTGTGAAACTTCAGAATTAGAATTTTAGAATCAATTCTTTAAAAGTTTGCAAAATTGTGTGAAATTTCAATGATTATTCTTATTTTGGTATCTTAGAATTAAAATTTTTTACATTTTACAGGATTCTGAGAAATTTTAATTATTATTAACTTCCCGATTTATAGGAAAGTTATTATATTTGCCCCTAAAATAGAAAATCGATTTTTTCCTATACTTTATTTTTTTTAGCGTGAAAACTTCAAAATTCTTATTATTTTTGCTACATTCTGATTTTTTGGCGCGAGCTTTTATAATTTGACCTTTAAATTCAACATTTCTAAAAATTCACACTTACCAAAAGTCTTCTTTACCTTCCCAAAGTTTCAAAGTTTTTAAACATTTAATTTTCGGCTCTCACAATTTCCTTTCCCGAACAATTTTCTACTTGCTGATACCACGCTATGCTTCCTATAGTTTTACTTCACAATGATTCGTTAAATATTCTCATTAGAATTTTATAGAAACCAGATCGAAGAAACCAAACTCAAACAACAATTCCAAACTAAAATACTCGACGCGTACTCCAAATAAAAATCACCTCAACCCTCTTCAACTCCCTTCAAACCCCAAATCCCAACTCCTTCCAAAAACCTTCTCGCCCCCGAAATTCCACGCACCCTCGTCCCCCAAAACCACCCTCACACCTCGCAACGAACCCCCAACACTCCTCACGCAATCTCGCAAAACGATAACCAAATCAACGCGTTAAAATCCTCGCCCCGCACCCTGTGAGCCCCGAGGAAGTCTCCCGACCCTCTCGAGCAACCCTCCCACCGACAGAACCACCTCCACTCGTATTTCAACCCCGCGACGCGACCCGAACAGGCGGGTCACAGGGTGCGGAGGTTCGGCCGAACCCCGCGAATCGTCCGGACGTGTTCCCAGCGCTCCTCGTCGACGGCGTCCACGTGGCACCGACTTCCTGGTGTTCCCCGGCCTCAGGAACCCTTCGAACGCTTTGCCGCCGAAGACGACCACGCCCCGGGTCGCTCTTCCGGCGACGGAACCACCCGGACGTTCGTTTCCACCCGCGTCGCGTCTCCGGCGTGTTCGAGGACTGCTTTTCAAGGTCGATCTCACTCGCGGTCCTTGCTGAGGTCGGAGGGCAGCTCGCAGGGAGACGCGGCGGTGGTCGCCGCGGAGGCGGTGGTCGTCGGGGACCTCGACGACGGCGACATATTCATCCTGGAGGCGACCGGAAGCGAGAGGCCCGCGGCGCTCATCGCCACGTTCAGGGGAATCGTGATGTACGGCTGGTTGGTCTGCGTCGAGTTCACCGGAGTCACGGCGCCTGCGAAACAGTGCCAAAAATCCGCTACTCCGGGGGACAGAGGAAGGGATCGGGAAGCGAGGGCGATTCTTCCGACTCCGAGGCTCGCGGGGCCCGGCAATAGGTTCGAAACCCTGAGGGGTCTGACTCTCTCTGGGGGGGGAGGGGGGGATGGATTACGGTTTCTCACCTCCTTCCTGCGAGATCTGCACCGGCTGCCCGTTCTGACCGATGCCGAGCAGAACCCCTGGACTCGGCGAGTAAATGACCGTCTGCGGCATCTGGTACATTATACCTGCGGACAATTACGGATGGTGTCGTGAGATGATGGGCGAATGTAAACACGGGGCTTCACGGTTACGCCGTGTCCCGGCGCGGAGATGGGAACGGGGACCGTGTTGCCGGCTCTGGAAACGGACGGGGGGGACTTTCTGATGCCCTTCTTTGGCGGCCGGGAAACACGGACTTTTCGTGTCGACTTTGATTATCCGAGGCGATGGGAGATCGGTCGAGGGATTCTGGGTGGGAGAGGTGGAAAAAAGCCTTTGGAGCTTTTGGAAAGGTAGAGGAGGGCCAAATTTTATAACCCTTCAGGGAACTGAATCTTTGACAGGGCATGGATCTATAGGGTCATCCACGTATAAATAAATCTACGAGCAGTATAGGGGTAGCTGCTCGTAGTTTCAATATATTTAAAATCAATTTATACTTAATTATATTAATTTTTATCTGAAATATTAATTTTCATATTTTAAATTATAATAACTTATATTTAATTATATTTAATTAAAAATATTAATATTTATAATAATATATAAAAATAATAAAAAACTTATTTTTTAGTAATATTAATAATATTAATAATATAAAATACATTTAATTTTAAATATTAATATCTATATAAATATATTTAATTCAGAATATTAATATTTAAAGAAATACATGGAAACAATCAAATTTTATTTTTTTTAATGATATTAATAATATAAAAATATATTCAATTTAAAATATTAATATTTATAAAAATATATGGAAACAATCAAATTTTAGTTTTTTTAATTATACTAATAATATAAAATATATTTATTTAAATCATTATAAATAAAAATATATAAAAAATAATAAAATTTTATATTCTTAAAATCAAAAATTTTAAAGTATACTTAAATAATACTCCACTTTAAGTAAAGATACTCCGAGAAACCATTTTTAAAATCAAAAATTCTAAAGTATACTTAAATAATACTCCACTTTAAGTAAAGATACTTCGAGAAACCATTTTTAAAATCAAAAATTCTTAAGTATACTTAAATAATACCCCACTTTAAGTAAAAATACTCCGAGAAACCATTTTTAAAATTAAAAATTTTAAAGTATACTTAAATAATACCCCACTTTAAGTAAAGATACTCGGAACTCGTACACATGATTATAAATGGGCTCGGGTTCCGAGATACGTGGATGACCCTGTATAGGAGTTATGGAATGTATATAGGAAGCACAGTTATTTATGATTTATGGCAAATGTGATGGGGAAAGTTATAGAAAAAACGTGGATAAAGTCGGCGGTGTACCGAAAGACAAATTGGACCTGACTTCAAATGAAATGCAAAAATTGAAACGCTATTTTTAAAGGAAAGTCGATATTTACAGTTACGGACAAAAGTTTCCGAACGATATCCATTTCTTATTTTATGCAATTTCATAAACTTCATTTGGAGTCATAGAAATTTAATTATATACATCGATAGAGAATTTAATGACTTTCAAGGTTTCAACGAATTAGAAGAATTACATTTTTGTTTATAGTACCAAATGAAATACATGAAACTGCATAAAACATGCAAATCGAAACTGTTCGTAAACTTTTGTCCGCAACTGCATATAGTATGTAAAGGTATAAATTGCTCAAATTGTTAAATGATAACAATAAAACGCGAAAAATAAAGGTAAAGTATTAGGATGCGTATAGTTAGTTGATTAATTAATTTCATTTGTTACAATTCTTCTAACACACTCATTCTGCATTCCTCTAAAATTAAGTTTCTTTGCGGTGTTTATTTTTTTTTTTTATATCACATCTCGTTTATCCTATAATATTGTTCTTTATTCTTTGTATAGTATATTGCACACCTATTTTGTTTACTCTTTAGGGGTGTGCGAGTACCCGATGTTTCGGGTTCGGGTCGGGATTTTGACTCGGAATCGGGTCGGAATCCCGAAAGTTTATAAAGTTCGGGTACCCACAATTTCGGGCATCCGAAATTGTAGTCGGGTCAAGTCGGCATCCCGAAAGTTAATGTTATATGTTCGGGTATCCGAGATTAAATTCGGATCTTTTTCATGATTTTTCAATCGGATTTTGATAAAATTCTAGACCACATTCGACCCAAATTCAGCTTCGGGTACCCGAATATTACAAACTTTACTTTTATCACTAATGCAGCGATTGATTGGGACTTGGGACACAGGAAAATAGGAATAGAAAGAAATTAAGAACCGAATTTACTGAATGGAGGTTCTGTTGTATTTTTGTTTCAGAGGATTTATTTATTTCTAACTAGTACCAAAATAAACACTGTTCTAAAATGGGAGAATCCTGTGCTTGGAAAATGCTTAGCCGGTCCATTTCTCCCGGAATCAATCTAACTGGTCTGGGACCATTCGTGGATTAATCGATTTCACCTAGTCTCGTCTAATGCTATTTTCTGCGACTTTGTTGCGACTTGTATTACTAGTTAATTTTATCCATCTATTTTCGCTGTCTCTCTATTTCTTCTCGATTGACTGAGACTTTTACTCATTTTATACTTTTATCAACGTGATTTACATTCTTTTTTCATTATTAGTGTTCATTTTTATTGCGCCTAGATTCTATAATGTAATAAAGTGATAAGTTAGTATAGTGATAACGATCTTTTTTTATTTTTCCCTTTGAATGACTTTTTTAAGAGAAAAATTCTATCTACATGAAATTACGTTGTGCATAAATAATAAGTGCAAAAATATCTGCTGTGAAAAAATGATAAAATATGTTAAATAGTGTTTAAAAAAGATATTCACGTGGTAAATAAATTTCTCCATTGTCACAGTGTTATTTATAATAATTATCCCAAAGTAAATATTGATTATCTCCTTTATCGAACCAGTTTTATTTTTCCCTCAACACTCAATAAATAAATGTGTACAACGAACAGAATGGATGGAGGATAAATCGAAGGCATTTTATTCCTTTCTTCCTTCAACGAGGAACCTGTGATACAATTAATTTTAGTATCAGATATTCATTAAAGTAAGAGCAATCCAGGTTTGATGAAGTTACATTAATTCGCAAGAATATTAAGAGAGTTCCATTAAATTAGAGTATTTCATGAATTGTTACTCGTAGTTGTTGTTATCAATAAAAATGTGCATATCAGACTGGCAAATTTTTGTTATTTTATTTATAGAATTCTTCATAATTAACTGCGTCAATATCGTATCAATTACTACTTCAAGTTAATGTTACTTTATCAATTACGACACTCAAATCGATTGGAGATAATATATCAAAAGCGAATATTCTTTTAATCACTTACTATAGTATCAATATTGTCGTCTATTATTTAAATTCGTTCATGTGTATTAAATACAAAATTTAGAATATAGAGTTATATCGAATTCACTGTTTTTATAGTAAGTTCTCACAGATTTAAATCAGTGATTCTGTAAAGGAGATAAAAGATTGAATTTTAGAAATATTTTTCACTTTATACTTTTTCCATATTTTAGCCTTTGTTTATTTAAAAAAAAAGGGAAATTTTTGCATTGTATAAATCATAGAATTTGTTTCAAGTTTCAGAAAAAAGAGAAAAAAGTATGGATCACTTTAATTACTTATTTAAATGAAAGAAGCTTCGCTAAGCGTAAAATTTTTGATTAAGGAACAGCAGTAGCAATTTTTTTTAAGCTTCAGAAAATTCTTTATGAAGACAAATAACAAAAAACAACAAGAATCTCTTTAGTTATTTTTAAAATTAAAGAAATTTGACAAAGTCAATTGTTTTAACACTGATTGCATATATGTAAAAACAATCGTACTGAGTTTTCTTTAATTTTCTTGCTGTTCTTTCGACTTTTCATTTCCAAAATATGTTCAATATACATATTTAATCTTTGCCAGCATAAAATGATTTGAAAACAAATTTTAATAAAAAAACCTCAAATTCTTTTCCTACTTGTGCAAGTAAAAATAAAAGAAAAAGAATATACAAGATTTAAATAAATCTTGTAAATATATTTTTCTATGAAAACTGCGAATTTTAATACATTTATAGTAATTTTAAATATACAAAAATGAATCAGAAAATTCGGAAAATTACGAAAATGGCAACATTTTGCAAAAACAGCGCGATTCTCACCCACAAAAAATCGCATTAAAACGTTTCTAAAAAAAATGTCAAGAGTAGTAAAAAATATTTTAAAAAGTTTGAAAACATTATATTAATTATACGAATCCCTCATTGAAAATTGGCGAAATATTCGACCATAAAAAGCCGGAAATCCACCAGAAAGCTAAGCTAAGCTATGCTATGCTGTTATTATTAACTTAGCTTAGCTCTTGGTGGAAACTGATCCATAAAAATGATTAGAAGCTAATTTTTTTTTAAACATAGCATAGCATGGCATAACTTAACTTAGCTTTCTGGTGGATTTGTCTGATTTCATTAACGAGACGTGCACGGGACGAGCAAAATAAAGCACGTGCTACAAAATTTTACTCATACTAGCGAAGAATGGGAAACATGTGATAATAATAAAACAATAAAGCCGGGAATCCACCAGAAAGCTAAGCTAAGCTATGCTATACTATGCTATGTTTAAGAAAAATTAGCTTCAATACATTTTGATGGATCCGTTTCCACCAAGAGCTAAGCTAAGTTGATAAAAATGTATTGTTTAAACATAGCATAGCATAGCATAGCTTAACTTTCTGGTGGATTCCCGGCTTTGCAATCCGTTTTACTCAGCTGGCGCACAGCTCATAGTATAAATGAGGCCTAAATCGTATGATGAACCCAGAAGAGGTGCTCTCAAAGAAGACCGCTGAAGGGTGGATGTCCGCGTCTCTCGAGGGGGTATCGACGGTGTCGCAGTTATCGAAATTCCGCGAGGAGGTGGGGAAGACCGTTCGCCGGCGGGGAACAATGGAAAGGTTCAAAAAAGAGAAAAGAAAAAAAGAAAAAAAAAGAAGCCGTACGTCATGCCGGCGATCGGTAAGTCGGATGGCATCCACTCCATATATTAGCATCGATATTTATGTGTACACCTGCATCGGAGCGCAGCTTTCGACCGGATCTTACTTCCCAGTTAGGCATCGCGTCGTTGTCTTAGTTTGGTCATCGCGGCCCGTACAACTCCTTATGTACTCCCCTACACGGATAACCTCGTCATCGCTCGCACACTTTTCGCATTTTAAGTGTCCTCTTTCCTTTATCTTCTCCCCCTCCGCGAATCTGCGCTCTCTCTCGCTCTCTCTCTCTCTCCTGTCGGAGCACCGCGTCGCTCGTTTACCTCTCTGATACCATTCTCCCGTTTCTCCCCCCTCTCTCTCTCTCTCTCTCTCTCTCTCTCTCTCTCTCTCTCTCTCTCTCTCTCTCTCTTCCTCTCCTCTCTCCTCTTCACCCCGTGCACCGACCTACCTGACTGATTGGATTGCACACGTTTGCTCGAGCTACCTTCGCCTCTAACGATTTTCCACGCCGGCTTTTACCGCTTCGCTACCCGCGATCTCCGGCGACTCGTGGCACGCCCACGAGGAAATTCGCTAATTGTCGCTCTTGCGCGCAGCTGCGATCATTTCTCTTTTTTTTTTCCTGCCCACCGTGCCTGTTGCGAACTCGTTACCGGGACCCCCTTATTTCTCGCGCATATCCACGCGTTTTCACTCTCGCAGCCGATAAGCGACGCGCGCGCGCGCGACGATCGCTCGCGTTTTGATGGATTCCTCGAAAGAAAAAAAAGGGGGATCGAGGATCAACGATCGAGGATGGAAGATCGGGGGGATGAACGATGTCTCGTGGGATTTGGAGAATCGCGGGTTTTCGATTTTATGTACGGAGAGTTTATATCGGGAGGCAACTGGACCGCGGAGGACTCTGGAGACCATTTTCTCTGTATAGGTGATTTTACAGAAATAGGAATTTTTTGCAGCCTTTGTTTTTTAATAGTTTTTAAAACGTTAAATTGTATTGGTATACAGGATGAAGCATATTATGCAAATTTGTATTTTTATGGACATCAAGTAACAATTGAAGTTTAAACAAAAATATATTTTTTCCCCTAAATACGGTAAAATATATTTTGTTTTTGTTAGTTTGTGTTCATATGTATTTTTGCAACCATCAAGATTTTCATGTCTTTTCGTCGATTTGTATAGTTACCATAAATGCATGATAATTGAAAATCTATAAATGCAGTTTAATGATCAGTTTAGATTATTTTGTTATTATTAGACTGATGAACGGTTTTTTTTTATCTAGTATAATAAGCTTCAAAGAAAGCTTTGCAATGATTATGATACATTTTTGGTAAACTGTCTCTTTTTGAAGAATTTTTAATAATACTTTTAATTATTTATAAGTAAAAGTATAATTTATTTTTCATCTAGTTCTTAATAGGTATTTGATAAGTATAAGAAGTATATGAAGTATCTATCCGAATCGAGGAAGGATTAAAGAAATTTCATACATAAAAAAAATAAGTATAAAAAATTCAGTTCCAATTATTAATAGATTGCGGAGTTTTATGCATGAATGATGAATATCAATATTAAAGAATTTACAAAAACGTTTACAGATTTTATAAAAACAGACAAAATAGAAAAAATAAAATACATACTGCTTTATTAAAAAAAAAAACAATGTCATTCAAGCTTGTCTTATTTATTTTTGTCTCTAAAAATAAGAATTTGCATAAAAATCCGTAGTTTAATTATTAGAGTGTCCGATAAGTTTTTGGTATTTATTATAAACGTAAAATTTTCTCTTGTTATTATTATTATTATTGGAATTTTTAATACTTTTTGTTAATTGTAGTTTCCAAACGCTCTTCATGATAACCAAATAGTCTTCCGAATAGTGAATCATAATTAGAACCTAATAAAATATTTATTTAATGATTTTTGGATTTATATGAAAAAAAATCGCTGATAGATATAAAACAATGATAAGTTCGTCTATTAAATTGAAAATCATTCTCAGAATTCCTAGAAAAAAAATGAACAAAAGAGTTACTATAATCATTTTAAATCTTCTTCTGAAGAAAATCAATCGCAAATAATTCCCGTTTCTGTACAATCACCTATACACATACAATTATTCCTGAAGATACAATCGAGCTTATATCGAGAGAAAACCGTGCTTATATCAGGAATCTGTATACAATCTTTGGCCATTAAATTAGGATCACCGAAAATGTATAATTTTCATCAGGAAGAATAAAGGGTCATCCACGTATCTCGGAACCCTTGCGCATAAACACAAATGAGTTCGAGTTCCGCGATACGTGGATGACCCTGTATTTATAGTCAAATTGGAAGTTTGAATACACTTTAAATTTATTAAAATTCTAAAAAAGATATTTGAATTTACACAATAAAAGCGATAGAAACTGAATAAAACAATTAAATGTGGAAGTTGAAGTAACATAAATTGATAGAAAAAATATTAGGTATAGAAAAAAATTCTTGCCGACGATCTTTTTCACAGAATTAGTATAATAATTTTATTCTACATAAAATGATAAATTATCATTCAAGAAAATGACGTAAAGTCCTCAATAATTTTGATGATCGAACTATTATATATTCTTCTCCACAAAACTTTTATTGTCCATAAAATATGTCCATAAAACTTATATTTTCTAAATACATGTATAGTAACTTATATTATTAGGCGAATAAATGAGTTCCTACCAACAAACTTTTTCACACGATTAGTATAGTAATTTGATTCAACATAAAATAAAAAATTATTAACCAAAAAAATGGTGTAATGTCAACACTAGACTGCAGATTCTATGCATTTATAACAATATTAAAAATGCAAAAAATCTACCACATTATTAACTTACGCCAAAATGTACAAAATATGAAAAATATGATTCACATTACAACGTTTAAAAAAATTAAATATCCCTTTACACAAGTTCCAATCCTTCATTTGTGCTTGTAAAAATAGTATTAATGCATAAAAATCCGCAGTCTAGTCATTACTAACAATAGCGAATATTTCGATGATCGAACAAAATTTCTATTTTATACAAAAATCAGAAAGAATTAATTTCTACACTGTATTGATTATAAAATATTAATTCTAAGTCCTCCACATAATACCAAAAATCAATTGTTTTCACATGGTCCTAATTCAATCTCCAAGGATTGTGTATACAATCCACTCACCCGAATGATTTTTGGGGAGATCCTTCGAAACGGGGGAGTCGCCGTCGCTGGTGTCCCCGTCGCTCTCGTTGGCGCAGGTGTCCGACCTGGGCGAGGTGCCGTCTTCCTGGAAAACACGAGAACACGGTCGATCAGTAACAGTAACAGAAACCCAGAACCTGTCCGCTATTCTATCGCCGCGGAATCGAAAAGAACGATCGAAGGAAGCCAAACAGAAACGACAAACCACGAACACCAAAACGGCCCTGAAACGCATTCCTAGGGGATGGTCCCACGGCTCCCCTAAGTTCGCGACGTTACGTAACAGCGACGCACAAAGTACAAAAAGAGCTCCGGCATTAGCGATTTGAAAGTGTCTTCCATTTACGCGGCGGAGTTCCAAGAATTGCGCAACAATCGCCTGGCGAGTTGAGTTCGCACACGAAAGATTCGCCGAACGGGAAAACGGGAGGGAAAAAAAAAAAAGTTTGCTGCGTTTCCACCGTTTCCACGAGTTTCCACGAATTTCCACGAGTTTCCCATGCTTCGCCGCGGAGAATCATTAATTCAGTCGCGCAGGTGTTGCATGGTTAATTAAAACGTGAGTCAGACTCTCATTTCAATTTTCCATAGCAATCGTCGAATTTCCTGAATCGTAATCGAGGCGATCGCACCTGTCGGTTCCCAATATCTCGGGCCGTCGTGTCATAAGCGACGCGGGGAATCGTAACCGGGAGCGGATTCCAGGTACCGAGAGCGAGCGAGACGCAGAGATAACGCGTCGGTAATAATATCGGCGAGGCGATCGAACCGAGGTCCGACGGTCGACCGATCAATCAACCGGCTCTAGCCGAGCGAGCTAAGCAACCGACGAAACCGACGAACCAACTTACTTACCTACCTACCTAGCAGGGAGAGATGCGCGAGCTTGTTCGCGCGCCTTATATGGCCATCCGCGGCGGCCTGAACTCGCGCGCCGCGCTTCCACCGGCAGATTCTCACAAATTTACGCAGGACTACGGTTTCCACCGGGTTGACTTTCTCTCCCCCGATCAGGAGGGGGGGGGGGGGGCCGCCACCAGCCTCCCTCAGGGGCCCGGGGACTTTTTTCCGACCGGGGGACCGCCTATGCCCGCGTTTCGGGCCCCCCTCTTCGTTAGGGGACCGCGACGCGCGACGCGTCGACTTGCGGAACACGCCGCGCCGATCGCGTTTTGCATGCGAGGAGAAAGCAAATCGCCGACGCTACGGTTTTGGAAGGAGATCCGCGGGGGATTAGGAAGGAGATCGGTGAGGATCGCTGAGAGTCCTGGGAGAAGCTTGGGGCATGATTGGGGGACCGTTGCTGAGAAGGTTTTCTTTGATTCTATGGGTTTGGAGATTTGAGGGTCTGTGATAACTAGACTGCGGACTTTCGTGCGAAATAAAATTTTTAGAAACGAAAATAAAGAATTAGAACATGAATAACGATACGTTTATTTTTCTAAACATTCTAACTTCTATTAGGGTAACGTATACAGTTGTTGACCCCCCTATAAAATGATTAACTCTTTCGAGAAAAGTAAAAAATATAGTGTAATCCTTTTCTTACGTAATAAAATATATACAGGGTGTTAAAAAAAAACCATTCAATATTTATAGGGTATATAGGATACATTGTACTGAGTAAAAAAGCTTTAGTAAACATAGGTCGAAAGGTCAACCGTTTCTGAGATATAAACATTTTTGTTTGTTATTATCATAATTGATAATTGCAATATCTATCTACAATCTGTCTACAAGCTACAATCGCCGATCCACAACTGACTGATTCTCAATGAAATCTACTGTCGACACTTGAATAAGAACATTCAAAACGCGGTTTGTAAACACTAAAGTAAACATCGCATGCGATGGAAAGTATGTGGACACTAACCATTTTTATGAAATTTGTATACTGTTGTTGTTAGACGGTTTTTATTGCTAAATTCTGTTACGTACATGTATGTAATGTATTACTAGAACATTGTATACAACTACTTGAAAACAATAAAATTTAATTTTTGTCGATAATACTAATAATATAAAATTGGAACTGATTTTGGATTGATACGTTGGATACAGCTACTTGGAAACAATAGAATTTTATTTTTTCGATGATATTAATAATATAAAATTGAAATTGATTTTGGATTGATACGTTGGATACAATTACTTGGAAACAATAGAATTTTATTTTTTTCGATGATACTAATAATATAAAATTGGAATTGATTTTGAGTTGATACGTTGGATACAATTACTTGGAAACAATAAAATATTACTAGAATACATTACATACATGTACGTAACAGAATTTAACAATAAATACCGTCTAACAACAACAGTATACATAATATATCACAAATTTCATAAAAATGGTTAGTGTCCACATACTTTTGAGCGGGGGTGTAAGTCAATCATGATACTAGCAAACAAAAATGTTTATATCTCAGAAACGGTTGAGCTTTCGACCTATGTTTACTAAAGCTTTTTTACTCAGTATAGTGTATCCTATATACCATATAAATATTGAATGGTTTTTTTGAACACCCTGTATATACTAGCTTTTGCCCGCGACTTCGTCCGCGTGGATTTTGTTTTAAAAGGTCTCTAATTCTTGTTTATTCGTATTCTAATAACATAGTGTAATTATGTAATCACAGTTTTGTATATTACATGTTTGATTTTTCCATAAAATATGTTAACAATAAATACATCTATTTCATATTATAAACATTTTTATTTAAGTACGAAACTTTAAGTACATTATAATGTAATAAATGTTGATTAATGATAAATTATTTATTTTGTGTTTATCTTAACGCTAAATCATGAACAATATTTTTTGTTAGTCCATCACGTGCTGATGAATGATGCAAATATTCTTGTTTCGAATACATTTAATATTTTACTATATAAGAAAAGGATTATACCATGTTTTTTACTTTTCTTGAAAGGGTTAATCATTGTATACGGGGGTCAACAACTATTCAGGGTGTAACAAAAATGGTGCAGTTCCTTGAAAGGGGTGATTCTTGAGGTGATTTTAAACAACTTTTTCCTTAGCGAAAATGTTAGATTGGGCTTTGTTAACGAGTTATTAACGAAAAACACCGACCAATCGGAGAGTGAGTACAGCGGATTGATGATGGCGCGGACGATGGTGGGCCAATACTACTCACAGTTGGAGTCCGCGCTGACATTCATCCACTGTACGCGCTCCCTGATTGGTTGGTGTTTTTCGTTAATAACTCGTTAACAAAGCCCCACCTAACATTTTCGCTAAGGAAAAAGTTGTTTAAAATCACCTCAAGAATCACCCCTTTCAAGGAACTGCAACATTTTTGTTACACCCTGTATACGTTACCCTATGCTTTCGATATTTTATATATTTTGGCATTTGCCAACAACCTCGAAGATTTTTAAAATATCTAGAATTATCATAAATGCATAAAATCCGCAGTCTAATGATAACTTTCGTTTTGAGGTGTTTTTTGGGAGAGAGAATTCTGAGAGATTGGCGATTTTTGGAGAGTTTCTCGGTGTTCATGTAGCTTCGCTGGGAAGATTAGGCCTCCGTTATTGGGGGTTCACTTTGGTTTTCCGGGTTTGGAGTTCTGAGATCGTTGAGGGAATTTGTTTTCTCTTTAATAATATCTATGCGAAACTTAGAGCTTCTTAGAGATTCTTGTTTTCCATATTTCTATGTGTTTTATATTTATGCTGTTGCTTTTTATATTTCAGGACCTACAGTATTTTTTAATAATTTTATTCTGTAACGTTTGATTAGAAACATTTTTTTAGGGGCAGCAGATGTCTTCGTGATTCGTTCAAAGTCTGATTCTTTGAATTTCCGGGGTTCTAAGCAATGGGGGAATTATTTCAACAGAGCTATGTGAGTCCAATTGTTCGATTGTTCTTCTGAGCTAAGAATTCGACAGCAACCGGAATTTTAATTTGATACTCCAATTCGAAAGATAAAATAGAAATCGTAGATGTCTTCATGTTTTCATTAGAGTTTTCAGAGTTTGGTCCTTTAGATTTTGTAGTGTTCTAAGTAACGAAGAGTGACTTTAACGAAGATCTACGCCAGTCCAAATGTCCCTATGATTGAAAGGAGTTTCTTTTTTTGGAGGGTTATTAACTGTGTGGCTCTTAGAGCTAAAAATCCGAAAGCAAATGGAACTCCAATTATTTAGATCGAGTTGAAAGATAAAATATGTACTTCTAATAGATGTCTTTGTGTCTTCAGAGTCTGGTTCTTTGGATTTTCGGTGTTCCGAGCAATATGGGAGCGATTTTTATGAATTGTATGAAATCAAGTGTTCATCTTTTGAGGTTTCAAAGAGCGTGACTTAAAGTTAAAAATTCGAAAGCAACTGAACCTCCAATTCGAAGAATAACATAGCGATAGTAGATGTCTTCGTAGCTCCACCAACGTCTGGCTCTCCATGATTCAGCGTTTTAAGCAACGAATAGTAATTTGAGCGAAGAGTTAAACGCATCCAAATATCCCTATGACCAAACGAATCTTCCTCTTTCAGATTTCCAAAAGTACGTCGCTCCTAATGGTAAAAATTCTAAATCAATTGGAACTCCAGTTTGACGGATAGTAGATGTCCTTGCGGCTCCTTTAGAGTCTGGTCCTTCAGATTTTCGGCGTTCTAAGCAACAGAAATTCCAATTTGAAAGACACTATAGCGATATTAGAAGTTCGTGTGGCTGTTCCAAAATTTTATTCTTCAGATTTTCAAGATCCTAAACAACGTGAACTGATTCTGACAAAGAGTTACGCCAGTCCAAGTGTCCTCGTGCCTACTAGAATCCCTCTTTTGGTGTTTCAAACAGCATGATTCATAATTCTAATACAAAAAATTAGAAAGCGACTGGAATTCAAATTCGAAAGACAATGATATAGCGATTATAGGTGTCCTTGCGGCTCTTCCAGAGTTTGATTCTTCAGATTCTCAAGATCCTTGACAACGTGAACTGATTCCAACAAAGAGTTACGCCAGTCCAAGTGTCCTCATGCCCAATAAAATCCCTCTTTTGAGGTTCCAAACTGCGCGGTATCTAACCCAAAAAATTGTCCTTCCTATTTTTGGTGTTCCAAGCAACAGCCAGTGATTTCAACGAAGATCTACAGAAATCCAAGTGTCCCTATGCTCCCCAGAATTCTTCTCCAAGTTTTCAAAGTGCCATAGCACCTAAACCTCAAAATCCCAGAGCAACTGAATAAGAAACGCTTGGTTCGACGACAGTGATGAGCTCTGTAGTCCTTCATGCTGTATTTACGTTAAGTATACATAGTATCAGACCCCGAACACTGGCGACGTAAGAGTCATAAATTATAGCAGACTCTCTCGAGGAATTTACGACGAAAACAAAATCCTCAAAGTCGTTTCCCCAAGGAGCCAAGTCACTCCTTGCTCAGTGCTCGATAACAGATCCACTGATAATAAAGTTTCTCGAAGAAACTCAATTTATTTTGATTTTTTTTTTTTTTTTTTAATTAATCCTACAACTGGTAGCCGCGACTCAGCACTCCGATTCGAAATACGCGGGACTCCAATTCGAAAGCCGCGATTCCCGCGCGCACCTCGTCGGTGAAAGAGCAGAAAAACGAGGCGTCCCCGCCGGCCGGGGTGCGAAGGGGGCCGCCAGTAAAGCCGGAGAGCTTCCGCGAGGCTTGCAGGTCGCAAGCTCCGAGTTGGGACCAGCGCGCGGTAGGCAAAAGGGTCCCCCAGAAAGCCCAGAGGGTGGGGGGAGGGGCTGGCCGGAGCAGGCGTTGTCGGCAATCACTTCCGAGTCGCATTTGTACCCCCCATTACCACGGGTGTGTATAGAAGGCGCAACAAAAACCGGCATTCCTGATTCTTAAGTTGGACTCTATATAAGTATCTGCCATCGCGAACATTGCCTGTATATGGCGACAACCAGGCTTTGACAAAGGTGACCGTATATGGTATTCTGCTTCCACCTTCCATACCTTCTCTCTGTCTCTCGCTCTCCCCTTTTTTCCCTCTCCCTCTCACCGCAACGAACCGTCTCCCCCATCTCCCCGCCTTCTTTCTCTTTCCCTCCCCTTCGCCCCCCCTACCCACTTTCCGCCCTACTCTCTCTCTCTTTTCCTCCAGACGCGAGAGCTTCTTGCCGGTCGCCGCGCGCCGGTCCTCGCCTCTTCGGTTTCCTCGTGCGCGATCCACCCGGGGTGCCTCCTTAGCGAAATGCATCATAATCGTTAAGTCGTTAGATCGTAAATCATGGCTTCGAACCCCCGCCGCAAAAGATCCGCGATACCCGACGCGGTCGCGGAACGAGGAGGGGGAGAGCTTTCGTGTTCGAGGGAGGGGGGGGCCTTAATGGGGCGCTGGGCCTCTGGGCCCGAGGACACCGGTGCGATACCAACCACCGTGGCGTCGGTCTTCCTCTGGTTTCCGGTTATTGGCCGTCGATATGGACGCTGCGCATTATTCTTTGTCGCGCAGGGAGCGCTGGACTTTCGTTTTCTGAGGTTTTTCAGACGGATGACAGCCTTTTAGGGTCCCGGGCTTTTTGCGAAGGACTTCTGGGCCCCGAAGCGCCGGGAATTTTCGCGAACTGCTTCGATCGGCCGTTGCGAGAAGCGGAACCTTGTTTCCAAGGAAGCGGAGCATGAGCGAAGCCGTCTTTACTAGAGAAATCTCGTATCTCGGGGTCTAGAAGATTGGCCGAGGATTTCTAAATTTATAAGCCGGCGGACGTGGAACGCAGCGGAAGCAGACCTTACCTTGTGGATCACGGCGAGAAGATGAGACAATGTGGAACGGTGTCTTATTTTTAAATAAGTAGCTGCCTTCTCGCGTCAATTGCGTAGTTTTTTCAATGCCTCGACGCAGCGTGGTTAAGGAGTAAATTGCGTCATCGGTAAAGTTCTATATTTGCGGCGTCGTCGTCGGTTCCCGAGGACAGCAAACGGGGAAAAGAGTTTCTCCTAAAATAAGTGGCTACTCCGAGCTGATTTCGCGAGCGCTTTTCTATTATAATTATGCGAACCGGTGGAACGTTTAAATGACGAGCTTCTTCGAGTTAATCGTGGGAAACGCAGTCGGAGCAAAGCGTATTGTACAAAAGCTGTGAAAGGATATATCTCTTGGGTACCGAGTGCGTCGAAACGAAATTCAGCGAATCGTTAACGGCGGAATTCCTTAAAACCACTTTTTCCTCGCGGCCCGTCGACTATTAAACTAGTTAAGATAGTGCGGTTCGATTTCTTTGAATCATTGGAATCGGTCTCGGGTCGATATGTCACAACTTCTTCCAGCTTTGGCGTTTCCATTTTTGAAACCTTCCTTTGGGGTTGAATGGAGTTGGACTTCGAACCCCTCGATGCAACGAGATCCTCGCGTGCGATGAGTCGATTTTCCTGGCGAAGACTGGTCTCAAGTTTTTGTTTAATCTTTTTCTTTTGCTAGTTGTATTGATAATATAGTTAGCGTTGCTCGGTTATGTTTATGGACTTTTATATAAGTATTTGGAGAATGTAAACAACCTAAGAATTCTCTTTTATTTTCTTGTTGATTTTTATCTTGAATATTGTTTTATGATTTCATTCGCTTTCGGTGTTATTTATGTATTGAAAGGAGAGGAATCCAACGCGAATATTGTTTGAGCTTTTATTTGGCGAATGCAAAAATTCTGTCGGTTTGAAATAATTAATAGAAACAAAATTACTTTGGAAACTTTTGTTTCAGATTCTTATTTGAGATTCTTATTTGAAATTCTTATTTAATTTTTACATATATAATAGATATTTTTATGTATTTCTGTATAGTATCTACGTGTCATTCATTTCATTCTCGGATTTTTTAGAATCCTTTACTCTGTTAATTGATGCAGTTTACAACAAATTCATTCTTTTGAGTAAATAATATAAAATCAACACTAAACAGTTAATGTAATTTCTTCCTGCTTTGGCAAGGCTTAATAAGACGACGAAAGCCTCCCCAATTTTTTTTAAATATAGGGGTAGATATGCAGAAAAATCTTAGAAAATTGCAAGAAGTTTCTCGTTTTTGTTTTCGATAAATAAATTATTGAAGTCATTAATAGTCGCTCTGATTTTTTCCTGTTTTGGCTAAGTTTGATATAAAAATAAAGACTGAGGAAGAAATATTGTAAATTATCATCTGTAATTTTTTTTAATTATAGGAGAAATTGTGGAGAACAACTCCAGGAAATTGTAAAAATCTCTTCTTCTTTATCTTTAAGAAATAAATTATTTAGATCATTGACAGTTACTCCAATTTCCTCCTATTTTTACTAGATTTCATACAACATTAAAAACAGACAAAGGAAAATTGCGAAGTGTCTCAAACTTCTTATAAATATAGAAGGTATGGCAGAACCCTAAAAAATTGCAAAAATTTCCTCTACTTCCTTTTCAATAAATAAATTGTTAAAGACGTAGTGAAATTTCTTCTGGAATTCTAACTGTAATAGTAAAAAAAATTGTGCAGTCTTCTATAAAAACAGTAACATATAAATAAAAGATTTTAGTTAAAAAACAAAAAAAAAGAAGTCAGAAATAAAAATTTATTGCTATCATAAGGAGTAAAAGGGGAGTTTTCACATATCAACTGGAATTTCTACATTTTTGACAATTTATTTATTGAAAAGAGAAAATAATGTTCTTTGCAATTTTGTAGGATTATTTTATGTATGTTCCTTTGTATCTAAAAAAAATTGAGTCAAAATATTTATCAGCCAGTATCACAAACATTAAGGCGAACAGAAACAACACTTCAGACTTTGGATAAAAAGAAATAATTCAGTAATTCAAAAAGATTCATTAATCTAATTTAATTTCAAGGAGGATTTCAAGGAATTATTTCTTCTGCCTTAACTTCTATTTCTATTTGCTTCACTTTAGAGTAATCAGAAAGTTTAGATTTACTCACTTAAATTTTAAACTAGTACAAAACTTCTTACACGAGTTGAACAATTTCTCAAAAATTCCACAGATTCTAAGAATTGAAAATTCGTTTGTATCAGACACTAAGAGAAACTAAAATCATTACAATAACTTCCCTATAAATCGGGAAGTTAAAAAAAAACATGGCAAACTGCCGAATTACAGAATCAAATGGACGATAATCAGATCTAGAAAATAAATAAAAATACTAATCGCAAATTTTTCTGTTTTGTTTTTCCTACTCAAACTGATACAACTTTTGCATTCACCTAAACTATTTAAATATCTTAAAATTCTTTTCCCTCTTTAAAGCAAATTCCATCGCACTATTTAAAATGATTGCATTCGTATTAATCGCGTAATTCCCTATCGTTAAGATAAATATTTCCATTTAATCCGTCGTTTTCAAACGAAGGTTTCCCTTCGAGTCTCGCACACCAAGGCGTCTAACAGTACTTTGCTCCATCCTAAAAGGACTCGCCGCGAAATAAAAACTGAAACGCCAGAAAATCGTATTTCCTCGCGTTGCAAACAAAGAGAAAAAGTTCGAGTCCGAGAGAAAACCGCGATGGAAGCAGAACTCGTAACGTCGTGTCCAGACAACAGGTGGGTGTTTCCATACCTACCTGTTCGCGGGTCGACTGGCATCTCGCGCGCGAACCGAGGTGTCGGCGATTCGTGAACAGACACACTCACACAGAGATCCGTGCGGGGCCGCGTTTATCCATTAAGAGAGATCATGATCGGTACGGTACGTGTAATATAAATATTATCACAGTATTTTACAAGTACACTATTTACACATGTAGAATATACAAGAAAAAAAAAAAAGAAGAAGAAGAAACTCGGATCAACTGGTCGCGCCCAGCCGTACAATCGTCATCTGTTGCGCGTCTCCTCGTTGCGATTTATAATCGTAAAATGTAACAATGTACGTAATTTTTATATTTATAACCATTATTTGTACTTTGTGCGTCGACGGCGTATAAAGAGAGAGACAGAGAAATAGAGAGAGAAACAGAGAGACACGGATGCTAAAATCTGTGTATTTTCCATGCCGAAGGTCTCTCTTTTGAATATGCACACCTCGTACGCCTGCGCGTTCGATCCTCGCGACTCGCCGCGCTTTACTATCTATCGAGGCTATCTACCTATACAATATACCTGGCGTCGGCCATATTTTTTTTTTCTCTTTTTCTTTAATAATTAAGCGATACAAAACAAACAAAAAGAATTCAGAGACAAACCAGCACACAACACGTACTCACACTTAAAGCATGCGTGATGCGATCGGGACGAGACGGTTTTCTCTACCATGGAAACGGAGGAAGGACGTGGGAGAGTTTCGTGGGGGAGGAATTAAATTAAAAAGGTATTTTAAATACTAGCTACTTAATCTACGAGAAAAGAGAAAATAAAAAACAAACAAACAAATACTACACATGCCACTTTCAGTACACAGACGACAAAAAAAACGAACACATCACGGGGAACAATGTACGATACACAACAATCTCCGTGTGTATGTGTGCGTGTATATATACATATATCTATGTATATATATATATCTATATATAAACACAATGCGCAACAATGCCAAGCGCGCACCGCCGGGTCTACTGGCTCGGACTCGCACCCACGTACGACCGATTTCTCGTTTCTTCGTCGTGGTTTTTTGTCCTCGGGGAAAGGCGGAACACCGCCTCGACCTGAACGACGTGAGTATTTAAAAAAAAAAAAAAAAAAAGGAAGGAAGGAGGAAGGATTCGCGCAAGGATCGAAGGGGGGGAAAAAGGGAAATTCGCGGACGCTTCTTTCGCGAAAAACTTGTGTGCAAATCCGCGATTGATGCCGGTGT
Source organism: Perdita meconis (assembly GCA_030770465.2). Taxonomy (NCBI): domain Eukaryota; kingdom Metazoa; phylum Arthropoda; class Insecta; order Hymenoptera; family Andrenidae; genus Perdita; species Perdita meconis. The sequence continues at coordinate 4,593,459 of JASKOS020000001.1, forward strand.
GCGAAATACAGCTGAGTGGCCGCGGAAACGGAGCGAACCGAGTCACCAGGTGCTCTTCGGACGTTTAATTGTCGGACCCGGGACTGGTTTTCCCCTCGGCCGGTGATCGATGCGTCGAGTAATTGGGGGATCACCTTTCTTAACCGCTCGGGAAAGCGAGTTATTCGGCTGTTGTGCGAAGTCGAAGTTTCTTTTCGGCGACGAGACAGCGTCGCGTGGATCATGAACTCGGTTAAGCGAGACTCTCGGAACGCGGGAATTTTTTGCTCCTGGAAGAGGAAGCTGAATAGACAAATTGAAAGCGGATTGACGTCTGGGTTTCCGGGAGACTCGCGTTTTGAGAGAATCGCAGGAATTTGTCTGGCGACGTTTTTGCGTCGGAGCTGCGATCGAAACCGAAGCGTAGAAATATAATGCATGTGTTGTATTGCGTTACGTTGGAGCAGCGAATTTGAGAAACAAGGATGGGATCGGTTTTGCGCTTGTTGTCGATTTTTTTTCTGATCGATGCTCGCACAGATTTCGTCGCAGCTTCGACGTAAATTAAGTCGCGAATGAATTGAAAGTTTGAATGGCTCTTGAAATCCCAGACGAATTCGTGGATTGTTTCTTGATCCACCAATTACTCCAATCGAAGATTAATTGTTGGGTTGGCAAGTAAGTTCGTTCACGGTAAAAAATCGAACGAACTTGTTTGTCAATCCAATATAATATATTAAGCTTTGGAGATTGTAAAATAATTTTTACATTACATTTATTGGATCAATGTGTCACTCAGAATAATAGTAGAGTAATTCTGATCTTATTAAGAACGAAACTATGCAAAGCAATTTTAAAGTATCAATTAAGTATTGATATAAGTATGAATGTAACTATTTTTACCCATTTTTAACCCTGCTGCTCTTTTAAACATCTGATTAATTACACCTTGAATTAACACGTCACTATACATAAATGTGGCCAATCGAATTGTCACGGAATGCCAAGAAACAATAAACGTAAATACTAGCATTAATTTTCCCATACTTTTCTTACAAACGAAACAGTTATTTAACTCTATAAAATCTAGGATTGGGTCAAATAGACCTGAAGAGAACAGCAAGGTTAAACATCTTGTGGTATCATTTACACAGCGGATTTTATGCATTTATGACGATGCTAAGTATGCTAAAAATCTTAGAGACTGCTAACAAATCCCAAAATATACAAAATATCAACAATATTATTTAAATTACAATGTTTACAGCATCAAACACACCATTATACAAGTTGCAATTTTTTATTTGTGCTTGTAAAATTTTTATTTTACATAAATATCCGCTCTGTCTAGTTATTATTAGTATCGCTATAATTTAACAACTAAATTCCAGCGTTACCTCTTCTTTTGTTTTTTAAATTAATAATAGAAGTTTCATTATTATTCTGAGCCACTAAAATGAGTTTGTTCAAGTTTTTCAGAGTGGAGTAAACAGCAAACGCCGAATGAACTCATTTGCCAACCTAATATACCCCATGTCAACTCAACTGGCCATCCAAGGCCATTTCTTTCACTTTTTTCTTTAATTTTCCTTCACTTTCAGGACTGATCCAAAGGTTTCTGCGCCAGTGTGAAATATTAGGTGCGTAGCCAATCTTCATTTTCACGGAAGACCCCATGGAGGTTTCACTGGCAGAAAACTGCGAAACACGACCTTGAACGACCAATCGAGTTGATTCGGAGAACAAGACTTCTTCTTTTTCCCCTGAAATAGATTTTCCAAGACTCGGTTCGCCCCAGTTTCCCTTAAGTATCGTTGCTCGTGCGATGGATCAACTTGTACAACGTATTTACAAGGTCTATATAAATAAATAAGAAAAGATTTCGTTGCCGGTGATTTATCCATAAATACGATTCAAGCGAACGAGAGGACGGGAGGGGACACAGGGGAGCGTAATTCATCACAGGAGTTACTACCCTGAGCTACGATCAAACATCCCCTTTTCATCACGCCTCCACGAGCGACACTCGCCCTTTTATTTAAACAACTCGAACGGGCACGTCGCTCCTACGATATCACATTGAATCAGTCTAGAAGTTGGTCGGTTTCGTAGAATGCGAAAACGATAGCTTTTATTTTACCATTGTTGAAGAATTTTTGACCAGAAAACAAAAGGAGCACTCAAATATTTGTCAACAGGCTCAGATGGTTTGTCACAGTGTGATTCATTTGTAGACTGAAGATGTTTATGCAAATTCATATTTTTAAGGGCGGAGAAAAATAAATGAAACTTGGAAAAGTGTGTTTCACTTTCTAAGCATTTATCTATGCACAATCTCACATATTTTCTGTATATTTAAAATCGCCGTGAATGCATAAACATCCGCAGTCTATTCATTTGTTCAAAAAGTGAGGAGCAATTCTTCATACACTGCACAAATCTTTGTAAGAGCTTTAATAACTTTGGAACCATGATTAAATTCATGAAGCAAAATATAGGAGATGCTCATTTTTGTTTACTTGATAATCCGTAGTTTTTTAATAATTCATTACTTCATTGTTGACATAGAAGAGAAAAATAAACAATCTCGTGGTAAAGGAAAACAAAAGCTATCGTGTAATACATTAATGTTAAGAATGACGTGTGATTCATTAATGTTAAGCCTGATAGGCAATTGTTACGAGATACAGTGACTCATAGGTTCATTCACACGTATTCAAAATCTTGAATAACTTTAAGATTCACAGTACTTCATTTTTTCTTTCAATTTGGATCGTTTTCAGCTTCCACAATTAATTTTTTATGCATTTCCATGAGTTTTACTCAGTGAAAGCAAATATCATTTCTACAGTTTAAACACATTTAACTCTGCTGTTCTCTTCAGGTTTAATTGACCCAATTTTCTATTTTATTTTGTTAAATAACTGTTCCAATTGTAAGAAAAATATGAGAAACTTAATCTTAATGTTCCTTGATACTCTGTAAAAATTTCATTGACCATATTTATTAGGTACAGACATGATTTCTTTCCGATATTTAATTAAAATAAAAATTCTGTTAAGAAAAAACAAAATTGTACAAGCATTGAAATATTTGTCATTGTTATTAATGACAATTTTTTTATTTTATCCAGGATTAAATTATTATTCCAATTCTGTGCAGAAATTAGTCGGAAAAACTCATTTCTACAGCTAATATAATGCTATGCTAATATTAAGTTAAAATCAAATTGGAATAAATCCAAATTTTAAAAGAACAACAGTAGCGTAATATAGAAACAATATTACACTTCGTAAACAAATTTGCGAGTCACTGTATATTCAATACGAAATAATAACCGCACGAACTTATAGACCAACCCGATAGATCAAGTCTTTGGACTTCGATTAACGTATAGATCCAGCCGTCTGATCGTCTTCACCCGTTTTCCCCCCGCGATTCAACACCCTTCTCCTTCCGAGAATCGATTATCAGCCGCAAATCGAGTTTCTCAGTAACAAAGTTTCGATTTCCGGAAGGATCCATCGATCCCCCTGAATCGGAACCCGCGGACGGTGAATTCTTGCATCGCCGTGACAAAAGTGCGCGTCGACCGGACTAGATTTATACGTTGCGAACGGGGCAGAAGGTATTTTGCGGCTCTGGGTCGGTTTTCATTGAAAATACCGTCGGAGGTTGAAAAGCTGTTGGTTATTGAAGATTCTCTGCGTTGTTAATCATCCTGTGTTGAAGAATTCCGTTTCTTTATTTTTTCCTTTTTCGTTTTATCGAGTGGCTATCCACCAATTATGAGACGCGAATGACTTTCTTTACGCGTTGACCACCGAAACCTGCTACGTTAAGCACCGTCGACCTAAGGATGACAGGTGTTTGCGGTAGCTGATACCGTCGAAAGGGGAGTTAATTGCCCTGGACTCTTTACGAGCCTGTCAAGACGAATCATTTCGATCCGTATCGACAATTGCGACTAGCGTTGGTTCGATTTCACCTCGATCAATTTGGGGGAAACCTAAAGGCCGGTGCGCACTGTGGCGAAGCGCAGAGAAAATTTTTATAAACTATTCTGAAGAGCAGCTACCAATGCACATCAATTTCTTTGATTCGTTTCGCCGCGCTTTGCCATAATGAGCGCCTTAAAGTGTGTTTTCTATGTGACTGTTAGTCGCTGCGACTAAATACAGTGTCTAAAGCTCTGTTCACACGAGTGGCGTGAACTGTTTTATGCAAATTCGTGTTGTGCCCGTCTGAACCGAGCCTAACACACACAACACAAAATTATGAGAAACAAATACAGTAAATCAGATGATTATTGATAAATGTTGGACAGTAGAGCCTCGATTATCCGAATCACAATGATCCCAGAATTTTATTTTCCAAAGTATGAATTGTTTAATGCAGCAGGTGCAAAAGTAAAATATGAATTCAAGAAGAACTTTAATATTTTATGTTACAAATGCGAAGTCGGTTAATCGAGGTTCAGTGGCGGCACCTTAAAGGCGGGGTTTCCTATACGCGATTGATTTTGTAACCAGACGCAACGTTTAAACGCACGCAATGCTTTTTAATATGCTTTTTAAGTAAGATCCATTGCATTTACTTTTTCTTTGTTTTTACGTTGTGTGCGTTTGATGTTGCGTCCAATCGTCAGACGCGTATAGGAAATCCCACCTTTAGGCTCTGCTTTCACTTAGAACCTTCGAACATTCGAGTGCTCGAACCTTGCGAATTCTTTGAAATTGAAATGCATTTTATGGAATTTAAAGAATTTCGGAAGAAGAGAATTCAATACATTAGACAATCCCTAATAATTAGACGACCTCTAGGAAATTAATAATACTTTCAGCGAATTCGAATAAATATCATCAATATTCGAGGACTTAAGGGAGGATTTTTGTGTAACGGGTTAAACAAATCTATTTTCTTGTTTATGTATGAATCCAAAGTACAACATTTCAATATTCTACGTTCCAAATTTGAAGTTAACGAAAATTATAGCGTACTTTGTAAGACGAATCAAAGTGCGGAACGGTAAGCGGTAAAAACTTTAGACGCGTTTTCTTCAAAACTACTTTTATCAAATTGACGTTCATGATCACTTAAAACCTAATTGTCCAATTAATTTCCAAAGAAGCTCATTTTATTCGTTATAGTCTTCTTCAGGTACTCAAGAAGTTTTTATTTACAATATTTTTTTCTTTCTCTTCGCTTTAAAACTAATTTATCTGAGGAAATAAAGCATTTGTCTTTTCAAATGTAAAACATTCTCAATGTTTCGTTTTTTTCCTAAACTGTGGTTCAATATCAGCAATATCAACAAAATTTCCCATCTTTGCAATCAGCTGATGAACAGATGTTAACACGCTAATAAAAGTTGTAAAGGGATCAACAAAAATCTACATCAATTACCTGATAAATAAAAAGAGAAAGTCGATACGCAACAATTTATTCCCGTAGTTTAAAAATGTATTTTTATATCCCAAAAATATATAAAGATTTGAAAGAAAAAAAAAATTCGTATATCAGTTACACGAGAATTCTTCCTTAAGGAGCCTCAAATTCGGATTTAAAGAGAGTCGAATTCGAATAAATATTAATTCAATAGTCGCATAAGATAATACTGGATTCAGTTCGCGATATTAATCGCCGACGCATCTGGAATACTAATTAATCGAACGACAAACGTTATTCGCGCTTTGTATGAAATCCGCCTTCCTCCTTGCGCGCGTCAGAAGAAAATAACCGTACTTTCGTCGGGGCACCGGACGCGACGCGTCTCATCCAGAATTTCGATACCTCGGCTGTCCGGAAAAGAAAGTCGGATGTCGTCTCCGGAAGCTTCCGGCGCTAATTCGTTATTCCGTCGACGCGCGTCGATTTCAACGTCCACGCGTTCCGGATAACGAGACCTCGAGGAATCGTGAATCCTTGGTTCGGAGGTCGAGCGACAATCCTAGAACTCAATGATCTTGATCGCCGATGGCGATTGAGAGGTTCGACGCTTCGGTGACGATGATTGATAATAATGTGCGGTGCGTTATTCGATGTAAGCTCGCGATTCAAAATGAAATGCAAGATAACGTTGATAGTCCTTATATCGAGCTTTAAAGTCCTGAGGAGTAGAAGAAATTGCAGAAATGTTTGCACCAAGTTTAAGGATTTTTTAAAGAAATCCTAGCGTTTAAGATGTTTTTTTTACTATCAAGGAAATGTTTGAGCTTGAATTTTCGAACTTTGAAGTCAGAAAGAAGTAAGGAAGAAGTTTTTATATTTGTTTTTTAATGATTCCACTTGTAATTAGGAGTTTGGTTGCATTTGGTTGATACAAAAGTAATGGGGAATTTGTAGAACTGTGTTTCTAAATTATACTATGTTATTTAGTTAATTAATATAGCTGCCATTATTTTATAAAACTTATTACTAATTGTTCTATTTTAATTTCTATTACTTTAGTATAAACCTTTAGCAAAATTTATTTACGCAATTTATTTGTCCTATGAAAATAAAACTCAAGTAGCAGACATTAAGGGGACTAGGCAGTCAAACAATCGATTTTTTTTTCTTTGCATTTTCTGAAAGTGCTATCCTTCCCGAATAAAATGCCGTTTAGTTTTCGTGGGAATTCCCAAAATTAAGCATTTGGAAGTCAAAAAGGTCGAGCGCGCCATAAAACGTCCCTGCGCGCAAAAAAGTGCGTGTAAAAAAAGAAGGATAAAGATTCCCCCTATTGAAAAAGAGAGCTGAATAAACAGAAAAATTGCCGAACAGCAACAGGCTTATTACTCAGCTGCAAATTTTTAAGCGAGCAAATTTTTAATGCAGTAATTATACCCAAACGTCTTTCAAAACTTTAAACGCGTTTTTCTCGAAATTATATTTTCTTTTCGTTTTGCAGTGATTGCAAAAAAAAACGGAGTTTCGGATCGATTTGAAAAAAATTAAGCACATGTAAAATATGTGCAGTTAAGGCCTGAACCTAAACATAAGTCCATACAAACTTCTACTTTGACAAAAAAAAATAAAATATCTCTTTTCATCAATGAAAAATCGTATTCTTTCTTTAAATTTACAGTTTCACGGCCACCAATTTTATAATTTTGAAATTTTTTGTTTTTCAATAGGTTCAGTGCAGAATGGGAACCCTTTCCGAGTCAATACTCGTAGGATTTTGCATAAATTTATTTTTTACCGCCTGAATCATTGCAAAACCGCAGCTGTTTAAAAAAACGGGTACATTTAAACCACGTTGTTATGTAACATGGAAATATATCCAAAAAAAATTTTTTTCATAGTTGATAGTATTATTAAACCTCACTCAAAAGTACTTCTCATAATTAGCATTCATTTCGTCATAATTAATTCGCAAAAAAAGTTACATTTTAACCCAATCTGAGTGCCTAGTCCCCTTAAGATACTGTTAATATTTTTTTAAGTATTGAATTGGCATGAAAATAATTGCGTATATAATAAAACTGTAACTTTTTGAAACACTTTGCGTGGTTCTGCTTCAATAATGGCTTTTAAATCCTTCGCTTTAGAATAATTATTTTATTTATAATAACTCTGCAGTGGTAAAAACCGCAATCATTTTTATACCAATCTACTTAATCAATATAATCGTCACCGAAGGGCGATCTGAGTCAATAGAAATCAGCCTTAAGTCGTTGAACAACACAGGAGTAAAAAATATAGCAGAAGAAAAAAATTCTATCTATACTTTGGACGGAATATTTCGATGCGTCTCTCAACAATTGTAAACTTAACAAACTTAGAGAAGAATCAGTAGACGAAGATTTCCATACTTTCTGCCATTCTAATACGAAACAGACTATTTTTAATAGAGTAGCTAAAACCTCTTTTACACGATATGCAAGACACAAAAGTAATGAATTCTATATTGCAATACATTGAAGCATTGCATACGTTCAAGACACTTTTAGAAGTTTAGACACTTCTTCCTTTTTTGGTTCGCTGTCATAAGAATGTCTCATGTAAAAGAACTCTAACACCTAATTGAATTTCTCTGGAACGCGTTCCTAATTGTTCGAGGGTCTCTACAGAATATAGAATCTTTAGATGAAAGTCGATGATCGACAGAATCCTGATCCAACAGCTGTCACAGTCGATCGACGGCATCCAAGTGTGGAAGACGCACGTGAGCAGGAAGAAGTAGATCTTATGGTGCTCTTATGGCACTCTTGAAAGTTATCCGGTGTACTAATTGCAACCATTTACTGGTTCAGAATACAGCAGACACTCAAAATTCAAACACAATCTGGTTCGATCCTCGAGTTTTTTCAATTCCTTTACTTGCAATAATGAAAATTGAATTAATCCATTCCAAATATTCTAAATACAATCAAAATACAACGGTTTAGTTGTCCATTATGGAAGGTCCTACTGGTAAATAGCAAAAATTTACCAGTAGTCTTTGGTCAAACTCCGGATTTCGAATTTCAGTTAAAGTTTAGAAGCTGGAATTCTTCACATTTATCTTAAAACTTCAACTGTTCACATTGACTGTATGTATAATATAAATTCTAAACAAATACCTGAATATTTTAGTTCCCAATCAAAAAATTCAATAGCCCATCAAAGACCACAACCAACCTTAACAAACCTCTCAAAGCCACAAACCTTTACATAAAATGTCCAAACCAAATCCACACTTGGTCCAACCAAACCCCTTTGATACAACCCTCAAATCCCTTTCAAAGCCGATAAAATTGGCTCATCTTCAACACTCTGAGAACCTTCAACAGCTTTCCTAAGGCAGCTACAAAGCCTTCAACCTCCGACGGCATCTCAACCCCAGAGTCTCAATTCTCAACGAACTCCGCCCTCAATTCAACGGTGTCTACTTCGACGTTCTGTATTTCAACGACGATGAATTGAGGACGCCCAGTTCCAGGGCATCCCATCTAACCTGGATGTCCCTGGACATTAGTGGACGTCTACCACAGCCTCATGGATACCTAGACGGCAGCCACCAGGCGGTGGAATTGACGGCGGACTCGTCGTAAACGCGCAACGCGTCGTTCGCGAAGCGATTGCCCGTTCGAGTATGGTGGTACTACCGTTGGGGGTGCGAGTGCGACATATGGGGATGGTAGGCGGCGTGATGGGGCGGCAGGGGCGAGGGGCAGGACTGCTGGTAGGGGCCCGCGGCGAGCATCGGGCCCGGACTCGAGCATGGTACCAGGTGCGAGCTCGGCGAGGCCGCGTGTGCATGCGCGATCAGGTGCGCGTGCTGCGCGTGCGAGGGCGGCCCGTGCTGCGAACCTGGCGGCGGCGGAGGCGGCGGGGGCGGCGGATGCCCGGGAGGTCCGCCGGTGGGACCGCCGCCAGGATATCCGCCGTGGAGCGAGCCGCCGTGCGGCGAGCCATACACCAGTTGCCTTACTTTCTGCTCGTCGTCGGCTATGTTGTACGTCAGTTCGGTCTCCTCGAACCCGGTGGCCGACATCCTCTGGTCGCCGGACGATCCTGATGCCGGCGGGTCGGGGCTGTTCAGGCAGGTCTGGATCAGAGCTTTGCCCGCCTCGCTGGTGATCATCGGCTGGAGCTTGCGGGTAGCGAACGTGTACACGTGGCCGGTCTCGCTGGCCACCAACAGCATCACCTGGGTTCCCGTCAACGTCGACAGCTCGTACGCCTGCGAACAAGTCAGTCCCAACGATTAATTTCATCCAATGGGCATCAGGATCTCTGAACTGGGCATACGGAATCTCAGAACTGGATCTTAGGACCTCAGAACTAACTGGAATTGAGGATCCCAGAACTAAGTCCAAGGATCTTTGAAATGGGCCTCAGGAACTCAAACCTAAGCATCAGGAATCTCGGAACTGGGCCTCAGGATCTTAAAACTGGGCTTTAGGATCCGAGAACTGACTGAGTCTCAGGATTTCTGAACTGGGCTACGGGATCTCTGAACTGGGCATAAGGAATCTTAGAACTGAATCTCAGGATCTCAGAACTAACTGGGATTCAGGATCCCAGAACTAACTGGGACTCAGAATCTCAGAACTAAATCTAAAGATCTTTGGAATGGACTTCACGACCTCAGATCTGAGCATCAGGATCTCAGAACTGGGCTTCATGTGTACCGACTTCATGCGGATGTACCGACCAGCTACATAAGCCGGAAACAGTTAAGTTCGGTCGTTGATAACCGGAACGGTTTAGGACGCACGTTTTAGAACTTTTGACTTTGCGAGGCATGTTTTTCGTTCGTAGCTTTCTCCAACGGTCTCAATAACTTGCGAGTATCGTAAATCAAGGGGTTTCTGAAGGGTCAGCGAAACAGGTCTCACGGCCTTCGGAAAATCCCGACATAACGCAGACCTAGAGGAGATTTAGTTTCGGGTGGTTTTTACCAGCGGATGCATTCCCGAAACATGCTAAAGCCAGATTCACACCACACCGTAACGTAACATACCGTAACGTAGCGGCTGTGGGAGCAAATAAGAGAACGGATCTTCCCTCTTCTTCCCTTCATCTGACGTTACGTTACGGCGTAGTGTGAATTTCGCTTAAGGATGCAGGGAATATGCGTTAGAATGCTCGAAGACGAAGATTTGACTGGAAGGGAAATTGTCTCTATAAACAGCGGCCGAGCGAAGACTCATAAGTTTTTAATAAAGATCACCGGACTAGAAACACGAGTTGTGATTTGGTTCCGTCAACCAGCTACGAATCCCTCAAGGATCTGAGAATTCTAAGCCTCAGGATCTCAGAACTGGGCCTCGAAATCCCTGAACCGCGCCGTGGGATCTCAGAACTAATGAGGAAAACACCTCAAGTATAATGCTAACTTTTTAATGAGCTTTTGATAGATCGTAGAATTTGTCAAACCGAGTACGACAATATCCATTTTTGGGGGACATATGACCAATAGTTTAAAAGGTATTAACAATTAAAGTTGCACGTCTAAAAACTGCGCCAAAACCAATACGGTAGGAGTTTTTCATACTTCAGAATATACTATCACTGCGCAACTCTAATTGTTAATATTTTGTAAACTATTGGAATATGCTCCCGAAAGTGGGTATCCCCGTACTTGGTTTGACGAATTCTACAATCTGGCAAAAGCTCATTAAAAAGTTAGCGTTACACTTGGGGTGTTTCCCTCGTGAACATCAGGAATCTCAGAACTGGACTTCATGATCTGAGAACTAGTTGGGCTTCAGGATCTCTGAACTGGGCCTTGGAATCTCTGAATTGGGTCTCAGAATCTCTGAACCGAACATCAGGAATCTCAGAACTGAACCTCAGGATCTTAATACTGGGCCTCCGCATCTGAAAACTGACTAAACCTCAGAATCTTTGAACAGAGCCTCGCAATATCAAAACTGAGCCTCAGAATCCCTGAACCGCGATCTCAGGATCTCAGATCTGGGTATCAGAATATCGGAACTGGGTCCGAGGATCAATAGGATTTCCTACGTTCGTAGAAAATCGGGACGAGGCTTCGATGGACACCTGGGCTCTCACCACCTGGGTTGAGAAATCAGAGGCCTAATGGTCCAACGTGCTACCCTCGTCGCTTAATGACTCTGTGCCCGATTGTTCTGCCTCGTATGGAGCGATAATGGAGACAGTTCTAGCTGATACAATGTAGCCGCGATTAGGGACCGCCGCGTTTCACTTATGGCCATTGATGGCAGATAAAAAGGTAACCTTGCGTCAAGTGTAATGAGAATACCCTCGCTGCGCTCTCCAAGTCATTCCGGTAATGACTGCAGATTTCCTAGCTAAGACAGGTGTGTACACTGCCGCGCGGTCAGGGAATTTTAACTCGGTTTAATTATTTATGCTTCGGGGCGCTCATCAACGCAATCGAACCAACTTATTGCGCGGACGCTAGTAACGTATTCTACCATTGGTCGTACCCCTACTGGGGCCTTACTACTGGGCCCCGTAAACCATCGGCGCGGCTAATATTGAGCGTCGACTATTCTTTTGCTTTTGAAACAATAGCCATTACAATTTTATACAAAATACTTCACTTTTGATCAGAAACGGAACTCTAATGACTAGACAGCGGATCTTTATGCAAAATAAAATTTTCATAAGCACAAATAAAGAATAGAAACTTGAAAAACATTGTGATTAATGTTTCAAATATTTTATCTTGAATAATATTGTTGATATTTTGTTTATTTTGGCATATGTTAACAGTCTTGTAGATTTTTTGCATACCTCGCATTGCCATAAATGCATAAAATCCGCTGTCTACTAATGACTAACAAATCTACTCAATTTATTATCCAATGCAATATTATATTTCTCCAACTTGCAAGACTCCTCAGTCGCCCCAAAATATTCTAATCCCATCAACCAAATCCCAATCTTCGCTCCCAAGTTATAATAATCAACCTCAAAAAAAACGTCTCCCAATTTTCAACGCCCCCGCGAAACGAGCAAATCTAACGCCGCATTCATCGAGTTACGTTCTTCGACGCCCGCGCGCGTAAGATTTATCATCCGCAAAAAAAGAAAGCATAATTCACAGCATAAATTCTCGTCGCAGATCCTTGAAGCGCCGAGTACCTGCGCAGCTAGACCTCCAAACGCGAAACCGCGCAAGTGCGTACCATGAACGCTTGATTTATTCAAGCGATCTTTATGGAGCGCATTTATGCAAATGCCGCCGGCCGCCTGCGCACCGATTAATGCACGATTTTTTATAAATAATTAATTCGAGCCACGCAATGGAAAAGCTGGCCGGTTCGCGTTTTTCCTCGGGAGATCTCCCGGTGCCTTTAACGACGGGGACGCAGCGCGGAGACTCGGCGAAGCGCTTCGCCGCGGATGGAATTCAGCCTTTTTGCGTTCGCGATGGAAACACATTGTGTTGTTTAATTGGAATCCTAACTGGTTCAACTCGCGAACGGGCGAAAAAAAGGAGCGTGCCGGTCGAGGGAACGCCGCATCCGTGGGCATGAAAATGAATAAACATAATGGCACGATGCGAACTTTCGTTTCTGTTATCTCGTATCGAAATGCTCTTTAAGCGTTCGATGGCCAAGGAAATGTGGTTTATTGCGCGCGGATGCTAATTTTTGTTTGACTAAGAAATTGTGCAAGTTCCGAATAATCGCGCGTATCTCAAAGTTTTCCCGATGAAAATTTCGAACTTGGAATTTTTTCTGTTGCTTTTAGAAACCTTCTGTTGCTGTTTAAAAAATATACAACTGTTAAAGTAAGTTTTGCTGTAAAATCAGTATTGATATTTGTAGTCGATTCTTGCTCATTTTTTTATGGAACAAGAATTTCCATATTTTTTTAGGGCTACTGTAAAGCATTTATGTCAGTTTCGTATCAAAACACAGCTAAGTATAGAGACCGCGTCTTTAGAAAAGGGGAACAATCTATCTTTGGTTTTCTAAATTCGTATGAAAGATGCAATTTGCTTTAGGTTCTTCTACGGATTTAGCTACGACGCCGTTGGGATCGAATAAGCATCCGTATAACGACCAAAACGTTTTTTTAAAAAAAAACTAGTTCAAAATTAGATTAACTCCTTTACTGAACAATTTTCTGAAAAAAAGTATTCGATAAGATTTTATTAAAATTTAAAACGCTAAAAATATCTACATGGGAAATTTCATCAACTCAGGAAATTTTTTGTGATAATCACCAGATACTAAAAATATTAAACATTGCTATTTACAGAACTGGATTACGTGATTGAAAATTTTTACTAGAGATTTTACTTAAAAGTAGACATTCCTAGGCTGCTATAGCAATTGCTAAAAATTTGCTACCGGTTTCCGGCGACTAAAGACGCAGCATTACATTACTTCTTGGCCTACAGCGTTTCTCCGCGTTTCCACCTAAAATACACGGACAAGAAGCTGGCAAAATACGCGTCATCGATGGGCACAGTTGTCAGTCATAAATCCGGCGCTTGTTGCGGTCATCAAAGCGCAGTTATTGAATACGAAGACAATAATGCATAGATTCTATTGTTTTACCTGCTTGGTGCACCGTGAAATGTTTTTTAATGCTTGAATTTCCGGTGAAATTTTATTTAAATTTAGAAGATTTTAGTTTTTAAATTCTCTGTAGGATTTGAGCTTAATACAAACTTATAAGTACAGTAGAAACTTCATCAATCGAGATTAGATTTTAATTAATTGAAACCCTGGATAATTATAATTCGGATAATCGAGGTTCTACTGTAACGGAAAGTTAAAAATGTGTATAATTCCATCCTTATTACTGAAGGGATTTTTTGATTTCTCTTAGATTATTGCTAAAAATGACAGGAATTGTATGATCATGGAATTCTAATTACAAAAAGGTGAATGAAACATGATTTTAGGAAGGTTTTTGTACTACTCATCGATTCTGCGATTTGAATTTCGCGCCGCGACGATGCGGTCAAATTACCTCGCGCGGGATTTTTAAATTTACTGCCTATAGACATTCTTAATTTTTTCGATTTCACATAAATGGAACCCGAAATATTGAAGTCTTAAACAATTTCAAAGATTCATGGATATTAAAATTGTCAGCAAAACTATACAAGCATAATATTACGAAACTTTGCTACATTTCTCCGATTCCTTAAAAGAAACCATGCTCTACACTTTATACAAACACTTCCCAATCTTTTAGGAGGGAGAGAAATCATTTTCCGAACACAAGGCTCATGAAAACGACCTTCAACCTCCCAAAGAAGTTTCTTAACCTCCAAAACAACCGATCATAACATTAGAAAATCGCCAAGAACACGACACGCGCTTCGGATCAACAGTTCACAGTTCTCAACCGTTTCTAGATCAACAAAAAGAAGAAGAGAAGAAACGACATTCCGCAGCACCCAGAATACCGTCACACCATCGAATTCCAGTTGCTCGTTCGCGATTCCCGAGTAAATTCAAACGCACTGCAACACCTCGCCGCAAGGTGACACTATTCCACAAATTGAATCGATCCGAACAATCGATTATCGTGAATATCTATCCCGGAACCCGATTTGAAACACCGCGAATACGAACCTTCTTCATGATCCCGGTTTTCCTTTTGGAGAACGTAGTGTATCTCCTCAGCTTATTATCAATATACTCCATCTTAATCTTGACGCGTCCCTTGGTCTTCTTTCCGTTTGACGGGGGCGACTTTTTCGGCTGTCCGAGGCTGGTGAACGACTCGTCGAGATTATCCGGCACGCAGTCCGCGGACATCTGCATTCCCTGTTGCTGGGACAACGCTTGCCTCGCGTTGCTGTCATCGTAGCAGACGTCGGACGTCGTCCTCTTGATGCCCCGCTGCACGGATCCGACGCCGGCGTTCGGCGCCGCAGCCGCGGCCGCGGCCATCATAGTGGCGCCGCCGCGGCTTATTTGAGAAGTTGCGAGCTGGGAGGTGGACGGTCGGCCGTACATTTCCGAGCCAGCGTCGCTGCCTATCATCCCCATGCTGTAACCAAGGCTCGCGTACCGACTGTCTCTTCCGCCGCTAGGGTTGTCCATCACGGACCCGCGCACATTTATTCCCTGTCCCTCGGCCCTTCGTCGCCACGGAATCGCGAGTCGTCGGCGCAATCGTACCCACGTGATCGACCATCTAGAGGAACACGGGACAACAACGCGCACTGCACGAGCGCTCCCCGCGAACTGAGTGCGCGCCGTGTATCGTAACTTGACCTACGTGCTAACGCGGCGCCGAGGCGCGCTCCTCGCCCCCACCGGGAGCGCAGTCCGCGACGAAAAAGTAGTCCGTCGTCCGGGGACAGCGTTTCCTGACGAACGATCGACGGAAAACTCGCGCCGAGAAAATGGATCGTGACCTCGTGAACCTCGATCCGGCCGGCGAATTTTTCCCTCGATTTCCTGGACGCCGAAATTCGACGGCGAAAGATCGCGCGCAGTGGTACAAGAATCGGCGAGAGGGCGTCCCCGGCTGCCATATTTAGAAGTAGACGTTACCATATTAGGGAAAGTTTGCCAAATATGGTGAACAGAGGTGGTCCTTCCTTTTCAAATGATCACTCGGCGCGCCGCGACAAAACACCAATCCAACTGACAGTAGCGCTTCCTGCACGCCTCTCCTCCCCCTCCTCCTCGATCACCGGTATGTCCTTCCTATTTCTACGTGCTTACTAAACATAAGGCTGATAAGCGGTTCTTCTTCTTCGCCTCTGTGATCGGGGCCGCTATTTCTTGCCCCGTCGCAATAGAGCTTTCCGTGCTTTCGACTTTTGTTTACGTTCCGAACGGGCATATCGGCGTCCTCCGGTTCTCCGGTGCGAACCGCGAGATAGAGGATCGGATGGGACAGATAACCGACGGTTTTAACGCGTAACGAGCGGATCGAGATCGGGAAGATTTTTTTGGGAACGTTGCGTTTCATCCTGGCGAAACCTAGAACAGGGCTCGGTTGAACGCGGTTCCAAAGTGAATCACGTTTTAATATTTATAACCGAGTATGTAGAACGGGATGGATATCGTGGGACAAAGATGCTTTTTGTAGAATTCGATCTGATGCAGGGGGAATTCGAGGCTCGTGATTATTTATGACGTTTCTTGATACTGTTCAGTGTTTTCCATAGGCAGATTTACAGATGCCAATGATTTTTATGAATCTTGGGTAATTAGATGACTGCCGTAACATATTGTTGCTGTAACCTACTTAAAGGGAATTAAATCCGTAGATTATTTGTATCAATAACGCGATCATGTGTGAAAAATGATGTTTTATGCCTATGTAATAATAATTAAAAAGTAATTTTCAAGTATATTTGAAATTAGTTCGACATTTGATGGTTTTGCTTTGTTTTTTTTGGGTTTCCCGCTTCTTTTAAGGGGATTGAAGACGAAAAATTTTGATAAAAATACTCAATATTCCGAATTAAAACTTAACAGAAATTTTCACACACACTATTTCACTTTTATACATAAAAAATTTATTAACAATTTTACAAAATACTTTTACCAAAACCTCATCACTTAATACTTCATTTTATCATTACAATCAAACAATTTCAATCTACTGTAATTAAAAAATGAGAATGGAATCATGAAGCAACTTCGAATATGATAAACAGTAGCATAAAAAAATGACAAATATGTAATTGAATTTGTATACAAGTATTTCAATACCGGAATTCACTAAAAAAACGTTAGAAACTTTTATTCCAATTCGATATAATAAATAATTCTATCTGAAATCTATCAAATTCACAAGCTCCATAAATCTAGTCTTAATACCTGAGATCTAAATAATTTATACACAATTACATATTAAAACTTATTCTCCCGATGCCATTGCATGCGCAGCAGAGATCAAAGTATCGTGAACCTCGCGTGCGTATGCAACTTGTGCCCTGACAGTCATTAGGAACTGAGGATAAGTTAAAGCAGGTCCTTCCTGCGACGCGACAGTGTCTGTTCGTGTTGGTATCACAGAAACGGGCAGATATCTCAAGGAACTGGAATTCTGTGATAAACATTCGATGGAGGTTTTCAAGTGTAATTCTATCTGATCGCAGATGGAATAGAACTCTTCCATGTTTTTATTGAAACGGTGATCGGGTTGATCGATGCCTTTGAGAGATCCTACGTCCACTAAACTGTTTTGATGCAACGTTTGAGCAGCGGTTTTCAAGGCTATGGCCAACGATTCTCTTAGTGGGCCAATTAGAGATTTCACTTTGGAAATGTTGTCGAGTTTCTCTTGCGTTTGTTGTTGCTGTTGTTGTTGTTGTTGCTGCTGGACTTGTTGCGGTTGCGTTTGCTGCGGGTTCTGAGGGATTTGAGGGTTTACAGGTTGGGTCATTTGCCCTACTCCGATCGCCCCTGGTTGTTGAATGGGAGGAATATTCATGGTGATCCTGGTAATTCAATAGTTCGAAAATGTTGACTTAATGCGAATAAGGAGTTCCATTTAATAATTTTATCGCGACAGTTCGATTATAACCTTAAATTGTAATTAATTAAACGTTGCTATCTTTCGATAACATAATTTTTATTTCATGAACTGTTAGATATCTTTTCGTTTTAATATTGCAAGTAGAATAGAAAAGTTTTACCTATAGTTTTTTTTATTAAACTTTTGGAGAATTGATAAAATTCTCAGCTGTATTCAAACATGTTTTGTTTTTGATGAAAGGAACAGTTAGGTTGATTTTTTGTGACAAAATTGACCACCAGAGGGCAATTAATTATGAATTAATTATGTTTTACGGAATTCTTAAAAATAAGTTCAACTAACAGATTCTGAATGAAATATTTCTGTTTTCCTTTTATTATTTTTAAATAATTTTCTCTTTATTATTTGATCCATACGAATTTACATAGAAACTCTTTATCAAAATTTCCCCAGATCATCAAGTCGTTTTTTCATGAATCAGTAGACTCAATTTTATCAGATTTTATGTAAAATGTTATCTTGTAGATTATTAGTTTGTATGCTGTCCATAATTTTAATAAAAATGATCTAACAGACTTGAGAATTATGGTAACGAAGAGTACGTAACAAATTGTTGAGAAGGAAATGAAAAGCTTCAGAACCAGGCATTAGAATTTGCTTGACATTTGTTTCCCTCCTATATTTTTCGAAGTAAAAATATGGTAGCGGTTATTTGTTGACAATTTGAATTTCCCGTTTCGTTTAACGGAAGAAAACACGGTTCGAAGGATATTTGCAGTAGCGTTTACAGTTTATTTAAGTTCAAGATGCACATAAAATCTATGGTATTAGAAGGATTTAAATCCTATGGGAAAAGGATCGAAATACATGGCTTTGACAAAGAGTTCAACGCGATCACAGGTTTCAATGGAAGTGGGAAATCAAACATTCTGGACGCAATATGTTTTGTTTTAGGAATTACGAACCTCGGACAGGTATTTCATCGTTTTCCACGTTTTTCATTTCGAGAACTCCACGATTATAATTTTAATTCATATATTTCTCGTCAAATTTACTCAAAAAATTATTATTTCGTTTTTACAATGAATTCTTATATTATTGAACGAGATACTTTTGTCCTCCTATTAGGTCCGTGCAGCGTCTTTACAAGATTTAGTTTACAAGTCCGGTCAGGCAGGCGTTAAGAAGGCCAGCGTGACGATAACGTTTGACAATCGCGATAGAGAATCGTCTCCTATGGGGTACGAGCATCACGAAGAGATAACAGTTACTAGACAAGTTGTAATCGGTGGTAAAAATAAGTATTTGATCAACGGATACAATGTGCCGAACAAACGCGTGCAAGACATGTTTTGTTCCGTTCAGTTGAACGTGAACAATCCACATTTCTTAATCATGCAAGGAAGAATAACAAAAGTTCTGAATATGAAGCCTGTTGAAATTTTGTCTATGATAGAGGAAGCCGCAGGTACACGGATGTACGAGAACAAGAAAGAAAGTGCCTTGAAAACTATCGAGAAGAAAGACAACAAGCTGAAAGAAATAAATGATGTACGATTTCTTTTTTAAAGATTGTCGATTCAAGAATCCATGAATATGTTTCGTTTCAGATTTTGAAAGAAGAAATCGGTCCGAGATTAGCGAAACTGAAGGAAGAGAAAACACAGTACGTGGAGTTCCAACGTGTAGAGAGAGAATTAGAACATTGTAGAAGGATTTGCATTGCTTGGAGATACTTGAATGCTTTGAAAGAGAGTCAGAAAGCGGAGGAAAACGTGCAAGCTGTGATGGACAGAATAGAACAGAAGACGGCAGACATTGCGACTGGCGAAGAGGAGCTCCAAAATATAGAAAAAGAATACGAAGAAATAACGAAGAAAAGGGACGAAGTAAGTGGTTGAATTTTGAATGTACAGTCTTGACTCGAAGTAAGAATCTTCGTATCCCCACCACTTGCTTTGTAGTCGCCGCGTAATCGGAGACGGTTGGGGTGGCAGCGAGGAGACTCGCGCTCTGAACAAGCCATAAATTTCGTTCGGCTCGATCGCGGCTTCGTTTGACGAAAGTCGGAATATGATTGGTCCTGTTATTCTAACAGCTACGTGTTCAATCTGCGCGAACTGAGTACGATTCAAATGAATCGGTGAACCGTCCACTTTAAAACGAACTTAAGACCATGATGTTTCAATCAGCCGTTGACTGATTACACTGAGATACAGTGAATTAAAGGAAAACTGGAATTTGTGCCATTTTAAAGGCTATTTTCGAAAGGACGTAAACTATCGAAATACCCAACCAATTGTGAATGTAAAAACTGCATCTTAAAGAGGGAACATTAAGCTTTCTATTGCTTTTTTCAGCTATGTTCTACAATAATTCTATCACTTTCTATAAGCATTTAAAGTTAAGGGGACCATTTTTGCATCAAAGTTGAATAACTTTGCGAAAAAAAATCGTACAACATTCGCCAAGCACTCGTTTTAAAGCAAAAAGTAGCCGCTTTCGAATGATGTAAATGCAACACGTCTAAAAAATTGTTTGCGTTCCATGGAGCATTAGAAAGTTGAACAAAATTTTTAAAAATTTTCAACGTGCTATTTATATCGCTATAACCTTACCAAAAAACAACACAATCAAAATCTAAAAGAAATATGCGAAAGTAGAGATTTCACGCTTTCAAACGCTTTTTGAATCATGTCAATACGACTAACTTTGTAGGAGTTATGAACATTTGAACTAGAGCCTATTTTTCGGGTTTGTACAAGTGATCCTTTAATTTTTTTGCGGAGTGTATATAGATAAAAATAGAAAAAGATACACATATATGTGTAAAGAAGAAACAGAAAAGTTTAAAGAGCATTACGGTAACGAATTGGAGCAGTTTCGTATAGTAAAAAGTCCGCGCGGACTGAACGTGTGTTGCTGTCAGAATATGTCATATTCAGTGTTTCGTCAAACGAAGCCGCGACGAACCGAGCGAAATTTATGACTTGTTCGATAGCGCGAGTTCGACAGTCCCCTCGCCGCTACCACAGCCGTATCAAGTTACGCGGCGAAGATCAAATCGGCCGAAACGTAGTACCCGACTCGAAATAAGGATGCTCCCGGTCCCAATACCCCACCGTATTTCGAGTCAAAACTGTAAATGGTTCCGTTTCCAGATTTTCTGTCATTTCATTTTTTGTCAGGAATCGGGAGGTCCGTTACAAGCCTTGGAAAAAGATCTGCAAGAGGCAGAAAAGAAGCAGTTCAAATTATCGGCTGAAGTTAATAGCAGCAAAGAAAGTATCAAAGCTGCTAAGAAAGCGTTTGAGCAGTTGAAGACAAATGTAAGGGACGACGAGAATGCGTTCGCGAAGAGGCAGAAGGAGTTCGAAAAAGTTGAAGGGCTTTTCGCGAATTTGAAAGAAATGGATGAACGAGATGGCCAGGCGTTGTTGCAGGCGCAGGAAAATTATCAGAAGATCAGCGCTGGTTTATTGCAGAGTGAAGACGGTAACAACGCGACGCTGGAGCAGCAATTGATGGCTGCTAAGCAGATCGCGACGGAAGCGCAAACGCAACGTAAACAGTGCGAAATGACGCTGAATCATAATCGTGAACAATTAAAAAAGAAACAGGTCGAGCTGAAGAACACTGGAGACGAATACAAAAAGTACACGAAAGATCTCGACGATAAGCAAAAGGAAGTGAAGAATTTAGAGAACGAATTGAAGAAATTAAATTACGAAGACGGTTGCGTGGAGCAGCTTACGCAGCAAAAGCGTAACTCGGCGAACGAGATCAGATCGTTGGAAGAGAAAGTGGATTTCTTTGAATCGAGATATCCGCAGATCAGATTCGAGTATCAAAAACCTGATCCCAAATTTAATTGTAACTCGGTGAAAGGAGTCGTATGTAAATTAATCACGGTTAAAGACAAGAGAGCGGCGTATGCTTTAGACATCGCCGCCGGTGGAAAGGTATTAGAATATTTCGAAATTTATTTCACGGTTCAGGATAAATTTGATATTTCGAAACTTACATCTTAATTTATTGAATTTCAGTTGTATAATGTTATAGTAGATACGGAAGTTACGAGTAAAAAGATACTTCAACACGGTCAATTACAGCAACGCGTTACAATCATTCCTCTGAACAAAGTAGGTGGAAAACCAATGGACAATAGAATAGTTAATTTGGCGCAGAAACTCGGCGGCGCGGAAAATGTTCAGCCGGCATTGTCTCTTATAGATTTCCCAGAGGAGACGCGGCCAGCTATGAACTGGGTTTTCGGGCAGATTTTCATTTGCAAAGATATCGAAACCGCTAAGAAAATCGCGTTCCACAACGATATTAAAAGAAAGTGTGTTACTTTGGAAGGAGACGTCGTCGATCCCGCTGGCACTTTATCCGGCGGTGCGCCGTCGAAAACTGGATCGATTCTCCTAAAATTGGACGAACTGAAATCCGTTCAGAATGAATTGAATGCGAAACAACAGGCTATTCGAAATATCGAAGCCACTCTGGCGAATGTAAATAACGTCGCGGAAAAATATACTTCGTTGAAGCAACAGTTTGATTTACGAAATTATGAGATCGGCGTGGTGAAACAAAGATTGGAACAAACGGTGTACTATAAAGTAAAAGAAGAGGTAAGTTTAATGCGCGAGTTCGATACTCGGAAACTTGTTAACGAAAATGTATTTTTACAGATCGATCTATTGGATCAGAGCGTCAAAGAACTTCTAGAGAAGATCAAAGTAGCGAAGGAAACTGAGAAAGAGAATTCGAAACGCGCTCAAGAACTGGAGCATCAGTTGAAGGACGCGTCCAACATTCGCGAGAAACAATTGAAGCAAGCCGGAGTCGAGTTGGAGAAATTGAAAAAGAAATCCGAAAGTAGTCGCAAAGAGTGGCAAAAGCGAGAGCAAGAGGCGAAAACAATCGAATTGGAGATTAAAGAATTAAAAGAAAGCATCGAGGCTGGGAAAAATCAATTATCGGTCTCGGAAGAAAAATTGAAGTCGTTGGTAGAAACGGCAAGTAAATTGGAGGAAGAATTGAGCGAAGCGAAGAGCAATGTAACGAGTTTGCAGTCCGATATAAAGGAGCAGAAGAACATTATTAATAAACAGAATATTCATATGCGGAAGTTGATGGCCAGAAAAGAAGAAATAATAAAGCAGAACAAAGACGCAGAGTTGGATATTAAAAAGTTGAATCATGAAATTAATTCTATTAAAAGTTGTGCCGCGGATTGTAAAGTAAAGGTTTCGGAGCTCGTGCGAAAATACGAATGGATCGAACAAGATAAGATATATTTCGGGAAAACGGGTGGCATCTATGACTTCGAAGCTAATAAACCGGATGAAATGGAGCATAAAGTACAGCGTTTGCAGTCGACGCGCGAAAAATTAAGTCGCAATATTAACACGCGTGCTATTAGTTTGTTCGATAAAGAGGAGGAGCAGTACAACGAGATGATGAAAAAGAAGAAAATAGTGGAAAACGATAAGCGAAAAATATTGGAAACTATTAAGCATCTGGACGAAAAGAAAAGGGAAACGTTATTGAAAGCTTGGGAACAGGTGCGATTAGCTAATATCGAACTTGATTGATCAGTGTTTGCATTCGATTAATTACTGTATATTAATTTGCAGGTGAACAAAGATTTCGGATCGATATTCAGTAGTTTATTGCCAGGAGCTGACGCGAAGTTGCAACCTCCGGAAAACATGACTGTTACGGAAGGTTTAGAAGTAAAGATCGCATTCTCCGGCATATGGAAAGAATCTCTAGGAGAATTATCCGGAGGACAACGATCTTTGGTAGCTTTATCTTTAATCTTAGCTATGCTGTTGTTTAAACCCGCGCCTCTTTATATTTTGGATGAAGTCGACGCTGCGTTAGATTTGTCTCACACAGAGAATATCGGTATAATGCTGAAACGACATTTCAAACACTCACAATTTATTGTTGTATCGTTAAAGGATGGAATGTTCAACAACGCTAACGTAATATTTACAACTAGGTTTGTCGATGGAATGTCGGCAATATCCAGAAACGAAAGAGTAAGAAATAAATAAATATATGTTATAAACATTTGTCTAAACGAACCTATTTTTATAAATAAATTAATATTTTTTACCGATGACAAATCGACTATGTATATAATAAATATTTCTGAGATAATTTCTGTACAGTGATAAAATAATTTATACAAATCATGTTTTACATTGATTACAGTGTAACGATTAAAAAATACTAAACATGAGATTACTTGAAAATATTACAGAAACAGAAGTATAGTAGGTAAGTACGAGTAGTCAGTGTATTTGGCGAATGTTATTTAAATACAGTTGTGGACATTAGTTTCCGAACGATAATGATTTCCATATTTTGTACAATTTTTTGTTGTATTTCATTTGGGAGTAATAAAAAAATCTAATTATGTACAATGTACATCGATAGAGAACTTATAATATCTACAAGAATTCACCGAAAGGATACATTCATTTTTTTATGTTTAAATTTTGCATATTTGCTTGAAATATAGCCTAAGAAAACTTTCCAAAAAATCGAAAAAAATTGAGAATGTAGCCCTATTTGTTCCCTTTACGGACCACTTTTCAAAAATACGGACACTTTAAAATTGGTCATGGGAAAATTAATTGAATTGTATACTGCGCGTCGAAATCCACTGATTCGACCAGCCGAACGCGGTGCGCGCGCCTGCGGTCCTTGCCAGTCAAACCGAATGGCGCAGCACTTGGCTGGTCGAATCAGTGGATTTCGACGCGCAGCGTACAATTCAATTAATTTTCTTATGGCCAATTTTAAAGTGTCCGTATTTTTGAAAAGTGGTCCGTAAAGGGGACAAATAGGGTTACATTCTCAATTTTTTTCGATTTTTTAAATAATTCCCCGCTATGAAAAACCTGCATTTGTTAACAATTGCAAAATAAATGGTTAAAAAAGTTTTTATTCCAACTGAAATAATTTTTATTAGGTACTGCTATGTCTGCTCTATCAGCACCCAAAAGCACATTTTTATCAGTTTGCTAGTTTAAGAGCTAAAATTAATAGAAAAAAAGTGAACAGTAAACTTCAAAGAGCTTTAAAATTAACAATTTTCAAAATTTTCAAAAATCCTTTCGCGCACGTTTATATATCCCTAAAAACTACAACATACAAAAAATTCAGGAAAATCCGAGATGTTACTCTAAAAAGTGTCGCGTGGAATGACCCTTTTCTATTACTTCGAATGGAATACATGAAACTGTATATAATATGAAAATCTATATCGTTCGGAAACTTCTGTCCGCAACTGTATATGGAATAAATTTCCAGTACCTATGCATTCTTTGCAAAATATATTAATAAAGGAACCACGTATAGCCTTAGATCGTGTTCGCCAAATTCGCCCAATTAATATCTTTAAAGAATGGATGCTGTTTTATCTGAGGTATTGTCATCCTTTCGTCTGGTTGGTACTTCAATATCTGAAAATCAGAAAGACTTGATAGTCGTCGCATCTTTTTCACGCGCATAAATAATAGTTTCGAAACGTACATTCAGAAGTAATGACTTCGCGTTTTCCGACAGTTTGTTAGGAATGTTAATTATGGAATGTGAGTGAAATACACTTGGATGCTTCACTTGAAACCTCTGAAATATAGAAATAATTAATGCCTGTGCTGGACCGTACGTCGAGAATATTTCTCAATTTCAACGTACATTGCCTACTATTAATTCATACAAGATGACGCCATAGCTCCAGATATCCGCTGCTGAAGTGAGCGGAATCATAGGCGAAAACATGCATAATTCGGGCGACGAGTACGGGTGCTTATACTTCAATAAATTTATGTCGTGATTAGGAATAATGTACGTTAGCTGCGCGTGACCATTGTCGTCGAGCAATATGTTGCTCGGTTTCAAATCGAAAACAACGACCTCTTGTTGATGCAAAGCCTCCAAGGCTAGAAGTATTTCAGCGGCCCAAAGACGAATCACATTTTCCGGAATCGTCCAGAGCTCCTCTTCGACGTCTATATTGTTATTCTTCGTGGAATCAAAATCCACGTTACACATGTACTGCATTCGTTGATCGTCTAACGCGCAACAGTGATTCGTCCCGATTTTGTTAACGATTCCCATGGACGCGTTCAATTCGCAATTACGAGCAACGCATTCGGTTCTGTTATCGTAATTTATCGCGAAATGCGCGTCGATGGTTTTTAAATTATCTACGGAAGAGTTTTTCGATCCTTTCTCATCGAAACTGAGATCTTTGCAACTATCGGTCAACGACGAATCGTCGGTGCTGCATTGACTTTTCGTATTTTTAACATCGTTCAGTGATAAATAATTCGGAATTATCACACTTTTCTCAGGTATTTTCTCGATCGTGTTCCTGTTTATCCCGTCGAATCCTAATGATATTTCGTTAATATCTACCGTAACTTCGTTCCAATCGTTCGGCTGATGCGCGCTGTTCTTCAGATTTAATAACGTAGTGTTGTCTTCATCGTTCATCAAGTGGTCGGATTCGCGTAATCGATTAGCGACAGTGTTACTTTCTTTCAAAGTTGCATTCACCGATTGCAGCAATATTTGCGCTTTCTCTAATAATTGCGTGGTAGATACGTCGCTATGTTTCTCGTAGTCTTTGTTCACTGGCACCGAATGTATTTCCATTTGTACTCTCGGATTTGTACTTATTAAATTCAGATCTTCCGTCGAAGCTTCAGTGCGTTCAACTTTATTTTTTAAACTGTTCGTTTTTAAAATAATGCTATTATCGTTTACTGTTTTATCGTTTGCCGCTCCATTCACTGAAATTACTTTATCACGTGCTTTTCCATTATTGGATTTATAATGCGATATTACGAAGTCCCACAACTTTCCGCGGCTGCAATTATAAATATATTTCTAAATTTTTTAATTCAAATGAATCCTGATCTAAAATATCTTTGATCATTTACCTCAGATGTTGCAAAATTAAGAATACAGTTGTTTCTGTCTCAATACACGCATGCAACTGCACCATGTGTGGTATCTGACCGCGCAATATGTAATTACTTATATTTTCCTTATTTGTACACAACTTTTCGATTGGCTAAAACAAAGAGTGTTATTATTTTAATGATATTACCGTTTTAGTATTTTTATTTTCAGCTATTCATACTTTCACGATGTTGAGGCAATCTCTACAAATATCCTTCACAAGCATAACTGATTCTATAATTTTTAGTACTTTATAATGCTGAAGCTCTGACACAGGTTTACTTAACAACGAAACATTACAATTCAAATATCTATTATAAAGTTTCTCAGCACGTTCCAAGTACTTTGATATCTTCTCCCTAATTATATCTGCCCTTGTCTTATTAGAATCTGTCTCAACACCAGATCTTAAGCTGGAGATTCCCATTTTGTACTGAGTAAAAGCTTCTTCGTATTCCATGAGATCTTCGTGTCTGAATGCTGCGCTCATATGTGCAGCTGCAATTAATATATATTGCGAAGAGTCTGTGCACGATTGCGGTAGATCAGATCCGTCGTGCATCGACACCGAGGAATTCAAGTGTTCGTTGGATGTTTTTGCACTACGATTCGACATTTGTACAAGCGCAGAATCTTCCTCATTGTTAACGTTATGATTCGTATCCTTATAACAATTATTATTCTTATTACAAATTAATTGATTATTCTCAAAGCTGGTTATAATCTTCTCTGAAGTATCTTTCGCAAGCAGTCGGTTAGTTACATCGTTTGCCACAAACGTTTTCTCGTTATCTGTATCGTTTAATTGCTCCTGCGATTTGCTACCTTCTTGAGCCTCCTTTCTTTTGCTCCTCGGAGTAGAAGTAGGCAAAACGGAGCACGAATTTGTTAAAGTTTGAATACTTTTAGGTTGCAAAATACTTTGGGAAACAGCATTGTTAGCGGGCAGAGGGTTTATATGCGTAAGACGATCGTCCTCTGCCGACGTGTCGGAACTAATTGATTGAGAGCAATCGTTTAAACAGTAATCAACGTGACTAGTTTCAAAGAACTTAATGAAAGTATCGCTAGAA
Source organism: Perdita meconis (assembly GCA_030770465.2). NCBI lineage: Eukaryota > Metazoa > Arthropoda > Insecta > Hymenoptera > Andrenidae > Perdita > Perdita meconis. Next base: position 4,621,379 of record JASKOS020000001.1, read on the forward strand.
TATAAGTGCGAATGCCTCCCTACGAATTCTAAAAATTTCAACGCGCACTCCCTTCTTTCCTCGATTACTTCCGCCTCGAACCTGCCGAAGAATTTCGGCTTCGGAAACGAGGGGAAGCTCTCCTTAATCTGAGACTTTGAGCACAGAGCATTTAACTCTGAGTGAAGCTTCTTGAAATCATTGTAACGCTTCCAGACAGAAACTTTGGAGATCTCTTCGTGCGAAGACTTTAAGAATACCTAAAAGTTCAGAAGAATGTATAGTTTAATTGTTTAAAAGTAATTTAATTAAGATTTCTGTTGTTTCTACTTTACGCAACCATCGTTCGATTGTTAAAGAGTTCGATCGACGAAATTTCCACGTAATTAAAATAAGTTTCTATATCATACCACAGATGTGACTTTATAAATAGTGAAGCCCTTCTTATGCCGTGTCGTCTCCGGAATGATAAATCGCCTCACCCATTTGTCTCTGTTGGGTGCCATTGTTTATACACTTTGTTAAAATGCGAGACCAGAAGCTTGATTAATTTATCGCTTCAATTCGCGCATTTCCATCGTTGCATTTTTATTTACAATGCTTTTTCCTCCGTTTGCGAGGCATGTATATTGTAACTGATTAATTGCCAGATACTGTCATCACCATGCACTTGCATTGCTTGCATTCAGCGGTGTACAATTACAATTGCACCGTCTGCGGCAACTGTTTACGATAATTGTAACTCGATAAACCGGATAAGCATGACTGTAACGCGAGTCATTTTAATCAAGCCCTAGTAAACGATGATCGAAACGAGAATTCTCTGTCTCTTTAGCCATTTTCGAAATATAGTTGCGCAGGCGCTATCACTAACTGGGTTACCATAATTATGATTTCACGATAATTGTTATGTCGCGATCACTATATTTACGTATTGCGATCCAAATTAAACAATAACATTGTGTATCGACGAATAACACTTTCCCTGCATCGGTTCGCTAACTACTGATTTTATGAACTGCGTGTGCGGCAATTTATCGAAAACTCACACACTGACAGAAATTTGAATTGATATCGCAAGAGAAAGCGGGTCACTTATTATCATTCATTTTACGAACTTATCATTTATTTATATGCAGTTAGATTTCTGAGCGTTTTTAATAACCGAAAATTGGTAAATTTATTTGTTATCCATGAATAGTTTTATTAGATTATGATGTATGAATATTATATATTTCAATAATAAAATTTAATTGATAATATACAATCTTAATGAAGCTTTCGTATTGATAAGCGTCGATTTTTTGAAGTCATAAATTGAGCAACCTGAAGCGCATGCATATATAGTCAGTATTATAATTATCTCGTCAAAGTTTTAATTCGCATTACGTCTGTTATTTTTGAAGAACAATAATTCTTTAATTGTAGTTTTCTAAGTGCATTATTGCTATTTTATTATATGCACTAGTTCATTTGGCCTTCAAAATACTTGGCCATCTGACGGTGACATTTGTGTACTAATTTACCCGCTTCGATTTGTATAAATAAATAAAACCTTGTATGGTATGTATTTTGCTATTTACTGTATTCTGAAGACATAGATTATCGACCGAATAAATAAATAAATTTTACCTGAAGTAACGCATATCGAATAATCATAAATTATGTTTACATTATTAATAAATAAACTGCGAATTTTTGTACATACATTCATGAAATTGTTTTATTTGTTATTATTGTTGATATTAATTATTTTTATAATAGTTGCCTGCGGATTTGCATGCATTTATAACAATTTTAAACATGCAAAAAACTATCATAGAAGTTCTCAACATATGCAAAATATAGAATGAAAATATCAAAAATCTAAGTTATAAAATAGAAAATAGAATATTATAAATCCGCTGTCTATTAATAATCAGCCCGAATGATTTAAATGTTTCGCGGGGAATTCAATGAAACAGAAAAGTTTCTACATGTTCGACAAATCCCAACAAGGTGACAAGTCTATTAAATACTTTGTCTATGGTTTGATACCGAAAACGACAATCGCGCTATCTGCAGTGATAAAAGCTGGTATCAATTTAACGAGGCGTCTGCGAATCTATAAAGTAGATCGTTTTCGATCGCGCGATGCTTCAGTCGCGATTTTGTCATAATGGATGACTATGTTTTGCAGGTTACGGTTACGTGAATCGACTTGACACTTGGAGAAGGGAGCGTAATAATCGAACGAGAGTTGAAAATGTCGCAACAAACGGCTCTCGTGCAGACAACCAGCGCAGGATCAGAAATTACGCCTGTGCTCGGTAGTTTGCAGTCGATCGGACCAAATACCCAAGCTCCTTCTACTGTGCCTAGTATACAAAGTGGCAATACAGTAGTGCAAATCTTGCAGCCTCAGAGTCAACAGCAACAAACGCAGTTCGTAACTCAAGCGCCGAAGCCGCAGGTAGTGCAACAACCAGCTGTGCAACAGCAACAGCAGCAACAACAACAAAGTTCCTTCAACGATTTTCCACAAGTAGGTATTTGATCGCAAAGGAGAATTTGGCTCGAATGACTTGTGTTTCTATGCTTTCAGTTTTTAACTAAAACACGATTGCAAGATCTCGTGAAGGAGGTAGATCCCACCGAGCAACTGGATGAGGAAGTGGAGGAAATGCTTCTGCAATTGGCTGACGATTTTGTGGAAACAACGGTCAATGCGGCATGTTTATTAGCTAAGCACCGTCATGCCAACACGGTGGAAGTAAAAGACGTTCAGTTACATTTAGGTGAGTTGCAAAGAGATGCGTTAAATGTTTGATGGATTTATGTGTGATTTTTTTGTTTGTTTTAGAGAGGAATTGGAATATGTGGATCCCTGGTTTTGGTACGGACGAAGTGCGTCCATATAAACGTGCGACGGTCACCGAGGCGCACAAACAAAGATTGGCACTTATACGAAAATCAATCAAAAAATATTAGTCTTCCTGTACATTTTTTTTTTCCTACAACTGTTAATTTAGTTTTAAGCGCAATTTTTTTTACGATTACGCGACTTTATACTTGTAATAATATTCATTACCGATATTTATAAAAACAAAAATTATAATAGTTTTTGCAATGTATAGCTTTAAATATGAAGTAACTTTAAGATTCAATAATAACCGAATTACTACTGACGAAGTTGATTCTTTATGCGAAAATAAATCAAAAGTACGGAATGAAATTTCTTGATCTTCCTTTTGATAAACAAAAAATTAATCATCGCGAAATAAACACTATTTCTAATTACATATTTATTATGGATAATACAACGATTTCTGAATGTTTAATAGCTTCGGAAATATAATTACTACTACTTTATAATTTAATTCAAATTGAGGATTGAGGCGTTCATAAACGGCGCGATGTTATTCGCCCATAATTCGCTTTTACTTGGAAATTTGCGTTTGTTTTTGATGTTCGAAGCATTCGAAATATTCGAAGTTATGACGTCCAAGTTTGAGTTTATTTGAAATCGTTGCTTTCGTTTCGCGAGGAGTCCGCGAGAGTTTCGAAAAACACCGTGATAAATTCGAGCGTAATCGTAATTCGAATCAAAGGCTATTCAGTGGCAATCAATTTATATCAAGAAAGTTGAAATTTGATCGGGACGGACTGACGGACACTAGATCCATGTCACTAGTCTAGTTACACTTTGACTTAGCAATGACTGTAACCGAAGAAATTGGAACCTGCTTGCTCATCAGACTGAATTCACTGAATTCATCAAACAGACATACTACACACTATAGTGTAGTATATAAACCGTGATAACCTTTTTCTTTCAGGGACGTTCTGTGAGACTTTACCATCTGCTCAGCGGAACATTTTGCAAACGGTATTGTTTGTTTCCTATATTATCTCTCCCATAAAAAAGGTAGTTGGAACGATTCATAAAGCAACATTGACACGCGTAAAAGTGTTCGAACGATAAACAATTATTTTCTCGTGAGAATTTTCATTATGCCCGGACGCTAGTGATTCTGTGAAGTCTCGTTTGAACAGTCTTTATTATACTAGTTAAATATAACAATTTTATTAAACGGACTTCACGCGCTTCATTGTGCCTCGTTTATCTGAACGAAGTGCTTTTTTCCAATAATTAACCGCAATTTCCGTTGGAATTCTATTCGAATGTAACAGTTAAGATTATTTTTAAAAGAAACAAAATCCGATCGGGATTGAAACGACGATTGTGTTTCAGATCGTGCGGGACGTTATACAAGATCGTATAACACGTTCCATCGAAACCAGAAAATTCGACGAAGTTGAATAACACCGGTAACACGACAATTCAGTGAATTTTATTAGTAGACTGTACAGAGACAGAAGTTTAAGCTTTCCGAAGAAAATTTCGTCAGGAACAATGTCTGCCAGCAACGAGAGTACCAATAACAACACCTGCGTCGTGTGTTACAAGAATGTCGACATTTACAGTATCGGTATGTGCGAGCATCCCGTTTGCTACGAGTGCAGCACTCGGATGCGAGTGCTCTGCTGTCAGAACGAGTGTCCCATCTGCCGTCAAGACTTGCCGAAGGTTGTGTTCACGAGGGTGATCAAACCTTTCCACCAACTGCACAAAGGCAGCTTGGTGGACACACGATACGATATTCACTTCGACGCGCCCGACATTCAAAGCAAATTCTACGAGCTGTTGTCGAATCGTTGCACTCTGTGCAAAGAGAAGCCTGTGTTTAGTAGCTTTAACAGTTTGAAGGATCACATGAGACATCGACACGAGTTGCACTACTGCGATCTTTGTGTGGAAAATTTGAAGGTATATCAAATGTTTCCTACTTTATTTTATTATTAACGTTTATCAGTGTTCCTGTATTTTTAAAGAAAACAAATGACGGACTAGAATTACATAATTTTCAGAGACTTTTCGAAACCACAAAGTTTTAATCGCAGTAGAAATAGTTTTCTTGGTTCGTAATTTTCAAGCGATTTTTATCCGTTTGTGACAGATATTTTCCCACGAAAGGCGTTGTTACACAAGGTCAGATCTCGCGCAGCACAGGAGAAAAGGAGACATAGACGACAAGAGCCACAAAGGACATCCTCTGTGCGAGTTCTGTGACCAACGCTACATGGACAACGACGAATTGTTCCGGCACTTAAGGCGGGATCATTTGTACTGTCATTTCTGCGACGCGGACGGTTTGCACCAGTATTACAGCTCGTACGATTACCTCAGAGAGCATTTCAGGCAAGAGCACTTCCTCTGCGAAGAGGGGATGTGCTTGGAAGAGAAATTCACGAGTGTGTTTAGAACCGACATCGATCTCAAGGCGCATAAGGCGAGTGTTCACAGTAAGCAATTGAGCAAAGCCGCGGCGAAGCAGGCGAGAACGTTGGAGCTGGAGTTCACTTTGGCTCCGCGCGGCGACAATCGGATGAACAGGCGGGGAATGTTAGGCGCGTCGACGTCTAGAAACACGAGAGATTACGGCGGAAGAGATTATAACGTGAGGGAGTATCAGCAAACGGTCCAGCCGAACGCCGCGAACGTATACGTCGCGGACAACGAACCGACCTTCGTGCGACAGCCGTCCGTCGACGTTCAGAGCACCGAGGAGTTCCCGACGCTGGGCAACACCGCGCCCATCGTGCCTATGAACCAGTCGAAGGGCAGGGGAAACGTAACGATCCGCAGCACCATAAGACCGCAACCCCTCGCCGTGACCGACGAGAATTTCCCCGCGTTGGGTCTGGAATCCGGCGGCACGGGGATATCGAAAACCCTCAACTTCAGCTTGTCCAGCGGCAACGCTTCCGGCACGAGTTCGCAGCCGCAGAAAAGCACAACTTCCAACGTGTCGATCCAAGTGAACCACGAACCCAACGGCGTCGTTACCACGAAGGTATCCGGTCCTAACATTCGAATCCGACCCTCGCAACTTCCCAGGGAATCGTTTCCCGCGTTAGGTTCCGCGGAGCCTTCGACGAGCAACGCGAACTCGGCGCAATGGAAGGAAGTCCTGCAGTGGACCTGCTCGAAAACCGCGTCGGCGTCGGTGCCGAAGGTGAAGAAGGTCGCGACGCCTCCGTTGGTACCTTCGCCGCCGCCCATCCGATCCGGCGACGACTTTCCTACGTTATCGAAGACGTCCAAATCGAAGAAGCAGTCGACAATTACAGTAGTGCCTTCCTGGGGAGAATCGCAGCGATCCAGCAACAGTTCCGCGAGCAACGCGAAGACGACGACTGACATGACGAAGGGGAAGGCGAAGAAGAAAAAGGTGAAGCAGAACTGCAACGGCAATACGAACGACGCTGGCTCGAGGACGAATATCAGCACCGTCGTCGTGAAGAAGGAGTGCGAGACGCCCGGAGCGTCGAGAAGTCACGCTGTACAGTCGAGCTCGCAGTCGATGCAATCTGCGCAAGTGAGCAACAACGAGAACACGTCGAAGAGTTTGAATACGCAGCCTTCGAAGGAGGCGGAGCAGACGAGCAAGAAGGAGAAGAAGAAGCATAAAACCGTGGACGTCGAGACGGTTGTAAATACGGACGTCGCGAATAACACGGCCAACGGTGTGCAGAGGAAACGCACTGAACTGAAGATAGATAGCTTAAATTCTACCAATAGAAACGCGCGTCGTTTAGAAGAATTTCCGGCACTGGGAGGCAGCAGTTCCAAACCGCCCGGCTTCACGAATCCGCCGCCCGGCTTCGGAACCACCACTCCTCCGCCTCCTGGATTTTGTATAAAATACGACAGCATGGACAAGCTGAACAGCAGCAACGGATTAACATTTACAAACAGCTCCGGGGAGAGTTACTCCATCTTGCCGGACAATAGCAAGCACGACGATACCGCGTACAATTACGTGCCGCCTCCGGACTTTCAGAAACGGAACAAGTGCCTCGTCGCCAAGGTCAACGAAGTCCTGAGGGAGCGCGATCAAATCGAAGAGTTTCGATACATCAGCGGACTGTTTCGTCAAGGAACGTGCAACGCCCAGGATTATTACACGCATTGTCGCGAAGTAATGGGCCTCGGGGCCTTCGAGAACGTTTTCCCGGAGCTTCTGGTTCTTCTGCCCGACATAGCGAAGCAGCAAGAGCTCTTCAAGGTCCACCGGAAGGAGAACGGTAATAAGATTAGGAATCTAGAGATTTGCGCGACTTGCGATCAAGTTCTGAAGAACGGCACTGATTTTCGACAGCACGTGATGAGTCATACGTTAGAGAATCATTTCCCGGTGCTCGGTAAAAACAGCGCGGCTCCTCAGAAAAATTCCTGGGTACGTAAATGAGTATAAATGTGTTCCTTTAGTTGTCTCGCGAACTCTGCCAGGGCTAAGATGCACACCGGTTCAAGGAACTGTACTGAACGAATTATTTTTGTGGATGGCACGCAATCCCCCTCCCTCGCGTTCATGGCAATGTAACATAATCATTAACTCGATATTACAGCGTACAGTACCGTATTCCAAAAACTATTGACTCCTAGTATTAAAACGAAAAATAAGATTGATTTGAACAAATCGATTGCCACCGTTGACTTTGGTATTTGTTCAATGACTTGTGTGACCGCTGCCTAAAATAAAAAGAAAATTTGTTATATCGAACGGTTGTACTAATAATTTTATGGAAAAAAAAAACGAGAGTGTAGCAAGGAAAGTCAATAATTCTTTGTATGATAACAAAAAGTTTTTTGTGACAAATTAATTTAAGCGATCTAACAACTGTGACAACATTACGATTAAGATATTCCTAAGCGGATCCTTGTATCAAACATGCGTTTTCGATGCCCCGTTCTGTCCTGTTAAATACTACTACTGTACATATTAATCTTAAGTAGAAAGAACATATTTCTGTAATTTATTCATTGTGTTTCATGTAGTAGAAAAAGGGAATAGAACTTTATGGTGCGTAAAAATAACGCCGCATATTAACAAATTATTTGATACATTATACATCGTACAGTGCAATTATCGATAATGTACTGTTTTGTACTATAATAAAGTTATTACATTGAGTTACACAATAAGACTATCTCAAGCACAGTTGTCTTTCTCACTTCCAAATTTTTGTAATCGCCACTTCAAGTCGTCCAAGATAGAAAGAAAAAGAAACGAAACGAAATACAGCGATGGTGAAACGTGTATGTAAAATAAATTAATAATTTACTTGACATCTTTATTTCTAAATCTTTATCTTATAAGCATGTGATACTTTAGAGTACAAATGATTATCTTTGTACGAAATAATTTATGCGTTTTAATAGAATGTAATGAGCGATAAGGATAAAAAATTTCTTTAAATGCTTATTTTTAAGACTTATTATTATTATTCCTGGCGATCGGGTCAATATCGATTTGCGTTGATGCTATTCAAATACTCGTTCGATAACTAAGTACAAATACACCTTTGTGAAGGTGTTAATATATCGATAAAATTTTTCAAATTGGCATCAACACTTCCGGTCGTGTATCGATTATTTGCGATACCGTTCGATCGCATTCGATGGCGATATCATAATTCGCGGGCTGTGATCGAGAGCATATTCGTTCGATATCGTTCCAATCGCCGCTTATTCGTTCTATAATTCATTATTTATTTTCGAAACATGATAGTAGAAACTGTATGTCAGATTATGTAATATGTAATATTACATTTTCAGTTTGTCGTGCAGAGACGTAGTAAAGCGCTTAAAAAATGTTTTAGATCCGTACTTTCTTCCTTTTCGCAGTAGAAATTTTGTATAAGATATCAACAACGCTCGCATTGGAATTAAAACAACGCGCATACTGGAATCAAAGTAGAAACATTTCGTATTTATTTCAAAACCAATACACGTTCGAGCGAACTCACAACTTTACAAGTTAAATACCCTCGGGTAGTGTACAAACGAAAAAGATCTAAGCGACAAATTTACACGCCTGTTACTCTCCTACGTACAGAAACATCGTTTTAGATAAAGAAATCTTGGAAATCTATGCCCAGCGAACGTTGAATCAGTCGGAGTTTTTCCCTCTGTTACTCGGAGTAGTTTCGCCCTCTTAGAAATTAGAATCACAGTGGTATTAAATTGTACACATAGTGCGTAATCTGATAAAATGGAGATTGCAACCTGTCTTCTACGTCCATGCTCGATGAATAAATTGTTCGCGAGGATTACAAATAACGGGTGCTTTATCACTTTTTGGCTAATTCGTTACTCAACCAATCCAGCCCTTCGTAAAGTCCGTGCCCTTGCGTGGCGCAAGTGCTCTGAATGTACCAGTGGCGTCCACGCAACGAGTTAAGTCCCAGTTTGTCTGTGAGCTCAGCGGCTGACATAGCGTTCGGCAGATCCTGCTTGTTGGCGAATACCAGGAGAACAGCGTCTCGCAGCTCGTCCTCCTTCAGCATGTTGGCCAGCTCTCGCTCCGCCTCGCCAATACGCTCACGGTCGTTGCTGTCCACCACGTAGATCAGACCCTGGGTGTTTTGGAAGTAGTGTCTCCAGAGGGGCCTGATTTTGTCCTGACCGCCGACGTCCCACACCGTGAAGCATATATTCCTGTACTCGACGGTCTCGACGTTGAAGCCGATGGTGGGTATCGTCGTGACGATTTCACCGAGCTTCAGCTTGTACAATATGGTTGTTTTGCCCGCTGCGTCCAGACCCACCATCAATATTCTCATCTGCTTTTTGCCGAAAAGCCGAGTCAGTAGGCTGCTGATTGTTAGGCCCATTTTGTTTGAGAAGACACTGGATACACCTTACCAGGACAATAATAGCAAACGTCACCTCACGGCGGATTATTATTCCGGAAATAGTTGGCAGAATTGACCACGCACGCCAACACTCGCTTCAAAGCGGCGAATTTATTGTAACGCAACGAGCGCGACGAGAGTTTCGAAATTTCGATCAATTATTTTCGTTCGAATGACGAAACGGCCCAAATGCGAGCGCATGGATATACTTGACCTTATGCGACGTTAGGATTCGTGGGACACGTAATCGAAAACAAACAATGCTATTCCCACGTAGCATGATGTATATATAACCTACGTCGTTAAGCGCGCGATTTAAATTCAACGGTTTTGTATCGTTCGTACGTAAAAGGTTCGCAGAACTTGTCGCGCGCAGTTTCGAATAATAATTCGATATCAGTGTCGTTGCCTCGCTATCTAAGCGAGCAATTATTGCAGACACTTGGGTATATTAAGAATAACATTTTTGAATTGTTATGTAGAAGATATATTATCCGAATTAATTAAAATAATCATGGGTTAGTTTATTGTTTGAACGAATGATTTTTCTCGAGGTTGTTACGCTGTTTGGATTTCGAATGAAATCATTTTTCCTATTGGTGGTGTTGAATGAAATGAAACTGAGATATATTTTGAACGCAAACAGAAGAGGATTAATAAGGATCATCCATGGATCGTCAAAGAATATTTTAAATATTTAGCTATTTATAGACTTTTTAAACCACCAATTAACCTTTTCGATTATTAATTACTATCACTAAGGAATGAACGTTATTGATAACATGAAAAATATTTAATGAAGAAAATCGTTTCTTTCAATTGAATGCAAGCGTGAAATTATGTGTTATTGAGAACAAAAAGTGTCTAATAAACAATTATCGGAATGATGTTTTGTCTTCATGTTTTCACAGAAATGGGTTGAAAAGTATTAATCAACTTCGCAGAATTTTTTATTGACTATTGGAATTTTCATTGGATATGTTATATAATTATTTTGGAGATAATGAGTAATGAAACAGAAATTGTGATGTAATAAAATATTTAAATAAATGAAAAAATGTGTATAGAATATTTTTTAAAATGTATTTCTTGATTATTTAAAAATTCCTCAAAATGTGTTCCTCAAAATAAAAAACTGTAAACAAATGATTATATCTCATTTGATAGATTTTGTAAAATATTACATAATTTTGAACAGATTTGCGATAATAAAAAAAGGAATTTTGTCAGAGAAACTGGTCGAAACTTTCAATTCATCAACTTTAAATCATTTTTTTATGGATTATTGGAATTTATATCTGACATTTTGCAACTGATAAGTAGCATTTTGATCATTTTAAAATCGAATAATCCCCCAAAGTATCAAACAATGGAGAAATACATATATCTTCATCTAGATTGTGAGATTTCCGTTAATAAAAGAAGAAAGGTTATCAGACAGAATTTTTTTATCAACTATTGAAATTTTTGCCCAACATTTTATAATTAGTTTGAAGGCAATGAATCATAATAATAAAAAAAAATATGTGCATGAATAAAAATAATGCATATAAAATATTACATTTTGAGTAAAATGTACTTTTTGATAATTTAAAAATAGAATATGTCTTACAAAATAAGAAACACTGCAGATATAATTGCATCCTCATTTGTTAGATTATCTAAAATATTAAATAATTTCGAACAGATAAATGCGATAGGAAAAAAAGTAAATGTGGGCGTGACAGTTCTTGAATTATTTAAAATGTAATGAATGTGCAGAAAAAGTTGGTAGTTGATTAAATGAAAATAATATTTACGACAGTTCCAGTATCCAAAAGCCAGTTTTTTTTATAACTGATAACGGCTTCTGTATGTATTTACGGATAAACATTATTCCACATGATTGATGTATCTCGCACGACTCTTTTCGGGTGCATCGTAGTGGGAATGCGTGCGCAGTAAGTGATGACTACTTATCGGTGTTGACGGTGCACGTTCGGCTATTGTCAAAGCTTGCTTGTCGTGAGTTAAATGTGCGTGTCAACTGCGACGAATCGTATTCAGAAGGGACTTCAACTCGAATTGCCAGCGTCTTCGCGCCAAACTCAATAGGGGTGAGTGCAAGAAAACCCGAGGAACTTCAAAAACAAAATTCAATTTTACCCATCAGATATTTTATAAATTTTCTAAAAAAATTACTAAACAATTGCTTAGATTTTTATGAAAGATAAAAAAAACTAATGAAATTTTCTATATAGAAATTTCTGAAATTCGCAGAATTTTTGGAGCAGATTCTCAAAGCTGCTGTAGAAAGCTTCTAAAATTTTTTTTTATACCTTCTGCAATAGATAATTTTTGTTAATGCTGTACACAGTCTATAGAATTTTTGTACACCTTTTGAAATAGAAAATAGTGTTTGTTTAATTAATGATTATCTGAACAATGAGGTGGAGAGTTTGCAGAATTTTTTTACACTTATTGTGATAGAAAATAATTTAAATAATGATTATTTAAATAATGCTATGAAGAGTTTATACATTTTTTTACACCTTTTGTGATAGAAAATAGTGTTTATTTAATTAACGGTTTCTTGAACAATGCTGTGAAGAGTTTGTAGAATTTTTGTACACCTTTTGTGATAGAAAATAATGTTTATTTGAACAATACTTATAGTGTTTATTTGAATAATACTGTATAGAGTTTATAGAATTCTTTAAAAATACATTCTGTAATAGAAAATAGTGTTTATATGAATAATGCTTACAGAGTTTATTGAATTTTTTTTAATGCCATCTATGATAGAAAATATTTTTTATTTAATTAATGATTACTCGAACAATGCTGTAGATTATTTATACAATTTTTTGTATACCTTCTGTGATATAAAATAATGTTTATTTGCACAATAATATGCTTACTTAAATAATGCTATTAAGAGTTTAACATTTTTTTACACTATTTTGTGATGGAAAATAATGTTTATTTAAATAATGCTGTATAGAGTTTATTAAACTTTTTTTTAGATACCATCTGTGATAGAAAATAGTGTTTATTTAAGTAATGATTATTTAAACAATGCTACAAAGAGTTTATACATTTTTTTACACCTTTTGTGATAGAAAATAATGTTTATTTAAATAATGCTGTATATAGAGTTTATTGAATTTTTTTAAATACCATCTGTGACAGAAAATAGTGTTTACTTAAATAATGCTTTTAGAATTGACGGTAATAAATTGGAAGCGTAAATATTTGTGCATGTTCATCAGTTCTGATATGAGATAATTACGTTTTCTTTTTGTTCTCTAGTAGGAAATGTTTATTTATGATAGTACCATGTACTTTCGTAACTCGAAACTGGTCAGGTCTGTTTTTTATTCCTGCACTGGTGCGTCAATGCAGAACGAACAATCTCTGTCTTTTTCTTATTTCACAAATAAAAAAATAGCAAGTGTTTAATCCTACATTAGTTTAGCTAAGGCACGAATAAAAAACCTGTTGATTATAGCTTTTAGAATAATTTTTTACTTTCGTGGAAAACGCATTCTAATTCTAGTTATACATATATAGATAATTGTTTGTTATTCATACATATATAGATAATATAGTTAAATACGTTTATGTTATTCTTATCTATAAATTAGGCTAGCAAATGTGATAACGGAGCTGACAAGTTTATTTACTGCAGTTTGAAGTATTTTATGTAATGTGATTTAATTACTATATAATATTTAGCGTTTGAATAGGTGTTCGAGTCATTTGTGCTGATAAACTTGTTTCCTACAAAATGCAGTGACCCCATTTAATTACTAATGACTTTAAGGGTCGTACATATGAAACAAACGAAGATATTTTGTACTTAAACAATTAAAAACAGTTCTTCGATAGTTAGTTTAAAAATTCGTTATTTATGACGTTTATATTATTGACATACTGTGATAGAAAAACAAATAACTCGAAATGCAATTTTTTGGAATTCACAGCAAGAAAGAAACTATAAAAAGAATGTGAAGTAATGTGCATTTCCGGTAGCCATTGTTGCATCCGGAAGTTTAAACTCCAAACCGATTGCGACGATAAATAAGTGCAAGCTTTAATCTAGTCAACTAAGTTCCAGACACAATTTATCGGCGAACTGGTCGAGTTATTGTAGAGTATCTCTTAGTTAGTTGTCCTTTCATTTTTTAGTGACCTCATTGAAGTGTCTGTAATTCGATAAGATTATCTATTATTACGTTGTTAGTTGTGCAAGGCAAATAGTGTTTAGCAGGCAAATAAATTGCTGCTTCTGAAAAATTTGCAAATGAAATGATAGTAGACAAAACATTTTGTTATTGCAGTGTGCAGGTGTTATAAATGTTATAATAAAAGTGAAACAAGTTCAAATAACCGTGAGACGATTAATTCTGGACATTCACTCGACATTCAGATTCAACGAAAATGATTTTCACTATATTACTCTTCATCGTAATCGTGGTGCTCCTGCAATTTTTCACAATGCATTATGGGAAAATTGGGAGGATCTTTAATTCGATGCCAGGACCGCTGGCACTGCCAATCGTTGGAAATTTATATGCTTTTCAAGTTTCGTCAGGTGAGAATTTGAATATTAATTTTTTAATTGACAAGCTTTAAAGAAAATCATGATTTTTTTTTTTTAATTACAGGTGAACTTTGGAATTGCGTGAGGACACTGAATAACCAGTATTATCCAATTTACAGACTTTGGTCATTTTTCTATCCGATGGTTAATATTCGCCATCCGAATGACATGGAGGTAATTAAAAAGTTTGCCGATCTTCATTGCAAAGTTGAATTAGAAAAAAAAAAAAAATTGTTTCTTTAGTAACTCATGCTTTGGCTACAGTCTTCGGGTCTTTTTGACCCATTAGAATATTTTATTTCCTTTAATGACTGTTTCAAACTTTAAAAACTTTTGGAAAAACTGTGAGAAAAGCGTTACCATTCAGGTTTTTCATTACTCAACATTATACCGGGAAAATAACTATGTCCACCTTGAATTTTCCGTTATTCGAAATAATATGAAAAAATATTATACAGGGTGTTCCTGTATATGGATTCCTGGAGTGATTCTAAACAACTTTTTCCTTTGCAAAAATGTCCTCCGAAGCTTTGTTAATGAGTTATTAATAAAAAACACCGACCAATAGAAGCACGAATACAGTGGATGAATTTCAGCGCGCGCCCCATCTTTGAGTAGTATTGGCCCACCATCGCTCGCGCCATGATTAATCCGCTGTACTCGCTTTCTGATTGGGCGACGTTTTTCGTTAATAACTCGTTAACAAAGCTTCGGATAACATTTTTGCAAAGGAAAAAGTTGTTTAGAATCACCCCAGGAATATGTATACGGGTCATTCCACGCGAACTCGGACACTTTTTGGAGTAACATCTCGGATTTTGCTGAATTTTGGATATGTTTTAGTTTTTGGGGGTATATAAAAGTGTGCGAAAGAATTTTAAAAAATTTTAAAAATTGTGGATTTTACAGCTCTTCGAAGTTTAGTGTTCACTTTTTTTCTATCAATTTTAGCTCTTAAATTAGCAAACTGATAAAAATATGCTTTTGGGTACTTCTAGTAAAGGGATAGGAGTATATAATAAAAATTGTTTCAGTTCAGAAATAATTTTTTTAACCATTTATTTTGCAATTGTTTCAAACAAATGCAATTTTCACACCGAGGGGCCAATTTGAAAAATTTGAAACAAATGAGTATATAATCCTATTTGTCCACTTTTTAAAAATATGGACACTTTAAAATTGGTCATGGGAAAATTAATTGAATGGTACGCTGCGCGTCGAAATCCACTGCTTCGATCAGCCGAACTCCGCGCGACTCGGTCTGACTGTGCAAGGACAGCGCCAAGGACTCCACTGCGCGCGCGCGCGTCGCGTTCGGCTGGTCGAATCAGTGGATTTCGACGCGCAGCGTACAATTCAATTAATTTTCCCATGACCAATTTTAAAGTGTCCATATTTTTGAAAAGTGGTCCGTAAAGGGGACAAATAGGACTATATACTCATTTTTTTCAAATTTTTCAAATTGGCCCCTCGGTGTGAAAATTGCATTTGCTTGAAACAATTGCAAAATAAATGGTTAAAAAAATTATTTTCTGAACTGAAACAATTTTTATTATATACTCCTATCCCTTTACTATAAGTACCCAGAAGCATATTTTTATCAGTTTGCTAGTTTAAGAGCTAAAATTGATAGAAAAAAAAGTGAACACTAAACTTCAAAGAGCTGTAAAATCCACAATTTTTAAAATTTTCAAAAATCCTTTCGCACACATTTATATTCCCCCAAAAACTAAAACATATCCAAAATTCATCAAAATCCGAGACGTTACTCCAAAAAGTGTCCGAGTTCGCGTGGAATGACCCATACAAAACTTGCACGATATAAAGGGGGAAATATTGTGATACAAATATTTTTCGCATGGATGAAGACACAGAGATACATATCCAGTATTGAGACGACTTCAGGAAGCAATCATGGAAGATCATGCAAAGTCAAATATGGTAGTAAAATAAATTTTCTTACACTACAGGAGACATTCGAAGCGGTGATCGTTTGCGTCAATGCAAAGTTGCGGTCTTCGTATCGATGCATCGCAAACATGTTTTATCGTCTCTGAACTTATTTTCGCACGTATTATAGATCGTAACTTTCACGTAAACAATTGGTCTAGCAAAATTAGATTCGGAAAACACGAGATGCAATTCACTGGACTCACCAATTCTATCTTCAGTTCTTCACCATTTACTTCTTCACCATTTCTTCATTCTATCATCAATTTGTTCTTTGGGGAGCATTAAAAGGCGTTTTTTATCAAATAGTATCTGCTATACAAGAAAGTATGTAATAATGGATAATTGCAACACGTGTTAGAATAAGTTCAGAGAGAATAAGACATGCAACTATGCAGAGATACGAAAACCGCAACTTTGCATTGACGCAAACATCACCACTTCAAATGTCTCCTGTAGTGTAAGAAAATTTATTTTACTGCCACATTTGACTTTGCATGATCTTCAATGATTGTGCGATAAAAAAAAACGTAGCGTTTCAATTTGAAAAAATACAAATGACCTCGAAATCTCCTTTGCGCCTTCACCCACGCGAAAAATATTTGTATCACAATATTTCCTTCTCTATATCTTGGAAGTTTTGTTTATAACATTTTTTCATATTATTTGAAATAACGGAAATATTCCAGAAGGTCATCGTTATTGCCCCACCCTGTATAAGAAATTTATTATCTACAGTCTTAGCAACATGATAATTGGGCTGCGGATGTTCATGCATTCTAAATAAACAAAATTTCTAAATAAACAAAAATCTACGAGGTTATAATAATAATAATAATATTTTATTTTCAACGGGATGAACCCTATATTACACAATGTGAACAAATGATAAAATACAAATGAACACAAAAATAAAATATAAATAAAAGTACAAAACAAAATAAATAAAAAGAAAAAGAGATAACAGTAAATATAAAAGTAAAAAGGAATCGGCAGAAATTATTTAATTAGAAATTGAATTCCGTATTGCTTTACGCACAATTTACGTAAATATCATAAATATAATTGAAGTTAAAATGGTTGGAAAAGAAGATAATTTGTTATTCAAGTTTAAATTCTTCATTTATGTTCATAATTAGTGTGTTTCGCATAAAAATCCACAGTATAATGATAAAAGCTGCTCAATTACAGATTTTTAATAGCGTTAAATTCGTTTCAATTTCGAGTTGAATCGCTTCTTTACTAGTTTAATTTGACGATTAAAAATGTTTGTTGTTCAGACCGTCCTAGGAAACACGAAGTCGACTAAGAAAAGTTTAGTGTACGACCTTTTGATGCCTTGGTTCAGCACTGGCCTGCTCACCAGCTCAGGTAACAATATTGTTTACAACATTATTTATCGTAAAAAGTATTTCTGCATACTCATAAAGAACGAGGAAAAAAATCTTCGAAACTTATCTCAATTTTTTGGCTCGTTTCGATAGACTACCAAAGTGTTCGAGTCAACAAATATAATAAGAAGTGAGATACGCCGCGTTGATACATTGCGCAAAATGATTACGAAGTAAAGAAGAAGTACTGATAATATTTAAATGCAAAAATTTTAGGAGATAATAGAAGTACTAGATGCCATATAAAATGAAACAGCATGGATAATTTTTAGTGAAATTGCATACTTGCATTCTATAGGTTTAAATAGTAATAAATAGTAATTCTAAAAGCTACAAATAAAAAAAATTCATACAAAAACTTTACAATTTTCTAAGCCATTAATAATAACTTGGTTAACTAAATAAATTAATAAGTTAATTAAATAAATTAGTTAACTGCATTTAATTTCGATTGCAGCTTTTAAGCTGACGCGGCACTAAATAAATAAAGACGAAATTTAATGAAGAATTGTAATGCATTGATTTAATTGCAGGTCGCAAGTGGCAAACCCGAAGAAAAATATTAACCCCCGCTTTCCACTTCAACGTGTTGAAACAATTCGTCGACGTTTTCATCGAAGAATCGGAGCACATGATCAGAGTCCTAAAGGGCGAAGGGAACTCCGTTGTCAAGGATCTTGTGCCTTTTATTAGTACTCATACTCTGAATATAATATGCGGTAAATGGAGAAACGGGTCGTCTTAACTATTGTGGAAGTAAATTATATATGGGAAGAGATTATTTTTAACAAATTTTTGTTTGTTATCTGTGTTGCAGAGACTGCCATGGGTACTTCTCTGAAGGACAAAGCATCCTCCTTCCAAGAAAAATACCGCAAAGCTGTGCAAGATATGGGCAACCTTCTAGTGTGGAGGTAAATAATTAATCGACGACAGAATGATTTAAGATAGGGAAATGATGGAAAATCATGATTTTTGATCGTAGATTCGTGAAACCGTGGTTCTACAATAATTTCGTCTTTCAATTCTGTCCTAAAGGGCGGGTACAGAGCAAGTTACTTGGTATATTGCATGGATTTACTAAGCAGGTAAATATATCAGACACCGGAAAAAGTTCGTGCGGTTTCTTAGAAGACGATTTAAATATTTCGGACTATTTTAGAACATTGATTAAGCGGCACTGTTCTTTTTTAACTTCGGTTTAAATTATTTGATGCATTGGAGATAAGAATACGGTACATTGAGTGAACCTTGAATTTTTATTTAAAAATGGTACAGTAAAAATTTAAAAAATTTGCATTAAGGAAATGAGTTTTGACTGCGATATTAACTTGGTTAATTGAGGTTTAACTTGCTGTATTTTGAATATTATTTTATTTAATAAGTTCATCAATAAAATGCGCATTTTTATGCATTCATAGCGTTTTTTCGTGTGAAAAAATACAAAATATCAAAAATATATTAGGTGCAGAAATTAATTCTAAAAAAAAAAATTTGAAATTTCGATTATCCGAATCACGCCCGAGTTTGATTCGAAAAAGGGATTTCTCTATGCTCACCACTTCTTCGCCGGTGCGAGTCTCCTCGTTCCGTCGTGACCGAGATCAAACCCGACTCGAAAAAGGGCTGCGCTCGGTTCTGAAATCTAGCCGTTCTTGGAGTCAACACTGTATCTAGGGTTTTAATATTACACTATTTAGGTATGAGAGTAAATTGGGACTTCGAGTGAAGCTTGAAGTGACATAACAACTTTCTACTAATTATTATCATTTTGTTTAATAAATATCGAGTTGGATAATCGAGGTTCTACGTAAAAGAAAAGAAAATATAATAATTGAATCAGGAACTCTTTTCCAATACAGTGTTGACTCGAAGAACGGCTGGGTTTCAGAACCCTTTTTCGAGTCGGGTTCGATCTCGGTCACGACGGAACGAGGAGACTCGCACCCGCGAAGAAGTGGTGAGGATAGAGAAATCCCTTTTTCGAATCAAACTCAAGTGTCGTACAGTACAAGTACAATACAGTACAATACAGTACAGTATACATACAATACAGTACAATACAGTATAGTATACATACAATACAGTACAATACAGTACAGTATACATACAATACAGTAGAGTATACATACAATACAGTACAGTATACATACAATACACTACAATACAGTATAGTATACATACAATACAGTACAATACAGTACAGTATACATACAATACAGTACAAGTACAATACAATACAGTATACATACAATACAGTACAATACAATACAGTACAGTATACATACAATACAGTACAATACAGTACAGTACAATACAGTACAGTACAGTACAAGTACAATACAGTACACTACAGTACATTATAGTACAATAAGACGACAACGCACGGTTAGGTATGCAATACAACAGCCAATCCAGAGGGCATTAGGTTATTAATCATCTAAACATTACTAATCTAAAGCAGCTACTAATCTTTAGTAGCTAATGCCCTCTGGATTGGCTGTTGTATTGCATACCTAACCGTGTGTTGTCGTCTTATTGTACTATAATGTACTGTAGTCTACTGTATTGTACTGTATTGTATGTATACTGTATTGTATTATACTTGTACTGTAGTGTACTGTATTGTACTGTATTGTATGTATACTGTATTGTATTATACTTGTACTGTACTGTATTGTACTTGTACTGTACTGTACTGTACCATTTGGTCCAGAATCCCCATAGTATAGCTACTGTTCCTGTTCTATAGATATTATGTATCCTGTTGTAGAATGGTTTTGGAAGCTTCTTTCGTTGGTTGTATTTAGGTTTGAGCCGTTCCGAGAAAGTGTTTAAATATACCGGTTTATTGGGTGTTGTTGCGTTTTTGATGGCTTGGGTAGCACTGAGAATTTTCCTTCTAACTGTGAGCGGTGGTTCGTTCGCTTCTTTAAGAATGCTGAGGATGGGGCTAGTTCTAAATGCTCCTACAATCGTTCGGATAGCTGTGTGGTGTACAGTGTCTAGTATCTTGAGACACGAGTGACTGTTATTTTTACTGTGCTTGTAGATAATCAAAGAGAGGAAAGACTATCATGATCAAACCGATGGCCGATATTTAAGGGACTTGGACAGTGAAAAAACATCGCTAGAAAACGACGACGTGGGAGGTAAACGACACTCGTCACTTAATTATGATATTGATATTGTTAGGTGCAGAAATGAATTCCTTCCGATTTTTTGACAAAACAAAAGTTTTATGGAGACGAATATATAGGGTGGGGCAATAACTATTAGCACCTCAGATATCTCGGAAACTATAAGTTTCATAGAAATATTTGCTGAAATAAAATTGCACAGTACGAAGGGGGCCACCCGGTGGTGATAATAGTTTTTCTGCAGGTGGAGGTACTTCGGACATTTGAAGGTCACCTCCAGTTTTTTAAATGGATCGGTATGTTTTTGCTTCCGTATCGTGATAGAGGATCTTAAAACGAGTTCAACGACCTATTACATAAGGTCATTGAAGGTCATAGAAAGTATAGAAAGGCGATTCATTTACTACCAAAACCGTAAGTATTATCGCCTTTCTCTACTTTCTATGACCTTCAATGACCTTATGTAATAGGTCGTTGAACTCGTTTTAAGATCTTCTATCATGATACGGAAGCAAAAACATACCGATCCATTTAAAAAAATGGAGGTGACCTTCAAATGTCCGAAGTACCTCCACCTGCAAAAAAACTATTATCGCCACCGGATGGCCCCCTTCGTACTGTGCAATTTTATTTCAGCAAATATTTCTGTGAAACTCATAGTTTCCGAGATATCTGAGGTGCTAATAGTTATTGCCCCACCCTGTATAATAATTTAATCATCAAAACATTCGATAATGTTATTAAGGACTTTACGCCATTTTCTTGAATGATAATTTATCATTTTATGTAGAATCAAAGTACTATACTAATTGTGTAAAATTGTTCGTCGGAAAGAATTTCTAGACTTAATACTGTTGACGACTTTAATAGTCTTATTTGCTTTCAGTGCGTAAGAAGAGGCTGGCGATGCTGGATCTTCTCATCGCGGCTCATCGAAACAATCAGATTGATGACGAAGGTATAAGGGAAGAAGTCGATACTTTCATGTTCAGAGTAAGTTTTTTTCGATCTTGCATCTTCCATTTGAGATTCTCATAATTGTGATTCTTGCTATAAAATGAAGAAAATATTTTTTTAGGGCCACGATACCACGGGAATGTCTATTTGCTTCACCATTATGCTTCTCGCTGAACACAAAGAGATACAAGTGAGTCTCTATGATAATTATTCTCTATGATAATTCTTCTATATGATAATTATTCTCTACGATAATTCTTCTATATGATAATTATTCTCTATGATAATTCTTCTATATGATAATTATTCTCTATGATAATTCTTCTATATGATAATTATTCTCTATGATAATTTTTCTATATGATAATTATTCTCTATGATAATTCTACTCTATAATAATTCTTCTCTATGACAATTCTTTGCAGATTTTCCTCGCAGATTTTTATGCAAAATAAAATATTTAGAAACACGTATACAAAATTGAAACTTGAATATCGGTATATCATTTTTTCTAAATATTGTAGCATTTATTTTTATCTATTTATTCTCTTTCATTCTATTCCACGTTTTGCCCACAAGGGAAATTTAGAAAGCATTTGTAAATAATTTCAATGTTTACTTTAAGGGAGGTTTACTTCAATGACATTGACGCCGTGAATAATGATTGTTGAAATTGTTTACAGAGTATTTCGAAATATGATACGCGGTAAAGATATTTTTTTATGACAACTAACCGCAAGCGACTTGGTTTCAGGAAAAAGCCAGAGCCGAAGTGAACGCGATTATGCAAGAAAACGACGGCAAAATGACTATGTCCGGTCTGCAATCTCTGTCCTACCTCGAAAGGTGTATCAAGGAGTCTCTTCGTTTGTATCCCAGCGTGCCGTTCATATCGAGGGAACCGGAAATGGAAGTCAAACTAAGTAACTATCAAATATTGATCTACAGCATATTTTAATTAATAATTCAGAATTTTATTCGAATCACATCTCTTTCTCTGTTCTCAGATAATTACGTTGTACCTGCCAACACTACAGTGCACTTGCATATACTGGATCTCCACAGGGATCCATATTATTGGCCGAACCCAATGGTCTACGATCCGGACAGATTTTTGACGGAAAATATCAAAACGCAGCATCCGTATGCCTACGTGCCTTTCAGCGCTGGTCCACGAAATTGCATAGGTAATAAACTTGGAAATTCTAATTTAAAATCTTTGGATTTTTATCGCTGCCATGGTTTTTGGACCTTTTTTTCTTTTATTTTATTATGCATTCTATTTCTTTCAAAAAGAAGTGTTTCTGTTTTAAGAAAAATATGAGACAGTTAGTGTTAATATCTACAACATTTGTTGCTTTTCCATATTCTGTTCTAAAAGGCAGGAAATTCTAATTTCAAATTCTTGTAATTTTAACTCTGCTGAGGTTTTCGGTTTTTTTTTAACTAATCGTGCATTCTATTTTTTTAAATAATTGTTCCCATTTTAAGAAAAATATGAGAAAATTAATGTTATTATCTACAACATTTGTTGCTTTTGCATATTCTATTCTAAATGGCAGGAAATTCTAATTTCAAATTCTTGTAATTTTAACTCTGCTGTGATTTTCGCGTTATTTTTTATGCAATCATACAATTTATTTCTTTAAATAATTGTTCCCATTTTAAGAAAAGTATAAGAAACTTAGTGTTCATATCTATGTTTGTTGCTCCCTGAAATTTTATTCTAAAAGGAAAAAAATTCTAAATTCCAAAATGCAAATCCTTGTGTTTTTAGTACTTTCTCAGTCTTCGCGTCTGTTTCGATCGAATCATGCATTTTATTTCTTTGAATAACTATTCGCATTTGAAGAAAAATGCAAGAAAGTTAGTATTAATATCTACGTTTGTTTTTCTTCTTTTTATTTATTTATTTATTTAATATCGCATCGGTTTAAAATTCATTAACGACTACAGTAGAAATTAAACACAGTTGCTGAATGATTTAGATTACAAATATCTGTGAACAACAGTACATGGCTTAAAAAATAGTAAAGTTCTTCTATAAACATCCTGATCTTATTATTATACAAAGTATGTTTATGCAAATTCATATTTTTATAAATCTATGGCAGCAACTGAATCCTAAATAAATATACATACATTTATTTTTGTAAATATTATAAAATGTATTTTATTTTTGATATTCTATACATTCTATTTCTATTTTATACATTCAGTAGACATTTTTATAGGCTTTAACAATTTTAAAATTGCCATAAATGCATAAATATCCACAGTCCAGCTACTATACCCAATTATTTATAACTTACAATTTCTATTTACTACTATTTACTTAAATCTACTAGCACAACAAACAATTTAACTAAAAAATATATATACAATTTGTTTACCTTTATTGTTCCTCGAAATTCTATAAAAATATCGTTGTCTGTATCTACAATGACGAGCCAATAATTAAAATTCTAGTAAATATAAGATTTTTAAGAGAAACGTAGCAGAGTTAATTATCCACAAACAAATTTCTCGATTATTGTTTTTATTTTCGCAGTGATTACACGCATTGCATTTATAATTTCTCGTTAACCGTAAAAATGTCGAAAAACATCGCTACTATTTCTGCATGCGAAATCGATTTACGACGTCGAACACGTTGCGAGCATTCGCTACGTGGTCTGGGTTTCGATTCTGCGAGCGCACAATTTTCGCTTACCACCGAGCAATATTTTCGGCGAGGCCGCTTCAAGGAATAGTATCCTCGTTTCGAAAGTCATTTTTATAAAATCGAGGATTCCTCCGGAAGGAATTTCGTTCATAATAATCCTCTTTCGTTCTCTCGAAATCGGATGCACCGTTAAATTCTATTGCGCAAAGTATTCCGCACTCTCGTTTCCTGGTTTTCATGCGATGCGAAGTGTTTCAGTTTCTGTATGGTTCACACTTCCACGGTTATGGGAATGCGTATACCGATTTTAGGATTATTAGAGTGCGAAACGACGGAGACAGAAATGTCGGAGGAAGAGAAATAGGAAGTTCGAACGTGGATTCAGACGCTATTTGATTGAGTGGAAAGTTCGTGCCATTTGTAGATTTTTTGGCTCCGGAAGCCGAGAAATTCTACAAGGATAGAAATAATGATGTTACACGAAAAATGGCTAAAAGTCACAGAACAAAATGAAGAATACTTCAATGCACAAAACTACGTTGAACTAAAAGAAATTGTCTTTTTATTTAACTGAAGAAACGGCATGAATTTTCGACTCAATCTAATTCATATGATGAATAAATTAAATTGGTTGAATCACCTTCAAACACAAGAATTATAATTATTGTTCAAAGTGGAATTTTATACATTTTTATAACAATTGAATTTTATGATCACTACAAAAGTTAGACATGGTTTTGATGCAAAATTGCAATTTTTTCTAGTGCTAATTTCTATTCCCGTTTGGTGCAAAATTAGTTTTTTTTATGGCGCCTATTTTTATTCGGTTTTGGTGCATAAGTAGAATTTTTTATTAGACTAATTTTTTATTAAAGTCGATGCATCAATTTCTTCAAGTTATGGACTAGCGAATGTAATTGAGTTATATGTATAGTTAACAAATAGAATTTTTATGATTGAAGTTGGTCTAATTAATTCAATTAATTCGACAACTTAAGTTTGCGAAATTTATGGCTGGACGAGGTCAGCAAAGTATCATTCAATTATTGAAAACGGAAACATCAACCGAGAAAATTTAACATGTAAATAGATAAATGTGAAAAACCTTGCAGAGAGTCTAGATTAAAAAATACGAAATCGTCCGGAAAATTCGCAGCGTTTTAACAATTCTATTTTTCGAAAATCAAGCTTTTCTAAAAGAAGAGCCATAAAATTAATTAATAGATCATAATATAATCACATTTTGCTATCCAACTTTCACAATTCTTCTATAGAAAAATTTGATATTTGAAAAACAAAAATTTATGGATGAGCTTCAGTAACATTAAAAGTAAGCGAAAATCTTTGGAAATTAGAGGAAATAATTTTTATAAAATAGTGAGACCCCTCGCAAAATTAAAAAAAAAATTGATTCGGTAGTTTTCAAATTGTGTAACTTTGAACAATGTTGAGAAATGTAATATAAAATTGAGGGTGAAGTTTCTAACAATTTCTAATTTTTAGTGCGAATAATTGTTCATTACTTTTAACTAATCTTGAGACTTGACAGAAAATCGAAGCAACTATTTGTTAATTTCTCTTTGTCTTATTTTATAGGACAACGATTCGCCATGCTGGAACTGAAAACAACACTAAGTTATCTGCTGCACAATTTCTACTTAGAACCTGTTGACTACCTGAAGGATGTTTCTTTTATTACCGATTTGACTTTACGCACATCATCTCCGCTCCGAACGAAGTTCGTTTCCATCGATTCCACCTGTTGAAGATGAAAAGTTGAAAACGTCACACTAATTTTCAGACCGATTTACTGATAGTGTTACTTTGAAATATTAGACGCGGTATTCTGAGCTTGTCGTTTATAAGTGGAATACAAAGAACACCGAATCGAGAAATCAAGACTATTTTTCAATGCAACATGTTTTTGTTTTTTAATCGCACGCGATCTGAGCTTTCCGAAAGACTTCGCGTTTTATAAAATATTTATGAGTTCCATTTATTTTGTCAAAGCTTATTAATTTCATTAATTTTTACAAATTTTATAATTTGTTAGGGTTGTAATATTTATCGAACTGCGAGAATCCGAAGGATTCGATATTTTAAGATCTGTAGGTTTGTTACCTTTTGTAATTGTTACATATTTATACATGGAATAGTTAAGAGCGTTTTATTATCTATTTTACGAAATGATAGATGGAAGAATGTTAACCCTTTAAGTCCTAAAGGGATTTAAGAGTTCCATTCATTGTAATGAATCTTTATTAACTATTTATTGCTGAAGTAGAGATTTGATGCGTGTTGTGATTTTTAGTACGTAGGGAAGAAAGTGTTCGTACCATAAGAATCCAGAAGTAAATTTTGTACAGTTCGAAACAAGTGAATTTAAAAAGAAAAACTTGACGATAATTTTAAATTATTTCGGGACTTAAAGGGTTAAGCATTTTATGGATGTATAGATAGTTATAAGTTAGATGGTTTAGTTATTCAAGTGCAATAAAATGAGACTTTGAATTCAATGTTTACCGAGAATCCTTTTATTTTATGTATTTTATTATCCATGGCAAATTAATATTAGCAAATCTGCTACATTATTTTTTGATTTTATGCAATTCCATAATATTTAAATATTTTATGTTATCAACTATTTAAAAAAATTCTTGAGAAAAATTGTATCACAAGGGATTCTTACAAAGCTGAATGTTTACTTGAAATTAACGTCGAATAGAAGTAAAGAAATATTAACAAATATATTTTTTTTAAACTTCACGTGTTGACACTCGCAATGGAAAAAAAATACATTTTGTCGTCGATAGTTTTAATATTGATTATAAACTTAAATGATTATTATTCTCGGAAGAACAGGAAACAGGATTTCATAGGGATAGAAAAGAAGAACTCGAATCATAGTTGACGATCAGTTTTAATAGTTGAAATAAGAAAACAATGTACAGATACAGAATTTACATTCCTAGCCGACAAAAGTTGCTAGATAAAATGTTAATCGTAGAAAATGAGAATGAAAAATAAAAACGATACACTTAACGAGTGGCTTATCCCTTTGTCTATTCGCTTATCGGTTAGTCCTTTACCTAATTACGATGATTGAATTATTTAATTATAATTATGTCCTCTGTATAGACACACAGGTGTGAATACGTAATGGGAGATTCTTAAAAGCTACACAATGTTGTTATCTCTTCTCTTTACTTTGGTTTTAAAGTAAGGACTAGTATGTTGAGCTTCGCTCTGTCTCTATGTGTATAAAAAGGACCAAAAGAAGACAAAAAAAAAGAAAAGAAAAGAAAAAGAAAACGTAGAACCCGAACGAAATTCGAAGACAGGAAAGAAGAGCAACGGATCCTGGCGCGATTCCTTCCTCCGAAATAATTAACATTGTTAATTACGCATAGATCAACACGGGGCGATATATCGAACCTACGTTACCGACTAAAAAACGCGCAAAGATCATCGAATGACACGCGGACCGAGTCTCATTCTCTTTTTCTCTTCTCCCACGGAAAATACCATCACATCCGCTATATGAGCACAGTTCGATTAGGAGTTTCAATTACACGTATAAACATCGAATACATCGTGACACGACGTACGCACACAAGTATTCTTCTCATTTCCCTTAACAGGGTCACGATCGCCCCACGTGCAATTTTTTTTTTTTTGTTCGCGATCGTCGCGTATCACGCGTTGCTGAGAAAATTTCGCCCGAGGAGAATGCAAATTTAATTGTCGGAGTTTATAGTAGGATCCAATATGATTCATGCGCATTCGCAATTCTGAGCCGTTCGCGAGACATCTTCTCAGCAACGCATAGTAATCAGAATTGGGGATCCGATCGGTGATATCATTTTTACGGAGTCTGGTTATTTCTTGCCCCTCGGAGTACATTCATTTTTAATCAGTTTCTCATGATAAGTATTTCAGGATTAGAATCGCTTCGTTATCTTTGGGATATTTTTGAGAAGATCGAAGCTGAGTAGCGTATAAAAATAAAATGATATTAGGTCATTTCATAAGTAATGTCTTTGCAGAATATTTTATTTCTCGAGGGAAATTTTTTGCAGTGGTTTTTCATCACTGATTTGTAGATTATACTGATTAACAGGAAAATGTTTATAATGATTTTTACAATCACATTTTTCTCCCATCATTTAGATTTTTTTTTAACAATGCTTCGTGTTACTTAAAAGTAACTAAAATCACAATTATTCAATTTGTGAAAGTATAAATACAGTTACTGGAAATTGTATTGGGTCCACAAAAGATACATTTCACTTTGGGAATTATTATGTTCTGATACAAGTTACAAATTTCTCAATTGGCTGCACGAATTATTATCGGAGCATTCTCATATATTTTGTTTTCTAATAACATCTGTAAATGAGGTATAAGAAATAATTAGGAAAAAATTATTAAGAAAAAATTAAACTTTTGTAGAAATTCAGAAATTGATGTGCAATTCTCTATTTTCTATTTTTTGGAATCAATTTTGGTGACTTTTATGTATCTATGACGCTTGCACATGAATTCTTTAATATCTGATTCTAATTTTAACTCTGCTACGTAAAGAAACTTCTTTTGAAAATCTGAAATGGGAATATAGAGAGCAATAATGATTAAACTATAGACTTTTATGCAAAACCTTCACAAACATAAAGAAGAAACTAAAGTTTGAGAAACAGTGTATCTCATTTTTGAAATACTTAAATAAGTCATATATGTTCAATATTTTGGCATTTGTAATAAACTTCGCAGATTTTTCCATACCTCCAACTGTCATAAATGCATAAAAATTTGAATATTTGAGAAAAATATTATTTATGGGATACTGTCAAAACTAATTTAAAAACAAATTCAATTGAAGCTAAAATCATCCAAAAAAAATTGTGATACAGATTTTTAAAATGATAAAGTTATTCGACTCCTTGTAGATAATCGTATAATCATAATTTTTTTTATGCGATCATTTTAAAATAAACTTATATTTAAAAAAATTACTCATGAAATGACCTAATAAAATCTGGTTGTTCATATCAAATTTTACGGTGAATATTTCTGTGGTTACAAGGCAAAACATCACATGTTATTCTTACTTTCGAGATATTCGCGTTTAAAGTTCCGATTATCAATAGTGTAGCATTGCATTAATTAATTCTTGATTTCGCTTAACTCCTTGTCCTATAATAACGTATGACACTCATGATGCAAATTATGTCTCAAGTATTGGAATAAACGTTGTTAAATTATTACTAAACTGCGGATATTTATGTAAATTCAAATTTTTACCGACACAGAAAAAGAACTGAATCTTGAATAAAAACACTTCATATATTCTAAACATTATAAAATGCATTTTACTTTTGATATTTCATATGTTTTCTGACTTATGCACATTCTTACAGGTTTTTGCATAATGAAAATCGCCAAAAATGCACAAAACATCCGCAGTCTAATTATTACAGATGAAGAAATTAAAAAACTGAAGAAGTTTTCAATGCTTGTAAATCTAAGAAATTATTTTTTTTATCTCATGCAATTAATTGTTACATATTTGATGTTTTTATCTACTATTTAAAATAATTCATATGATTTTAGCCTGAAAAATTTGTAGAACAAGGGATTAATACAATTTTTCTCTAATAATTATACGAATTAGATAGACTAGATAATCTAGTTAGACTTGAGTTAAGACATGCTCTTTTTAAACAAACTGATTTGTAATGATTAGACTGCGGATTTTTATATAAAATAAAATTTTTAATAACGCATATAATAAATTCAAACTTAAATTATAATATGTGTTATTTTTTAAATATTGTAACTTGAATTATATTTTTGATACTTTGTACATATTGGCATCTGTCAACAGCTTTGACGATTTTTAGAATATTTAGAATTGTCATAAACGCATAACATCCGCTGTCTAGTAATCATATAGAGATCACTTAGAGTTTTTAAAACTTTCCTTTCTTATTATTCCTTATTATTCATCTAATTTTATTAACACTGATCCTATATAAACCACATAAATATTGCGAACACGTTTTATTTGCTCTGGATTTTTTTGAATGTAAAATGAACTCTTTCAAAAACTCTGCTCTTAAACTTCTATAGACGTAGATAACGCATTGCTTTATGCTTCCTTTCTTTTTAATAGAATGAAATGTTCTTTTCCTTTTCTCCTCCTATTTTTTGTTATTACTCATTTCTCTCTGTCATCATGTCACATTCGTTTTTTTTTACACTAATTGGATTCGTCCTATTAATATAAGTTCAAATTAAAAAAGAAATGTGACGCGTTTTCCTTACAGCCACAGATCCATCCACCATACTCTATATTCGTCTTCTTCTTTTCGGGGGATTTGATTAAAAGTTCGATAAAACCGCGAGACAGCGAATATGCCCAGGGCGAGGAAAACCGTTTCCGACGATCGCGTCTCGACGCCGCGAGGTGCGATCGCGACGGCACGCGTTCTAATTAATGCAACTGCGATGAAGGCACGAGGCGTGTGTGTGTTATTGAGTTCTTGTGCAGAGGGTGCAAGTGCGCGATGGGGCACAAGAGGGTCGGGGGAGTTTGAATGTTTTGTTGCCGAGCATCGCCTTGTTCGCGACTGCGAAACGCTTCTGGGTGCTATACGCGGTTTCATATTACCTAGAGTGAACGAACGTCAGAAAACGTTGTCGACGATTCACACAGACGACAAGCGAAGCTCACAGAGTAATGTATACCATTTAGAATTGGAAATGTAATTTAGAATTAGAATGTAAAAATACTATGTATATATACAAGTAATTAATGCGCACCGATTGCCGGTACCTCCATAGTTTATATTACACGGTTCGCTCTTTTCGCTTCTCCCTTTTTTCTTTTTTTCCTTTCACTCCCATCTCGTTTCACCGTCGAAGGAGGTTTTCCACTCCCTCCGTCGCGGTGCTCTTATATCGTGTTGTACTTGAGAACAGCGACTGATTGCTCCGAAGAATTACATCGCGTATTCCGCGCACGGAAACGCGTTAACAGTAACATCGTCTCGCTACATATTCGTATAATGCTTTATACATCGAGAACGTCGATTCATTATTTTATTTATCCTTTTTTTTCTGTTTCTTTGCTTGTTGGCACACGGAACGGAAGCAACATATACCAATGATACGCTTAACGGTAGATCGCTTTTGTCTGTGTCGCTCTCCTTTCTCCTCGATCGCCGAGAAATCGAAAACGCCGATCTCGAATCCTCGAAACTTCGTCGAGGATCACTGAGAAAGGAATTTTGAAAGTTCGAAGCGTTCCGTTTTTTTTTTCCCGGTAAAGAAGTTTAACGAATCTCGCGGCGAGTTTTTGAAAATCGTGCGCGATTTCTCGGCGCGAGGCGGAACGCGAGTATCGATTTATCCCGGAGACACATAGAGCGCTACAATCGGAAATTCGCGTTTCGCTCTGTCGAGCGGGAAATCGAAATCGAATATAAAATCGGAGTCGTTCGAGCGTTATAAAAATGATTAAACGGCTCGTACAGTCTTCGCCTCTTGTGCAAATGGTAATTTTGGAACGGATAAGTTCGTTACGGTAAAATTCGTCGCGTCACTTTCGGCGACTTTTGCGCGAGACACTCGCGAATTTCTGTGTTTTTTTTTTTCGTCGGGCGAGAATCGACTCTCCGGTCTCTTTCGAGTTACATGTTTTTTCTTTCTGTTTAGTTTCTTCGCCTCGATTTTCCAAGAGGGTCGGAAGGAATACAGTAAAAAAAAAAAAATCGAGAAGAAACACACGGAGAAAAAACATCAAAAGTGATACACGAACATTCACCTAATTACGAAAGCTCTCGATCGTATTTGAATCTTTCCTCTTAATTTGATATAATTCGTTTATGCATTTCATTTCTTGTTTTGTCTATCTACCTGTATATGTACATTATATACACGTAAAACGTTTAATTTAATCCCTTCGTCTTCGTATCCTTAATGATTGTATAATTAGGATTGACTATGTCTTATTATATTCAACGGAATTATTAATTATATCGTGTAAAATATGAAATATCGTACTGTTAGATGGTATGTCCATCTCCAAGGTACCATTTTGGACGAATATCGGTCCGTCTAACATGCCTAGCACTTTGATGAGCAAATACTTTGGAGATTACATAGTCTAATAATATCAGGTAATATTTAAGTATAGATGATTTTTTTTTTTGTTCATTATTAATTACAAATATAAAACATGTATATGTAAATAGAATTCTTAATTATGCGCAAACATGTTCTCTAATTGAGCATACGATGAATCATCTTCTTCTTCTTCTTCTTCTTTTTTTTTTCCTCCTTAATCATCAGTCTAAGCCGAACGTCGCGGCTCCATACACAACAGCAGCGGTTAACAATACACGTTTTTTATTTTTTTCATTTTTACTTCTTTTGTTCTCCCACTTTTCTTAAGCTTCGTAGAATCTACCGTAACAAATCAGTGTCTCCTCCCCCCACGGTCGTCAATCGAAATAACAATCAGCGCATGCTACGAAAACGTTATCCGTAAAACTTTCAAACAGTTTCTCAAGCATAAAATACACGTGACAACGGCGCGGAAAACTATACGCGTGTATCGATCCCGTCGAACGACACCCTACTTCCAGTTTCCCTCGATCCCCGCTGGATCCATCTGATCTCTCGATCCACGCGCATCGATCGACACCCTACGTCCAGTTTCCCTAGATCCCCGCTGGATCCATCGTCCCTCGATCCACGCGCCTCGATCGATGCGCGCGATCGACACACTAGTTCAAGTTTCTCTCGATCTCCGCTGGATCCATCGTCCCTCGATCTACGCGCCTCGATCGATGCGCGCGATTGACACCCTACTTCTACTTTCCCTCGATCCCCGCTGGATCCATGCGCCTCGATCGACGCGCGAGATCAACACCCTAGTTCAAATTTCTCTCGATCTCCGCTGGATCCATTGTCCCTTGATCCACGCGCCTCGATCGATGCACGCGATCGACACACTAGTTCAAGTTTCTCTCGATCTCCGCTGGATTCATGTGCCTCGATCCACGCGCCTCGATCGATGCGCGCGGTCGACACCCTACTTCTACTTTCTCTCGATCCCCGCTGGATCCATGCGCCTCGATCGACGCGCGAGATCAACAACCTACTTCCAGTTTCCCTAGATCCCCGCTGGATCCATCGTCCCTCGATCCACGCGCCTCGATCGACACCCTACTTCCAGTTTCCCTCGATCCCCGCTGGATCCATGCGCCTCGATCGACGCGCGAGATCAACACCCTAGTTCAAGTTTCTCTCGATCTCCGCTGGATCCATCGTCCCTTGATCCACGCGCCTCGATCGATGTGCGCGATCGACGATCGCCGAGGAATGAAAACGTCGGCGCGGGACGCGATCGATCGTCGAGACTTCCGAGACGAACACGATTGCTCCGAACACGCGCGGTCCTCGTGTTTCTCGGGGATTTACAAGTGCCTCGAAGCACGTGTGCTGTGCGTTAGACTGTGTATGTGTGTGTGTGAGTGAGTGGATATGCGAGTGGCGCGTTTCGCCGCGCGTCTTCGGAGCAATATCCCGCTTCCGGCGTTCTTCTCTTAGGTTTCTACGTCCGCGCGAGCCAAATTAGAAGCGGCGAGTTACACGACGCGATCCCGGTTAATTTCAACGAGAGAATTCTCCCGTTAGTCGCGTCGCGATTCGCGCGGGAAGCTTTCGCCGGCACTCCGATCTCACGGAAACTGAACGAGACTTCCCACGTTCGTCGACTCGACGAGGTTCCGTCGCGCCGGTAGGCCGAACACGGCTTCCTCCTGGCTTTCAAATCGTTTTTTTTTTTTTTCGTTTAGTTCAAAAATATACGCGTGCGCGTCGACTACTTAGGCTTTCGATAAACGGAAAGACGTCGTCTCGTCCGATAACTTGGAATATTTTTCGCCTCCCCCCCGTTTCGGATATAATACGTGGCCTAGCGTTAATAATCCTATACACAATTATCTCTCGTTTAATAGCTTAGGTAATGTGAGACCCTCATATGATCCATTTTAATTACGTCTTTTTCATTTTTTTAATGCTCGTTTCGTTTTTTTTTTTTTATTTTACTTCGGAGTGTGTGTAACGCTGAGACGTGTCGCGCTATTTACAAGGATAATCAACGTTTAATTGGAAATAAATGCAAAAATATATGTATGTATAAACATTTAGTCGAGCTACGTCTTTTTTTCTCTTCCTGTCTTATGTCGTTTCCCGCACGAAGACTCCGTGCGAATGCAACTTCTAACTTGGCTGTGCCAGGGAAATAGTTTTTTCTTTTTCTATTTACTCTTAACTAAACTCATACTCGTACAATTAAACTTATGTACTATTGTCTTTTTTCGAAGATATCACTACTCCAAGACACTCACTTTTTTACTTCCTTTCCGTTCCCTTCTCTGTTTCTCACCTCCTCCGTATATGTTCATAGATCCTCGCTGATTATGTTGGTTTTCGCGCGCTTCTCTGCCTATAATCGATCCGCGACTCGATCGGATCGTTTCTTCCTGTTTCGCCTGGCAGGATATACGTGGTTGGCTTCATGGTGGAATAAGACAAGGTGAACCATTCCTAAGATTCGCAGTGGTTCGAAAGTAGTGGAGGGGAACTGTCAACCAATCAGGCTCTGACCCAAAACCTGGAAATCTAGTATGGCTGCTTTTACACGCATGCGTAATGACGCCTCCGAGAGATGAAAGTGGCATCACGTGACTTTTTAGGTTATGAGGTTTTCTCAAGACAATGCACTAACATGACGACTATTAATTCCAAGTTTTAGCTAATAAAAGGTCTGTTTTCTGTTCCTGCACTGGCTGCACTAGTTCGGAACTCAATTATCGCTATCTTCTTCTATTTCACAAAACGGAAGGAGATGGCAAGTGGTTAGTTCTGCATTAGTTCAGAAAGTGCAGACACAGAAAACAGACCTAAATTGATTTGGAACTTGCAAGAATCATGGTGAAAGCGCTTACGCGATCTGTTTAAACTTGATAATATGAATCAAATCATATTCCTTCTGAAGAGTCGAAATTAAATTGTTTGTTACGTTTGAAATGCGCGGGTCAAGTTTTGGGTCAGACGCTTATTGGCTGCCCAAACCATCCAGCCGCCATTATGCGCAATGGTTCACCTTGTCTTATTCCACCATGGTTGGTTCGAAGCTACGTAGGTGTCTCGGGAAAGTACGTAACAAGTCAACGGCTTTCACGCGATGAGGATTACACACCTTAATTAAGTATAAAACTTTGTATAGTCGCGGTACAGGAATAAAAAAAAAAAAAATTAGGCAGTGAAGTAAAAAAGTTACTGCTTCGCGTATAGAAAAACGATTTCTACTCAGTCGGTAATTAACTCCCTCGGTTGAGCGATTCGAGGGGTCAATGAAAAAAGAGACAAAAAAAAAATTATACTTATTAACTATCGCGCGAGCGTCGTCGATCGTCGACGATCGCGTATATTTGGCAACGTTTCGATCCAGCTGTGAGTGTATATCACCGCCTGTACCGCGGATCTGAATAAAAATCATCCAAAAATCAATTAACTACTGGGTGCCGATTTTGTCAATCGATACGAACTGATAGCTAAGAACAAAATCAACACGCGTTTGGACGTCACGTGAAAACAGTTCACCCTATCATAGATATTCTCCTAACTCTCACGGGTTTCGTTCGTGTTTTGTGCCGTAATGATAGTAAAACCATGGACCTGAAGGACGGAACCTTTGTGTGCGGGGTCCGTGCCAAAAGACGGAAGGGGGAATCTGCCTTAGAGCATATACTACTAGAGGGCGCATTGAAGGCGGCGAAGGTGGGGGGTGAGCCCTATTCGTCTGCAGTTCGCATGCCCCAGTCCCCAGTATCGTCGTTGTCAATTTGCTAAGAGCACGCTCCCTACTCCACGCATCAAGCACCAATGAACGTAGTCCATATCGGCACATGCGCATTGTGAGTGAACAGGTTAGACTACTCCTCTCCCTCGCACCACATCTTCCCTCTTTTACGATGTTGGACCATAGACATATAAGAATAGACTGCGCATCACGGGGAAAGTGGACGGTCCAACTTTAGAAAGAGTTAGGACGATTGGGGAGGACTTTCTAGCTCTTTCTATTCTCTTGTTATTTTCTATCTGTCTCATTCTTCCCAAGTACCTCCCCAAGCATCCAACTCTCTTCCACATCGGACCACGGCTGCATGCTGACGCGCAGTCTATAGTTACTATGTCTATGTGTTGGACACAGATTGGCCCTATGGGAGATATAGGCAATGCGCCCTACAGTAGTATATGTATACTCGAAGGAATCTGCTTCAGCCGCCATGTTATGGGAGACTTATGGCGCTCTCTATAGCTGAGTTTGGGACACGGTGTATTATAGAGGTGTTCCGACAAAGCACCTCTGTTTGGTTGTTTTTTTGTGATCAATAGATGGAAGATCCTCTGGTCGCCGCTAGAGGCATCATAGTCAGAACTCCGCGTATGGTATGAATGAAGTGCGTCACAAGTGATCACAGAGCTTTACTCCACTGAACTATAAACTACCTGGAATGAGCAGTACGTGTATAAGCAGCCGTGCCGACAGAGAGGGCTATACGGGGTATCTCTGTCTCTTTCTTGTACACGTCGCGCGGTCATTTAATTACGCGCAGTTAGGGTGATGGTCCCTATTAATGTGCCTGTACCTATTAGTGTGCCTCTACACTAATATAAATTGTAAAAAAGAATATCTCTAAGAAATAAAAGAAAAACATTTTTTTAAATAAAGTCAAAGTATTAAACTTAATGAAAAAAAAAAATTTCTCTTTCATTTCTAAAGGGATTCCTTTTTTATAACTTATTTAAATGTAAGGGCACACTAACAGGTTCAGGCACATTAATAAGGACCATTACCCTAGTCATTTGTTATATTTGAAACAGTGTATTAGAAAAAGACAAAGATACCCCAGGTATCTTATTCAGATATTCCAGGTAGTTTATAGTTCAGTGCTTTACTCACGCTCGCTCTCCCCACCACTTGAGTTCACTGAACCAATAGGAGCGCTCCCCACGGATGTTTCTACTCAGACGGACTCTAGCGGTCGCTAGAAGATCTTCCATCTAATCATCACACATTTCTGAGGGCACTCGCAACATCTGTATAATACACCGTAGTTTGGGAATTAGGAATCACGTTTTCATGGTTCCATGTAAAGAATGTGTAAACAAATGCAAATCATGATGAGTACGAAGTGGTACTAAAGCGATATAAAAGAGCTGGTGAAAGAATTCCAAAATTATTCGTGCGACTTTACTTAAATAAATAATAGAAATTGATAGATGTGTAGCATGTCTGTCTCCGATCATTTTTACCGGTGTTCAAGAATTTCCCGTGGTGTGACACAGATGGCATCACCAGTTTCCCATATCATGACGGTGAATAACTCCCCTTGAAGCTTTACCCTTGCGCCCATAAGTCCACTTTATGCACCGTCCTTTATGTCCACGAGTAAAACGCATCGAAATAATAATCGAAACTTCGCGATCCGTTTATGTTTTTTTTTTTTCAATGGGGTGCGACGTGGCGAATTAAACTATCCGTAGTATTGACTTCAGGACTCGGCAGTGAGAAAGTTTTACGGACGTCGAGAATCTTTGCTTTTCGTCCGTGAAGTAAAACATTCATACAAAACTGTAATGTAATGAAGATTACGAAGCAAGCGATTACGATATGCAAGTGCGAATACAATTGTTTTCTTTTTTATGTTTAGGGTGTTCATAGTAATATTAGCAGAGTGATTTTAGGCGACTTTTAAACGAAAATGAATGAGAGTTTAGTTGATTCCTTTTGCAAAGAAAATTGTGAGAAATATTTATAAGTTTATAATTTTAAATCTTGTATGAAAATCGAGATCAGAAGTTTTTTCAAAGTTCGAATTTTAAAAATGTGTTTTATGAACATTATTGGTCAAGAGTTTGGAATCACCTGCAAATTTTTGTTAAAATCTTGTAATTTTTCAAAATTCAAATTGTTCTTTGTTATCCTTGTTCACATTAAAATGGGATGTTCAATGCATTTTCAGATTCAATGTAATTTGTTACTGAAATTTTTCTGCATAAATGAAGAATTTAAGAAGTTTTCGTTTCTGTTATTTATTTGTTACAGAAACTGGCTTCAATGTTTAATTGCTTTAGTTTGGTAATGTTTAAATATCCTGTGGATATTCTTGTAATCCTGTGGAATCAGATTTTTTCTTGTTGAAAAGAAAATTCTGTTCTGAAGGAATAAGAAATATTGTCTAAAAAATTCTTAAAAGTATTTAAATGCAGCATTTAAAAAGAGCATTAAAAGCATTTAAAATGGAATGATATTAAAAGCTTTTAAAATGTTCACGATTCATTAATTTTCTTTTATAGAAGCTGAAACAGTAACGAAAAATACTATAATTATTTATTATTATTAAAACTTAACTCTTTTTTTCCCCTCACTCACAAAGCGATTCCAAGCTTTCGAACAATAACTTAGTCTTCATAAAAAACGTAGTACAACTTTTCTTTTCCTTCATATTTTTTCAAGCTTGACAATTATCCTTCGAACACCCTGTACGAAATTTCACAGGGCATAATTCTGAAAAAAATTGTAACGCTTGCAACTTTCGAGTCGAATCTACTTCAAACAGTTCGCATTCGCGAAGGCGAATTCCCCCCAACATAATAAAATCATAGTAATTACGAATCGTTTAATCGATTTCCCTAATCGTAATTCGCAATCCACCAAAATGCGTCAGAGTCTCTAAGCTCGTGAAGGCCGAAGCAGTTAGTGGTTTTTAAGTCTCTCCCCCTCCCCAGAAGTTTGTCTTTCATCTAATCGACGCCTAGGAAACTTAGTACCTATCGGAGCTTCTGGAGTCGGTTTTGAACCTGTCCCGAGGAAGGGGACAGGCGTTCTCTAGATCGCGAGACGACCGGCTTCCGTCCCGACGAAGTAAGGTCCGTTCCGGCCGACGGAGAACGCATATATCGTGCGCTGAGCAAGTTGGGGGGGTAAAGGGAACGAAGGGAATTCCAGTTGGCGCGCTGCCCGATATTACAAACGCCGTCAACTGTTTCCCTTGTGTAAAACGATTGTCTCGCTTCCATCGGAGTTCCTAAACAAAGAAGCCCGCCAAATGTCCGTGCAAGATCTCCGGGGGGTAGACGGAAACGTCGAGAACGAAACGATGGACGGTCGGCGCACGCGTTCGCGAATAGAAACGAAGAGAGACGCGCGATCGGTGCTGCGACTTCGCGATGATACCGAGAGCGACGCGTCACCGATGACAGGGGGAACATTCGACGCGGAATTCGATCCGCGTTCAACTTTCAACAGAGTCACAGAGTGTCGCTCGGGCTGTCGACGCGAACGAAACACAAATCGGCCTACGATTAATAGAAAATAGTCTTTTCGTTTTTTAAACATTCTTTTTCTTTTTTTTCTTCAACGGGTTCGATCGGCGATAATGCTAATTCTCGATCCCTTGGATCGCGCGAGCTCCAGCAGACGATACAAACTACCCGCAACTCATTCCAAGACAGTTAAGGCATAATGTGATCGCAACAACTCAGACACCCTCGAGGGAAACCCGAACATCCGGACGTCCGCCGAGGTTCCACGGACCTCCTCACCCTCCGCGGACGTTCCCCGTCTCACTACGAAGTCGGCGCGAAACGAACAAACTCGTAACCAAAGAGTCCTTTGAGCGAGCGTCGAGCGTCGCGAAGGCGTATATCCGTATTTGGATCCGGATATCCGCTTGGGATTCTCGGATCCCTGATTCGGATCCGGATATCCGCGGGGATCCATCGATCCTTCCTTCGGCGCGCGACTATGCGAGAACGTAAAAAGCTACCACTAAATTGCGACGAGGCGCGACCTCGTCAACTAATCAAAAAACGAGCGTCGAGCGGGGATTGAAATCGGTTCTGAAGATAACTGCTTCGAACTGTTATCCGTCGGTTCCAATTGTGAGGGAAACTGTTGCGAGACTCGGAAATAATGTTGTAAGTGTTGTAAGAATCGTACATTGGTCAAAGAATCTATTTTCTGTTAGTGTATTGGTTTTGTTAGATATGAAGAGAAATGACATTCTTGCAAATAAGTTCGTTCGGTTGTTGTTATTCAATTTACAATAAAAAATCGAACGAACTTATTTGTCTATCCAATTGAATGCCATTAGAGTACAATTTTGATTAACTGACTGTTAATTACTTTCTATTTTTATTATTCTGGGCTCCGAATATTCGACGCATCATCGATAGCTATGCTAAAGATAAAAAAAAATTCTGCTTCAAGGAAACAATTCAGTTCTGATTCCAATATTAAGTCTGTTAATCGAGGTTGTACTGTATTAAAATTTGAAGATTGTAAAATAATTTTACAATGCATTCACTAGGTTGGCAAGTAAGTTCGCTTAGTTTTGTAGAGAAATAAATGATAAATATCGATAGAAATTATTTGCCAATGCTGTTAAAATACTTAGAAAAATAATAAGGGTATATTTTTAAATTTGTGTTGTATATTCCTTCTAAATTTGAACCAATTGTTAAACACAATTTATATCAAGTATTTAAATAGTGTGAATTCCAATAACTCGATCAATTTTTGGGATTTATTATTCACACTAATTCAGACCCATCTGTAATTATCAGACAGCGGATCTTTATGCAAAATAAAGTTTTTGCAAGCACGAATAAAGAATTGGATCTTGAAAAACAGTATGTTTAATGTTCTAAACATTCTAACTTGAACAGTATTGATATTTTATATATTTTGGTATGTGTTAACAGTCTCGTAGATTTTTTACATGCTCAGCATTGCCATAAATGCATAAAATCCACTGTCTAGTAATTATTTACAGTCATTAAAGTTTCTGGGCTCGAATGAAAAAATCCTAAATTGATTCCAAATTTAGGAGTAAGGTGAATGTCCCAATTTCTACTCATTTAAGCGTTCACTCGTCATGAAAAAGGAGTAAAACATTCGTTTGTAACAAACATGTGCAAAGTAATTAATATCTCGATAATACATCAACTAATTAAAAAATATTTTAAAAAAGATGTTTAAGTACTCATAATGACTAACTCTAAGTGTCCGTATTTCGGCTCACGAAAAATGACTCACAAAAAATCTACATTCAGAATAAAATACAGTAAACGTTCTTAGCATTTTAATACGATTTATCTCTGCACACACTAAATTCGGTCCGATTATCGAATTACAATGGAGTTGCTGTTCCTTATCCCAAACAGTAAGAACACTAAAACTGTTCTAAAATGTTTTCGTTGCTTATGTTGCATTTTCTTTGTAACAAAACTGTGCATAAATGATCAAATAGCAGTAGTTGGGCAAAATGTAATCTAAGTATCACAAATTGTGATTAAACTGTAACTGATCATTCAATAACGAGTTATTTTCTGTAATCGTTCATTTTCACTGACTACAAAATTTGACTGCGCAGTCAATCAATATTAACAATTACAGAAAATGAAGTGTAATCGAATTATTGAATTAGTAACTACACTTTAATCACAATTTTGTGATTTGTAATCAGATTACATAATACGGTAACAGTTGTAATAATAAGAAAAAAAACGAAATGAGCAGAAATTGGGACACGAGTAGAAATTGGGACATTTACCTTATTAGTATAGAAAGTTCTGTGTCCTATAATAGAATAAAACCGAATTGTACCTAAAACACAGGGCAGAAAAAGAAATCTAAAACCAATACAACATCCCAACTCCAAAATCGAATTGTGACAAACATAAATCAGAACTCACTATCCATTTATCCACAACATCAACATTATTTCGATTCCCAATAAGACTGCATCAAGACCAAGCAATCGAAAACTCCTACATCATCAAAATTCAATCATCAACAATCAATTTGTTCCTATTTCGAGCACGAATCGACGCTCTTTCTTCTCTCATTCGGTCTGAACGCACCCAACAGTTCCAAGAACCTCGATCATAACCTCCTCGCAACCGTTCTCAATCCCCGGCATCAAGGAATGCATTTCCGCGTCGCAACGATGCACCGCGCGCTTAAAATTACGCTTTCCGGACCGGCGCTATCCCGGTCCCGGTGTATGTACACGCTGTCTTACTTTCTTTCGCGTTCGAAGAGGATCCTAAACAAGGTCGTCGGTACACCCACACCCGGAAACACACGCAACCGACCTCCGCGAGAGTCGGGATTCGCCTCTGTACACGATCGGCGAACAACCGGAGCTCCGCGAAGGCGGTTCAAGAGTCCTCGCGGCGCCCCGCGGCGTTTAGGCTCGCGATTAGAGCCGGGTGGTTCTCTCCGTGACGGCGACAGTCTCGTCCCGCGGCACGGCGCGGTACTTGCCGCGCACCGAGCTCGGGCCGAAGATGGGCGAACCTCAGACAAGATGCCCGTCGATGTCCGAGTAGGCCGGCGTCGGGGTGAAGGTCGACAGCGGGTGACCGTGGCCGTGCGCGTTCCCGGAGACGGAACGAGCGAAGGTCATCGGCGGTGGCGGCACCGACGGCGGGATCGGCGACTTCGAGCCGGCAGTCATCACCGTGACGTCGGGCGGCGGGACAGGACGGGGCAGGGTCCGGCTGCGGGTGAGGGTCCCGGTGCCGCTGCCCATGTGCCCCGCGAGGATGTGACCCGTGGGACTCATCGACGGGTAGTAGGAACCCGAACCGGGATCGCCCACCACTGGGATCGGGCTGTGGTTCGTCTCGTAGCCCATGTAGCGGCCGTTGTCGATCTCCACGCTGTAGAAGTTCACGTCGCTCGGCGGGGCTGGACTCGGGTTGCCGATGTAACTGGATTTCGATACTGGAACGAGGGAGAGATTTGTTAGTTGGCTTCTTTTTTTTTTTTGGCGAGCAAATGTGTGGAGTTTAGGTTTGGGTCATTCCACGCGAACTCGGACACTTTTCAGAGTAGGGTAAAGTATACAGTAGGGTGGCTCTTATTTTTGACTTCTGAATTTTTTTCGCGGTACCCCCTAGAATAGTTCCAATTAATAAAAAAAAATTTTGTATAAAGTTTGAACCCAATCGGATGAGGGGAAAACGTGCCCCTGGACCCTTGAGGGTTCAAATAATCATTTCAAAGCACACAAATTGGATTTTTTTGACATATCCGCTTTGCTTTTAATTATATAAAAAATATGTTAAACAAAAGTTGTAGATCTAGATAAGAAGCATGTTTTATGTTCTATGACTTTTTTTCGTGCGGGAAACGATTTTCGAATAAAATAAAAAAAAAGTAAAAAATAACTTTATTTATTTCTTTTTAATTTTGAAAATACAAATGTACCTTGAACATTTCCTAGTTATAAAGATCTAAAAAGAATGTATATTTTTTGTACAACTGTGAGAGCTTATTTTTTTTTAATTCATGAAATTTCTTAAATGATCGGAAAGCTATACACATTTCTGTAATGAAAATTGATAAATGATATGTAAAGTGAAATAAGATGTTTTTGAAAATAAATAGTTTATTCGTATGTAATTATTTACAATTGTTGGTTACGGAATAAAGTTTCTTTTTTACAATCAAGAAACTTCTGACGGTAATCATTTACAATTTAAAGAACATATTGTTTTTGTTTCTCTTTTTTTGTAAATAATTCATTATTGTCTTCCATTAATTGAACACCTCTTTCTGCAGTATCATTGACAACCCGCAGTTTATTTACTAATTCTAAGTTTTTAATAAAGCCTCTGTTTTTAGACCAAGACGATAGTTCCGCTTGAAGGAATTGGCCGTCTAATTCAATATGTTCTTCAAATTGTAAATGATTACCGTCAGAAGTTTCCTGATTGTAAAAAAGAGACTTTATCTCGTAACTAACAATTGTAAATAATTACATACGAATAAATTATTTATTTTCAAAAACATCTTATTTCACTTTACACATCATTTATCAATTTTCATTACAGAAATGTGTATAGCTTTCCGATTATTTAAGAAATTTCATAAATTAAAAAAAAATAAGCTCTCATAGTTGTACAAAAAATATACAGTATTTTTCGATCTTTATAACTAGGAAATGTTCGAGG
This sequence comes from Perdita meconis, assembly GCA_030770465.2. NCBI lineage: Eukaryota > Metazoa > Arthropoda > Insecta > Hymenoptera > Andrenidae > Perdita > Perdita meconis. The sequence continues at coordinate 4,665,896 of JASKOS020000001.1, forward strand.
TACATTTGTATTTTCAAAATTAAAAAGAAGTAAATAAAGTTATTTTTTAGCTTTTTTTATATTTTTTTATTTTTTTCGAAAATCGTTTCTCGCGCGAAAAAAAGTCATAGAACATAAAACATGCTTCTTATCTAAATCTACAACTTTCGTTTAACATATTTTTTTATATAATTAAAAACAAAGCGGATATGTTAAAAAAATCCAGTTTGTGTGCTTTAAAATGATTATTTGAACCTTCAAGGGTCCAGGGGCACGTTTTCCCCTTATCCGATCAGGCTCAAACTTAACATACATTTTTTTTTTATCAATTGGAACTATTCTAGGGGGTGCCGTGGAAAAAAATTGAAAAAAATTTTCATCAAGAGTAAATAAGAGCCACCCTAGTATACAGGGTGCGGCACAAATTAGTCCCCACGATTTTTCAACCCCTTCGGATGGTCTGACAGAAAAGTTTTTCCTACCAAACTTAATCAGTATTTAACTGATAAGAAATTGCAGTTTTTTAAATTAAAAAAAAAAATTGATTTTTAACAAAAAATCGTGATTGCCGTCATATCTTTAAATGGAACTGGGTATTTTTAGCTTCATAATATAGTAGGCGACGTCGAAACGAATTCAACGACCTGCTATACGATGACCTTCAGATAACCTTGAAAGAAAATATCGCCATAAATCGGTTGCCAGAATATTTGAAATAATTCGACAATACGTAATAGCAAATAACAATGCCTCGCATTTTGAGGTAAACAAATAAATGTAAACATTGCTTCAGAACCTGACTCACAAAAAAAAAACAAATTTATACTTTGATTTATACTTTTTATTAGTAATTAACAAATATTCTGGCAAGTACGAATAAAAATCTGGAATGCCAATTTCATTATATTTTTTTTTTAGCATTGTGTTGTATTGAATTTTTTTGGTAATAAAATTAATTTTAAGTTTTGGGCCGCGGGCCGCGTGTTTGACACCATTGGTGTAAGTTATTAAAAAAAATTGGTGAACCTTTCTTCCTCAGGTTGAATAGAATTTTATTAAGCAACTCTAACATTTGTCTAAGGAGAGCCGTGCTTATCAATCGTCTGGAATGAAGCAAAAGGCATACCAGAAAGCGTCCCACTGGCCGTCGTCCTCTGCGGCGGTGAGTCCATGCTCATGGGTGGTTGGATGTGGTTGCCACGACGACCAAGTGTCCCCTGATGATGCACCTGCATCTCCAAGTTCCCCTTCCCAAAATCTTGCATAGTTTGATCTATTAAATACGTGCTAGCTGCTGTCTTTCGGCCCTCGTCCTGTTGCGATACAAAGAGAAAGCGTTCGGTTACGCACGACGAATATCAAAGCGACAAACCTGCAAATATCCTGTCAAACTGATTAGAATCGCTGCGAAATAAAAATATACTTCCGTCGTTCGTAGCGTATCAGTATGAATTTACGTTACCGACTGTTGAGCGACGCGTTCGCTCGTAATCTCATCATTCTGATACATTACGACGCGTTCTCGGTGTCTAAACGTGCACGGAAGCTAGCTAAGATCCGCCCCGAAACCTGCTTATATTTAAGGGTACTGCAAGAGAAAATTAAGTGTGTCTGAGTGTGTAAGAAAATGAGAAAAAAAAAAGGTGAGGAGAACCGGAAGAAACGAAAGTGAGGAAAAAGGGAAACTCTAAAGAGTGTTGCAACTCTACTCGTGATATTCTGTTATCTAAGAAAAGGGAGAGCAAGTGTGATGCAAAAAGAAAGGAAGCAACGAGGGAGTTTGACCATTTGATGGAAACTTGATCGAAGGTGGAGGGTGTCAAAACTAAAGCAAAACGGAACAGAAAAGTGTTAATAGAACTCAAACCTACCCTCCGGCATTACTTGTTACTAAGAACATACTGACTGATCGCACTGACCACGTAATCGTTAGTGTCGAAGTTAACGTCGCTCTTCTCGTCCGAAACGGAACTTAATTCACCGGTCATTGTGTCTCCGTTGACGGTGGACGGTGCGTACATATCCGCCGTCTGGGATTTGTTAATTCCTGTGCAGAGAGAAAAAAAGTAGACGATTAGAATCACTGTCAATTTCGTTTCCTGACTCGACAAATTGCCAACTTGGGGAGAGACTGGTTGATCTGATTGATAGAAGAATTATACCAAGGGTGGAATTTTGTATACAGGGTGTCTCATCCGATTTTGACGTTGTGATTTCTTCTCTTTTATTGTTCTTAACGAAGAATGTTTCATATAAAAGTTCAATGGGTAATTAAATTGGTAAATCGGATAAATTGGTGGGGTGTAAAAAGTTTAAAATGTTGACTTCTACAAAACACATTCAAAATCATCAAAATCGTTCGATATAAAAAAATAGTGTTGACCTTTAGTTCAGTTACCAAAGAGTTAATAACAACAAAATGTAAAAAAAAAAATGAAGGTATCAAAATGAAGTGAAACACCCTGTATAGTGTTTTCTGGCTATTAGTTACTAGGGTACTGGTCTCGAATAGTGAGCATGAACCTATTAGTGTGCCCTTACATTTAAATAAGTTATAAAAAAGGAATCCCTTTAGAAATGACAGAAAAACATTTTTTTCATTAAGTTTAATACTTTGACTTTATTTAAAAAAATATGTTTCTTTTATTTCTTAGAGATATTCTTTTTTACCATTTATTTAAGTATAGAGGCACACTAATAGGTACAGGCTCATTAATTGGGAGTTTTATTACCATTACCCTATTATCTTTCGTTTTAGAAGTATGGGTCAAATCCAATTTCGGTTTGAAAGTTATATGTACAATCAGTGACATTGATTCTTGCCCCTAGGAAAAAATGTGAGGAGGAAAAATGCTCATTTCCCTCTGAAATATATAAAATACAATATATAGTATACTGTAGTGTATACTACTGTCCATAATTATGTCGACACTTTTCCAAATGTAACAAGTTATTTAAAAGACGTTGTAAAATCATAAATGAATTGTATCAAATGTTATAAATCCACTTTGCAATACATTGGAGAATATATTTTACCACTGATGCATTGAATGTCTTGCACACAATAATAAAGAGTGTCTAAATTTTCGTTTCTTGAATATTCCAACCACTTCATGCTCTTATAACTGCTTTTACTAGTCTTGACGCCCTGAATACTAATTTTCATTATTTTGCAGCTAATCATTATTTTTCCATTCAATTTGTGAAAATTTCAATGAAAGTATTTCTGGTCTTGAGTTTTATGTGTATTTTCTTTTTTAAGGTTTGTATGTCAAAATGATCCTATAACTTTTCCATAGGTCTTCTATAAATCAGAAATAGTATTTTTATTATAAATAGAATTTACCCAGATAGCCAAACCTGTCGAGCAGATTTTCACAGAATCTGTCATTACAGTATTTGTTGTTAGATTGGCAGCAAATTTGATGCAGGATCTGTAATGTATAGGACTGTTGACAAATTGGCGATAGAAAATCTGTTGACAGACTTGTTGCCAACTTGGCGGCAGATTTGCAGTGAAATTGAAAGAGATACTGTTGCCAATTTCGCAACAAGTTCTGTTAGCAGGATCTGTTCGCTTTCTGACGCCAATCTGCATCCCGGTCTGATAATACAGACCATGTTTTCAAAATGACAGCCTAATGCGGAATTTTCCGCCAATTTGGCAACAAATGGCTATTAGGGTAACAGCAAAAATCATTTAAAAATAATAATAATTGACTTTGTATATCACTTATTTATTGAAAAGAGCAAGTGTCCACATATTTATGAGGTAGTTTACAGTTTCATCCACGTATCGCGGAACCCGAACTCATTTGTGTTTATGTGCAAGGGTTCCGAGATACGTGGATGACCCTGTATATAGTATACGTATATATACAGGGTGTTAAAAAAAAACAATTCAATATTTATATGGTATATAGGATACACTGTACTGAGTAAAAAAGCTTTAGTAAACATAGGTCGAAAGGTCAACCGTTTCTGAGATATAAACATTTTTGTTTGCTAGTATCATAATTGACTTACTTGCTTCCATCGCATGCGATGTTTACTTTAATGTTTACAAACCGCGTTCTGAATGTTCTTATTCAAGTGCCGACAGTAGATTTCATTGAGAATCAGTCAGTTGTGGATCGGCGATTGTAGATTGTAGATAGATTGTAGATAGATATTACAATTATCAATTATGATAATAACAAACAAAAATGTTTATATCTCAGAAACGGTTGACCTTTCGACCTATGTTTACTAAAGCTTTTTTACTCAGTACAGTGTATGCTATATATCATATAAATATTGAATGATTTTTTTTTTGAACACCCTGTATATTAGTGGGAATGAGCACTTTTCCTCGTCCCATTTTTTCCCTAGGGGCAAGAATCAATGGCATTGATTGTACCGAGTTGTAAGTCATCAACGAGTACCTCAAAGTACAGTAAATAACGAAAGTACAGTTAAGTTGGCAAAGTGTCAGCAGATAAGTTGCATCGAAGATAAAAAAAAAAAATGAAAAAGTTTCTCCCGTTTTTCGTTTCTTTTTGGTATATAAACGATCGATTTACCAGCTCGCAACCCGATAAGGTAAGAACTTACGAGATTTATTTCGCTTTCTCATAATGTACCACAACACGACGATCAGGATATTAATGATAAAAAAGATGAGGGAGGTTGCTGCAAACGTATAGATATAATTCATTGTAAAATCCCCCTTTTCCAGTAGCAGGTCTGGCTGGTTTCCCCCGTTATTCGGTCCTATGGAAAATAAAGCAGAGAACAGGTGTATGAGAACGTGATTCATATTTACCGGAACGTTGAGCCTTCTTTTTCGATTTTAATGTAGCAAAGACTATGGGCGCAGCAATGAGTAGGCAAACAGAGGCGGAAACAGTGATGATAATGACGATGATGTAGGAAGAATTAATCTCGCTGGATGTCACGTCGGTGGGTGGTGCCTCCCCTGTAAGCCAAGCCAACACGCCCCATCACCGAATTGTTATTCATGCAACGGACGCACTCCGCTAATGTTAGTCTCGTACGATTCACCAAACCGCGATCGATCGATCCCGTCGAACGCGATCTAACAACGACGGTGGGAGGATCTCATCGGCGTGTCTAAGTACATCAGCAATGATAATCTTTCTGGCCGGACTCAACGCCGCGTGGAGAGCCACGCGCGATTACGCGTTCGATTCCCCGTCACGATGATAATTGTTAGCGTTGCTTATGATTCGACGGCGTTTCCCCTTCGTTAATGTTGTGTATTCCGATCGCGCTGTTAAAGCCGTGTTTACACTATGTAACAAAACAGTGTTATATAACAAATTATTTTATAACTTTGTTATATAACATATTTTTATGACTTGTTACAAAATTATGTATTTAGTACTGTTTCAAGTGTGTAACAAGTTATATAACATTTCTCACATCAATGATTTCTGACGTGGAGGATGTTTCGATAGCACAGCAAGATTCGATATAAAAAATAAATTAATTCTGTGGTTAAATTCTTTTTCTTTAAACAACTATTGGAGCGGTTTTAATAAATCTCATGGCATTTACTACAGGATCGTCAAGAGCAAAGTTTCGAAGTCATAAAATTTCTGACACATAAATGTTATATAACATTTAGAATGTAACATGTTACATGAAATTGTTCTTTTTCGTTTTCTAACAAGTCTTATAACTTTGTTATATAACGTGTTTTGTTATACAGGGTGCGCCAAAAGTATGGAAACGGTCAAATATTTCGAAAACGGAATATTTTTGAGAAAAATGTTTTAGAACAACGCTGTAGGGTTTTAAGAATTCTATTGAATGGTCGTATCCGTTTGACCTTCAGAGGAACGGTCAAGGTCATATCAAGGTCAACATGTTTCTTTTAAATAGAACATGCCATTTCTGATCATGCAGTGTTAAAGCTGACGATGAGACCTTTTCAAAACACTAGCTGATAACCTATTTCTCTTGAGAATTGCCTCAGTTCTGAGCGTTGAGAATGAAGAAAGTCTACTGTAACAAATAGTCTGGAAACGGTCAAATATTTTGAAAAAGGAACCATTTTTGAAGAAAATGTTTTAGAGCAATGTTCTAAGACTTTAGAAATTCTATTGAATGGTCGTATCCGTTTACCTTTTAATGGAGCGATCAAGGTCACGTCAAGGTCAACATGATTTTTTAAAATGGAATACTCCATTTTTTTATCAGGCAGTGTTAAAGCTGACGCTGAGGCCTTTTCAAAACACTAGCTGGTGACCTATTTCTGTTGAAAATTGCCAAGAATTGTCAAGAAATAGGCAGAGGACAATTCGAACATTTAACGAATTAAAGCACATTAATGCTAAATCTCAAAATGCTCAATGCGTATTAATGCTAAAATCGCCCTTCATAAATCCGTACGCGAGGACCATGATTGTGCGAAGTCCAATCAAGAAACTTCCTCAAGGTGCACCCTAAATAATACTAACAATAAGGCTGACAGTATCAAAGCATTTAAAGCTCAGCACTTGGGCAATTCTCCAGAGAAATAGGTCATCAGCTAGTGTTTTGAAAAGGTCTCATCGTCAGCTTCAACAGTGCATGATCAAAAATGAGGTGTTCCATTTAAAAAAATCATGTTGACCTTGACGTGACCTTGACCGTTCCTCTGAAGGTCAAACGGATACGACCGTTCAATAGAATTCTTAAAACCCTAAAACACTGTTCCAAAACATTTTTCTCAAAAATATTCCGTTTTCGAAATATTTGACTGTTTCCATACTTTTGGCGCACCCTGTATAGTGTAGACGCAGCTTTTACACACAGCACTGGACCGGGTTAAACGCGGAGTTCGGACGGATCGTGAATTTAGCGAAAAGAGGCCGAGACGCGATACGATATCGGAAGCTTTAATCGTATGGTATTGTGTCATTTATCGAAATGCGACGAAACGTGGGATGGAATGAAGTCACGCGCTCAATTTTGGTTTGATGATCTGTAGGGTGGTTCCTTATTTGGGGAGCCATGAAGATTTTTTGGTGGTCGTAATGATTTTATCGTTTGTAGATTAAGGTAGGAGATAATTGAGTTCGGGTAAGAATTTTTTCCTTTTTAGAGTAGGTGAGTTATTATGAATTCTGGAGTGACTCCTTTTTTTTTTATTAGGCCAGTCAAATTAGTCAAGAAATCTACTCATTCGTGCAAAAATTCCTACAGGTGCCAAATTGTACAAATTAGTTGGGATTATGCTTAGAAATGAAAATAATAAAAAAGTAACGGCTGAATTTTTTAAATAAACAGTCGGCGGGTGTTGAAAGTCGAAAAACGGGCACTTTTTTTAAAAAATCGATTACATCTCGGAATTTCGAAGTCTAAGAGAAGAATACTTGAAATAAAAGTTGTAGATTATTGAATTATCTACAAAATGATGGGTCGCAAGTTACGATAATGTCAATGGTTGAGCTAGAAATCGATAGTAAACGCAAAAAAATGTATTTTACGAAAATGATTGTAATTCTAAAAGAAGTAAACACGTGTACATGAAAATTTGAGAAATAGGACATCTAATACGTAAGAAAATATCCTCCAAAGTTCGGCTCGATTGGTGAAGTAGTTTCCGCACAATTGAATTGTTAATTACGAAATCTTGTTTCGGTCAATTAACGATAACTTTTTTGTCAGACATGATACAAAGTTAATTCTGTGTTTAACCGATTCTAGAGATTTGAAAGTTTAATATGAGGTCGAGGAATGCAGCAATTTTGACAACTAAGGGTTGAATATTGCGTTTTGGAACTAAGGGCGTGCTCAAAATGTTAAATATCTCTGGAAATAATTGTCGCATCAAGAAGGTATTTAGTCCATTGAAATGCAGTGATTTTTTTTACAAATTTTGAGCAAAACACCGCTTTTCCAGAATAAATAGGAGATGAGATTCGATTTTATTTTTAAACGATTATAACTCATAAACCATTTAACATTAAGAACTCAAGCTTGCCGTACATACAAAGGAAGGTTCAAAGTTAGTCTTAAATATGTCTATAATATGACGATGTGAGTGGTTTTGTAGATAAGTAGTCACAAAGTGTTTACTTTCACTGGTCGAGCGCATGGAGAGCACAATTTGACGTTCTTTTTTTTTTTTTTTACTTTGGGGTAGCTCGACGAGGTGATTACAATTATTGCAATGTTAGCCTCAGATTTCATTATTTAAAGCATTACAATTAGGATTAGTCATTTTTATAACTCTTTCTTTTCTATTTATTTATACATAATGGCATGGTTGATGTCAACATATCAATCGAAATGAATCATTTGGCACCTGTAGGAATTTTTGCACGTACAAACTCTAATTTGACTGGCCTATATAAGGAAGCAACCCCTTCGGAAAGATTCAAACGTTTACTTCTACAAGCTCACTACTATTATTAAAATCTAAATTTAAGTCTTTACTATTTTGCCTCTTTTAAGCTGTACCATCTACCCAAAACTGTTCAATACTGTCAATGAAACGAGTACAAATCAGCCCCTTAGATGATAAGTGAAGTAAGTCTCTTTTTTAATTGTTAGTATGGAGAAAATTAGAGTTTGTCTAATAGTTTACCAAAATGAAGAACAGAATGTAGCTTTGTTGTGTAAAAATGGTAAAAAGTGGTGAAAATTAAATTTCTTTCGACACTGCGGATTTTATGCAATTATGGCAATGCTGGGTACGCAAAAAATCTACGAGACTACTAGCAAATGCTCAAATAATCAAATATACAAAATATTAAAAATATAATTCAAGTTAGAATGCTTCGAAAATTAAACATGCTGTAGTTCAAGTTCCAATTCTTCATTTGTACTTGTGAATGTTTTATTCCGTATAAAAATCTGCAGTCTATTAATATTAAACTGTAACGATTTTACTTATGACGCAAATCTGACTCTTATTTTTTCATTGAAATATAATAAAATATTTGGAAACTGATAGATGCTTCAAGTACTCTTAATCCTATTTATTTTTTGTGGTAAACTCACTTCCCGTTATTTTAGATTTACTCCATTCGTCAATCAAGGGGCTCAAACAGTGACAGGATTTGAAACAAACACTTTCAAGGCTACCGAGACTTTCAAGAACTCAAAGCCTCGAACTTTTCGTCATACAATTCAACCCATTTACAGTGCTTCAAATCCCGTCGCTATTTCCAAATCTTTACTGCATGTTAATGAACGACTTCCTCGATGATAAACTGATGTTAGCGCGAGATGGTAGCCTAAGAACGGCCTGGAACAGTTGGGAGCAGAGTCGTAAATGCCTTCTTTATGAACTAGGGCTCTTACTATTACTCGGATCTATGGGTATCCGAATTTGAGTACTTTACTCACAGCCAGCTTTAAAGACCGAGTTCGAGTTATGACAAGTATTTTGGGTACTCGGGTACTCGAGTAGCAAGATCATTACTCACAACTGGTTTTCAAATCCGAGTTTGGGTTATTTTGAGTATTATCGAGCAGGGATTGAAAAGGTTCCGAAAATAACTGTTTCAAACTGTTATGTATCGGTTCTGACAGAAACAGTTACGAGAACCGAAATAATGTTATAACTGTTATTTAAAAAACGGTTGTGACCTAATATCTGTTCCTGTTACGGTTCTAGTATCGGTTCTGATGTCGGTTCTACAGGGTGTTTCGCAATTCGTGGGAAATCTCCGAGATACAGGTACTAGACACGAAAATAATAAGAAAAGTTCTTATGCAATATTCTCGGAAATGGTTAGTTTATTAGTTACACGCGGTTTTACATTTCGTAAAATGCCGACGTAACACTGCTTCATCCCCTTTAAAGCCAGTGACCGCGCTTAAAGGCCCAGGCCTCTCTGGGTCTAAGTGGGCCCCGGTGACTCGCAACGTGTATTGGAATGAGATGTTTCTTCGAATGAAAAATCACATATTTTGTAATTAAAAATTGAAATGATGACGAATATAACACATCTGATACTTTTCCACGATGCAGGGACCCAAATCTCGGTCACTGACCTTACGGGGGATGAGCCTTTGTTACGTGCCTTTACGAAATATAAAACCGTGTGTAACTAATAAACTAACCATTTCCGAGAATATTGCATAAGAACTTTTCTTATTATTTTCGTGTCTAGTACCTGTATCTCGAAGATTTCCCACGAATTGCGAAACACCCTGTATATCGGTTCTCTTTGGGTTCTATACCGGTTACGGTCTACAGTTAGAATCGAATTCATGCTTATTTTTCTTTTACATATTTCGATTCTACATATGTATAATGATTAGGAAAGGAGGTACGGTTAAGATTGTAATAATATCCATTTTAATAATTTGAAAATGGTATATATTAATTATATTTTCGTTTTATATTGGTTTCAGAAATATTTATTACACGAGCATTGTATAAATTAATATACGTATAACGAAATTTCGGAAGGTAGTACATAAAATAGAAGGACAAAAGATAGCTCTATCCCATGTTAACTGTTTATGTTTATAGTTCCTTCGAAGAATGCGAATTTCCAACTACGCGTTATATCGACGTTTCAAGTTCCAAATGATTCCCTCTACATCTTATCACTTTAGTAGGAATTGTGGTGTGCAAACATACAGTTGTCAAACCTTGAATCCAAACCAAGAAGACAATGGGTAGACAAATTTATTACAAAAGTGAATTACAATTTTTCCGTTTTTATGATAAGCTTTCGTTCTTCTTCTTTTTCATTTATTTTTGTCTTTCGTACTTACTTTTGTTATATGTCTGTATATTTTTGTTATCCATGAACTTTTGTAATTTCTACAATACTCATACAATAGATATTCATGAAACAAATATATAGCAAAAATGTGATTAATATATAAAATTTTGAAATAATTAAAATTGGATATTATTATAACCTTAACCTTAACTCTTCATCTACTAATTATATGTAGAATCCAAATAAAATCAATATAAAAACGAATACGATTGTAACTGTAAGCGTAACCGGTACAGAACTGAAAGAGAACCGATATGGAACCGATATTAGAACCGTAACCAATATAGAACCCAAATAGAACCAATATGGAATCGATATCGGAACCAATATTAGAACCGTAACCGAAACCGATATCTTCGTGAATTTCGGTTCCTCATAACTGTTATAGAAAATAACGGTTCTTTGAAACTGTTTTGAAAACCGAAATCGATATTATAACAGTTTTCAACCCCTGATTTCGAGTACTCGGATACCCGGATACATCCGGATAATAAGAGCTCTATCGTGAACCGAACGCACGAAGCAACATCGTTAGCCAGAAACCAAAAACGAAAAGCATTCTCCTCGCCCAACGTCACCCTAAAGCCTCGAGCTCGCCTGCTCCCAACCTCTCCGCGCGTTTCGCTCTAAAGAAGCATCACCGTTGCGGCATGTAGCATAAACTGTAGCTCGGAATAGCGTGTCAAGACTTACGTAGCGTCTGGACCTTGACGAGGTCCGGCAGAAAGCCGCTGTCTCCCTTCTCGTTGACGGCCTTCACGCTGAACACGTAGTACGTCCCCAGGGAGAGACCGGCTATCGTCGTTTTATATTCCCCCGGCGCGACGTCCAGATAATGGTATCGGTTCTCGTAATCGAGGGCTTCCCTCCATCGTATCTGGTAAGACGTGGTTAAGCCGCCCTCGAAGCCTCTCTTCCACGTCAGCGTGACGGTGTCGTGGGTGACGTTGTAAACCTCCAGATCCGAGGGTTTGTCCGGCGGCGACGTCACGTCCAGGTGGATGTTGTCCGTCGCCTGGCCCATCTTGTTCGTCGCGCGGCACTCGTACTTCCCGTAGTCGTTCGACTTGACGCGGATAATGGTTAGCGTCGACTCCGAGACCAACTCGCTTATCTGTGGGAAGCGGAGGGAAGATTCGATGAGCGTTCGATGACCGGCGCCTTTCGGACCGTTGGAACTTCGACGAGTAGTCGTTAGGGACTTACGTCGGAGTGCATGATGCTGTATTTGTGCTCGGTGATGTTCGGCAACAGGGTTTTACCGTTGTAAGTCCACGTGAATCGCGGCAGAGGAGAGCCTCGCGCTTTGCAGAACAGTTGCACGTTGATCCCTTTGTTGGCGGCTGCTCTCCTTGTTAGGGGCGTGTTCATCATTTGCGGTTTGACTGTGGGGCAGATGAAAGATTGTGGCTTTGAAGGAACGGGCGCGTTCAAGTTTTGGTAGCATTGAATCTTTGGGATGGAATGATAGCGTTTTATTATTAGTAGACTGCGGATTTTATGCATTTATGACAATTCGAAACATTCTAAAAATCTGCAAAATGTGAAGAATGCACTTCGAGTTAGAATATTTAGAAAATAAAACATACTGTTATTCATGTTTCAATTCGTTATATGAGGTTCTAAATATTTTATTTTGCGTGACAATCCGTAGTCAATTCACTCTGTGTTTATTTATACTGTTAAGGACGAAGTTTAGTAACGTCAAAAATAAGTGGAAATCTTTGAAAATTGAAGGAATGGACTTCTTTGCAATAGTAACACCCCACGCAAAATTCTAGAGAATTGATTCAGTAGATTTTAAATAATTTAACATGTATGCTAAAAAATGGCATGTTCTATTTAAAAAAATCATGTTGACCTTGATATGACCTTGACCGTTCCTCTGAAGATCAAACGGATATCACCATTCAATAGAATTTTGAAAACCCTAAAACATTGCTCTAAAACATTTTTCTCAAAAATGTTCCGTTTTCGAAATATTTGTCCGTTTCCATACTTTTGGCGTACCCTGTATAAATACGAATTCGCATAAATATCCGCAATCTATTAATGACTGTACTCACAATTCGTGACGAAGAGGATGGGTTCAGAGGTGACGTTTCCGATGCCGTTGTTGACTTTGCACTGATACTCGCCGACATCCTCTTGGTCCGGGTTCTCAATGTGCAGGTAAGAAGTTTTGTTGATGAACGAGGTGGAGTATCGTCCGGAGAGCTCCGAGTTCGATCCGACTTTCTGCCAGGTGACGTGTTCGTCTCCTATGGGGCTTCCATCTATCTCGCAGAAGAGTTTGGCCTCGACTCCTGGAGGATACACTATTCCTGACGCGGAGGTTCGCTTGATCTTCGCGGAATCTACAAGCCAGTGCAACAAAAAATCAGGATAAGTAGATCCTAATCCAAAGGACGACTACTATCGCCCGCGAACTCGATGGCCTGTCGTCCACCAAACTAAACCTGCAGCAGGGAAAGGGGAATCATCCACTCACATTGTGACGTCACTGCCCAGAATCGGGCAATCTGAGTGGATGATTCCCCTTTCCCCGCTGCAGTTTTAGCTTGTAGGACGACTGCCATCAAGTTTGCGAGCAACAGTACATCTTTCTCGGTATTAAGGTATTAATATATGTTTCTCGGGGCTAAATCGTAGTCAATGTTTAAGTGTTAGTTACTGACAAACTATTAGATCGATTGGACTAATTCTTTTTCTATTATAAAGGTACTTGTTTGTAGAAAAGAAAACAGGTATGGCAGTTGTGAAATTATTATAAATATGGCGTCTGCATGCAATGGCGTAAAACTGTTTTTTTTTGCCGCCCTAAACGGTGGGCATGATTCAGCTCGTACCAGTGATCTGAACCAAAAAGTGTTGATATTTTATTACTTTTTGGGATCGTAGTTATCGTGCTACGAGGGGATTTTTTGAAAAAAAAAAAATTACGGCAGTGACAGCAATTTAAATTAGGGTGTCCGTGATTTTCGCTTGAAAAATCGTACATTTTTTGTTGTTGTTTAAAAACGGTTCAATTTATTCAGAAAAGCTTTCGTAGCACGATAACTACGATCCCAAAAAGTAATAAAATATCGACACCTTTTGGTTCAGATCACTGGTACGAGCTGAATCATGCCCACCGTTTAAAAGAAAACAGTTTTGCTCTATTGCACGCAAACGCCATATTTATAATAATTTGACAACTGCCATACCTGTTTTCTACTCTACAAACAAGTACTTTTATAATACAAAAATTCAGATTATATCTTCAAATTCTTGAGTCTTTAATTTCGGCTTTTCAAATCTTCACCTTCAAGTTTTTAGATATTCAATTTTATATCTTCAAATCTCACATTTCAATTTTTTTTCAGATTTCCGACTTGACATTCTCAAATCTCCAAAACTTTAATTCTGAAAATCTTTAAATTTTCTTGAAATATGCATAAATAAATCTTTGATTTTTTAACTCTAAAAATTTCTAAATCTACAAGTTCAAATCATTAACTTTCCAATATTAAATCTTTAAATCTCTAACTTGAAATCTTTAAGTTTCTAAAGTGAAACACTAAAAATATGCGAATCTCCAATTGTAACTCTTCAAATATTCGATTTTAAATGTTTAAATTTCCATTTTTATGCCTTCATGTCTCTAACTTCAACTCTTTAAATCTGAGATCTCCAAATCTCTAAACTGAAACCTTGAAAATTCTTCAAATTTCCATGTTCAACACTCCAAATGTTCGACTTTGGATAAATTGAATAAATTGAACCGTTTTTAAACAACAACAAAAAATGTACGATTTTTCAAGCGAAAATCACGGACACCCTAATTTAAATTGCTGTCACTGCCTTAATTTTTTTTTTCAAAAAATCCCCTCGTAACACGATAACTACGATCCCAAAAAGTAATAAAATATCGACACTTTTTGGTTCAGATCACTGGTACGAGCTGAATCATGCCCACCGTTAAAAAAAAAAACAGTTTTACGCTATTGCAAGTAAACGCCATATTTATAATAATTTCACAACTCCCATACCTGTTTTCTACTCTACAAACAAGAACCTTTATAATACAAAAAGAATTAGTCCAATCGGTCTAATAGTTTGTCAGTAACTAACGCTTAAACATTGACTACGATTTAGTCCCGAGAAACATATCTGTGACCTGGTCTATGAAAAGGGGGCTTCCGTGCGAAAACTACTTAGTAATGTTTTTCTGGTATATAATAATGTTTTTTTATCTTAGAAACCGATGTACACAATACTTAATTTAGGCACTTGAATCCTAAAATCTCGTGTATAGTCATAAGGACTGATCCGGAATAAAGATTTAATCTCTCTCTCTCTCTCTCTCTCTCTCTCTCTCTCTCTCTCTCTCTCTCTCTCTCTCTCTCTCTCCTTATTCCAGATTTAAAAAAAAAATCAGTTTTTTTCGTATTTGTACTCTTCTTTCTCTTCATTTTTAGTAAACTTTTCAACAAATTATGACTTTTTGGTTTTCACCATGTGAAAGAGCGTCTCAAACTCTATCCGAATCGGCAAAAAAGTGGAAAATGATTTTTTGACACCTAAGCTCCCTTTTCATAGATCAGGTCACATATATGTTTCTCGGGACTAAATCATAGTCAATGTTTAAGCGTTAGTTACAGACAAACTATTAGACCGATTGGACTAATTCTTTTTGTAATAACTTAATAACTTCTGCGCTCACATTGAACAGTCAGGTTCAACTGATAGAACGTCGTTCCTTCCTTGTTCGTCGCCTCGCAGATGTAAGTCCCAGCATCGTGGCGATCCAGCTTCGTGACGTTCAGCATAGAGCCGCGAACGGATATCCTTCGGTTGCTGTTGACGAGGGGTAAACCGTCCCTGGTCCACGTGTACTTAATGTCGTTAGGGTTCCCCATAGCCGAGACGGAAATCACGAAGGCCTCGCCCTCCATTCCGATCAGCTCGTGCGGCTCGATCGAGGAGAATATCGGCTTGTCTGCGAATGGGGGAACACAGTTTCTCCGTTTAGCTTCGGTTCTCGCAGATAAGCAAGAGCTTCGCTTGGAATGCTCAGCATGAATGATACGAGGTGTCATAGAAAAGAGGATGGCTCATAAATTCTTGTGTGTTCGCCGCGCGAAGGCAAAGAAACGAAATAAAAGTAGCTGTCGTAATAAAAGCATGAGATAGTTGAGCGCGAGGAGAGAAGATCATGAAACGGTTATCGATCGTTGATCCAGCGGCACACTCACACAAAACGTCGAGGGTGGTGGCGTCGTGGATCGACCTCTCCATCTCGTTGTTCCTCGCCTGGCAAGTGTACACCTCCCCGTTCATTTCTTCCGTCACATCCAGCGCGAGCTCGACGAACGACAGAAATCCGCCGTGTAAGCCAGGCTTAGTGCCGTTTTTGGTGCCCTGCACCGGGATCCCGCCCTTCCACCACGACATCTCCGCCGGAGGGTTGCTGCTGCTCGATTCGCAAATGATTCGACCCTCTTGGCCCGCGTGCAGGTCTTGGGGCTCGCGGCTGATCTTCACTTTGTCGGGCGGAACTGCAGCAGCGAACATGGGGAGAATCTTTAGAATCTTAGATTTTAGTTTCATGAATTGCTAATTGTTCATTTTTAATATTTCTACGATTTGTGTGGTGTTTGAAAAATATACTGCATCTGACTGTGAAGGAATCTTAATTTTGATCATTTTTTGTTGCCCTATTTTTAGTTACTTCTAAGAATCTTTAATTAGATAATTATTTGCAGGACCGCATTTTAAAGCTTTGCTCCTCATACACAAAATAAGTTATAATATATGTTATTAAGGATTAGATTCGTAGTATACAGGGTGTTTGGGATAGTATAGACAAGCTTTGGAGGGGTGATAGATCACGTAAAAACAAACAAAAAACTTCTATGTGACTTGGGTCCAAAACTCAACCATTTTTGAAAAAAACTGTCATAAACATTTAAGCTACAAACCGCTATAATTCAAAATAGGAATGTTTTTCGTAAGCAATTTCTTCGATAAAATAAAGTTTATGATTTTGTTAATCCAATAAGTACAGTAACTGTGATATTGTTACCTTGTACCGCGAAAAAATAATATTTTTCTAACCCCTTAAATTATTGCGATTTTAAAGGGTAATTTAGGGGGTTAGTAAAATATTAGTTTTTTGTGATAGGAGGTAACAATATCATAGTTACTGTACTTATTGGATTAACAAGATCGTAATCTTTATTTTAGCGAAAAAATTGCTTACGAAAAACGTTCCTATTTTGAATTATAGCGGTTTATAGCTTAAATGTTTATGACAGTTTTTTTCAAAAATGGTTGAGTTTTGGACCCAAGTCATATAGAAGTTTTTTATTTGTTTTTACGTGATCTATCACCCCTCCAAAGCTTGCCTATACTATCCCAAACACCCTGTAAATATGAGAAGCCGTTGAGAATTGCTTTGCAATTTGAGTAGTTAGTATTTTTAGTTCGATTTTCTAAGTTCAACTTTTCTAATCTTTAACTTCTAAGTTCAACGATGAATTTAAAATCTGAAGCTTGAAATTTTTAAATCTACAACTTGAAATCTTTAATTTTAATATTCAAACTTTTAAATCTTTAATTCCGATTTTTCAAATCTTCATTATCAAGTTTTTCAATATTCAATTTTGTATCTTCAAATCTCGCACTTTTACTTTTTCAGATTTCTAACTGGAAATTCTCAAATCTCTTAAAGCTGACTCTGAAAATCTTTAAATCTGCAACTTAATATATTGAAATATCCAAATCTTCAATTTTAACATTAAAAATTTCTAAATCTACATATAACTTGAAATCTTTAAATCTCTAACTTGAAATCTTTAAGTTTCTAAAGTGAAACACTAGAAATATGCGAATCTCCAAATTTAACTCTGGCAATATAAGATTTTGAATCTTTAAATTTCTATTTTTATGCCTTCAAGTTTTCAATTTTTCAAATCGTCAGCTTTTAATTTCACTGATGAATTTTAACTCTGAAAGTTTCTAAATTTGAGGCTTGATATTTTTGAATCTATACAACATGAAATTTTAAAATCTTCTATTTTAACTTTTCAGATTACATCTTCGAACTCTTCAGTCTTTAATTTCGACTTTTCAAATCTGCACCTTCAAGTTTTTAGATATTCAATTTTATATCTTCAAATCTCACATTTCAATTTTTTTTAGATTTCCGACTTGAAATTCTCAAATCTCCAAAACTTTAATTCTGAAAATCTTTAAATTTTCTTGAAATGTCCATAAATAAATCTTTGATTTTTTAACTCTAAAAATTTCTAAATCTACAACTTCAAATCATTAACTTTTCAATATGAAATCTTTAAATCTCTAACTTGAAATCTTTAAGTTTCTAAAGTGAAACACTAAAAATATGCGATTCTCCAATTGTAACTCTTCAAATATTCGATTTTAAATGTTTAAATTTCCATTTTTATGCCTTCATGTCTCTAACTTCAACTCTTTAAATCTGAGATCTCCAAATCTCTAAACTGAAACCTTAAAAATTTTTCAAATTTCCATGTTCAACACTCCAAATGTTCAACTTTAAATTTTCGAACATTACATTAATAATAATTTTATGAATCCTTCAGTAATTTTTATCAAGTTATCATCACAAATTCATATAAAAATTTGAAAAGATTTATTTTTAGAGTTCCTGTAGAAATGCCAACTTTTATTTTCAATAAACGTAAAAAACTGTATTTAAGTTTCAGTAACTAAAATAGATTTCTTCCTCTGAAGTCTCAAAATAATGCGTTCAAGACTTCCAAAAATATAAACGCGGCCCTGAATATTTATCTAAACACCACTTAATTCTCCCCCGGAAAAATTGTCGATCTCTAAAAAAATATAACATAGCAAAACCAAAAAAAAAAAAGTTGCAATAATGAGTCTAAAGTTATTTTATAGATAGAAGATTCTACTTTCATCCTCACGAATGGAATATAATTTTTGGCGGTAAGATACTAGTTTCAAAATACTGTGCGTTGTCAATAATGAACCGCTTGTCAGTTTCCATTAATCAGCGCGGAAAGGGAGCGGTAAACGTAATTGTAAGTGATTTGGCGTATCTTACAGTTCACTTTTAGGACGAGAAACTTGATCAAAGGTATCTCAGTGGCGGAATTGGCTGCCTCGCATCGAATGCGCGCGTTATTGTCAGACGCGTTTACAAGCATCGTCAACTCGCTGGAAACTGCGTGGTCCCGAGTTCTCGAGCTTCCTGATACCTGAAACGGAGAATATATCGACAAGTAAATACGGTGACGTCTCTTTCGTGGCGCGTGCGGAAATTGATAGCGGCGTATCTAAAAGGAGAAGAGAACATTAGCAAAGAGACGTTTCGACGCACGAGTAAACGTCCCCGATTATTTTCTTTCTGCGCGCGGAAGGCATTTCCTTTTCGTCTTCGCGATCTCTCCCTCAATTATTCCATCGGTTTTATTTACTTCGGCGAAGGGTTTGTGGAATCGGCGAGCAGGTTGCGACGGACTCGGCGGAGACTCCTTTTCAATATGTATCAACGCGAGAGGCTTCAATATTTCGAAGGAGTAACGCGAAATTTTCCAAAGCGAATCTACTTATGGGATGAAAGAAAGTCTAATCTTGAAAATGTATTCCGCGCCCGGGCCGAACAGTTTCTATGGCGTAAGACTTCAAGGAGTAGCATTTAATCCTCGCGTTTAAGTCCTTCTTGGGCTCGAGACCCGCGCTGCTTGCCGGCATTCTTAAGGCAACGTTTATCTTCGAGTGAAAATGTGCTTTTTAGCTGCATCCAGCGCGAAGGGAAGGATAAATCGACACGTTCGCCTCCATTCAAAGGGAAGGATTCATTGGAAATGGAAGGGAAACGGTGAACTGGACGGTGAATGCATCAAATTAAAATATACTTCTTAGGACTTTACGGCGAATAGCGCGTAAACTAAATAGCGAAATTGACGGTGCGAAGAAGGTCGCGAATTATTTCTTTCGACTGGACACCGAGAAAAATTTGAGTGAAACGTTATCGTGAAATGGAGGATGCGATATTTTAAGACGCAGCGATGCGGCGGAATATTTGATTAAGGTGGACAGATGTTTGGAATATTTCTTGGAGCATCAAATATTTTTGAAATACAAAGTTGACTCGATCTGAGATGGTGAAACGATTGAATTCACCTTATTGTTAGATCGAGTCAGCAGCTTCGTCTTTGTATTAAGGGGAGTTGGACATTTTTATGAAAAATTGATATCTTTGGTTCAAAACTTAAATTATGTTAACTTTGAATCCAGTTATTCGAAAACTCTATTCTTTCACATAAAATATACGTTTTCCCAGAAACTATGAGAGATCTTTAGAAACTTTTTCTTCTTTGATTCCTCATTTTGTTCTACGTTTTTTTTTTAATACGAGAGTTGTTCGAAATATTACTTCTTTGAAAAATTATTCAACTGTAAGTGCAATTTTTAAACATTTTTCGAGGAAATTGTGAAAATTTCTTACAGATATAAAAAAAATACATTTTTTAAATCCTCTTGTTAAAGTATGCAGAAAAACAAGAGAAATCAAACTGAACAAATTTTTTAAAATATCTCTAATAGTTCCTAAGAAAAGGAATATTGAATATTAAGAAATTTACAAGGGTGTAGATGCAATGTTCGACTGCTCTTAAAATTTTATGAGATAACTGAGCTTTTAAGGATGAACTTTAATAACAATCGTAGCCAAAAGTTAATCAATTTCCAAGATATTAATAAAGCTTCTTCTTGCGATGAAAATCAGTCAGAAATATTGATTCTGTGTCATGAACTCGTTTGTTGGAATGTTATTGAGGTTTATCCTTAAATATTGGGTTGGAACGAAAGTTCGTAGGGTTCTTGAGTGAAATTTAAAGACAATTTGGAAATACTTGTACTGAAATTTATTCAGCTACATGTGTGCCACTTTCTTATACTATTTTTTCGACGTCTTTAAGGTGTCTTCATGATTCCATTCTCCCAGAACTTCAAATTTTTCAAAAGTAATCTATTGAAAAACGCTACGAACTTTCGTTCCAACCCAATATTTCTGTTACTGCAAAAGTAACAATATTCTTACAATAATCTTGCAATAATCTTACTAAAACCCATAAGATAACTCATCACTAGACTGCGGATTTTATGCATTTATGGCGATACTATGCAAAAAATCTGGGACATTGTTAACACATGTCAAAATATACAAAATATGAAAAATATAATTCAAATTACAATACTTAGAAAGTAAGACAAACTGTTGCTCATGTTGTAATTCTTTATTCATGCGTGTAAAAACTTTATTTTGCATTATAAATCCGCAATCTACTCATCACATAAAATAATTTTACTCCGCATTACATTGTTCTTTTTTACCGCGGTTTGATACTGAAAAATCTCGATACTAAATTATCAAATGCTGCCACTCACGTTTTTATTATTCTTGTACCAGCTCAAAGTGGCCAAAGGATTCCCGGCAATGGCGGTGCACATCAACTTCAACACCGTCCCAGCGTCGATCGTCGTCCCTTCCTCGTATCCAGTGATACTGAGCTTTGACGGTGGATCTGTCAACAAATAAATCGCAGAAAATCCGTGTCAATCGCCTCTCTAAATTTTCCAACGATCTCCGCGCGCAGTTGTCCAGTAACAATCTATGACGACGAAAGTCCACTCATCTAAAATGAATGAATCCCTGTCGCCCGGCGTGCCATCGAGGCAGGCATCGAAATAATGCAGTAGACAATTTTATTAATATCAGAACTGGTCAGTTATGGTGTTTGGGTGTTTCGTAATGTAAATAATGAACTGCAGACAGTCGAAGCAAATACTGAATCGTGCTTTGGTCACGTATTTTCATTCCCACGAAATAGAGATAAAAAATAGCGCAACATTTTTCAATAATTTTTGCTTGACAAAACTTTCAAGCTCCAACAGAGTTTGTAAAATTTAGATATTTTTTGCATTCTTTTTGTAGAGAGTTTATTGACAACCTGCGACTGTCAATATTTGCAACAAAAAATGCTCTCTGTGGAACGGCGGTTCGTATTTGGTTGCCGCGACCCAAGAAATCGGGAAATATGAATTTTGGTTCCGGCAAAATTTAAGAAAAAATTCCAAATTTTTAAAGCTGGTGAAAAATGGAAACATATGTGTTTTTTTCGGCGTCGTTTTTAGGTGAATTGTTAAATAAAAAATTGTTAAATCATTTTAGATCAAAGACTAAGCTTGTATTCAATTGTTTAAGTTGTGGAAAAATGTACTGAATCAGAGAAATTATAAATAATTTCGAATAATATTTATTTATGTTATTCATTATATGCAACAAGAAGAGAAATAAAGATACTTTTTTTAGTTAGAAATTTTCCATTGAATTTACTAAGTCAAAAGAAAGCAGAAATATGTAGGAGTTTTAAATTACAAATTGGCGTGCAAAATTGAAGGATCATTCAATTTTCACATGAAAAATTGTCGATGTTTGAACTGTAATAACTTCGTGCAAAAAATCGCACAATAATCCATCTGAGCTTATTGTAAAGCATCAAGCTTCAAGTTTGATAATCCTGAATTGATTTTTGTCAAAAATGTTTTTACATCATGTACCTGGTGGGAAAAATGAAGATACTTTTTCTTTTTGAAAATTTGGTGATTGATGGTGACACACTTCATTCTAAACTCAATAAAACAATGACAAAAACAATGTACATCGAATTTTAGGTTGTCATTCCAAAGGAGAGGTTTTCATCTCTAAATTCATAATGATTTTAGACATGAGAAAATTTATAGAATTAAATTTAAGAATAATTAAATTAAATTTATAGAATTTTCGAAAAGAAGAAGCTTCATTTGCATTGTTTTGTGATTTTCCTTCGTGGAGTTATAACAGTTTAAACGTGATCCATTTTTTTATGAGAAAGTTTGATAAAATAATTAGAATATAAAAGATACAAAGGGGATGAGAAATTTAATATGTGTATCGTGCAAACCTTCATAGGCTGTAAATTCTTAAGCAAATTAAAATGTTTACAGACGCATAAAGAATTGAAAATTGAAACACGGCGTGTCTTACTTTTTAAATATTCTGCCATGACTTACTGAAGTGATTGACAGGTTTGCTCACATAAATTACGAACATAATTTAATTGTGAAATTTACGATATTAATATTTGAGTTGTTTAAAGCTTCCATGTTTAATTGTTGCTCAGTTTGCCATGAATTTTATAATATGAAGGCAAATATATTTTCTTAGAATTCAAACAAGTTTAACATAGTCTTCATGAACAAAGTGAGTCACTGTGCTTTTGGTATTTTATAGATTTTGACACTTGTGAACGATCTTATCAATGTTTGTATATTTATTATTATTATTACGTCTTTGTTACACGCATTAAACATTAAACAGAACAATACACGAAGTGAATAAAAGTTGAAGTGCAAAAGCAAGGTTCTGTTGTTGTCTGTTCTGCAAGCCAATCATACATTCGTTATAAATGTATAAAATTACACTAAATTACTCTTAAATATTTAATTAATATATTAAATATTAAATTCGTTACTATTAAATTCTACTTAAATTGTCTCATTTGATTTAAAATTTCGATCGCCACTGATTCTCCATAACCCAGGGTCAGAGTAGGGCACAAATCAATTGATAATTAAAATTGACTAATCATCTGATTAATCGTTAATCATAATTAATAATCATTAGTTAAACGTTTTCTATTGGTTAGTCATGACTATATAGCATAAATTACTTAGAACTCTATTTAATCATTAGTCATTCGTTAGTAGTTATGATTAATCATTAGTTATTACATTTGATTAATCATTAGTTTCTAGTGTGTTTTTTCTACATATTAGAAATATGACAACATATTTCAGGATCATCAAAATCGGAGTCTAAATATTTACTATTTTATATTAAAAGTTTATAAAGTATTGAAATATATTTTTTGTCACCATTCCGTGGCTTTTTTAGTTTATCATTTTTAGTTATTAGTCATATTTCAATTTTGAGTTACTCACTAGTCAATGTTTATTATTCATGTTTAATAAAAATTTGCTCCTTAGTCATTAGTCATACTCAAATATTTATTTAATCATTAGTTGTTAGTCAGTAATCATATTATTAATGATTACAGTTTGCCCAACTCTGCCCAGGGCAACTTCCCACGACCAAAGAACCGAAACAGTCCACTGCAAAGGGTGCAAAACGAGGCAAACGAAAACCCTCCTGCAGCAAAAAAGGGACGCAGTAAGGCGAACGGCTGGCCATCGAAACACGATTGGCCCAAGACGATGGCTAATTCCCTTCACCGAAATTCCATCCCCCTTCGCCTGATGCTCGGAGTCCCGAATTCTCGCCCGGGATCCAGAGGACGAACAACAGGGAACAGCGCGAAGCGTCTGTTCGACCCCCCGGTCCAGGGATTAGTTTCGTATTAATCCCCGGCCTCGTCGTCCGGATTCTAGGCGAGATTAGGTCGACGGTCGCGCTCATCCGGCTAATTGCTCGTCGCCTACTCACAAATCACGTTTATGGTGTGCGTCGTGACGACGTTCTCCGCCAGCTTCACGTTCGAGCCGTCGCAGATGATGACGATGCTCCGGCTGCTCCGGTTGATGGTGAACGTCACGTTCGACGTGGTGATCCAGCCGCCCTGCGGCGCGGGCTCCGTCCTCGACGCGTTGCTCTCGAAATTGCGACCGTCCACCGTCCACTTGATGTCCGCCGGCGGATTCGAGTTCTCCGTGGTGCACGTGAACACCACTTGCTCGTCGGCCTTCGCCTCGGTCGGACCCTTGATCGTCACCTTCGACGGCGCGACTGAAAACGACGGGGCGGTTTAGCGGAGGGCTGCCGCGAGTTCTGCGACCGACGGGGATTTCTAGGGGGTTGTTTTCGGGGGGTTTGTTCGGATTTTACACGGGGGAACTTCGAGTGTTCGGATTGCGACCGCGGCGGTGATCGAGTTCGGATTTGTTTGGGACACGAGTGAGAATTTAGTGGCGGGTTTTTCTTTTCGGAAGGGGGAATTTGTAGGGGAAGGCGATGGGGCATTGAGCAAGCGCGGAACTGGTTATGTGAATTTTATTTGGAGGTGTTTGGCGGAATTTGAATGGTTTCTAAGATTTATTCAGAAAAGTTCCCGGAATGATTTTATAATTTCATGCATTTTATACGCGAAGCGAATTCGTTGATTCAGTTTTCTAGATAGCGCCTTTATCGATACAAATTTTGCAGCGCTAACCGACTTTGAAATGCCTTGGGGAAATCGTTTTGTAGAATTGCTTTTCAAGCCGGAACAATAGGGTAATAAATAGGAATTTATTAAAAGAAAACTACTCAATCTAAAAAATACTCACTTTCTGAAACTTTTAGGACATTTTACTAGACATTCAAA
Source organism: Perdita meconis (assembly GCA_030770465.2). Lineage (NCBI taxonomy): Eukaryota > Metazoa > Arthropoda > Insecta > Hymenoptera > Andrenidae > Perdita > Perdita meconis. The sequence continues at coordinate 4,691,025 of JASKOS020000001.1, forward strand.
CTATAGAAATTTAAAAAAAAATTAATTTAAAGTACTTTTGTGTAACTGGACAAGATCAGTAAGCTCAGCGTTGCGAAAAAAATCTTCGGTCATTGGTTAACAGATTCTTGACCAAACGGTGTATCAGAAATTAAGAAATGAAACAATTTTAGAAACTATACAGGGTATAACAAAAATGTTGCAGTTTCTTGAAAGGCGTGATTCCTGAGGTTATTTTAAACAACTTTTTCCTTCGCGAAAATTTTAGGCGAGGCTTTGTTAACGAGTTATTAACGAAAAACACCGACCAATAGAAGCACGAATACAGTGGATGAATTTTAGCTCGGGCTCCAGCTGTAAGTAGTATTGGCCCGCCATTGTCTGCGCCATCATTAATCCGCTGTACTCGCTCCCCGATTGGTCGATGTTTTTCGTTAATAACTCGTTAACGAAGCTTCCAAGAACATTTTTGCAAAGGAAAAAGTTGTTTAGAATCACCACAGGAATCTTTAACGGCTCCCGCACTTAGTTTGGGACACCCTGTATTTTATTATGTAAGAAAAGGATTATATTATACAGGGTGTTCTGCATCAGGTGGGAGAAAATGTAAGGTATGATTCTAGACGTCAAAATAAGAGGAAAATCAAGAGTAAGGAAATGTCAGTAGCAGCTTTTGTTTTTTAGTTATTAGCATTTGAAAAAGTGGGTGAAAACCGCCTGAAACATGGCAATCCCTATGGCATTTGTCAAAATTTACGGAATATTTAGATTGTGTAGAGCTGCCTGTATGAAACGAAGATGTGTGTGTAACCATGGACCTGAAGGACGGAGCATAAAGTAGACTTGTAGGCGAGGGACGTGTGATTTTGAGGGGGGCCCCTCGGCCGCCATTAGTTGGGCCACTGATGGTGCCATCCATGCCATATTATGTGAACTTATAATTATTTGAACGCTGTAGAAGTCACCAACCGGTAACTTAGACACATTATATCTAATATTTATGATAAATACATTTTCATTTTCAAATTTTAATCTCAATTTCCTCAAATTTCCTCAAATTTTAATCCCAATAAGAAGAGTAACGAAATAGTACAATCGTCTTACAAAAATATTGTTACAGGTACATTTGTATATTCTTTAATTGTATTATGAGAACATTACATACAATACAGTTATACATATGTACGTATTTGTAGTTATAGGTTACATGCATCAATAAAAGCAACATAAATGCACAATTAAATGTAAATAATTATTGTCAAATTTTATAATTTCACAAAAATGGCCGTAATGGCGTTCTAAGCTACGTGCAAGCCACGCGCTTTTAATTCTACACTCAACTGTAGAGTGCACCACTAGTGGCCCAACTAATGGTGGCTGAGAGCTGATTCCCCTTCCGTCTTTCGTCACAACCCCGCAAGACAATGCTCCGTCCTTCAGGTCCATGTGCGTAACGTAAACCACAGCTGTTTTCGCGGATCGACGTATTGATTATTTCAAAGGACCGAATGAATGTAAGTTTGAGTGAGAGGACTCAGAGGACCCGTGTTTTGAATTAGGGAAGCTATACGGATTGCCATGTTTCAGGCGCTTTTCACTCACTTTTTAAAATGCTAATAACTAAAGAACAAAGCTGCTACCGTCATTTCGTTACTCTTGATTTTCCTCTCATTTTGACGTCTAGAATCCAATGCTGGGTAAATTCAAATAAAAAGTATTGGAAATAGTAATTACAATACTTTTATTCAAATAAAGTAGTATTTCAGCATTTATTTTATTTCTTAGTTCTACATAGAAGAATAATTGAAAATATCTATTTATTACACATGTATAGGAGCTATTAATTGAAGTAATATTTGCTGTGCGATGTTTTAGAAATAATTATTTGAAATAATAGTTTTCGTAGAATGTATTACGAATAAATATTTGAAATAATATTGTTTTAAGGATATATGAAAATTAATTATTTCAACTAGTATTTCATAGTATTTTACTTACATCTTTCTCTTACTCTATAATGTATAAGCATAGTTATGAATGTCTAGATATATCCATAGCTTATTTCGGAGAAAGGTAGTGCTGAAGTTTCATTCCACTAATAATAGCAGAAATATTTATTTCAAGTAACTATTTTAAGGGGTCTTTCCACTGTGAACCTCTGAAAAATTGCCTTTTTTGGGAATTTTTTTTGTACTAAACGAAATGTCCAATCTAAATAAAGTTTTTCCTACTGATTAATACACTTATTGAGAGTACAAACAAATTTTTTTTGCAATTTATAATAGTTTATTTAACTATATATATCGCACTGAATTGAGCGCCTCAAGAAAACGATGTAGTGCTTGCGTAGATGATTCCAGAAGAACGACGCTAAAAACAACGATAAAAAATTAACCAAATGACGGAAGTTTGAATGTTTAAGTTCCGAAATTCGATGAATTTTTAGTCATTTGTCATTGTAAAAAGTATGAAATTGTTAATAAAACAAAGTTTCCGTGGTCCCTGCGATAGCCTCTGATGTGTTGAATAATGTGTAAAAATTTGAGACTGATTAATCAAATAATTTTTTTGCAATCATCTACGCAAGCACTACATCGTTTTCTTGAGGCGCTCAATTCAGTGCGATATATATAGTTAAATAAACTATTATAAATTGCAAAAAAAATTTGTTTGTACTCTCAATAAGTGTATTAATCAGTAGGCAATTTTTCAGAGGTTCATAGTGGAAAGACCCCTTAAGTTCGTGCTGCGAAACACATAATTGAAATACATATTTCATATACTTGAGACATTAAATAAATATTTCAAATAGTATTTCCACTAATACAAAAATAAATAGATATTTCAAATTATTCAAAATAACATAGTTTTGGAAATAATCTCTGAAAATATTTTTATTTTTTATTTCAAATATTATTTTACCCAGCCCTGCTAGAATCACACCTTACATTTTTTCCCACCTGTTGCAAAACACCCTGTATCTTTTACTTTTCTTGAAAGGGTCAATCATCGTATAGGAGGGTCAACAACTGTATACTTCACTCTATTTAAATAAAAAAATTTGAAATTTCGTTGTAAAATTGTTAGCAAAGCGTTAATTTCACTCTGTCACAATTCCAAATGAAATAATAATACTCACAAAGCACAGTGAGGTCCACGTGAACCTTCATGGGCTCCACGCTCATGCTGTTGGACACCTCGCACCGGTACCTCGCGTTGTTATCCTGTGCCTTCGCGATGATGGACAACACGCTCTCGGAGAAACCACCCTCGGACCGGTACATAGTGGTCACCTGCTCGTTATTCCTGTACCAGACGATCTCCGCGGGTGGATTTCCGCCCCGCGACCGACAGGTCAGCTCCAGCTGCTGGCCCCGCTTCACCGTCTCGCCCTCGGTGTACCCCTCGATGTACGGCATGCCCGGCGGATCTGAAATGTTATTCAATCGCGCCGGGGGTTGAAGGTCGGCCGAAGAAGTCCTGACGTCTGGAGTCTTGTTTCTTTCGTAATGGAAAAACTTTCCTAATAAAAGTTTCGCCCCATGAGCCGGGAGGAGCGAGAATGTGAAACAGGATGCGGCGTTAATGCCGGTTGATTGCCGGTTGACGGCTAATTAACGCGACTCAACCTGACCGAGGTGATTCCCAGGTCGCGATTCGGGTGGAGAAAGCGGCGTGAGTTGAGAAGATTTTACGGTAATTCGGGGGAAAAGTTGCTGACGCTACTTGGAATACTTTACGTTTATTATTTGCGATTATAGTAAAACGAGCTTTTGGGACACACGCAAGTTTTATATGGACTGAAAAAACGGTTTAAAACATTGACAAATGATATTAACACAAATTGAAATACCAATAAAAAAGCTTTCGTCAACTTTGAAGTGATGCATGGGCTGAAATAAATTTTTTATCGTGAATCCATTTAAATGCTTTTAAAGGGCGAATATTTCCCTTTAATTTCGTTTTTTTCGGATTTGTTCTACCATTTCTTTTTGACCGCGCGGTTTACTATTGTATGAAAAATGGTACTTTTCACTTTGAGCGCCTATAATTTACGGCTGATTTACGATTCTTTCAGCCCATGCATGACTTCAAAGTTAACGAAAATTTTATAACATTCGTTTGTTGCGCTTTGTCTTGAAAAAAATTAATTGAGTACACGATTTAGAAACTAAAAGCTTCAAGCTGCGAAATGGCTGTTTTCAATATTCTTTATACTTATTTTTCGCGGAGATACAGCCACTTGAAATTGAGCAAATTTTTCGGAAAATTGTAGTGTTCTCTTAATTTTGTTCGGCAGTGTAGTTTCAATTTTCTTTGAGCAATAGTCCCAAAAAAATTTCATCGTCTACATTCATAATGATATTCTAAAAACTGAAATGCTAACAAACTAGAATTTTAAGAGGGACGTAACACGGTTAATTATTCCCTTAATTAATCCTCCAATTATTTTGACTAGTCATAAAAATGTAGTAAACTATCAAGCAAACCTGGAACTGTGATTTAAAGATGATGAATTCATCGAGTGATTTCAATCGAAACTAGCTAGTCCGTGGTGCTCGCTCGCTTCGCGAGCTCGCGGGTGGAGTCCGTGTTGCTCGCTCGCTTCGCGAGCTCGCGAGTGGAGTTATTGTAGCTCGCTCGCTACACTCGCTCACGAGTAGTGATGCCTGTAGCTATTCATGTTTATTTTGTGTGTGACCCTTTACGGGCCACGCAAAGAACTTCCCGATTTGCGAGTTGTAATTTATTATTACCATTATTAATTGTCACTAATTAGAAAATTATTCGTATTCGGAGAAATTTAATAGTTTTCTACTTATCAACATTGTTGCTATATGACGTCGCATTAAACGAACATCTATATATATAGGGAGAGTGTCCCATTTTAATCCACCACTACGGACAACTTAAGAAATATGCATTGGATCAAAAAACATCCTGAATAAAAGTTTGATGGTTTGGAGGGGGACATCTGACCCTGTTAAAAAATTTCATCCCTACCCCCTGGGGTATATATGTACGTATGTGTGTGCTGTGTATATGGATATTATGTATATTCATTTGTTTTCAATATGTAGTTATTGAGTATATATATATTTATACGTGTATAAATATACTCATATATATGTATTTATCACAATTATATCATTATAATTATATATTGTAATATATATATAGGCGAAAAATCGAGATAGGCGAAAAATCGAAATTTCGCGATTACAGCGCCACCTATCGCGAATGAAAAAAATGTTTGAAATAAAACCTACATATTTTGTGGCGTGGAATCCGAATCTGCAATAAAAAGTAGGTGGTCCTATTTAAAATTTTAAAGTAACCCCCCCCCCCCAGAGGGGTAGGGGTGAAATTTTTTTGACAGGATCAGATGTCCCCCTCCAAACCATCAAACATTTGTTCGGGATGTTTTTTGATCCGATGCATATTTCTTAAGTTAGCCGTGGTGGCGGATTAAAATGGGACACCCTGTATATATACATATATATATCTGTGTGTTTGTGTGTGTGTGTTATATAAATATGTATATATATTATTTCAGTTTAGTTATTCTCTCATAAATTTATATTCTCCCATTTAGATTGCGTTATTCTGTTAGGTTTTCTTAAAAAAACTAAAAAACTACTGGACCGAATTAGAACAAAATCTATTCAGCTCTAAGTTACATTGATACACATCGATTGCATCATCAACCATTTTGATCTGACTATTAGTTTTTTAGAAAACGTTAACGAAAAATTTGATCACATACGTACGTACGTACGTACGTACGCACACACACACACACACACACACACGAACAATTTGTTAAAAATAGTCTAAAATTACTCCAATGACCTTGAAACATGGAGATCTGTTAAAAAATCGATTTTCCATTTTAGGGGCAAATACAATAACTTCCCTATAAATCGGGAAGTTAAAAATTGTGTTACTTAATAAAAGTATATTAAAAACATTAAAAACAAAACAGAAGTTTTTCTGATTAAGAAAAGAAATATGCCACTCAATCGAGGTCTTATTGCAATATTTGCAATTAAATTTAACTCTAAATGAAATAATTTTGCAAAACCCTATGGAACGATCCAATATTACTATTGCATGGTTCTATTCCAGTTTGCCTATCGTAGTTAATTGAAATAACGAAATCAATTATTATAATTATAACAGGGAAGGTTATTGATTGCGCTGCTGGATGTATTTGGCAACATTTATCTATATATTTGGTGGAACGTGGAAATGCGATACTCACAGAAAACGGATAGTTTGACAGTGGCCCTCAAGGGCATATCGATGGGTATCGCAGGATGGTTCGCCTCGCAAGTATAGTCCATATCGTTGTCATCCGCCGTGGGAACTATAGTGATGGATCCATGGGTGTCGTATTTGAGCAACTCCTTCTTACTGTCGCTCGGCTTCTGCATTTCTCTGTCTGCAAAATCACCAAAAAGCCACACGTTAGACAGAATCAACTACTCCTTTCAATGAAAATCAAAACCTAAAGCCGGGAATCCACCGAAAAACTAAGCTAAGCTATGCTATGCTATGCTACGTTTAAAAAAAAATTAGCTTCAATACATTTTTATGGATCCGTTTCCACCAAGAGCTAAGCTAAGTTAATAAAAATGTACTGTTTAAACAAAGCATAGAATTGCATAGCTAAGCTTAGCTTTCTGGTGGATTCCCGCCTTTAGGGGAAAAACCCTTTAGTAACAAAGGGTTCATCCCGTAAAATGAATAAATGAAATAAAAAATGAATAAATGAAATTATAATTATAATTAAAATTATAATTATAATTTAGAATCTCTATAAAATTGAAATACCTAAAATATAAAATTAGTTTCGCGAAACAATTTTCTGATCTTTGAAAGCAACATTTTATGTCATCGAATTTAAAATCATTTCTTCCACCCGAAATAATGTAAAAATAATTTTGAAAAAATAAATTCAGGATTGGCGAAACTTGAGGTTTCTCTTGGATTGTTTTATGATTTTTTTATGGAGTTATAATAGTTTAAATACTGCAGGTATGTTAATCGTGGAAATTTTAATGATGTAATCTTGTTCTGTAGATTAAAAAAGGATTTTTAACTGTAAACTAAAGAAATGTTTTCCAAAAAGAATTTGAGAAAATGAGTAGAGTGAAAAAGATACAAAGGTGCGAAGTTTAATTCATACAAATGCAAACTCTCATTATAAATAGACTGCGGATGTTTATGCATTTACAGCAATTTTTAGTGTGCTAAAATGCATAAAGAAATACGTAAAAACAAAAATACATAAAATATTGAACACAAAATACACTTTATGATATTTAGAAGGTAAAAGACATTTTTATTTCAGTTGGTTTTCGTTTTATATGCCTTTGAAAATATGAATTTACATAAACATCCGCAGTTTACTCATTATAAATAGAGTGCGGATGTTTATGCATTTATAGTAATTTTTAATGTGCTAAAATGCATAAAGGCGTCTACAGATGCAAAAATACATAAAATATCGAAAATAAAATACATTCTATGATATTTATAAGGTACTAGACACTTTTACTTAAGTTGGTTTCCTTTTTCTATTCACCTGAAAATATGAATTTGCAGAAATTACCAATCTATAAAATTAAAATAAAAGCTAAAACTAGTTTCGCGAAACAAATGTCTTCTCTTCGAAAGCAAAATTTTCGCCGCCGAGTTCGAAATCTCGCCGCTAATTATACCAATTAAACCGGCCGCGAAATCCGCACGCAGTTTCTCTTATCAGAAAAATATTCATTCCCGTCGCGGTTCTTTTAATCAATTTGCGCGCGGGCCGCTCTCGCGCGAAATGGTGGAACATCAGCCGGACTTATTACGAAATAAAATTTATCGGTGCCGCGAACGAGTTTTCCGCGTTTCCATCGGCCGCGAAAATACGTGTTTCGGAACGACGCAGCGCGCCCGGCGAATATCGGCAAATTTATTTTAAAGGAATCCGACGGCGACGTCAGCGCGTTTCGGTAATATTTATTCAGGCCGGTCTCTCGCTTCCTCTCGATCGCGAATAAAGTGTCGGCGCGGGCGCGACCGTCGCTGTTAAACCATTAAATCATCGTCAAACAAGATCGGACAGGCTTTTACCCAAAGTAGCGATGCCTCTTTATTTCATTTCAGAAGTCGCGACTTCCGCAAACGACGTCAGTTAGCGTCGTCATTAGAGCGGAAACGCGGTCGCAGAGGAAGAGCCGGGAAGATCGTCGAACACGAAGGATCGATAGCGGCGACATTATTTCGCGGCGGATCGTCGCGTATAATTTTCTCTACCCCAAATTTTTGTAACGTCTCTTAGCTCCGTCGATTCCCCGTTTTTTTTTTATTCCATCCTCCTCCTTGCCGAGACATTCGAATTTCATTTCGCATTAACGATTCGCGTAAACGTGTAAGCTCGCACGTCATCCGGGATTTAATTAATGCGGTGAGAATTTCAATTATAAGTTCGACGCGGCTCGATGTAAATCTGCGCCGCGGAAAATGGTTTTTCCCCTTGAAAACTACGAATCGGTCGTCCCGCGCGATATTAATCGAGAATTAATTATTTTAACGCTTTGCTGTTCTTGAATTAAAATGTTTCGCTTTGAACGCGGGGGGATCGAGCGTCGGCGCTCGCGGTAAGTCATTCGCGATTGTAATCGGTGGATTTTTTTGCGCGAACTCGAAATTGTGAACGACGAAAAGCGCCCCGTTCGCGGAATAATTGGAAACGGCGGGAAAAATAGCTGAGAGTGAGGAATCGAATTTTTTTTTTTTTTTGGGAACCAGAAAAAGTAATCGATGAATATAAAAAAGATTGAGCAGACCGTAGATACCACTTTCAATTTTCCTTGAAAAAAAACTTTGCGATTTCTACTTCAACGTTCTTTGATCTTCTGCTGAACGAGCTTTTCAATTATTTCCAATTTCGTATCGTCAATATGAAAAACGCGACGCGTTCGAACAGTAGTAAATAAAAATAAAGAAGCAAAGCGAAGGCGAGAAAAATGGTTCGAGGAGCTTCTTTGACGGTCGCGAGGGCATCGAAGGAATCGACGACAGAGGAATTAAAATATTTTAAGGATATTACATAGTAAATTACGTCGATCCGTCGAGTCTCTCTGAGCGTCGCCTCTTCGCGGAGTTCCGAGCGAAATGAGAATCACGCGATCAAAGCGAAAGGGTTTCGAATAAATTTCCCTCATTCTTTGAAGATTACAAAGTTCGCCGCTTCAAGTCCCGAGAAGCAGAATCTCTTATACGACGTGGGAGGGCCGTCTTTGACGGAGGAGATGCGATTCCTTCTTTTTTTTTTCGGCGCGCTCCTTGTGTCTCTTGTTTCTAGCTTTTAATCAACAGTGAAAAGATCAATATTTCAGGAGGAAACGACGCGACGCTCGCAGTCGCGGCTTGTCGGAGTGCGCATTAATTATTCTACTGGGGAATTTGACAGTTGAAAGTCTTTGGCTTGTTATCGAAATTAATTTTAACGTTATTTTTGCCGAGTTAATTGATGGCGGCGATGAGGAGTCCGGATATTTTCAGTATTTAATCAAATAACTGTCGTACTGTGCGCTTAATGTTAATTATATAATAGCCTTTTAATTATCAGTTTGTCTCGTTTGGAAAATCAATTGTAAAATAAACTCGTGACATGGAGCAGAAAATATATCCGAAATGATTGCAGTGGATGAATATTTTTTTTTGTGGTTTTAGATTTTGATAAATACGCGGTAAAAAGGACAGATTTCCGGTGGATGTTTGCTACGGTAATAATTATTTTTAATATTTCACACGAGATATTGGAAACCATCAGCTCTATTGCGCCGGTTGAGCACGCATTGAAACGGGGGAAGTGTTATAATTAAAATTAATGAGACACGGTTAAATTAAAGCACGATGATCTTGAGCTTTCGGTATAACGCGCTAACAACATCCAGAACCATGTTTCCCATCGCATTCATGTTTCTTTTCCGCGGTTTGTTAATAAATAATCCGCGAATGAATAGTTAGAGAAGCCGTATCCATAAAAACATGGATGGAATAAATACTGTTCAAAAATTCCATTAGGATCAAAGTGTCAAATATTGTCCTGGAGTCGATTGTATGGAATGGCAGACAAAAGCTCGTTCAAGCTTTTCAAAATTCCAACTTTTACAAAACACAATGCATATTTATTTTTTATATTTACAGCATATAAATGAATAGCAAGTATCATTAAAAAGTAACAGAAACAATCGTTATTCAGTCAAAAATTGTTCGCTTTCTAGTTTCGGTCTCCATGTACCTGATAACTAGACTGCGAATTTTTATGCGAAATAAAATTGCGTGTACAAATAATGAATTTCAAATCGAACGACAGTATATTTAATTTTTTAAGCATTCTAACTTAAATTATATTTTAGCATGTAGTACCGTTAAGGAACTAGTTTTTGATCATTTTAGAGCACTTTCCGATGTAATATTATTTTTTAACCTAATCAAATTCTAAACCATAGACTTTTTTGGTACGAAAATATATAAATCTATCTTTAAAGTTTAAGCAAAAAATTCATTTTTTTATAAGTTTATGATGTCCTACCCTACTTATGATTTAAGTGATACAAAAACTAGTTACTCGTGAACATATTGGAGCTAAATAATTCATCAATATTTAAAAAAAAAATTATATATACAAATCGGACGGTTTGAAAAATTTTAATTTTTGATTTCCCCAATTTTTTGACATTTTTTTGTACCCTATAAAAAAACCTTCTAGGTAAATTACAAAAATTGATTTTAATTTTGATTAATAGAGAAACAAAAAAGTTTTTAATTTTCAAAAATTGAAAAAAAATAGTAATTATGAATTGCCCACGATCAGGCCAAGCTTAAAAATTGTTGAATGGACAGAAGTTTAAGGTAAAAAATTTTCAAAAAACTCAAAGCATACACTCACTTTCAAAAAAATTATTTAAGATTTCAAACTCAAAAATCAAGGATAAAAACATTTTGAATAATTTTATTGTATTTTTTCTAAAAAGTACATTAAAAAACAAAGATTTTGAAAAAATGGTCTAATTTGGTCCATTATTCAAGAAGTTATAAGCAAAACACCAAAAAAGCGCGATTTTTTTCAAAAATTGAAATCTTTTGAACGGATTATCAAGAAAATCTGAAAATTTACCTAGGTTTTTTCATAGGGTACAAAAAAATGTCAAAAAATTGGGGAAATCAAAAATTAAAATTTTTCAAACCGTTCGATTTGGCGTGGAACGCCCCATATATATATTATTAAAATTCTCGGTCTACATTATAAACAAACTATTTAATAAGCAAAGTGTATGAAAATAGTTTTCAATAGTTTCAACAACATAAACAGATCGACTGTATTATTGACTTTCTGCAAGCTACCTTTCACATTTATTTTCACGAAAACGTACAATACTACCTGCTTTGACATGCCACACTTATATTTTTGAATAGTCAATCTTAATTTCAGAAACTATTTTAAATAATTACTTATTGACATAAACTTAAAAGAACAACTTATTTCACGAACTGATCAAAAACTAGTTCCTCAACGGTAACAGTCTCACAGATTTTGTCGCATACTTGATGCATAAAATCCGCAGTCTATCGATAACAAAGCACCGACCGAACGAATATCGCCCCGGTTAACTGCGAATCGGCGGACGCGAAAACAGAGACGCTCGTTCCGACAGACGCTCGTCGCTGACTTAGAAAATGACGAGCTTCGGAGCCCAGCGCGGCGGAAACGTGTGCAAACGACAGGGAACTTGCGTGTGCACACAACCAGAAGTGGAGCAACGCGAGGGGGAGACTTAGTCGTAAACTAGTCGTAAACCGCCGAAATTTTCCCTCAAAGTGTGAAATCCGATTTGTACGAGGCCGGCATACGCGCGAACGTGCCCGTTCCGATTCGTCTTTCATTTCCAAGGGAGCGCGAGAAGTTTCGCCCGCCTCGAGCGCCCATGTAAGATTCAATTAGACGCGGGCTTTTTTTTCAACAATTCCATTCCGCGCGACGAACGACGCATATCGACGGTGAAAATTATTGCAAAGGGCCTCCCGGTGAATTCTGATCCGTTTTGAAGCCGATTTCACGCCGCGACGACAAAATATAAATATTTAATCCGCGCGCAGTGGATGGTTATTTCGATATGCAGTTTCAATTTTGTTTCGCGAATTTTATCAATATGTTTCGCTGTTTTTATAACGTGGTCCTGATATATTTTTTTTTATGATTTAGGATGAAGGATGGATAACAATGTACAGATTCCTCGGATAAGGTGATCGTTATTTCCATGGTTAAGATCACTGATCAACCAGCATTTTCATTAGTTTTATTTTTATAAATATGCCGTTGCATTAGTAAAACTATATGTAGATATTCCATGGATAAAGGTGATTATTAGACAGCGGATCTTTATGCAAATGCATATTTTGATAGAAGATAAATAATGTAATCGGACCTCGACAGAAATTGGTTTTGTGATTAAAGCATTCTAAAAATATATTTTTTATTTTACATTTTTTGCATAATGCATATGCTTTGCATATTTATGTTTAACAACATATGCATTTATCGTGCTTATATGCAATATCTGTCTTTCAAATTTATTTCGTCTATTAGTAAATTTTTATATTATAACTTTATGAATCATAAAGAAGAAATCATGTTTTTGTAATTGAGTAATCTTGCAACTGAGCGTTACTCGTGGTAGTTTGGAATTCAAACAGTTTAGTTCGTTCGTCGCAGCCAACAGGATTTTAGTGAAATAGTGAAAAGTGACAAACGATAAATATACTTTTGAATAATATACATATAATAATACATAATCCTATATAACAGTGTAGTATAATCAAGTGTAATGGTATAATAGTATAGTGCGCAGTATAAGCTTTTTTTTTGTTTTTTAATAATTCCTTTGTACTTTACAATTTCTACATAACATTCGGTAAATCTTTATAGCCATTGGTGCAGTATAACAAAGTAGAATAGTGTCTATCAGAACGATTAACTATTTTATAATATTTAAAAAAATGTCAAAAGTAAGACTACCTAAAGTGTTATTAAAGCAAATTTTAGTTGAAAAGTTTGTTATTGACAAAGACGCCATCGGTTAACAACGTCAAATTTAGAAAAAATGCTCAAAATTTATTATAACACGAATTATATTATGCAAGAATGATTCAAAAAAGTATTGTTAACTATATGTATACGTACATATATGTACGTAGAAAATATTGTATAACACAATGTATTGTGCATAATAAATTATTGCACTATATTACTGTATATGTATATTTGCATATTTTTAGTGCATAAATGACATATGCCTTTTGCATATTTATAGTGCATAAAGATCCGCTGTCTAGTGATTATTATTTCCACGGTTAAGAAGATCATAGATCCTTGAAACTTTCGTTAGTTTTATTCAGATAAGTGATCGTTGTTTCCCCTCTTAAAAGATCACAGATCACCCAGAATTTTCGCTACTTTTACAGCGATTTACAGGTTCGTTCACATAGCTTCCAAATGTCAGTTACCTACAAAATACTCAATAACTATTTTTTTCTTTCATTTTAGGTCGTTCTCCAAGTTTTCAATTTTTCCTCCATTAGTACGAGTTCTATTTACGAAAGCAAATACCTTTTCCCAAAGTTCAAACAAGTTTAATACAGTCTTCGTGAACAAATTTGTGAATCTCTATATTTCGCTAATTACAGTTTGAATTACATCGTGATTGGATTGCCGTCGCATTAGTGAAAATTCGAGAAAAAAAATTGCAAGAGCGTTAAAACTCTACTCAAAATTTCACGGAATAAATATTCTGTAAGAAAATGCAGCGAAGCACTTTTAACGAAAAACACATGAAATTCTATCAGTAAGGTCTATAATAAAAATCGTAGACAATTAGCAAATTGATTTTAACAAGCAACCTCGTTATACAAACACGTCAAAATTTTTCGGCCAACCTAATATAAATTCGCAGGGCTGGAATCTGCGCATGTAACGAATTTCTCCGTTCGATTTCCGTGAAATTAATTTCATTCACTTCGGATACTCGTTTTGTTCGGAAGCTGCGAGGGATGGGAAGGGGATCGTTGCGTTCTCGTCAGAAAAATTTAAATTCCACTTGCCCCGATCGAACTGTGAGCAGACAGCGATACAAACGCGTCGCGAATTTTCTATTTTCCCCGTGTGTTTGCGCGCGACGATAGTCGATTTTTAATTTTTCAAAGAACATCCCCGAAAAAAGGGGAAGCAGTCGCACCCTCGCGATTGATCCTTTTCCGGAGAAAATGATTTTCCCGCGACGAAATAATTCGCTCTTGCCGCGTGTGCAACGTTTCCGGCTTGTCTCTCTTCTCCCCCTAATTCACCGTGCTAATAAATCAAAGTCGGGTCGCACCGAGGCCACGGGAAAACGCGAGGATCTCGTTGCCGGCTGATTATTTCGCCGAGCGACTGTTCGTCGATTTTCACCGACCGCCTCCGTCGCCATTTCGCTGGCTTAATTATAGGAAGATGTATAATGGTGTTCGCGATCTTCGCTTCGTCGTCGAGAAACTCTCTTCGCGGACAGATCTTTTCATTTCTTGCGAACATAATTACGATGCATCGAATTACGGCGAGTTAGAAGGCTGTTTCAGTTGTTTTCGAAATTTAATTAATTTTATGCGGACTGTTTGATTAAGTTTCGCGAAAGTTCCGTGGCAATGTTTGTCTTTCGCTGTGTCAAAGCGGTTCCGTTATCAAACTCGGAACGCAGTTTTTGTTATAAGTTTCTATTTATGGTAATTTATTCAGGAATGAAAGATCCAATTAGTTTCGCGATCGGAGCGTGAAAGATGCGACGTTGTTGTTCGCTTATTGTTAGTCAGGAAATTTTGAGTTTAATGTGTTCTTAAATTTTGCTTAAGTTATATAAATATTTTTGAGGAAAACTTGTTTTTGAGATTTATAAATATTTTTATGCTTCAGATTATCTGGCGAATATTTCTGGAACAGTTTTTAAGTAGTTCAAGTCGGGAATCGTAAACATGTCTGACCATATATATTTTGCATCTACTTCCTCTGGAAACCAGCATTCCAGTGATACAGATCCATCATATTTCGCACCGTCTCCTTCAATCGCGGAAACTACGTCACCCTTTCGAAAATCATTCCGATAAATCGTTCCGTTCTACGTAGAATATTGCAAAGTGTGACGCTTTTTGCAAAAAAAGATGCATTTGCCTTGCAACTGCATGCATGAATATAAAAATGCATATCGATCAGGTAGAAAGTCAAAGCGTATGAAATCATTCAATTTCGCCTCCTGTCTTCTTTTTCTACCTCACCTTCGTACAATGTTAACGAAATTTCGTCGCTCGCGTATGAAAATAGAGTGCAAAACGCGGTTATCGCAAATACTGGAATCGCCGACGATTAAACTCCTGGCAAAATGCATAATTCAAGGAAACGCTGTTTATTTACATTCTGCTTCGCTTTTATTTGCCGCCAGTTTAAAATAAAGGTAATATTTCCAAAAAGCGGGCGCGGTTTGGCAAAAATGTTTGCCTTGATTTTTAAATATTTTTAACCCTTCGTGAGTAAACATATTTATTCACTACACGTGAATTTCTACAATATTTTTTCATTGTTCTGAGCTTCCTAAAAATTAATAAAAATTCTGGAAGACTTATCAAAGTTTCTATTACATTATACAACAGTGTGCCACGTAATGTTCTTGAAATTGTATTTCAATAAAAAAGTAGAAACTCTTAAGGTGAGTTGGAAATTGTGAAAATTTCCTAATATTCAATATTCCTTTTCTCAGTAACTATAAGAGATATTTTTAAAACTTCTTTTTGTTTGATTTCTCTTGTTTCGCTGCATATTTTAACGAGAGGGTTTTCAAAAATTCTTTAAATTATATTTACGACAAATTTTCAAAGTTTGGTCTTCAGAAAATTTTTAAAAATTGTACTTGCAGCTGAATAATATTTAAAGAAGTAATATTTCGAAAAATCATCATGTTAAAAGACTTAGAACAAAATGAGGAATTGAACAAAAAAATGTTTTTAAAGATATTACTTTTTATATTCTACAAATTAAGGGACTTTATGATAACGAAACATTTGACTATAGTTTACTATGCATTTTTTAATAGTTTAGCAACTTATGGGATAATTGCTTGGGGTAGTTCTTATGGCAATGCTATAAAAAAATTGGAACTATTACAAAATAGATTAGTTAAGATAATAAATAAAAAGAGTGATAATACATTTAGTCCTTTGTCTATAAAACAAACTTTTAACCTGGAATCTCTAGTATATCACTATGAGAACTTAAAAAGTATATATGTATATGAATTCCAGAAGCAATACTAGAAGTAAAAATATTGCATTACCAAAAACAAAAAAAAAAAATATAATCTTTAGAAGCAGTAAGGTAGTAGCATTGAAGACTTATAATGAATTGCCTAACGATTTAAAAAATCTTCAATTAAGTCTAAAAAATATAAAAACCAAATTAAAAAATTGGAGAAAATTTAGATAAAATCGTTATTATTATGATATTATTATTATGATAATGTATAACCATGTTGACACTTCAGATTTGTGTTTATGTACCTATGCTTCTATTTGAAGGAGTCAAAATTGTAAGTGCCAAATTAGCTTTAAGTTAGTTTTTAAGTTAGTTTATATGCTAGACCTATGTACAGGTACATTTGGGTACCTCTATAGGAAGTATGTCTGTAATGAATTAAATTGAATTAAATTAAATTAAATATTTCTTGCAAATCCTGAGCAAACGTATATTTTATGTGGAAAAATAAAATATTCGAATAACTGGATTCAAAGTTAAGATAATGTAAGTTTTGAACCAAAATTCTAAATTTTTTTGATCAAAATCAGTGTCACCCTTAAAATTTCTAAATCTCAATTGCGTCGTGAATGACTCAAGTTGCTGACGTAGGGTTACCTTTAATTATTAATTTTTCCTAATTTCTCGCGCCCCACTCACGGATCCCGAACGCGAGAATCCCGGCAGTTTTCCAATCAACCCGATATGCAAATCGGCGAGGAGCCGACGGGACCCGGCAATTCCGTTTCCCCGGGCAAACAAAAAATTGGGTTGCAGATGGTAAACAGGGGGAGATCCCACCCCCGACGTCGGGGGAGCGCGTGCGAATCGCTTTATCGAACGTTCCCGCGCGAATCCGACAAGTTTCCCCGGTTGCGCGACGAAGCGCCGGGAGTCGAGACTCGTTGTCGGAACAAAAGTCTGAGGGAAATTCAGGTCGCGGGGCTCCGGTTTTCGAGCACCGCTTAAACTTCCCTTCGACTTTCCCCGGCCCGTTTTTTGTCAAAGTGGCCACTTGCTTCGTCGGATTTCATCAAAGAACGCGAACATGTCCCGCGGGTCGAAAGATCCACGTCGTCGTTCCCTTTCCCGCCTCGTTACGCCTCTCATTCCCCCCGGAACAGTTGCTTTTGTGGAGCATCCAGGAACACTTGTTCGCTATCCGCTCCGAAAACTTTTCGACCTCCTCAACAGCGCAACAAAATGCGGTGGAAATTCGCTAGGAATTTTAGGGGAGAAGGGATGATCCTCCAAATTTATCGCTAAATATGCGTGTATTATATAAATTCCTTATCAATCCGAGAAGATCACGTTAATCGAGTGTGAACAGCACAAATTGCATAGCATTGCAAAGATTTTGAAAGGGGTGGAAAAACTTCTATGACTTGGGTCCAAAACTCAACCATTTTTGAAAAAAACTGTCATAAAGATTTAAGCTTCCAACCCTATAATTAAAAATAGGAACGTTTTTCGTAAGCAACTTCTTTGGCAAGATAAAGATTGCGATCTCGTTAATCGAATGAGTACAGAAAAAAAACTAAAAACTGATCTAAAACTAACAGATTAAGGTAAGTGTCCCCATTACGGGACAGTTAAGAAAGTAATCATTTAAAAATAATAATTTTTTACTAATGCATGACAATATTTGAGTAAAGTATGAATGACCGTATTTATTAACGTCTCTAAAAATTAAATTAATAATCTAAAAATTATGATGAAAATTATATAAAGGACCGGGTGTCCCCTTTATTGACCGGATTTTGCCATTTAGCTGTTATAATAGAAAAAAAAGATAAAAATTGTTTTTATACAGGGTGGAACAAAAATATTGCGGTTCCTTGAAAGGAGAGATTCCTGGGGTGATTTTAAACAATTTTTTCCTTAGCGAAAATGTTAGGTGGGGCTTTGTTAAGGAGTTATTAACGAAAAACACCAACCAATCACGGAGCGAGTACAGCGGATTAATGATGACGCAGACAATGGCGGGCCAATACTACTTACAGCTGGAGCCCGCGCTAAAATTCATCCACTGTATTCGTGCTTCTATTGGCCGGTGTTTTTCGTTAATAACTCGTTAACAAAGCCTCACCTAATTTTTGCAAAGGAAAAAGTTGTTTAAAATCACCTCAGGAATCACCCCTTTCAAGGAACTGCAACATGTTTGTTACACCCTGTATTGTACGATTCTATGTATATTTCTCATGACTTTCAATTAATTACGTAGATCCATGTATCTTATTCGTTGCTATAAACAACAAATAATTTGTAACCGGTCGGTAATGGGGGTACGGTCAGTAATGGGGTCACTTACCTTAATAGGAAAATAAATAGGAAATTGGCGCGACGAGAGTTTTTCGCAGAGGGTCTGAAAGATTTCGAAGGGAATATCTTCAGTCCCCGCCACCGTACTCCAAATCATTTTTCTGCTCGGTTTAATATTTTAACGCGCCGCCATTCTTTTCCCCGGCGCAGTGTTTTTTGAGGGCACACTAGAGAATAACTTAATAGAGTGTCTTAGTTGCTCCATTATATCCTTTCCAACAATGCGCCATTCCCTTCGTTCCCGCCTTCGTGCGCGCCCCATATTCCCTTCTTTTCGTGCTCCTCCAACATAGTTAACGTTTCATGATCTCTAGGGTCGTAACCGTGGGCTCCGCACTTGTTCCACCGGCTGAAACTTTTATCCGTGGTCGTGACCGGGCCGCATGAAGATTTTTCGGTCGTAATTCGGCCGCGTTCGTTCCCCTCTTACAAGTAAAAATAGATCTAACCCTTCTCTCTGGGATTGCGATGGTATTAAGCTTCACACAGCGAAATTTATTTTTGTTTGACGTGTTTTGCGACGATTACTTAATGTTGGAGTCACGGTTGACAGCTTTAAGTTTGAAATGGGTAATTTTCTGAATTAATTTCTGTTGTTTTTATTAAGCAAGTCCAAATTTAATGATTGAGGGCCTCAGAGAATGGAGGAGTTGTATAGGGGCATTCGGGGTAAAAGGACGCAGCGGGTAAAAGTACGCAGTGCCGTTTTCTCTGAGGGGGGTGAAAAGACGGGGACGCTGGATCGCCGGGATTGAGTGCGCGTGGGCCGCCATTTTGGGTCAACGCCTGTTGAGCGGTGCGAGTCGCGCTTTCTGAATTAAAAATAAAAATTTTAAATTGTCGTGTTATTTCGATCTTTTTCGTATCTGGGAAAAGTTTGTGGACGTATTATTTATGTATTTTTAGAGGTAAGTTGTTTTTGTTGATTTTATATAATTATTGAACGATTTTTTCCAGAATAACATTTTAACCTAACTTTATTGGAATTCGAACTAGTACGAATTGTTTTGGTTACCGGTCAAATGGGGTAAAAGGATGGGGGTAATAGTACACACTGGTATTTAGGTTACTGTCTACTTGTTTTTGAACTCTTAATAATATTTGGAGTAAAAACATATCTGCTCTGATAAAGGCTTGAGCATAATTTCGTTTTGTTGAATCTATGAAAAATTATAATTTTATAATAGTTTCTTAAATTTGAAGTTCCTAATTTCTATTGTTTTTGTCATCTTTAGCTTCATTTATTAAACATAATATTTTCTTTTATTACACCTGAATGCATACTTTTACTCTACATGCGTACTTTTACCCACACGACTGCGTATTTTTAGCCACATGTCGGGGTAAAGGTATGCAGTTTGACCAAGTCACCCTTTTGCTTAATTTAAAAAAAAACCGTTTGGCCTATCGTCAAATACTTGTTACAGCCTATAAGTCTATTAAATATGTTACCTATAGCGCAAAAAAGTGTTCCTAATATCATGGTAGTTTCGGCTCAGTGAAGCAAAAACAGCAAAATGCGTTCTTTTACCCCGAATGACCCTAATAGACAGCGAATTTTTATGCATTTCTGATAATTATGAGGAAGATGAGAAATACCAAAATATACAAACTATAAAAGAAATTACAATTTTCGACAAATTAAATATGTTGCCATCTGAGATTCAATCCTTTATTTGTGTTTGTAAACATTTTTTTTTGCTCATAAATCAGTAGTCGTCTGTCAGATTTTTGCGAAAATTGTGTATTTTTTAAGTGAATTGAATTATGAATTTTTTATAAGTTTATCATAAGTGTAAATATTTATATATAAAATAATGGGAATAAAATACGTGAAATGATATTTATAAGATAAATTACATTTTTGTTCAAGTTTTGATTTTTTTATCACTGTCTTTATGTATGTGATTTTGTATAAATATTTGTAGTTTAATAAAACTAACAATAGTAATGAGAATAATTTTAATATTAAATATAAAATAATTTTATATAGATAACTTCTCATTTCCATATCCTTGATAATATTTGCAAGACAAGATACCTTTCTATTAAAAGTTTACATATTTTTCTACAACTGTGAAAATACGAATTTCCTTAAAAATCTGCAGTCTGTTAACATTAATATTACATTATTAAATCATGGTTTAAATTTTACTCGAAGTCCTTCTGCACACTCACAGCTAACGTACTGAATAATTCAAACCCCGAATAATAAAAACTGGAGATAATTGAGAATCAGATAAAATCTGACATTCTATCTAAAAATATCAACAACAAACATTGCTAAATAAGTTTCATAAACAACCAAACCAAACATCTTCAGAAACAAATTCCTCCTAAATTCGCTTCTTATTTATGAACATCTCGAACCCCGGGAAACCTCTCCATTTAATCTACCCATTCATTCACCCTCAACAGCGCACCGAAGACAATCGACTTCGCGCGGAAAGCCCTTTCGCAAAGCGATCGCCGTATTTCCCCGGCGCGATATTTGATAAACCCATAAACCGTTTAGCATTCGTGAATTCCGCCGTTAACGTTCCCCGACGACGTCGAAACTGCGAAAGCCTCTGCCCGTGGTTCCCCTCTCGGCCAGATAAAAATCCTACGAGTCGATTCGCGGCGGCACCGAGGGGTTCGTAAAATAAAACCGGCCTTAACTTTACGAGCCATCGCATTTGCATCGGTATCGTCGGCGGCTCCGACGGTCCTTTCGATATCGTCGATCAATAATCGTCACCGGATCGCGCAACATCAGCCTCTCGACGTTTATTTCTTCCCCCTTAGTCGGGGGTGGGGGGGGGGGGGGGCGTCGTCGTCTGAAGTGTATCGCCAGAGGAAGGGATAAACAGATCCTTCGAAGGGGCGACTGATCGAAGGGCCACGCTCGGCGGGATTTAAATAAAGATAACGAGCCGGATCGCGACGAACGACTTCTGTTTCATATTCATTAATTATTATGTAGAAGCCCGGCCGAGCGGCCTTTGCTCGTCGAACCGTCGGCCGTTTCCTCCTTTTCTCGTTCCCCGCGCTGCTCCTCGGCCATTACTTCCGCCTCCGTGACGCTCATCTTTTATAACGTTTCCCTTTCCCGTAGTGTTTTCCTTTATCTCGGGGGCGCGTACACTTCGGCTGAGGGATCGATAGCTACGAAGAGGAACGATTTTACTTCTGAAAACTGCTCCTTCCGCTTTGCTCCACGTACTGAGTGTCTCTCGCGAGCGGTTCGAGCGGTTCGCGCTTTGCGCAGCTTCGATTCGATGTGAACTCGCGAATTTCATAGGAATCTTTGGTGAAAGTACTTTAATTTACTATTAGTTTGGTGATTTTACTGATATTATACTTGAGGCTTGTTGTCGAAATTTATGGCATTGCGAATTTTGAGCATTTGTGTTGGAAGTCGATTGGAAGAATTTCGAGGACAATTTTGGAGGCGTTCAAGTTTGATTTTGATAAGGAAAGTGGAAGAAAAATTAACAAAAAATAGTATAAGTAAGAAATCTAGAACGGAAAGATACTTCGATTTGGAATAAAGTGTTAATGATTAGCAGAATCTTATTTGAAATTATTTACATTTTATGGATATTGTGTTTTCTAAATCATTAGAAGAATTTTTTTTAGAAAAAAAAAATATAGTGGGGGATCAAATTATTGTGAAGACTGTGAAATTATTATTTGTTTGAAGTTTTGATAAGAATGAGAGGATAAGCAAGTTTTTAGTCATCATTGAAAATACACTTAAAATATGACCTTTTTCATTTTATGTTTTTAATAATTATATAACAAGAAACTTAGACTAACAAAATAAAATTGTATATTATTTGAACTAAATTTACTGAAATAATATTTAACTGTGTAGTGAAAATTCGGGATAATTGAGAGCCGAATAATTGATTTAGGTAATTGTACTATATTTAATAATATTTAGAAAACAAAGTCCAGCTTTTCGATGGAAAAATATTGTAAATTAGCGATCCTATCAAAAATTTGAATCCTATGCCAAAAATTATTGAACCCTGTATTAAAAATTAAAAGTAATTGAAAGTTAAATAATGATATTAGAAAATTCTATTTCATTTTCTATATACAATTAAATGTGAAAAATCAGAGCTCAGTTTCTTGGTGGAAAAATATAATTAATTAGCGATCCTCTCTAAAATTTCCGATTGATTTACGAATTTTTCTGACCCACTTCTTTCTCTTTCGATCAGAGACCAAAGACACACGAGTTCGAAGACACACCCCGTATATCGAAAGAGGAATCAACCGCTTCCTTTTGTCTCCTTTCTTTTCCTTTCACCCCCTTTCGATTCGAATCGTGTGTTCTCCCATCGAGGCCACCCTCGCCGTTCCAGGCGGATCGGGACGAGACTTTAATTGTCAGTAAAAATGGATTAAGGAGAATTAGGTTCGGGGAAGGTCTGGTTGAATCAACGCGCGGAATCCACTTCAAGCGGTGCTTTTGTCTCTGATCGATTAACCGATGTTCAATGGGATCAACGTGGAGGGATTTCTGCTTCGAATTTAAGGGAAACGACGCTCCATCGAATCGCACGCCGCCGAACTGACCAGATTTCTCTGGCAATTTTTGTTTGACTTAGGGCGAAATGGTGGATTAATTGAAAAATTTTGTCGGGGGTTTCGATTCGTCACTATTAGGCAAATTAATTTATTCCTTGATTGCCTTCCTGTGATCGATTAGCCTTTCTGCGATTTCAACGGTCAGAAATGATTCTCTTTTTCGAGAAGAACTACTAAAATCGTTATGAATAACAAATCTATACTTTTTAAGGACTGATCTAAGCTTCTTCTATTTTTTTCTGAGGCTTAGGAAATCGCTGAGAATAATTTATAGATTGTGTTTTGTGTTTATTTTATTATACATGGATTTTCATGCATTTATAATCATTTTAAACACGCGATAACTTTGGGATATAATAAATAATAGTTCGTGGACTCAAAAATATATCAAACATAAAAAGTGTTGTACATTTTACAATATTTACAATAGAAAGCACGCCTATATTTAATTTTGAATTGATATTTTATCTCTCTGAAAATATGAATTTGCACAAAATTTAAATTGTTTAACGAACTAGATATAAAAGTAGTAAAGTAGAACTTCTAGTAAAGTTTGAACTATCATTCAATAATGATCCATTAATTATTAACATTCTATACAACAAATATTAAGGCTTTACTGTATAAATTTTATAACAACTGAATTTCACGGGTTTAAAGAATGCGTTGAAGGAAGGGTTAAAAGTATCCAAGACAATGGGCCGAACTTTGTTTCTCCCTTAAATTAGACGGGACAATAAAGGGGGTGAATTTTTTAAGGAACTTCCCCACTCGCTTAAATTCGATTACCGTGAATCCGTTAATCCGCGCCGGTCGTCGCTCAAGGCGAGGAAATAAAATTTACTTTGTAATCCACGATCACGGTAAACAAAGATTAATCATAGCTCGAGGAGCCTGTACAATGGGGAGACTTAATTTCGACAAGAAAACTCATTCGTCTCGTTCGCGTCCCTACCGTCAGCCACCGTCAATTATTTCAGCACGATCTATCTTGTCGGGGGTCTCGAGCTTGGCTTTCCCCTTGTTATTTCGCCGCGACTGTCTCAACATTTTTATAGAAAACCGTACAATCAAATTACGCGCTCGCTTCTTGCTGCGTTGTAAGCCCGCTGCGTTTTCCTGATCAATTTCAGATAAAACTTTTAACGAATTACTCCGCGTCTCCCAGACGGAGTCATTCTCAATACGAAATCCATAGAAGTTGGAAGAACCGTGGATATATCAATAATATTATCGCGGTCTCCTTCAATTAAAAGAAACTTTCAGAAATTGTATCAAACGTTTGATGAAAAGAAAATCCTTTTTTTATCCTTGGTTAGTTCAAAGTTTACATATGGTGGGTTAATACTCCATGGTGGTTCAGATGGATATTTTTTATTACTGATATTGGGTTCAGTTAGGCTGGTATTTGTTTCTTTTAAATATTTGGTGATTCTGACGTAGAAGGGAGTAGGCAATCTTACTTTTTTTTTTGGTATATACAATTATATTTGTTACTGAATAGGTTCTGGTACATTTGATTATTGGGGGATGCTGCGATTTTTGAGGCATAGTTAATTGATAATAGTTTTCGTCTTTCACTTAGTGGTGGTTCATTTGTTATTGCAAGTAGGTTGTTTATTGAACTGGTGCAAAAGGCTCCTACTGCCATTCTAAGTGCTGAGTTGTGTATTGAATTTAATTTTTTGATGTCCGATTTTTTTGCCGAGTCATAGGGTGAAAGCACTAGTAGTCGACCACTTAAAGCTAAATTTGAATGATATGTATTAACAAAACGAGACAGTCAATGTTTGAAAATATATGATGTATATGATAGTACTTTAAATTGATTCAATGTATCACTAATATTTTTTGTTTGTATATAAAAGTCTTGGAAAAGACGTAAATAACGTTAAAAGTAAAGTGTCCGAGTCGCTTCAGTAGTCGACCATATAATTTAAATTATCGCATTTGTTAAATTTGTCAAGCTCATAACTAAGAATGTTGATACTTTTCAAATAGCATACAGCCTCATTTTGCAATGAAAAATGTATACAGCTGAATTACATTAGCTATTATTTCTCAAAGCTCAGTTTTAGGCGCCTCCTGTTTGAAACCAGCAGTTCTACATGTGGAATCGAACCTTGTTTAGAAATCATTTTAAAAACATTTATTTTCTTTACTTTTAAAAATCGCTTTTCGTCGTATTTTGAAGTTAAACATTTAAAGTACAATATAAAATTATCATTTAATAAATGCATTATTCCAATATTTAGTTTTTTAATCTAAACAATAAAAGTGGTCGATTACTAGAGGGTGGTCGACTTCTAGTGTATTCACCTTATATGATGCTGCCATAATCAATTTTGGATCTAACTTCTGCTTTGTAAGTGTTTATTAGGGTTGCCTGGTCTGCTCCCCAACCCGAAGCTGACAGTATTTTAATTAGATTTAATCGCCGTTTGCAATCGTCTGTCATATTTTTATATAATAAATAATAATATAAAAAAATAAAGAAAATCCTTGACAATCGCGAGTTTTCCAATTATCGTGACTAAAATTTTCGCGAAATCTTCAACAGAAAAGATCGTCGCCTTCGTCCTCGAGTTTCGAATTTACAGAACTCGTTTGCATAACGCGGGAATAACCGTAAATAGAGTCCAGGGAGGAAAGTCTACGCGGGTCTTCTTTATGCAAACAGGTTTCGCGGGATAAGGTCCGATATAAATTGTCCCCTTTAAGATAAGAACTCCGATGCTCGTCGATTCTTATCGCGACGATAAGAACGGGCAGGGCGCGCGATAATATACCGTCGAGGGTTCACGGAGGGTGAAGCCGATGAATTTACTTACCACCCTCGATGGAGATCGGCGTGATGATCGTGTCTCCTCCCTTGATCTGCACGTTTCCGCGGTACCAGACGATCGACGCGGCGGGTTTCGCGGATCGAACGACGCACTCTAATCGCCGCGATTGCCCGACCTTCACTTCGATCATCTTCTTCTCTGGGTGGTTGCTGATCTGCACTTTCTGCG
Source organism: Perdita meconis (assembly GCA_030770465.2). Lineage (NCBI taxonomy): Eukaryota > Metazoa > Arthropoda > Insecta > Hymenoptera > Andrenidae > Perdita > Perdita meconis. Next base: position 4,717,296 of record JASKOS020000001.1, read on the forward strand.
GCGGCGCTGAAACAGAGAGAATTAAACGCGAGTTAGAAGGGCGGAAGCACGAATTTATTTGCGGGGGCGTACAGTGGTCTAAAATCTCGAAAATGTGGCCAAAATGTTAAAAATGAAATATTGTATAATGGATTTTCGCTCATTTTACATTGAAGGATATTAGTTAAAGAATAGCAAACACACATATAAACACAGGTATATTAATTTGTTTATCAACTACGTCCCTTCGATCTCTACGATCACGGATTTCACCCTTTTACAGTAACGTTTTCTTTAAGGAATTATATGCTTTGCAGCATGGCTAAGCTTAAACTTCTATTGCTTATTTTATTGTGTTTGTTATAAACTCTGGATCAGAGTGTATGTTATGTTTGAAATACCGTTTAAAACTGTACAGGAACAGGAAGAAGTTCAGATACTCAATAATAATGTTTGCGTATCAATAACTTGGTTGTTCGATGAAGTCCGGCTTTGATTCTTGTATAAATTTATAGCCTTTAATGTCTTTAATATGTTGTAAAAAAAATTAGTTGCTACTATCTGCTACTCGATTTCCTATAAATTTTTTAAGTTGTATGTACAGATTCCACTTTACTTGATACATCGTACGGAGCTGCTTACTCAACCACCTTAAATTATTTATAAATTATTTGTTATATGAAAAAATGTTTTAAATAGGAGTTCTATGGTATCAAAGGGGTTTACAATGTGATGATTTATTTTTCGTTATTTTGTTCATTTATTGAGATATAGAGCTTTAGCCTGGTTTAATGATGTATATTTAACCCTCTTATTCGAAAAATTATTGACTACTATGTAAAAAGCTAGAGGTATTCTTTTTTTACGAACTGTTTAAATGTAAAGGCATACTCAGCATACTGTTAAAATATTTTTTGAGTCATTTATTGAAATGCGTGTTCTATTGAATTAGTGAAATGATAATATAAATCAAAATTAGATACAGTTTTTAATGATTTTGATATTTTTTAACATATTTGTCCGCCATTTTGAGTTGACTATTTTGTTTTTTTATCATTTTGACTTTAGATTCGTTATCAGTGACGTCAAAAACCCCGATATATTAATTTCCACGAAAATCATAAGACGCTTTTATATTTTGGCCACATTTTCGAGATTTTAGACCACTGTGGGGCGGAGCGAAAATGGTCTGAAACTTTCTGCAATTTATTTACTCGTTGAAAGATAATTCGTTTGCGTCAATTAGAGAATAATATATTTTACTTGGGAATTCAGAGAAAAATTGCTGCAAGCTTGAGGATTTAATTATTGGTTTGGCGAGACAATTTTTATGAGCCGCAATTTCTTTGGCTCCTCTTCTTTTACATTTTTCAGTTCTTTTTCAGTTTCAATTTCGTGTTTGATTTTGTGATATTGTTAGAGCTCGTAGAACGGTGTTTTTAAGTAGATGAGGTCATTAAGTGAAACTAGGTTCGACTTTTGTTTCGTGAATAGAAGGTCTGAGAATTAAGCGTCGAGGCATTTCCCTTGTTTCGTGACGTATTTATAATTCTAGGGACGTAATTACGCATTTCAATAACTGGAGTCCGGACTGAAAAGGTAATTATCTAGCGATCCTTCCGCGTCGCAGTAATTCCTCTAAGCCGAGAGAAAAGAAGACTCGCCTGTTACAGCATATTTCGCTTGTTCGTGCGCCCCGATAATCGATATTCTGTTAAATAAGTGAACAAAGGGAGTCTTTTTCGTCGTGTCGCATTATTAATACCTCGTTCCTGATATACACGCATACGGTGCGTTTAATTATAGATGACCAGTTAATTCCCTTGAGCGAGCGAAATTAGCTTTAGCCCGATCGATCTCTCTTAAACACATTCTTTACGTGACCGAGGCAAATATTTCATTCCTCCATCCTTTGCAGGAAAACCACCATCATTTTGAAATTACAATCAAATTCACGGTAAACTATTCCCAAAATTTGTAACAAGAAAAAGAAGAATTTCTAACTACTAACAATAGCCCAGGAAAATTAGAAATTTCTGCGAAAAAAAACTAAAAATAGATGGATCTTTTCACGAATCTGATGGGAAAATGTTAAACACAACACACAAATGTTAGACAACAGACAAATGTTAAAAAAAGTAGTTTTTCGCAAATAACTCAAAAATGGTTAGTCTAATTGAAAACTGTTTTAAATAAAAATTTAAGAACGTGGAATTCTGCGTTAAAAAGGTTGTATAACATTTTTTCATAAATTCAATCCTTTGTGCGATAACGTTCAATAAACGTGCTCCTATTATAATGTACATACCACCGTGAAAACATTAAGGACGTATTATTGCAAAAACGGTTGCGTTTCTCAAAAAATATTACACAACCTTTTTTACGCAGAATTCCACGCTCTCAAACTTTGATCTAAAACATTTCTCAATTAGACTAACCATTTTTGAGTTATTTGCGAAAAACTCCTTTTTTTTAACGTTTGACTCAAAAAAAGGGGGGGGGGAAGCCGGCAGCCGATCGACGGTGATCTTTCAGAAGCTCATACCCATCACAAAAATAAGCGATTCGTGAAAAGATCCACCTATTTTTAGTTTTTTGCAGATTGCCCACTTTTTAGTCTAATTTTCCTGGGCTGCGAAGCTTCACGAAAAATTCTAAATCATTAATCAAATCTACTTTCCTTAATCTTCATTACGTGGCAACACAACTAATTTGGGGAATGCAAATAAATCGCAAGGAAGCACGAGGGGCGAGCATTCCAAAAGCCAAGGGTGGCCAGCAAGCGAAAAAAAAAAAAGAAAAACTCGAGAACCAGCGCAGCGCGCCACTCGACAGAGAAGAAACGTCAATAGTTTCCTCATTTTTCAAATTTCCCTCTTCCATCCTCGCGATCCTCTAACGTTTCTCCTCCCTCTCTGTACCGGGGGCACTTTCATCCCCGCCGATTCCTTTTTTTTTCCCGCTCGCGGGCGAAGCCTCTCGAATGGACGGTAACGAGCGTCAAACACGGTATCCCAGTACTGGAGAGTTCTCCAAAAATCAGGGAACGTTACTCTCGTCGCCGGAGTTTCGCGGGTAGACAGAAGGGGTTCGCCGAGGGGCGAGTTGCGGACGAAGGAAAGGAAATACAAACGCATTGACCAGGAAGTTCCGCAGTCGCGGTTATTTGCCACTTCATTTGGCCTGATGCAACCGTGCTTTCGGTCGGTTCAGCGGCACGGCGGATCGTCCAAGAAGAGGAGTTTCTATCTAGGAAGTCGGCTATCGATATTGGAAAACGCGTTTTCGAGCAACAGGGCCGGGGGCCTCTTCATTCGCGAGTCACTTCTGCGCGGGGTTCTTCGTGCGTGCACCGATCATCCACCTACGTGCCAGCGAGATTGAAAATTAACCTCGGGTCACTTCGATATCAACGGCGAACCTTCCACCTCTTTACCATCTGTTGCTGTTCGACGGGAAACGCGGCCAAGTGTATTGCGGGAAGTGTTTCTATAGTCTTTGATTTTTCGCTTGGGATCGCGCGACGCTTATGAAAAGAAGAAATTGGGACTTCCACGTTGATGGAAAGAGTTCTAGTTTTTTTTATGTATGGTTAGAAATTGATCCATTGATCAATTGATTTGGATTTATGGAATTATAATATACCGTAATATTGTAGTTTAATAAATTTATTAGGTATTATATAATATTGTAGTTTTTAATCAATTTATTTGGATTTATGGATTTATCGTAAGTATATTATATAAATCTGGATTTATATGAATTCATGTAATTGCAATATACATATACTAATAATGTAATAAATTAGCTTAATGGATTTATGGAAATAATAAGATAAATGGATTAGTAACTTGGCTTAATGGATTTATGGAAATGTATAGTTTCTAATCAATTAGTTTGGATCTATGAACTATGGTATAGTTTTCAATCCATTAATTTGGATTTAGAAAATTATAATATATTATAGTTTACAGTCAATTCATTTGGAATTATGAAGCTATTGAATTATAGTATAATTTGAATATATGGAATTGTAATACTGTTTTCAATCAATTGATTTGGATTTATGAATTTATTGGACTATAGTAGATATTCAGGATTTATAAAAATGATAGTAGATATGTATAGTTTTCAAACAATAAATTTGGATTTAAGGATTTCTTGGCTTTATGTAATTTTAATATAATTTTCAATTTATGAATTTTGATTTATGGATTTATCTAACTTTAGTACAGTTTTTAATTGAGAAATTTGGATTAATGGATTTATATGATTATTGTACAGTTTTCTGCACATAATTGTGTATGTATGAATTCATGAAATTATAATGGAAATGGATGGAAATATCGTGTAGTTTTAGACTAATAAATTGGAATTCATAGATCTACAGAATTGTAATATAATTTTCTATTTTTTTTTATTCTTCTTCAAGTTAAATTTGATAATTTTTTAGATCCATTATTGAACCTTTAACAATTTTTAGGGTAGAAATTCAACTTATATTTCTCAAAACAATGGTGTAAATTTAGTATAAAGCACACTAAATCTAACAACAAGACCACTAACAAAATAGAAAACCTGCCCCAAATATTAAATAACTAAATATTAGGTCTAAATATGAATTCTTTCCGACTTTTGAGTAAAATAAAAATTCCCTCACTAAAAATATAATCAAAATATTCGCTATTGCTGTTAATAACTTTACATCATTTTTCTGGCTAACAATATTATATTTTACGTAGAATTAAATTATTATAGGTACCAATTGTGTGAAAAAGTTTGTCGAAAAGAACTCATTTCAACACATCATTAATATTACTTAAATTGAATTTCTAAAAACCAAAAAAATTCATATTTTCCACCCCCACAAAAGCCACGCCTAACCACAACCCTAATCTAACACCAAACCACAAATAATACTACTGAACGGTTTCAAACTCATCCAAACAATAACCAAACTGTCTCCTAATTTTCCCCAGCCCAATAAACCGCAGCTTCTCCACACTTCCAATGTTATTTTTCCCCTCGATTCGATTCCTTCGCATCCGAATTGATCACATAACGGCTTTAATTCCTGGACAGGCGACGAGCGTAGAGCATCGATAAGGGCGAAGGACAATTCATATCCTTGAACAAAGAAACACGCGAAGGTCCTTGCGAGAAAACCGCGGCAGGAGAATAAAGACCCCGCAGTCCATTTTTCCTCCCTCGATTTTCCCCTAATCTGCACCCCTTCCGAGACAACCGACAATTCCAACAGACAAAAACGAACGTAGACGAATGTCTCCAAGTCCCGAGGAGCGGCAGAGAGCTTCGAGGAGGAGAGGAAGAAACGCACCGAGGAGCATCGCGGCGTCTTAGCGGCGAGAATTACGCGGGCGAGGTAAAGGTATTCAAGGAATAATAGGCGCCATATTTCCCTCGGCTGTCCACCGCGATAACAGCATTACCAGACGATGTTTCCCACCCTTCCGCCGGATCCGCGTGCTTTCGCCACTTAAACGGGGAGCTTCTTTCACCCCTTTCCTAATTTCTTTCGCCCCTTCAACCCCTTCCGCTTTCGCCTATCGCGTTCCCGTCCCGCCCTCATCTTGCCTCTTTTACCTTTCCTTGCGCCGTTTCCACCTACCCGTGTGCAAATTAGCTTTCTTTGCGAATCTTTATAAGCACGGGTTTCGCGACTCCCCGGCCCACCGTGTTTGGACGAGCCGCGAGCTAACGAGGAGAAAGGACTGCGTTGCTCTGAGCGCTTTCTTTCGCGGGATTGCGAATCCGTCACTGTTTTGCGGAAAAAGATTCGCAGTCCATCTTTGGACGCGTCGTTTCGGGGATAATTTCGGGAAAGGATTTGGAAGATTAACGGGTTGCGTTTGGTTTGAGGTAAAGGGGAAGCGTAAGAGTTTAGGATTTTCTCTTGGGGAAAATTTTAGGATGTTGACGTAATTCTAATTTCTGTATTTCGTACGTAGAATCAATGTGAATAATATAATAAAAATTCTTTGCAGTTTATAGATGTCAGAAGGTGCCAAAATTTGTTCTCAATGTATGCGGTTGTTTAAATGTTGAAAGAAATGTTTGAAGGGAATGAATTTTTATAGTAAATAAATATCCTGATACTTTGTAGATTTTTCAAATGGAAAGAAGTAACATGAGACACTTTTTTTATAGCGTTTAATGATTGGTTTGGTGTTTTCTTTGCAATGTTATATTTTAAGCAGTTTGATATGTTAGAAATTATTTATAATGTGAAAATGTTTCTATTTAGTAATATTTTTGTATGCTATGAAAATTGATTTTCTGTCCATACTTTTTTTTCACAATTATAAGAATTAAAATATTCTGCTTTCTGAAGTTCATAGATTATTTTTAAATATATTGAAAAAATGTTTATGGTTTTATTTTAATTATTTTAAATACAGAGTATAAAAGTTGAAGTTCAATCTGTGTTCAAGTATTTTTGGGACCGACTGTAAGTGGAAATGCACAATATTTTTCACTATATTACAATAATACAATTTTTTATGAAATAGTTTTATTAATCAAGAATTCTTTGAACTTTGGCCGATATTCCTTGGTTCTCTCTTTTCATTTGTAATGGTGCTTTTAGAAATAAACAATCTATGAAATTGTTAAAATCAATCAAATTTAGCGGTACCTAACGATTTTCGAATTTAAATAGTTTATTTCATTCCACAATTTTGGCTCTTTGAAGCTGAAGTACGGAATTTTAATCATGACAGAAATCATGTCGGCAATATTATTGTTCGTACTACTTGTTACTTCACAATAAATAGTTCTACTATTGTAAATGTTACTATGATAAAAACCAGCGTACTTCATGAATCAATAACAAACTATTAATAATTATTAATATTTCACATTAACAATAATAATTAGCGGATTTCATGCAATTATGGCAATACTAAATATGCCAAAAATTTAGGAGATTGTTAATACATCTCAAAATATACAAAATAGCAAAAATATGATTAAAATTATAATGTTTAGAAAATAAGACATGTTATTCATGTTTCAATTTGTAAAAATTTGATTTTCCATAAAAATCCAAAGTCTAATAATGATAGTACAAAAATTACAAGGAATGTGATGAATACCATGTTTTTTTTTTATACCTGTTTTGATATAACAACAGAAAAGGGATCATATTCCCTTACGAAATAAAAAAAAAACTATAAAACTCATACACTTTCATTTGATTAAAAAGGTTGCTTTTCCTGGTTACAACACCATACGTCGAATAAGAAACCGTAGCAAGATTCATATTTTTTTGAAAGCTCCGCCGAAAGCGAACAAAGGTATTAAATTTGCGAACCGCGCGAAACAGAACGGAAGCAAATAAATTCGGGCCTTTTCTGTTCGCGTCTAAGCAGATTCGAAATTCTTGAAATGAAAACGAGGGCTCTTTCATTTTCCACGGAATCTAGTAATTTCCGTGACACGGCAACACACGAGAGACAAAGATGAAATTTCTAAAATCCAATTTGAGAGAGCTTTTCCATGAGTCTGACAAGCAAGATAGAATGGAACGGCATAAATAGAGTAAAAGAAATAAGGAGAATAGAAGCGACAGATGAAATTCTGCTGGAAGTCAATATACTCTTATTTAGCGCGTACACTGGCTCAAAGTGATTCGTCACGATAAAACAAGGAAGCTTAAAAAACAAACAAATAATTTTTCCGTCCGCAAAAATAAGAATAAATACACTCCGAATTCCATTTGACATCGAGGCTCGCTTCGACTGTTCCAAGTTACAACGCAGAAGAAAAGCTTACTTACTAATTAGAGAAAAAGCTCAATCGATACTTCAGACCCGCCCCGATCCTTTCCCAAGTGTCACGAACCCTGGAGACTCGCCCCGGCAAATTCGATTGCTCGCGCGACGACACTGACGGCCGATCAGACATCAACAAGCGAATCAATCGGCTCGGACAAACACGCGACCCTCCCCTTAGGAAAGGGACGGCAGCCAACGATCGAAGGATCTCTTTCCGAAGGGAACGAAAGCCCGGCGACTCTTGCCAGACGGAAAATAATTAGTTTCCTTCGACTCCGGTGGAAGTTCACCTCGAAGAAGCCGAGTACCAACCCTCGGTCCGCTCGCATTCGCGTGCGCTGACGCGAGCATCGCTTCGATCGCGTCGCCCACGCGCTCAAACAGAGACCGGCGAACTTTTCAGACACGCTTTGTACACTCAATACCCGTTTGAAATCCCGCGACGATACAGCATTCGCTCATTCAATTATCGCTAAACCCTGAAACAACTCCGTCCCCGCGCGTCTTCGTCCCCTCGTCGCGGCGCTCCCTCCGCGTTCCTCGATCCTGTAACGCAACACGTGAATCCACCCCCTCGTCGACTTCGCTCCCTTCTCCTCGCCCCTCAAAGGGAGCCGCAATCCCGAGATCCGGCGATATTGTCCGACTTCCGGCTCACTGTTCCAGAAAATGTAAAATAGGCAGCGCGCTCCTGCGACACGCGCCGCGAAATCACGTTCAATTTCGTCGCTCTCGCCCGATACTGGGAGCACGCGGGGTGGGAGTTGCAGCAACGGGGTAACGAGGGACGGTTTCCGGGTGAAAGGAATGCGAATTGCTTCATCCGCGTTCGCGTCGAGCCCGGGCCAATCTGCGACGCATCTTTTATTCGGAGTTGCTGCCTCCCCGTTTCTCTGTTTATCCTTCCTCGGGCGTGAGCTCCTCTTTTTCGTATTAAGAATTTTCCTGGGGGCGGAGGGGGTGTTCTAGGGGGGGGGGGGCTGTGAAGCATGGTTTCCGGGGAAAGTAGGCGGATTTGTGCGGAGAGTTTCTGTTGTGGAATAACTGGGTTGCCTGGGAATGGGATTTTTGAAGGGTTTCCAAGTGACGGGGTATGGTCTTGGATTTTTTGGGGTGCTGGTTGGGGTTTTAGGGGGTGCGTAACGCAGTCATAGTGAGCGGGAAGATTTTTTTGCGTGGTTTATTTGAGAGGCTTTTGTTGGATTTGGGATGTATTGTGGGTGGGCTAGAAAAGTTTACTTTGTATGGAGGTGAGGAATATTTTTTTCGGAATTACTATGGAGGAGGTTTTTTTTATTTTTTTTGGGGGACTTTATTGATAAATGAAGAAACGAATTTATCTTAATTCAGTGACATACAAATGAAAATATTTTATTATTCCATGAGAACCGAAAATATTATTTATTAGAATTTTACTGAACTGAACAGGAAATGTTTAGTATGCTTAATATGTTTAAGACTTTTAATAATTTTCGAGCTATTTATAGAATCAAGAAAAAGTTGCTAAGTTACGTATACGTATATATATTTGATCATGTTTCAAGACGAAACAACGCAATTTTTTATATTATTTTTTAAATGATAGAATTTTTTTTACAGTATAATATTTTTAATGGCTGCCACGATTGATTGTATAATTTTTATCTAAATTAGGCAATAAATCACAGCTAATCTTAATCTGCATAAATACATAAATTTCTATAAAGCTTGTAAACTTGAAAGAAGGAGAAAAAATATATCTAAAAAATGATAATTGTACCTGAAGCAAATATTGAATAAATTTATAACTTCTTTGAGCAATAAAAATAATTATTGTATACATGGAGATAATTCTAATTGATAAGATAACCAGTTTTATGCAAATTAAGATTGTCCTGAATTTGTTTTTCTTTTCAGATGAACACAACAATATTAATAATAGGTATTATTGTTATTTCATTAATTTTACGAATTTTCAAATTCATCCACCGGTAAAATATAGTCAATATGTTGAAATTAAGTAAAATTCCATCCATATACAGATCTGTGGTAACAAATTTTAACATACTGTGCAAACTTCTTGAATCATGTAGACATTGCATGTATGTACAACAATTAATTTTTGTCCGATATTTATTTATACACATCTTTAATATTTTCCTTCTTAATAGTTTACAGTGCATCCACATTCCTTGGAAGAATTTTTTAATCGCATCATTGAGTAGTTTCTTCGTTTAATACAAGTCAGAAATAGAAATTCCTTTCTCCACTGCGACGCTGATACATATTTTGTTTTTCATAATCCAAATTTTTTGTTTATTAAACGATAATTCAAAATTCTGAGGATGTTTTCCTGTGATAAATTATATTCTCCTTGAGCTCCTCTGAATCTTTCTATAATATTTTATATTTATTTTGTATGTATCTAGTACGTCAGTATTTTATATTTATTTATCTATAAAATCAGTTTATACGTTCGTATCAATATACGTTCGTATATTCATTATACAAACGGAATAAAAGAATGATTTGTAACATTGTAAAAAAATGGTAGATAATAAGAATAAGTACATCATTAATTAAAACAATAAAATACATTTCACTCGCATTATTTTAATCTTTCTAAAAAAATTTATTTTAAACGAACTTATAAATAAATTTAGTATCCCCATAATTTTTCAGAAATCCAACAAAATCGTATAACGTCGACTCAAACAAACCCCGCGAACAAGGTCTAAAAATCCCCCCAAAATTGTTCAGTTTTCCTCGTGAAACTCGCCTCCTTGAACCTTGTAGCCTAATTAAGTAATTGCATCCGCCCGATGCGAGTGTTTAAGAGCGCACCAAATAAATTCTTTCCCGCTGCGGGGTAAAACTAGGATCCGCCTTATTTTTCCCTCGTCTCTTTAATCGGCGAGAGCACGCCCTCCTAAATAATGCAAAGTGTCTATGAATAATGCATACGGGGTCTGGCGCACTCAGGGGCACGCGAATGGGTGCAAGTAACGCATTAACAACCGACGTTAGAGGCGCGCGCGGTGCACGCAGACCTGACGTTAAACCGTGCAGAACAACGGCAAAACACTTTTCGCGAAACTAGGCCGCGGGAAGTTCCCTCTCTCCTTTCCGTCGCGCAAAGAACGCGCCGCTCCTTCGCGCGAGCATCGCCCGAGCAGCTGGCGAACGCTTCGTCTGTGAAATAAGACGACCGTCGGAGAGGGTGGATAACTTTGTTTTAGGGGGTGAGCCTCTATTTTTGAACCGGTTCGACGACGAAAGTTCCACCCCCCTTTCCCTTTCCTTCGTCCCCCTTTGACAAGTTCGACTGGGGGGTTGGAAAAACGTTTCTGAAACGGTTTCGCGATGTTCGCGTACTTCTTTTGTTTTGCGAAGTTCGGAGGGGGTGTAAAAAAATTTTTGAAGGGAAATAGATCATATTGAACTGAAGTCTTGGTGGGTAGAATCGGATTCGAAGAACGTGGAAGATATGACATGGAGTAATTAACTTTGAAATTATTATTTATTATTTTTCTAATTTGGATATCGAAAGGTTTTGAAATGCATTTAATCATCCTGTAGAACTTCAATTAAACAAGAATCGTTCGCCGATATTCTCTCAGTCCGAGTGCATTGAATTTGCAAGCGCATCGATCGAGTATCAAAGTAAAATATCGGCGTATGCAATCGAATTTTATTGAATCAAGAGCTGTTGCATTTTTATGGACAAATAAGAGGAGCAACCATGTTGACAGTACTTCATAAAATTGAAAGAGTTTGTTCCTCGTTTTGTTTCGTTCGTCTTTCGTCTTTTATTATCCTGCGTTAATTGCAACTCGCGCTACGCTCAAATTCAAGAATGAACATGTCGAATGAAATGTCTAAGTCAGGGTTTCAGTGTATTAGAAGGACTAAAGGGGGTTAAAGAAATTCTCGTGTCAAGGAAGGAAGAATTAATAACCAAATCATTCCGATCTCAGCGGATGGAACTTAATTAATTCTAGAACCGCATGGAAGTCAAAGGAGCTCACAGGGAGTCCGCAAGTCACACAAGCCATTTTTGCATCGAGATTCGCAATCGAGCTTCAAGCGGATCCCTTGTTATGAATATTTAAAGGCCGAGTTCTTATTCGGTTGCTCTGCCCTCTTCCCGCCCGCCCCGCGCGCTCGTCCATCGCTAATTATAAACCTCTAAAGGGGGCGAAATTGCAAATCGGAGGACCTCGAATCGCTCGGAAAATCGAATCACCGTGGAAATTGCCGCGCCTTTCATGCGGCAAGTGGCTCGATATTTATTAAACAATTTAGCCGTTAAACGGCCGCGTTGGTTCCCTCCCGCCAGCAGAGACAATGGCTTTCCTCGAACGAGCTTCCACCGACGAATCTTCAACCCCCTCGTTGACAACCGGCCACGCGATATCGCGAATTTCACCGGTGAATCACTCTACTCGGGATGTTTTTATGCAATAATAAAAGGGTAGTATAAAATACCTAGAAGTTGCCGTTTCAAAACCGTCTTTCGTTATTTATAATCCGCCCCATCGTCGTCGGAACAATGGACGACGTAGTCGCGATTATTTTCCGCGCGTAGCTTCGAATTCAAAAGAACCGAATTCAAAAGGAAAATGAACCCTTCTTTCGTAATTATAACCATCTTTACGTTTTCGAGGGAACTGAACCGTTCGAGTACGTGATTCGATTCCTTCTTTTCACGGACCTGTTTATAATTTATATTCTTTCGCCGCGCTCGACGAGGGAACTAATTAACGTGCTTGTTCATTTTAATTCGTGTAGGGAAATATTGTAATTAGTTATTCATCACGGAGGCAATGAATTATTAATAGTATTTAACCTTATTATAATATCCATGCACTGCTGGGGCATCCTGTGTGTTTCAATTAAATTTCTAAAACGTGAAATTTGAATAATAAAACTGGTCTATTATTCCGTTGCATCAGAATCATGTGTATTATAATGTCTTTGTAGTATGAAACGTTTGTGATGTAGTTTAATTATAGTTTAAATTGGTTCTAATGCTGCTTCGATATTAGGTGAATATTCGAGGCCAGGCATGACCTTATATCGAAGTAGAGCGCTTTTTCTGTTACTTTTTAGTGTTTCATCGAGGAAAGTGAAACAGACTGAAAACGAGGCAAGTGTTTATATTATCCTTCATCTTGAATTAAATGAGAAATTTAGTTCTTAAATCGAGTCAGTGCTGTATAATGTACAACATGAAACATACTATATTTTTTAATTCCGTTCCACTTCAGGCTTCAAATTAAAAAATCCAAATGACAGTTTTTTCTAATTACTTTCTACAGAGCCTTGCCTTCATCTAGGATTTGGGGCGGAATCCCACCTTATATCGAGTCAGCTTAACTTTCCGATTTTTCTGTACTATTCTACAGTGTAAAATGAGATCAATTGCGAACATTTCCGAACTTGTGGCAATAATTGACAGTTTGACTCGAATCAGAGACCTCGTCCTTATATCGAGTCAGAATACTTTTTCTGCTAGGCTTTAGTGTTTTAATGAGAAAAGTGAAACAGACTGAAAACGAGGCAAGTGTTTACATTATCCTTTATCTTAAATCAAATTTAGTTCTTAAATCGAGTCAGTGCTGTATAATGTACAACATGAAACATGCTATATTTTTTAATTCCGTTCCACTTCAGGATTCAAATTAAAAAATCCAAATGACAGTTTTTTCTAATTACTTTCTACAGAGCTTTGCCTTCATCTAGGATTTGGGGCGGAATCGCACCTTATATCGCATCAGCTTAACTTTCCGATTTTTCTGTACTATTCTACAGTGTAAAATGAGATTAATGTCGAACTCTTTCGAACTTGTGGCAATAATTGACAGTTTGACTCGAATCAGAGACCTCGTCCTAATATCGAGACAGAGTTGCACTTCCTACTTCCAAAGCAGCTCGGTGTATTTCTCTTTCATTTCAATTTTCACAGGATATACACTTCCACCCGGTCGAATTTCTCCTCGTATTTCACAGGGAAAAATAAACTCGTACAATTCGCAAACCGTTCGAGCCGTCCGCGAAGAGCGGCCACGAGAATTCGGCTCCATAAAACGCGCGCGGGTCGACCGGAAACGCCGTCAAGATCGATCGACCATCGATCACCGACCGGCGGGGAAACGCGGTGCCGGTCGAAAGCGTGGACATCAAAAGATGCGGATACAGTTGAGCCGTCGGACGCGGTGAAAAACGCGCGGGAAACACGTGTACACACAGCGAAACGCACACTGCACACATTGAAAAGCGAGTCGGTTGATGGGGAAAAAAATGCGAGCGCTCGGCTGACATTCAGGCATTCAGCGTCGGACCTTCAGCCTCATTAACACGGTGCTCCGTCGAAAAAAAGAGCGAAGGAAAAAGGAAAAGGAAGGAGGAAAAAGGAAAAAGGAATGCGCGAGGCAGCGGCAGCAGTTTCACTCCAACCCCGTTAAAACGAGACGGAATGCGAGCAATAAAAATTCTGAAATAAAGAAAGCGTTCGGCGAGTCGCGGAGTTATATTTTTGGCTTAGGTTTGATCCTTCGATCTCAATCTGTGATTATTTTTCGAGGTTAAATAAAGAGGTTAGGGTTCGAAAAACGATGTGACTCGATATAAGGCGGTCCTCGGTTGACGTACTGTCGACTTAAATCAAGGCAAACATGTATTTTTTTAATATCGACTTTCAGGAATTTTATTTCGTGCATTTATGGTGGATTTCTGAAAATTTGAACTCTTTAGGATAAAAATTCTAAAGATATTTTTGTTATGATATATTATAATATAATTATAAGATAATTTTATAAGATAATTTTGTTATAATATGATAATGTTGATATATTTCATTATAGAAATCGGAAATTGAGAGTGTCATCAGAAATTACAGATCTTAGCAAAGTTTTGTACTTCTTGTGCAATAAGTGTATCGCTAAAAGATGATCCAAGATTTTGGAATGAAGAGACAAACTGATAAACTTAAATGAAATACATATAATCTTTCTTGTTGAATCTGTGTAGTGTTTTCACAGCTTGGTGACGCGATAATGGCGGCACGAGAATCTTATTAGCGTGAAGACGTCGCGGTTTATGCTCTCGGATCGAGGCACCTTTTATCGGGATTAACGCCCTAGCAGAGCTTTGTACTCGAAAATTTTACGACGAGGAAACCGGAGCGAAGGCAGTGGAAATGGTGCAAGATAAAGCGGACACGTTTATCATGTTTCACAGGGGAATCGGAAGAGCCTTTTATTGAGCTCACAGAAGTGTTTTTTTTTGTTTTTTATAAAAACAGCAGTTTGATAATACTACTTGAGAAAATAACTAAAAATTCTGCTGACACTAACGATAAAATAAAAATAAAACTCCTGAGGAATACAAAGAATACTCACGGCGACAACAGTCTCTTTTCTCAATTTATTTGAAGAAAAATAAAAAGTCTGTCTGTCGTTATCTTTTTTGGTAAAAAAAAAAATTGTATAAAGGCACTATGAGACTGGAAGCAGTAGATGCAGTCCATAATTTATCAGCCATTAAGATCCCCAAGGAGTACATTATCGCCCCGGCGTAGAGTCCTTTTCTTTACACTTTGAAGACGACCATTTCCACTCGCACCGACAAAGTCAGTGACAATTAAGATACCCGCGACGATCTTGATAATCCATTTTCAGCGACGCTTAATTGGTCCTGTGCCCTTTAACTCCGACTGCAGTTAATATCCCCTTATCGATGCAGATTCCGACCGACGATATCATTTCCTTCTCAATTATGGTTTTCCATTTTCCCGGTGCCACCGACGCAGCGGGAGTTAATTCCCCATTCACCGGAAGTTCGACGGAAAATGTCAGAAGTCGAGTTGGACAGGGAGGAAGGAATGGAAGATACAGAAGTTTGGGTCGGACGCGAATAAGATAATGGCAGGGTTAAGTGAATGCGTCTAACTTTTAAGAAAATTCTCAAAACGAAGTCCGTAGAGCTCATAGAAAAACGCGCGCGGTTCTTTCTGAATATTGAAACCGGAATCGCTAATTTTCGAATCGACGCGTCCGATTAATTACGAAACACGGTGATTCATAATTCATACAACTTTCTCGCCGACGATGTCACGCACAAACGAGCGTGAAGTGGTCTCCGCGTCGAGCAATCATAATTTTTAATTGGAGGAGCGGTTAAACGGAAACACACGCGGAACAAAAGGTCACTCGGCGGGTTTTTCAATCCATTGAAACAGCCGCGGAAAAAAAAACGACGAGAGAAGATGAGTACACACGCACCGCTTTAATTTCCATCTAACGAGGCGAACCTGTTAAGAAAATTTCTGAACATGTTCGAACGGTGTTTCGTTTTCATACGCGATCCTGTTTTTCATCCTCCAACTCTCACGGATTCGTTCTTTTTTCTTCTACGCGACAATTTGCGAACAGCGAAACGAGATTTCTCCGCGATAGACGCGGATAAAATAAATCTTCCACGTCGCGCGGGAGGAGCGAAGAACAAACAGGGGCGTGTTAAAAGTTTCATGAAACGCTGACAGAACGGGGGAAAGCAACACGATCTGTGCGAAGTCTTTGGAAAGGTTTAGGAAATGAAAACAAGTTCACTTTTTGACGGTTCGATTTTGTGAATCTGTCGAATTAATTAGCTGGGATAAATAGAAATTAATTGTATGTACAGTAGAACTGCGATTAACCAGCTTTTAATTATTTTCTAGTTCTGTGATTCTGGGTTTCAATTATTCGGTGCACTAGCAAAAAGAATCTAGTGGAATGTTAAAAACTTGAAAGGGGGGGTGTCTATAAGGCCCTTTTTTTGCCCCAGACCGATTCTTCTCAAACTTGGCAGAAATAATGCTCCCCATAGGCCACATAATTCCTGAAAACCGTTTATCGATAGGCCACTTTAATTCGGAGTACTGGATGCCTGAACTTTTTAGATTTACATGGGATTTTGTACATCTCAGAATTCATTGCTGCATTTCTTACTGTTGCCGTTTCACCCCAGTTATGCAACTTCGTCAAAAACTGTGCATATGTATAACCTATAAAATATGTAATCCGGAAAATCCTAGTCGAGTGCGCACATACCGAACGCGCAGCTTATAGGGGGAAAGTTCTATAAGGCCGTTTTTTCAACCCAGACCGAATCTTTTCTAACTCGGCAGAAATAATGCTCTACATAGGCCACATAATTCCTGAAAACCGTTTATCGATAGGTCACTTTGATTCGGAGAACAAGATGCCTGAACTTTTTAGATTTACATGGGATTTTGTACACCTCAGGATTCATTGCTGCATTTCTGGCTGTTGCTGTTGCACCCCAGTCATGTAACTTCGTCAAAAACTGTGCATATATATAACGTATAAAATATGTCGGCCGGAAGATTCTAGTCGAGTGCGTACATACAGAACTCACACCTTATATTTAAAGATATTTCGGTTTTTAATAGGAATGTAGGAAGAAACTCTGTTACAAGGATTTCAATATTAGTTTAATCGCTTCAAAATGTGTAAAGGGATACATTGTAAGAATTTTCTACATTAAAAATAATCTGGAAAAACTTTTTGTATGTTTTACTATTTTTATAACACTATGCGGATTAGGTCTAATATTTAAATCTAGTATGTACAAGTTTATTCAGAAGACCGAAAAGCGTATTGACAACAAGACACCAAACACTGAGGACAGAAAGGTAGAATTTCAATTCAAGAAGTGCAGGTATTGCCCTGTAAAAATGTTTAACTTAAAAGTATTGTTTTGTATTCACGAAGTATTACTGCAAATTCTGATTTTAGATTTTGTGTTTATGTGAATCCGAACTGATTAAGACAATTAAATCCTTAGCATCGTTGCATTAGTTCTAATATATTTAGGTACAAAGTAGGAAGTTATTGTACGTTTATTTTAGATTGTTCCGCGCAATTGTGTTTGAATACCGCGCGCAGCGTCACATGAAACAAGTAGTCCGACGCTTTGCCGCTTGGTAGTGGATTACTTTCAGTTTAACTCACTGAAAGTATTTAATTACAGACTACTCTGTAGCATTAGGGCCCGCTCTACTACATACATATATTATATGTATGGATAAACACAAAATCTAAAATCAGAATTTGCAGTAATACTTCGTGAATACAAAACAATACTTTTAAGTTAAACATTTTTACAGGGCAATACCTGCACTTCTTGAATTGAAATTCTACCTTTCTGTCCTCAGTGTTTGGTGTCTTGTTGTCAATACGCTTTTCGGTCTTCTGAATAAACTTGTACATACTAGATTTAAATATTAGACCTAATCCGCATAGTGTTATAAAAATAGTAAAACATACAAAAAGTTTTTCCAGATTATTTTTAATGTAGAAAATTCTTACAATGTATCCCTTTACACATTTTGAAGCGATTAAACTAATATTGAAATCCTTGTAACAGAGTTTCTTCCTACATTCCTATTAAAAACCGAAATATCTTTAAATATAAGGTGTGAGTTCTGTATGTACGCACTCGACTAGAATCTTCCGGCCGACATATTTTATACGTTATATATATGCACAGTTTTTGACGAAGTTACATGACTGGGGTGCAACAGCAACAGCCAGAAATGCAGCAATGAATCCTGAGGTGTACAAAATCCCATGTAAATCTAAAAAGTTCAGGCATCTTGTTCTCCGAATCAAAGTGACCTATCGATAAACGGTTTTCAGGAATTATGTGGCCTATGTAGAGCATTATTTCTGCCGAGTTAGAAAAGATTCGGTCTGGGTTGAAAAAACGGCCTTATAGAACTTTCCCCCTATAAGCTGCGCGTTCGGTATGTGCGCACTCGACTAGGATTTTCCGGATTACATATTTTATAGGTTATACATATGCACAGTTTTTGACGAAGTTGCATAACTGGGGTGAAACGGCAACAGTAAGAAATGCAGCAATGAATTCTGAGATGTACAAAATCCCATGTAAATCTAAAAAGTTCAGGCATCCAGTACTCCGAATTAAAGTGGCCTATCGATAAACGGTTTTCAGGAATTATGTGGCCTATGGGGAGCATTATTTCTGCCAAGTTTGAGAAGAATCGGTCTGGGGCAAAAAAAGGGCCTTATAGACACCCCCCCTTTGATTTAGTAATAATTTAGTAGAAATAAAAAAATTCTGCATTAAGAAAATATTTTTGATTTGTATATTCAACCGATTGAGGGAGGTTTTATTGTATATTTTGAAGTTTGGAGTAAAATTTTAAAAATGAGGACGTCTGCACTCTTTCGAAAAATTTTTTAGAGAATTCTTTGGACAATAATTTAGGAATATTGTTCGATCAATTAGGTATTTGGCTCTTCGGTTATTTTTTTAGTCAACACTAAATTTTATTATCATATTTTTTCGGTTCCGAAAAGACTTTTTTTCTACAGAAAACCATAAAAAAATTAGTTATAATATCCACAGGTACTTCCCTGATATTTTTATTAAAACTTCATCATCAACATTCATAACGACGAGGTAGTAATAAAACTTATCCCACCCAAGATTTAAAAGCGAGTATCAAGGTTAATTAAATTTTTCACCGTATAAATTCATCGTTTGAAGATTTTAATAGCTCCGCGTGCCACTGAAACAAGTCTTAAAACATTTTGTTAAGTCCCCGAATTCCTCAAACTCTTTTACCCACTTAAATTTTATAAACTTCCTCCATTCTCTCACCTGTTCCACCTCATAATCAGCTTTAGTTTTACAAATTCTTGGAATGCTTAAAATTTCATCGACATCCTCGATCCTCATTATTAATTTGAGCTTCTCAACTTCCTTCTTGTAGCTCGTGCAAAATAAAATCGAACAATGCCAGACGATAAATCATTTCCATAGAAATAACTAAAGTTATCTGTCGCTTGATTAAACGCAGCCTAAAAAGTTTGGTACACAGAAAATCACCGGGCGAAGGCAAACAATGTAAATCAGTCCCGTTTGCGAAATAAAACCTCGGTAGTCGCGATACAGGCGCGACGCGGCGCGCAAAAATGAATTTCAAACGAACGAGCGGCATAACGCGGACCCGTAGATTTTGCGGAAAAATTTTTTGATAAATCTCCCGGCAATCATACGATCGTTCCCATCCATCCTTCACTATTACCCGCGCGCAAACATTCGCGGTACACGCATTGTCCTCGCGCCTTCTGCGCGTCGTTCTGCGCGTGCTCGTTTAAATATTGGTTTGCACGCGTGTAACATCGTTTGCTTCGGCTGTTGCGCCACGCTCCCGTGGATCGGGGCGAAACAACCGTTATTAACTGGTGCTTTCGGTGAAATTTCGACTCCGTTACGCAAACAAAGCCCGCGTTCGCAACCCCCGAAACGAATCCCGCCGCGAGGCGGAACGCGATTTTTTTTTTTTTTACCTCGCTCGCGGGGGAAAATCGTTTTAATTCGCCTGATTCTTTGTGTGTCGCCGCGCTTCGATTTCATGGTTCTCCGCAGAAATTCACGCAGCGTCGATTCCGGTTGCACGGTAAGTGCAACTGTTGCTGCACTTATTTCGTTAGCGGCGGATTTGGTTTTTTTTCGGGAAATTCACTCTTGTCTGGTGGGGAATGCGATTAACTACGTTTTGAGGGACAGAATAAATTGCGTAGGATTTCGTGTTCCTTTTTTGAAGCTTTGCATAAAGATATTTCAATGGTTTTTTAGCTTCTGTTTGATATTTTGTTTGAAGTTTGATTTCAATTGTTTCTTCTTGTAATGGAACTGTTTGCTGATAATTTCATTGGAGTTTCGAGTGAGAAATTTTGTTCTTCAATGTCTGCCTTTAAATTTCTGATGCTACTTGGAAACTCTGTTCATTAAATTTTAATATCTAGCGATTTATTGGGAGAAGAATTAAATTTTAAACTCATGAATCGTTGTTTTTGAGTTAATGATACGAAAAAATGAACGAAAAGGGAATTAAGCGACTTGTTTTTTTTTTGAAGAGTTCACTTTAATCTTGACTAATTCAAAGATGATAGCGGTAATTTAACCCTTGTCATACCAAGGGGGGTATTTCAGGGACCTCAATATATGTTTCTTTGCTGTAATTTTTTAACTATTGGAAATATGTTGCCAGATTTTTTTTTATGTGTCTTATTATTAATTTCGAGTGGTATGGATACGGAGAGAAACAAATCGACTAAGCTCGAACGTACAAAAAAAAAAAAAAAAATAAGAATGATGAGGACAATCAGTATAGTCTTGGTATATCAGATTCCTGCATACAATTTTCTTCCTTTTTACTTATTTCAATAACTATTGAGTTGATAGTATATCGAAATAGACTAACAGCACTTTGTGCACCATGAATATTCGTGCCTGCATGAATATGTGTAACTTGATACTGTGACCGCGCGTATACCTTGGGTTCGACAAACATTTTTGCAATAAAAAGAATAATTATAATGATATTCCAGTTATATTTAATAAAGTTTATGTCGAAATAAAAATACTATAATAAATAATAACCAATATAACAATAAATTCCCTTGGGGTCCCTTGAGTACCCCCCTTGGTAAAGAACGTTGATCATAAAAGCTTGGTATGACAAGGGTTAAACTTCTGCTAAACTATACCACAATGTGTTCGCATCTTGATACTATTAACCGTTCTTGTGTTACTGTCAATGCATTTGTTGACAACGTAGATATATTTGGTAGCTTCTTGAACTCTTTTAAGAGACAAATTTACAAATTAATTTACTTTGTTTTGGTTTTTCTTCTGTTACATCTTTATATATTTATTTATGTTTTATGCTTTATATGTTTTACGCTTTATGTTTTATATGTTTATGCTTTATAATTTTATATTGCTTTTGTATTTTCTTTACTTGTTATTCAGTATTATGTCTTCTATGTATTCAACCTGATTCAATTCACTTGTACACTAATGGGGATTCTCTTCCCGCGAATAAATAAATAAATAAATAAATAAATAAATAAATTTAAGCGGCGTTTTACTTTAAAACCGAGGATTTAATAAAACTCAAATCATGCTCAAGTATTCAGAACTTCGAACGCGAATATTTCAAACAAGACGGCTTTTGCTTTATGAACACAGAATTAACCAAGGTAATTATCAACTGCACAAAGCGTGCGAAAACTGGTCGACAGACGAGCTTAGTCTTCGATCAGGCTCCCGGTTAGGTGACCGTAGCAGCCAAAAACACAGTCAACGCGCGATCTTAACCGGTCGACTCAACCTCGAAAGGTCAACAGAACTCGCCGAAGTCCCTGTTCCGCGTCGTCATCAAGAAGTCCCCTGAAGACACAAAAAACCTCTCCAGACTAATGTTAACGGCTTCGCCCTTCCCTCGACTGAAACCAGAACGTCTCTGCACTCCGGGCACACGACTCCAAAACCCCTAGCACTCTCGAGCCGCCGGATGCCCCAAGGGAGACCCGCAAAGCACCTACAAAGCTTCGCCGCTTTTCCCGGCTCCCGAAAACCTCAAACATCTCGCCCGCCCCCGCGTGCTCCTCTTCCCGAAGGGTTATCAAACAATCTTCGCGACGGGATCTACCCGTCAGGAAGTCCGGAGGCGGACCGAGAGGGAAAGTGAGAGAGCAATTACCCCGATTGAGCGTATTTAGCCTACGTCGGGGGAGGGGCGGGGCACCGATGACCCTCTTTGTCTCCGTCCTCGACGCTCCCCGCAGACGGTTTTTCACGACACGGAGCCTCGCCTTCGGGGTTTCGCGTGCCTCGTGTATCATGAATGGACGTCTCTGAACGGCGCACAACAACCCCTGAATGCCCGACTCGACGCTAAACAAGCAACACCGGTGCCCGGGGTGCTCTTCCGCGAAAAGAAGTTCCCGGTCAAAGGGAACCCTTCCTCCTATTCGCGGTCGGTGCTCTTCGCTTGATTGTCGGACATGCATTCGACGTTTGGCAGGATTACGAAGGGCGAAACAGGGGCATTGCGGGCGAGGATTTACCTGTGAAGTTATATTCTCAGCGTGAGTGTGTGTTTGTGCGATGGATGTCTCGATCGGGGGATTTTGTGTCTGTTGCTTTTCAGAGACGGAGAATGTTGGGTAATTATGCAGATTAGGGGAGCCACCTCCGATTTCAATGACCTTGAAATATGTTGTTAAGGTCATCATTTTGAACAACTTTTCCCTATACATATACCCGCCGGTCTCTTTTAGTTTCCGAGATATTCGCAAAAAAAGTTTCGATGTATCAAAAAGTGATCGGGGTGGGTCGGAGTCAGATTTGAAATTGTGGCCGCCGTAAGGCGGCCACGGTCACAACTTTTAACGATTTTAATCAGTTGAGATTAATAATAAAATATATACCACTTCAAGTAGAGACGTCTATTGTTTACTTTGTGCAGAGTTTTGAGTAGGAGGATGTGAAGATTAGAAACCTGGAGACTCCAGTGATGGGGATAATTAGAGTAGGATAATTAGAGTAGATTTCAAGTGAACCGAGTGAGATACCCGAGTACCCGGGTACTCGTGAGATACCCGGGTATACCAAAATTACCCGTACTACCCGGGTATCTTACGGGTACCCGAACGCATGAGATAGACAAGAATCTCATGCCGAATTAAGCCGAATTGAACCGAATTCAGCCGATAGGTTTTCGATACGTATTTGTGGCTTTAAAAATAAAAAAAATTTCAGAATGAAATGAATTCTGTATACATGATGAAAATTGAATTTAATGGACCGTGGTTATGTTGACAATTAGTTCTCTCTCTCCCTCTCTCTCTGCCTCTCCCTCTCCCTCTCTCTCTCTCCCCCCTCTCTCTCCCCCCCTCTCTCTCTCTCTCTTTCTCTCTCTCACTCTCTCGCGCTCTATTTTAAAATCCAGAAACACATACCGAAAAACTATCGGCTCAATTTGATTCAATTCGGCTTAATTCGACATGAGATTCTTGTCTATCTCATGTGTTTGGGTACCCGTGAGATACCCGGGTAGTACGGGTAATTTTGGTATACCCGGGTATCTCATAATCAATAGCCCTAAATTAGAGTACAATATTCTAGAGCTCTTGGTGTTCTCATGAGAGTTGCTTCTAATTTTAAAAAAGTCACCACCTTCAAAATCCTCTACTCGGCCCTAGTTCGTCCTTACCTGGAGTATTGTTCACCCGTTTCGAATCCCTACAATCAAAATTACACATATTCCATCGAAAAAGTTCGGCACAAGTTTTTGCGTTTTATATTTTACAAAATCCATGAGTCTATGCCTGCAAAAATTCAGCAGGCAGGTGGATGGTAATATTCAGAAAAACCATAGAATCCGCCACTGTTGAGAATTTTGTATTTTTTTAGTGCAAGGGAGAATGAGAAGAATTAGTGAATTACAGAGGAGGCAAAGGGTAACGTAGAATGTTATTAAAATTACTTTAATGTATGAAATAGAGATTAAAAGATCTGTTTGCACAATGTTAACTTTGTTTTGGGTAAATATTAATTAGCCTGTATAGATCCTATAGTGTCAACATCGTGTCTTTCGACAAAGCTGCGTGGAAATTATTTAATCTGCTTCTGTAAATATTAATTATTATTTTCGTTGAAATGTTTCCTGTCGACAGGATTTACATTATTTAAACGTCCGCGCTTTGGCGAGCTACCTGCGAAGCTGCTGATTTTCTGACACAAATACTGATCCCCTTTTAGCGTTTGGGCTTTGTGATCGGAAATTTTGCATTATTGAGTGTTATTTTTGCGACAACTCTACGATCGCAACGTTACGTATGACGTCGAATTTTGTTCGATGAGGGAGGATCAATTATTTAGGAACTTTGGTGTTATTATAAATTATGTTTGACGATCATTGCTGTGAGATTAAATGCATATTGCTGGGAGAGATTGACTTAATTATTATAAATTAAAAGTTCTTTTTTTTTTAAATAGGCATTTTTAAGTACAGTCTTTATCTTCCAAAAACTTGACTCACAATTAGTAAAATTAAACTTTAGACACAGTTTCCTTTAATTTAAAAAATAATAATTAGGCAGCGGATCTTTGTGCAAATGCATATTTTGATAGAAAATAAATAATGTAATCGGATCTCGATAGAAATTTGTTTTATGATTAGAGGATTCTAAAAATATATTTTTTATTTTACATTTTTTGCATAATGCATATACTTTGCATATTTATATTTAGCAAAATATGCATTTACTGTGCTTATATGGAATATCTATCAAATTTATTTCGTCTACTAGAAAATTCTTATATTATAACTTCATGAATCATAAAGAAGAAATCATGTTTTTGTAATTGAGTAATCTTGTATCTGAGCGTTACTCGTGGTAGTTTGTGTTTGGAATTCAAACAGTTTAGTTCGTTAGTCGCAGCCAACGGGATTTGAGTGAAATAGTGAAAAGTGGCAAACCATAAATATATTTTTTAATAATATATATAATACTTTTTTAATATACATAATACTTTTTTTTTTGTTTTTTTTTTAAATAATTCCTTTGTACTTTACAATTTATCCAGAAGGGACATTCGCTAAATCTTTATAGCCATTGGTGCAGTATAACAAAGTAGAATAATATCTAACAGGACGATTAACTATTTTATCATATTTTTAAAAAATGACAACAGTAAAACAACCTAAAGTGTTATTAAAGCAAATTTTAGTCCAAATTTTGTTATTGACAAAGACGCCATCGGTTAACAATGTCAAATTTAGAAAAAATGCTGACAATTTATTGTAACACGAATTATACTATGCAAGAATGATTCGAAAAGTATTGTTAACTATTTATATATATACGTACATATATGTACATAGAAAATATTGCATAACACAATACATTATGTACAATAAATTATTACACTATATTACTGTATATGCATATTTGCATATTTTTAGTGCATAAATGACATATGCCTTTTGCATATTTATAGTGCATAAAGATCCGCTGTCTAATAATAATAAACAATTTAGTATTAGACATTCAAAGAACCACAAATCAGCACTTTTTTCTTCCCTTTCTCAAAACTCTCCAAGTAATTTTGGTTAATTC
This sequence comes from Perdita meconis, assembly GCA_030770465.2. Classification (NCBI taxonomy): domain Eukaryota; kingdom Metazoa; phylum Arthropoda; class Insecta; order Hymenoptera; family Andrenidae; genus Perdita; species Perdita meconis. The sequence goes on from JASKOS020000001.1 coordinate 4,743,064, forward strand.
GTAAGGACCCTCGCCGCAGAAATGGAAGACAGATTCCCATTTAAAAACAGATACCGACAACCGAAGGAAACCGTCATTATCATCGACTTCCCTTCCCTCTTCTCGCCCCATTATCAACGCACTCGCAAAGCGGCCTCGCAGTTAACATCAATTCTCCGTCATCAGCTCCGTCAAATATTCCGCGGAAGCTAGTTACGTCACTTTACATTCTTTAATTATACTCATCTCACGCGCCCCGCGGGCACCGCAAGTATCGTAATCGGTTACTTTCTCGAGACGTTCGTCTCTCGCTCCGATTTGCACGGAATTTCGCGAACCGTTTCGCGCGCTCCACGAGTTAAAGAGTCTGCTTGCGCGGCTGGAAGGGCTGTTAACCGCTGCTAGCGTCTCTAAAGGCGAGACCTAACCGCCTTTCGCGACGCAATAATTGCGCATAATTGCGCATAATTTTGCGCGCACACGAAGAGGCGGGGCAAGGCGGAATGCAAATAGTCAGATAATAAAACGCCTCGGCGGAGCGGCACGCGTGCGAAAACAACGCGCTGCGATACACCCTCGAAGAAATAATAACGAGACTCGGGGGTTACATGGAGGGCGGTTTTCGGGCGTTTGAGGGATTAGCATAATCGCCGCGGTTTTTCCTGCTTCGCTAACTTTCTCTCGAAACACGTTTGTTGACCCGGTTAATTCGTTTAATTAATTCAGTTAATTCGTATCGAGTCGAATGCGTTTGAATTTGGTAGGAAAAGCTTCTGCAAAGATTGCGCTCGATAAATCGGAAAAATTCGATGGAAATCGGTAAACAGATGTGGAGGGAAATCGCTTTCGATTTTCTTCGCGAGTTGCGGTACACTTTTTATTTATTTATTTATTAACTGGGTGGCCCCCTTTGATACACTTAAAATAAAAAATAACATTAAGATTCGCTGTTAGAGACGTATTTACATTGATCAGAAAAAGATTCAGTCGAACAACCAAAGAAGTCAAGTTGGTGTGCAAACATATTAGCTTGTCTACAGCAACGTCTGATACATTCGTTGGCAGAGATGTTGGATCTACAATAAGATTCATGGAATAACGGGTAGGGTAACGTATACAGTTGTTGACCCCCCTATACAATGATTGACCCTTTCAAGAAAAGTAAAAAATATAGTATAATCTGTTTCTGATATAGTAAAATATTAATTGTATTCGAAACAAGAATATTTGGATCATTGAAATATATATATATATATTTTATTATGTAAGAAAAGGATTATACTATATTTTTTACTTTTCTTGAAAGGGTCAATCATTGTATAGGGGGGTCAATAACTGTATACTTTACCCTAGTTTCTGAGAGTTCTAAGCGGAGCATTAAACTGTATTAGACGTAAAAGATCGGGACAGTCAATATAATGATTTAAAGTCTTAAAAATTAGTGATAAGTCAAATCTAAGCCTACGTTGAGCAAGGGTAGGAAGTTTGAGGAGATTAAGATAAGCATCATAATTATGGCAGGTTTTTGGTATAGGCTCATGTATTTTGTAGAATACAAAGTGCAAAAACTTGTGCTGAATTTTTTCGATGGAAAACTTTTCTTGGAGGTTTTGTAATAAATAATAATAACGGATGGTTAATGATTTTTAAGGAGGATTCGATAAAAATTTAAGTGGAAAGGAAATCGAAATTGTAAAGCGATTGTTATCGCACGAATTCCGCGAAGGTCTTTTTCCCCGTCCACGTTTTTATGAGCTCTTCAAGTCGATTTCTTCACCCCGACGGTTTTTGTAACGCCGTTCGATAATAACTGTCGGATCAAGTCATTATCGCGCTGAAAACTTGCAATAATAACCTGTCGCGAGGCCGTCGCGCGCGATTCGTCTTCGTCAGCGACAGGAGAGCGCGCTTCCGGCACGCGACGATTACGGAAGTTGCATCGCGCAATCGATTTTTTTCATCAGCTTCTCCTCCCCGCGAAACTGGATGACGCGTTAGCCCCTTTTTGCCGCGACCACTTCGCGCCCCCCTTCGCTTATTTCCTCGCTAGAATAATCCGCGACCCTTTCGCATTTTCGCGAATTCCACCGGAGAAACTTATTTCGCGATTCGTTACGAATTTACCGCCGTTCCGCACTCTTTCCGTCGGCGCGATCCGTTGCGGAGTACAATTACACCTCGTTCCCCTCCCGTTTTTTTTAATTAAAAACTTATTTACCCAAGAGCGGAGTTCGTTTCAACGAGAAATATAATGGAAGTCACTAATAAGTGATATGAAAAAGAGGCGGAAACCGAGCTGGAAAATGAATTTAGCGAGGGTGAGTTGCGCAGACGGGACTGCTTGTATTTTTCGGTTCGCGAGAGATAAAGACGAATTATGGACGAAACAGTTGGCTGATGGAAGAACCAACAGCACGTTTGCTTCTTCTCGAGCGCAACGATGCACCTAAATAATGGAAACGCGGTTTTTGTTCGAGATCGAACCGCCGTACTTTCTCGAATACCCACTCCGAACTTTGATTCATTGATATTCACCTTCTTATCGCCTCATAAATATCATTTATACAAGGGGATTCAATTTCGATTCCGAATTGTTCGACAACTTTTTTGATTTACTTTGCTGGTAGACCGCGGAATATTGACTGAATGCAGAGGGAATACAAAATTTGTTTGTTTGCAGAAATATTTACCACACTTTGCAATTTTCTTCAAAGACAAACATTTCATGGGACAATAATTTTTCTGTTTCCAGAAAACTTCTCTTAAAGAAATTCTCTATTTTTAAAATTCCTAATACAGTATTCTGCGAGCATCTCAACTCTTAAGGACCAAAACCGAAACATCTTGAGCCTCTTGACTGGTCAGAAAGAGAAAGGATAACCGATTGTCGCGGAGAAACCGAAAAATCTAATTATCCGACATTTTTCATTCGTCATTTGATTTTATTTAAATAACTTTTTTGCCCAACTCTGGTGTGACGCTACCGCGGCTTCATTTGATGAGAAAAGATAAGACATGATACATTTTCTCGCTTATGCACCTACTACTTGGTCTGCACGGAATTATATTTATCTAAATTTAGATTCTGACGAAAGTACCTGATGAAATTGCCACCAAACACTACGTATTTCGTATTATTTGTACCATAGAGTTAGAGAGGAAAAACGATTTTGGTGCTTTGAAGCTAACTTCGTTAAGGGAGACGATAAGGAATCAATTGGCGCTACTTCTGTAGTGATACGATGTACATGGAGAGATACTGAAAATTTTATTGATGCCATAAACCACCGTCGAGACGCCGCACAGTGTGTCGTGTATATGGACGTTCGGAACGAAACTCATAACTTCTAAAGTATTTAATTTTTTACCCATGTACCTTAATACTTTTTTAAGAAAATGCATGACAAATATACAATTATATAAAAAATTGTTGAGGAGATATTGATTTTTAATTAAATAAAAACTTTTTCGGCAATGTTTATTATTGAAATGTATTATCAATTAAGAACTGTCTAACTTTTGTTTAAAACATTTTTTCATAAAATTGACGGAAATGCATGAAAAATTGTGGGGAGGATTATACGGTATCGTACTACGTGAACATTATATTTATTTACAAATCGTTATAAACGTTGAAATTGTAAGACCTACGAATTCTTTTATTAAAATTTCAAAATACAACAACAAGAAAACGAAAAGAAAAGAAAAGCTGAACGTTAGTTGAAACAATCTCAAATGCTAATCGCTAAAGGCCTGAACGGTGAGTGCCTTGATAATGATAATTTTAATTATTTTCTTCGTTTCGGGCAAATTCGGGCAGCTAAACTTAACGCTAATATAAAGTTTAATGTTTCCTAAATTAACAGAAAAAAAATTACGGAGGTATTTTTTGGTGTTTCTTTTAAAAGTCTTCTCAAAGGTGATAAACATTTAACATTAAAAATTCGAATAAATTATTATTATTGTAAAAAATTTTCTCTGTAGTTTTAAAAGGATTGTAGTACTAAATACGATGTATAAAAATCAAACGAAAAACACATACATTTAGCCAATGGCATGTGTTTGAAGAAATACACCGAAATTTGGAATAAACTTTTAATATCAATTTTGGCAACAAATTAGTAAATTCATAAAACTTGATGGGTAGTATTAAAATCTACGTTCCTTTCTTAACATCTTAAGATAAAACAGATTGTGAATTAAGGGGTCTTCCCACTGTGAACCTCTGAAAAATTGCCATTTTTTGGGAATTTTTTTGTACTAAACGAAATGTCCAATCTAAATAAAGTTTTTCCTACTGATTAATACACTTATTGAGAGTACAAACAAATTTTTTTTTGCAATTTATAATAGTTTATTTAACTATATATATCGCACTAAATTGAGCGCCTCAAGAAAACGATGTAGTGCTGGCGTAGATGATTACAAAAAAATTATTTGATTAATCAGTCTCAAATTTTTACACATTATTCAACACATCAGTGGCTATCGCAGGGACCACGGAAACTTTGTTTTATTAACAATTTCATACTTTTTACAATGACAAATTACTAAAAATTCATCGAATTTCGGAGCTTAAACATTCAAACTTCCGTCATTTGGTTAATTTTTTATCAATTAAAATAATTTTGGTTCCAACGATAACGACATCCGTGACGACTAAAAACCATTTTGAATTTTTTTATTCAGATGCGTCGTTCTTCTGGAATCATCTACGCCAGCACTACATCGTTTTCTTGAGGTGCTCAATTCAGTGCGATATATATATTTAAATAAACTATTATAAATTGCATAAAAAAATTGTTTGTACTCTCAATAAGTGTATTAATCAGTAGGAAAAACTTTATTTAGATTGGACATTTCGTTCAGTACAAAAAAATTCCCAAAAAATGGCAATTTTTCAGAGGTTTACACTGGGAAGATCCCTTAAACACTTCAGATTTTTGGGTTTTGTCCATTGAGCGACACACTGTGCGCCGTACCGAACTCTTGACTCGAATGTTTGAATACACGGACCCCAGGTGGTCTGTCTCGGGTCGAAATGAAACTCAACGCGCGTCGTCTAGCACAAACGCGTCGAGAAAAAAGCTAACGCACGTCACAGCGTACCTAGTGTGCGGACCCCGGTATGCTACAATGTATTCCTACTGACGCGCGTTGCAACGCACGTATTTCGTGCGCTCGTGTGCGCCCGGACTAGTGGAGATCATAACGACGGCTCCAGAGGTCGGAGGCTCGATTTATGGTTCCCACTTAGCTCCGTGGCCACGACCAGTTATAATATTAATTGGCACGACCCAGATTTCGATTGTTCGGGACCGACTTACCGACGGCGACGCTCGCCTTTGCATACCCGCGAAACCCGTACTCGTACCTTCTGATAAGATTTGTCGACCGTCGATGGGATATTCAAGATGGAAACCATCCCCTTGTCTTGTCCGTTTCCCACTCCCCGGCCTTGTCATTTTAATTTCCATCGGGGAGCTCGAATTTCGCTTTGTTCGTTATTTGAAATGCACAGTACGGATATTATTTGGCAATGGAGAAGACAGGCACGAGATTTTTTATTTAAATAAATTATTGGAACTGCAAATATGTGAGATACTTTTTTTTAGAAACACTGAAAATTGGGGCAGACTAGGATTTCGGCTGAAATCTTGTTAGAGGAAGAAGAAATTAGAGCAAGTTTAGTGGCAAAAATGTTTGGAAATACAGTTACTAATAAGAGAGGAAACTGATAATGAAATTGTTAATTATTCCTTTTTAAAACATGATAATATCAGTTCAATTGTGTTTGATTCTGTTTTGTTGCAAGGTTGTTTTGAAATAATTTGTTTGAGCAGGAAAAATATTTTTTTGAGAGCATTTCTCTACTTCTCGATTTTAGCTTATCAAGTTCATGAACATTGTTACCTTTTCAAATTATAATTTGTTTGAAAAAGAGAACTTTTTTCCTCTTTACTATTTCTCCGTTTTCTTGTTTGATTTTCATTAAGACTATTTTATTAGGTGTAGAAATGAATTCTTTCCGGTATTTGAGGAAAATAAAAATTCTATTAGAAAAATTAGAATTGTTCAAGCATTGAAATACTTGTTGTTATTATCAATAACCCTACGCAATTTTTCTGACAAACAATTTTTTATTTGATCTAGAATCAAATTATTATTGTAATTGTATGAAGCAATTCGTCGGAAAGAATTCATTTCTACTTCATTTTTTTATACGTTGAACGAACTTTGCTAAAAATAATTTTTTAACATTGTTAATAATTTTGCCAACCTCACTATTTTTTTATTTTATTAGGTTGAATCATGAACAAATTTCGCTTTATGAAATAGAATCTGTTACCCAATAAAATGTATTATATTATTATTACCTAATAACAATTATGTGTTACCCACATAATAATTTACATAATAAATAATTAGACTATTCTTAGAATAATAATTTTATCTCAATCACATCTGAACTTATTTCTGACTCAACCAAATATTTTCATTACTATTCCATTTCATAAAATGACTGGATTGTTATTAATAATTTTCTGAAGCTTTTACCACCTCCAACAAAAAGTGCTTTCAACTAAAAATACTACAACAATTTTTTAACAAATTTCTAACTCAATACAATTACACAATTTCTAATTGCAGCCTATCGGAATAAATTTATAAACAAGTAAAAGAGTATTCCGACAAATTGTGTTGAGTTTCATGGATGAAAAAGGGTTAAAGTGCCTGTACGAAATTACTTCGGCATGCAATATTTCCGTAGGAGGGGTGCAAATTAGCGCAATATCGACGAGTTATTTCCCGTTACACGGGGAGGCGGAGGAAAATAACTAAGTCAATACCTGATTCGATCAGCGCGGAGGAAAATGCATTTGCACGGATCCTCGACGGGGAACAATTTGTTCCTCCGCTTCCGCAAGCTTTCTGCACACGGGGGCTGGAGTGCATGCCGGAGAGAGGGTCGCGTCTATCCGTTCGTGCGTTACCACTCGAGGATCATGAATTTTTATAAACCCTGATAAGCACGAACGAGGAGCCCTCGGTTTCGTGCGCGTTCCCTTTATCAGGCTAAAGTTTAATAAGGCAGTCACGGAATTCATGAACATTTTTTTCAACGGGAAGACGTCGCGAGTCCATAGCGTATCTTCCGAAGTAATGCACACGCGTCTTATTCTTTCCTTTTCTCTTTTTTTTTTGTGATCCCCTTAGGGGTTGGCTTCGAGTTCGGATCAGAATAACGAAGAATATTGGACGCATTGAGAAGCCCTCGAAGCCAGCGATGAGAAACTGTATATTTCTTTTTTTTTCGGTACAAAGGGTTCTTTGTTTTTATGGAAAGAACTTGGTACTATGGATAATGGAATTAGTTGTTGGCGAAAATGAGAAATATGGGATCCTGAAACGATGGAATTTTGCGCTTTAGGGAATTTTGAAATCCGAACTTCATCTCAATTTTAAAGTTCTTTGATTCCAAAATGTTTTAATACCGTGCTTCTTCAATTTAAATATATTCCATAGCGCTCAATCGCCAAAAGTGTGAAAATATTAGAATTCCATGATGTATAGGAATCTTGTATTATAAAAAATTTTCAATACAAGAAACTCAACATTTATAAAATTCTCGAACTACCGACTCCAAGTTTCAAAATTCCGAATCCTAATATTTTCGATATCGAAAGAAGTCCAGAGTTAAAAGAAATTGAACCCCTAAGATTTCAACGTTTTGCCACGGCGAATAAGCTTCACGAAAAAATTCCAAGCTGTAATATTTAGCACAGAAATAAAATCCAAGAATTGAAATAGCAATTCGGGATGACACAACACGCGAGGCACGAAAAACTGAACGCCGGCGCGCGATGTTCCGGGCTTTAAATATAAATTGCAAAAGCAACAGACGAGGGTTGCAGAACCTGAAAGTTTAATGCGGTAGAAGAAGTGGCTGACGTCCGAGTTTAACGTAGACGGAAGCAGACAAATACGGGAGTTTAGTGTGGCACGTGGAAAGGCTCGAAATCTAGATTTCATACGATAGGGAGAAGGGAAAAGGCTTTTAAGGGCGTAAAATCCTCACGTCTAATGCAAGTAGATAAGGGATACAAAGTCCGAATATTAATCTTGTAAAAGACAGGGGTGGGTGGAACGCGGGATCTGGAAGCTTTAGTGTAACCGAGAGAATTATCTACCGAAAACGGGGATTTAATTGAGTGGAAAGTAATAACTGGAAATGCAAGGTTGAAGCTTGATGTGATACAAAATGTCCTTGAAGGGAGAGAGAAGTTGTACGAGATAAAAGAATCGTCAACAGTATTCCGCTGTGTCCCATTTTCTACCCCTGCTTTGCCTAAGATATTTCATAGTCGGCAATATTTTACTGAGGTTTATTAAAGATACGAGAAATGATTGATCAGCGTTTTTGTTATTCACTTTTTTATATTGCAAATTTTACCATGCATCTGTGATTATTTTCTTTTTTAATATGTTTATAGCATGGTTTCTGTATAGTTTCTATAGAAAATTATTTTATTTACTCAACAGTGACACCACATTAAATAAAAGTTAACTGAAAGATTTACCTTAATCGTTTCTCCTTTAATTAAACTCTGAAGATTACTACGTTGTCAAAATCACTAACACAGAAATGTAAAAAATCTCCAGCCTTCACTTATTTAATTCGCACAAGATTCCGTGTTAAATTTTCATTTTAATAATCCCTCGTGTTATAATTTATTTAAATTTTGCTACACACTTTTCCCAAATTCACGAAAACAGACACTGTGTTTTGCGTCCGGCCGCTGGAACAGTTTCGTCTATACTGACTCGCGGAGCCCAAAGTCAAACGCGTCATAAACATAAAAGCTTGAGGTAATACAACCGCCTCGTAAACAGAGACGAGCGAGGCACTCGCGACTGTTTACTTCATCAACACAAAACTGTCACTGTTTTCTCTAGAATAAATCAACATTATTTTCTTCCACAGAGAAAATATCAAACATTTTGCTGATTATTTATTGTCAAGTTTCGGATTTTCCAGGACCGATATTTTATTTTCTTCGATTCCAGAAGTAATTACCGCAGGGCGATATTAACGGAAACCGTTCATTGATTCTCCCGGCAAACCATCGCGACACTCATCGATATTGTGCGAATTTATTCGCCACACTCTCCCCGAGATTTTCTTCCCCCCGTCGAACCAATTTCTAAATTGTTCCGTTTCCGTTGGAAAACCTTTCAATTGCAAGCCGCCGGCGCATCGAAAACGCCCGCCGAGCGAAATTAATTTTCCTACTGTCTCCTTACTTTTCATTTGATCGGCGAGCAAGGGCGCCATTCAATTGACGCGTATTCGTTCGAGCGAAGCTTGAATCGCGCTGAAAGCCAACGTCTGCTCGCTGACCCAGCCTTCGAAACCTGCGAGTGGTGCGCATAAATCGTCGGCGATGCGAAAACGCTGGTTACGCTTTTCATCGGCGCAAATTCCTCTGTGGTCCATGTTTTACTTATTTTTAACGCTGTTTGTGAAACATTTAAAAACAAACATTGCATTTGACTTTTCAAATTTTTTTTCTGTAGTGGAATAAAAATAAAGACGACCTTGAAAATTTGAAATTTTACCCTCCAAAAGTGAAGTTAAACGGCGTATATCGCAGGGGTTCCAATTTGCCTTTAATTACTCATAAATATGCAACTTTAAACACTCCCAGTTCGCCGTTGCCTCGCAGAACTTATCGGAAGGGCAGTTTCCGTAGCGATAGTTCAAACGCCCAACCCTTTGGGCAATTAAGTGAAATACCGCCCTTCGAAAATGGCGCTATTGAAAAGGAAATTGCAGCGAGGATAATTATGGCCTTTTTTTTTATCATGACGCTATAAAATGAGAAATATTCTCTTCTTCGAGATATTCGGAGTTTGGAAATGTTATTGAAATTCGAGAATTTATGAATAGTTTTCAGCTAGATTTTTGCAAAAGTTTCTTTATCATTAATTTAATGGGAAGAATTAGAACACTGATTAATGAAAATTCGGACATAGTTGAAAGTTACTAAAAGTCTGTGTGCCATAATACCGATTAATGACTTTAGGAGCATGATACCGTGGAATATTAAATGCTAAGTATCAGCTTAACAGCTCATTAGCCTTCTGAAATTAGAATCCTTTGAACTCCCCAGTCGAAGCTTACATAAACTTTCTAACCGGGGGTTTTGAACCTTTGCGGCAAACTATATCGTTCCACTATTCTCCCCCGCGTTGAACTTTGAATCTTCGGACTTACCAACCTACTTGAATATTTATACTTTGATTTCGAACCGTGTGCCGACCTTTTATTAATATTTATATATGGATTACCATTGAGTTATGGCTTTTGATGGAAGTCACAGCATTCGTTGATATTTTTCCACCTTCTTGGATCAGTTTATACCTATATTTACAAATCTCAATATTTTAATATTTACATTATTGTTTATTGTTGTCTCTAGGTTAAATAATTTCTTGGAAAATTAGTGGAGTTCATGAAGTTCTTTTTTTAAATACTTTGGGATTAAATTGGTTTCATTAATTAATTATAGATGCTAAATTGGGAAAGTTAGAAGTGATGTTTTAATGAGAAAATGTAGAGGTTGCACTATTACCACTATATTACATTGAAACTCTAATTAGGTTTTAAAATATTAATAAAAAGTTTCCCTTCATCCGTAATAGTCATGGAGGAAGGAAACTTACATTTTATGTGGCCAACTCTGGAATTATATTAATATTGCGAAGTTTCGCAAAGTTGTTAGTCTTTACAATATATTATTATAACTTCCTCACATTTTTCTTGCAATCCAAGAACTTCTCGAAAGAAATAAATAGTATGGGACGAAAAAGGATGTAAGAAATATACTAAAGTTCTAGAAATTTTTAAATAATTTTACTCGCCGAAATAGGTTATTGGAAGATTATTTTATACAAAAAAAATTATTATACATAACTCTAGTTTATGATGTACTGATCTCTTTTTTTAAAACTTTCAGATAGCTTTTGAGATGTCTGAAACAATTCCGAAACGATAAATAATTATCTCAATAATGTCCTGCCATTGTAAATGTAAAAGAATATAAAATTTCAGAATTGAAAAGCTTACTACAGCATTGAACAAATTAAACACATTTTTGACTGAATTTTCACGGACATCTGCAGTGTATTTATTGCTCACAGAATAATTTAACGTATCTGAAACAATTATATTAGGAACATAAAATGGTTATCATTTTTTTTTTAAATCCTCTAAAACCACTGATTCTACATGGAAACGTGTCAATACTCAAGTCCACCAGCAAAATCTAAACATTTCCTAAAGAATATCCACGACTAAGGAAACGAAAATTTCTCAACAGTTTGCGCAAACATACCTCTAAAAGCAGTTCTCCGCCAAGGAATCGGTTTCTCAGGTGACGCTAGGAAGTCACAGAGTTCCGTTTTCAGTGGAACGAATCGCTCACTGCCGCGCCATGGGGCTTACAAACCGGCCTCTGTATCGCGGTCGAACCAGCTGCCGGAGCCATCGATTTCTCACAAACATTCCGTATCGTTTATTACGTGGATAAGGGCGGTCCAGGAGAATTCCTCGGCGATAACTCAAAGGGGCACCGCCGATCGGTCGGACCCCTTTCCGCCGTTCGATTCGCCACCGTCGCGTGACAAAGCGGCCGCGAAAGTGAACAATGGGTCGAGGGGGTATCCCGTCCGTAAACCCCCCTCGGTAACGCGAAGAAATGGCGGGGAAACGATGCGACGGGCGGCGAGATTGCCGGGGGGAAATATGCGTAACCAGAATGATGGAAAGTCCGCGCGCCGGAAGTCGAGCGAGAAGCAGGCGCGTCTATTTGTCGAGGCATTGTTCGTTTTAATGCGAACCGCTCGCAATGAATTTTCCCCGGGCCCGCGACTCGGGAACGAGGAATCGAATGTTTCTTCTATTTACCGTGCCATCGGCGAGGATTCCTGCTCGATCATGATCAAAGCGGGAGGCGGAAGAGGAACAAGAGACGCCGAGGAGCAAATAGTAACGAGGGGGTGGAAAGCGGGGAAGGTTATTAATCTTTTTTGTTTTTGCGTGGAGGAAGCGTGGGAATCGGTGAGACGGAAAATGTGCTGGATTTTTCAGGGTCACAGACTCGTATTTTATAAAATGGTTGTTTAAATACAGTGATTTGTTAAAAAATAATTTGAAACTGGTACTGGAAATTTTACTCGCAACGGAGATAAATAATTTGTTGCAGATACGAGCTATGAGGAGCAAGATTATTTTATGGCAAAATGAGATAAATCAAATGTAAATTATTATTTCAGGAAACATTTATTTGAACGCGAAAGGAAATAAAAAATTTAATTTCTCTGCTAATAAAATGATTCAAAGGAAATTTACTTGCTTGTTCAAATGAATTGCTGTTTAATTATTTCGAAATCATTTCCGCTGAAACTGCGCGATATTATTGTTTAAATAATAGCTTTAAAAGTGGTTTATGTCGGCAAGGATCAACCCGTGACATATAATGCAAATATTTTCTTTAAATAATGTTCAATCTTCTTAATCACTTTGACTCAGCATTAATTAAACATGGATTTGTTGCTTTGTGATATTAAAAGGGGTGCAATTTCGATTCTATAATTTATTTACAGTTTTTCTGCTAGTTTTATATTTTAATCATCATTAAATCTGTCATACTTTTTACCTTGAGATTAATTTTCGACAATCTTTTCATAAAATATTTTACAATTTTTAAATACGTAGGTTTCTGAATTATTAAATATTAAAGTGTATGCCACAGAAAAACAAATGGATCCCATGTATTATACAATAAAATACCTATTATTCGATTCGCAATTATCTTTAATTTTTATTATCCAAGATTGCAATTATTTTATGCAGTAGTAAAAGTATTGCAGGACTTCGGGTAATATTTGAAGTATAATTTAGTAATTTCTACTACAAATTTGTATTACGGTGTTTACTCCGATAAAAAGTATAAAAATCCTTAATTTAATGATGAGTTTCAATTCGGAAGACTATTAGATTTTGATGAAGAGCGTTTGCAAGCTAAAAATAACAATAAGTAGTGAAAAGAATAAAACTAATGATAAGTGAAATTTTTCATTTATAAAAAAAGCCGCAAGAAATTATTGAGCAATCTAATACTAAGTTTCAATATAACACAAATACAAAAAATCTGTATAATAAAAACAAATGGATTGCATACAGTGATTCACAGGTTCGTTAACATTTATTCCAAACGTTAATTAACTATAACATTCCCAGTATTATATATTCCCTATTAATTTCTATTATCTCAGCGCCCACATATAATTGTTTTAGTGTCTATAATTTTCATTGCACAAATTCAAATACCTTTTTTAGAATTGAAGCAAATTTAACATACATTTTGTGAACAAATGTGCGAGCCTGGATAAAAAATGCTGTTAAGATCACATAGTAAATTCTGTGGCACAAAAAAGAATTTTTTAATTTTCGGACCAGTATAATCAATCGACTCCCGCACTGCGAACGTCCCCGTCGCCATCAATCGATAACCAGATTACAGGAAAGGAAACCCCCTGGTAACAGTATCCCCTAACAATGCCTATTTTCCCAGGGAATCCCGTAACCAGGCATAATTAGATATTTCCCGTGGATGTCTATTTGGTAGTCGCGCTAAAGGAGACCCATTAATAACGCAGATCCGTCCGGGGGATAATCTCCGTGCGGAATTGGTGGATCGTCGGGGGAGAACCGAGGGGGTTGAAGCCTGGCGTCGAGTAGTCACACCGTCGAGATTGGAACCCCTTCTGCCCCCCAATGCCGTGGCCCATTTCAGACAAATGATTCCAACGCGGCACGATGATCCCGGTAACGCGAAACGACCGTGTGCAGATTTGATCGAACGCGAATTGAGAAATCGGCTTTCAATGGTGGATAGGCGGGATGGTATCGTTGCGCGCTGTCAGCCAGGTAGCATATTATACTAGGAGCGCGTAAATGACGTTCGTGCATCTTTGAGACACGACGCGGTATGGTTCCATCTGGAATTATGCTGTCACGTTTCGCTCGTGAGATAATCATGAGATTCGAGCACGCGTCGAGCGGCCGACCGCGAGATAGAGCGAATCAATCTTTTAGGGATGATTTACGACCTCGTCCGAGAGCCAGATCTTCGTGGCCGGTGAGAGGGACCTTGGGGCTATTGTTGCCCCGAAACCGCTTTGGGAGGTGTTGGTGCGTTCGCAATCTCCGTTAGATAACTTTGAATGGGATGTTATTTATTGCGAAAGGAAGAGGAAGTTTGTTAGTGTTTGCTGGGGCGAAAAGTTTCTTGGGAAATGGATTTGAAGAGGGGATTTTTGGGAGCGAGGGACTTTGGATTAGCGAGGAGGAGGGGGAGAAGAAAGATGATGAGGATAGAAGAAAGAGTCTTTTAACTTGAGTTAAAGCGAGTACAATAAGATATTAAACGGTTGAATATTTACAGTATGAAATGTTAATAAATAGCAGATATTCATTAAATTCTTCTTGGAATCCTACTGCACTTTTATTAAATGTATTTTAAGTACTTCAGTAACACTAAAAATAAGCGAAAATTTTTGAAAATTGAAGGAACGAATCTTTATACAATAGTAAAATCCACCGTAAATAAAATATTTTATTTGTGAGAAAAAAAGTTTTAACATAATATTTAAAGTAGTAGGAATTTTATTTTATGAATATTTCATTTATTTCTATTATTATTCTATTATTATTCAAATATTAATCTACTACATTAAAATATTCTGCTTTCTGGAACAAAACTCGCTTTTTAATCTATTTTCACAGTAAATAAATATTTTAAATATTACCCATAATACAAAGTTAAAATATGTATATAATTTTATCTCCTAAACTCTAAAAATAAAAATATTTCATACTCCAAAATATCAAATTCTGTTCCAAATGCTATTTCATTGAAACTATACAGAATTTACTATTAAAAGTAGTGTATGAAAATTTTTTATTCTAAATTTTGTTCAATTTTACTTCCAAATTAAATGATAAAGCAGACCTGAAACTTTATTTTTCTCCTCATCGAAGTCGTATTATTATTATTTTAAGAAATAATGCGAGATAAGCTTGCGATTATTTATTAATTTCTTTCGTTTCAATATAGGCGTTCAGTGTAAAATTTAATCGAAAAGTTGGAAACAATGTTTACCAGCCGAAACACGTCGCAGCATTACTTCCAGCACATTGGACGTCCGCTTTGAATCGTTTTTGAGAAGTTTAGCGGCATGTATGTAGATATTAGAGACATTTACATGCGTGCCGCATTATCTCGACGTAATAGTATATAACCCGTGCCATATGGTGCGTTATTAGTACAAGATACGCTCGCGCTCGCGTAGACTGATTTGCATAGGTAAGATTGCGCCATTTGTTCCTTATTGCATATTGGAGCGAAGTTTCCCTCCCGCACTTTCGCTGAGTTTTCGGAATCGTTCTGAATAGCTCTTCTTGACGTTTACACGGCCTTCTGAGAACCACTTTTATTTCTGACAGAACTTTAAAAAACTTTTCTCAATATTTCAGAACGCGATTATATTATACATATTACTGTAGGGTAAGGGTAATGAATTTACAACGTATTAATGTTGTTTTACTATGCAAGTTTCTAATCTAGTTTGGACAGCAACGTTAGCTGTGGTCTATGCAAGCTACCGGTCAATGTCTGACCATATGTGGGGTACCTCTACTTACTCGCCTCATTAGTGAAGCTTTAGGCTACTTTATGGGCTCATTAACCCTTACGTTTACATTTGGTAATTATTAATAAAGTATATTTGATCCCGGACTAAGTATACTTGAACTTCGCTTAAGTTACTGACCCATGTCTGATCTCATATAAGCTGTTTCTACTGGCTGAAGCTGAGGCTGACACTGCGTCCATATTTTCACTGGGCAATTAGATTTCGATTTTTCGTTCTGCTCACGTTAATAATTTATTTTTAAGTAAATTGATGAAGACAGGAAAAATTTTAAACACTGTCGCAAAGATTTATGTTTATGCATAACAACAATTATATGGTTGCAATGCAAAACGACGCATGTCACGTTTTCAACAAATTTGAGTTCGTGCTTTACCTGAGGTCTAAAACACAGAAATTGTATTATTATCACGAAGAAAGTGTATTGAACAAATGTTTTCTCCATGGATCGATTTTTTCATCGATGAGGAAAATCAAACTTTACTATAGGAAAACGTTAAATATTAATTATTGAATGCTAATTGGTAATTAAATGACAACATAAATATTTTTCTTATCCATTATAAAATCCCAATGATTAATAAAATTGAAATTGTCTTCAAGTTTCTATAATTTCTCGGTTGTATAGAATTAGAGAATACAGTGTTGACTCGAAAAACGACTGGGTTTCAGAACCGATGGCAGCTCTTTTTCGAGTCGGGTTCAGTCTCGGGCACGACGGAACGGGGAGACTCACACTAGCGAAGAATTGGCGAGGATGGAGAAATCCCTTTTTCGAATTACACTCAGGTGTCGTTCTTTGAGTCAACACTGTAAGATTGTCCTTATATTGCGACAGTACTGTATATAGGAATAAATTAATTTTATCAGTATAATATACAATATTTTTTATGTAAAACATTCTCGTATCTACAAATATTAATTTTAAACTTTCTCTTGGTCACTGCTGAATAACATATTTTCAATTAAAATGCAATTATGAAAATTAACATATATTAATTAATTAATTATCATATTTTCACATAATATAAATATTCTCATATTTATCAAATTAAATAGAAAACAAAATAGGCTATAAAATTCAATATCATAATACTGTCTTGGTAATCAGAATATTAACCAGAAATATAACAAAAATGAATGGATTCTGCTCTTAATAACCACAAAATTATTACAATTAACCCCAAAAGAAACAACTATTACGCACCACTACCCATTCGTTTCAAAAATAAAAACTCCTCGGCCTTCCAGTCACCACTTTGTACAGCCTAACCATTCTTCGAACAAAGTCCTTTAACTCCACCGTCTCGCGATTTCCATGAGAATGGAGGCAAAGACTTTCGTTGCGAAGCCCATTTCAAGACGACGAAAATTCCAAACGATCAATTAAGAGGGGGAGTCGAGCTCAGAAGGCAGACGAGCCATTCGCTCGCGCGAATAGGCGGCTCCGTTCGACGGGTATCAAGACGAGTGCTCGCGATTCGCCGCAATTAGAGAATCACCGGTGGGGCAAACTGCTCGCGGCGGCGAGGCGGAGGGGAGGCGTTTTTCCCCGGGCAACTTGCCGGGAGTTTAATATTTCCTCGCGTAAAGACCATCGCTCAGCGTCGGGGGTGCGCTCCTGCCCCGTTCGCGGGCGGAAGTTCAGCGCCACCGGGCTGGCGAGGGCTCTTCTTCCCCGCAACTTCGCCGGAAGTAATTACTCAAATGTAGCCGAGGCGAGCGCGGCGCGCGCGCGATTCGCTCGGATTTCACTCTTCCCGTGCCGCGAGCAACGTCGTGGAATTCTCCGCGGCGAAGTTCCGCGCGACTTAACGGCTCCGTCCGCGCCTCACGCGCGCTCTGATACCTGACTAGACGGGGAATTTGTCTGCAGCGCAATCGAGAGAATCTTGCCGCGACTGAATCGGGGCCGCGCGACGCGCTTTGCGGTAATGATAGGACGTTCAGTGGATACAGAAATGTCAAATATCAGTTAAGTTAGGCGGTATTAGCAGACCCACGGAGAAATTTCAAATATCGGGAAAGGTAACTGGAGCTTAATATACTGGGTGGGTCACGTGGTTAAGGAGATCGCGGAGCAATTCCAATTTTTCGCAGCGGCAGCGAATTTTTCATGGCGGGAAATTCGCAAACACGGTGATTCGATATGTTTATAGCAAGGAGAAAAAATTTGCTATGTGATAATTAGACTGCGGATTTTTATACATTTATAAGAATTCTGAATAATAAAAAAATTTTAGCAGAGTATTAATTGATAATACAATATACATAATATGAAAAATACAATTCAATTTACAATGTTTAGGAAATGGGACACATTGTTGGTCAAGTTTTAATTCTCTATTTTTGTTTGTGAAAATTTGATTTTGTCAAGGACCCAATTTTTTATCAGAATCCAATTCTTGATCACCATTGTATATACAGGGTGAGGCACTTAAAACCGGCCACCTGAATAACTTGGCTGCTATTGGTGATAGCAAAAAATGCATCAGGCCAAAATTATTTGGTATCGAGTAGCTGATCATCCGATGTTACTAATTTTTTGATAGGTGGAGGCGTCAATGAGATATGAAGGTCATCTCTGTTGTTTTAAATGGAACGGTATGTTTTTTTATTTACACTCTGATAGAGTATTTCAAGACGAATACAATGACCTATTGGAAAGGTATTCATGTGGCCGGTTTTAAGTGCCTCACCCTGTATACATATAAATATCATGATAAAAATGGATCCCAACTATTCAATGAAGCAGCGATAAAACTACACTAGTCTTTCCAACAAACCTTGAACTTCCACATTAAAAATAAAAAATTCTGCGTCAAGGAAACACTTGAATTTTGATTCCCATGTTAAGTCAGTTAATCGAGGTTCTTACTGTATTTGCAACTTTCCTATTTCTCGCAATTCAAAGTTACAATATTTATTTTAAAGCATCTAATATATTAACAGTATCGTATCATTTTTCCAACAGTCTGTCCAAAAAATCCAATTCCACTTCCAATTCCACCCAGTTGTACGATTCACCAAAAATTCCCACCCTTCGAGTTACCCCATCAGAAAAGGGATCCACAGCTCAGAATAAATTCCAGCAATCTACCTGAACCACAAAAAGACCGTCCAAGCAACACACCACCCAAATCAACAAAACGCCCAATAACGACCCCATTCCTCCGCCGAAAACTACCCCATCATCCCCGATCCCAAGGTTCTTCAGAACCACCCCAACTCGGATCGGATGAAAAGAAAACGAATCTCAATTTCTGACCTCATCCAAGAAGCTACCGTGGGATGTGAAGATCCAACTAACTCGGGGATCACCTCGCGACCCCCCTTCGTCCCTAACCCTCGCCCCGCGTCCTTGAAACACGATAAAACAGTCCTCCGAGTGACTCCCTCGTCCCTTAATAATTCACAATTCGCCAAGGCTACGAGGCGGAATAATCCGAGGGAGAAGCGAGCGCGTGCATACATCCAGCGATGCAACGTATCATTCTGGCGAGCAGCGGAGTTTATTAAGTGTATTAGCGGAGTCCTGCGCCCGCCTCCGCGGCCTCCGCCAGGACCGTTGACCTGGATATTCGCAGGATATACGCGCGCGCTATTTAGCGAGCGTATAATAAGCTACGCGCCGAGCGACGCGACTCGCGCGACAACGCCGTGTCACGTCCCCGGTGTTTGTTTCCCCCTAATAAAGCCGGTATCCGGAAACCCGCGAATCAGGAACAACAAGAGGGGGACGAAAGGGGAACGAAAGGGGGCGGGGAAACTCTCGACAAGATCCGCAGAGGAAAGTTTGCCCGAGGGTCGTGGACTCCCCGTGCGCGGAATTCGCTGGCGACAACGAATCCACTTTCGATTCGACGATAAATTTCAATCATAATCTAAGCGAGCGAACCGATTATTTTAATCTCCCCGATGCGATGGCGAGGACGCGTGACGAAAACTCATACGGACTTCGGAGCCGCGACGGAAACGCCGCGGTTGTGCAGAGGGCATTAAAGAAGCATCGTTTTAAGTTTCCGCGGCGTGTTTGGGCTTTGGGATGATTGCGGCAGAGTTTTGATGCGATTTTCCACACTCTCAAGAAGGATGCGGGAATCGTTCTGTTGTCTTTGCGGATTTTGATGTTCGGACTTCGGCGATGGGTTTTGTTCGATTGGAAAATAAAAATGGCTAGCGCAGGGGATGATTTTTTATTGGGGAAGGACGGAAAGTTTGGAGAAGCTTTTTGGAATTGGATTTGCAGTGGGGGATGAAATTATTTTGAAATTTTCTGAAATTATGGTTTAAATAATATAATAATAATATGGTTTATTTGTTGTCAGGAGTAATATGGTTTATTTGTTGTCAGGATTTCTGAGTGGGATTTGACTGTTAATTATTTTATTAAATTGTTTTAATGTTCCATCAGTGTACAAATAGTGTATTCAGATTATCGGTTTTTGTAGGATATTTCTGACGCGACTAGTTAAATTCTATAGCTAAGTGGGTTGTGAATAAACCATTAGGTGGTGAGGTCGTGACCCCGGCACATTAAACTTTTAGCACACTTCCTCTTAATACTGTGACTGACACGCAGTATTGTTGGCGATTGTATCTAGACATGCACGGTGATTCGAATTCGAAGCAAAGTAATTTTTATTTGTTGAGAGAAGTCGCAATTTTTGTTTGAATAGTAAAATTAATTAATCACTACAGGGAGATCCTTTCACTCAAATAATTGTATTAAATAGTTCTTCACATGAACATTGTGGATTTTAAATCATTTTTAAGTCGTCTGGAAATTGCAGATGAAAAATAAATTTATTAGTATAATGCTAATGACAAGGGAAATTGTTTTGATGTGAATTATTAGAATTTATTTCAATTAAAGGAAATTGTATCCTTAGGTTTTAGTTGAATACAAATTTTAAATTATAGAAGTTCAAAATAATCTTAGTATGTCGTATTAATACTTTGATTATCATAATGGATTCACTGAAATTGTTTTGAAATTTCCCTACAATTTTAAATTAAAATAAGAGTATTTTTCAAAATTATTTTATATTTATTTTATAATACTTTCTTTTCTTTTAGTAGTATCTGCTAGAAACTGTGGTTAATATTACATATCTACATTAGCATAAATAAGTTTCTTAGAAAATAGTGATAAAAAAACATTCTTAACTCTTTTTGTGCTATTATAATAGTTTTATAACTCGTTTTTCATAACTTCGGAGCAAGTTTTCCTTTATTTCCTACAGATACGTAGTTTTAAAAACGATATAGCTGTGGTTATAAGGCAAAACATCGCACGTCACATGTTTTCGTTCTCGAGATATTCGCGTTTAAAGTTCTAAACATCAATACTGTCTTATCTACTCGAATTTTCTTTTATCCTTATTTTTAATGGAAAACATTCTTTTAATGCATCTTTTCTCTGATAGAAATATAAATTCTACTTTCTAGATCTCAGTTATCACATAAAATCAATTTTTTTGAAAATGTGACATACATCGTTTTTGCCTTAGAGCCACACATATCTGACAATCAAGTAGTACAAACCAATAATCATATCTCCACCGATTTATCTCAGCATTCTACGTAATAAAAAAAAAAATGGAGCCATTTTCTGTATCCATTACATTTTTATCAGCAAAGTTTTATATGTATTGCAGACAAAAAATATATTTATTATCGAAATTTAAGAGCGAGAGAAATTGTTTGGACGTGAATTATTAGAAATTAATTGACTTGAAAAAATGGTATCTTTAGACATTACTTGAATAGAAATTTTAAATTCCAAAAGTCCACAGAGTTTAATAAACAACCAAGTCAATTACTCTAAACAAATTCGTATAATGAAAATATACTTAAAGTTTTATCTAAAAGGCTCTTGCACTACTTTTCTCATGCACCTTCTCCTCCACTCCTCTTCTCCGTTTTTAAGTATGTCAATTATAGTAAAATTGACGCGACGTTCATGTGGCGTCAAGTGTAACATTATCGACGTAAACGAACGCGGTGAGTCGAAGTGTCTCATCCGTTGCAGGTTCGCCGTGGAATCGTTGACATAATTTTCCGTCGAACAGTATTACTCCGGCGACCCTTCGCACGCGTTCCACTAGATTGTCACGTTGCGAGGGTGCGAGAGAGGTCTCCGATTCAGCAGTCGTTCCTCGTAAAAAATTCTCACCTCCCTCCCTGATACATTGTCACGGCGTTTCGACATACTCGTATCGCGGAACCATTTTCCCAGCTGCTTTCTCGAATTCCCAGCGCCTCGGCGCACGAGCTCATCTTAAATCTTCGATGCAGAAATTCTACTCTTGATATCCGGTTCGGTCGCTCGCGAAGGGCGGGGACGAAGGCGGGAGGGCTGGTTACGTTCTCTTTTATCCCCCTAACGATTGCTTCGCGGAGTCGGGTCGTTAGAGATGGAGCCACTGCAAATGACGTCGGCTGCAATTGGAATCGTCTTACGGAATCGTCTTCCAGTGGGTTAGTCGAGACCCTCGGTTTACGTATTCCCCAAGAATTTTATTTGCCACCGTCGGTAAATTAAGGATAAAATTATAGAGCGCCGGTCGTGAGCTTCTGCTTCGTTCTGATAAATTCAAATGATAGCGGACGGCGGTATGCGATTCGTGTAGAGAGCGCCAACGATCCTGCATTGGGTAAATGTGAGGGGAAACGTGTTCGTTGCCATAATCGTCCGCTGTTGATTTTGTAATACTTTTACTGAGAGCTTTTATTGAAGGGATTTTTATTTTAAGGGGGGGATTTCCATATAGCAGGTCAAAACATTTTTTTGTGCTTGATCAATAGCAGTGCTGGGTACAATTCAAATAAAAAGTATTGGAAATAGTAATTACAATACTTTTATTCAAATAAAGTAGTATTTCAGCATTTATTTTATTTCTTAGTTCTACATAGAAGAATAATTGAAAATATCTATTTATTACACATGTATAGGAGCTATTAATTGAAGTAATATTTGCTGTGCGATGTTTTAGAAATAATTGTTAGAAATAATAGTTTTCGTAGAATGTATTACGAATAAATATTTGAAATAATATTGTTTTAAGGATATATGAAAATTAATTATTTCAACTAGTATTTCATAGTATTTTACTTACATCTTTCTCTTACTCTATAATGTATAAGCATAGTTATTAATGTCTAGATATATCCATAGCTTATTTCGGAGAAAGGTAGTGCTGAAGTTTCATTCCACTAATAATAGCAGAAATATTTATTTCAAGTAACTATTTTAAGTTTGTGCTGCGAAACACATAATTGAAATACATATTTCATATACTTGAGAGATTAAATAAATATTTCAAATAGTATTTCCACTAATACAAAAATAAATAGATATTTCAAATTATTCAAAATAACATAGTTTTGGAAATAATCTCTGAAAATATTTTTATTTTTTATTTCAAATATTATTTTACCCAGCCCTGATCAATAGTAATGCACTTCAAGGACGTAATCCTAAAGCCCTAAGCCAGAATTCCAGGTATTTGTAGAAATACAGTTAATGGAGCAGCAGCGTGTCGACTGGGCGCGGTATTATAAAATAACGAAAGTTATGGTGAATGCGGTAGTTCTGTCGGAGATAGAGATTTGAATTTTTTGAGGAAGCTGAAGGGTTACTTTGTTCAGCATGAACAGCAAATTAACATTGAACAGCTGCAAGTTTTACAAGACTTTGCCACTTTTCGTTTTTCGCCGCTGAAACTTTAGATACATTTTTCTCGAAACTAATTTCTTTCAATTGGTGGGCACGATTAAACAAAAACTACTCAACCAATCTATCTATCCCGGTGTATACAACTACATTATAGCAAACTATAGTCGACGAACCTACATGTTTAATGAAAAAATTAATTTAAGCAACTTTATTTCACACAAATACGTCCAGAAATTACCCAAAAAAAACACACTTTTGGTTTACAAGCCCTGCGATCTTTAAAAATTTATACTTTTCACTAATATTTTTGGTTCATCGACGATATAATTTCATAAATAATAAGGAACATTTTGAATTTCTTCATTCTAGAAAAAATTGAAGGAGCTAGAGTGCCCACCAATTTATACCTCCAGCGGCAACTTTCTTCAATAGCAACTTTTGCAGCCAATATTTATACTGCAAACAAATTTGTTTTGTAACTTTAAACAGTGTATATACAGTCCCGAAGGTTTCAAAATGATTCCCTTAATAGATTTTTTGTAAAAAATTCGCAAAAATCGGCTTATTTTTAGCAGTCTACAGGGTGTAACAAAAATGTTGCAGTTCCTTGAAAGGGGTGATTCCTGAGGTGATTTTAAACAACTTTTTCCTTGGTGAAAATGTTATCCGAAGCCTTGTTAACGAGTTATTAACGAAAAACACTGACCAATCATGGAGCGAGTACACTGGATGGATATCAGCGCGGGCTCCAGCCGTGAGTAGTATTGGCCCGCCATCGTCCGCGTCATCATTAGTCCGCTGTACTCGCTCCCTGATTGGTTGGTGTTTTTCGTTAATAACTCGTTAACAAGGCTTCGGATAACATTTTCGCTAATGAAAAAATTGTTTAGAATCACCTCAGGTATCACCCTGTTTAAGGAACTGCAACATTTTTGTTACACCCTGTATATGAAAAATCCCTCCTTTAACACCGTGGAATTATCAAAATAACTGAAAATTTCACCGAATAAAATGAATATAAAGAAAATTTCTTATCGTTGAAGGTTCTAAATTTATTTACGACGTATTAAATGTCTCGACGTAAATATTTTCACATTCAGGAAAACAAGTTGCAGTTCCTCCGTCGATGTAAATACAAAGAGAGGTTCTTTAAATTGAGCACCGCGGTCGTTCACTATCGATTCGTACCGCGAGTTTTCGAGTGTCCTTCGGACGAGGAACCGCGAACCGAACGGATCAGTGTCGAAATTATTTTTATAAATGCAGAGAGCGCGCGAGGTGATTAAACCGAATCGGAGTTTTCCGAGGGGAGCGGAAGGCGGGGGCGCATCGAGCGCGACTGTCCTATCGATACCTCTATCTGACGGTAATTGCGCGGGTGCCGTTGAATATTTATGTTCCATCTGTCTTTACGAACGATAAACAGGAACATTGCGACACCGACGCGGAGTAACTGTTCGAAACGCGATAATGATCGACGACACAGTTATTCAAATAGTTAAAATCACGGCTAACGAACGCCCCCGCGCAATCGGGACCGAATAAATGCGCGACGCCGACAATTGAATGCATTATCCGCGTCGTGAGAAAGTCGTGTTTGTCGTTTATCACTCCACTGCATTATTGCGACGCTCGTGGTCCAATTAATAATTATTGTCTCGCGCAGGTGCGACGGGACAGTTTTCTTGCTTTTAATTACGAGTCGATCGTTATTACGTATTTGTGTCTACGAAACCCTGTGATTATCAACATTTTTTTTGAAAGCATGGGTCAATGAAAAGAAACAAAAAAAATCATAACTTTTACTGAACAAATGTTTTCTCCATGGCTGATGATTTCAAGTCTAAGATTAATGTTTAAAATAATCATTTTAAAGCTCACAGGGTGAAGTTTTGACGGTTTTTAACAGTATATAAATTTTGTAATGAAACCTGAAGGTTCGATTCCGAGGTTCGCAGACTTCTTCGAGGAATTAAATTCCCTGATAAATGAAAAATGAGATCTCCTATAAATCCGAGCACCCCTCAATCTTCTCCCCCAGAAATCCCCTTCAATCGTTCGCTCATTAGAAGCTGCGGAACGTGTTAATCTCTCGTCGCAAGCGTCGCAGTGGCATCTCCGGCGACGTCGATCAATAAAACACGAGACAGTGGTGGAATAATTACACGTCACGTCCGATTTATAAATGCGATCTCTACTTCCGCGCGTTTGCGCGGACCGTGTTTTTTTTTTTTTCGTCCGGGCTGCAGATTGCCGGATCACGCGAATGTCTTAATACGATGAAATACGGCGAAACTGTTTCGAACCGGGGAACTGTCGCCCGGCGTGTCTATAATAAATCGGTGAGTATAAATCGCGAATGTTTGTTCTGCGCGTGGAACGCACGAAAGGTAACGCTCGTGATTAAGTTATTTATGACTGCGATGGTATTATCGGTCTCACCTGGATACTGGCTATGGCTACATTTTTTCGCGCGTTAGAATTATCCCCTGGCAGACATTTCGTTCAGTTTGTTTTTTTTTTTTTTAATTAGAGACTTTTATGTCAGGGAGGTAGTTTCAATATGAAATTTTGGAGGCTTTGGTTTATGTTCTTCTTAGGATTATATGTAGAATCGGTTTTAAGCTTATGAATATTAGAGAAAATTAGGGTTTGAATTATTTTTTTAGTTGGAATCATTTAATTGAATTTATAGAATAGTATTTATAATAGTGGTTAAATAAATTATATCACTGCAAATATATTCATGTTCTTTTTTTTTAAATTATTGCTGTATGGTATAAATGATGTAATATAATATAGTTATATTAGATTGTATTGTGAATAACTATTATAAGACTACGTAGAAACAATTTAATGTAGGTACAAAGTTTATATAGTAAATTAATTGTGTTTTTTAAGGAATGAAAAAGTTAAAAAATTTTGAAAAATTTGAGAGGTGTACTTGAAAGAAGTTATTCAATTCTGAGTGTCTTTCCAAATTTAGGTTCTTGTTTGGCCAATTTCAGAAATGAACTACTTGCTGAATTCTTTAAAGATAGAAAATTTCTGATTTAGAGTTTTAGATATTTTGAGAAAATATTACATATTGAGAAATATAGGTATTTGGGAAAAATTAAATTCTGAGTATTGATCTATATTTAGATTTTTGTTTTATCAATTTTGAGCTTAAACTACTTATTCAATTTCTTTTGTTAAACTCTGCAGTAGTATTAGACTTTCAAATAGTATTTAGATCAGAAGAATAGTGTTTTTCTTGGAACAACAGAGTCAGAAAATTTCAAAGAATTTGTGATTTAATTATGTGGAAAAATATTATAAACATGAAAGGTATACATGGAAAAATTATTAAATTCTGAGTGTTGACCCATATTTAGGTTTTTGTTTCATCAATTTCAGATATAAACTACTTGCTAAATTTTTTTTTTATATTTTAAAGTAGTATTGAATTTTGAATTAATATATAAATAAGAAAAACAATGTTTGTTTGGGAATGATGAATCCAGAAAACCTCAAAAATGTATAATTTAAATATTTGGAAAAATAATATTATAGATTGAGAAGTGTAACAGTGGAAAAACTATTGTAGAAATAAACTACTTGTAGAATTTCTTTTTCTATAAAACTTTGAAGTAGTATTGAGCTCTGAAATAATATTTAAACAAGAAAAACTTTATTTGTATGGAATAGTAAAGTCAGAGAATTTCAGAAAATTAAAAATTCAAATATTATAGACTAAAAGTATACTTAAAAAAAATTCTTACAGTGACTGTATTGTATTACGTTTAACTTTTCATTTAATCGATTTTGAAGACGTCCAAATTACTGAATAATTTTTGTATAAACTTTTAAATAATATTTTCAATTATTTCTTCTCCTTTCATAAATTTAAATTTGATGTACTCAATTTTTATCGAAAATAATAATGTACTGTATCATGTATTATTATGGGGTTATACTAGTAGCTGAATTGTCCTTTTAACTTCTATCGCTTACAATAATAGAATTTTATCTTTATACTTCTGTATGCCTAAAAATTTTCACATTATATATTCTTCTGTGCTTTGATTGTCCATTCTACATTTTTTCAAAATATTTCTAACTCTCAATATTACTATTTTAGCAGCACAAATAAATACTAGTAAATCTACACTCTATACATTGTAATATAATTACAAAAAAATCTCCAAGAAATTCTATTTTATTTAATATTCCACATTAACAAATACGTGAACCAAGTTCCATATGAATTTATATAACAAATATCCCACTCTTCACAACAACATTAACTGTCCCAACACTCACAGCAGACAATGTACACATCGTACAAATTTGCCACGCACATATCGCACCCGTTGCCCGGACCCACGTCACGCGCAACATGTACACGACGCTCTAAACATCCACAACCGTCCCCAAAAGCCGCGAAGTTACGAGTCGCGCACCGAGAAATTCGGTTCCCGAGTAACAAAGTGAAACAGTTCCGCGGAAAATTCAGTAAATCGGTCGCCTCCGAGGAATCCTTCAGCCTTTGGATCGGTCGGTGTACTGGAGCGCGTGACACATCGATCCAGCGAGGGTCGAAAAAGAAGGGAGTTCGCGGAGGTGTAAGGGGCAGCAATAATCTCTCGGTCGTGATTGCCGATTCGAGGCACGACGCACCGATCGAACGCCATCCCGAAAAGTAAATCCGATTCGGCGGCCGCTGTCCGCAGCGGCGGATCATAAATAAACGCTTGCTAAGGCCCGGATACCTCCGTGTCGGTTTGTCATCCGTGCTACGGTGGCTCGTCGGCGACCGCTTGCCCCTGGACAAAGCGTTCCGCGCCCGGTTTAAAAACGCTCGTCACGTAGGGACGCGCGATCGTGTACACGTCCGATCCGGTTCTGTTGAAAAATCGACCAACGCCGCCCGGTTCGTCGCCGGCCTACAGTTCATTAATTCACGATTCCTCGCCGATTGTTCTTGACCAGCCACGCCGACAATTCCGACCTCCAACCCGGTGAACCGTGACCGGCTTTTCGGTCGACCGCCGTGAATTATTGCGCGTCGCGTCTGCTCGGCTTCGAGCGCGAATTCGTCAAAATCGGGCGACGCGAGGACCTTCGTTTTGTTCTCGATTCCGATTCGTCGGAAGATAATTCGTCAGAAAATTCCCATCGGGTTGACTGCCGCTGTTTACTGAATCGTTTCGTGAACTTGAATTCGCGAGGGTTGAGATTTTTTTCGAGGAATTTTGCATCCCTTGCGAGGGAAACTTTTCTAGCAACTTATAGTATTAATATTAAGGGGGGTAGCCTTATGTAAAACGCCTGAAATTAGGGTTAAATTCGAAATTTTTTTTTAAAGAAACGGTGGAATGAAAGTCTTTGAAGTTTTTACTACATATTTAGCAACATTTTTGAATGTACAAAAATATTTTTTTATTAATAATTTTCGGTACCGAAATCTTTAAACGCGTTTTTCTCGAAACCATGTTTTTGAAATTGGCGTACAAGATTATTCGAAAACTATTTGACCGATTGACTTGCCCTTTGGCATACATTTAGAGAATAATATTCCCTCGTCTGTAAACCTAAAAAATTCATAATTTTTTAAAATTAAACTATTTTTATTGCATAATAAAGGCCAAATTTTTAGACCTAAAATTAAAATTTCTTCTTCTAAGACGTGTAATACTTTTAATTTTGCATTTTTTACTAAAGTTAGAGGTTTACAGACGAGGAGGGACTCTAATAAAAGTAACAATACCCGGTTTTCCTGTTTCAGTGGAGAATTGTAGGTGCAATCCTGGACGCCAATTATGATGTCCGGCGCGTTGACCCCCATAAAAAACTCTGCTATGGCGCTCAGATGTAAATTTTTTTGATAAAGAAATATTTTTATACATTTAAAAATGTTGCTAAATATGTAGTAAAAACTTCAAAGACTTTCATTTTACCGTTTCTTTAAAAACAATTCCCGAATATAACCTTAATTTCAGGCGTTTTACATGAGGCTCCCCCCTTAATTAAGTAAAAATTTATAATATTAAGTAGAAACTGCGTAGTTTTGTCCTTAATTTCTTTTCCTGTTCCGTTGCAGTCAAAATCCTGATATATCGATACGAATTTTCCGTTTCGTTTCTGTTGCGTGTTGAAAGTTGTCAATTTAAGGTTATTTGTCGCACGCTTCTTCGTCTCGTTGGCTTCTAACGAAGGGAGCGAGGTGACAACACGTTAAGTAATTAGTTTTCATAAGTAAATTGCGAGCGCATTATAATTGAGTGCATTCAGACACGAGCACCAGGATACTTCGCTATAAATGGTAGACCGATGTGAACGAGGCTGCCTGTTACGAAGCAGCTTTGTGTTCCGTTGAACACCGAGCCAGATTTTGCCACGAGAATTATTAATAAGCGGATTAGAGGGTGGGTTACCTCACACTTACTACGCGGTTCATTTCTTGCTTTTACGCGGCGTTTCGGGGTGAAATTACAATTTGCGATGCAATTACGTCTCTTGGATTTCTGTATTCCTACGATTATGACGACTTTGTTAATTTTATAGATTTAGTTTCTTGTATTCATAATTCATTACTTGTAAAAATATTGTATTTGTTTTTTATCATGGCAGAATTTTTTAAAATTTTTCTGTTTTGATGTGCGTCGTCATTCCTTGACTTCTATCACTAGTTTTTTTTGGATTACTGTTTGGATATTTTATTTGAATTACTGTGACTATTGTTAATGTAATATATTCTGAAACAAAACTTGAAATACTTTTAAGAAGTGCAAAATGGAAAAAAGAAGGTTATATGTAGCTGTAAACTCTTTAAACACAAACAGTCCCAAAGGTAGAAAAGTAGTAGACAAAAAAATTCTATTAAACGATAAGAGATAAAGAGGCAAAATTAGTTCTTTAGTTAGTAGAATAACCTCCTGCTTGGTCAGACAATAAGGCAAACCTACAGTGCTTTATTAATAGTTTTAAATAAACATTTAGTAGGCACATGAAATTTAAATTACTGATAGGACAAGTGGTCACAAGTGTAATTACCCTCAATTTGTCAAAATTATTCTTTGACTCTCATAACCAGGGCCGTTCTTGATTTGTTGGTCGCCCAGATGCAAAAACTTTTCAATTTACTTAAAATCCTTGAATCTCTTAGTTTCAACCTTCTGCTTTTGAATTTTAACTTTTAAAATCTGTACAAGATAAAAAATTCTTATATTCAATCTGAAATCTTCTAATCTCCAACTTGAAATCTTCAAATCTTTAATTTTAACTCTACAAGTCTTCCACTTTAAGTTTTTATATGCATAATTTCAACTAAAAAAATGTCCTAATTTTACGTTTTAAATACATAAATTATTATATAATAATTTAAATATCTAAAATCACTTTATAAATATCATATGCTATTTTTGTAGCTTTATACAAAGACAGTTTATTCTTCTACACAAATAATAATACAAAGATTAGATATAAACTTGAATTATTAGCACATCATAAACATGGCTAATAAAATGTTGGCAGTAAATTAAAGTACAACAAACGTAGATATCAATACTGACTGCCATATATTATCCTTAAAATAGATGCAGTTATTTAAAAGAATACAATGGAGAATTGGGTCAAATAAACCCGAAGATTACCAGCAGGGTAAGAAGTTATTAGTAAAAACTGTACATAAATGGATGATTAAATTATTAAAGCCACCTACGTACAATTACAATTTATTATTCAATGAAAGTCTAGTTACACTTTATTGTTAGAATTTTTTATGAAGCTTTGAACTCCGCGAATTGAAAATACACATTGAAAAAGAGTGTAAGTAAAATTTTTTTAACAATCCCAAACATTATTATTGTACTGTGGTTCTAATAACTAAAGTATGTATAGTAAACGGTATGCAGCTGCTCAGGTACAACGGTACTTTTTGCACCCCACTCGTCACCTACTTTATTCCGACATCTCGAATTCACAGAATTTACATTAAAATTTTTTAATCTTCACCCCGCGTGGACGAGGGTTTCACTCCGCTTCCTCTTCATTACAACCACTCCCTCAATCCTATCCCCGCCCATTCTATCAATTCAGTGTCGCTCGATTTACTTTCATTCTCCCCGCCGGTTACTTTTCAATTTCACCTCGCCCACGATTTCACGACCTCTACACACCACCGCCACCCCCTCAGCTGTTACTCTCCATGTACACCCGCGATTTTTTGCTCGTCTCTCTAATTTTCGTACCGCGTCGAAACTCTCCATACACCATTCTATAACTACCCACCATCGCCCGATTCATTTCCATCCCCGCGGTACTATTTACTTCTCAAATTTCTCTATCTCGCCTCCGCCTTTCACCCTCGTCGCTTTCGCCGCTTCCCATTATACGCGCAATTTTTCATCGCCCCTCCGCGCGCGGGGTTGAGTTTCCATTTCACCTGCGTTGCCATTTTTAAGCGCGACGGTTGTTTAAAGAGGAATCACGAATCGTCCAAGGAAAACAGAGCCGCGCACGAAGAACCGGGGGCCTCGCAGCGCCCCTTTCAAACGGATTTATTAACAAGGAACGGACGTGAGAGCGCGGGGTGGGGGGCGAGGGAATTCGTGCTCGAATCAGAGCCGTGGATCATCTTTGAAAGCGGCCGCGCGCCGGCTTTGAGATACTGGCCGCGATTTCCGGGTCGCGTTTGTGGACCGTTGATAAAATATTCGGGGGTTAATTGATAGCGAATTCGGGTCAGGCGGAAGCGCGTGATAAAGTGACTGAATATACGGAAAATTTCTTGCTCCCCACTCCTCGTCTCCACGTTTTCTCGGCTCGATTGTCTTTCAAAGAATTTTCCCGTCGATACACAGCTCGTTTTGCACGCTCCACCCCGCTCCAATTTCCAATTTGGACGTCGCTCCGCGTCGGACGTCGTCGACGGAATTATTATCCGCGCGACGGACACGCTCGTCTCCGCGGCAGACGACGGCAACACGCGAACAACTTCGCTCGATAGTTCGAATCAATTTTCGACGGAGTTTGGCGCGCTTTACCCCGGGGCTGCTTCAAACGCGAGGCACGCCGCACTCTGCGTAATTAATTTTCAATACGCCGCCTGATTGTTATTATTATTGTTACACGTGCGCGCAAGCGTCGGCGCGCCG
Source organism: Perdita meconis (assembly GCA_030770465.2). Classification (NCBI taxonomy): domain Eukaryota; kingdom Metazoa; phylum Arthropoda; class Insecta; order Hymenoptera; family Andrenidae; genus Perdita; species Perdita meconis. Next base: position 4,775,644 of record JASKOS020000001.1, read on the forward strand.
CGTCTAGGGAAATGTGATTAGCCGGTGGGAAACGGGGTGCTTGCGATATTGTTTGCCGCGGATCAGAACTTGCGGATACTTGCGCGACTTATTGTCAAGTGTGCTGGCTCGGTATGTTGTTACTCAGCTTGGCGATGGACTGCGGAAATTTATGCAAACTCAAATTTGTATGGAGAGTGATGAGGGATTGAACAATTTGCAGTGGAGGAACGGGAGATTCAGTTTTTTTGGGCGCTTAAGGAAATTAAACAAGGACTGTTTGAAAGAGTTTTTTTAATTTATTGTTAATACCGATGAATGATTATTTTAGGCAAAATAAAATGTTCAGAAACGCGTGTAATGAATAAGAAGTTGAACAATAAGGTGTATTATTTTGTAAATATTGTAACTTGAACTATATTTTTTATATTTTGTACGTTCTGGTATCGGCCAACATTCTTGAAAATTGTTATAAAACTTAGAATTGTGATAAATGCACAAAATCCGCAATATACTGATGAAAGAAGACTAATTCAAGAAGTTTGCAAAAGAATTTGCACACTTCAATGTTCACACAGCATGATTTCTTTTATATACAGTTTGATTGTATGCAATAATTTAAAATCCTTCGAAAGCATATTTGCATATTTGCAGTTTGAATAACATTACCGATGTATGTTATATTTTCTAAATATTCTGATGCTTATTATTAGACTGCGGACTTTCATGCAAAATAAAATTTTTACAAACGAAAATAAAGAATTAGAACACGAATAACAATACGTTTATTTTTCTAAACATTCTAACTTCAATTATGCTTTCGATATTTTGTATATTTTGGCATTTGTCAATAACCTCGAAAATTTTTAAAATATCTAGAATTATCATAAATGCATAAAATCCGCAGTCTACTTATTACAGTTAAAGCATGAAAATCCACAGAATATTAATAACAATTAGTCCACTTTTCATACAAAAATAAATTTGTATCACTATTTTCCTCATCGTGTAAAAATTACCTTCAAATCTTTATAGCCAAAAAATTCTATTAATCTACTCCATATTCCTCATCACCGTCTGACCAAATTTAAAGCTGTACTACTAGCTATTTTAATTTTTTCCTTAAAGTTCTCTTTACTATATCACAACTTTTTTCTATCATCTTTAACTTCTTTCAGCCCACAAAAAAAACTACCCTCATGATAAAATTTCTGTCGTACAATTTTTGAGTCTCATTAAAAAAGATCTGCTGATTCTCCCAACGGTATCGCGGATCCTTAATTAAATAGTATCACGTTTTTTTTTATAGAGACTCCCCATACGACGAACCTGAACCGGGGATCAAATGAAGTTTCGCGCAAGATTTCATGAAGCTCGAATTCCCGTAATGGATCCCCTAGTTATACTCAATATCCTGGGTGGTTAACGACGGCACGCGCCAGTATTTCATCCCCGCTGTGAAGTATGTGGGGCAGAATGTACCTACACGAAGGAGTTATGCTAGACACGATCTAGTATCGGGCTATCATTAGCGACGACGGTATCTCGCGGTCTACGCGGCTGCGAATTAATTCGTTGCGTTTCTTGCGCATACCAGGGGCCTTCGCCTGTAAACAATCAACGGATCAACGGCATAGTTCGTGAGCATTCGGACGCGACATCGATATTCGCGACGGGGAACACGATCATGCAGTGCATCTCCGAGAGTCGGGAATGCGAGAAAATAACGAACGTGGTCGATTCGTCAGAAAAGTGTTTAATAGAGAAGATTATGAAAATGAACGTGAAACGTGAATGCAAATAATAATGATTAATAACAAGGATTCGAGAATATATTAGCTTTTGTATGAGGCACAAAATGGAAACAGTATTAAAGATCAAAGAGAGATTGTCAAAGCTTGGAAATAAGAATTTTTCTACTTAAATATTTCCAATTGCGGTCGCAAAATGTTTGTGAAAAAGAGTTGAATGCAAGATTATTCCAAGTTCTATGAGTATCTGAATATTTCTGTTTGTGTAGATCATTGATTTTTTTTTTATTTATAATGATTCTGAGACAAAAAGAAAAGTAGGAATTCCATATTTGTAGATTTGTATCTTCTTTTCTGAAATTATTCGTAGTTATTGAAGCCTGCGTACTTAAATGAAAAAATGTTGGATTTCCTTTTTTTTGCAAAGTAATTTCAAACTTTAGGACAGTAATGCGAAAATTTTGCTACGATTTTTCGGATTTTTTTTATCCAATCTACTTCTTGAAATATTTGTTTCAATTTTAATCAAAATATAAGAAAGTTAGTGTTAATATCTACAGTTTTATGTATCTTGATATTCTATGAGCACTAATTAACAATTGTATTTTAGCATAAAATTTTTAAGTGGAAATCTGTACAATATATGTTCAATCAAATGTGAACAACCTGCATTTTCTGTATAAATCACATTTGGTTTAAGGCAATTAAATAAATAAATAAAAAATTTGCCAATGATTGAAATTCTAATAAATCGGATTTTTGAGAAAAATATATCAGCATTAAAGGCAATAGATAATAAATTTCGAATGCTGGAATGTTCCTTCATTCAGATTGAATCTATAACATACCGAATAAAATTTTTGTGTAATTTTAAGAAATTTTCTTCTAATCGAACGAACAAAATAATTTTCTTCAATACGAGTCCCATTTAAATATTAAGTAATATTCACATTATCCTGGATGCGAGTAGTTATCGCGACAGAAAGAGGTTAAAATTTCTACAAAAGATCGGAGAATGTCCCCGGTTAATTCCAAAAACATGGTTATCGATCCGACCGATATTCGCCGGCCGCGGCATAGACTTCATTTCCATCGGCTAATCCTTATTATCCCCCAAAAATCACGGCTAAATTCCCCGGTCCAATTTAATCCAGCCAACGCGGAACGGAACGAACGTCAGCGTGGTCGGTCAGGCGACGGAACAACGCGATATTACGAGCGCGCTCTTTTAACTCTCCATTTCATTATCGTCGTCGCAATAAGAGACTCTCGATTCCTCTCTCTCGGTTGGCTGTTTCGCTACCCCGGCGCACCGACCGGAAACGATGCCGCACGAACGACGCCTATACAGGGTAGTCCGTTATTGGCGATGCAATCTAGGAGGGAAACCATGAAATAGGTCGACAGCGCGGAAGAAAATTTTTACCGACGAGCCTTCGTTTTCTCGAAAAGGCAATTTCGGTGGCGCCGCGCGGTGCACTTGACTTGGGATTCGATTTATACGGGGTGATTTAGAAAAAGAAAGTCGGTACTTCGGAGGGAGAATATTCATAATGGGAGTCTTTAGCTTAAATTTTGATCGTCTTCGCAGAGAAGTCCATCGACTTTGTTATGAAAAAAAAAAACGAGACAAAGAAAATAGATACAAAGTTTGTTTTGTATTTTATTACTTTCGGTGGTTCCTTTTTTTATATGCTACTATGCTTGAATTTTAGTTTTTCGGCAACGATTTTTTTTCTTTACTCTGTTTTCGGCGCTACTCTGTTTCGTTCTACCGTTCGGCAACTTCGAAATTTCCATAACAACGTGTACGAGTGTCACGATCACTCTACTCGAAGCCACGCTACGAACTGACAAATATCATGGCAGGGAACCGTAAAAAATGTCACGTGTCACGACTTTCAAACGATACGGCTCGTAATCCGTTCAAAACCGGGATGATAGCTGTAGCCACGCGTTTTCGCCAACTCTGTCCGAAATTCGAATCCGCGGGGGAAATTTAAGAATATATTTATCCGCCGACGTTTCTTTATTGCCATCCACTCTGCGTTCACATCGCATTAGAACGGATCAGCGTCGGGCAAAAACATCTTTTCTCGGTAACCGATGGCCTGTTCGCAAAAACTCCTTACACTTTCAATTTATTTTCCTGGGAAATCCTGTATACGAGGTGAGATATGACTGAAATTCTTTGAAAGTATTTGTAAGTTTATTATTTCAGAGATTTTCATACAGTTACCGATTCCATAAATACTGAACTCTGAAGTGTTAAATTATGGATAAAAATTTGAATTTATGTAGTCAATTGCATTCTGGATGAATTTAACTCGAAATGATTACATATTAGAAAATGGACTGAGTCGAAAGATTAAAGGAACGCAACATTTAGGCCAAAAAATTGTCGATATTTGAATTGCAGTATTTTTGTGAAAAATAATCATATCCTATTTTTCAATTGAAGAGTGATAAAACAACGAAAAGAAATCATATTTGAACATTTCAGGATTTATTATAAAGAGGAAACATTCCTACATAAAAAGACTTTAAAGCTAATCCCGAAAAAGACTTTTTGAATCTCGTAGAGTGGTCTGAATTTGACAATTACAAAAAATATCGATGTCACGTTAAAAAATTTGTTTCCGATCTGAAATAAATTTAAAAGAAATTAACGCTTTACGTTTTATGCCATCGTATGATGTTATATGATATTATTTTACGAGGTTACAGCAATTTAAAAATAAATACTTTTTCAGTTTTTCATTTTTCCAACACGTGTTGTATTACACAAAATATGGAATTACATTATTGTTCATAAGTTCCTGGTTATTCATTAAAAAAAGTAAATAAGCGACTTTAAAATATCAAATGTAAAAAAATGGTTTACAATGTGGAAAATATAAAATTGAAATTCATTAATTTATTAAAGGTATTGTCTTATATTTTTTTACTGAATATATATTAATTTCACGTGACTATGAGTTGTTAACATTACGGAACTCATTCTCAAACAATTTATAAACAATTAATGCTACGACAGAAATATTCCCTAATTAATATCGAATTTTCCAGGCAACTGAGAAGTGTCTATATAATTCTGACGAAATTGGAGACATTAGGAAACAGACATTATTAAATATTGATTAAATCAGTATATGTCATACTACTAATTTTACACTCCAATATGAATATAAAATAGACATTTCAGTATATTAATTTCAGTAGATTAATCTTCAAAATTGATTTCAAATTAATCTCTGCTAGAATAGAAAATTGTATCAACATTTTAGCCTTCGCAAAATATACATACACCACATTCCTTTCCTCTGAACGTTATAAACATTCCTAAATAATATTTTAAAATTCAGTACAGCCTGCAGGATGAGTCTTTTAGTGAATAAAAATTACGCTATAAACTTTGTAGAACGAATTTCACCTTAAATATATAACATATTAATCATCCACAAATACATAATTGAAATAAACACGAGCTTTAAAATAATTTACTACACTTCCCGTAATGAAAGGACGAAATGAAACAACTATTTGCAGCAGCTGTAAATTGCATAATATTTACTCCACATAATTCGCGGAGGGTTAATAATAATTCGAATAAAATGAACCCGAAAAAAGAGTCCTGTGAACAGGACTTACGGTCCACTTATCTTAGTGTACCTTGGAATTACGTCGAAAGCTCTCCATAAAAGCAAGTAAACCCAAAAAAAGTCCTCGATCTCGCAAAGTTATTTGGTGGTGGTTCGCCTCGCCAAATAGAAAGCAACGAACTCCTGCGAGCCAAGATCGCGTCTGCTCTCCGTCCCCCTTTTTCCTCCCCGGGAGCTTTCATCCCTTGTCGACGGTTCGCTCAGTCAACCGAGGATCGTTCTCCTTCCTCGCAACACGCGCGCGCGTTCCCGGCATCCCTCTACGCGAGGCAGCTTTCAATTATCGCCACTTACGGTCGGCAGTTTCGTTCCACCCCCGCGTCGCCCGTGAAATACGAGTCGCGGCGCGGCCGCGTTTCCTGTCAGTCGTCATCGACGCGAGCGACAACTTCGCCGTCGTATATTCCGCCGTAATGCAATCGAGCCGAGTCAGCGGCGCGCGAAAGCTGGCAGCGTGCGTGCGCGCGCGGAAACCAGCCGCGGATCGTTCGACGGTGATAAAACACGGACTCTACGCCCGGACATCGCGCTGCGAACCCGTCGACGGGCCACTCGCGTGCTTCGACCGTAATATTCCGCCCCTCGTTTCGCGTAATTATGCCCCGATGGCTTGCGAACAACCCTCGTCCGTGCCTCTTGCCAGCTGATAGATCAGAGTTTCGGAAATTAACGGCCCGCTCGAAGGGGCTTCCATCGCGGGGTTTGGCTCTTTGATGCGCGATCGCGTTGTTTTTTGTACTAATGGAACCTCAGGGTTATTTTATGGTGGTACGAAACTGTAGCGTTTAGAATTTTCAAGCGCGAAGATAAAAAATTGGAAGGAGGAAAAGTTTTTACTAAAGGATACTTATTACTAGACTGCGGAAGTTTATGCAAATTAATATTTTTATGGGCATACAACAGCAACTGAATCTTAAATAAATGTGTGTTATTTTCTAAATATTATAAAATGCATTATATTTTATATTTTTTATTGAATTTTTATACTTGCCGGCGTCCTTAGAGGTTTTTGTAATTTGAAAATTGCCATAAATGCATAAACTTCTATCTATGTCTATTTATTACTGATAGGAGAATCGTAAAGGATAAAATTGGATCCTTTGCAAAGTTCGCAGCGTTTCTGAATTTTTGTGATTTCAAAAGTCAAGTGGTTCTGGAACAAGAATTATGAAATGGAATGATGAATTGTTTGCTTATATCGCTTTTCAGTATCAATTAGTGAATTGCACGAATTTTTCACAGAAACACTTGATTTATGGAAAATGAAAATTCAAAAACACTATGAATTTTGAATGCATATAGTTTTGGATCATCATAGAGAATTTTGAGATTTTTAAGTAAAATTAAGTATGTCAAATGTTTCCATTTTCGAGAAATTCGCGTCTAAAATTTTTAATTGCAAATACTGTGATCTTCAATTTTATTAAATCCACGTTTTTAAAGGAAAATGTTTGTTTAATACATTTTTTCTTTGATAAGAAATAAAACCTAATACCTGCCTAATCTTGGAAAATACGATTCTTGAAAAACAGAATTTCTTTTACCTGCCTACTATTGAAGAATAGAATTCTTTTTATCTGTTCAATCTTGCAAAATAGAATTTCTTTTACCTGCCTACTATTGAAAAATAAAATTTTTTTAACTGTTTAATCTTGCAAAATAGAATTTTTTGTACATGCCCAACCATAAAAAATAGAATTCTTGAAACATAAGATTTATAATAAAAATTCAATAGCAAAGATGTAGGACGAAATCTCTTTATTTTTGAATTTTTTAAAGTTAAAATTATAATCCGCAGTGTATAGTCAATTTTTAAATACTAAAGAAAGTACGATATAAATAAGAAAAAGAGTTTCTATAAAAGAGCTGCACCATTTTTTATTAACATCCTCTATAAACGAGGCGATTTTCGAGCAAGAAAGCTTTTTAAACTTTTATTCTTTGCGCAGCTTTCTTTTCTTGAAAGCTTCCTTGCCTGTTACAGAAAATATTCATGTCGATACTCAAGTACAGACTTGCCTCGATCTAAGGCGATAATCCAGGCCGGACAATCGCCTTAGATCGAGGTAAGAAAACTTATTTCTCATTATTCAAACCCTGTACTTAGACGTAATTCTCTTTAATCCCTTAGTCAATTTCATTCTAGATTCTAGAGAAACCTAATAAGGTTAATTGTGGAGATTTTCAGATTCTGAGCTTTGACAATTATTACGAGACACACGGTATACAAACAGTATTATTCTCTTCAGTATAATCGCGTCTACTTTCCTCCATGCAGTAGGTACATATCCGGGAAGCATTATTTCGGTGCTAAAATTGTAAACCGAAACACAAGCGCAAATACAGACGAAAATGTTAATCCGCTGTTAGAAATGCACCAGTGCTGTTAATTAATACCGATAATTAATAATAGCGTGCCTATCATTTACGGGGATTTTCCTCGTTACATCAAATGTTAGAATAGATTGCGCGGATTTGTTTCGTTGTTGTTGCAGCTCGCGATTGAGCAACATGCAATAACGAAGTTGAATTGATCGTCTGTCTGACTAAACTCTGTCCTACACTACTGCTTCCACTCTCCGCTGATAAATCAATAATAAATACGCAGTGTCTCGCAAATCCGGTCGCGAACTTTATGTTTGTTTAATACAAATGGATCGACGGGGATCACTTCCACATTTCTCCTTATCGTCTTGTGATTTATAAACGCGATTCCTGTTTTTGTAATGTATTTGCGTTCGGAGACGTACAATACTTTTCAGTCGGTTGTTGTAAATTCTATAGAAACAAAGCGACGCAAAATTCAGCAAAGAAAAACATTTCTTCCAAACTTTTGATTTGATTTCAATGATGCGATTGCTTAATTTTTCGTTTCGCCATGATTTCTAAAGTAAGCTTTACGTTTCTCATTTCGTTCGGTTCGTTTCCCGTCTCCCCTAATGAGAAATATTTGACTCCGATAAAACCAGCGCCCCGGAGGAATCGCGACGATAAATACGGGCCACGAGAAAACAGTCGACGAGTCCAAATAAAAATTAGTCGGCGACGCGTCAATATTTGCGGTCGCCGTTTGGTAGGATCCAAATCAAGCGCGTCGCGCAATATCAGCGCACCCGACTATGTAACTCGACGATAAAATGACGATCACGATGCCGGTGCTCGAGCGTGCCACATTGCGAAATTTCTCCTTGCACGGCATTCTTGCGGGAAGTTGTCAAACGCAGACGGAAAAGAGAGCAAAAATGCGGCTGTCACCAGCCGCTCGCCAACTTTCGATCGCCCCAATCGATCGACGTGTATCGCTTTGTACAGGAATCCGCTCTGCGTAGCGGAGGGGAAAAAGCGGAAAAAGCCGGTTCCGCTCGGGGGAACCGAGAGCTTAATTCTCATTTATTTAAAATTAAAACCTCCGCACTGTGCCGGCCTCGAGACGAAAACTTCCCGGAAGCCTGATGCCGACGGTCGATGAATTAAGGTTCGCCCTTCCGCGCTCGCCGCGCGGAGAGTATCAAAAGAAGAAGTCGCATAGCGTCCCTTGAAAAATTCAATACAATCGGGGGTGGATTTCGCTCGACGGAGCGTTACAGCCAAACTTTCCCCTGCACTTTGTTCAGATAGATCTCTTGCTCGCTCGAGGATTTTGAATTTATGGGATCGTTGAGGGGCAGACGGAAATCGTTTGGCGGGTAACGTGCTACAGTAATTCCCGTGGAGAATCGTCCATAAAGAAAGATTGAAATCTTGAGCCACGTCACCGGGTTATGAATCCCGAATTTCGCTTCGATATTATTCAAACTCCTACCAACTTATGGACCGCTAATTTCTTCCTCTGCGGACTCTCCAATTTTTTTACGTCACTGATCAGCTGCATAATCATTTGGGAGGCTATGAAGAGAATTCTGACATTTTTTTAGTCAGAGGTTTTTTTTTATGTACAGTAGGAAGATTCATGAATTTATTCAGAAAGTAGAAATTAAACCTTTTGTTGCACTTTTGACAAGAGAAAATAATGTTTAAGTGAATTATCAAGAAAAGTGAGCAATAAATGAAAAAGGAAGCTCGGAACGATTCGAAAAAGGAAAGATAAAATATAATGCAATAGATTTCACAATTTTAGTTAAAATTCTGAAGTCTTTTTTACAGATTCTCGAATTTTTTTTATATTTATCATGTGGATAATGACCTATTCTTGAGGTTAGGAAAACTATTTTGCAGATATAGTAACTCCTGAAATTTTTTACTCATTGGTTTTTTAATGAATAATAGAAAGATTCACGAATTTGTTCAGGAAGTAATTAGTGTTAAATTTTTGTGTTCAGTTTTTGAGAGTAGAAAATAATTTTTACATAAATTATTAGGAATACTGGGCAATAAAAAACTGGATGCTCAAAATGACTTAATGAAAGAACGAAAACAATTTAGTATAATAGACTTCAGAATTAATACAAATTTTATATTTTTTTGTAGATACTCAAAATTTTTAACGTCTCTGATTAAGCGAAAAGTGACTCATTTTTGAGTTTATGAGGAAACTTTTGCAGAAATAATGACTCCTAAAATTTTTTATTAATTTTGTTCCTGAAAATAGTAGAAAGATTCACAAACTTGTTCAGGCACTATACATTATGTATTACGATACATTGTATAGTACATTTATGTACATATATTGTATATTAAATTTTGTTTATTAAGGAATTAATGAAGAAGATAAGCTGAAGATATAGTTTAATAGATTTCACAATAAATCAAAATTTTAAATTCTAATGAAACCGTTTCAAAGTTATGAAGACTATTTTACAGAAATAATGGTTTCACTAATTTCCTACTAATTGTTTTCTTATCGAATAGGAGGAATATTAAAAAATTTGTTCATCAAGTACGTATTACATTTTTTTTATCCGACTTCCGAGAACAGAAAATGGTTTTCATATGAATTATTCAGGAAACTGAATACTGAATATAAGTGGATGCTCAAAGAGACTGCAAAAAAGTGGACAAAAAATATACTGCAATAGATTTCATAGTCAATTAAAATTCCAAGCACGCAGTAGAAATTTTCAAACAAATTCTTCAATCACCGACTGAAAGGAAAAAAGAACTACTAACTCTTTCTGTATTTCTAATAAAATATTTTTGGTTCGCATAGCAATTAATAGACTCTGGATATCTATGCATTCACAGAAATTTCAAATATTTGAATATGTTTAAAAATATTCATGGAATCCAAAATTCCAAAAAATATTGAAAATAAAAAACACACTTATATACAATTTTATTTCTACGACAATATGAATCTGCATAAACAACAGCAGTCAACTGCTGGTTCGACAACATTTACAAAAAAAATAGTCAAAAATACAAAATCCTCCACAATTCTGTTCAAAAAATACAAAATTCCGCCCCTGAAAATGTCTTTAAAGCAGAAATAAAAACTGAAGCCGAGTGAAATGCTAAAAAACTACTCTAAAAACTACTCTAACTACTCTAAAAAATATAAAAAATTCAGACTCAAGCGATCGATTGTGATTAACAAATGGATCAAAAGGAATATTTCAAGATACACAGAACTGAGCCTATTTCGGAACAGCATTCAGACAGCTTCTGAGGAAACCGTCCCATCTGGACGGGCGACAAGAAATTACGTTCCGCACTTTCCGCGAGAACCGCGAAATCCTGTCCCCGGGTTTCGATTCCCCGCACCGTTTCCCATCCCCTTTCTCTCGAACGTGCACGCGTCCGCGAGATAAAGTCGCAATATTCTCCCCCGACGCCTTTTTACAACGCGGTTCCGCCGCGCCGCCACCCTTCCCCTCGGTTCTCATCCGCGGGATTCCAGAAGTCGCGGGCAAAGGCGGAAGTAATTGGTTTCCGTCTTTGTTGCCGCAACCCCCCTTCGTTTTCACTTAGCCACCCGGGTTTTTTCCCCGGAAAACGAGGAACTGGGCCACGCGCCGCGCCAAAGGACACACGTAAATGGGACGCTGCTCTTTAACAACCCAGACACCCCCAATTACACTGTCACCGTAAGAGCGTTAGCTCTGTTTGACGAGCTCCAAAGCGGCGCTTTTTCGGAAAACCTTTCGCAAAAGACTCTAACACGATGCTTTTTGATCGCGTTTAAGATCCTCTCTCTCTCTCTCTCTCTCTCTCTCTCTCTCTCTCTCTCTCCGTTTGCAAAGCGTTTGCGGGAAAATCTCCGACGTTTAACTCTTTGACGTAGGAGAAAAGACACCTCCCAAAAATGAATTTTCGTTGCGCGTCTTCCATATTTTTTTTCGTCGTGGTTGTAAAAGAAAAAAGGAGGTAACTGAAGAGTGGATTAAGGAATTTTATGCAGATTAGTATCTTTACAGACATGTCAGAAGAAGTAAAATTTGAAGACCCGTGTCTTTTACATTTTAAATATTGTACAATGTATTTTATTCTTTGTATTTTATATATTTTTGACTTTATTTGTATTTTTATGCTTTTTGACATATTTAAAATTACTGTGAATGCATAAAAGTCCGCAATTTATCGATGAGGGATAAGTTTAACATTTTTTCGGATACGAAATTGAACTATAAATTTGTGTAGGAATTTTTTTTTGTTGATTTTTAACAATTACAGTAGAATTTTGATTACTCGAATCACTATTGTCATTATTTTTAATTGTGCAGTTTCAAGTCATTCATGCACTAGGTACAACAATAATGTTTTAATAACATTAGATTTTAACGAGATTTAATAATATTCCACTAATTATTAGCATTTTGTTTCGTAAATATTAATTCGGTTAATTGAGGTTCTACTGTATGATGCTTTTTAAATTAACGTTTTGGCTGTTGTGTTGGTTATTCTTGTTCAGATGTTTGTAGATAATTCTTTAAGTGCAATAATTGTCTAGTAAAGCTGATCGTAGATGGCACAGCAACGACGAAAGAAAAGAAAAGTTATGATTATAGTTTTATATTTTGTGCGAAACGGTTGAGTTTGAAAGTCTGATTGTTTGCTTGTCATATAAAGTTTAATTCCTTTAAAAACTCCTCTTAGTCGTCGGGATTCTACATTAAATTTTGATGTATTTACTTTGTATTTGTTTAGCGAATATATTTTATGAATTATGAAATAACTATTTTTACTAGTCTTTGTAACTTAACTATGTATTTATTTTTTACTACTTCACATTTCCAAAATTTGTGTCTTCAAATTGTAATAATTCCCATAAATATTTGTCTAATTCTGGATTCTATTTTTGGAATTGTTTGTCTAAACAATCCAGTACCTATAATTTTTCTATAGGACTCAAGCATCTGAACAATTCTACTATTGAACTGCATAAGTAAAACTTTGATTCGGCTCTTAATTATTTTTTATCTCTATTGTCTTGTATTCTAATTATTCGGTGCATTAACAACAAGATTAGAATACAATTTCTTATAAAGCTAGAATTTTCATTTGGCGATGTTATACTAAAACCAGAAAAATTCTGCATTTTGGAAATGCTCTAGTTTCGACTTTGATATTAAATCGATTAATCAAATTTCCACTGTAATTGTTTCTTATTCAACCCAAGACTTGGAGTCCCAATTTCCCTAAACAAACCAATAGAAAACAGTCAAGGGACAAACAAAACTGCCAGAAAATCGCAAAAAGAACGTCCCGTTCGGAACCGTAAATGCAATTTCCGCTCAACACACTTTTTCTTCAATTAACTTTATTCACGAACCGCGAGCATACCTTCTAATTTAATTTCTGCAGGTGTAATTAGGTTCTGGCGTGGACAGAGACCTATTAATTTCGCAAGAGCGGATGCATTGTATCGAGGCCGCGAGTCCGGCGTTCCAATCACCGTGAAATAAATTACTAATACAGAGTTTCGATTCCTCCGAGCGTCGTTCCACTCCCGTCGAAGTAATAATAACCACACAAAAGACGTCGAGGACTTTATTACCGTTCGCGCACTTAATTTCGCACCGCGAAAAGGGTCTTAACCTTGCGAACGTCGTTCCCAGTTCCGACCGCCTTGTTTCCCTCGCTTCCACCCTCTCAACATCCCTTCGACCGCCCGTCCAGAGACACGTAATTACGCAGCCAATGTTCTTTCAGGTCCAATTTTCCAGCGATAAAGGAACAACGAGCGGTCGCCGCGACCAGGCATTTATTACTCTCTTCGAGTTCGTTCCGCGGCGGAGAAAAAGATTCGCCGTTACATGTCTTGCGCGTTCTCGTTTTTTTCCGGATTTCGCGGAGGAGAAGAGTTGATAATGGACGCGAGCGGTGAAAAAGGATCGTACTGGTCGGTTGCGGGACTGCTTTTCAGCTTCAATTACGTTTCCTGATGGCTCGCGGCCGATTCAATCTTCCCGCGAGATTCGAGGAAAACCCGGATCCCTTCGATTCATCCGGATACTTCGCTCTTAGCTATTGAGAGGATGATTCCCGGCGGAAAATGTCGGGGAAATAGTAAACAGGAAGGAGAATTCGGATTTCCGTGAACGGGGAGGAGATTATGTTATTGTTTTCATCCCTTGTTTCGAAGTTATTGGGTGTGGAAATTAGTCCTTTCCGACGAATTTATTCACGCAATTAGAATAGTAATTTGATTTTAGAGAAAATCGCAAATTGCGTATGGTTATTGATAATAAAAGAATATTAATAACAGAATTTTTATAGAGAATATTATACAGAATATCAGAAAGAATTTATTTTGCACATAATACACTAATTTTTTTTAGTAAAAAAAAAAAAAGAGAGCTTCTTTGAGGGTTTAGAAATTGAAGATATTGATGACTTTTGACAGAATTGACTACGCTTCAATTAAGCTTCGGAAAATTTAACCAACTATGCGGTTTGACATTTTTCAATTCTTCAAGTTCCCCTTTGAAGATTTGCAAGGAAATATGTTAGGGTCATTCGGGGTAAAAGGACGCAGAGCTGTTTTCTTTGAGGGGGGTGAGAGGACGGGGACGCTGGCTCGGCAGGATTGAGCGCGCGTGGGCCATTTTGGATCAACGCCTGTTGAGCGGTGCGAGTCGCGCTTTCTGGATTAAAAATAAAAATTTCAAATTGTCGTGTTATTTCGATCTTTTTCGTACCAGGGAAAATGTTTGTAGACGTATTATTTATGTATTTTTAGAGGTAAGTTGTTTTTGTTGATTTTATATAGTTATTGAACGATTTTTTCCAGAATAACATTTTAACCTAACTTCATTGGAATTCGAACTAGTACGAATTGTTTTGGTTACCGGTCAAATGGGGTAAAAGGACGGGGGTAATAGTACGCACTGGTATTTAGGTTACTGTCTACTTGTTTTTGAACTGTTAATAATATTTAGAGTAAAAACATATCTGCTCTGATAAAGGCTTGACCATAATTTCGTTATGTTGAATCTATGAAAAATTATAATTTTATGATAGTTTCCTAAATTTGAAGTTCCTAATTTCTATTGTTTTTGTCATCTTTAGCTTCATTTATTAAAAATAATATAAACATATATTCCATCTGTGTATTATTTGTTCATTTTCTTTTACTACACTTGAATGCACACTTTTACTGTACATGCGAAGTTTTACCCACACGACTGCGTATTTTTACCCACATGTCGGGATAAAGGTACGCAGTCTGACCAAGTCGCTCTTTTGCTTAATTTAAAAAAAACCGTTTAGCCTATGGTCAAATACTCGTTACATTTTATGTCTATTAAATATGCTACCGATAGCGCAAAAAAGTGTTCTTAATATCATGGTTACACTGCGGATTTTATGCATTTATGACAATTCTGAACATTCTAAAAATCTTCAAGATTGTTGATAGACGCCAAAATATGCAAAATATAAAGAATACACTTCGAGTTCGAATATTTAGAATATAAAACATACTGTTATTCAAGTTTCAATTCATTATATGCGATTCTAAATATTTTATTTTGCATAAAAATCCGCAGTCTAACCATGGTAGTTTCGGCTCAGTGAAGCAAAAACAGCAAAAGTGCGTCCTTTTACCCCGAATGACCCTACACAAAATTTTTATTTCAAACAATATGAAAATTGATCCACAAAAAAATCCTTCTTTACAAAAAAATGCTTGCCTACAAACCCTGACAGCTTTGAAAAAAATGGACATCCAAAGAAAACTAAATTTCACTTTCCCCCGAAAAATACCACCACTTCATATCGATAAAAGGGAACATTTATCGAAAGCACAGTTCAATCGAAATAAATTCGATGAAACCTGCCACCCTTCTAAGATCTCCCCAACACCCCGGGCGCACTAATATCCCCGGATGCCGCTGAATATCGCCCCCCCCCCCGCAACTAGAAAAAGAAACAGCAAGCTGGTCTTAAAAGCCACCCTTACAGTGTGAAACGATTATTGTCCTCTATTTCAAGCAAGAGAATCCAATAACCTCCCATTACAACCCTCAAAACTGTTCCGCGCCAGCCCCCGCACCACTTCCCAATTTAAACTCCGTGAAAGCTTCGGGAACCTTTGTCTCAGCCGCATACATGGAGGGGCAAGCGGGCGCGGAAAAAGTCAAAGAGAAACGGGACGGATATCAGGGTAGCGGGAGAAAGCAACCGGATTCGGTCTCATAAAATATTTATCCGCGGAAAGGTGATATAGTTTCCTGGCCGACTTTCCCGTCGATCGAACCGCTCGTATCAGTTTTCTGTATCCTTATTTCCTTCCTCCCGCCCCCGCGATCGTCCTTTCACCGTGGTGTTAGCTACGTGAACCCCGTGGGCGGTTTACGGACCGGCTACAGTAGTCGCCTCACCCTTCGCACGTGATTCCGAATGCTCACGTCCCGAGGATCGCATTTGGGATGTCCCTTCACGTGGGGAGACGTCCACGGAGTCGCGTGGGCGTTTATGGCGGGGTGCCGAGTCGTTCCTCGGGTCGGGGATGCGGACGCGACGGTCCCGTTGCAGAAAACGATAAGAAAGGGGGAGGGAAATTTCGCCAGGAATTTTTGCGACTTCAGGGCTGCAGGACGTCGATTCACTGGGATGCGATTTGTGATATAAATTGATAACGATCGGAGGAACGGTATTTCAGAAATTGGAATGAAATAGAATTAGGAGCTACATTTTTGTGGGGGGAAAGAAAATTGTGAGATAATTTGAAGAGTGAACATTTTCAATGTTCTAAAATGCATAAAGATATGCATAGATGAAAAAATGTATGAAATATCGAAAATAAAATACATTTTATAATACTTAAAAGGTAAAAGATACTTTTATTTAACTTGGTTTTCTTTTGCTATGCGAAAATGTGAATTTGCATAAACATCAGCAGTCTATTCATTAGATATTCAGTAATCTCATAAATTATGCAGGTTTCTGTTTTATATTTTGTTTAAGAGTGAGAATTTTTCAAGTAAAAATCCCTGTAATCAAGTGAAAGATAGAGGATGATTATAGAAAATAATAATCACCATAATGGTGATTCAATATTAACATCATTAATAACTGTTATTTAATGAAGAAAAAAGTTTATGGGATGACTCAATAATTTTGAAGTAGAATTTATAATTAATCCCTTCATTCCCGAATTAGTTTATAAGTACAAAAACAGGTATGTTGGTATTTTTATGTGTATTATATGAGACAAATTATTTATGAGTAGATTTCAACGTTTTGAGTGTGTTAAATGTTATTTTTTTTTGTTGTACGGCAAGATTGA
This sequence comes from Perdita meconis, assembly GCA_030770465.2. Lineage (NCBI taxonomy): Eukaryota > Metazoa > Arthropoda > Insecta > Hymenoptera > Andrenidae > Perdita > Perdita meconis. The sequence continues at coordinate 4,792,704 of JASKOS020000001.1, forward strand.
AAGAAAGTTACATACCAAGATGACATAGATTCCAATATTTTTAATTAAAAAAATGTTTGTTGGTATTTTATGTATATTATATGACACACAAATTATTTATGAGTAGATTTCAATATTTTGAGTGTCTTAAATGTTATGCTTTTTCTGTTGTTATTTGGTAACATTGGGAAAAGAGTTACATAACAATAAGTTGATATAGTTAATTTGTCTACATTGAGGTATAATAAAATACTGATTAACCGAATTAATATTTGTAACGTAGTGCTACTAATTAGTAGATTACTGCTAAGTTAGAGTATATTAGAGATATTTAATTGTTTAAATGTTCGAAACTTACTGTATTCTTATATTTAGCACATTAGTTAACTGAAATTCTAGATAATAAAAATCCAGGATAATTGTGATTTGAATAATTGAGGTTCTATTGTATTTTCTACTCCTCATTTATAAATATAAATAAATATTGATAATGTATTCCTTACTTTGTAACTCTATAATAAATTATAAAACTGTGAGACTAGTTTTTTTTTCTCAAGAAAAATAAAAAATTCCTCTACAATTTAAAAATACTGCATTATCTGTACAAGAATCTAAAAAAAACTATAGAAAAATCTCTTGATATATTTTTTTTCTAATAATAATAATAAAGAAGAGGTTGGCACATGGCAATAAAGGGAATAAAATGGTTAATGCTTGTAGAATCATATGTTTAATTTTTCTCACACAATTTACGAAACTTTCTGGTTCACAAAAACTCCATTTCTAACCCTCAAATGTCCAAATCACCTAATTTCTCACCGAAAAACAGTTCTTCCCCTGTAGACCGAACTTCCCACCCCCTTTTAAACACTAAATAATTCAGAAGCGCTGCTGAAACGTTCCTAACCTGTCCCAAAAACAAAGAAAAAAAGCGAATCCACCCTTCGCGAGCTTTATCAGAATTCCTCCGGCGGCGTAGCGAGCCGCGGTATTCCTAAATGAAAAACCGTCGCGACGCTAAAGCGGAAAAGCGAAATCGTTGGAAATACTCGCTAAGGACCGAGCTGTGTACATATTTATAGCCTCGGTCCGAGCGGCTGTGAAAAAAAAGGTGAAGGAAGAGGAGAACCGAGAAGAGTCCCGCGGGCTAGAGCAACCAGTCCCTGGGCACGACGCGACGTCCCCCTGAAAATCGTTTTCCGTGGACGTCTGGCGTCCGCCCTCGTCTTCATCCACGGCGCCCCGAGGCCACGTGTACTCTCGTCGTCGTCGTCGTCGCAACGACGACACTCCGGTGGTCAACTTGTTTCCGCGCTTTGCGGAAACGACCGGTCCACCGGAAGGCAAGTGACGCCTCGTGAACGACCGACCCTCTTCTCCTTTCTCTGCATCGGCCCTCGACCGCGTGAAATATTAAAGGCCCGTCTGTCGCTGTGCCTGGACGTCCATGGACGCGTTTCAATCGAGAGGGGATCAGAACCGCGTCTACTCGGTTCCGGCGCGAGCGACGCCTTTTGTGACGATGGCTTCGCCCTTCGGCGGTTCGCGTTTGTTTCAAAAAAGTTCTGTTATAAATTGACTGTCCGAGTAACAATATTCGACTGGATTTTCGAAAAGGTTCGTATTTTTTTTGACTGGATCATATCGATCGCGTTTTCCCGTTTCCGGTGGGCGATTGGATTGGTCTCCCAGGTGCGGGAATTCTTTTTGGGTTCTAGTATTTTTTACAGTAGCCAACTTAGGGCATTTTATTATTAGTAGACTGCAGATATTTATCCAAATTCATATTTGCACAGCTTTAGAAAGAGAAGTAAAATCTAAATGAAAATGTATGTTGTCTTCTACATTTCATGGAACATATAGAAGCTTTAATATTTTAGACGTTCTTGTGTTTATGTAGGTTAGACAGCGGATTTTATGCATTTATGGTAAAGCTGAGTATGCAAAAAAGATTTACAAGATTTTTAAGATTTGTCAAAATATACAAAATATCAACAATATTATTCAAGTCAGAATGTTTAGAACATTAAACATACTATTTTTCAAGTTCCAATTCTTTATTTGTGCTAACAAAAATTTTATTTTGCATAAAGATCCGCTATCTAGTTATCACACATTTTCACGCGCATAAAATTGTCATAACTGCATAAAAATCCGCAGTGTAATTATTAGAATTCAATAAAATTGTTTTATGAAATTGATGGTTGTCCTTGTTTATCCTGATTGTATTTTTTATTTTCTGTGGCAATTTTTGTAATTTTATTATTTGATTGCAAAGCAGATGTTACTAATATTTGTTGTGAAAAATTTCTGTTTATAATTATATTGCTGTTTATAATAACGTGACTTATTTTACAAAGAACGAATAGCTTGTCTAGTTAATTCTACATTATTATGATAAAACTTTTTAAAGTGAAAGAACTAAATAAATACAATGTATAATTTAATACCTAATTATAAAAACTAAATCAAGTGCACAGATAGTAAAATCTAATGAAACTCAAAAAGTGGAATTAATTACTTTAACCTGTGAGCGGTTCATAAATCAATAAAAATAACAGAAAATTAAAAAGATTACAAAAGGCGAATTACTAAAAAATCTACTAGCTTTACTTAATGATAAAAATACAATAGCAATAATTCTGACTGCTGCGATTCTATTATAATAAGCCCAATAAAATTTCTAACAATCCTAAAATTGGCAAACCTACTAAAATTTATTCCCGTTTACTGATACCTAAATTTTTGCCAGCATCCACCAGAAGGTTAATGCTATGAAAACGAACACACACCGCATGGAGAAGTATTATTCGGCAAACAATATTTTGCAAGGGAAGAATCTCTGGTCGGATGGCGACGCAAATTCGAGGAAACTTTAAAACGTGTCGGCGGTAGGATATTTTCTAAACTCGCGAAACTAGTTTACTCGCCTCCCTCAGGCACATTTCAAGGTTTACGCCAGGGCTCGTTGATAATCACGGTTTACCACGGTCGTCGGCGACTTTGAAATAAGTTTCGCGACGGAACGTCTTTGTTAACGCGCGAAGTTGACCGCATCGACAGAGCGCACTCGACTGTATCGAAGTTTCTCAAGTTTGCGCTTGACTATTCGGAGCGTTCTTAATACGACGAGATCGGCTGGGACGCGGAATTTCTCGTTTGCTTCTTCGAGGTTCTGGACTTTCGGAACGGAAGAATTTTCTGACGTCGTTCCGAGCGGCGGAATTAGTTTGCGAAAAGTAGAGAGACGATTGCTTTGTATTGTGGAGAAAGGAAAGCATGTGTATGCATAGTCGGTGGCGCGAAAAACTTGGGAAAACTTTCAGAGTGAAGCTCGGGTTACGTTACTGAGTTTCAGGTTTGATTCAAGTTAAGACTGTCTATGAGTCGAGTTAACTTCAAGCTTAAATCGAAGATAAATGGAAATTTAAGCCCGAGTGATTGCGTAACTGTTCTGCGATTGGTTTCAACATTTTTTACCCATTCGCTGCCCAAGAGATTCTTACGCAGCACAAAAGGGGAAATTTTTCCGTTCCATTGTCCCAAAATTAATTGAATCGAGGTTCGCAATAACTCGCTACATTAATCAGTAATGTCTATACGAGAATTTAATGAACTATTGCGTATTCTGCTTCGAAAAGTGCCTCTTTTTCGCTGTTCAGAATGCTACGTCGGGAAATATCCTTTATAATATTGAATACATGCATTCGTGAAGCGGAGGCGAAGATGTCAGTTCATTTTTCACGCGAAACAATACCGGGAAAAATGAGGGAGAAAGAAAGCGTTGTAGGCTGCCGGATTATTTGGGGATGATAGAGGAACGAGTCTCGCGATTGATCGAAATACACAGGATGTTCCACTAACTTTATAACAGAAGAGAATTCCTTCAGAAGAGATTCTAAATTACAGATTGAAGTGTTGTCAACTTTAGGAGTGTCAGATAAAATCGAAAGTTTTAATGAAATGATTCAGAAAACAGTGAGGATTACTTTGCGGAGGCGAAAGGAGATATGATCGACCTGCATCACTATGACGTTGCAGCGAAGTGCAGCGGAGTAAGTGGAAGTAGTCGGTACGCGGTCAGACGCTATACCAAACCAATCTAATTGGAAATGTACTTCCCCACAATTTTTTTGCAAGGCGTTAGTTGAAGTAAAAACTTCTCCATCAAAAACTGATGTAATATTAAAATAACATAATGCCTTGTATCATAAAATTCCATTTCAGGCTTCGATTTTTTTTTACGTTTTATGAGATTTAGATGATCGATCATTTTTTTTTTTCCTCAGAACGCAGAAAGTTTCGGACGTTCTCCAAATAATCCGCAGTCAGATTCCAAGCAATCGAGAGTTTTCTCGGACGTGTAGAGAGTTCGGTCAAAGAATAATCGAGTACTCACATATGACGACGAGATGAGCATTGGCACGGATCGGTTTGATTCGCAGATGCGGTCCAACTTGGCACTGGTACTCTCCATCGTCGGTCAAAGAAGCGTTTGTGATTTTCAGGTTGTAGATGCCCACGTTCTGATCCCCTATCAATCTGAGCCTCGGATGCCCGACGATTTCTCCAGCTGCGAAGCAATTAAAAATCCAACTTCCATCATACACGCGTTTATTAAAATAAACTTGATGAAAACTATTTTCCTGATCTCCAACGTGACAAAAGGAGATAGATTAGAGGTAATTAAATTAATTACCGATATTTCAAAGTTTAACTTCAATCTAAATTTATTCGAGATTGCTTTAAAATACTTCGAATCAGGATGTTATTTCATGAAGTGTTAACTAATAATTATGTTGAAATTTGTTTTACTACTTTTACTGCATTTATCAGCCACTGAGGAATTCTTAGAATTCGGCGTTCTTTTCGCCATAATTTTTTCATCATTATTTCTCCGTCAGAATTACGATCACTATTTTTCCGCTATTACTTTATCAAGAACACGTCTCTTAGATTTAACGAGGCCATCGTCAAAGGTCTCGATCGACGAGGAAAATGGTAGAAAAGAACAATCGCAGAGTTATATTCAGCTATATCCCTTTTATGGCAAAATGGGGTTGTTACAGTTCTAATGAGGGAAATTGAAAAAAGGTATTATTCGGACTTAAATCATTTTCCTAGGTTTCATTATTAGAATCGTCGTCGTTCGCGATCAGCTAATTTTTATTTTATCTTCCTGTCCCGTTTCCTATCCATTTTCTTGACGATTCGCTTTCCTAAACTACCTAGAAATTTCTTAATGAAAATCGATCGCGACTGAAAATACTTCCGCAATACAATTTTCGAAATGTAGACGAATGAAAATTCTGCCGGATGTCGCATTTAAAATGGCAAACAGGAGAATACAATTATCCGATAAATAATTGATATTCCGCTTCCACTTTCCTTTCAAACTGACAAGAAAATAATTTACTTCTCCGTTACACTTTTGGAACGCCTTCGAAACGATGTTAAGCGCCATTTGTGATCGATTCTAGTAGCTTTCTACCGCATTATGATTTTTCGACGCACAGGGTGCAAAACGTTTGCGGGGTAAAAGGTTCTTGCAAAGAAAAAAAAATCATAACCGAGATGCATTAAGGTCGTATCGTAATTCAAAGGATACACACCCTCGTAAACCAAACGAGCGAGGCTTTTATAAAGGCCGAAGACACATATTTGCCAGGAAATACTGCGACGCGTTGCCACTTGCTTTTTGATAAAAGCCGTGACCTATGCAAAATCGATATCTCGCCGAATGATTTCGTTTGCCATTAACGTCTGCCAATCGATAGTTTCGCGATAATTCTACACTGCCATCGAGCGAACCCGCAATTTACTATGCTACGGTTCGTTCTAAATATTTGCTTCCATACAAATTTTTTAAACGCAAAATTCCTATACCAAAACATGATATTCAGACATTTTTAAGACATCCGAATAAAAGAATTTTTAATTTGCAAGTTTCTAGTTTTTCTTATTTTTGCCATTAGGAATGCGACTGAAGTTCTCTGCTTTTGTTTACATTATACTATTTCAAGGATTGTTTCCTTCGTTTCTATATTGAAGTTTTTTCATTCTTCTGCGAATTCAATGATGGAATTAATTAGGAACAAAAAACCTTGTTTTAAATAGGTAAGAAAATCTGACCGCTTCATTACTATCAGAATTAATTATCCTCCTTCTCTTTCTCTAGATCAGAAGAAATAGTTTGCGAATCTCCCGCCGATCATTTTCGCGACTCCATTCGGGCTAATGGAACCGCGTCTACATTCAAAGCATTCCTCGATAAAGACGCCGCGCGGCATGCGGAAATTTGGATCGTGGGAGGGTTGAAAAGGCTAATAAAGCTTTCAATAGTCTCGGGCCTAATTATTCTTCCGTCGCGTCGGCGCGAAGACATCTTCCCGCGAACTGGAATGCGTTGGAAACCGCGGAACCGGCGAGCTTTCGAGCTTTTGTACCGCCTTGGCCCTTTTTCTCCGTCGCGAGGAACAATAACCGGAAGATTCCAGATGCGAGAAAAGATCGTAAGCGAGGGACAAGACGGTCTCCGGGAATTAATTAAGCGAAATCGTTCCGAGAGACGAATTTATCGAACCAAGTTCCCGAATATTCGGTGTAATAAAGACGCGAGAACACCGGAAACTGTTCTCAACGGGCTCCCGTCGCCGTTCGCATTCTGTCGCGTCTTACTTTCCGGTAGGAGAAAGTTGCTAATTGCTTATGATCCGCGCGAAATTTATCGCAACTATTTCGAATTCGGCGCGACGATACTCGCGGAATTGTTTCGGCGCGGCGAAAGCATCCGCAGCTTAAAACACAATAAACGTGACGGCGATGCATTAACTGGGGAATTCTACTCTGTGTTCTACTTAATGCTTCGCCGCGGAATTGGATAACTAAAATATTTGCGGTCTTTTGAGAAATTCGGCGAAATTATTCGGGATCACGAACATGCGATATAATTTTTAAATGCATTTTCCAAGTTCTCCATCGTTTTAGTATGCGTTTGTATTTTTTAATTGCATGTTGTCTACCAAGTTTTTCATTACAATTCCCTCAGAATGTAAAGACAAATGTTCTTCAATTATTTTCGCAGCGCTTTTCTTCCGATTCCATTTAAAATTATTTCTAAAGTAGCAACTAAGGTAGTCGAAAATTTTAATGAACCTGTGAATCAATCAATTTTTTTTCGAAAAATGTAGCAAAATTGTGCAACGAAATTTTTCACAACGTGCCATGCGAGTTATTCTGAATGGAAAATATATGAGAACATATGGCGCGGTTCCGTTTTATTCTTCAAAAGCCAAAAATCCGAAGACGCCCCAGTTTTTCGCCCTCAAGGATTCATATTTATGGCAAGTTGTATGTCGGGGTGAAAATAAGATCGACGCCAGTGGATTTCGTGTACTTACTCGGTTGTATGACGTAGGCGAAGCCATCTTTGACCCATTGCACAATGCCGACCCTGTTTCCGACCTCGCAGGGTATCGTCACCTCGCCACCCTCGAGGACAGAGCTGTTCTGCGGCCTGACTCGAAAGTATTGTCCCCCTTCGCCTGAAACAGAAACGCGAATAGCGATTACAGATAACGTACCTCGAGCGTAATTACAATTAAGGCCGGCGGTTGACTATAGAAGTTTGTTCGAGGCAATTTGTCCGGTCGCCACGAGTTGATCGACAATGGGAACTCTCGACAATGAAAATCTCGAATCACTATTCACGATTGCGGTGGATACCGTTTTATGTTTCCTAAAGATTTGTTCTCGATGGTCGGACAATTTACAGTCGATTAAAGATTTTATCGGAGATAATCTTTGTGCTACATTATTTATAATTTAACGCTCTGATTGTTAAGGAAAATTTACTGTAATTATTATCATTTCAAAGTTTGCAGGAATTTTGATTCCAAACGAAATAGTTTTCGATTAATTTCATAGTAATGTGTGCGATTATTGCGGATGTTTATGTAAATTCATATGTTTAGAGATTTAGAGATTTAGATTCTTATTTTTTAAATATTATAAAATGTATTACTTATATCGAACATTGCGAAGATTTTTAAAAAAATGTAGCATAATATCAGATCAACAGTACGGCTTTGTAAAAAATAAAGGAACTACTGACGCACTTAATCACCTTGCCAATATAATTTATTCTAACCTAGATAAGAGTAAACCTATTATTGTAGCCTTTTTAGATTTAGCTAAGGTCTTTGATACAGCTAACCACACAATTTTATTAGAGAAACTCGAAAGATATGGAATAAGGGGCAAGGCTTTAAAATTAATAACTTATCTCTGTGATAGATTACAAAAAGTCAGAATTCATGAACATAAGCGAGCTCAAAAGAATAACTGCTGGTGTCCCACAAGGAACCATATTAGAACCACTATTTTTATCTTGTACGTCAATGAACTATTGAAAGACATGCCTAACAAAACTATAATGGCATATGCTGATGACACTGTCATCATTTCAGTTGATGATACTTGGTCCTCAGCACAGGATAAAATGAATACTCATTTAAATAATGTTGCTATTTGGTTGGCTCTTAATAAGTTATCGTTAAATATAAATAAAATGATGTTTGTAAACATGATGTTTGGTAACTACTGTGATAGTGTTCCTAATACACTAAATATTGTAATCCAAAATCAACAAATGATATGAGTGGAAAGTTTTAAGTACCTAGATATACATTTTGATTATAAAATGAAATGGGATTGTCATATTGAAAATATTGTTAAAAGAACAAAATATCTAATTTTTATATTTGCAAAAATTAGAAAGATTATGGAAACCAAAACATTCATGATAATTTACTATGCGTTTTTCCAAAGCATTGTTACTTACGGTATAATTGCCTGGGGTGGAGCAGGTGAAAGTATATTAAATCTAGCACAAAGAATACAGGTTAGACTGTTGAAAATGATAAACGAAGGTTTAGCGACTGGGAAAAGCATCCCCTTAAATATCACACAATTATATACTCTCACCTCTTTATTATATCACTACGAGACAGTGAAAGGATTGTATACAAATTCTGAGAGTAGCATACGATATAGGTCAATTCAATTACCAAAAACAAGTAAAGTTGTTCGTGATAAAAATAGTTATATGGTAGCTGCAAGAACCTTTAACAGACTACCGAATGATCTCAAAGTATTGAGTAATAATAAACATACTGTTAATATAAAATTAAAAGAATTTATTAGAGCTAATATATCAGTATTGTGTAAAATCCTACTGCTCTTAATCAGAGGATATATTTTTTACATAAATGGTAATATGGCAAATTACGTAGTTTCTAGTTTTTTATATTGTTATTGTTTACTTTTATATATATTTTTTTTAGTTTTTATATATGTATACCAGCCTATGTACAGGTAACAATGTTTACCTCTATAGGATTACTTTTGTAAATTAACTGATAAATAAATTCTTGTAAATTCTTGTATTTTACTTTTTATATTTTATCCTTAACATTCTTAAACGTTTTCAGATACTTAAAATTGCAATAAATGCATAAAAATCCGCAGTCTAGTTATTATACTATAATTTGTAGTACTACAGACAGTTTTTCGCGTTTCATTTATCGAGTTTGAATTAAAAAAAAAAAATAGGAAAATCGTAGACGCGTTTTGTCCGCCGCTAATCCGCGGAACGCAGTGATAGCGTTCGCAGGGAAAATACGTTTTCGCGGTGGATTTCAAGTAAAAAAATGCGAAATATTCTATTCTACGCCCGGAAGCTATTCGCGGATGCAGCGATACCACTTCCGTGAAAGGAACGGAAGCCAGAAGAGTCCCGGTAAACATGCCGATGTTGAATCCGGAGGAATGAATGTTCGCGAGAGTGCGGCATGGCTTTTTCAATGTAAACGTCTAAAGGAGATCGAACCTAATAAAAAAAACAAAAAGGAGTCGGAAAGGTGGGGGAAAAGGCTTTTTAAATGGCGTAGGAGAGAGCGTTGCAAGCTTCGCATTCATGAAATCGAAATAGAGACCGGTGAATGAATATCGAAAGACGCGGGGGCGGGCTTTCCTCGATAAAAACTGAACAGCTTCTTCGTTCTGAAGATGGAGGAATTATTCAAAAATATACAAGCTGGGTGGATGTATCTATTTGCATTTTAAAAACGCATTAAACCTCGGCATTTTATATATATGCGTATTTATATTGAAATAATAAAAAGGCGCGGAAATTATATTTATGCCCGAAAAGATTGTGCGACGAATGTGTGATTTAATACTGATTGCTGTCTGATATTGATATTTTAATATTGATGTGTTTGAAATATTGGAAGGATGTGCTGTTTAATTTTGTTGAGATTCTTTCGTGGAATTGACAATTTGGAAAAGTGGATGTATTTGTCTTTTAATTTAGTTTTACTTTACTTTTGTTGGAGAGTTTATTCAAAATTTTCGGATTTTCACTAGGACTTTATGAAGTCGTTTTATTGTAACCATTTGTTAGTTTTATATCTTTTCACTGTCTTAGCACTAGAATATCAAAAATAGAATTTTTGATATTCTAGTGCTAATATACTTTTTTATTTAAGTTTAATTTTTTTCTGTGTTTTTAAATATGAACTTGTATAAATATTTTCAGTTTTCTTATTATTACACATTTCAGAGAAACTATTCACAACATTATTGCGAGTGATAATTTGTCCTAAATTTTTCTGTACATAATACACAATTAATTAAGCACTAAGTTCTATAGAAATTATCGTTAAATAAATTACACAGCCAAAACTTCCTCCTTAAAAGATTCTCCTAATTCTTCTAAGGAAAAGATTGAAGAAACATTTTCTAAAAATTTTGTAAAAATCAATTCATACCAACTACAAAATATTGAACACATCAGTGATATTAATAGTCAAATTTTTCAAAAATTGTAATCTTAGAATGTAGAATAACAATTAAAACCTAGATTGCAAACTTAGAGTGAACAAATATGTAATTACTGTAAAGTTAGATTAATTTGAACGATTACACTATTTGTACAATGTATATTACATGCTTGTATAGCAAAAATAAGAGCTTGGTACGAGCCACTAAATGCTCAAATAAAAAAAAATGAAACCTCAGTGATTAAAAGCAATTTATCCCAAACACCGATTTCCTCGAAATCAAACATTTTGCCTCGTCCAATTCAAGTCTCTCGAAATGACGTGCAGAGAGCGCAGACAAAGGCAAAAGACAAAATCTCGACGGAAGATCTGCGTAATCCGCTTGTTCGCCGCCGATAGGATCGATGCTCTCCGCTTCGCTACTCTCTCTCTCATCTCCAACCTGTGCAACCTGTGGCCCGGTGTGTACCTGCGGCCTTGTTACACAGGTTTCGCCCTGTCCACCGCGTTTGCCTGGTCCGCGGTCACCTGCTGCTCGAATTTGCACAATCCAGCCTAAATGCAGTCCCGATGAAATATACAGACACGCGTGCAGTGTCCGTTAACACAGCCCCTGTAAACTGTAAACATCGAATCTTCTCTCTCTCTCTCTCTCTCTCTCTCTCTCTCTCTCTCTCTCTGTTCGATCGGTCTTTCACCGGGACCGAATTAAACGCGTCCGTGAACTCCAAGCAGCGCGCAGGCATCGAAAGAATGAGTCGACTGTTTTCAGCCATCCGACCGCTCTGCGGGATCGACGTTTGTCCTGGTTCTTCGAGTGAGACTCCTTGTTAGAGATACTGTCTGCGCTCGTCGGACGTCCGATGAACAGTGTCTGTCATCAGGGACATCCGGGGATGTCCGGGAATGTCTGCTCGTTCGCGGTGAAATTTTAATTGTTGGCGATTCGTGCGACGCGACGGAGTCTGTCAGGGCCTCGATGTCGTTAATTGGGACGAGTCCGCAGAGGTTCCGGATTATTTATACGCGGGATCGTTGTACACGGTCTTGGTCATTATTTGGGGGCAACGGAGGAGAGCAGTTTCGGGGTGATGGTGGATATTTTTTTTTTTTTGTGAATGTTAGGTAAAACGAGAAGAGTCCGGTTTTTTTTTAGAAAGATGAGTCTATGATTTGAATAAAATCAAGAGAACGGAATTTATTATTATTGTTATGTGACTGAAAGTGTATTAAAAAAAGAATTTTTTTTTAACGTGGATTTGATAGAAGTACAATTTATAATACAGGATTGGTGAATGGAATTTTAATTGTGTGAGGCACGATTCTATAATTTTTTTTGTATGATTTGAAATTCATGATTAGGTATTATACGCTGATACAACACTGTAACGATTAACTCTTTGAAACGCGAAGATAAAGAACTAGAATTATAACTCCTGAGAATTTCTACAAAGCTCAGTTAAAATTGAATTTATTCTGGAAATTCTGGGAATTCCGAAATTGTGGAAATTCTGAAGCTCTAAAATTCTAGATATTTCAAAGCTCTTTAATTCTTGATATTCTAGGAAATTTAATGTTGTAAAATTTTTGGGAAGTTCAAAGTTAACTAAAACTTAAAAATTCTATAACTCTGAAAATTGTAGGAAATCTCAAGCTCTAAACTTCTGGGAAATTTCATTTTCTAAAAATTCTAAAACTTTTAGGAAATCTGAACCTCTAAAATTTTGAGAAATTCACAATTCTAATTGTTCTATAATTCTGAAAATTTCAGGAAATCGAAAACTCTAAAATTCTGGAAATTTTCAAATTATAAAAAATTCTGAAATTATGGAAATTTTAGAAAATCTAAAGTTATAAAATTCTGAGAATTCCGAAGTTCTAGAAAATTCTAAAATTCTGAAAATTCTAGGAAATCTCAAGCTCTAAAATTCTGGGAAATAGGAAATCCCCAATTCTAATTATTCTACAATTCTAAAAATTGCAGGAAATGTAAAGCTCTAAAATTGTGGAAATCTTGAAGTTTTAAAAAATTCTGAAAATTCTAGCAAGTCTAAAGCTAGAAAATTTTGAGAATTCCCAAATTCTAGAAAATTCTGAAATTCTGAAAATTCTAGGAAATCTCAAGTTCTAAAATTCTGGGAAATAGGAAATCCACAATTCTAATTATTCTACAATTCTGAAAATTCCAGCAAATCTAAAGCTCTAAAATTCTGGAAATCCACAATTCTAATTATTCTGAAATTATGGAAATTCTAGAAAATCTAAAGCTTTAAAATTTTGCGAATTCCTAAGTTCTAGAAAATTCTGAAATTCTGGAAATTTCAGGAAATCTCAAGGTCTAAAATTTTTTCTCAGAGATTTTCAGTTTTCTACTAGAATTTTGTAGCAAATTTAAGTGACAAAAATAATACTTACAGCTGTTTGAAAGAGTTAAAAGAAGAATATATAAAAAATGAAAGCATGTGACATGAGTCGTTCTGCCATGTAACTAAAAATATTTGGGTTTGGTGTATTGTGAAAATTGAAGGTAGAATTAGCATGTGAATTTGTAAAGGAAAGATACTTGCAGCTTTATGTTATCAATGATTTGTTGCTGGTTTCCATGTTTCCATTATTTAATTGTTTTTAGATTTTTCGATTAAAATTCTCAAGCAAAAATATATTTTTACCAAGTCAGACAGGAAATATTCAATGCAACGTTCATCAGGAGAAATTACGATTTCTTGATGGCTTCACTCTAATTTACCCGAACTGAGAATCTAATTCATCTCTCCATTACCTACGACTATCTTTTCCATATCGGAAACGCGCACACGAGGTTCGCTACAGTTTCGAAACTCGTAAACTCATAAATCAGCCAGATGTAAATACTGACCGACCTACATAACTGCTGTCCAAGTATTTCCATGACACAGGGACGCGAGCAAAAATGCTGGAATATGAATAGCATCGTGGACATGGTGCCAGGACATCTTTTGTTCTCTTTAAATTCCCCCGCCGCCTTCTGACAAAAGTCCTACTGGCAGCGCGACTGTCGGAACGAATATTCAAATTGACGTTTTATTAAAGAGCCCGACCGAGCTCCGCGACAAATCCAATAAAACGTCAAACAACCAATAAATTCCCCCGCATAGAAAACGAAAAACAAACTTAGTTAAATTAAAAAAAAAAAAAATTCAGCTTCGCATCTTCCGCGCAAGAATTCCATTCTGCTTTCTAATCAATCGAACGCAGAGGGTAGAAATAATTAACCGTTCAATTTCCCTCGCGAGGATCCGAGTTCATCGACGATTCCACCCCCCTAGAAACAATATTCTTCCCCCTTCCGGGTTCATTTCCGCGACAAAGGATCGATTATCCGGGCGCGATTTCGATTCGCTCCTCCGGCGAAAAGGGTAACCGATTTTCCGCAACGCCCATTTGCGTTCCTTCCCCCTTTTTCCCCGCGCTTCGAATGGGTCGAAGGTCAACGAGGCGCAGGAAATTTTCAAGAACTCCCGTCCAAGGTTCGGACGAAACGGCCGATACGAACGGCGACGACGCCAGAAAGAAATAAATATCTGTCGTCGACGCGGGAGTTGGGCACGGCGTCGATGCGCAAATCCGTCCGATGAATTATACGATTATCGGCTTTGCGATTTTTTATTACGCGGCCGGGCGCGTTGACGGCGCCAAGCTTTTCGCGAGTGACCCGATCGTTTTAATAATCGCGCCGTCTCGTTGACGAGTCCGCTTGAGGATTAAGCCCCGGTGTCCATTACTCTTCGACGGTTCTGCCTGAAATTTCGTTTAATGGCAGCAGTGCTCCGGGCGCGCCGATCGCCCGGTGCGAGATGACGCTGCCCAGTTTTAGGCGCTCCCCTCCTCGTTTTTTGTTGCCTGACTTTTATTCCGTCCGCGCGATGCCCCGGCATTTTATCGACAACGCGCATGCAAAACTGGCAGTGATCTGGTTGACGCGAATCGCTTGACATCCAGATGTCGTGGGACATATTTCTCCGTATTTTTGCTTGATCGCGTAGAAATGTACGATCCTCCGGTACGTAGTCGTACGATCCCTTTTCAATTCGACGATATTTTTATGGGGTCGACGCGTAGCAGATTCTGGAATACTGTTAGTAATTTGGAACGCCGTTATTTTTACGGAGGAATAAAAAAACGTCACTTTATTACAATTTTCATGAGGTTGATGAGATCGTCGTTAAAATTTGTGAAAAGTTTAGAGCAAATATTATTCTACTTTGCTTATTAATTCTGAAATTGTGTCACGAGTTTAGAGTAAATTATATTCTACTCTGTTTATTAATACTGTTCATTTGCTTATTATCCATTTTCCAGGCTACAGATGCGTAAATTATTAGAAATAATAGGAAAAGATTATCTAACTATTCATTGTATGATTTGTATGAGATCAAAAAATTATGCCGATCGAAATCTTTACTCTTAAGGATCTAACAACTTTCATTTTGGTATTTGGAATATAATTCGTATCACGATTGTCACACGTGATGATTAAAAAAACGCCACTTTATTACAATTTTTATGAGGTCGATGAGATCGTCGTTAAAATTTGTGAAAAGTTTAGAGCAAATATTATTCTACTTTGCTTATTAATTCTAAATTGTGTCACGAGTTTAGAGTAAATTATATTCTACTCTGTTTATTAATACTATTCATTTGCTTATTATCCATTTTCCAGGCTACAGATGCGTAAATTATTAGAAATAGTAGGAAAAGATTATCTAACTATTAATTGTATGAGATCAAAAAATTATGTAGATCGAAATCTTTACTCTTAATGATCTAACAACTTTCATTTCGGTATTTAGAATATAATTTGTATCACGATTGTCACGCGTTATTATAGAACGAAGGGTTAATTCTATTTTTTTTTCGTGTCCATCTTGCGATCATTTCAAAAATACAAAATCTGACCAAAGAATTAATTAAAGGTCATTATACTGAAAACTAGAATTGCGACACGCGCTGAAATTCTTAGTAAATCTGTCATGCTAGTAAAATTGTGATAGAACCGATAGATTTTTCTTTTATTTCAAATAGCTTTTACGTCACCGAGGAGAAAACAAACTAAAATAAAATTTACGTCCTTTTTTACGTCAAACAAAGAGCTCCTTGCGGCAAACATTCTTTCAGCGGGATAGTAAACAATTTTGGTCGCGGCTCGCGAATAAAAAAAGTTTCGACGATTCCGAAGGTGAAACTTCATACAATCGTGTTTCCTTGTTGACACAGTTTTCCGTTATTAACGCGAGGGTGTAACCCGGACGCTCAACGGAAACAATTGCGCGCTAGGATCCCTTCGAACGCGTAATTACCGTATTATTTTGCAATTATTTATTTATTTCTGTTTCACGGGAATAATTTCCCATTAGTGTACAAAAAGACGGATAAGAGACTATAAATTATATCGAGGACAAAGTGAATAAGAATAAACAAAAGATACGCTAGTTAGATTTAAGGATTTGCATTTTTAGGGAGTAAATGGAGCAACAAAATAGATCCAAATCACCACCTAGAACATTGGCCAATACGCATACACGATTAATTGGGTCAGAGTTAGAGAATTTCGAGGTGTATCTAAGAGGATAAAATGTAAGCGAGGGTCTGAGGGACCTTGCAGGTGCATAGAGATTAACAAGCTCAAACAGTTGAGGACAACAGATGGAACCATTAAGAATTTTATGAAGAAACACCAAGTCTGCACAAGTTCTTCGGGTTTCAAGAGTATTAATCTTGAGGGTGTTCATAATAGGTTGGTAGTTATTTTAATTTTAATTTTAATTTTAATTTTAATTTTATTCACGGGAAGGAATTCCCATTAGTGTACAAGAAAAAAATTTTCATACAGTTGCATACATAGAGGTCACAATAGTTGGAAATAATAAAAGAGTACAAGAGTAATATAAAAATGACAAAAGATAGCATATAAATAAAATATGAAATAAAATATATAAAGATATAAAAGATGTGTGTAACAGATTAGATTAAGTTGTACAATTGCCTCTTGAAAGACCACAACGAGCTACCAAATATATCAAGGTCGCCAGCAAAAGCATTAGCAGTGACGCACGACCGGTTAATAGTGTCTAGATGCGAACACATTGAAGTATAATTTAACGGAAGAAAAGTCAGCGAGTGCCTTAGAGATCTTATTGGCGCATATATGTTAATAAGTTGAAGAAGTTGAGGATAATTGATGTAACCATTGACGATTTTGAAAATGAGC
The DNA here is from genome assembly GCA_030770465.2 of Perdita meconis. Lineage (NCBI taxonomy): Eukaryota > Metazoa > Arthropoda > Insecta > Hymenoptera > Andrenidae > Perdita > Perdita meconis. The sequence goes on from JASKOS020000001.1 coordinate 4,809,774, forward strand.
ATAAGTTCAGAAAATATGCTTCTTCATTCTAAGGTTATGATCAGTGATTGCCATTTTTTGCCCAATCTTGTATGCTACATATCTACAAAAGGAATGTTGTACACCTTCAAGCTGCTGTTTTTGATACAATAGATAAGGCGACCATATCGTAGCAGCATATTCTAAATGTGGTCTTCCTAGCGCGCAATATAAGAGCCTGAAGGTGCTAGGGTTCACAAATTTAGATACACATCGCTTAAGAAAGCCTAAAGATTTATAAGCTTCAGATACAGTAATATTATTTCGAGGGAAATCTTAAACAGGCCATTCAGACGCATCGACGATCGGCTAGGGACCTTTAAACAGTCACTGAAACAAAGTACTGAAACGTTATGGTTGACGTCGATCCATTGTCGCGAAACAGCGTCCAAATAACGCTGCTTACGTTGCCTCCTTTTAATTCATTTCCCCCCCCCCCCCCTGGTTTCTCCGCAGAAAAAAAAAAGGGGGCCACAACTTGTCCTAATTTTCGGTCTCGTGATGCACGTCGCGCGTATAATAACGAGAGAAACGAGGGAGTGGGAAGGGAGACGGAGGTGGAAAAAAAAAAAAAATGAAACTCGCGAGGCGCGAGTGTGGAGAACGCAACTCCGTCGCTCTTAATGTTTCGTAGCTTCTTCGGAATCGATCTTGAACACGGTGTACCCTTCGAACGGCGACGGGGATGTGTTCTCGAGGGCCATTCAGGTCCCTTTCAATGCCTTATGCATTCGTGCCGTTCGAGGAATATGGAAAACCCAGCCAACTACTCGCGTACCAGACGAATCTCGAGGAGAGAACTCTTGTTTCGTCGAGGTTATTTCTTCTGTTCTGTGCGCGATTGAGTTTTTGAGAACCTGGATCAATCGTGCAAAGTGATGGAAGGAACGTTGAAGGTGAAGGTGAATCTCGTGGAGTGAGTTTGAACAACTGGGTAAAAGGTCGACGGATTAAAAAGAAGGTATTTTTAGAACGGTTTTCGAGAAAATAGGTTGCGCTGTCTGTGATCCATTTTCTGCTTTTGAGTATTTTATGGTGATTCTATTTGAAACGGGAAAAGGATAGAGCGAGTGAACGAGCGAGTTCTTCCGTCAAATGCGGCTGATGATGCTTCAGCAATTAGCTACCCAATTATACACGCACATACTCTCATCAAAATTAATGCAGCTATGTTAATCGATAGGTAATGGAATTAACGTTGCAGTGGATCACAAGCTGGTCGAGATCTTTTAACGGAGCGTTGGGAATATTGCGATTATTGAATTATCATTGAATTAAATTCCGTGGATAAATGAACATTACTCAAGCAACGCCCAAACATTAATATTTATTATTCAAGAACGAGAATGTAATGCGAAAATTCCACCGAAAAAAAAATTCTAATTGAACCTCTAAAAAGGCGGAACTAACAAGGAAGGTATCCCAAGTGTCTCTCTCCGATTTTGTTCATCTTGAAATATGTTATAGTAGATTAAAAAATAAGAAATACGTATTTTTTTATCATATATTTATTACAAAGTTATGGGGTAGTTTATCCCCATAAAGTTGTTCAATAAAATTAATTGACTTGTATTTTTTATTCCTCATTGTGGTACAACTTTTTCCGGTGATTTTATCCGAAAAGATTGCGTTTAAGTATGTGAAACGACTAAATCCACGTCTGACGCGCTTATCTTTGAAGGGTTGTTTCACCCCCTGAAAGTGTTTTTCCGCCGATAAAAAAAAAACACGTATCTCTTATTTTTTAATCTACTATAACATATTTCAAGATGAACAAAATCGGAGAGAGACACCTGGAATACCTTCCTTGTAAGTAGAATAAAATCGACTACAAGCCTCGCAAATTCTTATTGTTCGAAACAGAAATAATCAAGTGATCCCAGCGATTTTTCTGCAATTCGGTTGCTAAAAATGCAACCAGAACGAGAAGTAATCATTTAACCGAGGTAGTGGATTATCAATTAACGAGATAACAGTGTACAGCGGAATACGACCAAATTACTGTTCAATTTTGCACAAACTACGCCGCCATCGGTTCGTCAATTATTCGAAAAGGAACGGCATCCATTTCCTCCACCTTATTCCGTTCCATAAATAGGCACATCGCCCCCGTATTTGTACACTCCGCGCGCGAACTTATTTCACCGGTGGCGGGTAATGCTTCGGCGTCTGAGCAGCGACGTTATGACCTCCGAACACTCGAGCGGCCCCGTCTATACGCGAATTCCATAAATTCCCGAATCGATGGAACTTTATATTTTACTGTTATTCCGCGACCCGCAAACATTGCGGCTTCGCGTCGCGGATAGCGCGAGGGTGGAAGCGGAGGCTTACGACCGTCGTAAAACGGCGCTTGTTTCGTTATGAAAAATTCGTTTGGCAAAACGCGCGTGTTCCCCAAGTCGTTCCCGCGGTCCTCCCGTAATTTTCCTCGGAGCCCGAAATACCCCATTGAGGGGTGTTTTTATTTATTTTCGCCCCTCCGACGGCGACGTTTCTTCTATCTTGGAACGTGTGAGACGAAAACGCACGATTTCTGAGGCATTTCTGGACGAATTTCCCGCGTAAAACTGCATTTGCATCGAGGTGACGGCCATTTTGCGACAATAAAAAATTTTTGCGAAATTATTTTTCGTTTTTTTTTTATGAACCTTTTCGTGTTTATTCGGAATGAATCGAAATTTGTTTCGATTGCCACGACGAATACACAGCGATTTTAATTTTGTGGATTGCTTATCGATCGTATATTACGGTATTTGTTTGCGGAAAATTAGTAATTGCATTTACCGAAGTTCGATAATAAAGTGCGCGCTGCGCGAATTTAATGTCACACCTAGCGGCGATAATCGCGCCGATCGAAGCCGAAAGAAAGGAAAAACAACATAGCGGCGGAGGTTCGGGTAATAATCGCGTCATTCGCAGCCAATCGATCCTCAATGGGACCATCGAATGCGATAATCGCACTCTATCGAGCGCCAACAATAACTCCGTCATCCCCGGTTCGACGACAATTACACTATCAAAGCCGAGCAATAATTACACCCCTGAAAACTTCCAAACAATTACATCGTCAAGTGAAGCCATAACCGCCGAGGCATTAAGCTTCACAGTCGAAACCCTCTATCCACTACACCTCGACGAGGATTTCTGGCATCAAATGGAGTACAAAATTTTCAGGGAGATGGAGGGGTGTTAACAACTCCTGGAGCGCTAATCGTCAATTAAACACTTTCGCGCGAAATTGCTCGAGGAACTGACTTTCTCGATGAAGAGTTTAAGTCGCGGCAATTTTGTTACGCTTTTGAGTGATGCGTAGAGTGAATGACGAAGCAAGCGATGACTTAAATCCTTTCGAATTTTATTGGAAATGTTTTACGATATTGTGGATCGGCGTTTATCAACATTTTTACCACGCGGATCAACATACAGTACTGTTTCGATATAAGGACAATCTTTGTTGACTCGAAGAACGACGCCTGAATTTGATTCGAAAAAGGGATTTCTCTATCCTCACCACTTCTTCGTCGGCGCGAGTCTCCTCGTTCCGTCGTGACCGAAATCGAACCGGACTCAAAAAAGGGCTGAGCTCGGTTTTGAAACACAGCCATTTTTCGAGTCAACACTGTACCTATTTGTGATGCTATCGTGACCCAAATATTTTACTCGCAGGTTCGTTCACATGTATTCCAAATGTAATTTATTGTAAAATGCACAGTATTACATTTTTTTCTATCAATTTATGTTATTACAACTGCTAGGTTTAATTATTTCTTAGTTTCCATACTTTTAATTGAGCAAATGCAAATACCTTTTTTACAATTGAAACAAGTTTAACATTTTCTGAAAAAATGTACGAGTTACTGTATCATATGAATTATTTAAATTACGTGCATTTGGCATATTTTTACAGAATTTTTATTTCTTAAATCTAAATATTAAAATCTCTTACAGATAAACCTAACCACTTTTGCTATCACTTCGCGGTCCATTAAAAATTGAACGCGGCCCAATATTGGACTACAGATTGAGAAATGCTGCTTTAGATTCATTGAAATTCTACGGGAAAATTATGGTAATAGTGATATTAACTTTGATGAGTCTAAGAAGCAAAGATCAACCCTTTGAACAAAATAGATTCTCAGTTATCTAAGTGAATTTATCATTACGTTTAGTTAAAAAAAATTAAAGGATCTTTTTTGCCGCTTTTTTATGTTTTATATGAGCAGAAAACCGTGTCAAAAAGATTTTTTATAAATCATATAATTAGCGAAGTTACATTCCTGAAAATGACTGCATGTTAGGGAAAAAGAGAGATTCAATGCAATATTTTTGAAAGCGAGTAATTTTTCGCCCTTCAAACATTCTTTGCGTTTGTTGAGTGCATTAATGTTTGCAGATTATCGTATTATATCGAAATATATTTAAACGTACTAATACATGAAACGCGACTGTGAGAATAATAGAATTTTGTTTAAATTCTGTTTTCTTACAAAAATATATTGACTCTTAAATTTTTAATGCAGCTTTCATCCTTAAAATATTATTTTTCTTTAAATATAGGTTTATTTTAGAGTGGTCGCATTAACAATGAGGTCATTAGCAACCACTGGCTTCAATTTACAGACTTTGAAGTTCCATTGCATAGTGTTTACAATATTTGTTGTACACTAGTGATACTGATGTTTCCTTGAGGAAACGAATTGGATGTTTTAAAATATTATTCTTCTTGTCATCATTACTCGTTCTCCATTTAGGTATGCATATAGCATAATAAAGACATCTAATAATAATCACCGCCCCCCAAAAACTCCTCTTTTCCGCAATAAGAAAGAAACATAATGCCAACAATTTCTCAATTACCCAGCCAAGACCAAACCCACCCCAAAATATTAAAACCTGAACCGCAGACAAGAAAACTCATTTCAAGACCGAATCTCTTACGATTCCACCCCCGCGGAGCCCCAATAATCCCTCCTCCACGTAAACCTGAGCAACCCCGATCCCCATTTTTCAGCGTCCAGATGCAGGCAACCCATCAACCCCATTTCATCCCGGAAGCATTCCTGCAAGTCTTGATCTCCGCTATTAGAGCGCAACAACTAACAACCTCAACGGCTCTAACTTTCGGAGGGAACAATAAATACGCTCCGGTCTCCCGCGTTCTCCCTCCCCCCTCGACGAATCGCTGACCCCCCTCCCTCTAGCGACCCTTCGCTCTCGCGGCCGACGTGCAATTTCGAGCATTACAACGGCATCTAACACAATTCGCGCCAGTTCCTCGGTCGGCGCTTTTGTGCCGCATTTATATTGCTCCTTTTGTGGGCGCGGCGAAGACGGTTTCCACCGCGCGCGGCGAGGGCGGAAAGAAGAGACCGGCAGGGAAAGGAGAAGAAACCCTCGTCCTCGGTCGCCCCGATCCCCGCCTCCCCGCGCCTCGCGTCAATACCAGCCTGGTCGTCGATCCCATTCAGTTCGGTCTGCTCGCTAGATAGCATATCGAGTGAGAACGCTCGTTTATACGGCGTACAAAGGGACGAACGCGTCGGCCATTAGCATGCGCGCACCCTCCCCCGCCCCCTGGTTATTTGCGCCCTTGTCGAGGCTCTGCGTCCCTCCCCGTGCTCCGATCCCTTTCGCCGTTCATTTACATTAAACTTCGATCAGTCGGTTCGGTTTTTTGCGCTCCTTCCGTCCCTTCCGTCTTCGTCCGGCGCCCTTTGTACCGCGGCGCGCCGCACAGTGTTTAAAAACGACTGTCTGACTGGGAAAAAGTCATAATTTGGATAATTTTGTTTTACTTGTTTCTCAATTGTTTTCGATTCCTAAAATCCTAGGGAGCTTTGATTGTACAATTATTTACTTCTAAAGATTGTTTAACTAACAGATATGCCGCATTTAAGATTGGGGTAAAGATGCATTTCTCTGATCACAATTATAATCCTGTTATGGATAAGCTAAAACTTATGTCGTTAGAGAATAGAAGAACAATATCTGATTTGCTGTTTCTTTACAAAATTCTGCATGGTTGTATCAAATGTCCCCAACTCCTTGAACTCGTCAATTTATATGCTCCAATACGATATTTAAGAAAATCACAAACATTTCTCCCAGCAAGCTACACCTCTTATTTCTCACATACAAATACCATTAATCGAGTATGCATGGCAGTAAATGCTTGTGATCATAACCTGGACATGTTCTGCGGCTCTTTTTCCGTGTTCAGGAAGCAAATTTATGATGTTTTGTAATTCTCCTTTCTCTACTGTGATGTATACGTTTGAATTTTTACCTTTTATCTCTTGTTTTCGTGTCTAATTCTTATTTACATCATCATATACATTTTTAGTTTAGTTCATTTTATTTTTATTAATTTTTTATGTAAGTCAATTAGTCCTCTACTGTAGTGCTATTATTATAATTACTTGTATACTAATGGGAAAATTTTCCCGTGAATGAATGAATAAATAAATAATAAATAAATAATATGTACATAGAATTTTCAAACCTGTACTGTAATTAGAAATGTCATTTAGCACTCGAGATTTTTCCTTCTCGTAAAAGACGAAACGTGCAATAAATTATTTTACGCAACACAGATTTTGTAGACGAAGGTGTATACTTATATTTTGTAATAGGAAGATTAAAAAAAAGTTTGATGGGACATCCGAACAAACGCAATCAATAATAGCTAATTTTGCTACGCATGTGCCTTGATTTTTTAAGTACAACCTTTTTGATTGGTAAGGATTGGTCAAAATTTCAATTCTATCTTATAGTACAGGGTCAGCACTATAATTGCTGTAAAAACCAAGTGCTACTTTTTGCAACTTTTTGCATAATTTGATTTTGAATTTCGCGAATCCTTTACAGACGGTTTACAAACAGCAGTGCTCAGCAGAAACATCAATTAATCAATCAAGAAAAGACTGTATGGAGGATTTATTCCATATGCTCCTGATGCCTTCAGATCCACTAAGTAGTTTAAGGGTTAAAACTAAGAAAAGTACTGGACATCTTCCGTTGGAAGTATAAGAACTACTAAAAAATATGGATCAGTACTTAAGTTGTTAAATTAACTATTATATTTTTATATATGTATATTGTTTTTACCGTATTCTGTATTGGAATAAATAAAAGTAAAATATTTTTTCCAATCGTAAAACAATTAACCTTAAAATTTTTTAAAAATAATTTAGTTTTTGTTTTAAATATTTCGAATTTAGACAGAACATAAGGTTAAGAAGTCGAAATTATCAATAATCTAACTTATTTTCGATGATTTATACACTTTCATTTCAAAACATAATTTTTCCCGGTCAGACAGTCGTTTTTGAACACTGTGCGCCGTCTACGCTGCAAATTAACTCTTTGACCAACGAGCTGACCCAAGTACTGCTTCCGGGGCTTTTCTCGCGTCCGAAGAACCGTCGCGCGAACCGGGGGTGGCGCCCGGTGGCGGAAGAAACGAGGAAAAGTTCGCGCGGATCCGCGAATCGGTCCCGGGAGAGACGCGGGTTCATTATGATCCCGGGACACCGAAGCGCAACGGTCGCAAAGTGAACAGGGAAACACGAAACGATCGCTGTTTCTTTCAATTAGGATTCCTTATTAATTAAGCTTCGCGGAAGACCGATCGCGAATCGAACGCCAAACGTTTTTTAAGGAACACGATCGAGTGTAATTAATCAGTTCCGCGACTTACGACAGCGTCGAGAGCGTTAATGCCCGGAATTATTGCTGCGTCCGATGTTTCGGGATTTAAATTAGTTGCTCGCGAAATGAAGTTGCTGCCGACGTTGGTGCTGGTTTACTCTGCAGCCGTCGTGCGAGCGAGCAACAGTCAATCATGCCCTGCCAAGCGTGATTGGCAGGTATGATTGACAAGCGTTATTGGCCATCTATGGTCCAATTTAGATACCGTGATGCTTCCACGCGGACTTTTTCCCGTAACAGTCTTCTCCTCGCATTTGCAAATCAGAGCGATCGCTTCGCTGATTGTAAGGCTATTTTAGGACGATCGGAGTATTTTGCTTCGACGATCACGGGAATGGAGGTATGGAAGACTGTCATAATCGTCCTCGACGGGATCTGATTAAACCCTGATTTCGGTGAAGTCAGTTTTCAGTCCGATTAGGACGCTTGATTATGCGCTTTAAGATTGGAGTCCAAATCCCGTTTTTGAGAAGACTGAATGCACTGAAAATGTTGGAAATATTGACGGGGGACTTTGACACTATTTTTCATTTTCATCGGTGTTCATTTTCATTAGAAGGACTCTCAAAGTGTTCGAGAAACAAAGAAAATAAAATTAGTCGGTTGTTCAATGATTTTGCTGATCTCAGAAAATGAGATACGGAATAAGTAGTGATAGTGTTTTCCTTGAAAATTTTGTTTTCTCCAGATTCTGAAATTTTTTGGATTAGTAATACATTTTTGGTCAAGATTATAGATTTTTCTTTCGAAAATTCTTGGGAATCTGATACTGTAAAAAATTGTTTAGTTAAGAAAAGACTGATTTTTGTTTTAATAAATTTTGATGACTATTAATAAAGTTATGAGATTTTAGGTTTGATAATTTTTCACTGGTCCCTAAGCGATGCAATATTTTTTTTCTATCATTTTGAATAACCATTATTATCCAATTATTTTAATATTTTTAGTATTATGAGTACTTCTAACCATAATTATGAAATTATTTTCGGCTCTATATTTAAAATTGATTTCCATTGGAAAATAGATTTCATTCCAGAAAACAAAACTTATTTATGACTCGATAAAAATTGATAAATATTAAAACTTACAAGCGGATCTTTATGCAAAATGAAATTTTTACAAGCACAAGAAACGAAATCGAACTTGAACAACAATATGTTTCATGTTCTAGACGTTCTAACTTGAATAGTATTGTTGATATTTTGTATATTTTGGCTTATGATAACAGTTTCGCAGATTTTTATATATTTAACATTGCCATAAATGCATAAAATCCGCTGTCTACTTATAAGTTTGAGTAAATCTTAATAATATGAATTTTTTATTTCTCAGATTTCTAAGAATTTTTCTCAAGAATCAGAAATCTCAAAGTATACATAAAGAAATTCTATTTTGTTTCTTTTCAATTTGTATTTTTAAACCTTTAAACCTTTCAAAAGGAAATAAAGATAAAACTAATCGAGTGTTCGATAATCTTAATCATCTCCAGAGAATTAAATTTATAGTATAAGTAATTTTTATAACAAATATCGAACCAATTATTTGAACTTCTTCGACATTTCCAACGCTGACAATAATAAATTTCCCCAGTTATTTGCGATTCAATGCAGTCCAATAACTTTGCCTTACACAGTGTATTTTTTTGCGACTCACATTCGCGCACCTTTGAAATTAATTGAAACACAGAGCGAGAAGAGAACAAATTGTAGCCTTCTATCATTATATCTTGATTTCAATTTCGGCTTCAATTTCACGTCCAAAAGGATTACGCTGAACGTTCCATAACGTTTCATTCATGGGAATATGAAAGAGGGAGAATGGGATCGTAAAAAATCCGAAATGCCCGGTAATCGTGAAACCATGTTCGCGGAACGTTTACAAATTCGCTAATACGATATGCGTGCCCGAATAAATGATAACCAGATGTTACATCGAGCACGTGCAACCGTCGCAATTTTTCTCATGTCTCCGACCCTCGTGTATTTGCATTTTCGGTCGCATATTTTCGCAATCTCGTCGGTAATGGGCGGCAATTATTCACCGTCGTTGTGCCATGCGAAAAACGATAAGCGAAAACACAAAGACGCGTTATGTTGTTCGTCGATCGAATCGCGGGAGAGCAGATAATGAATTGATTCGCCGCGAAGGAAAACCTGCGCGTCCTTGCGTTCCGCTCGCGAAACGCACGAAAATGCAACGAAAACTGCGATGAACGGTAAATTAAAATTACACATTTACATTCGCCGGCTTCGAGCGAATTTCTGGGCTGCGAATCGATTCAATGAAAACATGTTTAATTAAGATCTGATGCATCATCGCAGAAAATGTTGGATCTGATTTTACCGCGATCGCTGGATTAAATAACGTGCATGAGCGCAAGAATATATGTTTCCTTGGCTATGGAAACGAGAGATCGTTCAATATATATTATACAATATAGAAGAAAATGTATAATTAAGGATCGTATAGACATTCTTCGAAATAATTACTGAAACGATATTGAAAAGTCAGTTATTCGCTGCAACGAGATAATGATTTCGGTAAATTTGACTCTCCGCTTTCCAAACACGATTGCATGAGATTCCTCGAAATCGTAACATAACACGCGGACTTTTATTGGTTTACAGAAATTATTACGAATGAAGAGAGCGAGTCGAATATCGTGTAACGAACCCAAACCCTCGCATCGCGCGAAATGAAATTATTCCCCGCAAATCGTCGCATGCAAATCCGTCGTGAACCGCAAGTTTAAATTACAAGATTCACATCTCAAAGCGACGGGCAATCGTTTTAAACTGCTCGCTCGCCTTTTCTTGCCGCCGAGTTCGTTTTAACGCGGGCTATCGCCGATTAAGGCGGACTTTTCATCTGAAATTCGAATCAGTCGTGCATATGTTTATGTATACGGAACGGTTAATTCATTTGCATACGTAACAGCGTGGGTTACACCGAAACGAGCCCCATCCCCCCCCGCCACCCCCTCGAAACCGGCAGAACGGCGCAAACGCCATATGTTCGACATAAAAGGAAAAATTAAACGTTCCGGCCATTTAATGAAAGCGTGGCGAAGGATTTAATTATTCCTCATCTATGTATGAATAACAACGACGCGTGACTCGACGTTTGCACGTGTTTTGAGCGACGCTCAAATGGAAATTCGTCAGGGAAAATTTCGGGTCGAAGTTCATCGAATATTGGGAAAAACATTTTTAACGTAATCTTGAATGTAATTTAAAAAATCCTTGAATCAAATAAGAAATTCTTTAAATAATAACTTTGTCAGTTTTAGATATTTAAATCCTTGCAATTCTCAGCAAGCAGAAAATTTACACAATGTTATTTAAATGAATTGTGATTCTTTTGTCATTCAAACATTTGAACACCGTACAAACATTACAGAAATTATTAGGTACATTTAACATTAATTATTAAGTACACAGTCCTTTTCACGTCGAAACACTAATTAAGATCGAGACACGAAACAAGCCGACGTCTAATTAGCGTCGAATATCCTCGAATTTAATTACCAAGCAATGAAACTTGATATGTGCCTTCAACCTTATTTTCCAGCGATTTTCGACGCAGCCATTATTCTTCGCTCGAAAAGGGACGTTCGACAAAGCGCTGACCGCTTCCACTGCACGCTGTAAGCTCCTCGAAATCACTGAACTTTCGCAACACCGGCGTTCGATCGATAAGCTGCGAACTACGCGGCAACGGCGAAGACAAACGAAGGGTGAAAATAGAACGAAGCGTCTTCCCATTTTTGTTATTCATCGATCAACCTTATCGCCTGATAAAATCGTCTGTATTATCGTTGGACGAGGCTCGACTTTCCTCGTTTCTTTCACGATCGACGATTAACGGCCGCAATTAATACGCCCGTTTATTGGCCGTTCGTGTTCGACGGAGATTAGCGAACGGAACCGACCAGACGCGGTTTATCTCGCGTTTTACGCGATCGCAAAGAAGCGAAGGGAATCGCGAATTGGAGGCCTCCGTCTGTTGGTTTATCGATGGGAGGGTAAATTTGATGAGGATGGAAATTGCGGGTCATATGATTCGTTGCTGTTATCTCGTGAAATGGGAAAATGATGCTTTGAATACGCAAGGAAAAAGGAATTGAAAAGAAAGAAGGAGGTATAGAAAATTGGAGGAGATATTGAGTTCTACTATTTTTAACTGGGTTCTGAATTTTCTTCATTCTTCTACGTTCCTTTTAAAGATCTGATTTATTAGAACCTTAATTATTAGCACATCGTGATATATTTAGACAACGAAATTCTGATGCATTATCAAGGATCTAGTAGATATTAACACTAATATGCTTGTAGTTTTCTTAAAATTGTAAAATGCACGATGGGATAAAAAAAAGACCCGAAAACTGTAGCAGGATTAATTATAGGAGATATGAAATAGTTTATTTAGTTGAATATCGACTCTAATATTTCCTGTTTTAATACACGCTATCGATTCAAATATGATTTTAGGATTAAATTACAATACTTAGGAACTTTGTTATAGAGAATCGCTGATGGAGAAGTTTTGAGGAAAGTTCAGATCACCTCGTTTATTTATAAGCAGCTTAAATCTGTATTAAGATAACTATTTTCGACAGAATTTCAGGATTAAACACTAATATAAGCACTTCAAAAAGTTGTTTCGAAAGAATTTCATGTAATTAGATACTTTCTTTCCGACTTAGCATACTTTGAAGTGGATAAATTAATTTCCGACATCATTTCGTGTTCTTGGAAAATAAATAACAAATTTAAATGAATAAATACTATTTTACTTCCCTGATGGAAGCAAATTGAAAATCCTAATACAGCAGGAAAAAAGATTGAATGAAAAATAATCTGATCAATCATAAGGACCTCGAATTAAATAGTACACCTAGTATTTTTAAAAATAAAATTTTACCTTTTATCTCTTGTTTCCGTGTCCAATTCTTATTTACATCATCATATACATTTATAGTTCAGTTTATTTGATTTTTATTAATTTTTTATATAAGTCAATTTTAGTCCTCTACTGTACTGCTATTATTACAATTACTGTATATTAATGGGAAAATTTTTCCCGTGAATGAATGAATAAATAAATAAATAAAATATCTAGAAGTTGAGAAAAGGGGTTTTCGATAAAAGATTCCCGTTTTACATGGACTTACTTATGTTGCAGCTCATGGTTTTTTGTTGCTAATAATAACGCAAGACGCGTGAAAGCAGAAATAAAGATTCACGCGACTCTCTTTCCCGCGTGGAGAACAATCGCACGGTGTTCACACGGAGCCGAGGTGTGCCTTGGCGTGACCGCGTGTGTGAGAAGAATCGCAATTAAAGGCGTTGAAACGTGGTTAGCCGCCAGAGTATGGAAACCGCGACGGAGAGAAAGGAAACGAGCCATGGCAAAACGACCAACCGCGCATCCGGCCGTCCTTCAATGAAAAAGGGACCGGTGCGTGACGAGCGAAATGGTACCCCCTTCGACACCACGATTCCAATTTTTGGCCTCGATTCGGTCGTCCCCTCTTCCGATTCGGGGTCAAATCCGTGACCTCGCAGAGGGAACTGAATTCGTTGGACCGAGCGAAGAAGGTTCTTCCCCATTGAATTTAAATTTAACTTTATTGGCTCCGATCGAGAAGAATCATTCTTCATCCCTTTTTCGAAGCAATTATCAAATTTTATTGAAAATTCTTCTTTGACGAGACGAGTCTCATTAAAAATCTTTATCTCGGTCGAAAGCCCTTGAAAAGCTCCGTTCGCTTCTCGATCTGAATAGCTAAGCGATTCGCATGGGCCTTTCCAACACCATGGAAATAATCCACAGGCAAAGAAATTCGGGGCGGAAACATTTAAGCGTCGCCTCGAAATTTTCATGGAATATCGTCCGAAGTTGACAACCGGGGGACCGAGGCTATTCAGAACAAGCGGAAACGCTTTAAAAGAAACTGGTACAGCTTTCAAGCCTTGTGAATGGCTCGCGTCTCTGTTGCGGGCTAGGAAAGAAACGGACGAATTTCAAAAGGAGCGCGGAGAATGAAACATCTGTAGAGAGGGAATCATTAAAAAAAGTCGATGCCGAACGCGAGCGAGAGAGAGAAAGAGCGTGGCCAAATAGCAATTTAACCAAGGCTAATAAGAATGAAAAACCTTCTGTGACCATTAGGGATTAATTTGTCGCGAAAAGCGACAGACTCCGTTCAATTCGCCTGAGGGAAATACGCCTTGTTCGAATTTAGAGATCAACATTGATCTAAATATTCTGGCGATTTTTATTTGATGGAAAAGGTGTGTAGCGTTCGATTTTTATTTAGAGCGGATTCTCGGGTTATTCATTTTTTCATTGGGGACGGAAATTGGGTATCGCTTGTAGTAGATCAGATTAGGCAGGTAATTGGAAAATTATAGTACAGAAGATTCTTTTAATTGGATTCGTACCTTTGGAGGGTTAAGTATAGATTTGACAGTGTCTTTAATTCGAAAATTTATTCAATCTTGAAATTTGACTTATTAGTATTATGTCATAACACCTTCAATTCCATAATTATTAATTATATCAAGTATTAGATGAATCTGCTTTTCTTTACAAATGTCAGAGGTCAAGAGAAGAGGGCGAAATTACTAGAAAGTGGATGTTTATGCAAATTTGTATTTTCAAGTGCACAGAAAATGGAATGAAACATAAATACTTTGTATTATCTCTTAAATATTACAGAATAAAATAAGCTAAAATATTCAATAAAAATTGATTATAATATTATTGCACATAACAGCAATTGATTTAGCATTATTGACCAGACGCATACAGTTTTATTTTTATTTCCTATTATTATTGTATTTAATTGAAGAAAATACTTTTCATAATTCTTAGAATTTTTATTTTTCTTCGCGAATGCATCCAGTTGAATATATTTTTTACTTTTAAATTAAATAATTTATTATGTAAAACATTGCAACTTTATTATGTTAATAGCTTAAAGATTACAATTACAGTCTCTTTTTTATTTTCTTTTTTTATTTTCTATTTTTACTCCTCTAATCAAATAATAAATCTTAATCGTCCTTTAAAAGTGAACAACCAAAAAATTCGGTTCTAGGTACTTTTTCTATTTTATGAATTACACTTCTACTTACAGGTAAACATTTGTTGTGTAACAACCAGTTCACATGATACGGATAGTAATTCGATAAATGACTATAACAATAGGTTTTGTACTCTATTTAACCGTATTTATTCCTTTGAGTAGGAATGACGAATTTGGTCTTAATACTTGTAGTAAAAAAAATGGTGGAGTGGTGATTTTTAAAACTATTACGTTGTTCTTAAAAGTCTAAATTTACGAGAATATTAATTATTCTCAAGTAATTATCAATATACACAGCAAAATTTGTATGAAATGTAAACCTACAACAAACTTTGACAGTAATTCTGATCTGTCAACATTTTTCTTAAATTGTACCATTTGCCTAAAATAAAATATATATGATTAGGTCAGAAAAGGTCAGAAAACTGTAGTAGGGTTCAAAATAGGATCAAACAAGGTTAAATTGACTAAAATAATTAAAAAAATACACAGAAACAGTGAAGTCACATAGCGAAATAATTCAAATAAATGCATTCATCCGTCAAAAAGTGGCAAATCAAGAAATTAAAATTACCGATGCCTCCAAATTACTATTAAACCCTAACAACCCCGTCACTAAAAACTCCACCACGTTCATCCCCCAAACCAAGACCTCCAACCCCCCCAAATATGCGATCATTCCTACCGATCATTAATCCCTCGATTCGTTGATCAAAAGGATGACCCAGACTCCCATCGCGCTCCGTCTCAACCAATCACCAGCCACCCTTAACTCCTCTTCCCAAGAATCTCCACCCCTTGCTCTAAACTCAAGATCCGAAGCTCCGTCCATCGTAGCGGGAAACTTTCGCCATCGGATGTCGCTTAAATACGCGGTTATGCGTCGCGAAGACAAAGCGAGGGGGGAGGGGAGGGGAGGGCAGAAGCGGGTCCCGGGGTTCGGGAATCGTTGCGCGGTGGATGCGCGAGGGTGGGGAGGGCGGAAGGCCGGAACGGCCACGGAACAGTGGAGCGTATGCGTCGAATTATGTGCATCGATTCACCCGAAAATGGGAAAACTTTCGCGGCGAGTGATCGTCTGGGGCGTATCTTGTTGGCCGGCCAAGTTCGTCCCGGCGCGGCGGTCAGAGGCGCGACGGGTGGGATGCGCGGCGCGGAAGGGCGAGCTGCGGGGGTGGACCAACGACGGAGTTACGTTTAGCGTTACGGTCGTCTGCCGGTGCACAGCCCCGAGCTTTACTGCTTGGTTAACTATCTGTCCTACGGACAGCTTTTGGCACCGAACACGTCGGACGCGCGCGCGCGCGCGCGGAACGAGGGAGGAAGTCGGCGTCCCCTGACCGCGCCGGACCTCCGCGTTTATTATTTAAATTAAACGGTTCGCGCGGAACGGGGGTTGGAGGCGGGAGTGGGTGGCGAAACCGAGGATATTCTTCACTTCTCCTCCCCTCCTCCCCCCTCCCCCCGCCCCCAGCAGATGCGCGGGTTTCGGGAGCTTCCTGTCCCCGGGCTTTCACCGACGCCAGACGCGATTTTTGAACGTCCTTCCGGCGAGGGGACGATGAATCTCGGCGCGGTTCGGCGAGACAGATTGAAAGCGTTCGCTCGAGCTTTGCGCCCTCGGGGCTTGATCGAAACATAATGACGTCTGAAAGGATCGCGCACCGTCAACGTGACTGACGCCCGCGTGTCACCGACATCGTATTACCAACGTCCCTGTTTCGCGTCGAAGGATTTATTGGCCACGGCCTCCTCCCACCCAAGTTATCGCGAAACGAGGTTGAACGAGGACTCCGAGATCGCGCTTCCGCCCGCGCGGTTATTGAATCTTTAATGATTCGCGGCGAACGCCGCTCTCGCTCTTTCTCTCGTCCACGAGACACGGAGACTTCTGTCGCTGGGTAATTGAAAATTATCGATGATCTGATTGGGATGAAAAGGGGTTATGAGAATGTAGAAATTGTAACTTATTTTGACAATTTATTATGAATAATCATATTACTTTACTGGGAATCTGTTTAGAGCATTTTTGTATGTGGATCGCGGATTTTATGCATTTATGACGATTCTGAATATTCTAAAAATCTTCGAAGTTGTTGACAGGTGCCAAAACATACAAAATATAACATACAAAACAAACATATAAAACATACAAAAAGAATCAAGGTAGAACGTTTAAAAAATAGGACATATTTTTATTCAAGTTTTATTAGTAAAGTTTTATTTTGCATAAAAATGTGCAGTCTACTGAAATGTATAATCGCCTGATGAAGGAAAATTTAAACTTGATATTTGCTGATTTATTTTGAAGTATTACTCCATTTATATCACAGCTTTAAATATGAAACGAATTTAAAAATTCAGTAATAATAACATTTATGACGAATGTTAGTATGCAGAAATCCACAAACAAATGTTTTAAAGGTTTTTGTATATATGCAATATATGCATATGTAGTAGACGACAGAAAGTTTACCACTTTTCCATTAATTGTATTTTTATTATTATAAGATTTAGTGTACAATTTATATTCCTGATAGAAAATTAAGAGCTGTCTAGAATCCAGTTAAAATGTAATTTATTCAACTGAAATATTTAGTTTTCTATCAAATATTGAGTAAGGACAATACATTTTTAGTAGTAAAAAAAGTTACCACTTTTAAAAAGTAATCTATGTTAAAAAGTATAGTTTTCGGCATTGAGTAAATTAATTTTTCAGCAAAGACATTAGGAATGTCATTCTAAGTTTCTCAGGAACCTCATGCTTAATCTCACCTCACAAATATTTAGTAATTCATCGCGCTTGTATTAAAAACTCCACATTTAAGGTCTATTGAACATCAGCACAAAAAAAATAATCGTGTATTCAATGAGCAGAAGTTTAGAAAAGTTTAGAAAACCTTGTAATAACCTTCCCATTGTCCTTATTTATAAAAAGTTGATTCACTCAATGCGAAAAAAATACGAAGCTACCTTCTGAAAGCAATAAATGTCTCTACAAAATATTAGTTTTGTATTACTTTTACAAAATGGTAATTTTTTCATCGATATTTCAAATGTGCTGTTCCTTTTTAACGTGAAATAAGATTTGTATATGTTACTCAAATAAATTTAATTTACCTATGTTTTATAAAGTTTTCAATTTCCTATCAGAAAATATAAATTCAACACATACTAAAGTTTCTTGTTGATGTTAAAAAACAATAGAATTAAAACAAATCGAAAATGTGGTAACTTTTTGTCCACTACTGTATGCATGAAATCCTTTGCGCAAATTTTTCATAAAGCAATTCATTTCCCCGCAATAAATAGTCAAACTCAGATATGATTTTTCAGCCCCAAAGTTAGCTTAAACCATTAAAATAATTCCTGAGAAGCAAAATGAATTATATAAAACTTCGACGACAGTAAAAAATCTGAATGATTCACATTCATTGAATCCTTCATCAATTAACTATCGAAGGTAAAATTACCAGCATTTTTTGTCCGAAATACCGAATACTCATAGTTATTTTTAAAAAAGCGGAGTGCATCGGTTTTCCGGATCGCAGTGAAATTTGATCCGCGCCGAACTATCATCGACAGACAAGTATTTTGGTCATTCGAAGCATGCCGAGCTATCGACTGGCAAACCAAAGGTCCTCGACATTCATTTCACCGTGGCGATACGGTCGATCGAAACGGCGGAGAGGAACCACAAAAATTTTCCCCGTTTCGCCGTCCCGACTTAATGCGCTTCCCTCTTCGTTTTTTTTTTCTCCTCGGTTTCATTCCCGGGGAAAACTTTCTCCGGTTTTAAACGATCCCGCGAACCGAGGCGAATAAAAAACTTTGAACCTTCCACGGGGTTTTTCAAGAATTCGGACCTCTCCCTACTAAGATCGATTTTTCCGGCCCTTGAGCGTCGCGTCGTCTTGGACAAAGTTCCATCATTTTCGCGAGTTAATTTTTTATGAGAATCCGAAAGTTTTCGGGACCGGAAAATTATGGAGCGTATTACACGCTGGAAATTCTCAGGGAAATTGCCGTCTGACCTACGCGGTCCTGTTCTACTTGCGCGAACCTCTCGCCGATTCTGGCTGAAGTATTGATACTTCCAATCCTAAACGAGGCGGAGACTTGTTCTAGTACTTTGCCATTCGAATACTTTATGAGCTTCGGCATGAGCGTCGGAAATTTTTCGATTTTAGAGGAATCGTCGGGGTTTAAAGATTTTTCAAATTCAATTCCAAGCAACATAAATGTATATTATTTTTATTTGTAAAGAAGATCTAAAGCAACTTGAATCTTTTTACAAATTTAACGGATCATAATTTTCAGTCGTGAGAAAGTCGGGAAAGCGAAACACTTACGAAATCGACGGCGAGATTTTATCTTAATTGGGGTGTCTCCACGCTCCAGAGTTTCATCAGTTAAAAGTTACGACCCGCGAGAAGAGAGAGGCAGGAGCCTTGAAATATGAAACGACGCAAGGTAACTCATTTCCGAGACCCTTCTAGTCTTTTTTCGAGTCGTTGAAAAAACCAGGGCATCGATAAAAAATGGCTTCGAAAGTTCGCAAACTTTTGGCGAGGGAAATTAGTTGCGAGCAAAAAGACTCCCGTCGTTCCCCTATCAACGGGACTGCTGCTGTTTGAAGTTTTTCAAACGACGCGAACACGAGGCGAAAAAAAAGAAGAAAAAAGGAAAAAACGGAGGGGGAACAAGCCGCGAGGTCCTTCTTTCGAACACAGAAGGAGGAGGGGGGAGAGAACGCGGAAGTTGCAGTGACGTTTAGTCACGGTTCGTTAAAGCAACGTGATACTTCACGCGACTAAGGGCTTTTATGAGAAATCGTTTGAGAATTGGGGCCCTTTAATTACGCCTTCTCACGTGAATTAAAAACGAGGGAATAACGGTCATTCAGAGATTAAAAACGAGGGAATAACAGTCATTCAGAGCTCCTCGGGAAAAATCGTGGCGTTTCCAGAGTACGAAACATTAGCGCCATAAAATTTACGCTGGCGAAGAACCGAGTAACAAAAGAGAAAAGGTGAGCCAGTAATCGGAGGGGGGGAATTAAAATTCGAATTGAATATGGAGCTCTTTGACAAGCCTTCATCCATCATTGATTCTCTCTAACGACACCGAAATTATCCTCCAATGTTATCCTTCGCGCTCATCAATTAATCAAAAGCCCGCGCGGAGCCTAAAACCGCCCCAAATCCCCCGTCAATCCCTAAATCGAACTCGCGCCCGAAGAAAAGAAGCCCCCCTCCGTCAAAGGATTTAATTGCTGTCGGCGCGAGCTCGACGCTCCGAGGAAGCCAGAAGAAAGACGCAATTTGCATTAATTGTCTCGGCGCCCGGTTGTCAGCATCGGCCGATCGAAACGAGTCTCGTTAGTCCCGCCGATCGCATTGGCCTCGTTCGCCGCCGGAGATCTCGCTATTTACGGCGTCCGAGGGCAGTCGGGGGTCGCCTTAATGGACAAGAAACGCGGGGGACGGGGGAAGGGGAAAGTGCGGAAAAACTCGTCGACTGGGTTTTAACGAGAGGGAAAAATCGCGGTGGCGACGCCGCGCTGACCTTTGTCACGAGCAAGTTGACTCGTGATTACGATTCACTTTCCATGCTGGTGCAACGCCTCGGCCACGGCTAACGAGATTTCTTCGGCTCGGAAACGCGAGCTGCCCCCGACCCGCTTTCCCTGAGTTTTCACGGCCGAAACGTCGAAGCCCGCCGCCGCGCGGAAAGCGATCCTGCCTTTTTTTTCTTTTTTTTCTTTGAGCGAGACGCGACCGAGAACCGAGAACTCTGAGTCGATTAAAGTTCGGCTCGCCGTTTCCGCCGACCGGTGACGCTAAGTGGAATTCGTCGGATCGAGGTCTTGTTTTATGGGAATGCGAATTGCGAAAAGGGATTCGTGGTTATACGAGGCCGGATTAAAGGGAATTCGAGAACTGTTTTTTTTTTATCTGTTTGATGGTGAGTAATTTGATGTTGATTTAGGTACTGAGAAGTTTGTGCGATACTTTGGGAAAGAGTTTCTTCGCTTGGAGATAGGAATTTGAGATATTTTTTGGGGTAGAAGATTTTTTCATTCGTAGCTTGTAGAATTTAATATTTTGTTTGCATATAAGGTAATTGGATATGCAAAATATGAAATTAGAATGTTTTATGAATTCGTATGCAAGTGAGAAAATATTGGATTAGAAGATCAATTAAACTAAATTTAGAATTGCTTTTATGGTGAAGAGGGAGAAATCGATATCTAAATATTAATTAAGTAATTGGCATGAATTTATGAGACAATCCAACATTTTGAAGACAATATTTTAAGTAGAACTTCAAACCTTCGAAACTGATGTGTAATCATTTTTATGCTTACCATATCCTGGTGAATATAGTCTAATGTCAAGAAATAATTTCTTCAAATTTTCTTCGAAATTGGAAAAACTATTATGGAAGCAAAAAGTAAGATTGAGTTAAAGTAATATTAATACCAAAAAGAGAAAAAGGTTTTTACAGAAAAAGTAGAGAGAAATTATAAAATGTAGTTACAATTTATCGTAGTAGACTAAGGTATGTTTTAAAAATCACAATTGGTATGCATTTATGAAACAATCTATAATATTCTAAAAAAAACTTGGTCCTTCAAAATATTAATATACACATATAGTAAAAATTTGTATCTATAAACGAAATTTTAGTAATGTTGATTGTGAATCCATTTAAATGACCATTTCGTACTTCTCAGTTTTCCACAACGCTTCAAAATATAATATTTATATTAAATGCTGTCGAAGTCTGCAGTAGAAGTAATTTATTATTTCATCCCCTACAAATTATGCAATTATTTTTACGCCAATAAATTGCATCAAGTTTCTCAATTCATCCACACAATACTACATTTCCCTCACAGTTAGAATAAACAAATAACCAATTCATTAAATATCATATATCGTGCTCATAAATTTCTCTGTTCTTAAAATTTGTACCATTATTACACATTAAACGGTAAATGAATAATTGATAAGAGCGAAAAGGCTTTCCTAAAATTCCCTACATTAAAATACTCGAAATTAAATTTTTATTTTTCAAAATACAGTAAAACCTCGATTAACCGGCTTAATTTTAGAGTCAAAACTCATGTTTCTTCGTGAACTTTGAGAATAGCATCATGAATCTAAAATTCCAGTTTTATTAGAAAGTCGACTGTAATTATATCGCTGACTCGTAAAATATTCGAAGCCCAAAATAATAAAAATAGAAAGGTCGAGGTTTTACTGTGTAATATTAATTTCTTCCATTTACAAACCGAGCAAATCGAAATTATATAAAACTCTCCAGTCTCCCAATAACCACATACAAGTTTTGGCAACGTCGACCCATAAATCCTCGTAACAAAACCCCTTGACCCCAGAGGCAGAGGGAGTCGAACTCCGGAACCCGAAACCTCAACGAGTCCCAAATCCCAGACCAACGAGGCTCACTGAGCGATTCGACTTCTAATCTGCGACTAATTCCACGTTCCTACGAGCCGATAACTTTCCAACATTCGAATCAGCCCCGAAGTCAACCCCCGGACGAGTCGAGGGCGGCGAGAGGGGAGAAGGGGAAGGTTAGGGAGGGGTGGCCGCGCAATCATCTCGAGCGTTTTGTCAGTTTCAACAGCCAAATCTGTCCTATCAATTTCATCGATCGGTCGGCACACGCCCGGCGGTTGGGAAACAATTAATCCGCACGGAAACGGGCTTCCACCGATGGAAATCAAAATTTCCATTCCTTTGTCGGATCAAGCCCATTTCGCTGCGAGCGAAGCGGGCTCGCCTGATATTCCGGTCGATGTCGACGTACGCGTAAATTAAGATCAATTTAATCGACGGTGGTGCTGAGGCGGAATCGCAAAAAAAAAAATCGACGGAAGAATCGATGCGAAACAACGGGCGCGGGTCCATCGGCGTTCAGTCGCCCAGGAGAATCGCCGATTGCGCGTCAGACGCCTCGCTGCAGATATTTTCGCGGGCGAGCGAATAAGTTCGTGGCGAAGGGAATTCGTCGCGGATTGCGGCGAAGGGAAAGATATTTGATAGAGAGATGTTGGATTCTTTGGGGGATTCGAGAGCGTTAACTCAGATCTAACTTTGTAACATTGTGAGAGGTGAAAAATATATTGACTGAAAATTATAAACAAGTTGTGAACAATTTAACATTTAAAAATATATTATCATTCGGAGAGGAACAAACTGAATTTCTATTTTTCAATTAGGGTCATTCGGGGTAAAAGGACGCAGCGGGTAAAAGTACGAAGTGTCGTTTTCTCTGAGGGGGGTGAGAGGACGGGGACGCTGGTTCGTCAGGATTAAGTGCGCGTGGGCCGCCATTTTGGGCCAACGCCTGTTGAGCGGTGCGATTCGCGCTTTCGGGATTAAAAATAAAAATTTAAAACTGTCGTGTTATTTCGATCTTTTTCGTACCAGGGAAAAGTTTGTGGACGTATTATTTATGTATTTTTAGAGGTAAGTTGTTTTTGTTGATTTTATATAGTCATTCAACGATTTTTTTCAGAATAACATTTTAACCTAACTTTATTGGAATTCGAACTAGTACGAATTGTTTTGGTTGCCGGTCAAATGGGTGAAAGGACGGGGGTAATAGTGCGCACTGGTATTTAGGTTGCTGTCTACTTGTTTTAGAACTCTCAATAATATTTGGAGGAAAAACATATCTGCTCTGATAAAGGCTTGAGCATAATTTTTTTTTGTTGAATCTAAGACAAATTTTATGATAGTTTCTTAAATTTGAAGTTCCTAATTTCTATTGTTTTTGTCATCTTTAGCTTCATTTATTAAACATAATTTACAAATATGTTCCATCTGTGTGTTATTTGTTCATTTTCTTTTACTACACCTGAATGCATACTTTTACTCTACATGCGAACTTTTACCCACACGACTGCGTATTTTTACCCACATGTCGGGGTAAAGGTAAGTAAGAGTCTATTAAATATGCTACCGATAGCGCAAAAAAGTGTTCCTAATATCATGGTAGTTTCGGCTCAGTGAAGCAAAAACAGCAAAAGTGCGTCCTTTTACCCCGAATGACCCTAATCTAATCAATCTCCTTCAAACTTTCATCAGAAAAACTCAAACAATTAATTTTTCAATAACTTCTTCGAATTGTCTGCAATCTTATATCACTACATTGAAATATTTAACTACAAAGTTAATTAAATATAATCCGCCTGAATTCAGCTATCGTATAATAAATAATTGGGTCTCATTTGGACTTTCAGATTGTCAATACAATATCGGCAACAGGGAAAAAGAAACCGCTTCCCCAATTACATTTTCTTAAATTATGAATTCTCAGGGAACATGTTTCCAAAGTCTTACGTTGAAATGTACATAATTAACGAAGTTACAGAATTTTAAACGAGCCAACTTCGAAGCTCACGACACTCTTTCATCCCCGGGCTAATAGTCAATAATCCAGCTAAAGTTTTAAATTGTATTATGATCTGTGAATAATCCTTTCTAGTTTTGCCCGCGAGTGTTCGCGCTGAGTGTACTCGACCGGAATTAGCAATTAATGATATTATAGGAACTAACAAGGGAACATAACTACGCAGAAGTTATGTGGGCAAGCAACTACTAGCGCCGTTAGGAACTTTCATTAATTATTACATTGTACACGAACCATCAGCTGGTGGGTTGTGAGACTTTCGTCATTACTAAATTCTCTAAATAATTAATTTTACGAATGTTGTAGTTGATCAAACGTTCCGAACAGAAGTTTATTTTTGTTTCCAACATTGTCAAAACAATGATTAGTGGAAGAATTCCTTCGGAGAGAGTTTTAAAAGTTTTCGCTAGTTCAGGATAACACCGCGATTCGATGAATCCCGTCATTAATCAGTACTTTTCGGATCATTACTGTCTTGCAATTTCCACTCTCAGCAGTGGTAATGCTCCCCTCGGTAAACTCTAATTAAGTTAATATTTCATCAGCCATCAAAGGAACAAATTAACCGATATTACGCTGCGATTACGCTAAGCGATAAATTAACAATTACCAACCTACAAGCTGTTAAATACTTGTACCTCGCCGGGAACGATAGCGTCTAGCGCGCGTAATTAATTATACACGGATAATTGATGTCACGTGTAACATATTCAACTCTGGCAGCAGTCTGCATTCCATCGATTCCGTTGTTTGATTTACCTTGACTAGCGTAACAGTGACACGACGTATCAGCGACGATTAGGGGGACCGAACTGTTCCGGTATTAGCTGCACAATCGCGATGTACAGTTTTGACTCGAAATACGATGGGGTATTGGGACCGGGAGCATCCTTATTTCGAGTCAGGTACTACGTTTCGGCCGATTTGATCTTCGCCGCGTAACTCGATACGACTGTGGTAGCGGCGAGGAGACTGTCGAACTCGCGATGTCGAACAAGCCATAAATTTCGCTCGGCTCGTCGCGGCTTCGTTTGACGAAAGACGGAATACAAAAAAGACGCTGGTTCGGCGGCGCGAGTCCCCTCGCCGTTATCCCAACCGTATCGAGTTACGCGGCGACTACAAAGCAAGTGGTGGGGATACGAAGATTCTTATTTCGAGTCAAGCCCAGGCACCCTATTTCGAGTCAAGACTGTATTATCGCGCAGGACTTTCGGGAAGCGTTTTAGGCCGTGCGAATTTCCTTCTTCATGCGTTCGAAACAATTCGCTTCGTGCGCGCGAGAATTTTCAACGCTTTGAGGAGAGTCCGTTGCCGGCGCAGTAATTTGCATTTAAAATCCTTCGTCACGTTTGCTCTTCTGATTTTAAATAGAATGCCGAGTGCTCTCCGCTTTGTCTATTAT
The DNA here is from genome assembly GCA_030770465.2 of Perdita meconis. Taxonomy (NCBI): domain Eukaryota; kingdom Metazoa; phylum Arthropoda; class Insecta; order Hymenoptera; family Andrenidae; genus Perdita; species Perdita meconis. The sequence goes on from JASKOS020000001.1 coordinate 4,835,450, forward strand.
TCATATCGCGAAAACTATTTCGAAAAGGTTAGAGAAATATTTTGAAACATTTTTGTATTTCCATCGCATCGTTCAGAATTTTTTTACGAAACGTGCTTTTCCGAAAACCGGACCACATTTTCCCCAAATTTCTGAAAGTTTCGTATCGCTATGTTTTCAATATAATGTTTTAAAGATCGAAGGACAATGTCTTTTTTTTTTGTCTACGAGGTTAGGCGATTCTTTAAACTCCGTAATGCGTTGAGATATCAACGGGCGGTCGTTAAATTGCGATAAATTAACAAACAAAAGGGGACCTGAAGGGGAATCGTCGCGAATATGGCAAGAGATAGAGGGTAGCGAAGAAGTACGCGCGAGCGCTCGGCACCAAGGCGAGATAGTGCTTTTGACGTAGCACCGTCGGCGAACCTAATGACTCAGGCCACTCAGAGAATACACTAATTACCATGAAAGCGTCCCGTACACGCTCCCGGAAGACAGGCATTTTACTTGCCTCCCGCGTCTCTCGCTTTGCTCCCATACTCTCAAGGTAAAGATACTAGCGCCGAAGAGCCCCGCCTTGTCCTTCCCAAACAGCGATCCTCCATTTCAGACCGAGCTTCCTCCGTCGCGACGCTCTCGTCATCCTCTAAACGCTACCAATTCCACGTCAACATTTTTGTTCTTGGCTCCTGGCTTTGACTAAATTCATTTGTCCACAAATTATGCACACGAATTCTTCAATTCTTTAATTCTTTGTCACGTGAGTTCGGAATTTTTATGGAACGACTTTGATCAGAAATTGATTTTAGACTACGGATTTTTATAGATTTATGGCAATTTTAAATATTCGAAAATGCATCAGATATAAAGTATCAAATCTTGTATAGATTTTATGATACTTAGAAGATAAGATACATTTTTCATTTAATTTTCCACACTTTTTCTATAGCTGTAGAAATATGAATTTGCATAAAAATTCGCAGTCTAATTATTTTAAATGGAGAAATGATCAAATTAGGTTGTAAAATTCCATTGTTAATTTTTTACAGTACTTTTCAGTTAACCTAATATTTGACATTAAGGTAACAATACTTTAATATCCCAGGAAATGTTTAAAAATATTCAGATGAAGCTACTTCATTATACTGACTCGAATTCATGGAGCAAATTACAAGTAATGAAAATTACACAGTTGGTCCAAAACTAATGTAGAAATCAAGTAGAACCTCGATGAACTGTTTAGATATTTATAATATCAAATATACTAATAATTAGTGAACCACTCGTAGACCGTTATTAAATTATGGTACAAGTTTCAATCGAAATCCTACTGTAATATAATAATTAATTGAAACCCTAAATAATAAAAATCGTGGATAGAGTAGAATTCTGTTAAATAATAGTTCAAATACACAAAGCTTCATTGTATGCTTATATCTTGTTTATTAAATAATTGAAACCCTGGATAATAGAAAATGAGAATAATTGCGACTCCGAATAATCAAGGTTTTACCCTAATTTTCCTTCAGATAATCGAGATTCTATTGTAATTAATGCCACGAAGACAGACAGTGAATTAAATATTTTTATCGTGCTCTTGCAAAATAAAAAAAATAAAAAATGTAATAATAATCTTTCCTTCGCAAATAAATACTTAATAAACACAAATACCCTTGCAGTAGTTACAGCCCCGAAAATTTCCTTAATTCGATTTCACACTTTCTTCTTTGTCCAAATTTAGACACTAGATTTTCAGACGATTATTTATCATATGCTTCTTTCTACAAATTACTAACATAACATATGTACGTATTTCAAAAAATTCATAGCTCAAAAAAATAATTTTGCCAAATTAATTTGTCCCTTGCTATAAAATTTACGCAGCGGTAAAAAATCCATAAATGAGAAGATAAATACAACAATTTTCTTACATTAAAAAAAAATAAAAATCACAAAGCTTCAAGTCCCCAAAAATGTCTGAATAATACACTATTTCACGATAAGATTGTGTCAAATTAACACAAAGCACCGTCGAGGGATAAAATCCATTTCCAGAGGGATTATTCAAAAATTCTGAACAATACCCAAAAGTCCGACGCCCAAACTAAACCCACTTCCACGAAAAAATTCTCTCCATTGTTTCCCCAGGCGAGAACAACGCCTCCCGCAGTAAACAGCTTCTCGAGGGAACAATTTAAAGTAGATACCATACATCCTCTCGCCGCGCGGAGGATCATAAACATTTTTACAGAGAGCCGGACTCATTACGCTTCATCCACAGCGGGCGCACTTCAAAGAGGACCCAACCATCCCGAAATTATGCACATCTATCCCCCCAAAGCGGTGATAAAAAAATCCCAGTAGCTGCCAACGGTCATAACGCCGTCCCTTCGGCGGAATCGTGTCGGTCCGGAGGACCCGGGGGATCGTTCACGTCGAGGGCGGCTTTTTGTTTGTACCCCGTCACCAAATTAACTCCCGCAGCCGTAGAAATTACGCAGTCGTCTCCTCCCCCCTCCCCCCCGGACCGCTCGCGGGAGCTCGAAATAATTTTCTTGCCGGGGGACCCGGAGCGACGACACAGAGGGCCGTCGGTAGGCCGGAGGGGAACTCCCGGTGTGTGTTTAGCGAGAACGAGGCCGAGTTTAAGCCAGAAAACTAGATGAGAAGCTGCTGCCCCGCGATACCGCGTCCTCGACTTCATCCCCGGGTCCTCGGATTATTTTTGTCTTATCGTTTTTGGACGCGAGCCGTCAGCAACGCCCCGACGAGGGGACGGCGACGCGATTCGAGGAATAATCGCGGCGTAGTTGCCCGAAACGGACCCGCGACCAGGTCCGACCATTTCCACTCCGGGATTCTTGATGCCCGCCAACTTCCACGATTTTTCGCCGAAGGATTAGGGTAACTGTCCCAATTACGGATGGTGTCCCTATTATACAGGGTGTCCCAAACTAAGTGCGGGAGCCGTTAAAGGGAGATTTCTGACGTGATTTTAAACAACTTTTCCCTTGGCGAAAATTTTCGTTGGGGCTTTGTTAACGAGTTATTATCGAAAAACACCGACCAATAGAAGCACGAATACAGTGTATGAATTTCAACGCGGGCTTCAGCTGTGAGTAGTATTGGCCAGCCATCGTCCGCGTCATCATTAATCTGCTGTATTCGCTCCCCGATTGGTCGGTATTTTTCGTTAATAACTCGTTAACCAAGCTTCTAAGGACATTTGGCAAAGGAAAAAGTTGTTTAGAATCACCCCAGGAATCTCCCTTTAACGGCTCCCGCACTTAGTTTGAGACACCCTGTATAATATAATGATTTATTTACGGGTGTTTAACCCTTTAGAGTACAATTTTTCTTATACACGGTCGTTCACAGGCGACAAAGTTTTTAATAATCTAAATCTAAAGGAGGTGTGAGAACTAAAGAAATCCAGTAAAACACAAAATTCATTAACACGTATAATCATACGGTTAATGCAGTTGTAACGGCCATAATTTGTACGGTGGGTTTCTTGCAATAATAAGATATTATTTCTTCTGGATGACATTGAAGTCATTAATTTAAAAAGAGATAGTATCTCTATTATGGAGGGTTACTACATATTTGTGTATTAAAGACACTCTGTTTGCACAATGCCTGAAATACTATTTTTATAATATACTTAAATTCCTACTTTATTCGGAGGGGTTACAAGTTTTCTGTTTAAGACACTTTTAAATATTCAATTTCATATTTGAATGCTGAACCGGGTATTTTAGGCACGATTTTTGGTACAGTCTAAATAAAAGGGCTAAAAAATCGCATTTTTACGTAAGTAAAAATTAATAGTGTGCTTTTATGGAATAAACCACATAGGGTAATGGTCCGAATTAATGAGCCTGTACCTATTAGTGTGCCTCTACACTTAAATAAATTGTAAAAAAGAATATCTCTAAGAAATAAAAGAAAAACATTTTTTAAATAAAGTCATAGTATTAAACTTAATGAAAAAAAATGTTTTTCTTTCATTTCTAAAGGGATTCCTTTTTTATAACTTATTTCAATGTAAGGGCACACTAATAGGTTCAGGCTCACTAATAGGGACCAGTGCCCTATATTGAAACAAAAAAAAAGTAAAGTAAATTATAGTATTCTGTAACATAAGCGTTTTTGTTTTGAAGACTCCATAATAGGTGCAATAAGCTCTTTTCTTTTCCTTCTTTGGTATTTCGTTCATTGTTAATGATTCCGTAAAAAACTATTATTTGAGGATTCCGGAAGAATTACACTTACTAAAGGACACGATTTTTAGGAATCATCAATAGTTTGTTATGATTTTTTTAGCAACAATAAGCGCTCGCGGAACCACTAATCTGTCCGTAATTGGGTCAGTTACCCTAGGACCCCGGCGCGCCGCTTGGAAGATTGCCTGCGCCGGGGTTTCGTGGGTTGAAAGAGGATATGAAATCTGCCCTCTTGTTTTCCCCTCGAACAGCTTAGTCCGCTCTCGATTGCCGAAGCTATCTGCCGACCATCGGCGTAGGGTCGAACAGTCTGGACGATGCTGTTCTTTTTTTATTTCTCCGTTTCGTTTTATTTTCTTTTTTTTCCCTGGGGAATCTAGTTTGGGGAGCTTTCGGAATTCGCGAAGAACGAGGACGGGATTTAGCTCCTCGCGGCGTGTTTGTAATTGCCGGAGGGTGGATTCAGGATTTCGGACTGCTCGGTGATTGATTGTTGCATATTGCGCTTCTTGGAATTGCGCGGCGTGACGTTTTGCCGGGATCCTAAGGCGGCACCGTTTGCTAGCAATATGGCGGTATTTATCATGGTTTGACCCGTTTTGCATCGTGCGGCGAAATATTTCGGTGGGTCGCGGAATGACGGATTATTCCGCCGCGAAGGAATTCAGGTTTCGTCTTGGGGCAATATTTTCGGATACGAAAGTCAAAACTAAAATTAATATGCTGGGCAGATGACGTGCGATCGAAAATTTGTCCCTGGGATTTCCGAAAAATTAATGCTCTAAAAAATTAACGAATAAGGGCTGTAAATTATTCCTGGATACTGGAATATTTTCTGTTTCGGCAAATGGAAGAGGATTAGGAGGAGTAGGATTTCAGTGAATAATCGACGAATATTCTTTTATCAATTTTAGGCTTTCGTTGCTGTTAAAAGAATTTCGGATTTACCGTACTGGTATTAAAGATAATTCCCAATCCAATGTAGAATGGAGGACAAATGAGTATTGATCATTTCTACATTGCATACTTTGTGTTACGCTTGCAATATTCATTTATATTGTAGTATCCTTTAATTCTGTACATATTTATACGAGCCTTTTGTTGCTCTTATATTTTAAATATTCCTTTGTCCGCCATTAATTATTTTCTCCCGCAGTGGTAATTAATTTTTTAAACGTACTGGTTCATTAACTACGTTACTGCCAAAAATTGTTGCATCATTTATGAACCAGTGAAAATGGTCGACATTGAATATTTTATAACTTGGTTAATGCTTATTAAAATTTGTTCAAACTAGAAGCAAATTAAAGCTTGAATCTTCTACTTTTTAACCCTTTTGTTCTATTTTTTTAGAATAGTTTTCAAGGAGTAAAATTTTCTCTTTTACGTATAAAATTGTTAAAATGTAAAAATTGGTTGACATTTGATGTACTTGATGCTCAATAATGTTCATAAGTATGAAAGAAAGTATGATTCTTTATCTTTAAAATAAGTAAAACTTCATAAAAAATTGATATTTTCCTACTAAACAGCATCAATTTACAAAAACATAAAGTAGAAAGTTAAAGGTTCAACATTCTAGTCATTTACAGTATTATGAATAATATTAATTTATATGATTGTGAGTATTATCAGAATTTTCTATTGTACATTGTTAGAGGAAAGGAACGGCTGTAAAATAAAAATAGAAATAATTTCCTTTAGAATTAAAATCGCATATTGTGAAGGAATTTTAATGGAACTATTTCGTTAGTCAAAGTGTTAACTTGCTTTCTGTTTGAATAAATTTTGATGAAAATCAACAATGTCATGGAATCATGTAACAATATTTACCAGTAATATACATCGCCACAGTTAACAAAGTGTACCGAAAATGATCAACAAATTCATTTACATCGAAACTCGAAGACTGTATTTAAAATCAGAATTTTCCTTCTTTCCGAATCGCAAAAATAAAAAAATCTTCCCCTTCTTCAATAATCCCTTTTTTAACAGTCCCTTCGCACGCGCCGACCGTTCGAGCAGAATATTTATGCAAGCCGAGAAGGGCCAGAGAAACGCCAATTTGCGGAAAGAAACGCGATAGCAATCCTTCTTTCCGTGGAATGCAAATTTTGCATTTTCACCGTTCGCGTAGAAACGAATTCCACGCGCAACGAGTAATAGTTATCATTAGCGGAGGAGGGCGCGCCATTACAGCTCCCTTGGAATAGCAACAACGCCGTTCAAATAATAGTGTTCATTACGGAATCCCTCGATGGGATCCGTCGGGTTCAGAGAAACGCGCGAACAAACGGGTAGGAAATTTTTCAGCGGAAACATCCATCGGAGAGACGGATCCCCTGTCTTCTGGCCTACCGATGGATTGGATTCAATTTTCTTGCCTTTCTTTGCGCGAGTTTTCCGCCCGTGCGCGGCGTCTCGGCATTCGACGACATCAACGCGTCGTTTCTCTTCGTAATGCCGTCGATACGTTTTTCCGAGCGAGGATTATCGTCGCGCGGTCGCGAAGCAACAATCGAAGGGGCGTTTCACGGTTCTGCGAGTCGCTGTTCGGATGGAAAGTAAAATTATCGAAAGTGGTTGCGGGGGTGAGGAATCGTTCGAGTCAGCTGAGATTCGTGACGGCAATATCGAGGGTGAAATTTTCGAGATAGGGTCATCTCATTGGGAGCTGTTCCGACAGCTTCTGGAGTATCGATCCCTTCATGTAGGTCAAACGCCACGTTTCGAGCTGTATGGTTTCCCTCTGATAGATAAAAATTTCGTCAAAAGAAATTCGAGCCGACGTGCCGCGATTTCCAATTAATTTTGAAACTAAGGTTTCGAGCTTTATCAGTAGTTTCTTTTTTAATCGTAGATTAATTCGAATTAATTGCTGTAAATGATCAACGAAGTTGGAATTTTCGTAATTCATAGCGTTACTTTATTAAAGAAAACCCAGCAAACGTTTTCTCCACACGAGTTGAATCGTCAGACGGCAGAATAAACTTTTGTACACGAAGCTCCGGCGCTAGCGACATTAATCTCCCGGTATTACAGAATTCAGAACAATAAAATAATCCACGGGCGGCGTCGTAAATATTCAAGTAACTTCATTGGAGAAAATGTAGCAATAATTCCAAGAGCACGTTGCCGCGTAAAATTCGATATTTTATTGGCCTGTCGACAACCGCGGTTATAACGCTCACTGTAAAATACGCGTGTCATTACTGATTTACCGGCTTCATTTGGCATACATTTTAATTAAAATGCATGCAGCGAGAAAAGTTAGAAACGGTCTCGTGTGCCCGAGACCCGAACCGCATATTTGTAGACAGAGGCACGCGCGGATTAAATTTTCAGGGATGCGTAATTTAAGCGACTGCGCCGGCCGGAACCGAGGTTCGTTCGGTCGATCCTGCACGCTATCTTTAAGTTGAAAATTCGCGTAATGATAGCCGGGGCGACGAAGAGAACATTTAAGTTAATTAATCGCGACGGTGACGCGGCGCGCGCGCGTCAAAGGTATTCCGTAAATAAATGTAAATAAAATGATGATGGGATGCTATTGGTGTCGGGTTTGTATGTTTCACTCGATTTTATTACGTTTAACAGTATTTACAGCTAATTATGAGGTACTTTTGTTTTGATCGAATTTAATTATTTGACGGAATTAATTATCAAGCTCGTGCATGAAAGTTTAGAGTCGTAAAGCATATATTTTATTCTGATGGTACAAGTATTTTGTATCAAAGATTTCAGTAAAATGTTTTATTTAAGGTTGGAGAATATATTGTTCTACATTGGGAATCACTTTTTGTATATTTGGAAATTGCTGCATATTTTATGTTGCTTGGAATGAAAAAAAAAAAAAGAAAAGTAGATAAATTAATCTTCGGAGATTGACTTTTTCTTTTCAAAATACATTTTTTTAGGAAAAAATCAATGTGTTGTTTTTTGTAATAGCTTTGTATAAGGTAAAACATTTGAAGTGGAGAAAATAAAATAAGTTTTTTGATTGTGTATCGTAGAATAGCGAGAATTTTTTGTTTTTAAGTAGTAAAGTCAAGGATAATTCAACCAACAATTTCAGTTTTAGTGATACAACTTTTCCTCTAATATCACTATTTTAAAAAATTGTATATATAAATTATTCAATACACAGTTTCTTAGTCTTAAGGATAAAAAAGATTTATGTGTTATTTTCCTAGCATTTGCACTTTTATGTTTCCAAATTTTCAAATTATTCAAATAATATACTATTATTTAAAATAAGAACCTCACTAAGTTCTGTGTAAGTGAAACTATTTTTAACAATTTCTAGATAAACTGAATCCGAAGTTGAGTAAAACAGCATTTTAAATATAAAATAGTAAATAATTTCTTTATTCTAAATTGTACTAGTAATAATAAAAACATTGAAGCTTATTTTACAGAACTGCATAAAATGCTATTTGAAATAGTAAATAGTAACCTTTATTCGAATTAATACTTCACTGATTTTTTCACAAATACTTGTACTTCAATTATAAGTAAATTCAGATTGTTAAATACCATGGATATAAAGAAATATTCGAAATACAAAGTTGAAACATTTTATGTTATATATCAAACTAACAAAATAAAAATGTAGAATTTATTATTTAAAGTGGTATTAAAAATACTTGGTTCCCAAATTTTTCCGAGCTCTAATTAAATCAAAGTCTGATTTTTTATTATTCTAAGCTTTGAAAAAATTCGAAAAAATTCTGGAAGATTTATCAAAGTCTGAACTTTATTGTATCACCACTTGCCAAGTGAAATGTTTAAATTCTTTATGAACAAGAAGCAAAAATTTGAGGATTATCAAAATGACGATTTTGAAAATAATCTTTTCTTCCTGAGTTTGGTAACATTTGTCTTCCTTCAGTGGTACAAAAAATTAGCGAACCGAATGTTAAAGAAAAGAATGAACTAATAAAACCAAATTCAACATTTTACAATCTTCAGTCGCAAATTAGCGATTCACAAATTACACTTTTCTTGTTCACTCAAATAAGTCTCCCTCCAAAAAAAAAATAGTAGAATGGATAAAGAAGTAGAAGCCCTCATTAACAAGGTCCCACTTAAGTAGTATTGGTCTTCCGGCGCCAATTAGAATAATCAATTAACCGCGTCGGAGTCCGAGTCGCGGCAGCTGGTCGCCGAGAGAGAAGCGAAGCCGTTCGTGCTCGAAATCGTCGATTCCACGACTTCGCTGCCACTTGGCGACCATCGATGCACAAAGGGGGTTCGGAATGTCACGGGCTCGGCATTCCTATGCCGGAAATCGCGCGTCGACGGGGAACCTCGACGAATTTCACCGGGGCGGGTCTCGTTTGAGTGCCGGATGCAAAGTTAACACGCGGCGCGGCGGCTGCGACGTGTCGGCAGTTGGTTAACGGATCGTTGCTGCGAGGTGTCGATTTGTCAAAAGGGCGAGACGGTTGACGCGAAAGTTCGAAAGGTCGAAACCGAACGGGAGTCGCCCTCTCAAAGTCGTAAAGACGCGAGTGCTCGACGCGTATTTACCGCGTTTGCGAGGAGCTCGAAGCGGGGAGGAAGCCGAGAAGCGGATTCCGAGTTTACGACGGGTTTTAATCGAGCGGAATTAGGTTTATATTGGACGATTTGCCGTATTAGATTTCCGTGGTCTATGGGACGGCGGAAATTCTATCTTATGGTAAATGGGGTTTGAAGATCCTATCGGGGCGAGTTACGAGTTTCGGAAGACTCGGCGAAGAAAGTTCAGCTGACGTTCGAAAATTCGAAATCGCTTTGCGAAAGGATTGTTTCGCGATCATCGGGGATCGTATGCACTTTTTGATGTCTCACCTGGACGGCGAAGTTCTAATGCTTGCTTTTCCCTTTCCCTTCTTTTTCTTTGCTTGTGAACATCGCGCGTGAAATAATTAAAAATTTTCCCGAACACAGATTTTACCTGCTCTTTTCAGGGAACAAAACAATCAATTCGAACGGATACGTACATGTAAAATTTAAACGTTTCCGAAATCGCTAACGAAGCCCCGCAGCATTTCGGAGAACTAATTTTTCCGCTAATTATATTTATAGACGTAATTACGTGAATTATTTGAGCACCGGTGAAATTGGATAGTGATTGCAAAATTCTGCGCTGCAGAGGTCACTGTGAACGATTCGAAACGAACGAATTTTAACGCTACTCGGTTTTCAATTGCAACTTTTAATTATAAAGCAACGCGTTATTTTGTTCTTAATCAAACTTTAGTCTGATTGAAGCGTAGGTTCCAGTTAGCAAATTTTTCATTGTTGCTCGATCACAGGGGACGAGAAAATTGTTTCAAATTAAATAATTACTTTGCTTCGTTTCTGAATTACGTAGCAATTTTATACAAGCGTGGCGACCATTATCTACGTACAGAATATTTAAGAAACAAAAATCGAAAAACAAGCAAATGGATTTACCTGCTGAACTTTACTTTGAACTAAACTCCATCATTAAATCATCCAAAATGAAAATCAAAGAAAAGTGTTATTACAGTTGAGCGTATTTTTTCCGAATTCCCTCGCAGATTATAAATGCATTCACTCCAAAACTGTTTGAAAACAAGAAATTCTATAGACCATCGATATGGATTATAAAATTTCCTTTTCTATTCAGGAAGATTGAGCGATCAGAGCTTTTTGAAAAGAGTGATTGCATTTTTTACACGAGCAAATACTTTTTAAAAAAAAATCCAACAGACACGTGTGAACCTTTAATAAGTTTCATATTTTTTCAAAAATCATTTACAATTCTTTTTTTATCATTTGCTACCTTATCGCGATTAATCTATGCCCTTTCAAGCTCAATAAAAATTTAAATAATACTTCACAGACGAAATCCCCCGTCTCAAAGTTTCACAAGAATTATCCCCAGCCGAGCGATTTCACTTATCAGAGTCATAATCACAGGGAAGAAAAATGTCTCGTTAGAAACGTCCCCCATTAAAAAGGCTTGTAAGCACCCGAGCCACTCGAGAGGAACCATGGGGGTGGCGCGTCCCTTTATTTTCCCCGACCCTTATTAAACCCTTCGACCCCGAGATTGCGGTGCCCTCCTCCTTATCGCTGCATTATGCACGTGCACCGAGTGTATATTAACAACACTTATCACGTCACGGCACTTACGCTCACTGAAATATTGAACAGCCTGTTTAATATCTTATTCCTCCGCTACACGCTTAACCGAATCGATGCTCGAGTTCGCTCGTTTCCAGGACCCCGGCGCACAAATTCCGTAATAATTTAATATTCCCGCCTATACCGCCGATGTAAATCAAGCTATGCAAATGTGCAGCGATTGCAGATGTAGTCGCGAAGATATTTTTCGCAATACGGGATCGTCGCGAAAATATCAGGGATTAATGGTGAGCTGATTTGTTGAAACAGGGGGAAAAAAAAAAAGAAGAATGTAAATAATTTCGATTGTGAAACAAAAAAAGAAGGGAGCTGATGTATTGAAATTCTGTTCGAATTATTAATTGATCGGCGATTTGTCTGGGTGATGGAATTTATTTTTGCGGTCGTGCGAGAGAAATGGGAGACAGTAGAATTTTTGGAAATGATTGAGGAACGCGTGGGATGGCCAGAAATTAGTCCATTTGTCGATTAATAAATGGTCGCGTCGATAAATTCGATTTCTGGGACGAGCTTTATTGGGACGAAGAATCGCCGAGGAACCTTGGACGATGCGCGCGTACAATAAATCTTCGAAGTCCATTTTCTCGAAAAAGGAAGCGCAGCAAGGAGAAAAAGAATTCGACGATTTTGCTTTATTTTCGAGCGAGGAATCGCCTTCTGTTCGATTCTATTATATATTGCGTTGCGCTTTCGTGTGAAACACATCTACTTCGACCCTCGATTCTGACACTGTAATTTTAGCTGCAAGCAGGAACAAGCGACGCCGCTTTTATCGCAGATATATGTACTGTGGTCGCGGTCTTTATCGTGTTATGACAATAAATTATAGTAATTTGCAGGAAATTATTACAGGCTGGACATATTTGTTCGCATATATGACGCAGACATTTTTTCTTTATTCTACATATTTTCAATGTAATTATGACAGAGAGATGATAAATTAATCGAACTGAAATTGTTTGTTTGCTGTTTTGGACTGAATGAATAGAAGAACTGAATATCTGGAGACTTCTAAACAATAAAACTAAAGGTTTTCAAAATAAAAATTGTTATTTCAATTGTGTGTAGTTCTAGAGTAAAAAATTCATTTTCTTGAATGAATTGAGGAATTTAGTTGAAGGTGAATATCAATATACACAAATAAACTAATTTTAATTATAAAAGGTTATAAATATATGTTTGATCTCTCCCAAAAACCCAGTAACTTAAAATTCTATTGTAATTTTCAAGCTCTCATAATTCCAAATTTCATTTAAGGGGGGATTTCCATATAGCAGGTCAAAAAATTTTTTTGTGCTTGATCAATAGTAATGCACTTCAAGGACGTAATCTTAAAGCCCTAAGCCAGAATTCCAGGTATTTGTAAAAATACAGTTGATGAAGCAGCAGCGTGTCGACTGCGCGCGGTATTATAAAATAACAAAAGTTATGGTGAATGCGCTAGTTCTGTCGGAGATAGAGATTTGAATTTTTTGAGGAAGCTGAAAGGTTACTTTATTCAGCATGAACAGCAAATTAACATTGAACAACTGCAAGTTTTACAAGACTTTGCCACTTTACGTTTTTCGCCACTGAAACTTTAGATACGTTTTTCTCGAAACTAATTTCTTTCAATTGGTGGGTACGATTTAACAAAAACTACTCAACCAATCTATCTATCCCGGTGTATACAACTACATTATAGCAAACTATAGTCGATGAACCTACATGTTTAATGAAAAAATTAATTTAAGCAACTTTATTTCACACAAATGCGTCCAGAAGTTACCCCCAAAAAACACATTTTTGGTTTACAAGCCCTGCGATCTTTAAAAATTTGCACTTTTCACTAATATTTTTGGTTCATCGACGATATAATTTCATAAATAATAAGGAACATTTTGAATTTCTTCAATCTAGAAAAAATTGAAGGAGCTAGAGTGCCCACCAATTTATACCTCCAGCGGCAAGGCTGCAACAACTTTCTTCAATAGCGACTTCTGCAGCCAATATTTATACAGCAAACAAATTTTTTTTGTAACTTTAAACAGTGTATATACAGTCCCGAAAGTTTCAAAATGATTCCCTTAATAGGTTTTTTGTAAAAAATTCACAAAAATCGGCTTATTTTTAGCAGTCTATATGGAAATCCCCCCTTAAAGCTTGAAACTGTAAAATTAACAAGACTGAAAAACCGTACAACTTTATTTCTTCGTACTTAATTTTCCCAAAATTATTAAACTTGTCCATTCGTGCCTAGAAAGGCAGAAAAATTATTCCCCATAAACATCCCCGATTCTATTATAATATTTTCCCCAAAAAGCTCACTGTTCACAAAAACTCAATACAACCCCGAAAGTCTCCGATTCCCCTGAACTTCCTCCAGTAGTGCCGTTCAACCCCTACCCACAATCTCCAAATCGCGGAAGAATCGACACACCCCAACGATCCCTTAACAAGAACCAATACCCCATTCGAGACGGTGTAAGGAAAACACAGACACTCCGAAAAACCCTCGAACCATCGAGCTTCGACGCTCTCCCACCCTCTATCCATTTTTCATCGCGAGAGATCCGCTCCAAGGATCCCCGTTTCCGTGGAAGCCGCGCGTCGATAACGCGTGTCCCGTCCGCCAAGATAAACTACCCTCTCCACGGGGGTGCGTCGCGGGAATGTATCGCGCCCTCGCCGGAATTCAATTCCGCGGTGCGCGTTTCTTCGCGATCATGCCTTGTCTCTCTATCTTGGACCGCGCGCAAACTATTAACGAGACACGCGAACACGCCTACCTTTAACCCGCCCTGAGAAAACCTCGGCGCGCTGGCTTATCGCCGGGGCCACCTTCTTCGACGAACCTACCCCTTATCGCCGCGTTCATCGTCCTCATCGGCGTGCTAGAAGAAGTTTGCTTTCCAGATAACCGACCCCTAGGCGATTCGACTATGAAAACGCGCGCAGACTATGAAAACCCTCGCTTCTTTTCTTCCACCCTCGACTTCGACTCGCGAGCCAGGGTCGCGGTGGCCGGGTTGAAAACGCAGGAAGGAGTTGAGGGTGACCAGTTGAAACTGACGCCGCACAGTGGGAAGAAAACCGATTTCACTGGCCAAAAGTCAATTTTTTGGTTAAAAAAAAATAAAATAATTTACTTAAGTAATAGAGGGTTGTTTACCATGCACGAATATAAAATGTTTCTTTTCTAGGATCTCTTATTTTCAAGTTATACGACTTTGAATTAATCTAAGTGGATACCGCAACCGTAAATAAATTAAATAGAATTTAACAGAACAATACTTTTTGTTTCATTTCCTTTTAAATAATAATACTGTGAGTCTTTTACGATAGAATGAAGCGAGTATGGATGAAATTATTTTATTTTACCGCCTAGTACGCCTTTGAGTTGATGACGTATATGAAACAAAAGAATGACGACATTTGACAGTTCTGCTGTTAACGCCATATTGTTGCATCATATTTCTCCGATCACAGTGCCAAGAATTATATCCATCTGTAACCGTATTCAAATATTATACTAGTTTAAAGATAATTATATCTCAAAGGCGTACTAGGCGGTAAAATTAAATAATTTCATCCATACTCGCTTCATTCTATCGTAAAAGACTCACAGTATTATTATTTAAAAGGAAATGAAACAAAAAGTATTGTTCTGTTAAATTCTATTTAAATTATTTACGATTGTGGTATCCACCTAGATTAGTTCAAAGTCGTATAACTTGAAAATAAGAGATCCTAGAAAAGAAACCTTTTATATTCGTGCATGGTAAACAACCCTCTATTACTTAAGTAAATTATTTTATTTTTTTTTTTAACCAAAAAATTGACTTTTGGCCAGTGAAATTGGTTTTCTTCCCACTGTGCGCCGTGTGGGAGGAGAAATTCGGGAAAACCGTGAGGGCAGGATGCAGCGAACGATTGGAAGAGGGGATGATTGTGGGAAGATGAGTAGGAAAGATGGAAAGAAATGTTTGTTAGAGTTATTAGTGGACTGCGGAAGTTTATGCAAATTAATATTTGTATAGACATGCAACAGCAACTGAATCTTAAATTAAATGTGTGTTTTATTTTCTAAATATTATAAAATGCATTATATTTTTTATGTTTGATTGTATTTTTATACCTGCAGCCGTCCTTATAGGTTTTTGTAATTTGAAAATTGCCATAAATGCATAAACTTCTTTAGTTATTAGCTGTAGGATATTATACTTTAACGCCATCTGCCTTCTTAGTTATACATATATAGTCTTAGTCTTAGTCTCTTAGTCTTAACTTGAACTATGTTACGTTCTTATGTTCTGCATTATCATTAAATAAATACAAGTTATGTTAAAGAGTTATATTCATTTCCCATAAACCAACATTAGCTTTGGAAGGGGGATTTTTGTAGATTTTATTGGGGTATTTAGATTATTTTAAGATGAATGGATAGATTTTTGCGATTTTTGTAGAATTTTATTTGTTTGCTTGCATTATTCTTCATTTATTTTTGAATGGGATTAAAATTCTGGTCTTTATATGTGGACAATATTTATAGTATTTTCTTTACTGTTGCCTTGTTTTATTTTTTGTGAGAAAGAAAATGTTGCAAGAGGAAAATTTTCTTTATGAAAGAGCAACAAATTTTCTGAAGAAATAATTTTTTTTGAGGAAGGGCAAAAAGCAAAATATAATTTGTATTAAACATGTATATATAATAATTTCATCCATGGAGAATCTTTGGAAAAAAATATGTTACTGAAAATTCGTAAAATATGATTCTGAAAGCTAAAATATCGATTTCCATTTAGACTATTTTTTTAATGTTAATAAAATTTAAGTGGAATGAAAAGAAAACTGCTGTTTACAAAAATGGTGAATGCTAGTCTTTATAATAAAAACCTTTCTTTCAGAATTTGATATAATCTATGTAAATATCAGCAAATTCCACGTGACTAAATTTACTCATTCATTAACTAAAACAATATAAATGAATTATCCTAATTATAAAAAAAGGACTGTGTTATCCTAACATTTTCTGTTGCAAATCGAACAAAACCAATAATTTCCATCCAAGATACTTTTTCAATTTAATAATACTCAGGTTCAAAAAAAAAAAAAAGAAGAACTGTAGTCTACAAGAGCACAGAAAATTCTTAGTCTTTAGAATCCACTACTAATTTTTAAAAATAAAGTACAGAACGTAAACTCCGTATTTCCAATTTCAATAAAAATCGTGTTACAATTGCGAAACGTGGAATAAATTTAGTGGGCAGAGGACGAGCCACCAGTCACTTTAGATTGCGATAAGAGCTCGCCAGTGGCCAAACGCGAAGACCCTTGTCTCGAGCCGGTCGTCTTTTCTGCGGCGAGGGACACTTTTCTATTCTTCGAAGGATCCTTCAATTGTCCCCGCAAAGAAAGGGAGCTTACATGGACGAGAAGACGCGAAGTGGACGGAGGAAGGGTGGTTCATTTGAAAACGAATGTACCAGACGACGAGTGAAAGCCGGAGGTCTGTCGGATTCCAGGGAAATGGGGTTGCTAGTGGATCTTGGTGATAGCAGAGGGGATCGAACAGCCAGGAATTAGAAGGGATTAACGATCCTCTTTTTCAATCTCGTGAAGGAGACTAAAGAGTTTCTTTCGGTAATTTGGACTTCTGTGAGTCGGCGATAGCGACGCCTATATATCAACCGTCGATTCCATTTTTCGAGGAAAATCTTCTACTAACAATTTTTCTTTAACTTCAACGCATTTAAAAATAATAGTTAACAGAAGTTCGATATTCACGAAAAAATAACTTCTAAATCTGTGCTAAAATCTCTCCACTTCCTTTCCAATTTTTGAATTTATCTTCTCCCTGCCAGCGACGAGTTAATCAGTCTAATATTTAATATTCCTGACAATAAATTATAGTTTCTACATTTCGTTGTACCGAAGCTCTTCATCATTTCCCCTCGTTTTCATTTCATAACGATTTTATTAGCATTTTAACACGCGAGGTAACAAGTTTCCGCGAATCTAATAATTCGTACAACTTCCTCTCTTAAAAAAAAAAATTCGAAACACATCAATTTCCTGGACGGAAAATTTTCGCCGCTGCCCGGAATTGAAGCGCAATTCGGAGAAAAATATAAAATGCAAATCTTCGAGTGGAAAATTCGCAACGGCAATGACGGAATTTCGGGTCGCGATATAAATTAAAATATAATTTCATTCCGCAAGGGCTGGGGAGCTTCTATTTAATTCGCGAAGCCGTCTCCCCTAATTTATTAGCTCCCTTTTGTGGCGATGCGTTCGCGTTTGCGTTTTCGAAGCACATCGAAGGAAATGTACCGTGCCTTTCGTGCTCCTAGAAATATTAGCAGCCGACGCGGATTTTGTGAGATATTCGGTACAATACAATTATTCATTGTTGCAAAAATATCGAAACCTTGAAGCGATATCCAATTTTTAAGAGAACGATTGCGGGTCGTAATTGAAAAGGACAATTTTTAAAATTAAAATTTTTGGAAGTGTGGTTTTCGTCTTTATGAAGGAGTCTCTTTGCTTTAATTTTTCATTTGCAAGAGAATTTTCTAAATAAAGAGAAGCTTTGGTTTCTTGTTAAATAATAGGAGAGTTATAAAGAATATTTAGCATATCAGAAAATTTGATTTCTAGTTCAGTAAATACTAAATTTAGACATTAATTTCTATAACGTACCAATATAAATCCAATTATAATCGCATTTTATTCAATTAAGGAGCTCACACTATATCAATGAATTCACTATAATTATTTCAGGATTGAAACCCTCATTAAATTTTCAACGCAAATATTCTCAAAGAAGCTATAAGAAGTTTAATTACAGTAATGTAATGAAGTCCTATTTGTCCATATCGTGCAGCAATCGCAGAAGTAAAAATCACCACGGAATTTATAAAATCGTTAAAATCGTTCATATAAACATGGAATCGAATCAGCCGCGAAGCCGAAAGACGAAAACATCGAATTTAGCTTGTGCTGCTTCGTCCGGCATCGCGATTATCATTCATTAGTATCGGTCGTTTTCTTTTCTTGCGCAACGAGCAAGAAACGACCGCCGCCCGTTCCCCTATTTCCTCGATTATCGATAATAATTCTTCGAATCGTCCCGCTCCGCCATCAGAGCGATCCCGCGACCGGAATGCTCTCATTTCCGGCGAGTTATCGACGATATTCCTTTCGAATTCGTCCTCTATCCAAGGCTACGTCCTGTATTAGCGGCCAAATTGCAACCTTGTCGACGCGAGTTGCCCGTAATTTTGATTCCGATTCCCACCCCCGACGTGTACGGAATTCCCTGCCACCCGGAGGGATGTTCTTTCGAAATAACCACGTACATCGTCTTCCTGCGCGCCTCTTTGAACGGGGGAAACCGAGTCTGGTAAGGCGATCTCTTTCGATTAATTTATAGCTTCTAGGAGAGAGTTTATCGCGACGAGGAAAAATGATGTTCGAGCCTAAACTGGAGGCGGAGTGGCCATTATTGGGGGCAGTGTTAATGAATGGAATCCTGAGAGGCAACTAACTTCTTTTCTGCCCTTTTACTAGCTTCTTTGGTGTCGGAATTGTCAGGTCGGTTCATAAAGTGAAGTAGCTTTGGAGTTTATTAGGTTATTAAGAAATGGAAAATTTTTGATGCTGTAATTAAAGATGATATTCTTTTAGGAGTCAGTATAACAGATGCTGCAGTATTTCAAAAATATTTCTAGAACTGATTGATAAAGCATTTATTTATTAGTTTTGCCTAACATATATTTTCTGATAAAACTATTTATTACCAAATGTTGCATAGTATCGAAAAAGAATAAACTACCGTTCGCAGATATTTTACAACCTCTCCTAAAGAATTCCATATTTTGAGGACGAATCATGAAGGAGAATCCGATGAACAAGAATAAAAGAGCTTAAGACCGACAATGAATGTTAAAAAATTTCAATGAATTTCAGATTTAAAAGCGAAAGTGAAATTTATATTTCTATTCAAATATAAATTTAAGTGATGTATGAATTTAAATTTCAATCGCAATTTCGTTTTAAAGTTTTTACTCGTTTTTCTCTTAATCCTACCACAAAATTCAGCTCAGCGAAACAAACAAAAGAAATTGAATGAACAAAAAACGTACATCAAGATAAAAAATCTAATTCTATCAAAACGCGGATTTCCATCGAAAAAATACGACGCCGTTTAGACGGCATTTAAAAGACAGAAGGGATTATAAATATTTGTCGCGACGTTCCCACGAAAATTCCTTGTCTCAAAGATGGATCACAGTGGTTGATCCGATGCGTCGGGAATTAAAAAAGCATGACGCGTGGGCGGTGCTCGCAACATGCACGTGCACGCGTAATATACGCGGACGAGTACAAATGTGACAGCCGCGGGAAATTTATTCGCGACGAGGTTCGCGGATTCTACGATTTACAATGTGTGACCTCGTCTTCGAACCTGTTTATCATCGTCGAGAGATAGAGAGGAGAATAGGATGACTGCGGGACCAGAATGGCAACCCGTTTTTATCTCCCATTCCCAAACTGCTGGAAAATTGATTCGCGACGCGGAAATTGTTATTGTCCGTTAAACCGAACGCAGGGTAACTTTATGCATGCTCGTCTTCGAAAGGGTGGGCCAGGGTGAATATTGAAATATTTTCCTGGGGAAGAAAATTACCGGGGAAATTTATGGAGAGGCGGCGTAGTTTGTTAGAAAGTTACGTACGTATGAAGCGTACTGGAAAACTTGCTACGACTAAGAATACAATATTTCGTCGTGAAGTAATTTATTTCGGGTCGAAATTTATATTGTTCTATGCATACGAGACTTGAATAGGTATAGAAAGGTCGTAAATTAACAGCAAATTGCAGGGAAGCGAATTATTAATTACGTTTAAGTATTTTTATGTTTCAGTAGAAAGTCAGCGAATCGAAGCGACGAAGTAATTAAACTCGATTCCTGAATAATTAACCCTTTTGCCATATGAATTTTCGACGAAGCAACTAGTTTTAAATCAATTAACTATTAATTGCGCAACTTCAGGGCCAATGCAATACGTCGATAATTATCGAAAACTATTTATTTAACTTTAAGCAACTCGTGCTGAGTGCTGCGAGTGTCGCTTGTTATTAAGAGGTTAAATTGGCGATTAATCAAAACAAAGCACTGCGTTCAAATTTCCAAAATTCTTGTCACTGTATTCTGCACAAATTTCCCCCGAACGAAATCAAATTTCCGAACGATCCGAGACGCCTAACGACTACAAAGGATTCCTCGACAAGAAAGTTGTGCGGCGATAACGTTGAGGAGGACGGGACAACGAGAAACAATTTACCCATTTTCGAGAGGATTCTCCAGGACGCCTCGTGGCAGCCTTTCGAAGCATCCCCGTCGTCGAGGACGAGGGAGGATTTTCCGAAAGGCCGTCCGACGTCCTTGGAGGCGTTTGCGTGGAGATTCGCCCGGAGAACGTCGGAATATCCGGCGATGTGGATACCGAGAAAGAGAGAGAGAGAGTGTCGCGCGAAAAAGTTCCGCGTCGATAAACGAGAGGTCAGGAAAAGCCTCTAGGGATTCTGGGACGTGAAAATTCACGCAGCAAGCAGCCGGTAGCTTTTAATCGTCACGGTCAAGTGGCGCGCGATCGCGATGACGCAGAATCGCTGCCAACAGCGTCGGAACGACCTTGTTTTTCTTCGTCGAGCGCGAACACGGAATGGAGTGAAAAAAAAAAAACGAAGAAAAAAGACGAACTCGTGGGTCTAATTTGCTGCTGGGTGGAAATCCTCGAATCGACGAGCTTCGAGGAGAGAAGCTCTGTTCGGTTGTATTTGGGGTCGAGAAGGTCTTCTCTGTTTAGCTCGACGCGCGGGAATAAGCACATCTCTTTATTAACCCGAAGGAAGTTATTTTTTTAAACGATGAGAATACGCGAAATTGAAAGTTAGTTTGGTGGTTTTTGTTGTTGAGCGTGTGGCGAGTGGAGAAATATTTTAGTTTATGCAATGAGAAAAATTGTTTGGGAAATCCTGGTGAACATTTGAGGAGCTTCAGAATTTTTTAGTGATTATATTGTAACTAGACTGCGGATTTTTATGCAAAATCAAATTTTTAGGAGCATAAAAGAAGAACTAAAACTTGAATCACGGTGTATCTTATTTTTTGAACATTGCAAATTCAGGTATATTTTGGATATTTTGCATATTTTAGCATGTATTAACAGTCTCGCATATTTTAAGCATATCTAGTATTACTAAATGCATGAAATCCGCAGTCTAATTATAACTTTCAATAAAGGAATTTTAGGTAAGTTGAGAATTCTGATTCTTTTGAAGAACTTAGAAAAATATGTAAAATTATTACTGTAGTAATTGAATTCAGTCTTTTAGTGGTCCTAAAATGAAGCTGTTAAGTTGATACAACAAAATTTTCTAGCATCGTTTTATAAAAATGGAAACTCATAAACTTTTTATTTTAATCCCTTTTTTTTATATCGACTGTAGTTTTAAAGATATATGAGAAAATCAGAAAATATTTATCTATGTCCAAGGAATGTTTTCATTTTATGAACATAAAAACCCATCAACGTTTTATTCTATCCACTTTCTTTTATATCTACTGTAGTTTTAAAAACATATAAGAAAATAGGAAAACATGTATTTACGTTCCAAACATGTTTTCACCCTAAAAAACCGAATTATAATCAATAAAAAAACATCACTTAATATTTCTCATGAATTCCCAGAAACTTGAAAATATAAAAGAAAAATATGTTGAACCTCTAACAATTGTTAAAAAAATAACCTGCAGTATTTTACAAGGTTCAATATATTCCGCATAAATTTCACGACCTACTAAACAGGTAAAATAAAACATTTCATCTAAAGTATTAAAAAAGGATTGCAAACCCTACAACACACATTAAAATAAATAAAAGTGCTTTTTCGACAGAAGTGCACATTAATCTTCTCAAAATAAATAGCAACTATCTGCTCCAATAATAAATACCAAAGATTTTAGCGGAAATATGTAATAATAAAAAATATCAAACATGTACCGATGAAGAAGAGAAACTCGATGCATAAAATGAAAGAATGAAACGTTTAACCTCCACATAACTTCTAATAACGTAGAAAAAATTCCCCCTGCACGTTAATTAATTCCAATCCAGCGAGTACTAGTTCTTATAACTTTGCAGACCTTTAGATTATCCTGCACAGGAAACAGTAACCAATGAAACGTCAATTTTTTGCTCGTCGATATTCCCCAATTAAAACACAGGTCTCCGATGGTGTCATTACAGAGACGTAAAGATATCAGAATGGATCGCGATTGATCGTGCAGCTCGTTAAAAAAAAAAGGGAGGGAAAAATACGATTCTTCCTTCAGAAAGAACTGTCGATTTACAAGGGTGACGACGGGAAAAATCGTTCGAAGCACGATCACGCGGCGTTGTAGGCGTAACTGGTTTAATTTCGGCGAGGTTCGAGCGGGGGCGCGAAACAAATTTGCGATCTCCCGTACACGCGTTCGAACACGGATAATTTTCGTTACATACGTAACAAAACAAAAAAGAGAGAGAGAGAAGGGTGGAAAAAAAACACATGGGGGCAACGGCACGAAAGGAACAAAGACCGCGTGAAAGAGAAATGGAGAGGATTGGCGTAATTCGTCGAGCGGGGTTCAGCGAAATCGACATAAAAGCGGATTCGATCGGACGAGAAAAAGCTGGAAAAATGCGTCGATGGGGACACCAGATGGCGGGCGAGCCAATCATCGAACGGGAAATTTGTATCTTCGTTACTCGACTGTGTCACCCGCGCTGCTAATTGCGCGTCCACCTTCTAATATTTTTCCCTTCTAATTAACAGTTTTTTGCCAACCGATCGACTCGTTTCCCTTTCCAGCCAATTGTTTTTTTTTTTTTTTTTTTGTTTCGAAAAGCTTTAGACTTTAGAACCTTAGAAAACCTTTAGTTACTGGAAGGGGATGGATATTTTTCGATAGCGAAATATTTTCGTTCGCCGCCGAGACTTTATAGAAACATCAAGCATAATAATTATGCAACTCGATGCGAGGGAAACAGTACTAAAAATATAGTTTTCATCTCGTGAAGAGCTTTTTACTTTGGATGGCTTTATGCGAGAATGAGCCTGAATTTCAAAGGATCAGGTTCTGATTGCGTATTTATGATTGCGAATTTTTTTTGTGTAATTCGATGTAGCATTTACGAATTTTACACGAATTCGTATACAATAAAATTGTTGTTGTTTCTTTTTTTATAAAAAATAGATGAAACAGGAAGTATTGTTCTATTATCGGAGGAATATTTAAAATTGATATTATTAATTGTCGTTGCGAAGAATGCAATACTATTCATGGTCTATAAACAAAGGGCTTTTTTTTCTAAAAATCACGGTACATTTTTGCACAATTTTTTTAAGGCCTTGCTTGTAATTGTTTCATCTTTTGGATGCATTGCATGCATTAGTCAGTGATTGATTTTATGAACAAAGGATTCGATTTTTATGGTTTTATACGTGCAGATAGTGGCGATAAATTAGAGTTTAATTACTGAGCAACAAAATATAATTTTCTCCATCGCTAATATTTTCCAAATTGTTAAAAATTGATGGGGGTTTATTAAAAGAATTTTCAGCGCTTTCTCTTGACATGTCTAAACATTTCTATTTTGATTGCGAGCGGTAAGCAGAAGTTTGATACGCGTATCGTTGCCGAGAGCTTAGAACTTCCACAATATTACTGTTCGCGAACCTTTGAGGTCGACTGTGCGCGGTATTAAATGAACACTGAATGATATTAAATAAGTATGCGGTTCTGTGTGAGTCGACGACGGCTTCGAAATTATAAGAAGCCTTTCACCCTCTGCGCCGGTCGGAAAAAGCGACGGTATTAAAATAAACGAGCGATGAAACACAATAAATCACGGACGAGCGAGAAGTTCGCCCGGTGGAAATGAATGGAGGCAATGGGAAACAAATGCAGGGGCGTACACATGCTGGGCAACATAAATCGCAATCACGGCGCGTGGAAAAAAAAAGAGTGGAAAAAATAGAGTTGGCGAAAAAAAAGAGGAAACACACCGTAACTGACCTGGGCAACGGAACTTTTTCAGCATGATTTGATGCTGACTATTTTTTCGTTTGTTTTTTTTAAACTGGACCGCGTAGCGGAGTTCGCGGAATAATGCGTGGCGAGAGATATTTGGAAGGAAGTAGATTCTAAATTGGAGACAGTGAGAAAGAATCTGATTTATGTGCAATGGTTTTCTGAAAAGAAACCCCGAGTACAGGTGTTATTTATTGTAGTCAAAACAAGTCTGAGATTCATTTATGTGACGATAATTCTGCAGAATTTATATTACTATCGCACAAAAAGTCTATGAAATGGATTTTTGTTTCGAATTCGAGATTTTGATAAAATTAAAGACAGTATTGAGGATCAAAACTTTAAACGCGAATATCTCGAAAATGAAAGTATGTGATATGCGACGTTTATAACTACAGAATTGTTTTTGAATATTGTTTTTAAAGGTGAAAGCAAAGAAAAATTGTGATTTACTGCAAAGCAAATGAAGGTGGTAAAAACAGTGATAAAATTGTTGCGAAGAAATATTGCGAAATACTTTACATTTAAGTTGTTATTAGGAGGATTAAATGGTTTATTATTGCATCTTTGTTACTCTATAAAATTGTATTTTGCTGCTTGGAAATATAGTTTAATAATTAAAAAAAGAATCTACAAAAATCTGTTCCTTTTCACTGTCTCTGTATCACTAATCAAAGTATTGAAAAATTCTTGAATGTTAATATTAGTTGATATCGACTCACGTATTTGTTGAATACACTTTGGTAATTGGAATTTTACTCTGCATATATATTTTATGGGGCCGAAACATGAATTCTGAAGATTTTTTACCTGCAACATACAAAAATAAATATTAGTAACTATAAGTATCAGTAGCTATAAGTATCAATACTTAAAAATTAAAAATATTACTTTCAAAATAATTGTTGTCTAGTTTTCTTAATTATCAGTAGGAAAATGAAATTATCTTCAAAATTGAAGCAACTAAATTTGATAATTGTTCAATCTAATTCATAATCTAAATTCTAAATAATAATGTTCAATCTAATTCACCATATTAACAATTCCACGCCCTAAAACGTCCTTAAACGCACCTAAAAATGATTTTATTTACTTATGTAAGAAACCTATCCCCCGTAATTTCTACTTTACATCACGTGTTTACAAACTAATTCGACCATATCTTTTCAAGCCGCCCTAAGGTCGTCCTGCAGGAACCCTCGAGGGACATAAATGGCAAGCAAAATTACAGTGTCGCACGTGTGACATCTTCCAATTTTCTGCGAACGCGGAAGCTTCCCAAAACACACCCCCCGATCATCTCGAACGCCGCCCGAAAAAGTCAGGGGCGAAAGGGTCCCACCGGAACGACCTCACGACTCTTCGGTAAGCGAGGCAAGAAATTCCAAGCCCGAAAATTCTCCCCGACGCTAATTCCAGCCCAGTTCGCTCTTATTGCTCGGCGAGCTCGCGCTCGCAAAACATTTCCCTTGCTTTGAGGAGGATCGTTCCACGTAAGAAGACGCTCCCGACGAAGAAGCGGAAATTGCGCTTCAAATGATCGCTTCGTCGATGCGACAGTTTAGACGACAAGGCGGACCGTTCTATTGCGCGTGTCGCTACGGCTCTGTTTCGCGCGCCGGTGAGTGGAAACGAAACACGGGCGGACGGGGGAAAGCGGAGAAACTGTCTAAACAAGGGTCTGAGTTTCTTGGTGGAGAATATGGTGCTCGAGGAGGTCGGGATAAATTCGATTTGAGTGTTCAAATATTCAGTGGAAAGTGTAGCCGTCGTGTTAACACGGTATACTATAATATAATTGTGTTTGTAGAATGTAAATTTATTTAAATTACAAGTAAGCTAATTGTGAGTTTATGGTATTAAGTTTGTATTTTAATATATGGGGAACTACATTACTGTGCGCAATGTAATCGTAGTGTATTGCATCATTTGGGAAATGCGTTTGATTCAAGAATATTTGTTTCATTTTTAGATATCAGAAATTATCTAATTCGTTTTGTAATTCTTAGAATTTTTCATTCGGAAATAATCCGCACTGGACATCATTCAAAATATTTTCAAATACATGAATTATTGAATTATACATTTTTTTTTCATTTCTGATATTTCGCATAATTAATTCGCATAATTCGCATAAATAAATTATTCAGAATAATTATTATTTAGAATTTGGAGTTGCAAAAGTAATTGCATTAATTATTTTGTAATTATATGTGTTCAATAATGTTATATTTAATCGAATATTAACAACTGTTTAGTAATTGCTAATGTTATGGAAAATAATAGTAATTATTAATAACAATTTGTAAAAATTTGTGAAAATTCAATTTTATCATCAATTTGTTAAGTTGCATAAACGTCAAGGTATGAAGCTGTACTTATATCAAGTATTCCAACATTAAAAAGCTAGAATAATGACAAAAAGTATCATATACTGGAAGAAATCAATAAGTTTCTTACTTTTTTGGTACTGGATGCTCAATTTTTCACGAAGAAACCAATTAAAACAGTCAAAAATTGACGAAAAATCCAAGTGGCGTCCTTTTACCATGCGACAGTTGTAATTCTCTGACTGCGCATGCGCACAAACGCTACAAACTCGATTCGCGGGAATCTTGCAGAATTCAAAATGGAATATTGCACAGTTACGTAAAATATCACAATTTTTTCTATCCCGACACAAAAATATCTTATATTTATATGCATTTTCATGATAGAAAAGGAATGTTTAATACTATCTTGACAATTAACGTGTATAATTAAAATAATACAAGAATTTCGATCTAATGTTGGTACTTTAAATATATGCAACATGTCAAGGAAGGATAATTTTTCATGTTTGCTAATTACAATTATGTAAAATCGCATTGGAAATAATAATTATTCACGAAGAAGCTCTAACCGATGTTTATTTGTAATGTTGAGTACAGACGATCATATCGAACTGCAGTTATATCAAGTTTTTCGATATATTATCACAAATATAACCGAAAACTACATCAAATACATGAAGATATTAAATAGTTTCTTACTTTTTTGACTCCAGAAGCTTCGTTTCTTCAAATAATCCACTTAAAACTACAAAAAACTGACGAAAAGTTTCAACGGCGTTCTTTCACTCGTTTCACAATCGTCCCACTGCGCAGACGGTTTGCGCATGTAGCCAGACGCTCCACGCATTTCTTGGCGCGAAGTTAACCAAATTCAAAAGTATTTTACACTGACATACATAAAAAGCACAGCTCTTTCACTCATAAAATAAAAAAAGCTATTCCATTTTAAAGATCATTAATTATATAAAAAGAAAAGATAGAAAATTATATGAATAAATAACAGTTTCATGTAAAAAGAACAGATATTTCGTCAATTTTATAAACATTTAAAAAAATATTTTTCATTTATCAATCATTTAGTTGATTTTTTTTATAAGGAAGACTGAAACAAACACTAATACACTATCACAGGTGTATAAACTTGAATTCTTGTTAAAACGTAGTTTTATAAATAACGTACAATAAGAAATACGTAGATCTTCTCGGTTTCGCGGCCGAAATAATACTGACTGCTCAGCATACGTGTTCGACCTAAATAGTCATTAGCCAGTGCCTCGAAATTCCGAGGACACAATAGATGTCGCGCAGCCAGCCCAGTAATGGGTGGGGCAGTCGGTGAAGCATTGAAGCTCCGAGCTCCGTGTTTTGCGTTTTTGTAAACAAGATTTATGACGTCGCGAGGACAGAGCAACGCCACGCTGCGAAGATAATAAATATTCTCTTCTAAGACTCTTTTGACACTTACACTTTTCTTAACATCATTCGCAAAATATAGAAGTGATATGTACTTCCTATTTCAATCATTTATTTTTTTCCAGCATTTTGACACTGTTTTCGTTAATGGCAAATTGTTAAGGAATAAATAAAACATCAAACTTTATAATACACTAACATTTTGTTATTTTCATACACTGGAATATACAATATAAATTTTCTGCTACTCTTTGTAAAAGTATGATATTTTTCTCCATCATTTTAAAAAATATTTTTAAAAATTTTCTGATTTAGTGCCTGAATCTTGACTTGTATTTATGAAAATATTTACATCTTTCGCCAAGTTATTTTATAATTTGGGTGTCTAGACTCTAGACTCTAGACATTTAAGATTTAAGAAAAATCAATATCCACGTATCTCCTAAAAATACGGGGAATAAAAATCTTTTTTATTATTCATCCGTTGCGCGGTATTAATTAATTGTTTTGGTGATAATCTGCATATTTTATTATACTCTGTACATAATGGAATTATAGTCGGATAAGTAAATGAAATAAATATTTTCCAGCATCTCGTTTACCACTTTCCTTCAATTTCACCACAAAACTCGTCCCTTATTTCGCCACAATTCTCGCCTATCTAACGCCACGGATCTCCCCTTTCATTCACTGTATATTTCGAGGCAACATCCCGAGATCCAGATTTCCATAAGACCCGAAACGTCCCTCGTCGCTGTGTAACCAAAGATCTTCGATAAAGTCGCGCTACCCATACGCAACCCTTTACCGCGAAAGTTATACACCCCGAGTCCCATAAAAAAGTATCTTTTTACAGTCCGAAGGAAGTCTCGATCGAACCGTTTCCAGATACGTCGTCGGCCCACTCGGCAGCCCAGCGATCGAACGGCGAACGACCTCGTGAATCATCCCCCCGGTGTAAAAAGGATATAGGATCGCGAAGGGGTGGCGAAGACGTCGTCTACGAAAGGAGAGACCCATTGAATCCGTTTGTTTTTCGACGGTTCGACGTACGAACAACATCGACGCGGAGGCGTCCGTCTCCGCGACGCGGCTCCATCGTTTCGTATTCGAATCACGCCGCGGGACTAGAATAACACTTTCCGCAAATAATAGCCCATCTGGCAACGGCGAGGAAAACTGCTGGGCCGTCAGGAAAAGGGATATTTTACGAGCGGCCGAGGCTTCGTCAGGAAGCGACATCGTGAATATCAGTTTCGTTCGCCGCATTTCAATGGGACGCCATCCCAGAACGACTGACGACCTAGATTCGGAGGGAGCGAGTGTCTCCCACGCGACCGTCGTTTGATTTTCCTTCGATCGTCGAGCTTTATTCAAGGCTGGGAAAATTAAATTGAACCGGGGTGACGTCAATTTTCTCAAGAATTTGCGCGAGGAAATTCGTTGGGAAATTTGCACGTTGTTTAGAATTATTAGAAGGTTTTAAATATTTTTAGAGCAGCACTTATGACGCTCCTGGAATCCCGTGGAATTCTATGAATTCCTTCAATTCTGCAGATTTTATAAAAGTTTTCCAAGTTTGCTGTGTTCAGAAATTCTATGAGTGTCGCTAATAACCCAATCAAGAGATTGATGCAATTTAAATAATTGAAATTAAAAAACAAAATATTCTATGAATTGTAAGAAATTTTTAAAGATAATTCAGTTATATGAATTTGAAGAATTTGATGAATTTTTAAAAATTGTATAAGTTATATAAGTTTCTTGAATTTTGTACATTTCATACATAATATGAATTCTATAAAATATGAGGTTCATGAATTCTATGAATTCCAAGGATTTTTTAGATTTTCTTCAATTTTATAAATTTTACGATTTTTATAAAATTCTTAAATTCTGAGAATTCTACGAATTTGTTGAATTTGTTAAATTTCATAAGTTGTACAAATTTCATAAATTCTATAAATGGAATATATTCTATGAATTCTATGAATTCTATGGATCTGATAGATTACTTAAACTTCATGAATTCGACGAATTTGATCAATTTCCCAAGCTCAAAAAATTTCCTGAATTTTACGAATTCTTTGAAATTTTAATAATTGTACGAACTTCATAAATTCTATGAATTTAGTACATCCAACAGATTCCACGAATCATAAAAGGTTCATGAATTCTACGAATCGTATGAACGGTATAATTTTAAATTTCATTAATTGTATAAATTCTCCAAATTCTATCAATTTTACATATACAGAATTTCCTAAATATTTATAAATTTTACACAATCTGTGGATCCTACAAACACTAAATATTTTATTAATGTAATCAAATTTATTCGTCATATAAATTCTATAACTTCCATGGATTTCATACATTCTATACATTTCATGAATTCTGTAAATTCTATATCTCTTATAAGTTGCAAACATTCTACTTTAATTCTACACATTTTATCAATTTTATAATGTCTACACATAAATTGTATAAATTCTATAAACACATATTATACTCCATAAACTTTACAAAGTCTACACATTCCATGAATTCCGTGATTTCTATAAATTTCACAAATTCCATAAATTCCCAAAATCTTCAAACCTTATAAATTCCATGAATATAATAAATTTTACAAACCCTATATATCCCATAAATCGCATAACTGTTATAAACCTCAACGAATCTTTAAATTCCTGCAAACTCATAAAGCCGTAATAAATATAAAGACTGCAATAATATAATGAACTTAATATTTCCGAAAGTTTTATAAATCTCAACCTACTTTAAACATTACAAACTTCGCCATCTCAGCAAACACAATAATTCCGAATACCCTGAAAATCCGAGCATCTCAAAAGCCTCATTATTCATCAAAATTTTCAAGTTTCTTTCCCATTTTCCCCAAGTTATTAAAATTCTTCAAACTTCCGAAAATCTCGAAAACTTGATAAGTATTTCATTAGTCCGGGGTACGTAATAATACTCGGAAGTCTAAAACATTTGAAGCACCGTGTACACCCCGAAGGTCTTGAAACTCGGGAAAACCTTCAACCAAATTATTCCCCCAGCCCTTATTTATCCTCGCAGAAATCCCTAGACCTTCATTTACACCTAACTAACTACCCTAACCGGCTCGCAATTACCTGGGCCTCTCCACTTTAGCCTTGATATTACGACCCGAGCCGAAAAATTAGGAAGACACGCGTCACGCGACGACGAAAATTTTCCTCGCGCCCTTGTAAGAAGCAATTTCGAGCGGCTGAGGGAAAGAAAGGGAGCGGAAACCGCGGTAGGATGACTTCCCGTAACGGGTGAACTTTTAATTCCGCGCGTTATCACTCTCCGTTGCACGGAGTATACCCTTCGCCCTCGACGCGCCCTCCTCCCTTTCTCACCTCACCCGGTTCTCCTCTCTCTTTTCCCGGCGTTTCCCGTTTTCCAGCGAAGGAAACAGTCGCCAAGTTTCATCGAGTCGGCCGCAAGTTCCTCGAAGTCCCGGGGTCGAGCGCGGTTTCCCCCAGCGCGAAAGGGGTTGAAACACGACTGAGGGTTTAATCACGAGTTCGCAAGGATGCGTTTCACCTCGGCGCGTCGAACTTGCGACCTCCGCGTTTCGATCTAACCCACAAACCCCCGCGTCTCGCCCCTTCGTCCCGCGAGTCTTTCTCCCTTCGCCACCCCGAACCGTTTCACCCTCCACCGTTTTCTTTTTGCGACGCGCCGCGTCCACGATTACCCGTCGAGCCTGTTTCTTCAGCAGCATTATCTTTTCCTCCGCGCTTCCTCCTTATTGTCCCCCCGGCTCCTTTCTTCGCCTCCAATTATCCCCACCCCGTCGACACGCTCGCTTTTCCCTCCGACCCGAGCCACTTCCGGTTCCATGGTCCGCGCTCTCTCTTCCCGTCCCGTTATCATCTCCGTCGATCCCGTCGTCTCTCCCACACGGACACCGCGCTTCTTTGTCCTCTGAACCGCCGCGAATATAGCTCCAGCCAAGACATACTGTGCGTGATAACCCCTTAATATTGTGGTCTTTATGCTGTTCCTTTGTTTTCGATGAACACAGGACATTCACGAGGCACAGGTTTATTTGGTGGAGGGGAGAGCAGGGTGTTGGGATTCTCTGTTCTGTTGGATTTTTGTGGCAGCTTTTGTTATCTGCTCTAGATTTGGACCTGGTGAAAGTTATTTTACCATAATGTGTTTTATAGCAAGTGTCTTTATTTAGGAATCGCTGGATTGTCAGTGGAATTTTCGCTGGAGTCTAGCAATTTAAGATTTTCATCTATTGTGTCTAATCTTCTTTTTTCAATTCAAAATTTCAACTTCCTTGAGATTAATTTGCTGATTTAGATGTTGTTTAGTATAATCTCTTTTTCAATTGAAAATTTCAACTTCTTTGAGATTAATTTGCTGATTTAGATGCTGTTTAGTATAATCTCCTCTTTTTCAATTGAAAATTTCAACTTCCTTGAGATTAATTTGCTGATTTAGATGCTGTTTAGTATAATCTCCTCTTTTTCAATTGAAAATTTCAACTTCTTTGAGATTAGGTTGCTGATTTAGATGCTGTTGTGTATAATCTTCTTTTTTTTCAATTGGAAATATTAAATTCTTTGAGATTAATTAATATACTGATCTGCAACACGTGAATTTTGCAGGGTGATTGAAGATTTTCAAGGGGTTTTTTCTACTTTGGTATTGAGTAATCGATGATTTTTTTTTGTATTCGTATTGATTTTATCTGAGTTTTGATGAAAAAGTATAGGAAAGAATTTTGTGGAGAATTTTCTCTCTGTTTTGGTTGAAAAATCAATACAGAGAAACATATTTTTAAGGAACAATTTTTGTGGGTTTGATAAATTCCATGATTTCTATGAATTTCATAAATTCTCTACATGTCAGATAGCCTACAAGTTATAAAATATTTGTTGAAGTTCGCACATTTTTCGGAATCCTTTAGAATTTTAGACTTTTTAGATACTTGAGTTCTATGAATTTGATAAGCTTCATGAATTGTTTTTATTTCGATAAATCATATGAACTTTGTATATTTAATGATACAAATCGAATCAAACAAGTTATTAAAGATCTGTTTTTCTATTTTGGTATTGAAAAATGTTTTGTCTTTATATATAATAATTATCTACAAATTCTCGTGAGAAAGTGCACAAATAATTTTTCAGAAACTTTTCTCTCGATTCAAGATGAAAAATCAAAATGAGAAGATATATTGCAGCAGGAATTTTTAGGTTTCTATATCCCCTAAAAATTGACTTTCTCATAGTCCTCTAATTAAAAAACAATTAATTCAAAACACTGTATATAACAAAAACAAAGAGATTTTTGCTGCAATCATACAAAACTTCTATTTGATCAAAATACGTATTAATCTTTTTTACTTTCCCCAAGAAAATTTCGTAAAAATCCTTATATTTCCTCTATTTTACCCGAATTTTCGGATTCATCAGATTTCACAAGCCTTCTCAAAACAACCAATCGGACGAGCCCGGTCGAAAATTTCAACTTTCGGTCCACCGAAAATCCTCTCTTGGAAATTCAACGGCGGGAGCAGAGAGTATCCTTTCAAAAAATTTTATCGCACCTGTCACATGAATCTCCTTGTTTTTCGCAACCTGTTCGAAACAGAAGCTTGTTTCCAAACAGTGAGCGTTCACCTAGAAAAATTCTATTTTTTTTCCTCCCCCTGTTTCGAGGGAGAGGGAGGCGCGACGACCCCGCGGAAAATGCAAAAACACATCGAGTACCGGGTGGATCTATTAAAATTTTGTAATTCAAACCGATCCAGATTCACGTGGTTCACCGATTTCCAGATTTTCCGACTGGATACGATATCGGTGTCGATGTCGATGTGTCACGGATTTTTTCCCCCCCTCTCTCTCTCTCTCTCTCTCTCTCTCTCTCTCTCTCTCTCTCTCTCTCTCTCTCTTTTTCCACGAGGAACGAATAGTCGCCGCTATAGTGAGGACCGCGATTATCCGAAAAAACGCGGGATACGCGGGAAAAACACGTTATTTACGTTTGGTATTCATGGGCACGATTTTCCAGTGTTTTCGGCGTCGGGTTGAATTGACGTCGGGGAGAATGTTCATACTCTCACTTTGCAGTCACTCGACAAGGAAATAATGTCTGCGGTATATATATCCACGTCGCGTCGTAATGCATTCTGCAACGCTTTCCAGCGATACGAATATTTATTCCCTCTTTGTTTTTCGAAATGTTCGCCGCGCCGACGGCGACAGTTAAAAAGACCGGAAAAGGGCTTCCAGCCGTTTAAGGTGACATCAAGTAAAAGCTCGCCGGGGAAGCCGAGGGAGGAGAGTCTAAGGAACTGGGGTCGCAGATTTTTACAAAATCTGGGAGAGACGCGGAAGCGCTGGAAAGCTTCGAGACGCGGATAAAGTTACGGGGAATTTCAAATGGGAGATTCGAGGAGTTCGCAATCTAAAATACATGTATGCAAATTGTAGAAAATCTGTGCGAAGATATGAGAAAATTAGTAATAAAGAATTTGAGATTTAAGAATATAGAAAATCTGAAAAGCTTTCTAGATTTTTACAAGTTTTTTTTTAAATTTCGTTGTTTGTTTTCATTCGTCATGATTTTGTGTTATTTTGTTGTATTTATTCCATGTGTGCAGAGAAATTACCCGTAAAAATTATACAATGCATGGGAAATCGTGAAATCCCTGAAATCGCCGAGATAAAAAGAATTTATTGTGATTTATCGGCACAGGAACAATTTGCGCGGGAATTCGTGTGATTGAATACCAGCGAAAAGAAAAATCGTGTTAAATAAAGAGACTGTGTGTCTCTGCAATTCCGCACATCGTGTTTTCTTGACTTTAATATTGCGCCGGCTGTCATTATTTCGAAGTGAAATCACTCGGTTTTAACGGCGGAGTTAATTTCGTAGCATGACAAATATTTCTTTTCGAAGCTGAGGAAATTTGAATCGAAATTTGAGTATCGAATATTGCAAGAATTCTACTATATTAAATACAATTCTACGTTAAAAATTGTAAACTATTCCAGTTCCTCAAATAAATAAACAAATAAAATCGTGACCAATCCTTCTGCCACTTTAAATGCATTTCCCTATTTGCCAATGTAATATTATGCAAACTGGTGTGCATTTCACCTAAATGCAATTTTAATAATAGACCGCGCGAAGGTAGTTCGCGGGAAAAACTGTTTCCCTTCCACTTTCATAACGCGATTTATGAACTGGAGCGCTTTCGCGGCCACACGAGAAAACAATAAATCGGGCAAGAAAGTGGATAAGTTCCTAAGGAATAAATCGCGGAGTTGCTTCGCGGACCATATTTCCCGAATATTAAACGGAAATGGCCCTCGTTTCAGCGGTGCACGCGAAATTCATTCCTCATTCGGGATGCTTAATAAAAATAAAAAAATAAAAAAAAAAAAAGAGAGAGAAAGAAAAATAGAGGCGAAAACGAAATTCGAAGCGAGAAATATGTGTCGCGTGAGATTGACGCGCCGATAAAAAATATTTTACCGCTCGCGTGAACGTTCCATCAGATCGTATCCAGTTTTTTTCAAAATTACCGAATGTCCCGTAAACGCATTATCTTTTCCTTCCGACATGCGAAACGCTCGGCAAAGTTCCGCGGAAAATTTTGCGCGCCGCGTTCCCTCGACGATTCCGTTGAACGGTAAGGAAGGACGACATTAGGAATTCACACGAAGCGATCACGCGCGTGTAATTTCGCGGCTGGTAATTAACGCGACGCGGGTGCGTGTAAATCTTGTCGCGTTAAGTTAATTAATTAGACGGAATTTTCTGTGTCTCGTTGATAAAATGATGATGTATGAAAAATAATGGTCGTCATAAATATGGAATTCGTTGTTATATTAATTCCCGAAACGGCGAGAGAAATAGCCGGCGTGTTATTTGCGCCTGAACAAAGGCTGATTCAATGTTAATGAAGCAAGAGGCCACAGGGTATCATGGCCGCGGTATTTTCCAAGGATTATGCTACCGCGTTGACTGTTATCTCATCGCTGTAACAAAGCTCTGGGACCGCGGCTCGAATTTTTACAAACGATTACTTACCTAGCCGTCCCGCGATATTATTTTCACAATTATTTCCCTCGCGGCAATGGAACGACACGGTAGCGAAAATAAAACGCGTATCACTTTTCACGCGCACCGCTAAATACGCGCGCATCGTCGTTTTTCACCGAATTTTTGCGCACGACTTCACTGATAAATTTATTAATGAATTTTTATCGACTACTGGATATCAAACACGAAATAATCGTAAAATGAAGTTGTACGGTTGAACAGTTTTCGTGTTTCCTTTTACCGAACGGTCCCATAAATTTTCTTTATTAATAAATTTCGACTGTATGGCCTGTTTCAAAAACAAAATGTAATAGCAAAGTAAAGCCTGTATTCGATTACTCTGTTATTTTATTTTTTTGGTATGTGTGTCAGGCGGATTTCAAATAAAAATTTTCGTTGGTTCACTATTCGGTTTATCTTAATATATTTTCGTCAGATGTTGTTACATTGCGGTTTGCATTGTTGTTATGTTAAATTGCGTAGTTTGTATTAAAATTTTATGAATTTTGCATTAATTATACATAATTTTCCAAAAATTATGCTTTCTCGTACAGGCTACGCTTCATGTATATTTTATTTATAAGTAGATTGCGGATATTTATGGAAATGCGTATTTTTAAATGCACAAATAATTTATGCTTGAATAAAAGTATCAGCTGATAAATACATACTTACATTACATAATTTGTATATTTTATTCGTTATTTATTATGTCACTGTTTTCCAGTATTCCGTTGACTGTTGACATATTTAGTCAGCTTTCTCTTTTCTGCTTCTGTTAATATAATTTCTCATTAATCGACTGTGGATTTTTATGCATTTATGGTAAATGTTAACATCCAAAAAACGTATAAAGATGCAAAAGTACCTGAAATGTCGAAAATATGAGACAAATTATAATATTTAGAATATGAGAAGCATTTTTATTCAAGTTACAACTCATGTCTACAAAAATGTCAGTTTGCATAAAACATCCGTAATCTCCTCGTTACGGACCAAATAAATATTTAAATAAATAAATTACTGTATTTTTGTCTATTCCCACACATTTTCCTACATTGCCACGCTTATCACAATCGCATAAACATGGATATTCCATTGACAAAAAACTTCAGAAATTACAGTGCTTCAGAAACTAAGGAAACAGACTTCCTTCGCTGCATCTAATAGCCCTTAAGGAGTCTTTTCACTGTGGAACTCCAAAAAATGATCATTCTTTGGGAGTTTTTTTTTTTTTAATAAACCGAATGTCCAACATAAATAAACCTTTTTCTACTTTTTAAAAATTGTTTTCTAATAGTTTCAGTAATAGTTCCTTTCAAATATAAATATCGAACTAAAATGATCACCTAGAAAAAGTGATGATTTGTCACTCTGAAAAACTCAAAACGGTTTCAAGTCGTTATTGTTGATACCATAATTGTGTTGACTGATAAAATATTAATGAAATAACGGAGGTTCGAATTTTTAAATTTCGAAATTCAATTAGTCTTTAATCTATCTGCACTACAAAAAGTATGAAATTGTTAATGAAAAAAGGCTTCGGTGGTCCTTGCGATAATCGTTAATGTGCTTTATGACGTGTAAAAATTCCAGGTTGGTCAAATAGTTTTTTGTAATCACTTGACAGTGGATCTTTATGCAAAATAAAATTTTTGTAAGTATAAATAAAAACTTGTAACATGAAAAACAGTATGTTTAATGTTCTAAACATTCTAACTTGAATAGTATTGGGGATATTTTCTATATTTTGGTATGTGATAACTAGACTGCGGATGTTTATGCAAATTCATACTTTTATAGACGCATGACTGTAACAGAATCATAAATGAACGTATGTTTTGTTTTCTAAATATTGTAAAATGTATTTTATTTTTTACATTTTATGTATTTTCCTATTTCTGAATATTCTTATGGGTTTTCACAATTATAAAATTGCTACAAATGCATAAACATCCGCAGTCTAGCGATAACAGTCTCGTAAATTTTTCACGTAATTAGCATTGGCTTAAATGCATAAAATCCGCTGTCTAAATTGTAATCACTAGACTGCGGATTTTTATGGAAAATAAAATATTTCCAAGCATAAATAAACAATTGGAACTTAAATAACAGTATGTTTAATTTTCTAAGTAGTTTGAGTTGTATTCTGATATTTTGTGTATTTTGGCGTATATTAATAATACCGCAGATTTTTTGCATCCTTAGGATTGCCATAAATGCATAAAATCCGCAGTCTAGTAATCACCTAATCAAGACGGTCACTTCACCGCGACGTATATATTTAAAATACACTATTACAAATTACAAAAAAATATTTTTCCCACTTTTAACAACTGTGTTAATAAACAGAGAAAACATTATTTATTTTGAACACTTTGTTCGCTAAAAAAAAAATTCCCAAAGAATGACAACTTTATCACTTACAGCAGTAAGACCCCTTAAATCTAATAAAAAATCCTACAACCATAATCCTTCAAACTGCTCCAACATCGCTTTTTTCAACCCCCTTCGTCGCGTCGGATCACCAAAAAAAACAAGTGTCTCACCCCCGCGAACCAGGCACTCGCAGCGTATCTGCGAATCTCCCCCGGGGAAGTTCACCCTCTATCATCCCCCAATTCACAGGTGATTGTTCGCCAGTGTGCCGTGACCCTCGCGATCCCCCGAGAAAAAGCGCGAGGAAGGGCGAAGGTCAATGGTCTAGACCAGCCTCGCGGGCCATCGAGGGGCGCGAGGAGTGGCGTCATCGCGTCGGAGCCTCGCGGGGGTAGCCGGTCGGAAAGGGTTGGCAGCGTGGAACGCGCCGAAAGTAAGGTAGATCCACTTGAAACCGAGCGTGCAGGCTAACCCCGTAAGTAAGATTCAACCGAGAACCGAGGAGCGCGGGGAGCGGGTTGAAAGGAGTCCGTGGACGGCCGATGGAGCTGTAGATAAAGGGAAGCGGCGAGGGTGCGGATGAGGAAAAGGGGAGGAGGAGCGCTCAGAACCGAGGAGCGTTCTGCAGGTGGGTCGCTCCGCCGCGCCGATTCGCCCGGAAACTCTCCCGGTGAACGCTGTAAATATTTATACCGTCGGAGCGTGAGAAAACTCCGAAGTGCGCCACTGTGAATCCCCGCCGAAACCCCTCTTCGCCCCCCCCTTCCTCGCGCGTTTCCCTCTCCGCCAGTCAGAACGAAACGGAGAAAGACATTCAGCCCCCGGATGAAGATATATCGCCCGCGGAATGTCGTGACCCCTGCCCTCCGCGCGAGTCGAGACGGACCTTGGCCTCTGACCCCGCGATGAATGAGCTCCGTCGGGACCGTTTTCGACGGTTTATCGCGCGATCGCCGCGCTACCCCTTTGTGCCCCGCAACCGGGGGATATGTTAATTCGCCTTTTCTGTCGGGCGTCTGCCTTTCGCGTGCAGACGACACGTTTCGTTTTTCAGGTTTCTTGCAGATCGAGGGATGGGGGGACATGATTCGACGAACGAGAGAGATCGGGGTTCGTTGCTTTTATTGTTATGGAGAAACCTCGCGAAGGTTTTGGCATGACGGTGACGGAAAAAGAGGAAAGGGGTCAGTTCATTTGTGGTCCGCGCTTTGAGATAGCAATTCGGGTGATTTGGTTGATAAGAGCACGATAGTGTTTTAATTTTTGTTTTGGAAATAGTGTTTGTCGAGATTCTCCTTTGTAGGAAAATAGTAGTTTTTTTTTGGAGAAAATGTGTGCGGTTTTTAAAAAGGAGAAAAAAGAGCTGAGATACTTTTATGTTTTGAGATGGATAATTATGGGGCTTTGACCATTATAATTTATCCGCATCATTGGCTCGTGTACATATAATAGATGACGCTAAATGCAACTGCGGCTTCGAAACACAAGACTTAAATCACATAGTTTGGCAATGTCCTCTGTTGGACTCTCAAAGAGCAGATTTAAGGGGTCTTTCCACTGTGAACCTCTAAAAAATTGCCTTTTTTTTGTGAATTTTTTTGTACTAAACGAAATGTCCAATTTAAATAAAGTTTTTCGTACTGATTAATACACTTATTTAGAGTACAAACAAATTTTTTTTGCAATTTATAATAATTTATTTAACTATATATATCGCACTGAATTGAGCGCCTCAAGAAAACGATGTAGTGCTGGCGTAGATGATTCCAGAAGAACGACGCATCTGAATAAAAAAATTCAAAATGGTTTTTAGTCGTCACGGATGTCGTTATCGTTGGAACCAAAATTATTTTAATTGATAAAAAATTAACCCAATGACGGAAGTTTGAATGTTTAAGTTCCGAAATTCGATGAATTTTTAGTCATTTGTCATTGTAAAAAGTATGAAATTGTTAATAAAACAAAGTTTCCGTGGTCCCTGCGATAGCCACTGATGTGTTGAATAATGTGTAAAAATTTGAACTGATTAATCAAATCATTTTTTTGCAATCATCTACGCAAGCACTACATCGTTTTCTTGAGGCGCTCAATTCAGTGCGATATATATAGTTAAATAAATTATTATAAATTGCAAAAAAAATTTGTTTGTACTCTCAATAAGTGTATTAATCAGTAAGAAAAACTTTATTTAGATTGGACATTTCGTTTAGTACAAAAAAATTCCCAAAAAAGGCAATTTTTCAGAGGTTCACACTGGGAAGACTCCTTAATGAAAGATCTAAGCAAACTTAGCCTGTATCCGCCATTAAATATCAGATCCATTCTGCACAAACCAAATATCAAAGCGTGCCTTACAATGTACAAGTTCCTTACAAAATGTGATTTAAAAGTATAGACATCGATAGCTGGCAACTACCACTATATGACACACAATATTAACTACGTATATCATGTATTGTCATATGTATATGTTTAGATAACTATATGCGAAAACTGTAATACTTGATTACACCTCCTGTACAGCTTTATAATTCTCTTCAGAGAGTTCCATATGAGCTTAAATAAAAAAAAAATGATGGGGCTTTGATTAGTGATTTTATTATGCGTCCATCTAGATTCATCTTCGTGAAAAATATAGGTTTCATAAAAATACATTTGGACTTTTGAAAAAGAAGAAAGAAAAAGGGTTTGGAAAAATTCTGGGCTATTTGTGTTTTAAGATAGAGAATTATCAGGGTTTAATTGCTGAATGCTCAGTATTATTTTAGTTTTCTTTTTGGGAAATAATGTCTAGTTCTTCACAAAAAAAAGACAATGAAAATAAAAGGAAATACATAGGTTAGATTTTTTTTATTGTTATTGTTTGTTATATTGTTATTGTTGTAGAATTTTTGTTTATAAGTAGACTGTGCACTTTTATGAATTCATAACATTCACAATTCCAAGCATGTTCAAATCTATGAGGACAGATGCCATAATATATGACACATAAAAAATTTAATATATCTTGTAATATTTATTTAGAAAATATTGACACAGTGTTATTCAAGCTTTAATTCCTTATTTAAGCTTGTAGAAAGTTAATTTTGTTAAAAAATCTACAATTTATTTATGAGAATCCAATATTATCTGGGTTTTGTTTTTATCTAAAAAGATACTGAAG
The DNA here is from genome assembly GCA_030770465.2 of Perdita meconis. NCBI lineage: Eukaryota > Metazoa > Arthropoda > Insecta > Hymenoptera > Andrenidae > Perdita > Perdita meconis. Next base: position 4,877,339 of record JASKOS020000001.1, read on the forward strand.
ATCCATGGAGATCCAAACAAAAATTCATGGGTTAGGTTCGAGTTAGGTCTAAGATTAGGTCCTTCTTTGGCTCAAACCTCAAATGATAGACATGTTGTAAATAATAGAAATTTATCGGATAAAAATTCGAAATAATTGATACCTATGAATATACCTTCATAATACCTGAAGTACACAAAATGCATACCTAATTGCATCAAGATTCCTTCATTATTGCTTCATCTAAAAAAAATTCAATCGTTAGGTTTGAGTCAAGTTCAAATGAAATCCATGTTAATCGCCTTTTTGAAAAACAAAAATTCTAAATAATGCATATAGTATTGTATTATTCTGCATAAGTGCATGAAAATTTCTGCAAGCATAAAAATTCATGAGTTAGATCTGAATTAGGTTCTAAATGAAATCTCTCTTCGGCTCAAACCCCTAAATATTCCACTTCAAATAACAGAAATCGAACAAATAAAAATTCTACGCAAAAACATCCGAATAAATATTTAGTATTCAGTATTGAAAAGAATAAACTAAAGCGTGGCTCCCAGAAAAAGACTGAACAGAACCGCGCGCAACAGCATTCGCAATAATTTATTTTGGAGAAACGGGATGAAACGATTCGCGAGCGGAGGCTTCCGTACAAAGCGTAAAGTAAATTGAGAGCATAAAAGCGGCAGGAGGGTAAAAATGATATTTGAATTACCAGGGAAAGCAGAAAAAGGTACGATTCGAAATTTCCTTAACCTCGAGTACACAGAGACGCTTCCACGAAAAGGAGAATACACGTCTGGGCAACTGTTTTACAAAGTACCAGATCACTCAGCCCTAATTGCAGTTATTCCGTCGGGGCAAGAAAAATGAGTAAATTTACAAAGTACCTCATTTTCTGTCTTCGTTCGCGCTCAGCGTCGCGAAGTTTCAATACTGAACCAGCGGAAGACTTCTGGGTCCGCGGAAAAACGTTTTCCGTCTCTGGAAATGAGATTTCCACCGCGAAGGAAGAAGTTTTGACAGAACGCAAAGGAGCATCTGCTAATGAACAAAAACAATTTCACTGTACACCGGGAATAAACGACGGGGTAGTAACTATAACGGGTAACGAGACCGATAATGGGTAACGGTCGCGAGGAAATTTTTAATGTGTAGAAAGGTGGAAGTATACGCCGCGCGTATTACGGATACCAGGAGTGTTTTTAATCTTTCGGTGTAAATAACGGGCGGAACATATTTTTCATCTCCTGGACGAAAGTTAATTACGTCCATGGCCGAGGGTCGCGCTTTTCTTAATTTTCCTAATTAGAACTTCATTTCTCAGGAGGTTTTCGACGACGCGCCGCGTTTTAGGAATCCGACGAACGGAGGTCCGCTGAAATATTTAATCGCTCCCGAATAATGATACCGTGAGAATTAGTGCGACGCTTAATAACTCGTCCGTTGAATACTTTACGATTTCATTTGCATAATTACAAATTTTATGAGCTACAAGAAGAGCGACGTGTTCGATCGATCGAAGTAGAGTTTGATATCGCCGTCAGACTAAAAATCAAGAAAATAAGTACACAAACTGCAACGACTGAAAATAACAGGCGAAATATATTGAGAATCTAGTGATAAAATTTTATCACGCGAAAATTAAAAAAAAATTTATAGATACGCGAAAAGTGAATTTGCTATCAGAAATTGTTTTAATTTGTTTTTCAATCCTCTATGCGTTATTCTTCGTTACTCATCGTTTCAAAAAAATGTCGAGAATATTTTCAATCAATCTGGCAATCACACAGAAAGGAATTGGAACATCCGCGTAACGCAAAATAAATACGAGCATAGTAATTGAAGTAAGTTATCAGAATTATTTATCGAAGTGCGTGTAGCTGTTTACATAAAAATATAAATTAAAAAGATGTTTCTGTTTATGATTGAACGCGATGCGATAAAAGATCGAAACTCTCGAATATAAACTCGTAATTTAAAACATCAAAGATACTTACTTTACAAAGCGAAATATTTTAATTGTTAATAGCCATTGAAGAATTTATCTGTGTGTTTAATAATCAGACTGCGGACAGTTCTGCAAATTTACATTTCAACAGAAATTAAAACCTGAGCAAAAATGTGTTTAATCTTCCATACGCTGACATATATATTTCCGTTTTAATACGTAATATTATGTTTTATTTAATTAATAAACCAGATGTCTAGCACATATTTTTGATAATGAATTGTTATATTAATTCTATACTTTTAGTTATGGTTTAAATTTTGAATATCTCTGCAACACGAAATCTAGACATCACTTGTTCAATCTTTATCATGTAATAAATGTATAAACATCATAATTATGGAATTATAAAAAAAGTATTATATGGATATTGCATAAAAAAAAGTGAAGGGAATATTTTTACTGCATGTTCACGATACGAAAATATTAATTACTGTACACCATTCGCACTGATAATAAATTCACTTATTATACTTATTATAGAAGAAACTCCCAATATTGTCCAACGCAAAAGGGACCCAAATCGAAATCCAATCCACAGGAACTTCAGTGCCGACACACGCGACAAACCCACGGAATAGCCACAAAAGGAAGCGGTCAATGTCTCGTGATCCCCCAGTTATTAAGAAACGTCCCTTTCTCCTTGTCACCAAAGTGGGCCAAATTTCGTTCCTCTCGGTTCACCTGCTCCGAGGTGAACCCGTCGGCGATCCGCCACTTCCGGCTACGAATCTCTTTAAACTTACAAGGGCTCCCGGGGAGAAGGAGGAACAGGGGGAGGGGGACGAAGACACTGAAAGATGGTTCCGGTGCGTGCCCCGTGTGGGACTCTCCCACGGCGCGGATCCTCACCTTTCTTTTAACGCGACGGCCTTATCGGCCCGCGAAAATCTAGCCATCGACGTCATCCAGCGATAATTAGAAGCCAGACGTTTCTTTCATGGCGAAAGGAAGTGCAACGCGCGCGCGCAACACGCTCCAGACGATTGCCATTCGATCCCGTAAAACCGTTGTTCTTAATGAAAATCGAATTTGAATGAAGATTGGAATCGAGCCTTTGGAAATTGGAAAAATTTTAGTCACTTTTTGGATTGTTTTATTAGATGATTGTGGTTAAGTTAGAAGATTTGGAGGTAGAGTAAAACCTCGATTATTCGACTTAATACGTGTAAGATAAAATACCTACTAATGATTAGTTAAAAATGATTGAAATATGATTCGAACTTTACTCGAAGCTTTTAATAAAAAATACATTTATAAAATCCAGGGTAATAAAAACGGAGGATAATTGAGAATCGGATAATCGAGGTTCTGCTGTATGATTTTTAGTTTAAGCTTGATGGAAGCATGAAAAAGAAAATTGGTTCAGCAAAAAGAGAAGCAACTCGCGATATACAGAAATTAATTATTTTAGAATCTGTTACAGCCTTCGAAGCCCAAAAAAAGTAAACAAAACGAAAGCCTGCATGTTTCATAGGAAAAACGAAGTGGTCTAAATATTTAAAAATTCTGTATATCCTCGATCCAAGTGAAACCATCATCAAAAAATATGGGCATCCCAGATGCCCACCGATGCTTTCCAAGATACAAGAAAGATAACCGCCGCTCGCATTAAATTTACAAGTCATCCGGAAGGCACCCCAATTACGTCGACATTAATTAAGCGACCGATTCCTCAGAAGCAATTACGTTAACGAAGATAACTACTCAACCACTTTTCCCCGGGCTCCAAACACGGCCACCATTTTTTTTCCTTTCCGCTTTTCCGTCGTATTAACAATCACCAACACCTGTCACGGTTTCCCCATGCATTCGCAATGGCCGCGAGCCGTTCGGCTCTCCTGCAACGCATGACAGAGCGACGTGACTCGCAGGAACACAGACACATCCATGATTCATGGTGTGCGCCGCGTCCCTATCGCGAGTACTTCAACTTCCCATTCAATGTTGCCTAACTACGTTTGCCTAACCCCTTGAAATACAAACACTCGTTATACTTAAGCGACACATGGCAAAGGGGGTTGTTCGCCCCTTCCGCGCTCCTCGGTTCGACACGAGTTCCTCTTCTGTGCCGTTGCGACATTTCCCCGGATTTCATCAATTTAAATACAGGGTGTAACAAAAATGTTGCAGACCCTTGAAATCGGCGATTCTCGAAGTAATTTTAGACAACTTTTTCCTTAGCAAAAATGTTAGATGGGGCGATGTTAACGGAATATTGTCAAAAACCGTGACCAATTAAAGCGCGAGTACAGTGGACGAATTTCAGCGCGAGCTTCAATTATAAACAGTATTGGCTCTTATTATCCGCGTCGGGATCAGTCCACGGTATTCGCTCTCTGATTGGTCGGTGTTTTTCCTTAATCTTTAAAGGGCCGGCATTGTTGCATTAAAATTTTGAATCTTTTTTTCGAAAAAATTGTACATACAGTATTTTCTCCATATAGGCTCGAAAAAATTGTACATACAGTATTTTCTCCATATAGGCTCGAAAAAATTGTACATACAGTATTTTCTCCATATAGGCTCGAAAAAATTGTACATACAGTATTTTCTCCATATAGGCTCGAAAAAATCGTACGATACGCGCTCGCATTTTATCCCCACCAGTAGCGACATTCGTCTTTGAACCAGCGTCTTTTTCACGCGCTTCTACGTTCGGCACATTACAGAGAAAGTAGTACAAGCAGTACCCTACGATATAGGCTCGTCTCGAGGAGAGAGCTTATATCGAGAAAATACTGTATATGCACATTTATTCCTAGCCACTATAGTGGCTTTGCGATCCTGCAAGGATAACAATTGAAAATTTTCTAATTTTGAAATTATAGTGCTTATATTTATTTTCGAGGATACTGATTGCAATTATGAAGTCAGCTTCTGAAAATTTCGAACGACTGAACCAACATTACTGACTTTTAGGTAAATACTTTTAGAATTATTATTGATAGTAAGTAGACTGCGGATTTCATGCATTTCTGACAATTCTAGGTATGCAAAAAATCTGCAATATTATTAGCATATGCCAAAGTATGCAAAATATCACAAATATAATCGAACTTAGAATGTTTAGAATATTGAACATACTGTTATTCAAGTTTCAGTTCTGTATTGGTGCTTGTAATGATTTTATTTTGCATAAAAATCCGCAGTCTACTTATGAGCATATATGGAGCTACTCTAGCGTTATCATATGTCAATGTAGACGTAGAAAGTTTTTGTATCTCCTTTTTATTTTTGTATTCAATTTTTATTTCTCTTCTTTGCTTGCTTATCTCATTTTAGCTTCTAATTATTTTAGAGTTATTTTCACTTTTCTATTATTTTTTATTTTACAAACTATTACTTATGGTAATATTGTTTTCGTGAACCTTAAAATATGGTGTTATGCACGATAAAATATAGCGAATAGTGGATACAGTGTTGACTCGAAGAACGGCTGGATTCCAGAACCTAGCGCAGCCCTTTTTCGAGTCGGGTTCGATTTCGGTCACGACGGAACAAGGAGACTTGCACCGGCGAAGAAGTGGTGAGGATAGAGAAATCCTTTTTCCGAATCAAACTCAGGCGTCGTTCTTTGAGTCAACACTGTAAGATTGTCCTTATGTCGGAACAATACTGTTCATAGCGAGTTCGACATTTTCTTTTACTCATTACTAGACTGCGGCTGTTTATACATTTATAGTATAGCAATTTTGAATCTGTTAAAATGCATAAAGAAGTGCATAAATACAAAAATACATAAAATATCAAAAACAGAAAACATTTTATAATATTTAGAAGGTAAAAGACACTTATTTCTGTTGATTATCGGTTTCTATGTTTTCGAAAATATAAATTTGCATAAATATTCGCAGTCTAGTCATTACACACATTACGCATTGCCGCCATAGAGCTCACGATGAATTTCAATGACAAAGTTTAGGAAAATGACGTCCTGTCAGTCGACAGTCATTATACATGGATGTTCAAATACACAGATATACAAGTTTATATTAAAAGTTAGTATTAGCTAAAACCATTAAAATGGTTTTCCGGCCCTCTAAAGGTTAATAATTCATTAACAACGCCACAATTTACATGTTTGCTAAGGAAAAGTTGTTCATAGTCAGGAATCACTCCTTCCAAAGACCTGTAACATTTTTGTTACACCCTGTATAACCTCGTGCCTCGTCGTCGGTGAACCCGGTCAACATTATCTTAACGCATCTTCCCTCATAATCCTTTCGCATTCCTATAATAACCTTTTTCTTCCCTGTTCCTTCTTCCTTCCCCTTTCACCTGCTCGGTGCTTTGTGCCGTCGGTGCCTAAGCTTTTTTCAATTAACCGTAAGCTTCCTTTATCCGGGAACACAATGCAACACGGCGGGTAGACTTCAGTGGCCGTTCTCAACGTGGTTTTATTCCGACCTTCCTCGTTCGCGGTTTGAGGTCCTGATACTTCCGGGATTCGAGGTTTCGAAGTCACCTTGGCCCCCTCCATCGTGCGAGGTAATCAGCGATTTTTTTTGGATGTGGAAAAATGGACGAAGAACGAGGACAAAATTGGGGGTCCAAGGATTTGGTTTTGGTCCGGGGAAATGAAATTTTTTGGAGCGGAAATTGCGAGAATTTTTTTAACGTTAATGAAGCCGTGGATAAAATTGACAAGAGTTTTTAAGCGGAGCTCGAAATCAACGTTGAAATCGATGGAAAACGGTTTGATTCGCGGTTAGAATGAGTTAAGAATACGAGGAGGTAAGAAATACGACGATTAAATATAACAATCGATAAACGATGCACTTGAGGGATAACAAAGTACTGTTTCACACCAAACACAATCCCCTTTCGATAAACCCCCGAAAGGGGTTCGTTATTCAAACCGCCTGCTTCCAATTAACTCAATTAATCGACACCCGATTCGAGGACCACTCGAATCGCCGACCTCCTTATCCTTTCGAAATCGTCCATACCGGGTCCGGCTCGAGTTCCAAATTCGGTAGAGGCCCATCAGTGTTGAATCGAACGCAAATACAGCGTCCGCGGGACGGTGGAAGTGTCGATGGTCTTTGTTTAAAGTTGGGTCGAGTAGATAATCGATTCGATTTAAATTAACGAAAAGGGGTAATGAATTTGAAGCTTTTAATCGAAAATCGATATGAATATTTGTAAAGGTTTAACCGGGGGAAGAAGATATCACGCGGAATCGTACGATTTGACTGCACGCTGTCTGATTTTATATAATATACGGTTTTAATTGACTTTTTTCGGTTCCTTTTTCGAGAACGTTTGTTCCATTAGCTTTTACTGAAAATCCTTGTTGGCAGTTTCATTGTAAAACTACGATGATTAACTCCGGTTTTTCAGGGGATGAGGATTTTAATTTTTGAGCGAAGGAATATTTAATTATTAGACAATTTAGAGAATATAATTTAAGTGCTGTGAACTGTTCTATCGGTATTAAATTTTATATTGTCATTATCAAGGGAAGAAAAACAGACATTTGTTAGTTATTTACAGAATGTCGATTATTGAACATTTATAATATAAAAGACTAAGGATTAGTATGAAATTATTAAATCATGGCCCAAGTTTTACTTCTTGAAGCCCAATTGTATTCTTATAATTAGACTGCGGATGTTTATGCATTTATGGAGATTTTAAATGTGTCAACATGAATAAAGGTATCATGCATAGATTCAAAAATACACAAAATATCGAAAATAAAACACTTTTATTTAAGTTACAGTTTCTTTTCTACGCCCTTGAAAATGTGAATTTGCATAAACATCCGCAGTAATTAATGGATTAAATAATTAAAACCCTGACTAATAAAACTTTAAGATAATCGACGTTCTACAGAAATGTTTTTCTTGATTTAGTTTGTAGAATTTCTCTTCAAGCTTCTAACTACATAAGTTAATATTATTCTCAGTTATATTGCCATGAATATTATTTGTTTAAGGCTGACATAATAGTTGAAATATAAAATGGGATAATCTTTCAATAACTTATTTTTCTCAATAAAAAAAAAATTATGTTAGACTTTGTACCAGTATAACAAGTTTCACTTTTGAAATAAAATATTCTGAATCAAGTTTCGAAGTGAAAGAGCTCAAATTTAAAAAATACAGAGATAATCTCACTTTAGAATAATTTTTCGCATTGAAGAAGCCTAAAATTCTTATCAACAAAACTTCGCCTAACATCTAATCTTCAGAGGCCTTGAAACGATTTTTCCCATTTAAATAAAATGTGGAACATTAAAAATCCCACGTTACATAATAAAAATTCTAAATGTTGTCTGATACGAGAAAATACAATAAAAATAGGTTGAAAACTCGATATCTTATCAACAGTAATCGATACCGTATCATACCACAGTTTCATTGAACATAAAATTTCCAATCGGATAAAATCATCCAGGGTTTCTAAATACCTTTAATTATTTTTCCCATGACTAAGAACTTTCCATCAGATAAGCAATGTTCCTCTCGTCGGTCAAAATTCAATTAAAATCTGAACCTTTATTTAGTCAAGTTCGCTTTGTAACGAAGACTGAAATCTACTCTCCATTAAAAATTGAAACCTCGAATTTAACAGCGCTGCTCACAGCCTGCCGCAATCCGGCAATCTTGATCGAAACCCTCGAAAGCCAAATACTTCCACCGAAAAATGACCCCCGGAGGGTTCACGACAGACCGAGAGGTCGCCCAACATCCAGACTCCGCTGCAGCTCCGTCGTAAGTCAAACCCCAAACCCCCTCGTTAAAACTTCATCCCCCCGCAATCCGCTCTCGAACTCGCCGAGCGAAACGGAGGTCACGAGGCGGAGTCCAGTTATCCGTACGCTTCGAGATCTCGCGCTCGTCACTCGTTCCTTGGTTGATTGCGAGGAAACGTCTCAAAGGGTAGGAGAGAAGAGACACGCGGAGAGCGAGAGAGAGAGAGAGAAGAGGGGCAAAAAAAAAAAGAACGCAACTTGCAACCGTCCCATTGTCTCCTTATTACGGGACAGTGGAAAAACGTTGGTTTCCCGGAGAAACGGCCACGCGAGGGAACAGGATAAACGGTTGGAAATTAAACGCGGGCACGATACCGTCTCGAAGAAGGCATTCGGAGGGTCGAGGGGAGGAAGGGAGCTTCTCCGGGTCAGAGGTCACGGTTGCGCGTCTCCTTTATTGTCCGTCCACCGAGGAACAGGTTGAATAGACGGAGGAACGTTGATGGGAGGACAAAAGGGGACGAAGCCGAGCGAAAGAAGCGAGGACAACAAGAGAAACAGTTTAGGCGACACAAGGAGAAGCCACGTCACTTCCGCTGAAACCCCGGGGCCAGACGTTCTTACGTGAGTCACCCGGTTCAATGTGTCGCCGACTCCTTCTTCCTTCGCTGAATTTTCTAGTGAATAATGGCTGAGCGCCGAGGCGCGCCAACCTGCTCGCGATAAATTATTCCCCTCCCCCTCCATCGCGCGAGCCGAAATTTCTGTACCCCTCCTCCAATCGCCCTTGCGATTGGACCGTACCCATTTTTTGGGGCAGGCGGATGATGCCTGTACTTCTGAATAAGTTTCAGCCAGAGTAGAGCACAAATCAACTGATTATTAAAATTGACTAATCATTTGATTAATCGTCAATCATAATTAATAATCAATCATTAGTTAAAAATTTTGAATTGGTTAGTCATGACTATATGGCACTAATTACTTACAATTCTATTTAATCATTAGTTATTCGTTATTAGTTATTATCATCATTATCATGATTATCATTACATTTGATTAGTCATTAGTTACTAGTGTGATTTTCTACATATTAGAAATATGACAATATATTTCAAGATCATCAAAATCGGAGTCTAAATATTTACCATTTTATATTATTTATAAAGTATTGAAATATATTTTTTGTTATCATTCCATGGCTTTTTTAGTTTATCATTTTTAGGTATCAATCATATTTCAACTTTGATTACTCGTTTAGTCATTAGTTACGATTACAGTTACTCACTAGTCTGTATTTATTATTCATGTTTAATAAAAATTTAGTCATTAGTCATTAGTCATACTCAAATTTTTATTTAATCATTAGTTGTTATTCAGTAATCATATTAACGATTGCAGTTTGCCCAACTCTGGTTTCAGCGCTTGTGTTTTGAGGAAAATTGGACGCTTCTAATTTAAGTGTATTTAAGTGTACTTAAGTGTACTTGAGCTTCGAGATTCGATGGACACCTTCCTATGTGATCGACTCAATCTAAAACCGACGTAGGAAATTGCTTAGTCTATAGCTTAGCATTAGACTTCAATATCTGAGCAGCGGAACGAGGCAAAGTAATCTAAAAGGAAGAGTTAAAATTGTAGAGCAATTCTAAATATTTTGCGAATGGGATGAAGTCGATTTATAATTACAAAAAAATGTTAACCTTTGATTTTACCGCAGGGAAATTAATTTCACAATTGTAATTATTGATGCTTCATTGCATTGTTTTATACAGATAACATAGAGAAAGGAGGATGCTTTAGTCACCTAAATCTTTGGCAGGACATCATTCTATAGATCTCAAAGAGTTCAGAAAGTACAATTACTTATGGCAAATGTGATGGGAAAGCTGTGAAAAACGTAGATGAAGTTGACGGTGGACCGAAAGACAAATTGGAGCACGCTGACTGCAAATGATTATAATTTCGAAATGGATGCATGAAATACAAAAATTGGAACACTATTTTGTAAAGGAAAGTCGATATTTATATAGTATGTAAAAGCATATTGTTTAAATGATTAAATAATAACAGTAAAACGTGAAAAATTGAGGTAAAGCATTAGGATGCGAATATTGCATGAAATATGTTTCTAATTATACTGTAACTTGCTTGTAAAACCAGATAAAGTACATTGAACTCGAAGAATTATTGTTGTATTTCATCCTCCGCTTTTTCACGTAATAGTTTTTTAATCAAATTGTGTTTAATCACAAATATACGTATAGTATATAGTGTATACGGTGCAATTGCGAGTGTGCGGCTTCAAGTGTTTATATTTTAGGCGTTTCTGTTTGCGATGTTTGTTAGCCTAAGATGAACTCTGATGTTTCGTGATACCTACTTTTCCTTTCGTCTGACATGGGATCATAGTCTTAAATGAAACGATATTGCAGATCGAAGAATTCAGAGATTTTTAAAGACGCAATCTGAGTATTTTATTTTAAATACATTTTGTAGTTTAGTGTATAACGTAATTGCATAGTATAGTATAGTGTAGTGTTTGGGCAAAAGTACTGTCTTCTTTAAAAGTACTGACATTAGTACCATCCACGTTTCTCTTCCTATAGTAAACAAGACAATATCACCTATCGTAAGATGTATGATAATTTTTAATAACTTATTAATAAATTAATTATATATATATACACTATTGTAAACTAAACTATACCACAAAAGAGCCATATGTATTGTAACACTAAACTACAAAATGTATTTGTTGAGCCAACTTTTGTGCGAAGGAAATCGTATGCCGTCAATTACGAGGCAACGAAGGGTTAATATTGCGCAAAATTAATTTAGGAAGCCCGTGATCGCGCTGGAAAAGCCTTGATTGTTTAATGTAAGGTACACAATGAAGTCCTCTAAGCGGGCTTGTTCTCAGACGGAACCAGAATTATAGGAATTTACCCCAGTTAGGAGATTAGGATGTTTCTTGGGTAGACAGAGCAGGAGAAGGAAGCGTGAGATTAAGGCCGCGTGGCGAACTATGCGAAATACACTGCTCAAAACAATTAGGTCTCTGGTTGCTGAGTAACTAAATGCAAGGAATAGACGCATCACTTTGCTTTGAACAAGAAACTATACATATTTCATTTTCTTGAATCAGGGTGATTAATTCCTTTTTGTTTTTGTCAAATCACGGGATTATTTCGTAAGCCTAATTTTTTTTTTCATAACTGAACCTCGAACAAGTTAATATCTCAGTGTGCTTGGAATTATTTTTTATATAATCATCTCCTATTTATTAATCAAGCTTTGAATGCCTTTTCCGAATAGCTTTGAAAAGTACTTAATTTTTGAGTCGAAGTTTAAAATTTCTGCAATGTGTTTTTTAGGGGAAGATGGGATATTATTTAATTTTAATAACAGGAAATAGACAATAAATAGAAATACGTAGAATAGAATGATTCAATAGGTTCGCCCGATACAACGAATCTTTCGTGAATTGAAGCATCCATCACGATCCGCGCAAAAAGCGCGGAGCGAAGCGAAGCGTGGCAGAGGGGTGAAAAGGCAGCGTGTTAGTAACAAATTGAGAGTGGCATTTGAAAAGGGGGCGTCGAATGTCGCGGAAAGAGTGATATGGAGGGTAAAACAAATGGCGAAAAATAAAACATTTCCATGCGAAGGCGGAAGCCTTCTATTGACGCTGTATGATTCTATTGTTTTCGAAACGTGTACCTGCAGGCGGAGACTTTTTTCCACCGATTTTAATTAAAGTTCTATCGAACCGCAGGAGATTCCTGTCGAACTCTAATTAATGTTCACTAGAATCCCAATAGCCTTTGTTTCAATCAAATTGTGCAAGTTCATATTCTACAATTGATTTTTGCGTCTGACTATAAAGTGTCTGTATCTCCTTATCGATGAAATAGTGAACTGGAATGGAAATTGGAGGTGAATAATTTGTTACTGCTTTATTTGTTAGAAGACAGAAAAGTAAAAAAATTTCCTATTTTGATTCAGGGCGACGACTTTTAGGACTGATGACTATTGAAACAAGTTTTTATACTGCAAATTCAACATTCCTAAGATTCAGTATTCCTAAGATTATCAAAAATTATTCCTAGAATTACAGTACTGCTTCGATTTAAGAACGCGGGTCAAAAAGAAGTCCAAAGGTTGATTTATAATAATTCAAAACACCAAAAAGTTTTTAATTTTATTAAGCCACCACTTTTTAATCCCTCCGATTACACGAATATACAATTATAAAGGACTGTGTACTTTATTCACTGACGTATGTTATTAAAAAATTCAAAATGACTCAAAATAAATGAACACTACTAATAAAACGAGAGAGTTCTATGCATTAAGATTATTTGATACGAATGAAACGATATTGAGATAAAATTTTCTTGGCTGTTGAAAAAATCAAAGGAATACAGTATTGTCCCGATATAAGGACAATCTTTGTTGACTCAAAGAACGACACCTGAGTTTGATTCGAAAAAGGGATTTCTTTATTCTCACAATTTCTTCGTCGGTGCGAGTCTCCTCGTTCCGACCGATATCGAGCCCGATTCGAAAAAGAGCTGCGCTCGTTTCTGAAACCCAGCCGTTCTTCGAGTCAACACTATACAATAGGGTGGCCCTTAGGTATACTACGCGAAACTTTGATGAGATCCTTTTGTGGGACGCCCTCTAGAATTATGCCACTGGATGAGAAACTAACGTGTGCAAAATTTGAAATCGATCGGAGAATGGGAAGTCGTGCCACATCGAATTTAAATATTCTTTATTCTTGTAATTTGTTTTTCTTCGTTTCAATGTATCGTTATTAATAATTCTTGATTCCCCAAAATGTTCGAACACAGCGCTGCTTCGATCCAAGGACGTGCTTCAAACAGAGGCTCAAAGGTCCACTTATACCAACTTCTAAAATCACTTTGCAACCCTTCAAATTACATATCCACCAACCATTTACCATCATTCCACATCGCGATCAAACTCATCAACTAATCCACCCTCCTCTTTCCCCTCGCACCGCCCCAACGTTCGAACCTCCCCCATCAGCAACTTCCAGCCCCGTTTCGATCATCGGCCGCAATCCACGCGAAGCGGCGCAACAACCGGAAGGCATCATCTTCGCCCTGAAAAATCCAGCCCCGATCGGCGAGGCACGCATTCGTGGTCCAAGCGGTTCGACGGCTGGGAAATTCGCCACCGAGGAGACGAGAGGGATCAACGGTAACGATCGAAACGGTTCAGGCAGGGCGGTAGTAATGGCGCCTCAAACAACGTGCTTTCGCCTGATGAATAGGCGGGGGTGGACGGGCGGGAGGGAGGGGGAGGGACGGTCGTAAGCGGATCCTTGTGTTCGGAGCCGGGTGCATTTACCAACGCGCCACCGGGGCTCTCTCTCTCTCTCTCTCTCTCTCTCTCTCTCTCTCTCTCTCTCTCTCTCTCTCTGTTTTCTCAGAAACCGAAATTCCCCCGGGCCGTGGGTCTGGCAACGGTGTAGCGAACGGGGCTCGGGGCTTGCGAGAGTTTGCGAGGGGCTGCGAGAGGCGGCGGGAACGGAGAACAAGGAGGGCTACGCCCGGGCGAAAACACGAGAAGGCTAATTAACGCCGTTGCTATCTGCGGTTCGGGAACCGGGGATTATGCCCCGCAATAGGTATCGCGGGCGATAATGTTGCGCCGGCCGGTTCTTACCAAGTGAAATCGACCGTTCATAACCGTTACCCGGGTTTAACGAACGTCCCCGCGGACGTTCCGCCGCGCCGCGGCGCATCGTTGGTTTACGATGCGTTGTGCCTGCGCCGAAGCCGCGGCGCTATGGTTATTCCGCGTTTAATTGAAGAGGCTTGCTGCCCCCGGACTGTTTTGTTTGGCCTCGTCGAACTATTTCCTGCATGCGGTCGAACCGTGTCAGAGGTGACCTCACTCGCACCCTCGCCGGCGGTCGGCGTTCGCGAGCAACGCCGATTGCGTTGATGAGCGCGCGGGGTGAAGAAAGTGGGCAGCGTTTGGATAACGACGTGGCTTGCGGATCCTAGAAGGGTGGATTTCGATGGGAATCGTACGCGGTGTTCGGGGATTTTTTGGGGCGCGTGGAGTGGATCATGGTTTCGACGATGGTCGAAACGTTATTCGAGAGATGTTGAAATTTCGCCGAGGGTCGAGCGCGAAACGGGGAAACTCAGGTGGAACCGTGTTGAGGGGAGTTTTATGTACGTGGGTATGAATAGACTGTGGATGTTTATGCTAATTCGCGTTTTTATGGATTCCGGAGATAAGGATTCGAGGCTTGGATGAAATTATGTCTTACCTAATTTTCGCGGCGGGGATTTTGGTTTCCGTGTTTTATTTATCTTTGTGTCGTTCTGGATTTTTAGCTATCATTGAGGATTTAGAATCGTAATTAATTTGATTATTTATTGTGAATAGATAAATTGTTTTATGAAAAATCCGGTTAGAGGACTTCATTATATTTTTTTTTTCTTTGGGAGGATATTAAAACTAGTTTTTTTTTTTTTTTTTTTACATACAGTCAGTCAGTAGTTTTGTCGATATTCAGAAAGTGGAGTGTAGTATTGTTTTCGAAAGCAATGTTGATACAGTTGTATATAAATTTATTTGCCACTTTATTCTACTAGGTTTCACCATCTTTAGGGTTGATTCATGATTCCATTTTTCTAAAACTCGGAATTTTCTAAATGGCATATAACAAAAACCGCTACGAAGTTGTGTTCCATCTCCATATTATAATCTATATTAATTGATGATCTGCTTATGTGTTTTTAATGTAACAAAATAGTATATTTATTACAATATTTCTAGTCTTAATTACTATTAAATAGTTTATTATCTTCAGTATATTTGAAATTTTTGTTAGTTCTAAACATATAATAAATTTAAAAAGCTTGAAAACCTTTTTTTATAAAATTTCATATATCTGTGGCATTTTTTTATTTATCTCGTGACTTGGCTATTTTTTTATAACAGTATTCTTCTACGAGTTAGTTTAATGAATACTGAATTTGTTTGTTAAATTACCAACTCTGACTCTTAAACAATTTAATAAACAATGCCTCTTATATTTATTTAATATATGAAGATTTCTATGAGTGATTGCATACATACATATAAAATGACAGTAATTTGGTTTATATGTCAAACCAATTTTTTTTTTGCGGTGTGAATAAATTTCACAAAAATAACGAAACAATGCACAGATTTCTATAAATACTCAAAACTCGTGTAATAATTAATATTTCTTAATTTTTGGAACGAAAAGCTGCTAAAGTTTATAAAAATAGTTACCATATTGAAAAAAAGTATTCTAAAAAATTCTTACATGGTTCACTACTTTCTGGTATACAGATAATAACAACTTTTTGGTATCGTTCTTTCGTATATCAAAAAAAGGAAAAAAAAGAACTATTTCTGTATTTCTTAATAAATATACAATGAATTTCTCTAAACAGATTCAATAAAGTAATAAATCAAAGTCAGATCTAATTGCGAATCTAATTCTCTCATCGAAAAAAACAATATCCAACTCTCCATCAATACTATTCAACAAGAGGAAAATTCATATAACAACCCTAAAATCATGGCTCCGAACGGTAAATATTTTAGCTTCAAATGAAGATCGAAAGGCTCCATAAAATATGAAACATTTTTTAACAACATTACATGAGAAGAATACGTCATTTTCCTCCGAACGCCATGCAATCGACCTAATGGATAGAAATCAAAATGTTGAACCATCGAAATAAAAAAAAGAGAAGGTCCATTAGTAGCAATTATTTTTTCCTCCGTCGAAATTTTCATTTTTCCCCAATTACAAGAACTCCGATTTTCCCGGATTGCGATCGCGTATCGTAGCGATCGTTGCCTTAAAGGCGGATAGATCAGGGCGAATCGAGCCGGCGCGGCGCGTTTTGCGGCGACGCGAGAGGAAAAAAGAGGGGAGTTGATAGCGACCGCATAGCCGCGGGGGAATGATGCAGAAATGATACTAAATCAACGTCAGTGGCTCGTAGATGGATGACCGTTTAATTGCACGGGTCGTTAAGCAGAGTGTCAATGACGACTTACGCCTGGGCACCGGGATACGGTGGAAAGCACGAAACGAAGGTCCAGAAACGTGGGACAGAAACGGAAGTTAGCCGTAATTAGTGTTTTGCCGGGGATCAAACTACCGATATACTAATTGCGATCGCGCCGTTCAGTGTAACCGGGGGACGTGTTATTTTCATCCACGGAGAGGATGATAATCACTGTGATTTATTAATATTTCTGCGAGAGTCTTCGAAGAGATCTTCAAAAGAGGAGCAAGAAAAGGCGAAGATTTCTCTTCAGATAAAAGGATCGCGGGAATAAATTCAAGATGAAACGATAAAAAAAGAAAAAAGAATTCGCGACGGTAGGTATTATATCTAAATTTTTGATTCGCGAACGAATCGAGAGCAGCTTATTTTCTTGACGTGCGTTCAAAGAGTTATGGCGCACAAAAGGCAGGAAAAGGGAGAAAAATTGAATGAAGTCGTAGCGAAGCTCGCGGATAAAAAAAAAAAAATTGGCAACGATAGCGCGGCCGGATTTCTTATTCGCAAACCTGTCCTCTACTTGTTTCCTTATACAGGGTGAAAGCAGAGCTGCGACGCAGAAAAGGAAGAAATTAAATCGCGACTGATAGCACAAGAAGATAAAACCGCGTCCCCGAAGGAAACTCGCAACGGTATCGCAACTGTTTTCAATTGCCCCGTTTAACGCGCCGTACGATCAAAAGAAGAATTCGCAACTTTTTGCGACATTTCTGGAAGCGCGGATTTACGATAAATTTGCATGCGAGAACCTGCTCTCGATTATCTAATTTCTCGCGTAATCTCTCTCTTTACCTCATCGCAAAACGAAAGGGAAGAACTAAAGGGCGATTTAGGTATCAAATGGTGGAAACATTCCTCTTTCGCGAAAACAGAGAATTTGCAGTAATTCCGTTCCTGAGCTCCTGACACGCTTAATCTGTTTCCATTTATTACTGCCACGGCATCGGTTATTAGCGCAGAAATGAATTCGCTACGAGGACAAGCCGAAAATCAGGAAAATTTGTTCGTTGCAAAAATGAAGACGGTCCGCGAATTTCTTGTCCCCATACAAATTTTCTGTTGAATCAGAACAAGAAGCAGAAACAGAAGGAATTATTTCATTGTCATTTTCGCAAGCGCAAAAATTTGCAATAATGTTGCGAATCGTCACGGCGGAAGGTATATCTGCGTCAAAATGAAAAGGAAAAATTGAGCTTCGAGGAAACCCTTCATCCACGAACGAAATTCGCGAAGGAATGTTCTATAAGCGAGTGTCGCGAAGACCGTGTCGCATTTGCTCGTCGAAATTTCGCGTTGTCGTCGCACGGGGTCCCCTTATTTTTCTTTGTTGGCGCGGCATTTGTCGCAGCACGGCGCGGAGAAGTGAAAAATATTAAAATACTGTGCGGATTTCGCGCGCGGAGGGAAAACGCGGCACATCGACTCCTATAATCAGAAACGATATCTCGATGATTTCGCGTCGATTCATTTTCCGTCGCATCATTTCCCTCCACTTAATAATACGGACCGAAAAAAAAAAAATATTAACGCGCCGAAACCCCACGAACCTCTTTGTCCCCCGAACCTGGAAACAACCGCAAAACCGCGAGAGTTGCGCTGCGTTTCCTTTTGTCCCTTCCAACCCCGTCATTGTCCCACTTCAAGGTTCGCGATCGTCGAAAAATATTAGGCGGAGGACAAAGGGCGGACCTTCTCCTGGCGGTCAGGACGCTTGCCTATTGTACAATTGAGTAATTAACAGGCGGCCGCCAGGGCGATGAATATTTGCAGAAAGTGCACACGCGAACCTGGAAGTGTCATGCAAATGCGAGTGGGCTTGTAAATTTTTTGGTGACTACCGCGTTTCGCTCAGAAATATTGCGAGGGATGACTTGCTTCGCGAATTTACGCGCCTCGCGCTTCTACGCTTGACAGTTTTGACACTCAAATTTGGCCGGGTTTGTTTGCCTGAATTGTATGTCGGAGCTAAGTGTCGTGTAGTTTGCATTTAAATGGGCCGAGTTATTCGGGGGCGATTTGCGGTTAACAAAAATTTAGTGGAATGTAGACGTTCAAGAGGAAGAATAGTGGTTTTGAAGATTATTATTGTGGGACGCAAAACATTTCGTGCTTGGAAATTGAGTACAATACATATACAATACATACGATTTTTTATATTATTGTGGAAGTATAAAATGTTTATATGAAGCTATATTTAAAATGGTGAGATTTAAATTCATTTAGAGAATATTATTTTATAATATAAGCGGTATATAAATATTAAGATGAAATGAAAAGAGAATCAAAATTGAGGCTATAAAAGCTAGATTCTATTAGACAAATTTTTGAGGCTCTGAAAATGGGACAAAGATTATCATTTTTGTAAGAATTATTCTGGCATATCGCACTAAAATTTTTTGAACTCAGAAAATAACCAAGAAATGCAATATATGTATATTTTTTTTATTTGCAATAGTTTATATTTTGGGAATGATAACAGGACTTTAAATTGAGAATTAGGAATATACTCTAATTATTAGAAAATGATGGATTTTAGTAGAAAGTTCTGATTGCAAAATTGTGATTTCTAATGACAATAGGAGTTACAAAAGAGTTTTAAGAAATATCAAAGTGCTTCAAAAATATATTATAAAATTTAAACAAAGTAAAAGCAATTCGAGGAAATATTTTCAGTTTGGTGTATTAAGATATTGCAAATAATAAAAAATGAGTACTGAATATTTTTTACTGCTCCATTTCATCAGAATCGGTATGTGATATGTAAACTACAAATTTTGATGTACATTCATATTTTTACAGGATAGAAATAAAAAATAAAAGCTTGAGTAACAGGTTAATGGGTCGGTTAAAAAGTTCTTTCTTCTTTTTTAATGCTATACTTAAAATAAAGGGGAAATTCTTAATGAAACTTTTTTATAAAGTCTAGAAGAAGTAAAGAAAAATAGAGAATACATTAGTTAACACAATTCTGCTACGAAACGTAGAATATAAAGTGAAATTCTGCTTAAACAAACTTTTTAAGACTTTTTAAAAACTTTTTAGCCATTTTTATATTTTCTAAATAAGAGTACTATAAGTACTTTATTTCATATATTTTGCACATTTCTGAATCTACAAACATTCTTGCAGATTTTTACATATTGACATTTATTATAAATGCATAAAAATCTACAGTTCACTTACACATGAAAAATATTTCTTTTTGAAATTGTAATTTTGAGTGGTCTGTGGCACTTAAAAAATTCTTTCACTATTATTAAATCAGTGACACTATAATTCCAATAATATGTAATTACCAGTATATTGCTAACTATATTGCATATTACAAACAACAAAATAAGGGATATTAATTTCCTTCCAAATTTTTTTCATTTAAAATAAACGCACATCCCCAAAACAGCAAAATGCTCAGTTTCCTTCCTCGCAGTAAGTATCTACAGTAAGTACAGTTGCAACATAAGGTTACATCTAATCGTCTATCCCATTCATCGGCGCTAGTATCAGTAACAGTATCAGCACGAAGACTAACAACAACAACAGTCCCACTAACAGCAATCGCAGTAATAGTAACACTGTCTATAACAGTAGCCACAGTAGTAATGGAAATAACACCGGCGTCAGTGCCAGTATCTGTCCTCATTATCATCAGTGTTATCACCTATTTCCATAGCAACCTTCTCCGCCAACATTCTACCTGCGCCACGAATTCAACCGCGTATCGCACCGATAAATCTCCAAAATGACCAACGCAATCGATCAATCAATTCCCAACCATCCGCAAACCAATTCAAACACGCTTCGCACAAGATTCCACCCGGTAAACTTCTTTCTTACTCCGCGATTCTCGGCCTCGCGCATTTCTCGAAACAAATTCAGATAACCGACTCCGAGCCACTGTCGCCGCTCTTTCGCCCTCCGAAGCAATAAAGTCGCCGGCTCGAAACCGCGAGACGCTCGCCGAGATTTAATAACGAGCTCGCCGCCGTTTCTTCCGCGCGTTTCGCCCTCGGAACGAAAAACTCGAGTCGCTTGGTAGGAACGCGACGACCTCGTCGGTTCTCCCCCTCGTTTCTCGCTTATCAACCGGAAATCCGGATCTAATTTTTGCCGTGCCATCGCGCTCGCTGCGCCCCGATATCAACGCACTCGCATCCAACCCAGAATCCCGTTTCCCCTTTGCACACGCCGCGGATACGCTCTTTATCGTTCGATCGTTGTTTGACGAGGAACCGCGGAGCACCCGGTGAAACCGCGGCGGCTCGGATGAGTTACGAGGACGACGCCGTCGTTCCTCCCTGACAGCGAAAGGGTGAACAACGGGGACGAAGGGGGAGGCGGGGAGGGAGGAGCGAGACAGGGAGGGTCGAAAAAGTGGAAAGTTTAGATCCATGTAAGAGGAGGAAGCCGGGAGCCTCGTTCCTCGCCGCTTATCCTCGAGATAAATGATTTCATGCTCGGCTTACGACATGTCATCGTTGGCCTCCTCGTTTCTCTTTCTTCCGCTCCACCTTGTTCGCGCCCCTCGCCCCGTCCTTCCTCCTAGACGCTCGTCGAACCGGGAAACGTCGATGATTCTTCCTCAAGCGGGTAGGACGAGAAACGTCGGCGCGTCGCATTGCTTTTTTCGACTGTTTACAGTGTCTGTTTTATGGTCCCCCGTTGTTGACGTTACGGAGAACGACGCGACAGGATTTTTGATGAAATCTCGCGCGTAAGTGGAGCCGGTTGTAAATATTCCGGGGGCGAGTATTTGAAATATTCAGAGGAGGGGTTGTTTTTATGGGGTGGGAGTTTCTGACGCCGTTGTAAGCGGCGAGTTTGTGGGGCGTCGGAGACACGTTTTGAGGTCGCGTTGTGCCGAGTCTGGGGAAGGTAAAAAGGAGAGGAAATGAAAGGTGGTTTTGAGAAGCAGCGAAAATTCTGGGAGGTTGTTTATGGTACTTTAATTTTGTCTGTCTTTGGACAAATTTATAGAACGTCTTCGATTCTTTGTTTAAACGTAACTTGACAATTTTTCGTACAGTTTTCACAGAAAAAGATGCAAACATTAGTAGGATTCTCTTTAGTTTTTAGTATTTTGTATTTTTTAGTGTAAATATTGATGTTCTTGGTTTAATTGTAATTGAAAGTAATATTCTTGAGGTTTAGAGAAAAATGAGCCATGATATTTTTTTTTATTTAGAAGATTACTATACATTTTACCATGAAAAAAAAGTTAAATCTTCTATATTATTGTATTTTATTGTAAAGTTGATCTTAAGCTGATCTTAAATATCTTAGAAGCTTAGAAAAAATTCAGGGCTGATGTTTTTTTTAGTTAGGATAAATGAAGAATATTACTATACATTTTACTATGAAAAGAAGAGTTAATTCCTCTATTGTATTGTAAGGCTGATCTTAGTTTAATTGTAATTAAAATATCTTAGAAGCTTAGAAAACATTCAGGTTTGATATTTTTTTAGTTAGGATAAATGAAGAAGATTACTATACATTTTACTATGAAAAGAAAAGTTAAATCTTCTATATTATTGTATTTTATTGTAAAGCTGATCTTAAGCTGATCTTAAATATCTTAGAGGCTTAGAAAAAATTCAGGTCTGATATTTTTTTAGTTAGGATAAATTAAGAATATTACTATACATTTTACTATGAAAAGAAGAGTTAATTCCTCTATTGTATTATAGGGCTGATCTTAGTTTAATTGTAATTAAAATATGTATTAAAATATGTATTTAGATATTTTTTTAGTTAGGATAAATGAAAGAAGATTACTATACATTTTACTATGAAAAGAAAAGTTAAATCTTCTATATTATTGTATTTTATTGTAAAGCTGATCTTAAGCTGATCTTAAATATCTTAGAAGCTTAGCAAAAATTCAGGTCTGCTATTTTTTTAGTTAGGATAAATGAAGAATAGTACTATACATTTTACTATGAAGAGAAGAGTTAATTTCTCTACATATATTCATCTAATATTTTGTATTTTATTAGAAGGCTGATCTTATTTTATTTTAATTGATAATGAGTATCCTAGAAGCTTAGAAAAAATTGAATTCTGATATTTTCTTATTTAGGACAAATGGACGATATTACACTAAACTTTACCAAAAAAATTATGATTATAATTATGTTAAGTTCCCAAACAATAAGAATCTTTTATAATTATATTCAATCTTTCTTAATTATAAAATAAAAATCCACAATAAACGTCAAATGACTCAAAAAACTCGACATATACAGAATTAATTCGGTTCTATAACTACAACTTCATGATTCTACATATAACTATAATTTACCCAAATACTTATTACAAATAGATAAGTTTCTTAACCTAATTATTCATAAAAAATGTTCATTTCACAAAAACATACAGTGTTAATTTTGATGCTATGTATTATTTTTTCTATTTCCAATTTTCAACTGTAATCCTTTTTTTTCAAAACACTTGCACATGCCGAAAATTCTAATTACTCTAACACAGCACTTAAATTTGTTAAACAAAACTTCATATGTTACGTTCTATTAAATATATTATTATGAGGCATAAGTAGTATATTTCTTCTTCGACCAATGCCATATAAAAATTTAATAAATCTGTAAATCCAATAGTTATCGTAAGCAAACTGTACTGTACTTATATACAAACAATTTTGTATATAAGCCGCATGCAGTTTGAAGGAATTAATAAATAAGTACAAAACCCGTAAGTAAATTCTTATATAAATTTATGTACATGTATTGTATATGAGTACTGTGTTCAATTTAATTTTAATTATACATATTGCTAATGAAAATTTTCATCATGACCAAGAGATGATTGAAAGCATTTCCCAAGAGAAAGAAAACGGTTCATCGCAAACATTTTGGGAGCAGTCAATTTCCGCGAAGGCAAGGGAAGGCAATGTTTAATAAACTCTCGGCGGGAGACAAGTGTCTGTCGTTTGCAAACAGCTTCGCGCTCGTTTCGAAACGATGCCGCCATTGTTGCACGCACGCCCTGAAAGTTGTGCGCGAAACCCTTTGTCGGGGACCGGCGCGCGTTGAACGCCGGGCTAAATTAAATTCCGCCAACTTGTAATTACTTTCGTGGACGGTGTTTTTCTTCCGAATGACGAAGAGAGACCCGGAGGTGGAGGCTTTATTTCTGTCGGGCGATCGTTTCGCGATGCATTGTTGCCCCGCTGGGAAAGAGCGCGATTTTTCCGCGGTGATCCGTTCCCTTCTCGCTGATTGAAAAATTTCTTATCGCCGGCTTCGAGCAAATTAAGCCGGATCGGAGTGCGCGGTTCTCGATTGCAGTCTATTATCTCCGGTCGAGAAATTTTTGAATCGAAACGGATGATTGAGTGTCTCTCCGTCTTTCTCCGAATTGCTGCTTTCAATTCCGAAATAGACGGTTTTATACGCGTTGTCATTTACTGAATGTCATTTGCTTGTATGTTTAATTGAGTTTCAATTTACTGAATGGAATTTCAGATTATAATTTTCGTACTTGCATTCGAATGAACAGAATATAATTTTTTTTTAGCGAAGATATGTTATTGTTAAATAATGCCGAGTACAGAAAATAATTAACAGAAGTTTTCATAGAAGATTCACCGCGAAGCGTTTGAAAATTCTTGCAACGTAGGAATTAGTTTCCCCTTGGGAAAATCGTTTTACAGTGAAACTCCCATTTTATGCGTTTCGCAGAGCTATTTATCGTACTTATGGTATTTTACGGGAAACAGTCTGGTCTTTGACTCGAAAAGGGTAAAATTACGCGGCGTCACGTTGCGAAACCGCCGGGAAGAATTCGGAGTGGAAAGAAACGTCGGATGAACCGTTTCCCTTTATTCTTACGTGTGAACCAAGGGACACCGAAGTTCCATTAACGTGACGAGTGCTTCCCAAGGAAGCAAATTGATTCACCTTTAAAATAGAACTTCGATCGCGGTTGTTACAGCTCAGTTACATTCCGGGAAAAACGTGAACGGAATCTTTAATGTCTAAACATTTGATTGAACGACGTTCTGTTAATTCTTTGAAATATTTTCTAATGAAACCTAGATTTAATCAGTTCGAACTGACCCGCTACATATTTTTCGGTGATCAATCACTCGATATTAAAAAATATTTTCAACATTTTTACATGACAATTTGAATGAAGAATTAATTCAGTGAAGGTAATCAAAATTAATTAACCTCTGTTTTTCCGTTGTTCCTACCTGAATGATAATTGAGTTACATTCTTGTTAATCAATGTTTTTCAAATGTTCGTAAAATGATAAAATGGTACGAAATATTGCACGAAAAAATGAAAATATTAAATTAATATGAATGTTTTAACTTTTATGGACAATTTTAAATGATAGCGGCTTCCGGAAAAATTTTTAATCGTTTTTCGAACAGTTTGAACTTTCATCAAAATGGGCGGTTGAAAAATCGAGGATCCGCAGTAGTACGAGTCGCTAATAATCCCTCGAACGCAGTTACCCGCATCATGAATCACCTGCTTATCCCACCGAATGCACTTCGTCGGAGGAAAAGAAGATCGATGTAAATTTCCGAAGCGGCTGACGAATTGGATTCCCGATTATCTTCGGGAAGCCTCGGCTTCGCTAGTTGCAGGTCGACCGAGGGAATGAGAAAAAGGGAGGCGCGCGGATGTACGCGACGGCCTTAAATCTTCCTTGACATCGCGACCAGCGAATTCGCCGCTACAACCCGACTGCGATTTTATCGGCTGGATAACTAAATCAGCGGGAGAGCCTATTAAGATGGACAGCAACACATGCGAAACCCCTGCGTTTACCTCGTCCGTCGCGCATCCGCTCCAGTAAATCGGTTCGAATGCACCTGCAACTCTACGTACCCAAAGGGCACCGCCAAATCCTTTCTGTCACGGAGTGTCTGTGCAGTTTCGCGAAATTTGAACGCATAAAAATTGCGGAACGCGGTAAGCACAAATACATTTAAATGCCGGAGACACTATAAAAAAGATTCTGACACTTGGAAAATTAAAATAATTGCGATCTATACTTTTTAGGCGAATGAAATAAATTTGAGTCGAATCAAGTTTCCTCTTTAACTTCTTTGCGATTAAAGAGATGCATAAACGTATTTGCAGTTATTTTATTAAAGTGTACTTAATGTTCATCTCTGGAGAAAAGTCGTCCTTTCATGCAAAATCTTCCCCTTTCGTCGCACACACGATTTTAATTCGCTGTCCCAACAATTGGAGCGCGCCAGGTAAGCAGCGCTCGCCCTAATTAATAAGTTTCGCGTTTCCTGTCCTTTCGCAGTGCGAGGAATCGTCGTCTAACATTTGATCTCTTCGTTAATGGTCCCAGTTAAGTCTGGGTCAGGATTTACTGCGCAATTAAGTAGGATTTACCGTGTAATTATTTATACAAATTACACGGAGTGGCACTCCTAAAGGGATACGTTCGCAGCGAAACATAACCGAGTTAACAACAAACGGTACATCACGAAATATTCGGCCGAAACGCGCACCGTCCGGAAATTTATGATATCGTGTCCCGCTATCAGAAATGCATCGGCAATATAATCAATCATACGCAGTCAGAGGCGTCTACGATTGGTTCCATGCGATCCCCGATTGCACGCGATTGATTAGATTAATGATGCGTTTGCGGCAGTAGGACAGGATATTTTTCGGCCGATTATGGGCAAGATTCGATGAACTTTTGACGCGATCGAATGAAATTGCGAATTATATTCAACGGTGCATCATTTTCGATTTTCTCGTCTCCCGAGATGTAACAGTTTTGTATGCATTAAAATATGTATGAAGCTTGATCTTTTCTATTTATGAGCTAACAATTTTGTTAGTAGAGGTAGACGAATTTTTTAATGTCAGTTAAGATTTTAAGTGGAGGTCGATGTTACTTGCCATTCTTAATTGGAGAAATTATAGAATGAGTTTGAAGTAGATTTAGACGGGCATAGAAGTGGAAGTTTTCTGAAGTAGACGCGAGTTAATTAGTCAGGCAATACGAGGCAATTAAGTGGGCAAGTTATGGGAAAGTTATTCTAAATAGTGGTTAGACCGTGAAGATAATCGTTTTAAGTAGATTCGTACGTTGATAAGGAAGACACACGTGTTAGCAAGTAGAATAAGTGCTTTTTATAGATGGACAGTTGAAAATTCCTGTTTTCAAACTAGGTAAAAACTTTCAAATTTATAGAATTGAACGTTTCAGTTAGTTATTCTGATAATATTACAAATTATATCTACTCTTATCAGATACTTTTAGATGAATTAGAATTTCTATATGGATGTACAAACTTTAACCATTTTTTTTTCCAAATCTGTGATTTATATTAGAATATTGTATAATCCCAGATACAGTTTTACAATGTTTTAGAAATCTATTAAAAGTACAATCGCAAATTATACACAGTATTAAATTAATTTCAATAGCAGGGAAGAGTGTATAAAGAATCCCAAGAAAATTGCTAGACACAATTTTAATAAAAATATTGTACACGTTTTTACAGAAAAGATTCTTTATAAAAACTATTATAAAAATTCCTTTATAAAAGCTTCTGTGAAGAATTCTGTTTGCTTGGTCAACATTTATAAGCAGAAATTTTCACACTTTTAATTATTTAGTTCTTGAAAATAGGAGATAGGTATTTCCTTTTTTCTATATCTAAAAAACTTCAATAAGAAAATTGGGGAAACACTTCACAATTCCACTGTTTATTAATCACTGATATTCTGAATACTATTGGGTTATTGGAAAATACATAGCACTCTAAAATTTCTATTTTTCAATAATCCAATTTTTCTAAATAAGAGATCGAAAACTTGACTGACAGGTAATTCAGTTAAATCACTTTTCATTATCGATCAATCAATTTCGCAGTTTATTCCGAGAAAAATTTGACGTTTGAAAAATTTTCGATAACCTAATATTTTCTATCTACCAAATAAATTTTGACTGTTCTGAAATAAAAATGTTACTTTTTGAGACTCAAACACCAATCTAAATAAAAATCACTTATAGAGAAAATAAATATAATATTCCAAATCGATTATTAGGAAAGAAGCTTAACTATTCAAAGCACAAAACTAAAAAAATTAGCGAAAGAAAAAATGTTAGTATTTCACCAAAATTGTATAAAAATGAGTACAAGAAAAAATTCTAATTTTCTATCAACTTTCGCAGTAATTATAGAATTCAAGTGATATAAAATTGCTACCACTATGTCTCACAAACTACTAATTTAATTAAAAAAAAAATATCTTCGAATCCCCAAACTCTCTCCTCTCAGCGACCGCCTCGCACGTTCCCCAAGTCAGGAATACCTGCAAGTTCGACTACTTGAAAGATGCGGAACGTCCAGAACATCCGGACCGCCTCGGACGCTCGGAACGCCCGAAACATTCGGAAACTCCGGGGAAAGGACACCTCAAGCTCGCATTCCCGAATCCGTCTGCCCCCCGCCTCGAAACAAAAATCCATCGATCCCTAAACAGAGACATATCAAGGCGTTCCAGAACCAATCGACCCTTGTATCCGGCTGTTCGCGGCCTCCGTTCCGCCCGATTAATCATTTCCCCCGCCGCCGTTCTCCGACGCGGAGGACGTCAAGCGCTCGCGACTTCTCGCGTTCGCCGGTGACAAATCGCAGAAGTGGGGGAAAAAAAAAGTGCAACGGACACGGACATTGTTTTGGTTCACTGGCACCGAGTGTCCGGCACACGACCCCGATTCCTGCCTCCTCGGTTCTACACCTTTTGCGTCATCGAGGCGACCGGTAAAAGTCGGCCGAAGGCTCGCAGAGCTAAGAACGGCAATGCCTCGATGCCCGTCGACCGGTTCTCCACCCATGAATCACCTCTCCGCTCTTTCCTCTCCCTTCGGCTTCCGGTTCGGGGACAATCGAGCGGCCCCGAACTCCGGCATTGTCCGGCATCCGGCGGGGAAACGCGCGCGGATTTGTTGTCGCGCCGGTACACGCGCGCGGCAATTAATATTCTCGAATCGAAGACGTCAGTTCCAAAGGCCGCGCCACCGATCTGCCCGGGGGTTGGGGGTGGGTTTTGGACGCTGTCGGGGCTTTTTATCGAGTATGTGTGACCTGGAATCAGGGAATGATCATGGGGAATCGGTGGTTGTGTTGGTATTGGAGCCTGGGTTTTTTAATGACTGATTTTAGGGTAACTTTTTTCATTTTTTCTTGGGAGATGCAGTAGTTTTTCGTATGATTTTATTTTCAAATCTGTATCGTTTCTCTTGAAACTCTGAATTTATGAGAATATTAAGCCTGCTACTTTCCTTTTAAAAATCCTACATTGAAACAATTTCTATCATTACTGAACTGCGGATTTTATGCATTTATAACAATTTCAAATATTCTAAAACTCTGCAAGGTTGTTGACAAATGCCAAAATCTACAAAATATTAAAAATATAATTCAAGTTCCAATATTTAAAAAATAATATCTACTATTATTCAAGTTTGAATTAATTTTGTGGGTTATTAAACATTTTATTTTGCATAAAAATCCGCAGTCTAGTAATGATAGAAATTGTTTCAATGTAGAATTTTTAAAAGGAAAGTAGAAGGCTTAATATTCTCATAAATTCAGAGGTTCAAGAGAAACGATACAGATTTGAAAATAAAATCATATGAAAAGCTACTGCATCTCTAAAAAAAAAAATGAAAAAGTTACCCTAAAATTAGTCAACCATTACCTATTGTGTTATTAATAATATGAAGAATGAATTTTTAAAATAATTTCAAGGAATAAATCTAAGTATCAATAACATTAAACATCTCATATTTTTTCCGAAAGTAAAGCAGGTACTAAAA
This sequence comes from Perdita meconis, assembly GCA_030770465.2. Taxonomy (NCBI): domain Eukaryota; kingdom Metazoa; phylum Arthropoda; class Insecta; order Hymenoptera; family Andrenidae; genus Perdita; species Perdita meconis. The sequence goes on from JASKOS020000001.1 coordinate 4,906,963, forward strand.
GAAATAAACCAAGACAAACCCAAAAACTTTAATGGGGCTAATTATTGTCGCATAATTAGCTCTTTGCGAATCATCTGAATGAAAGTCAAACAACTTGAATTACGTAGATTTAATTGTCCCCTGAATGTTATCTATTTATAAATATATTATTTGATCCAATATACATTTTGAAATAGTGTTTTATTATTTCAGTAAGGATGGCTTCGAATATTATAAAGAAAAGATTTGCAGCACTTTTAAAATTGATTTACCATCCATGTATACGAAGAAATTTTAATAGAATGTTATGCAACAACAAGTATTTGTTGACCGAAATAAAATTCACGATCGCGTCAAAAGAAAATCAAAGAACGTAGCAGACTTAATTTCAATGTATTCGTCTTGAGGATTCTGTTTGTAATAATTTTTATTATTAGAACGAGATGCTGGGTATCACAGAGAAACTTCTAAATGAACGAGATTCTTCAAAGAAACCAGAAATATGGGTTTTAATATAACTTCATGATATTTTTTACGGAGTTAAAGAAGTTGTTGGAGGAGTAACAAGCACGATTGAAGTCAGAAAAGAGAAGAGAAACATGTTGAGATTAATTAGTGAATTGATCAAAGTCGAATGTAATGAAGTTAATGCTTCTTATTAAATCTTCAGTAGAACTTTCATTATTTAACTTGATAAAATATTAATAATTATTTGACAAACTATTGAACCACAGTTCAAGTTTTACTCAGTCTTACTGCATTCTTCTAGCTATTGCTATAAATAACTGAAATTTCGAATAATAAAAATTGGAAGTAACTGGAAATTGAATTATTGACGTTCTACTGTAGTTTCATTGAGAAATGTTCCTATGAGTTCCAAATAAAACAGCTGTTGTAAAAACTGGAATAAAAAACTGATTTCAGTTTTTATACAACTATTTAAATTTGTAAAACTTTATTATCAGAGATTTGTCTCGATTTTTATAGCAATCCGTAAACACTCTAGAAAATCTATAACTTAATTTTCATCCAAACTCGAAATAAAAAAATTCCGTGAATGAAATTCTAATGAAAATTTTAAACAAATAAACTCGAATCCGCGACTTCTCCGAATCTAATAAAACAAAGAATGTCGCAATCTCCCCTGAAAGCATTAACTCCCGGCTCGGGACAGACGTCGGCCGTAATATGATTTCGACGGGAGGGAAACTGATAAGTGATTTCAGAAGAAAGAAGAGATCGGTGCACTTTAATCGCCCGGCAGTTCCGGTATCAAAGGCGATTATTCATGCTGAAAGTGTGCCACGGAAGGGTAAGTAGCGCAAAGTACAAACTAATAAAATTCAAAGCAATGAATTGAAATTAGAAGCGGCCGCGATGTGAAAAATTCATGGATTCCGGGAACCGGCTATCGGGGAAAGTTGCTAACGATCGGTGGGCGAAGGAGGAGTTGGCTTTCCTAAAATTCCTAACTATCGAATTTCCGCAATGTTTTGGAAATGGCGCGTTAAATTGCACGTTCCACCGAGCGACCGTGCAATTTTTGCAAGAAGCTCCGTTTTCAGGAGCTCTGCGTTACTTACGGTTATGGGTTATGACCAAAGTTTCGCGGCCATCGTCGAATTGTTGAATCGCGTCGCATTTTCTATAGCCGAATCTATGATCAGTGATCGTGATGCGGTTGGAAAAATCGTGGCATACCTGCAACAAAAAATGGAGAAAATGTTCGTCAGTGACGCCGATGATAATGCCGCGGAGTTTCAAGGTTTTGGTCATTGGCTACTACTTTATCGGTTTTAGGTAAGTTTTAGCGGGTTGAGGATTAAGTTAAATCCAACTGAACTGAGATGTAAGCGACGTTCCGAGAGTAGTTTAATTTTTATGCATGTTGTTTTATTAGCCGTTATGGAAAATCTTCTGTATCTCAATGTATATTTTTAACTCTTTCTGACTTCAATTATTATTTTTTAATCCTTTATTCTACTATAATGTGTGACAATCGTAATACGAATTAAACACTGGAATGAATATTGTTAGACCATCGAAAGTGAAGAAACAGAAAAATTGAAGGAAAAGTTGAAGGTAACTGTAAATTTACTACATTATTTTTTGTTCTCACGCAATTAATAGTTAGATATTTTATGTTTTATCAGCTATTTAAAATAAGTTAGTAAACTGGAGTCTAGAGAAAATTGTAAAACAAGGGGTTAATGTTGTAAAATTTTGAGTACGTAAATATTTCTTGGATATTATAAAATATGAAACGTATAAAATTGTGGAAACAAGATTCTCAGAAAATGTGAGGTAATGTTGCTCAAGTTACAATTCTTTATTTGGCCTTGTAAAAACTTAATCCGCAGTCGAATAATAATTGTTCCAAATTTTTTAGATTCCTAGATTAGTCAGGTTTAGTTAAGTTTGAAGACTTATCAATAATTAGAAAAATTCTTATCGAAAGAAAGAAGCTGCAATGATCTAAAGTTAAACTTAAATTACACTACTGTCCATAAATATAGACACTTTTTTAAGTGTAAGAGTTACGCTAAGAATTTGTAACATCACGAATGAATTCTACTAAATTTTATGTATCCACTAAAATTTGAATATCTCACTAATAATAATAAAAAATAACTAAATCATCTTTTCTTCAATATTCTAACCACTTTATACTGCTTCTAACTGTTTTTACTAGTCTCGACGTTTAGAATATTAACTTTCATTATTTCGTCATTAGTAGACTGCGGATATTTACGTAAATCCGAAAGTTTATAATCACAGAAAAACTAGTGAATCTTGAATAAAATTACTTCTTATCTTCTAAACATTATAAAATGTATTTTACTTTTGATATTTCATATGTTTTTCCACTTATCCACGTTCTTCCAGGTTTTGGCATAATGAAAATTGCCAAAAATGCATAAACATCCGCAGTCTAGTCATTAGTATTTATTTTTCCTTTCGGGTTGTTTAGTTTTTATTCGCCTGTCTAAATGACACTATAGCTTTTCTATAAGTTTTCTACAAATGAAAAGTATTATATTTACGTCCATTATACACGTGTCCTCATAAAAAATGTAAGAAACTAAAATTATTTAAAAATAACAATAATTTATATTATTGGACAGTTGCAGACAAAAGTTTCCGAACGATATCGAATTTCTTATTTCATGCAGTTTCATATATTTCATTCGGAGTCGTACAATAATTTTTTATAATTTACATCAGTAGAGAATTGAATGATCTGCATGAATTCACCGAATTAGAAGAATTAGATTCTTTATAATTCCAAATGAAATACACGAAAATCGAAATCGTTGGTAAACTTTGTCCGCAACTGTATTTATCATAGAGATATAAGAATAGAGTGCGCGAGAGGGCTGAAAAAGCGATGACTGCTTAGAAAGAGAACTTTACATAGAAACCCCTGTGTCTTTGTCTAATCGCGCAGGTGCATCAGCTCAGATAGTTATCATAGTTACGTTTATGTTTCTTTTAGCTTCTTTGACGTTACAAATATATAGGTTATTACAGATATATTGAAGCAAATTAAAATAACACAAAATGCCCAAAAAGTGTATGGTATGCAAAAAGGAAGCTAATCCAATTAATTGACTATTTTTAAGGGACAGTAAATTATAAGTGTTGTTTAAATTTGTACATGTTTTAAAAATTATCTATTGTTTGTCTTACATTGTCCGTAATAAAATAAAATGAAATTATAATTTTTGAATTTGAATTTTATTATTTATAGATGTCTGTAGATAAAAGATTTTTTAAACATAGTGATCGGGTATTATTCTTATATGAATTTTTAATTTTGTGTAATTTTTTATACAGTTTTATTATATTTAATTTAATTGTTCTTAATTGAAAGAAAAATAGAAAAAATTATGGAACTCATGAACGATCCCGCTCCCAAGATATAGTATACTGGTTTTGCGCATGCGTTAATAAACAAAGACACAGAGATCTCTATTCAGCGTTCTCTTTCTAATCGTTCATCGCTGCCACCTATGGGCTAGTATACGGCTCACGCACTCTATTCTTATATCTCTATGGTATTTATTAGGGCTCGAGATTTCAAGTGAACCGAGTGAGATACCCGAGTACCCGGGTACTCGTGAGATACCCGGGTATACCAAAATTACCCGTACTACCCGGGTATCTCACGGGTACCCGAACGCATGAGATAGACAAGAATCTCATCCCGAATTAAGCCGAATTGAACCGAATTGAGCCGATAGTTTTTCGGTACGTATTTGTGGCTTTAAAAATAAAACAAATTTCAGAATAAAATGAATTCTGTATACATCATGAAAATTGAATGTAATGCACCGTGGTTATGTTGAAAATGAGTTCCCTCTCCCTCTCTCTCTCTCTCTCTCTCTCTCTCTCTCTCTCTCTCTCTCTCTCTCTCTCTCTCCCCCCCTCTTTCTCCCCTTCTCTCTCCCTCCTCTCCCTCTCTCCCTCTCTCTCTCTCTCGTGCGCGCTCTACTTTAAAATTCAGAAACACATAGCGAAAAGCTATCGGCTCAATTCGGTTCAATTCGGCTTAATTCGGCATGAGATTCTTGTCTATCTCATGTGTTCGGGTACCCGTGAGATACCCGGGTAGTGCGGGTAATTTTGGTATACCCGGGTATCTCACTCGGGTACCCGGGTACCCGGGTATCTCATAATCAATAGCCCTAGTATTTATAGCCAGGGCTGTACGTCAAAATTAGGTCTCCTTGAAGCTTCTCTAATTCTTTACCACCTCCACACAATCACTTCCTTGGCCAACATTCTTCATAACCGGTCTCCCGCCACCTTAGGGCATTCTCGAGTCCACCCAATCTCCCAGGCATCTCACCTGATACAGGATCTAATAAAAGTCCAGGGGGCATCGCGTAAAATTCAATATTTCGTTACAGCGCGTCGATCAATCTGCCCCTTTCACCCGATCGCGTCTCAACAAACATCCCCGGCGCGGCGGGTAAACCGCAGGAATTCTCATCTCGCCGGCAGCTTGCGCGGCGTTTCGGGTTATCCGGTCACGGAAAGCCTCGCGGCGTTTCCAGGTTGCCGTCGAAGGACGAGGCCCGTCGGGGCGAGCGTCGCGGCGTCTTCGATCTCGCGGGGAGAGCAGGGAGCGAAAGAAAAGAAGAGAGGTATGTCTGGCTGTTACGACGCGTCCCCGCGGATCTCATTCTTCTCGGTCGTCGGTGTCTCGCAGCAATTACGATCGGGCCGGTGTAATTCCAGAGCGCGGCGCGATACGCCCGCCGGGCGAACACCAGCGCAGCACAGAGTTATTAGAGCCCCGTCATTTCCTGGACCGAACACAATCGCGGTCCCACGCTCCTCGTCGGCGCTCCGAAGGGCGGCGGTTCACATCCTGCGATTCAGCGCCGCTTCCTCTTTTGCGCCCCGCGCGCTCGCGAGCGGAGAGCAGCGCGTCGCGCGACTCCATTTAACGCTCGTGCCCGACCCCGGCCTCTCCTCCGATGTTATGCCGGGAATAATAGCAATAACATTGACTTTGCCATTGTAAACAGCGGCCGGGTCTGGGAATACGCGGCAATTAAAGCCGCGGCGTTCGGCTGGGCATTTGCCAGCGACGAGAGCGTCGAACGAGCGACGCCGCGGTTCGAATAATACGGAAAACCGGAGTCGAAGCCTGCGTGTTGCGACCGATCGGTCTCTCCTTTCGACCGATCGCATCGAAGCGAACGATTCGGACGCCGCGAACCGGGGTTTGAACAGCGCCGAGCTGCGTCTCGTCGACAAATACAGGCTCGCCCGTCTGCGAATCGCGAACGAGCCTCGAGCGAGCATCGCGCGGCATAAGGTACACAAGTCCTCGAATCGTTGGTTTCACCGAGTGCCGACGTCGATTCCGGGATCGTTCGGCCTTGGGTCGAATCGAATTCGTCGGGAAATAAGTTCCTGATTTGCCAAACAACGGGTTCGAGGGGGGAGCGTAATATGTTAGAGCGCGAGCCTTGGCTCTGGAGGAAGGCAGTGTTTGCTAGGCAGAGTTCAAGCCAATAACTGGAGCAATTTATTGTAATGAGATAAGGAGGAGTTCGGGTGGCTCGGCGAGGGCCAAATAGGGTTCGTGGAGGTGGAAATCTGGAGTGGGTGACGTGTGTGGCGGATGATGGCAGAGATGAGGTACGAATTAGGCTCGGGGTTGTGGACCTTCGTGGTGGGGATGATTGGCTTGGTGACATGGAAATTCCGGGTTGTTTTAGAGGGCGAATACTGTAGCTTTGGATATTTTTGTTAGACTACATATCTTTGTGTATTTATGTCAAAAAGTCTATTTAGGAATGTTTGTAAATTGTTAAATATAATAGAACCTTTCGACTCTTAATTATTTTCTATTTCTAAATATATTATCTTGTGTTCCAATTCTTTTGTGCATTAATTATAAGCAGACTGTAGATTTTTATGCAGTTATGATAATTTGAAATACGTACGCAAAAATCTACGAGCCTTTTAACAGACGTTGAAATATACAAAATATCAAAAATATCAGTCACATTATTTAAAAAATAAGATACATTATTATCCTAGTTTTGATTGTGTTCATAAAAAGTTTATTCTAGCACAAAAATTTGCAATCTAATTATGAGAACACAGTAGAATTTTGGATAGCCTTGGAATTTTGATTTAGTGTAATTTGATTTGGGTTTCACTGCTTTTTCTGTGTCCCTAAAAATATGAATTTGCATAAAAAATTCTGCGTCAAAAAAATGCTTCAGTTTTAACTCCAACAGAGTCAACAAATGAAAAATTTGAGGCTTGCAGGAAAGCTTCAAAATTATTGGAGTAAGTTCAGTTTCCTAAATTTTGTAATTTAAAGTCTATCAAAATATAAGTTTACAGGAAAATTTGGAGCAAATCTATTTGGTCCAGTTCCTCTAATTATTTATCTAATCCCTTTTTGCACTTTGCTGATAATGTTCTTAGTGATATAAAAGTATTAATGGAGCTTTAGAACCAGAGAAGTGGGTCATGAGTATTATGACAGAATTAGGACCAAGTTAAACCCATTTATGAGAAAAATCTATAAGGATCTTTTTAAGTTCTAAAAGATACAAAATATAAAAAATAAATTGCACATCATATTATTCAGAAAATAAGATACACTGTTATTCAAGCTTGATTTTTTTACTCCTATTTGTAAAAATATATGCGATTGAGTTATAAATAAATTCTATTTGCCTAAAGAAATTTTACTTCCCAATAAACATGATGACTGATGCAACGTAATCGACACAATAAATAATAAAATTATTCTTGGAACAACAATTTTGCTTTATCAGCATTGGAATCTACTTCTTACTCGATCCAATAAATTTGTATAAAAATTTACAGTCTACCAATAAAATGAAACATTCGTTACTTAAATCTAACAATTCCTTCTATCTTTTTCGTAGTTTAAAAAATTTCATTCAAGTATTTCCTTCTATCTTCTGCAAAAAACATTTATGAAATCTGGGAATTTTCCTGACCCAGTTTCTCAAATTTTCTAATCCGTTTTTACACTTCGCTAATAATATTCTTACAATTAGTATTGTAGAAGTTATAGTAGAGTTCTAGAATCAGAGAAAAGTGTGTCACGAGTGATAGGACTAGTTGAGCCAACTAGGCTCCAAGTTAACTAAGAATGCACCTCATTTGATACTAGGCTGACTAATACAAGCAGTTTTAGACTTGAACAGACTTTCCACACACCGAGACAGAATCAAAATAACTTGACATAGAGTGACGTGGGGATCAAATATGAATCCGCCGCAAATTCGTCAAACAAAGCTAATTTAAATACTTCTGCAAACCGCAGATAATCGGCACCGCAAACGCGGAATATTCTCTGACTCGGCGATAAACTGTTAATTTTAATTCATGAGAAGCAAGTGGTCTCTGTGGAATTCATAATTGCGTAGTTAATGATTGCGATTACCGGCATTTCGAACGACGTTTAAACGAAAAACGTAATAATAAACCAGAGCCTAGGTAAAAATATTTAGAAAATTTCTATCTTCACTTTTCTATAATAAAACAGTTCTCAGCTTAATCTCGTTTCCAAAGAATACTTAACGGAAAGTTTCCAAAACAGAGCCGCAGAGGAATTCAAAATCTATCGGAACGCGACGACTCCGATCGCCGAATTCTGCAGTTTCCTCGCATTCGGCCGAATAAATATCGGAAGGAATGTGTTGGTTGCCGTTCGGAGAATTTCGGGATCGACTCGAATGAAGAGAAACGTCGGCGGCTCGGAAATTGGTGGGCGCCCCCCCCCCCCCCCCCCCCCGTTGCGAATCTGCAGATGTCTGTTCTTGCAGAAGCGAGAACTCGACGCTGTTCCTTTCCAAAATAAGGGTGGAAAGGTAAAAAAAAAAAGGAACGTCGGGGATGAAGCTTGATCGTACCGATAGATTTTGAGGATTGCAATGGGAAAATGCTCTCTCGCTAAACGGCTTCCTTCGCTAAGAAATTCTATTTGGCGAATAGATCTTGGAACGGGAAGAAATTTTGAAAGAAAATTTTCCAGCGAAAAATACAGTGGTAGAAATTTTGAACTCGACTTTCTAGTTCATCAAAAAGTCTGCTTTTTACTTTTCTCACCACGCTTCCTATTTTTTTTCTAGCTCCGAGGAAAATTTGAATAAATTACACAGATATTTATAATGATTTTGGCGATTCTAAAGGTTCAGTTTTTTCAATTACTTTGTAACGTTTCATCGGAAAGCTTCGTAGCTGTGACTTTTAAGGCTCTTACGAAATTTAGATCGAACGCTGAAGAATCTCCCGCAGCTAAGACACGTTATCAAAGAGCCCTTAAGCACCGAGGCAATATAAAAAGCTATAAAACTGTTCATTAACTCTATTCGAGCCGGAACATCGTTCTCGTCTATTTTCGATACGTGTAACTCCTCCTCGTTCCCCTTTCCCCCAACCCCCTGCGTCACGTGTTTCATCGCAATTTCCGTTACCATCTATCTCAGGTATTCCCAATTTTTCTTCGACTTGTCTCGTATTTCCTTCTGTCTGAAAATCCAATTTGATACGTCCACTATCCAGAAATCCGATTTCACGCATTCACTCGCTGAAACTAAACGTGTATAGCGTCCCTTATTACGTGTCATTCGCAGCTCGACTGCTGAGCCAGCGAAAGCCACACTCAGACGTATTCGATGACTTCTTTTTTTGTCCCTGTCACCGCGGACATCTTAAAATCATTTCGTCGCAGCTGAGAAATATTCCCCGTCATTCTTGTAACTTCCTAACAATTCTGCGACCCTTAAGACAAATCAACGCGTCACAATTAATTTTCGAGTATTAATTTCTTGTGTTTAGAGTTTCTATAGTTCAACTCGATTCAATTATAATTGTGAAGTTTGTTTTCCGGAAGGTTTTTTTTTTAACACACTGCGATTAATGTTTTCGTTGTGATTTAATTGCCGTTGCGTTGATTTCCAGCGAATTCCACTTTATCGAAAAAAAAAGAGAGAGCGAAGAGGAGACAGAAGTAAAGTGACGGGATTTAAAATTGAGATGCGTCGTAATCTTTTAAGCTGTCAGGTGACAGAGTTCCTGGAAACGTGCTGCAGGACCGTTTCTTCTCCGATTCGCTATTGTTTTTACACGGAAACAGGGTATCGCGATCGCGATGTAGGTCAGCGAAATTGTTGCAATAGATGCTGACTTCGATTCGTTCGTGCACTCGTAGATTCCCAGCTAGCCGAGCGTGGATTAATACGATCAAACCAGGTTGATATGATTTGTGAAGATAGATGTTGTTTGCTGACCGGTGCTTGTTTCAACGAATCGAGAGAAGTCTCCGCGAACTATCGCGAGCGTGGATTGGCGCAGACCGAAACGAAGGTGAAGGGAGAACTTCGAAACCGTTCATCCTCGGAGATTCAAGGAAAGCTTACTGTGCCATAAAATTCTGGATTCTGTAGCATTCTTGTTTAAAATATAATTAGACGGAGATTGAAGACAGTGTGAAAAATAAGAAAAAAGTGAACTTGGAAATGATACAAATTTTTGACGACAGGAATTTGGAACTTTTGGAGAACCAATGAAATTATTAACTCTCTGAATTATTCAAGGAGTTTCTAAGGAAGATATTTAGATCTTCAGTTTTTTAAGTGGACTATAGACTTCGAAATTCACAAAATAGAGTTGAGAGACTTTTTTATGTGATAATTAGACTACGGATTTTAAGCATTTATAGTTCTGCCAGGTATGTAAAGAATTTATAAGATTGTTTACATATTCTAAAATATGCAAAATATCAAAATATAATTTAAGATAGAATATTTAGAAAATTAAGCATACTGTTATTGAAACTCCAATTGTTTGTGAGTGCTTGTAAAAATTTTATTTCGCATAAAAATCCGCAGTCTAGTGATAACACAGGATTAAAGAATTCTTCAAATCAATAGAACTGCAAATTTTTAAATTTTGATGGACCAATTGTACCACAGATTTTAGGCATAATAATAAAATTTAATACCAAAAAATCTCTACAAATCTACTACAACTCTCATGATTTTTAAAATATATTTTTGGGGGAATTATTTGCGTGATAAAATAATACAAAGAAATTATTCTAGTTCCTGGGATGCAAAATCCTCAAATTTTGACAGAATATTTGTAATTGAAATTAAAAAGGAAAAAAAATTTAGAAAATTTCCTGAATTCAAACACAAGATTAACAGGAATTCAGATAATTGTCTGAATGGCAACATAAAACCAAAAAATGATTCAAGTCTCCGAGACCGAAAATTCTCAAATTTTGGCATATTATTTTTATGAAAAATCCTTTCAGGCATGACAAAGAAAAATGTAAAGAGAACTAAGATAAAATCCACCATCAAGCTGGATAAATAATTGCAAAAATTAAAAAACAAAGATGGAATTCAGGGCAGTTCAAGGAATTGTCTGACTGATAACAGAGGATTAATGAGAATTCAGTGAATTGTCTGAATGATAGCACAGGTCTAAAAAGTTATTCGAGTTCCTGAGACGAAAAATTCTTCGCGGCAAGATAAACAAATCTGTAGTGAAATCCACATGAACCTGGACTATAATTGTAAAAATGAAAAAAATAGCGAATTTTTAACAATTTAAGAAATTCTTTGAAAGATAACCTAGGACTAAAAAGAATTTAGAAAATTGTTTAAAAAAGTCCCTGGGACAAAAAATTCTTAAATAATAACAGACTACTTTTATCAATGATTCCTCAAACCATGACAACAAAAATTCAAAAAACGGTCTTTCAAAAATTGCTTGACCGATGACATAGAAGTAAGAAATTCTTTAGGCTCCTGGGATCAAAGATTCTCAAATTATTACTAGACTGCAGATTTTTATGCAAAATAAAAATTTTACCAATGCAAATACCGAATTGGAACTTGAATAATAGTATGCTTAATTTTCTAAACATTCTAAATGGAATTCTAAATGGAATGTATATTTTTCATTGTTTGTATATTTTGACATACGTTAATAGTCTCATAGATTTTTGCATACTCAATATTACCATAAATACATAAAAAATCCGCAGTCTAATTATTACAAGCTATTGAAATGAAAAAATTCTAAAACCTTGTTAAAAAAAAAATCTGTAGACAGCAGAAGTGAACCCCATTATTAAATCACACCGTAATTATAAAAATTCAAACAATAAGACATTTAGAGTGCTTTAGACAATTATTTGAATGAATACATAAGACAACAAAATTATTCCAATCTCTGGAATAAAAAATTCTGCAATTATGATGCTTATATAAAAAATCCATTGAAGCATAATAAAAAATCTGAAGAATGGATAAATGAATTCAAAAATAAAAAAAAACCGACTTCAGAAAATTGCGTGAATAATAACATGGGTCCGAAAAAATTCCTTAAGTCCATGAAACCAGGAAAAACCGTCAAATTTGGAGAGACCGCTTCTACCATGTATCCTTCAAACCCAAACCATGATCAAAAGAATCTCAAGAAAGCTGAAGTGAATCCCATCATGAGGCCGAGACTCGGAACCGGTCACGACATCGCCGCCCCCGAAGTTCGCCCCGAACTGCCCTCGCCGTACCCAAGTGCACGCCGCCGAAGGAATCAGTGTAAAGACTCAAGAGGATCTCCAGCTATTCAAAATCCTTGGCAGCGAGAAAAGAGGCAACCTACAGGGAAAATATCGATTCCCGGGAGTAACGAACTGGGTCCAGCGTCAGTATCGTAAATCCGCCATCCAGCAGCTGTCCTTAACAACCCACCCTTTCCTCGCCTTTTCTCTAGCTCCATCGAGCTGGATGCCGCCTGTCTTTCGCCCTCGCCGAGGAAGAGAGAAAGAAGAAAAAAAAAAAAAAAGAAGAAGAAGAAGGAGGTCCTCTCGGCGTTGCAGGCTGCGCCAGTAGCTCCTCGGCCGGAGGCAGGGTGTCGTTTATCATATTGCCGCGATCGCTTCGAATCGCGTTTTCACGCGGCGTTGCCCGGGATTATTCAATCTGGCTGGAATGTCCGCGCGCGCACGCGAAGGGGGCGAGCCTTTCGAGGAATTGAAAGCTCTCAGAAAGGCGAAACGAGACATCCGGGAACGAGATTCGCTATCGGGGAAACGCTGTCAGAATGAAATCCGAATTTCGACGGGGGAGGGAGCAGCGAACGCGACCGATTCTCTTCATTGACTCTGATTGACATTTTGCGTCGCGAACGGGGGTAGCTTTTGTCACGATTATCTTTGCGTTTATCTCTTTCCGTTGCGCTCGCTACTAGCGAGACCTCGGGGAGGGGTTAATGGGGTAGTTGCTGGTTTTTAGTGGTTCTTGGGGAGACAGTCTTCGTTTTATTTTTTGCTTTTGGGTGGTGAATGCTTTTAGGAATTTAATTAACCCCTTGCGTTATTATTCTTTTCAGGCTACAGGTACATGAAGTATATTAAACACAGTAGATTATAATATAAAATATGCAACTATTTATTGCATAAGATCAAAAAATAATAGTTTGTAATTCTTGTAGCGAGAGAGGTGCAACTCCATTTTTGACAATTTCATAATTACGACGTATGATATGAGTGAAAGAAATTTTATGTTGCTTTTCTACATTCTAAAATCATTAATAATATTACTTATAGAGGGACTTTTCTTTTACTATCGGATGGCACCTAAAACCGGACATGTGTATTCATATAGAGTCATTCGGGGTAAAAGGAAGCAGTGGGTAAAAGTACGCAGTGCCGTTTTCTCTGAGGGGGATGAGAGGACGGGGACGCTGGATTGTCAGGATTGAGTGCGAGTGGGCCGCCATTTTGGGTCAACGCCTGTTGAACGAAATTTAAAAATTTAAAATTGTCGTGTTATTTCGATCTTTTTCGTACCAGAAAAAAGTTTGTGGACGTATTATTTATGTATTTTTAGAGGTAAGTTGTTTTTGTTGATTTTATATAGTTATTGAACGATTTTTTCCAGAATAACATTTTAACCTAACTTTATTGGAATTCGAACTAGTACGAATTGTTTTGGTTACCGGTCAAATGGGGTGAAAGGACGGGGGTAATAGTACGCACTGGTATTTAGGTTGCTGTCTACTTGTTTTTGAACTCTTAATAATATTTGAAGTAAAAACATATCTGTTCTGATAAAGGCTTGAGCATCATTTCGTTTTGTTGAATCTATGAAAAATTATAATTTTATGATAGTTTCCTAAATTTGAAGTTCCTAATTTGTCTTGTTTTTGTCATCTTTAGCTTCAATTATTAAAAATAATATAAAAATATGTTTCATCTGTGTATTATTTGTTCACTTTCTTTTACTACGCTTGAATGCATACTTTTACTCTACATGCGAACTTTTACCCACACGACTGCGTATTTTTACCCACATGTCGGGGTAAAGGTACGCAGTATGGCCAAGTCATGGTAGTTTCGGCTTAGTGAAGCAAAAACAGCAAAAGTGCGTCCTTTTACCCCGAATGACCGTACATATGAAAGTACTGATCATTTCAGATTGCGATCACTGTGAAGACCTTTTGTTTTATTCTCACCAGGGTTTTCACGATGTTGGCGATCTACAATCATCAAGATTATCAAATACATACATGACTCCTGTGCGGTATTGAATACCGTCCAATAATAGGGGAACTCCCCCTAATGCTGTTGTTTTAATATTAAATCGAAGCAATAATTTTATAAATCCTTTTTGTCTAATTTACCCGAAGTAGGTAAAAATACAGCTATATTCTTCTTGCTGTAAAGTCTTTAATGATTAAAGACTCCTTCAATTTTTCTTTTCCTTTACTCTTAATTATTTCATAACTAGACTGCAGATTTTATGCATTTATGGAAAAATATAAAAAATATAATTCAAATTACAATGTTTAGAAAATAAGATATATTCATGGTTCAATTCTTTGTTTGTGTTTGTAAAAATTTAATTTTGCATATAAATCCGCTGTCTACTCATAACATTTATTCCAATACTCATATGTAGACTACGGATTTCCATGCAAAATAAAATGTTTCGACACACATATAATGAATAGAAACTTGAACAACAATGTCTTATTTTTTAAATATTGTAATTCGAACTATATTTTTGATATTTTGTATGTTTTGTTATCTGTCAAACAACATCGAGCATTTTTAAAGTACTTAGAATAGTGATAAATACATAAAATCCGCAGTCCACTCATATATCACGAGCATAACACGTTATTATAGGCCAACAATTGCATCCTGAATTATACTAATAATACAGCAAAAAATAAAATGCAAGGTTTCCTTCATTTAAATGAATTCGTCATACAATGAAGCAGAGAATCTTCATGCATTCGAAACGAAAGAATGTGAGACTCGAATCTCCAACAATTTTTCAAAGCAGTTTCCAAGATACCATCGAGACCCTAAAACGGCACATTAATTACAATCTACGACCTCCTAAATCTCCCACTCGCCATTCCCGATATTAATTTCCAAATAAATTAATGTGACCGTATCGCTCGGTCGGCGACTCGATTTCCAGCCCGCCCCTTGAAACAATTAATATTCGTTCGCGTTCTCCCCGGTTCGCGACGTCACCTGCATGTCCGGCACATCCGATTCATAATGCCCGCGGACGAGAAATACGATTCTCAGAAAACGCTCTCAGAATCCGTGATACGCGAGCCCTCCGCGCGGTCTCGCAAAAAAATGTCCGCGCGCGGCTTGTTAAGGTCCAGGATTAATTACAGCGCGTTCGCGTTCGGAAAACCCGATTCGTCCCCGGGACAGTGAATAATTCCTCGCGTCTATGCGGCTATGCAAATCAGCCTCGCGCTCGCGCGCGCGCGCGCGAGACCGAGCAAACTGTTTCGAAAGTAATCCACCAATAAGAATAACAGTTCGAAACCGCTCGGGTATCGAGTGCTCGCCATCGCCGGGAACCTCTCGCAATTTGCATTTCTGATACGCTCACGGTACATTGGTACGGACGATGTACCATGGGCAAAAAGCAGATGAGAAATTGGAAGCGTTTGCTGACTCCCCTTTGTCCCTCCCCGTTTCCTTCTGTGTCTGCGCTATGTAATAGTTCGTAACATCACGCCTGGGACAAGCCGTTCCAAGTCGATGCTCGTTTGCGAGGAGGAAGGGGACTTTGTTTCTTGAATAAATCTGACCTCCGGAAGTTTCATATTATAGCTTCTGCTTGTCAGTAGCGTAGCATCGCTTTAATGCCGCCAGTAGTATGAGAACTTTGGGTCAGCCGAAGTGGATATTTTAGTAGAATCTTTTTAGAATTGAATTATTCGATTTGTAAAGTGTTTTTTTTTTTTAATTCGAAATAGTTTTTGAACTTGCGTATATTTTATTTTAACCTTGTTACGATTTAATACATTATACAGTATTGTGTGAATTAGTGTGAACACAGGTTATTTTATTCGATTTATATATCTTCATTAATCATGAAAGAAGCTTTACATGGAAATTGTAATTTGTTTATACGCTTTTAATTGATCAATCACATTAGTTTATTGATCATGTGTGTGCAAATATCTTGAAGTGCGTTTACATTAATTCGAACAATACTGTATATTTTATTTCAGTCAACGAATGGTTCAATTTTAAGAAAAATGTAAAGAAACTAGTGTTACTAGCAACCTTTGTTGTTACTTGAGATTCCACTAAAATCGTGCCGTATAAATTAGTAATTATATGGTAACAATTAGTGTTCTAAATTGAGACTTTTAAGAGGACATAGCAGGGTGAAGAAACTAGAGAATTCTGGAACTCTTCTTTGGGTTATTTGAGTTTTACTATTTCTTCGAAATTTATTTTACCTTGCGACAATTCTTCTTGTACACGACTTAAATATGTTTTCTAGAACTGCTTTTTAAGTTCCAAATTTGAGTCAAAAGTTCATAACTATTTAATATATTTAATACTTCCATTACTTTATTTAACGTTTAGCAAACATCAACTGAAATTGTCTGAGGTTTTACAACAACAAACCTAATTTTCAAACAGCACAGAATCACCACTATTTTATACAAACTAATTATAATTCAGGGACCGCAAACGAGAAAATTAAGAGAAATTTAGTATTCTACGAGGTCAGCGTTTAATAAATTAATTAGGTTTTATTATTGTTTCATATTTCATGTTACGTGGCGGAATGAGTACAAAGAATACTATTGCGCTAAATTATATTGCACATTTTATTGAAAGAACTTAATTAGTATGAATTCATTTTTCTGCATGGCGAAAAGATTTTATTCTACATACCACATCGTCTCCATACGATAAAATATTCTGCTTTGCTGCAATAATTTCACAGAAGAATTTTACTCTGCTCGCTACTGACAATGAGTTAAATAAACCATGATTCACTTTTTCGCGAAAAACCATCACAATAGATAAAAATCATTTTTATAATATACTTTTCGCGTAAAACAAGTGCAATCAAACTTTCGCACTGACCACGAGGGACAATATTCTTAACCCTTGACCCTCGCTTCAAGACGTTCAAATTACCGTTCCACCGAAGCCACAATGAATCCAAATTAATTCCGTAATTTCATCGTCACTTTTTGCCAGCCTCAGACGCTTAACATCCCACGTTCATATTCATACAGAAATCTACGCTTCCCATCGCCGCATAATACAATACCATCAATTAGCATGAAATTTCGCCATCGTTCCTTCCCTCGCCGGAGGAAAAGTTGCACGCGAAATACAGATCGTCCCACGGTCAAGATTTAATTAAAAAAGCCTGAATCATCCCCGGCGAAGGGAAGAGAGGAGCAAAAAAAAAAAAAAAGTGTATTCTCGATTCCATCGGAGCCGCCTTTGACGGCGCGTTTCCACCCGCGCGACGACGAAAGGAAACTTTTCAAGATCTCATTTTTAGCAGGACTCTCTCTCGTTTCTTATTTATTCGCCGCTTCAGAGAACCGCCGGCGTTTATTACTCGGTCGCCAATATGGCCGGTTTTTCCCCGGTACCAATAAACCTATTTTTCACGGTTCCAACCTCCGTCGCCCGTCGTCCTCTCGCCGTCGGTCGCGTCCTTTAAGCAGCGCCGGTGCGTGCAGCCAATTTTCATAGGACGCGAGGCGAAATTTCTCGTGCGTACACCGTCGAATATGACGGGAAACGGAAACGGGAACGCGGAAACGTTCCCCGGAGAAACGCGAACGAAATGAAATGTGTAATCGCTCTGCCTCTACACTCGGCGATCTTGAAAACACGTTCGCCGGCCAACTTATTTTGTTTGCTCACGGGACGAGCGAAATTTCCCCCGCGGGATCGCGATTCGCGGACGCGAGTCTTTGGTCTCGCTGTTATCTACAGCCGGTAGATGTATAGAATTTCGAGTTCCTGGGGTCGAGTGACGCGAAGATAGGAGGTCAGGAGTTCCTCGTCATCGGGGTTGATGAAATGGAATGAGGGACGTATGAATTATCTTGCGAGATGAGGAAATTGTGGAAATTCGAAATGTTGGAAACGTCGCGAATTTATGGCGATCGGAGGGTGAAATGAAATTGGGGAATGTGGTAGAGGTTTCGATTTGGAAAAAAGCATTATATGACTTTCAAAAATTAATTTGTGTGCCATTTTGTATTTAAGGACCTTGATTTTTTAACAAAGGAAAATATTGGGTCAAACTGTAAGTGATATTTTTGCAGATTTTATTTTTCAAGTAGAATTGTTTGCAGTTATATTTACTTAATCACTGGTTTGCAAATTATTGTTTTCTCCGATTCTATTCTACTTTTTAAGTCGTTTTTGAGATTCTTATTTAAAAATTTGCAGTAATTTATACCCACTATTGAAACGAGAAACGATATTTTTCAGGGGAGGATTTAATAAAATTTTTTAAGTACCTAATGGAATTGAAATAATAAAGTAGAATGATTAAATAGAATTTTTTCCAGTACGTAATAGAGTTGAATGAATAGAATAGAATAATCTAACAGAATTTTTTCAATTATTGAAACCAATATTCGTCTAATTCTATAGGAAATGTCGATTTTATAAAAATATCTAAATATATATTTTTATCTTCACCTCCTCTAATCATAAAGTACACAATTTTCAGTTTTTTCGTTTTGGTAAAAGAAGCAAAATGCAGATTTTCTTAAACTTTCAGAAAATTGAAAATTTCCTACACAGAAAGAACCAAGAAATGGCTCAATTAAAAATGCTTTTGTCGACTGTAGCATAATTAAAAAATAGTTTTAAGATGTTTATAGTAAATTTTTTATTTAGATGTAGTGAAGATACATTAATATAATTATTTAATTGGGAGAATTTTGTATGATCTTATTACAATTTTAGGAATTGTTGAATGCTTGATAAAAAAAATATTTGCACGATATTTGTCAAATTTGTTTCATTTAAGTGAAGAAAATCCTAAAATTGATAAAAAGCTCTTAAAATGATCTTAAAAACTATGGACAACGAGTTTATACAAATATTATGATAATTATTATCTTAAAACTCTCTGTGAACGATGCTATATTAGACAAAAAAAATTTTAAATCGCTTCATAAACAATAATACAATCTATGTAGATCACGTTTCGTAGTTCGCCCTGTAAAAATATTTCTATGGACAAAATTCAATGCATCATCTATACGAAACAAAATATCTACTACTTTACACCCAATTTTCCAACCCCATAAAAGCATTATTAACACTATCATTACGAAAGCAGTTAAACTAAATATTACAATCACTCTTTGCCCGCAATTTGTTCTGCATCATAAAACATTGCGTCCATTTCAGAACAACGCCGAATAAAAATGAAAAAAAATACCGAAATAAACTTTCCACTCTTCAATCAAGCATTTTGAAAAAATTCTCCCATATCGACATGCCACGTTATTAAAAAATGACGCGTTAACCTTCGCCGCTTTCAGTATTAAACACCTCGATTTCCAACCCTCGAAATCGAATCCGAAAACGATTTCCCCATATCGCGTTACAGTTCACGCTACCCACTTGTAAATTTGGTTCGTCGGCTTTCAACGCCGCCCATAAAACCCCATTATCATTGCCAGGAGAGCGAAGGAACGTCGCGACGTAGGGACAACTGACCGCGAGCAACGGAGCGCAACCCCTAGTCAGTATTTTTAATCCCGTTAATCGACTTCCACGATATCAAGCCCGCATTTCGGTTTCCACGGAGTTTGGCGCGGTCGGCGAAACGGAGCGCGGCGGCCGGTCCGACAGGAAACGTTAACAGGTATTTACATTTCAATGGGAACACGACCGGGGGATCGTTCCTTTAATTTTCCCCGGGTTGTAAGCTGGCCCGTTTGTGCGCCGTGGAAGTTGGTAACCGATACCGACGGCGGCGGCGTCTTCTGAAACGATACACGCCGATGTATAGCTTAGGTGCAATTAGCGCGGCGCAGTCGGAACAATACCAGAAACGATCGAAGTTTGCGAACGATACTTGGCCGGGATCTGGGCAAACAATGCCGGGCCCGGGGACGGGTTTCGCCGACACTTTCCCTGGGCGAGGCGCAGGGCGAGGTGCGTGCGCTGGTACTTGGCCTCGGACAAACACCATAGGCGCTCGGCATAATGCCGATCGAACAATGCCCGTGAAACACCGATGGGATCGCGTGCAAATGATTTTCGTTTCGGCCAGTGATTCCCAACGCGCCCCGTCGAGGGGAGGATAGTCAGTATTTTGGTCAGTGCTGGGTGAAACAACATTTCGAAGACGAAATTTAAACAGTAGTGAATTGTAGGGATTATTTGTTGAACTGGGCTGCGTTGGTTAATTTGAAATAATGATTTATTTTCGGTGCAGCTGAAATTCTGGTTCAGATATTTATTCGCAATGAAATATTTGAGGATTGTTTTCATGAAATAGTATCTAATATTGCTCTTTGTTGAACAGTCATGGATTTGTCTGACTATTCATAATTCAGTAGAATCAGTAAGTAGTTGAGATCAATAATAGGCTGGCCGACACAGTTTTTAAATTACATGGGTTTTTAAGTAGTGATCAGGAAAATTATATCTGAAGTTTGGAAACGATAATTATTATTTTTTAATTATTTCTGATACTGTAGAAGCTCTGTAGAAATATTAATAATTAGTAGACCATTATTAAATTATTGCTAAAGTTTTATTCGGAAACCTAATATACTTTGATACGCAGAGTGGTGAATAATTAAAACTTTGAGATGTCTGAAAGACAGTTAATCGAGTTTCTATTATACATCTTCAACAAAATTATTATTTCAATTAGTAATAATTCCAATTCGTATGCTTCAAATAAGTATTCTCCATATGCTACTTAAATTACCTAGTTATATTCGACTTTTCTGAAATTCGAATCAAAATTACTGAAGTGGGATGTGACCTAAAAAAGGTTGGGAAATAATGGTTCAGATTCTAGATGCAAGGGGTGTTCCACGAACCGCGAACTGGAGATGAATTTTCTGAGAGCAGCCAATTAACTTAATTTTCATTTGAAATGATTAAATAATACGAAAGTGTGTTTGAGTGGAACTTTATTTGAAGTACTTTAGTGTTAGTTTTTTTTAAACAGGTGTCTGAATTTCCTCGAATTTGTTTCATTACTTGGCTACCAAGTCAAATAGTTTTATATTTGCAGAAATGTTTTCTGCAATAATTTCTCGTATATCTCGATCAACTAGAGCACGTAAAAAATATTTAAGCGATTCATTACATCAAACTGCTCTTCTTTACTTTCGCCTCATATTTTTAAAAGCAAGAAAATTTGTTAAAAAACAGAAGTATCTTAATAATTTACCTCTCAAATAATTATTCAACTTCCTTTTCTAGTATGCACTCTAATATTAGAAATATTTTCTCTGAAGATCTGCCATAAAATTTTGATGTTCTCCGAAAATAATTCCAGATATTCAGGCTTCGAATTTTCGTTTCACTGCAATTGCAAAGTGCAATTTCACCCCCTTCTATGGAAATTTGTATTTCCTAAGTGCAACTGAATATACACGGCAGGATTTTGAGTCATTTAGGGCAAACTTTTTGATAGCCAGGTACTCTAATATTTAAAAACACTTGAACAAAAATATGAACAGAGCCAAGACCTAAAATATTTCTCCAAGAAAAATCCTCGAAGAGCTCGGAACAAAAATTGAAAATGCTGTTTAAATAAAAAATCGAGAAAACCCTCAGAATTTCGTTTATCATAAATGGAAATAGTTGCACCATTATTCCATGATTTCTATTTAGGAACAGGCAAACTTCCTCCTGACAAACATTTACAATTTACGGAAACATGCGCACAGTTCCGAGGAATCAGAGGAGAACGTAGATACTTCGAACTTGATAACTGCTGCAACCCTTATTTTAATTAAACTCGAGTAGATTAGCCTTCTCTCTCTTTCGAAACTAGTAAAACTGCTCCAGAAATTAAAATCAACTAATTCCATTCATAGAAATATCCTTTCGAATAGCTGCTACCGAGCAATCTGCATCACGATTCATGAAAAAGATCTCGCTAATTTGTCTAGATCACACAGCAATCCAATTCGTCGCCTTAATCCCCCAAAATCCCAGCAGCAACGAAACGCGAACTCAATTAAGATCAAAATTAATTAAAATCGTTACCAAAATTGAAGTCGCAGCGAAATAACCCAGATTAGAAATTTTCAACCTCCGCTTTTCTTCGAGTTTTCAAGCTCCACTGCCGCAATTCTTCTTTCGTCTTCCTCGTTTCCCCAAGTCATTTCCAAGGTACCCGATTTTCAGAGCACCCCGTAGAGTTCTTTGAAAACACGTGCGTGAAAGGGGGGCCACTCCGGTCCCCGCTGCGCGCAAATACACCTCGACGAGGCCCCGTGTCGCCGAAGAAGCCCCTCGAGCTCCAACTTTTATTCCCCACCCCTTCGAATCGGTGCCGTTTACCGCGACGGCAGATGGCGAACGAGCGATCTCGCGATTCTCAACGACGCTCATTATGGAGGTCGAAAGGAGGGGTGCGCGGTCCCTCGATTCGAGATTAGGGTTGACCCTCGTCCCCCATGAAAAAAACAGTCCTTATGTCCCGCGCGTGATAATAACTGGGCTAATTTGCTGAATAAATTGGGCGACACTTCATAATGCAAGGCTGCTGCAAGGTACACGTGGCCCCCCACTTCTATGGGGAGCATGAAAGTTTGTGCTAATATTGTTACCCGGCTGTTTGACCATCCAGCTCCCTGTGTTTGGTATTTGCCACATGGGCGGAGTATTTGCTTACTTTAAGCTAACCACTATAGTGTATTAACCCTTAAATGCATAATTGCTTAATATTCATTAAACTATATTGAAACTATCAGCTTATGTACCCCAAAACTGTAGAAAAATAATATAAAAAATACATCTTATTGTTTTGTATTTTTTTTTATTTAAAAAAAAGGTTTGTTGCTAAATGGCTACTGCGTGTGTTTAACGTATAAACAGAAATCCTAGTTAGTATGAAACTTTGTAAAAAAGTTCTTATTTTTATTCAAGCACAGTGCAACTCCACATTTTTAACATTTTGTACGTGTGAAGCCTTTGCATTCTGGTAATTTACATTGTATTTTTAAATTTTCAATTATAGCCCAATATCTAATTTGGTCCAATCTTACTTCTATCTGTGATACATGCTAAGCAGGACCTCTACTTCTTTTTTCAGTGTGAATATACAGTATGAATGTAGTCGATTATACTGTACAATCAATGTTATTTTTCTGTTAAAACAAAAAATATCGGTATGTTGCCAAATGGCAACGCGATGCATTTAAGGGTTTTAAACCATAACAGCTCGGTGAACGAAGGTAACTTGCATGGGGAACGCTAAAGGTTCGGGTAGATGGATAGATTTTGGATGCAATTCTGGTTTGGATAGGAATTCTGTGTCTGGAGATCTCATGAGTGAGTTTAGATCCCGAGATCATCAGGATTCTTTGTACAATTTTAACATGAAATAGTAATTTTAAAGAATCCATAATAAATTACCAAAAGTATCTTTTGGTGTGTCTGACTCCAGGTTGGAGGAACTCTTTCATGAACCTCTTTGATGATCAAGGTGAATACTTCCGCAGGATCAATGGAATCATCTAAATACTGGCTAAATAAAGAAAAACTTCTTTCACAAAACGCTCCCCTTATCCAAGCACAGTCTATCCACCTAGAAGGGACCCAGGAACAAGACAAAAGGGGAAGTGGTTCTTTGAGCAAATACTTGCCACCCACCCCAACTTTTAACCCCTTCCCCCGCGGCCCGTACGCATCGCTTTAAATCCAGAACCGTGTACCGTCTCTCGCCCCTCGGCCACGCAGGAAACGCTAGTCGAAGGGAAGAAACGCGAGGGAATTCAACGGCTCGGAATCCCCATATCATCGAGGCTGCTTCCTCCTGCACGGTGCCTGACGATGCCATCCCCTTTCCAGAAACCCCCCTCCAGCAGGAATTCCGGGGTTCCGGCTGGCCTCGGGGATGCCGAGACATCTTTCGCACTTGTCGCCGTATTCCTCGGTGGGTTTCTTTCCGACAGGCTAACTGATATGCGGAAATTCGATGAGGATGCAGCTTGAGGCGGTCGGAGGCCATTTTCAGCGTGAGTTTTGTCTTTTGCATGGCTGTTTTGTATTTGTTATGTTCCTTTTTTTTGGCGGAGTTTAGTTTTTGGATTAGGTTTAGGATTATGATCAGATTATGGTTAGGTTTATGAGGTTTGAGATAAATGGAAGATTTAGAAGGATAATGTGTTTAAAGAATGTTGTTTCTTAATTTTTTTCTGGGAAATTAGTCTTCTATAATAGAATTCAATTTAAGGCTGAATTATGTTTGGATTTGGTGGATGATAATTATTAGAAAATCGTCGCGACTTTATTTTTCTTCTAACAATAAGAGAATTATTATTGACATTATTTTGTGAAGCATTTATATTATTAGTATTATTCTTAGATCAGAGAATTCATTGTTTTGGATAAGTTTGATAAAGAATAGTTTTTAGAGGAGCAAAGAATTTTGTTGATTGTAAACATTTTCTACAATTGTTTCTTTTTTGTGGTCCAGAAAAATAAGAAACATGTGTTTCTTTTTCTCCTGTGACGCTTTCATATTTAGGGGTGAAATCAGCCCTTGTTAACTTAATCAGTTTGCTTTATAATTGATATTCTTGTCGATCGGTACTTTTATTAGGCAAGAAACCATAATTGATTGAATATTTTATTGTAAAAAACTCAAAATTAGAAACAATTGTTAAGAAATCTGAGACAAAAAAGTGTTTTGTAATTCTTGGATCGCAGATTTTTACGAATCTATGAAAAATGTTAGTATGAAAAAATGTATAAAACAAGGGTGCTTGCAAATTTTAAAATATACAGAATGTAAAAACTAAAATTCAGGTTACATTATTTAGAAAGTAATAGTAATAACATAGGATAGATCAATATTTTATTCATACCCATAAAAATATGGATTAGCATAAAAATCCGAAGTGTAAGATCCATCCCTAACTATTTCTGAAGTATTTTGCTAAAAACAATAGTTTCATTTCTACCATTTCAGCTACAAAAATAAAAACCCTAAAGTATTCAATAAAGGCCCGGTAAATAAATACATACATACATATATAATTTTAATTATTTTGTAAAGTGTATACATCTTGTGAAAAAAAACTAAAATAAAAATTTTGTATTAGAAAAAACCTACAGAATTCAAGTTCATTGCTTTCAATAATGCTCGTAATGTAACTCAGAACAACTCAAGCAGTTCTCGTCATCATTTGACACTCAATTTCGAGGAAATAATCTTGGCTTGGATTCTGTAAGCTCTTAATAAACCAGATGTTACTGACTAATTAGGGCTGATTCACCCCTCAGTAGTGGACGCCACAGGGTCACTAATCTGTCATCATAAAATAATTTATATCTCAGGTTTCTCATAGAATTTTATAAACCGTTTTAGACATTTCAAATTATCATTATTCATACATAAAATTCCAAAGTAAATTAAATTTATACTATAACCTGAAATATTAATAATTTGAACTTTTCACGAGCACAAAAAATAGAAGTGAAGCTTGAAAGAAATCTGTTTTATCTTCTAAATATATAAATTCATATACATATATTTGCATCTTTGCATATCCTTAAACATGTTCAAATATTTACAATTACCATAAATGTATAAAAATTCTGCGACTAATTATTAATTTCCTTCACATTTATTATTAATTCTCTATAATTTCCTGGCCCTATGGCAATCATATTATTAATATGGTAGATTTTTATTCTGAATCCGTAAACACATTCAAAAAATCTACCACATCCTTAGATTTATAAGTGTGACAGCACATTTTACTTTATTTTTCTCTATTTTATCAATTCTATTTTTCTATTTTTATGTTCTGCGTCAACTCTAGTTATTATTTCTTTTCTTTTTTTTTGTAAATTGGACAAACATATGCTCGTACTTTCTCTAAATAAATAAATAAATAAATTTCCTCCCTCCATATTTCTATAAATCTCCACGAACCCTTCACTCTAAAATTCACACCCACCTAAACCCTATAATTTCATTCACACTCGAAACCGCCCCATAAACAACACCAACTTCGCGAAACAAACTTTTCCAACCCTCCACTTCACACCCCACTAACTCCACTTCGACAAAGGCCACGCACCGCCGAACCCAACCCCCGATCCAAAAACCTGCCAACAGTCTCAACATTAGACCCGAACGAAGATTAGCAAAACTAATCATCCATTTTCCAAACACACCGCGCCGCCCCTCTGCTCTTCGCTCCGCGCAGCAGCCAATAAATCTCCATTGCAGCGTGCAGATCGTAATTAACCGCGGCATTTGATCACGTTTGTTCAGCGCGGCGGGATCTTACAGAACGCCCCGGCGAAATTACGCTCGCTCGTTTATTGCCGCGCGCGCGCGCCGCCGTTTGATGTACTGGTGCCGTTGCACTTGGACCGTGATACATGGTACGAGTGCACACACTGTATTTCATCGACGATATTCCTGCCACCGTTTCCGCCGCGACCCCCGCGGGGTGGATGGTCGGATTTAAAGACGGGATTTTAAGGGGTCTTTCCAGTGTGAACCTCTGAAAAATTGCCTTTCTTTGGAAATTTTTTTGTACTAAATGACGAAATGTCCAATCTAAATAAAGTTTTTCCTACTGATTAATACACTTATTGAGAGTACAAACAAATTTTTTTTGCAATTTATAATAGTTTATTTAACTATATATATCGCACTGAATTGAGCGCCTCAAGAAAACGATGTAGTGCTGGCGTAGATGATTGCAAAAAAATTATTTGATTAATCAGTCTCAAATTTTTACACATTATTCAACACATCAGTGGCTATCGCAGGGACCACGGAAACTTTCTTTTATTAACAATTTCATACTTTTTACAATGACAAATGACTAAAAATTCATCGAATTTCG
Organism: Perdita meconis; assembly: GCA_030770465.2. Taxonomy (NCBI): domain Eukaryota; kingdom Metazoa; phylum Arthropoda; class Insecta; order Hymenoptera; family Andrenidae; genus Perdita; species Perdita meconis. Next base: position 4,933,864 of record JASKOS020000001.1, read on the forward strand.
GAACTTAAACATTCAAACTTCCGTCATTTGATTAATTTTTTATCAATTAAAATAATTTTGGTTCCAACGATAACGACATCCGTGACGACTAAAAACCATTTTGAATTTTTTTATTCAGATGCGTCGTTCTTCTGGAATCATCTACGCAAGCACTACATCGTTTTCTTGAGGCGCTCAATTCAGTGCGATATACAGGGTGGTCCACGCAATTGTTTCAGGTCATAACTCCGTTATTAATGCATTTACAAAAAAAATGTCAAAGGAAGAAGATAAATGGTTCGAAGAGTACTATATCTGTAGGTCCTCAGGTTTTTTTAAGTACAACAGTGCATGTGCTATTAACAATTGCATCGTTTCTTTAAGTGGAAATGCATATTTTTATTGCACAGAACGATTCCTCTGTTCCTTCTACGTAAAAAATGATTAGGGAACCTTGGCAAAAAAATGATTAGTTGTTGAGATATTTTCAAAAAACGTCTTTATTGAAGAATATGCTCAAACGCTTCGTGACTATGTTGTAAATGTAAATACCATTTCGACTTTGTTGTCATAACAGAAACTGATTTGTACGAGCAAGCAATTTACGTATCGTAACTTGTTTTCATTTCTTACTACTGGTTTTGGAACGTTTTTTTTTTTTTATGTTTGGTAAATGCACCATAGTGTTACAAATTGTTATTCAATTTGTAAAATAATTGTCGCGCGATGGTTGTACATTTGATACATTTGGTTGATGCATTTTCTTTTATTCAGTGAAATACAATCACAATGTTTCAAATTCCTAATTTTTTTACTCGAGTTACGATACGTAAATTGCTACGGAATAATGAAATGCTTACTCGTACAAATCAGTTTCTGTTATGACAACAAAATCGAAATGGTATTTACATTTATAACAGTCACGAAGCGTTTGAGCATCTTCTTCAATAAAGATGTTTTTTGAAAATATCTCAACAACTAATCATTTTTGTGCCATAGTACCCTAATCATTTTTTACGTAGAAGGAACAGAGGAATCGTTCTGTGCAATGAAAAACATGCATTTCCATTTAAAGAAACGATGCAATTGCTAATTGCACATGCACTGTTGCACTTAAAAAAAATCTAAGAGCCTACACACGTAGTGTTCTTCGAGCCGTTTATCTTCTTCCTTTGACATTTTTTCGCAAATGCATTAATAACAGAGTTATGACCTGAAACAATTGCATGGACCACCCTGTATATAGTTAAATAAACTATTATAAATTGCAAAAAAAATTTGTTTGTACTCTCAATAAGTGTATTAATCAGTAGGAAAAACTGTATTTAGATTGGACATTTCGTTTAGTACAAAAAAATTCTCAAAAAAAGGCAATTTTTCAGAGGTTCACACTGGAAAGACCCCTTAAGGCTGTTGTAACTGCGGGGTCCGTCGCACCTCGTGAAAGGACAGCGGCGACGGGCCATTCGGGTTGATTGCGCGGAGAAGGGAAACGGGGGAGCAGCCCGTCGAGGAAACCCGAGGGAACCTGACGGGAACCTCGGGAACCGGAGAAGTTGTCCTTTCGCTGACCCCGGGGGGCGGCAACGAGGAATCGGCGACACGGTTAGTTGATTCTGCCAGACGAACCGGTAAACAAGACGTTCTCCCTCGGTTTTTCGCCGCCTCGCGTCTCGGGGCCGAGGCTTCGATCGAAGCATAGAGCGACGGAAGAAACTTTCAACTTGTTTAGGTCGTCGACGACGAGGATTGTTTCTGTCTTTAGAAATGTACTTGCTCCGGTGTTTCATTCTTTACCGCTCGAAATCGAAGTTCGCTGCTTCTTGTACCGATAAGGGCGGTCACAGCGCCGAGAGAATTTTCTTCTTCTTCTTTTTTTTTTTGCGACATACCGTGGACTCGGGCGGAATTTTGAGACAGACAGAGTTTGTCCGTGGAAATTTCTATGCATTTCAAGAACGTTTGCCCAAAGGTTTCTGCGCGTTTGTTATATTAATTTGCGTGTTGGGTGCTTGCCTTGGATCGAGCTTTGAGCCCGCGCGAGGAAGGGAAAAATTCTTCTTTGTATAACGCGCTGTAGAAAGTTAAATATGTAGAACAATTTTGTTTCGCGAGGATCTCGCCCTTGTCTCGTGAAACTGGCTACGTGACTGTAACACGAAGATCAGGCTTAAGAGGTTTAGGACATGGATTAAGCAGAATGGAAGCAACTTCGCGCTGGGGCCTATGAATTACTTGCGGGGGAAAAAAGTAATTAAACGAACGCGTGTACAATCCTCGTGTACATATCACTTCTTGTACGCGGGTATTACGACTTAAGTTAATTGTTAAGAACGTTGAGCCTCTCCGTGAAATTTAGTGGCTCGGTAAAAAATTATAGTTACTTTGGGGTCATCCCATGCGAAAACGGACACTTTTCGGAGTGACATGTTGGATTTTGTTCAAATTTGAATATGTTGTAGTCTTTAGGGGCATACAAAGTGTTTGGGATAGTATAGGCAAGCTTTGGAGGGGTGATAGATCACGTAAAAACAAACAAAAAACTTCTATATGACTTGGGTCCAAAACTCAACCATTTTTGAAAAAAATTGTCGTAAACATTTAAGCTATAAACTGCTATAATTCAAAATAGGAACGTTTTTCGTAAGCAATTTCTTCGCTAAAATAAAGATTACGATCTTGTTAATCCAATAAGTACAGTAACTGTGATATTGTTACCTTGTACCGCAAACAAATAGTATTTTTCTAACCCCCTAAATTACCCTTTAAAATCGCGATAATTTAAGGGGTTAGAAAAATATTATTTTTTCGCGATACAAGGTAACAATATCACAGTTACTGTACTTATTGGATTAACAAGATCGTAATCTTTATTTTAACGAAGAAATTGCTTACGAAAAACGTTCCTATTTTGAATTATAGCGGTTTATAGCTTAAATGTTTATGACAGTTTTTTTAAAAAATGGTTGAGTTTTGGACCCAAGTCATATAGAAGTTTTTTGTTTATTTTTACGTGATCTATCACCCCTCCAAAGCTTGCCTATACTATCCCAAACACCCTGTATAGGCGTATCTTGAAGGATTTTTCAAAATGTCAAAACATGTCGGTTTTACAGCTTTTTGAAGTTTGTTTTTTCTTCAAAAAATTGCATCTGTGATCTTTCTTCGAAAAATGATAACAGTTGAACTAATAAACCGATTAAAATGAGCTTTGTGGTGCTTATAGTAGAGACTTTGGAGTATCTATTAAAAATTATTTCAGTTGAAACAATAATTTTTTTAACCATTGAAAAGTGTGCATTTTCGCGTGGAATGACTCTTAAACAACATTTTTCTCAAAGTGGGAAATTCTCCTCGATGTTGTTCGATGAAAATTGGAGTTTTAATGTTTGCCGTGAAAAAGATTTGAAATAAAATTGAAAATTCGATTTAAGAAAATTGAAGCGAGGAGAAAAGTTGGGAAATTTGGAAAAACCAGAGTTGAACGAGAAAGGAATATTTACATGGACCGATGGACGTTCGAATATTATTTTAGAAGAATGCAGAAGCAGCATTGTTGTAAAGGAAACAAATTTTGAAATGGCCAGAAAAAAGAGGGCGCATACCCTGAAGGTATCGCGTACACACATCGAATAATATTCACGCGTCAATGTTTAGATCGAATTTATCGGTCCAAGAAAAGCGTGCCGTGATTTTCAATTACCGATTGAAAGCGGTTCGGTGATTTAACAACCTTTTAGCGACAACATCAAGCAACGATGAATAGGCACAGTCTATTCAGCAGAATGCATTTCGACAAAAGGTGGAGGGGGTTGGAAAAAAACAGAAGAGGGATCGAATATACCTTTGTCGGGCTTTGTTCCAGGAACCTTTGACCGATAGCGCAAGCCACGAGGATATTTTTGCCTTATCTCGTTCCACGCGAAAAAAACCCGTTTTCTCTCTCTTTTTTTTATAGAAAAACAGAAAACCCGTGCGCTAAGCGTTGTCCCGATTAAACCGAGCGTGGACACATTGTCTGCGTGCAGATACAATGTGCTGCAAACGTCAAAAGTGACGCGACGAGTCTAATCTGAATACGAGAAGAGCAGCAAATCGAGGAGAAAGTCGATCCGGCGAGTCGCTGAAATATCGCGATGCTTCGGTGAAATCGAGCACTTAATATCGTGCCCAATGCTAGGAAATGTGGAAAACTTGGGAAGATTCGATCCTCGATCCGGAAAGGTAATGCGAGTTTTAATGAAAGCTAAAGAAAATGGGAAATAAATTCCATCTGGCGGAGTAGAAATACAAGTGACATGTTACGAAGTATCGTTCAATCTGCTTCCACTTTTCTTGGCTCTTTCTACGGATCTCATAGAAAATAATTGCAATATTGTAGGAAGTTCCGATTTAAGTACTCAACACCTTATTAATTTTCCGCTAGCCACTGGCGCGTCAAATCGCTTTATTATCGTCGATTACGAAGCACTCTTGAGCTTACAGCGAAATTGTATCTATCGAAACAGCGTTCACACGGAAAGTCGATCGTAGAAGCATCCATTATGCCGCGTATCGATTATTCGACATACCGCTCGCGACTCACAAAAGCGCGAGAATTAATCTACCGGCTCCGATAAGGTATATTCCCATTCGTTACTGCAAATAATCGCGCGCACTTTACGGAGCTTTTATTCGGATTCCGGAAAAACGAAAAAATTCCCGGAAGAAAACGGTTGTAGTTAATGAAACCGGGAGAAACTGAAGATAACTATGCGTTTACCTTTACCGATGGGATTCGACGCAAGGTTTACAATAATTTAAAGCGAGAGCGAAGTCTTTTTAAAAATGTTCGAAATGAATCGCAAACAATTCAAGACGATGTAGCGGTGCGCACACACGGATTGTTCGATTTATTTCGCGAGCGATCGATTATGCAAAATGCTCTGTTCGCTGCTTCGAGTGCCAGTTTCGAAATTTTGAAGTATTTAATTCGAGAATAAATTTCACCGATTCGACGCTTTATACCAAAATTTCACTGATTTCATCGCGAAAAGGGGTTCAAAACGGGAAATCGATTTTTTACTTGAGTGAAAACTTTCCTTTGGAACCTTTTACCTTTTTTATAATAATTTTAGGAAATTATTTGGAGCTCTATACTTCGGTACAAAGGGATTGAAATTCCATCCTATGTTCCACTTTCTCACTTTTTAAACCATAACGATTTCTCTCCTTTTTTTTATTTAAACAAGTTAAAGAAATTCTTCCGAGCTTTGAGTGTTCAATGCAAGGGTTAAAGTTTGTCTTCCAATTATTTTTAGAATCTATCTACCCTAGTTAAAAATGTAAATAAAATATCGTAGATAAGAGATACTTAATGTACTCTTCGATTATTATTTAGAGAAACGAAAAAAAAAAAATAAAACTGCAATGCTGAGGGACGAAAAATAGTAATGCAAAAAATGAAAAATATATTTATTTATTTATTTATTTATTTATTATTAATTTACGGGAAAAGAACCCATTAGCACAAAAAGAATAAAGATACAAAAAGTGCGAGCTAAAAAAAAAAATACAATAAAAAAAAAGAAAGAAGAATATCGCAATTACAGAAACACGGAGAAGTCCATCCATCGGAATGGACAGAAACGCAGTCATCCCATTAACAGAAACAAATTTTTCTAGCAAATGCAATAGATTTGAATAGGCGCGCAAATAATACAAATTTGACTGCCCGATTCGCAAGACATTCTCCCGCGGCGAAAATCGTCGGAACGTGCGAATTCAAAAGCCCAGGGAGTGGATTGTCGATGGGGATGCGGCGGGGAAAGACGGAGGGAGCAATTCTCTGGGCATGAACCGCGGCGAAAACATTATTTGACGAGCAATTTGAAATTAACCATGGAACGGGAGGGGGTGTGAAAAGGGTCATTACGTTTTATCGCGACGATGGGAACAAAGCCGCCCCTCTCTCTCGGTCGGCGGTCTCGCGTCGACGTCAAGTAACAATGCGTCACTGTATAAACATGTCGCCTAACAGGCTCGAAACGGCCCCATGAATGCCGGGTAATTTGCGCGAAATAGGTTCGACCGGGGCGAAATAAAATCTGCAACAGAGATTCGCGCGTGCGCTTCGCTATCCGGTGGAACGTGATTAACAAACAAACGCGGTTTATTAGAACGCACGACGCGGAGACCAACAAGGAACCAGGTCTCGTTCCTTCTTCTGTCCCCTTTCAACGACGATATGTTTTCCTCCGAAAACGGTCGAGGCGAGTCGAAAGTTTCGGATTTTAACGCGCTCACACCCCCATTCTTCTTTTTTTTTTTTTACTCTCGCCCGTTCGCTTTATTTGCAGGCCAAAAAACGGGACAGCACTCCTCGTTTTTCGTCACGCACGTTTACCCACGTGCTATCGCTTTGGAAACAGCTACCGGGGTCACGATGAAATTCGATAGCTGATATTCGATACCTGAAAGGTTTCCAGCGGTGTAACGGCGGTCGTGGGGGTGGAGGGTCGATTCTCGGGACTGCCGGAAATCTCTTTATGTCAATATGTAGTGCGCGACAAACGTGGACCAAATTTTTCTACTGGATTATCTGTATTTGCTATTATTCTATTTTTACGGGTGACATTCACTGACCCCTGAACTGTATTTTTAGTATGTTAGTTATTATTCTAACTGCTTTTAGTAGCGGAGAAAATGTTGCGGAGTTTCTCCTTTATTTTTCAATCATTTTTTGACACACATACAGAGGAAGATGTTCAAAATAACTCCTGAAAATGGTGAGGCACACGTTTCCTCCATTTTAGAGAAGAAGTAGACATTTCTGCTTATGAATGGAACGTATTTGGAATGTATTTTTCTTAATAATATTAACTCGTTGTTATTTCTTATGCAACCCCTTTTCTATCACAAAGATACTACTTTTTATATGTTACTGTTTTCATAGAAAAATATATAATTTATTTGTTTATACAGGGTGGTCCACCTAAATATTTTTATTTGCAAATAGAACATCGGTGACCTTGAAAACTCTGAAATAATGACCCTGGCGCAAAAATATTCATTACAATATATTCGTCCTTTGATATTACTGAATCAGGAATCGACATTTTTATGTGATCACGATACAAGGAGATATTTATTTATTTATTTATTTAGACATTGGTAACTTACAGTACATCTTTCAATAATTTATTTTTTGGAAAAACGAAGGTAAATTCTTCTTGGAACTTTCTGGGATGACCTTGATATTTTCCCTTACATTTAAAAATTATTTCCAAGTACTTAATTTTCCTTCCAGAATTTCTTTTCCTTTTAACAAAAAAAAATAAATAAATAAACTACCACAAGAGAAAAATGAAACAATCATGAATGCAATACAAGACACCAGAATAACTATACTTTAACCAGAAAAAAGCTGAATCGTTTCCGAAAAAAATTCAACAAAATTTATCTCGGTTTCGCTAAACCCTGAAGTGGTTTTCAAGTATGAACTTTCCAAGTATGAAGCTTCATTTTTCGATCAATCGAATTAGCAGTGATGCAGCGTAAACCAAAAAAAAAAAAATGCTTACCGATTTGCAAGATTGTATAAAATAAAAAGAATTAAATACGGGAGGAATTCGAGTTTTAAACACAGCGGGGGTTGAGAGATTTTTTAATCGAGGATCGAGAGAAGCAGGGCGCACAGTGGAAATTTGTCAAACTTCGCGAGGGCGTTCGGGAATTTGATTTCCGGGATGAAAGGGCTCGTTTCGTGATCCAGTTCAGTGCGGCGCTTGTTGCACGTCTTGCATTCTGTTACAGTTAAATTAGAGGGCGTGGGAGGGCGGGGGCGGTTGTAACGCAAACGCGACGTCGGTCTCTCCGCTTAAGGGGAGAGAGAGAGAGAGAGAGAGAGAGAGAGAGAGAGAGAGAGAGAGAGAGAGAGAGAGAGAGAGAGAGAGAGAGAGAGAGAGAGAGCGTAGAGTTAACTCGGGTAAACTGTAACAATTTGGCTTTCTCTGAGGGTCCCTTTTTTCCGCCGACGAAATAATCGCGCCACTTCAATCGCATTTACTCGAATGCCTCTCTTAACTCGCTTTGCACCGATCGCTTTAAATTTCACTTTCGCGGGTGCCTGGGAAATTCGGCCAAGAATTTCGAAAGCGCACCTTCCCCTCTCGACGGTCGCGGAAAAAGCTCGGGGAAAGCTCCGAATAATTGTGCTGATGGGATTAAGAAGACCGGGCTCCAGGAAAGTTTCTTTTGCTTGGGAATTTCGCGACGGTAATTTATAAACATGGAGAATAATGAAAGATAAGGAAGAAAGAGTTTTTAATAGAGACCCTGTCTGGGGACTTTGTTTTTTGTTCATTTCTCGGAATTATACTTTTTTAGGCTTTCTTTTGAGGAGACGAAAGTGACTTTTTGGTGCAGAAATTTATTTAAGATGCTAAAGGCTCGTTGATGATATAGGGTATTTTATTTCATATTTTATCATTTTATTTATTTATTTATTTATTTATTTATTTACGGGAAGAGTTCCCATTAGTGTACAAGTAAGTTGTAGCAGTACGTTAGAAGACGAATTAACATATATAAAGACATTAATAAAATTAAACTACAATTATATATAATGATGTTAATTAAATATTAGAGAAGGAAACAAAAGACAAAATTCAAACGTATTCATCACAATAGAAAAAGAAGAGTTACAAGAAATCATAAATTTGTTTCTTGAATAAAGAAATAGAATCGATTTTAATTATCTTTCGAAATAGTTGAATTCTACTCGAAGGAGATAATACAAAGCCTGAATTAATTTTGCAAAATGAGATCAGCGACATATGTAGCTCATGGATGGTTAATTAAATTAGTGGGAGCTTTAGAATGCAGACTGATGAATATAAAATATTAAATTCCCTTAAAGTTGCGTTTCATCATTATCTGAGTCAGAAGCTCCATCCTTATATCGAAACAATATTATACAATCTTCAAACTATAAAAGAATTAAAAATATTCCTTCATCAAGTAAGAAGCAAGCAAATAAGAAATAACAAACGGAATTAAAAAGGAAGTATCAAAATTATTCATGAAGTGACTGAAACGACCGCAAAGGATGCATTTCACCGTGGAAATAAAAAGGACAACTAAGTCGCGAAGACAAGAAGCTCGTGAACTGACTTAATACGTTAATTCCAGGAGCATCGTGACTCTTGGGAGCACCAGCACTACGCTCGATCGTAAATCGCAGCGAGTGCATGCGGTATGAACGGCGCGGAGGGCTCGTAAACGAGAGAAAAGGCCGGGCAAAGACGCGAGTTTCGCTGCGAACACCACTCGATCTTCCTCCGCGACGAATTGCGAGGACGTGCCGATCGTAACGGTTGCAATGGGAAACGGCGAGAAGTGGTTGTTTTCGATGCACCCTTTTACGTTCGCGCCTCGCCCGTTCGATTCGCCCTGAATACTTTCCTCCCCCTGCTCTCTCGTGGAATGGATTAACCTTTCGAGGGAAGAAAGTTGTCCCCGGAGGGTCTGTGCGGGGGCGGTTGCCTTGCCTCGTTCCACCTGAAAGTTTCACAGCGCTCCATGGAAAGAAAACGTATGTGGATGACCGTCGTCGGATCCTTCTGCACCCATATTTTACGCTGTACTATATTTCTGGGAATGTATGTTCCCTCGGTCGGTCCCGGAAAGCTTGATGTGTCTTGAAACACACGACAGGAATATATTCGGGACTTTTCCTTTTTGTTAGAGTTTTTCCGTGTTCCTGGAACGGGTCGAAAATGGTGAAACTGCGAGCACCTTTGCTGCCGAAATTGACCGGAATCGATTTGTAGTTTGCTTGAATGGGTGGAGGTTTAAGGGTGGAGAATATTACTGACTCGATATAGAGGCACGGCTTTTGAGCTTCTCGGGGGATAGAATTTTAGACTAGAAGAACGGCGATTTTGTCTCGATCGAAGGGCAATACTTCTGACTCGATTTATGCACGAGGTTCTTGACTCGATCTAGGGATGCGGCTTTTGGTTTTGTGGAAGAACGAAATTTATCAAAATCCAAAGGACTTCTGACTCGATCGAAGAACGGCGGTTTTGACTCGATCGAAGGGCAACACTTGTGACTCGATCTATGCACGGGAAAGATTGATTCGATCTAAGGACGCAGCGTTTGGATTTATAGAGGAACAAAGTTTCTGTGGCGATCCAAAGGGGTTCTGACTCGATCAGAGAACGGCGATTTTGTCTCGATCGAACGGCAATACTTCTGACTCGATTTATGCACGAGACTGTTGACTCGATCTAAGGATGCGGCTTTTGGTTTTATGGAAAAATGAAACTTATCAAAATCTAAAGGACTTCTGACTCGATCAGAAAACGGCGGTTTTGACTCGATAGAAGGATAACACTTGCGACTCGATCTATGCACAGAGAAGGTTGATTCGATCTAAGGATGCAGCTTTTGGCTTTATAGAAGAACAAAGTTTCTGTGGCGATCCAAAGGGGTTCTGACTCGATCAGAAAACGGTGGTTTTGCCTCGATCGAAGGGCAACACTTTTGACTTGATCGTTGCACGACTTGCTTGACTCCATCTAAGAACGGCGCTTTGTATACTTCTTGTAATAAGGAAACAGAAACATTGAAGGGTCACTAAATTGCGACAGAAAAATTGTCGATGTTTGAATTGTTGCAATTTTGTAAAAAAAAAAAATCGTAAAACAGTCAACCCAAGCTCTTTTTGAAGCCCAAAGCTTCTAATTTTACTTAGCATATGATAAAGCAATGAGAAAAAATCGTAGACCACTTTTTCGAAGCTTATTCCAAAGGGAAGACTTCCTTAGAAACTTTCCTTATAAAATAGACTTTCCTTATAAAATAATCTTAAAACACATCTCAAAAAAATTTTTTTCAATTTTATACAATCCCTTAAATTAGTAAAGTTTTAAAGGAAAAATAGACATTTCAGTTTTCTATTGCATTCTACATCAAATTGTCCCGAAAAAGATGAAGTCTAAAATTATGAAACTAGAAATTTCTTAGATTTTATCTCGATCTAAAATCACCTTTGGTCCTAATCCGTCCTTATATCGAGACAAATCTCTACGAACCGCATAACACTTTTCCATTTTTCTTCACTTTAATAATGTTTGCCTCTTCAAAATTTCGAATTAAAATATTCCAAGAGATTGATTCCTTTCCGTTTCCTTCAACAAAGATGGCAACGATGCAATAAACTTATACGAAACAATCTCGTTCTACACAGAACGGCGATCATAAATCACGGTTCGTCGGTGACTTTAAACGAAGTCTGAGTTCTTTCGAGGCGCGGAGGCGTTAAGGATTATCCAGTTTTTAATAATGTTCATCAATCGTCGGCGCCTCGACGATGAAGGGCTTGCGTTAACGAAGCAGCGGTATCGAATCGGCGCGGTGGAATCGCGGCGCGTGCTGAATAAATATCAGGAGTATCAAAGGGGAAGAATGATTTCCACGCGCCGACAGTGAAATATGTAGCGGAGAAAGGGGCGAATGGGAACGGGAACGAATTATTTAAATGGATTTCGAATAAGCACGCTATTATCCGAGCATATACAAACGTGTTTCCATTCTTTCCACTCGACTACCAGCTTCCGTGCGGCGGCATTTTAAATACCGCGTTGAAAAATTGCAGAGAAAGCGCGCTTAAACGTTTCATCGAGCGCGAATCGGACGGCGTTCACGCGCTCCGAAAATTTACCTTCGCGCGAGATCTCCTTCGGAGGGTGAACTTTTCCCCTGGGGCGAAAATTTCCCCGGGGATGATCGAGGAGCGAGGGAAAACAATCGAGGCGGTTCCACGTCGTTATCGTTAATTAAAGCATCGCCCGTGGTAATTAGACGGGAATAATACATCAGGCGGAGGATCAAACGCGTAAGCGGATTCACCTGTTCGTCTCTCTTCAAATGGGACTAATTCGAGATTGCCTTCTCGCTGAAAGGATTTTACGAATGACCTACTTAGAGTTAAGAACTCGGAGAAATATACAAATTTTGATTATGGCGTCGATATTCAGTTGTTCGCGATGAAAATTTCGGAGAAAATAGTAATTATTGGGAACTAGAATATCGAAAAGCGAAAATCTATTCGTAAATGCTAAAAACATTTGTTTATACAATGTTAGTCGATGTATGTATACGATAATGAGCTCTACACCAGCAAAGACAATCAGGCACGTATGCTATAAACACGTATGTGTATTCGAAAGCAGAGACTAGTTCTGAAAACTAAAGTTCGCCTCGTATCAGTCGAAATCCGATTAGGAAACTCTAGCTCTATCTCCGAATCGTTTCAGCTTCGGTTCTGAATTTCTAACCTTCGCTCGAACCAATCTAAAAGTCTAAGTTCCATCAGAAGTTTGTTCTAAACCAAATTAAACGTGATTAGCGGTGTTTCGTTCGAAATCAAGTCGAGCTTGATTCCCGACCAATGAACTGCGGCAAGAAAACTTTCAGTGTGGACTACTTTCGAATCTTGGATCCAATCACGAATAAACGAACGCAGCCCAAATCTGTAATCATTAGACTGCGGATTTTCATGCAAAATAAAATCATTGCAAGCACAAATTCAGAACAGGAACTTGAATAACGGTATGTTCAATATTCTAAACATTCTAAGTTCGGTTATATTTGTGATATTTTGCATATTTTAGCATATGTTAATAATATTGCAGATTTTTTGCATACCTAGAATTGCCAGAAACGCGCAGTCCAGTAATTATAATCCAAATGAATCTAAAGTTAAAATAATCTCATTTCAATACACTATATTTGAAACAATCCATAACGCTCGTCGTAAATAATTGAAGGAAGAGGATTATTCGATCGAAATCATCACTACGAATGAAAAACAAATAAGTTGATTTAATAAGAACCCGGAATATTTCGCTGGAAAAAAATTCGATGCTACGTCGAACGAAATAATTCAAACTCCCCGGTTCCTCGCTCCTAATTTCAACGAAACCGGACCAAAAATTTCGCGCAGAAAAAAGTTCCGCAGCGCCGACTATTTCCAATATTCGCCTGATAAAGCCGAGCGAAAAAAAGTCGAATATCGAGGAAGTTACAGGCAGCAAAGGATCCGAAAAAACGCGCAATAAAACTGCCTATTAATCGGGAAAAAATTCTTCCAACAAATCCAAAGCTCAATTCCGAGCAGCGAACTCGAAGAATCAAACGCGCGTTCCGCGATTCGAATTAAAAACACAGAGCGAAGTCAATTACACGCGCGTAACATGAAATAGTGATAACGAAAGTGGAGGGAAAGGAGGGCGGAGAGCGAACCGATTAAGGGAGGGAATTCGTCGACGATGCGGGGGTGGGAGTCGAGAAACTTTCATTAAAATTATTCCCAGAGCAAATTTCGCTCGCGTGTTCTAAGCTTCTCTTCTTTTTGCCTCGCGTTTCAACAAAGCATCCTTGCGACTCGAAAACAGAAACGAATTGGAGAACAGTGAAACCTCAATTATCCAAAATTAGTGGTTAATAATTAGGAACAGACTTCGATATTCTTGGTAAAATTCGGCGCAAAAAAAATTTAATTTGCATTTAAGGGCCCGGAAGTGACCAGAAGAACAAACATATAATTTTACCGGCGAGCTTATATCGAATCCCACTCGAGCGCACGAGTTCCAAGGGTGTTTCAGCCTCGGCGATATTTGGATAACGGGAGTTCGATTAGGAAGGGTCGCGGATTTTTCCTCGGCTCCCTTTGATCCCTCCGCGGAATAGGATAGACGGTAATCGGGGACAGGATGGGTCGACGTTTAAGGATCGTAAGCGGAAATCGATGCCCCGTCGATTGCACCGACGTATTTATTGTAATTGAACGCGATTTGACCCAGTGGCGGGGAACGCTCGCACACGGCCGACACAATGCGGCCAGATAATTAAAGACTGATAAATGCGAGCGATAACATCGTTCCGCCGAGCGAAATGGCTCGGCGAATCGCACGACCAATGCGGCTTTTACGGATTATATAATGATGAATTAATGTTGTCGGTGTTTCACGAATGGCCGCGTACAACACACGCCTTAACCCCGTGACGCGTGACTTATTGCCGACACGTTTTTGCTCATTTCTGCTCGTGTCCGCCGTCCATAAAATGTCGCTGCGCGAAGAAAAAAATATAAACGGGGCATCGGAAGATAAAGAGAACCACAAAGGTGTTCTTATTTTTTACACCGGGTTCCATTTCCCGTCGCCTTATATCGAGACAAAAATTCTAAGTACAAATGAAGAACCGACGTCTTACATAATTCAATTCTGAAGTTCACGAACCCTTCGCAGACGTTCTACAAATAGCGCTTGACCCCAAATTCAAAGACTGCTTAATCCTTCCCGAAAAATCGTCGATTTTTAAATACGCAACATATTTATTTATAAAATTTACGGCTACGAAAGTCGTTTGGTATACATGTAACAAACAAAAAAGGGAGGAAATATAGAAAAGCTGAACTGATTGACGTAAGGAACTTTTAAATTTAGAAAATGAGTCGTTAAAAAAATTAAGAGAATGATAGGAATTACATATCATAATTACCTATATCGTTAAGGAACTAGTTTTTGACCATTTTAGAGCACTTTCCGATGTAATATTATTTTTTAACCTAATCAAATTCTAAACCATAGACTTTTTTAGTACGAAAAGATAAATCTACCTTTAAAGTTTAAGCAAAAATTTTTAAACATTGAAAATAAGTATAATTTAATTATTTATAAGCTATTAAATAATAAATAAGGAACTAGTTTTTGATCATCTGAATTACATGGGAACTAGGTAATTTTTAATGGTGTATACAACTTATAATGGTGTATATTTAAGTATTTAATAAGTATGAAATGAATATTAATATAAAATAACAATAATAAAACATTTAAAATATTAAAATGACACACTTAAACTTTTCCCTATTAAAAATTTGTTTGTCATCTTCGATCAATTCCAACACCAGTACTAATTAAAAAGAAACAGAAATAAACAAAAAAAAACTTGTACTAATAAAAAATAAACTTATTTTTAATATTATAATAAAAAATTCATTTTTTTTTATAATTTTATGATGTCCTAACCTATTTATGATTTAAGTTTAAGTGATCAAAAAATTAGTTACACGAGAAAACATTGGAACTAAATAATTGATCACTAATTTTTTAATAAAAATTATAGATAAATTATTAAAATTCTTACTCTACATTGTACTCTACATTGTAAATTAACTATTTAATAAGCAAAATGTATGAAAATAACTTTCAATAGTTGCTACAGCATAAACAGATCAACTGTATTACTGACGGTACTTTCGGTACTCTCTTACGCCATTCAGTAATACATGGCGTTCAATAAGGACTTTTTGCAAGTGTGCTACCTTTCACATGTATTTTCACGAAAACGCGCAATACTACCTGTTTTGACATGCCATACTTATATTTTTGAATAGTCAATCTTAACTTTAGAAATTATTTTAAATAGTTATTTGTTGACATAAACTTAAAAGAACGATTTATGTATTTCACGAACTGATCAAAAACTAGTTCCTTAATGGTACAGTTAATAAAGTGAAATTGGCCATAAAATGTGTGGTGAGAACTCGTGAAAAAACAGGATGCGATTTCCTAGATCTTTAGATGATACATAAATCTTAAGAACAGATAAAAATTCCGGACAGTTTAAGAGGCTATTAACAATATTTTCCAGCGTCATTAAATTGGTTCTAGAAAGAATCAATTCATGCTACCAATCGTAGAAATCTATGCTGCGCTCTTTCTAACGTAACAATAGATTTTTGTTAAACATACGATATCAGATTGCAAAAAATAATGAATCTAATGTCATTTCGAAGGATGAAGACTTTACCTGCGCCTTCATGAAGACTGATTTTCGCGATCGGTCAGCAGCTTTAAACCCTGTGCGACGCGACGCCGAGAAAAATGTACACTGTTCGAAAGCGGTCGGGAAGCGTCGCGACGCGTCGCTCGCGAGTCCAAAGACCTAAAACGGAGCTCCATTTTTTTCACGACGGCTATTTATATCCAGCCCCCGGTGCAAGAGTTCAGATAAAGTCGGGTGCATTATAGGTAACAGTGAACGACAGAGTGTCGACCGCAGCCGCGAACCGGCCCCAGACCTCCGATAAACGCACAAAGTCCTAAAAATATAAACCGCGAGACAATATGGAGTCGAGGATTGAACCGAGTACAATCGACGGCCCAGAAATCGAGTCTGGCTTGGCCGAGATAGAGGCGACGAGCGGCGTGGTAGAGCGAGAGAGAGAGAGAGAGAGAGAGAGAGAGAGAGAGAGAGAGAGAGAGAGAGAGAGAGAGAGAGAGGGAAAAAAAGCTCGTTAATTGAAAGCCAGAGCAACTGAGACGTCTCGCGTTAACCAATTCGAGGCGTAATATTTCTCGAGGGCTGTTACCGCGATGAAAGGGAACCCGTGTAACTTTTTCCAGTCTGCTGGTGAATTGATAAAAGTGTTTAAACGAGATTTCTAAAGGAGAAAACGTCCGTGGGCTCCTCGTTGCCGCGCGATAGCTCCCGGAAATTACTGTCAACGCGTCCGTAGCCTTGAACTCTTCGAGGCTTCGATTTAAAAAAGACGCGCCCTCGTTTCTCCGCCTTCCCACTTCGCCGCATTATATCCTATTCCCGTCGACGAATAAATTGGATTCCGCGTACCCTTTATGCACTACTTCGAGGCTAATTCCGAATTGAAAAGAAAAGAGAATACTTACGCGCCGGAAACTGTGTCAAGAAACGGTTTGCCAACGCGATAATGTTTTCATCGTCGATACCATTTCTCGCGATTCTTTTCTCGTATCGTATTCGAAAATTCATTACGAACCGAATTGTTCGCCGGCTTTAATTAGCTTCAGCCTGTGAAATTCAGTAAGTGGAAATGGAAAGGAATTCTCTGTGCCATGAATCTGAATAAAAAAACAGTATCTCTATACAGGGTGTTTGGGATAGTATAGGCAAGCTTTGGAGGGGTGATAGATCACGTAAAAACAAACAAAAAACTTCCATATGACTTGGGTCCAAAACTCAACCATTTTTGAAAAAAACTGTCATAAACATTTAAGCTATAAACCGCTATAATTCAAAATAGGAACGTTTTTCGTAAGCAATTTCTTCGCTAAAATAAAGATTACGATCTTGTTAATCCAATAAGTACAGTAACTGTGATATTGTTACCTTGTATCGCAAAAATATAGTATTTTTCTAACCCCCTAATTACCCTTTAAAATCGCGATAATTTAAGGGGTTTGAGAAATATTATTTTTTCGCGGTACAAACTAACAATATCACAGTTACTGTACTTATTGGATTAAAAAGATCGTAATCTTTATTTTAGCGAAGAAATTGCTTACGAAAAACGTTCCTATTTTGAATTATAGCGATTTATAGCTTAAATGTTTATGACAGTTTTTTTCAAAAATGGTTGAGTTTGGGACCCAAGTCATATACAAGTTTTTTGTTTGTTTTTACGTGATGTATCACCCCTCCAAAGCTTGCCTATATTATCTCAAGCTCCCTCTATATTAACCATCGCATCTCTTTTTCTCAATTTTTTAAACGGTTTTTAGAGCAGCTTCGCAGGAAATTATTATGCAGAAAGGCTTGTTTACATAGTGAAAAGCGAGTTTCTTTCGCGGCCGCGCAAATCTTCCCTCAGGTTTTATCTTGTCCGTAAGAGGGAACAGCGACGGGGTATTTCATCCCTGTTCCAAGGAATGCTTCGCAACCCGAAAATTCCGATTTTGATGAAACTTTATGGGAACGCGGAGTATGTTGCAACGTGTAACAAACAATTTCTTCCCCGAGGGGGAATTCCCTCTCGGGGCCGCTCTTAGATGTTGTTTATTCTTTCTGATGCAACCGGCTAACCATAAAAGTTACCGGAAAGACACAAAGATAATTTCCCTGAAGGATCTCGCCGCGATATGAGAAGAAACATTTAATAATGTATAGTAGCGGCGTATGAACGTACGAACTTTCCAACGCGGGCAAACGAACTAACAAAGTTCTGGAAAAAAATTCGAACTTTTTAACGAACCGAAGCTTTGTAATCAGAAACCACCGGAGTTATATTACATTGTTCATATTTCCCGACAATGTTTTACACCTTGCATCATTTTATATGAATTGACAAGGTCATCTATTTATGGAATAAACAATTTTGCCTTTCGTTATTTGTTTAAGGAAGGTGAGTAATTTTTTTTCAGTTAGCACAGTTTTTATTGAAATTGTTGCTCGTTTTGAAAGTTGATCGCGAGAGAAATTTTATGCGTTTTAGTTAATTCTAAAAAATAAGGTCACAGACTTTAATGATCATTTTTTATTAACTCCTACTTTGAAGGAAAACGATTCCTAGTAGAAATAGTCGGTTTATGGTCAGACAGGACTTAATCTGCATTTGACTCCAAAAATATTTTTTCACTGAAACATTCATCGCATACGTAATTTAAGAATCGCGCACAACACCCAAAAAATGTGTTAGATACTCCTCATCCTCCCTAATTACCAATCTTCATTACTCCGAAACAATTTTGCTCCGCCAACAAATGTGCAACAAATCGGCGCGCAGAAAAATACCCGTCATCACTTTAAAACGTGCCGTAAAAAAATCCCGGGAACAAAACAGTCGCACTCCGCGCAAATAAAAAGCAACGCCGACACATTTCGTAAGTAAGCAAAAATATTCAACCCGCGGAATCCTTCAGAATTTCCACTGAGAGAGAGAAAAAAAAAGAGAGAGAAGAGCACGATGGTTAAAAGTACCCTTAAGAGCGCGGAAAGATTTACAATAAACGAGAAAGCAAAAATCGAGGACTCGAAAATGCAAATCGCTGAACTCATTGTCGGACGGAATATCTCAAACTGTCGGGGCGAGTCTTTTGAAGTTTCCCCCGGGGCAAAGGGAATAACAAGGGAAGCTTTTAAATAAGCTTTCCGCTGAAACCGGCCGCGGCGAAATCTCGTCGTCCGACGGAAAAACCGCCGAAATGACGGGCACTCGTCGACGGGTAAACAAGCCCGACGACGGAGGCGTCGACGGGATTTTACAACGCGACGTCGCTCGCGCGCGCCCCTTTTCGTCTCCCTTCGCTCTCTCCTTCTCTCCGGAGAAATTAATTAGAGCGATACAAGTACAATGAGATAATTACGGTGCGGCGGCGCGGCGGTGCAAAAGGAGCGCGAGAAAAGCGCGAATCCGGCCGATAATCCGAGAGAGCTCGAAGGGGTTGAGTCTCGCGCCGCGCTGCTCCCCACCCCTTCGCTTCTTTTTCAACCCTTTTTCGGCCCGTATGACCGCGGACCGCGGGTGCACGTGTTCTTTCGTTAATCGAGGCAACGAGCGAGCGCGCGGCCGCTAAACAAAATTCGAAAGCCGGATAAATGCGAATTACATCGTTGGGAGGGGATGAAAGCTCGGGGGCGAGTTGATGAGACACGAGGATGCAGCGACGTGACGGCGTAATGGCATTACGCGAAACAAACATAAGCAAAGGGGGACGCGGCAGACAGAGAAAAAAGAGAGAGAGAGAGAGAGAGAGAGAGAGAGAGAGAGAGAGAGAGAGAGAGAGAGAGAGAGAATAGAGAGACGCGGCACGTTCGGGTCTCGGAACCGGAACATTAAAAAAAAAAAAGAGAGAAAAGGGTGGAAAAAGCGCGGCAGAATCGGGTATGGAGACGAAGAGGGGTGGGGGATAGTGGTTTTTCGCTGATGTCTGCGCGCGGAAAAGGGCTCAGATAAGAGGAATTTAGCCGGCGCGGGCATCCAGTTGCGTTTCGTTATTCCTGATGCGTCGGTGCCGCGAGACGAGGGTGCTTTTTGAAAAATTCCTAATACCGACCGCTCTTTGTGCGACAATGCGGGGGCTGCGCTTACAGAGCCGCGCACCATCGGCTGAAAGTACCCCCTTCGGTCGCGACAGACTTTCCTGCGCCCCTTTTCCGAGGCGTTTCGCGATGTCCGGGGAGGAATTCGCGTGGTTAGGGTCGATGTGCTTGCATGCGAGGTGCGGCTCGCAGAGGCGATACTTGTCACGGAAGGAAATTGAAGGCAAGGAGCGGAATTGTAATTTTGGGAGGGGATTGTAACTTGTGGATTGTAAAGTGGAGAATTATGTGAGCGTTTTTCTTGTTGGAGAAGTGGAAGAAATATGCGCGAAAAACAGTGAGCAGTTCGCGGATTTTTATGCAAATTATTGGTAAATTCTAATCCTACTTGATGGGGAAATTCCAATATTTACAAGGACACAAATAGTAGATATATTAAATATTTTCATTGTAATAATTATATTAAATAACTTAGAAAGATAAATTAGAATGTTGTTTGGGATTCGCGCGAATTACCGAAAAAGAATTTTCTTCCATATTTTAATTTGCGATTCTCTGTGAAAGTGACACACAAATTGTTCTGTCAGTGAAAAATTAATTAATGTGGGGAAAAAGAATTATTTTAAGAATTATTTGCTTTAAAAAAGTGTTGCCATTATTTATTCTTATCTATTTTTTATGTAGTTTTCTAGTTTTTACTGTTTTAATAAAGATAAAAATACAAGAAAATCTTATGAGTGAAAAATAATAAAATGAAATCGTTTCTACGATAAACACTATTAGATACAATTTAGTTGAAATGTTTTATCCTATCCAGCATTTATCAGATTTGTTTTATTTGATTTTCATTTATCCCAAATATTTCGTGATCTCTTCAACGACCATTTTTTTTTTATAAAACACATACAGAAAAAATGAAGTAGATGTTACAATCTTTTAAAGAATAAAGCTAATATTTTTATAGTAAAGAAATATTTAAGTAATTCCGAAAACAACAGAAAATCGTAGAACAAATTACATATTTATATCGCTCATTAGATTAGTATACTATAAAATTAACTCAATATTTTGGTCTACAAATTCGAAAAATCTTATTGCACAATCTAATAATATTTTAATAATCACAAACAAGTATCCAAAATTTAAGTAACAGTGTATGTATCTTATTTTCTAAATAATGCAGAATACCCTTCATTTTTTTATATTTTGCAATCGTCAAGCATCCTTGCAATGTTTCTCATAATTGCATAGAAACCTGTCATCTAATAATTCAACCCGTAGATAGTAATTAAAAAGTTTATCTAATTGTGGAATTGCAATAGACTCTTCGAAATTAAGTACCATTTAAGAGATACGAATTATGTTTCAAATATGGGAATGAACGTTGTTAAATTATTGAAAGTGAAAAAAATGTTCAATAATTGTAAATCCACTGCATTCTTTTTTTATCTCAAGCAATTAGTAGTTGGAGATTTCATGGTTTCATCTATAACCTAAAGTAATTTATATATCTTTGACCAAAAAAAAAAAGTGTAGAACAAAGGGTTCAAATTCCTTTAAAAAAAATGTTTAAAACTGGTTCCAACATTTGCGTGTCAACTATATGAGGTTCTTGATCATTTTTATCAGAATCATTTCGAAAAGTGCTCGATCCTTGGGGTCCGTAAGGAATTTTCACGAAGAAACCGAGAAAGGACAAGCCATGAAATACGATCAGCGCTGCCACGAAGTCATTTATCGAAACAAGATCGCAATTTATGGTTTATTGTTGTCACCTGGCACTTTTCAGTTCTCTTGCTCGTGGGTGAAACAATAAAAGAAGTAATGCGGAAGCTAGTCACCTTTGACCCACTCGGAAACCTTATCCTCGTTGAAGTTATTCAATCAAAAACATTCTTGGATGAAAGCAATACTCTTCACTATAAATTTCCCAACAAATAATTCTTCATTCCAAAGATACATATTATTCTACAAAACGACGTAACGTAATTAACTTTACATCCGCAGAGATTATCGCAACGACGTCGTAAAGAGCTCTACAGCGATTTGGGACGCGAAATCGTGGTTCTATCAATTTATAGCGTCGGCTAAATACGCCAATGCCTAATGATCCAAGATGCTAATGCCTGCCGGCGGATGTTACCGAGATAAGATCGATATTTGCGAAGTCCAACGGGCGTTTAAGAGCGTCGTGGGAGTTGGGTCCGCAGAAATGACGTAACT
Organism: Perdita meconis; assembly: GCA_030770465.2. NCBI lineage: Eukaryota > Metazoa > Arthropoda > Insecta > Hymenoptera > Andrenidae > Perdita > Perdita meconis. The sequence continues at coordinate 4,955,920 of JASKOS020000001.1, forward strand.
TTCGTCACCCACTCGCTGCGTAAACTACGTTAACCAATTATGATCGCGTAATCTCGTGCCCGGCCGGTGCTCCCTGGCCGGAAATAAGTTTGTTGACTGTCGTTTACCGAAGTTTAGCCGGGGTGAGGGTGGAACAAGAACTTCCCAGGGAAATCTAATTTTTTCTGTCGCGAAGCAATCTGTACGTTTTCCTTTTTCATCCGACGCCGCGGCGCGCATCGATATTTATAATTCACTGTACCTATGTAGACTATGAAGTTTCGTGAAAGGATTCAATTTCCCTGAGTTTCTCGTATTTCTTTTTTTTTTTTTTTTTTGTCTGCTTTTACGTATTCGTTTCGAGGCGAGTTATTTACGGAAAGGCGAAACGCAATTATGTTTCGTGTATTATAGAAAATTGCATATGATTTCCAAACGCCATGAACGTGGATATCTCCGGTACTTTAATATTGCTCGCGAAATTTAAATTATATAATGTTCGAATATAATGCTGGAAATCGGTACGATTACATCCAGGTATCGACATCGTTTAATTAATATTTTTAAATTAACCATTAACGGGACAGGTGCACTGTAATGCCGCGGTGTACAACCAATTAAGCGTTAATTGCACGTTAACACGCGGCCATCGTATTTCACGGCGCAACACGTTAAATCGAATTTCGTCGCTTCTACCATAAATTTGATAGCACTAATGAGCTTCATAATTCTCTGGCAAAGTGCTGCGACAAGGTGTTCCCTTTTTCAATAGAAAAAAAATAATGGCAAACTACATTCACCATCTGAGAAATCGAACCTAACGAACACGCAACTTCTCATCGAAGTTAACGAAGAACCTTTCTCAAAATTCTTTTATATTTTTATATTTATTGTTACTTTTTTTATACATTTTTTGTATTTTTATTTATATTTGTTTTCGTGTTCATTTGTATTTTATTATTGTCTACATTGTGTAACATTGGGTTCATCCCGTTGGAAATAAAATATTATTGTTATCAATTTTCTACATTTCGAAAACTATGCATTACAGTTTAAAATTACTTCGTTTTTAATTTTAATTGGAGCAAGTAAACAAATTTCCACTCTGCTACTCCGCAATTAAATGCACACTTTTAATTGCATGAAATTTGCCAAATTCGAAAACCGTACTGCTAAGGCGAAGTTTCGCGACCTCCTTTCAGTGTTTTCAAACGATTCCGCGAACATCGATCTCGCAAATAAGGAATTAAAAACCGACGGGTAAAGCAGATCAACGCGCGACGCGGAAAAATTCGAGATGCGGTATTGGATTCGACTCAAGCCTTTCCTTCTCTTCCGGATTTTTCGACACGATCCCAATTCCTTTGTTATTTCGCGATCCCGCACGCGGAGCACTCTTTTCAAAAGCCGTCGCGATCCGATGGAATACGAGAATTTCCCTCTGAACCGTGGCGTCAAACTGCAATCGCGATGATAATCGTATCGCGAGACGCTCCTTCCCTCCTGGAACTCGGCATTCTTATCCCACGATTTCAAAAAGCCATCGAATCCAAGTTATATTCACGGTCTCCCGTTCCGCGGATTTTGAAAAAATAGTTTCTTCGGGAAATCTTCTTTCGGGAAAATCTTCGCCTGTTGAGATTAAAAGCGAGCGTAAAAATTTTATTTGAAATTCCGATGAATCGCGATCGATTTTCTTTTGTTCTGAGAAATTAAGTTAAAGCAAAAGGAAGTTGAAAATATTCGAAATTCATAACTTATTCTATCTTAAGCGCTCTAAAAAATAACCAAAGGATTTTCACCTAGTTTGACGTTAATATGATTTCAGCAATGGACAAAAGTCGAAAAACTGAAGTTTGAAATTCATCGTTTATTATATCTTGAAATATTAATAATGGATCGTAGATTCTTATACTACTCAGAATTTTCACTAAATTTTTTAATTATTTCACAAAATTTATGCTTAACATCTACTCATATTTTTAGTGCATTTTTTCAAACATGTGCCATTTGTAGAATATTTATCCGATTAATATAATTTTGCAGAATTTTTAAATTGCAGAATAAATTTTTCATAATATTAACAATGTATTCCAATTTTTTACCTTAAATGTTTATCAACTTTGACTTGAGTTTTAAAAAAAGTACCAAAAAGTACCTCCGTGAGTTTTGGTACATTCATTGGGGGCACACTAAACTTCGTATTTACGTTAAATTTAGCTGCTCAAATTTGCTCGAAATGAAGAAAATAGTAAAAATCAGTATTAAGGTGCTCAGCGTCAAGGCTAAATAATAATAGATGAATCACTTGAATCATTAGTTACGAATACCGATTCAACTTTTAATTCGGATACAGATATTATATAATATTCAATATGTATAATTTATTTAGAATAAATATTTAAAAAAAGTTTTAAATGAGTTATTTACTTTTTATCCCTAAAATCTGTACGTTCTAATCTCGATCATTTCGATTTTTCTCGCATTTTCGATAAATAAACAAAAAAAATTTTCAAACAAAAGTTAATTGGTGATCAAGCAATAATATATTGCAATCGAAAAAAGGAGAAAAAACTTTTAATTTAAAAAAAAATTAAGGCTATGAATTGTTTTTTAATGAAATTTTATTTTTTTGGTTTTTATTAATCATTGCATCTTTACGTCCTTTTTAAAAAAGTATTAAAGGTCTTCGGTCGAAAATCCATAAGTTCACAAGTTATGAATTTTGTCCCGAACGCCCATATACTAGTCACACTGTGCGATGGTCCAAAAGTTCAGGCAATAACAGTAATAAATTAGGCCTAATTATAAGGATTTCCTATTTAAATCGTTTCCAATAGATCCGTCCTGTAATATATTAAAGGAGATTGAAACTCCGACAATGGTGGAACTCGGAACAGAACAACAAAGCGATACATACGATATTCGAATCAATAACACGTTTCACCGCAAAGCTGGTTTACCCTCAACTCATGATAAATAAAGAGGCCGGGGGGTGAAGGAGCGGAGGATACCTATGTACGGCAGTTAACTCAACTTCCCTAATCTTCAAACTAATTATGAGTTTAATCCATGACCACGAATATTCAGTTTAGCTGGGAACGGGTAATGCACGTTTCGGTAGGATGCATTAAAATTAGCTCGCCGCGCCGTTCGCCGTTTAGGACCGACCGAATATTTTTTCTTCCTCGATTCGATACAAATTTCCGCCTCGATTGCTCGCTGCCACGCGTCCATAATTCTATAATGCGATATTTGTCGTAACGACAGAAGTTGAACAACTGTTTATATTCGATTCGAGATAAAAAAAATAGATTAATCGCGCTAATGGGTATGAAGAACCGACGAAACTCGCATTAATACAGTTTTAAACATTGCAGCGATAAATTTCGTTCAAATTACCTTGGTAATTTCATTCGAATTACCGTTCAACGACACTTATTTCGCGATACCTTATTCTATCTGCGTTTCATTTTCTCGTCTCCACATTTCCTGCGCTGTTCCGTTTCTCTCGGTGTGGAATTAGGGGTTTTCGGGGTTTCGAGTGGCGAGTAGACAATTATTCTTGTACTTAAAAAATAGTTACTTCGTGTACCATTTGACCTTTGCGCTGAATTTTTTAATAATTACTCGAGATAATTTCGTGGTCAATGAGCAAGGATTGAGAAATAAAGAATAATAAATTGCTCTAATGCTTCTAGTGTGTTTTGTTTTTTACGATTGTTTACTAACAGAAGACTTTCGCATCGTGTCGGATTTTCCAGTTGAATTAACGCGAAACTCCTGCGACAACCAACAACCCCTAAGAGGCTTAGATCTATTAACTCACTCCTCTTTTTTCGCGCTTTAAGCGGAGGTTTGCGCTTGTAAAGCGTTCATTACATTTTGCATCGACACGCGGCCAGCACAAACGCTTTGACTCTGTTAATTTCATAATTTGACACGAGGCAATTAACACAACTCGCGCAATAAAGTTGAATTTTCCGGGGCAGCGAACAGTAAAGGCGTGGCGCACTTGTCGACGATGAACGCCGCGCAAATTATAATTAATTACAAAGACTTCTTAATTCGCCATTTGTTTACAACAATATTGGCTTTGCAGTATGTTGAATGCATGAGAAAAAAACCTCTGTTCGAACCATGAATTACAATCACTTCCAACTACTTTCATTTTCCTAGAATTTTATAAACTTTTTTTTTTTAAATTGATTACAAAGATAATAGACTTTCGCATATTTAACAATTTTCTAATCGCCTTCTTTGCACTGGAATAATTCACAACCAAAAATCCACAAAATCAAAGGTATCGATCAAGCAAACCAATTTTCAAATAGATCCCGAAATCTCAAGTTAATGAAACCCGGGTCTCAAAACTAGGGGTGCGTGAAAAATACACGACTATGGGTGTACAGCTCGCAGGAAAAAAAAATCGTCCCAAAAAAGAAAGAAGCGAAAGAATCGGGGACTGGAGTTGCGAGGGAGTTTTTGAACTGCGAAATTTAAATGGCTGTTCTCGAACTTTTTCTCCGACCAGCAACCCTTTTTAGTCGGCTACGGTCGCGCGGCATGATTATATGGCCTGCGCCGCGTTTGCACTGATCTTGAATTCACCGACACGCGAGTAGACACGAATATTTTCCCATTCTGATCCTCCGACTTTCTACTCTTCTTCCGCTATTTGATTTTAATGCCTGTTGATTTTCGATATATTCTGCTTTGATTCACGGCGACATAAATCAGAGATGCACAAAAATTATTTTCGGAAGCTTTGCTTTGAAGTTACAGAGTTTTGAAAGTGCAAAGATAGAAAACAATTTGGTACTTCTTTAGTTCCACGCTGCACGAATTTAACCCATTAGCTGCCACGATCCCCATTTGGGGATTTTGGAATTTTACGTATACCACTCGGCGCCAAAAATATAGTTGATACACCTGACAGTTTAGCTTTATTCTATATATATCAGTCAATATTGTATGTAGCAGAAAGTGTGTATTCTGTGCTTCGTTTCTATACAACAAGCGAACAAATGTGAAATTCGTGTGTAAGTTGAACGGAACAGAATTGTCATATTGGAAGCATTATATTTTTGGTTTGGTTTTTATATTATAATGAAATACCGTACATAAATATGTACGTTAGAGGTTGTAGTAACAATTTGTTACTTACTCAGTCTTTTGTTTTTTATTGAAATGATTTTATTGATCATTTTATAACGATACCCATTTGGGGATTGTGGCTGATATCAAGTATTTTTTTTCTCTCTTATAGAGATTATTTTTATTTGATGAGAGATGGGTACTAGGAAGTTTTTCACGCTTGCTGAATTAGAAGACGCTGTAAATGACCCTAATTTCTTTGAAAGTGTCGATGATGGTGCTACTGTGGATATTGTTGAACTTCCTCCTGATAAGGTCCATATTGTTTCGGATATCGAAGACATTGATGAGAATATATTAGAAGATAGCTGTCCCAGAGATGTTCCCGGCAGACTAGAAGTTCATTCGAGTGCTCTGAATATAGCTTCTACAAGCACAGACCCAAATAACAACAATATAACTAGAACTGTACAAAAACCAAAACGTATGAAAAAAACTAATAGGAAGAGTCAAGAAACAAATTCAGATTGGCAAAAAGTAAGACACGACTTTGTAAAAATACTTGACTTTGTAAAAAAAAAATCTATAAGATAACGCATATAATAAAAGAAATAGTTTCTTATTAGTTTTCTTTCGTGCAACCTGCCACAATCCCCATTTGGGACTTTTTCAAAAATATCAAATATTTTCAAAACAAAACATAATTTGAATATATTTATACTGTTACACAACCTTTTGTGCATATATATAACTTATCCGGCCAAAAATTTCAAACAAAAAAATTTGGCAGTTAATGGGTTAAGGAATAAATTGTAGAAACAATTTTCTTAAAAAAATTTTCACTTACACTGAGAAAAATAATGTTCTAAATTTTACTACATTTTATACTAAAGCAGCAGGATAAGTGCACGTATAATAAAAATCCTAACACAGTGTAATAAAAATTGCAACCCAGTATACTAAAGGCATTTGAAATTTCAGCCTCTCCAAAGAATATTTGCTACAGTGTGTTGGAATTTTTACTACACTGTATTCGGATTTTCACTCCATGTCCTACTATCCTGCTACTTCAATATAAAATGTAGTAAAATTTAGAACTTTATTTTCCTCAGTGTGGCAGTTTGAATTTCTGAATCTTTTGAAAAATTATTACCAAACCACTCCGTAAATAATTTACCCTTAACACCGTTTGTCTAAGCGACGAATATATCCAACACCCCAAGAAATCCTCGAAGTAAAGAGACGGGACGAAGAGTAAAGCAGACACATACACGGTTTCTGCAAATTCTTCTCAAACAGCCGGTCGTTTCTCTTTAAAAAAAAAAAAAAAAGGAAAGAAGAGGAATAAGAAGCAGAAGGGGTTGGTGGGGGGAGGAAGGAGACGAGACATGCAAAAAGGGGGAGACAATGTTTCTTGAGCGCGAGTATTTCCCGGAATTTTCGGATCTCCGCTTGCCAAGGCGTAAAACTTCCCTTGTGTGAAACGCGCGTGTTCCCCGAGGGGCGCGGGGGTGGCCCGGGGTGGCGGAAAAGCCTCGCGATATTTCGATGGTGCACGCTTATCGCGGCCTCTTGAGGGGATCTAAAAATTTCCACGGCAATTTCCGCGCGACGCACGCGCATTGTTCGTCTAAATTCGAGGACATGGTCGATGTGCGCCACCTCCACCCTCTTCCTCCTCCTCCGAGCCAACAGCTTACTTCTAAACCACCTTAAGGGTCGCATTCTCCCGAACGCTTTGCGAGACATCGATTTGTGATTCCGCGGTACCGATATTGAAAACGAACGAATCCGGAATTTTACGGCGGTGTCGGAACGGGTTGAAGAATATTCTTTTTTCTTGTTTAATCAAGCAATTTCACACGTGTCAATCCGATCTTTGAAAAAGCTTTGAACATGAAAATGAAAATATTAGCTTCGGAGATTGGAAAGAAAATTGCTGCCGTATATTTTTTCCTGGCATTCCGTTTACTCCGAATGCTTTTCGATTTGTTAACGTTACAGTGTTTGGGTATATTAGTTCGAGGTTGTTTTAGGTAGACGACAGCTGAGATTTATGAAATATGAAAGCGGAAATTCTATGCTGAAAGTTCCATTATCTAAAATCCTACTTTATTTCAGGCGCTCGATAGAATCTCGGCAACATTTCGCGAATTACACGTCCTTGCTGCATGGCAAAAGGCCACGAAAATGTCCCGACCGTCGCGCGGCAAAGCCGATTCGAGTATCTTTTCCGCGCAGAAATATATTCCACAAAGAAGCTTTTTCTGTATCTACCGGGGCTTGAAAAATTCTGCGAAATACGCTCGCCAGGAAGCATCTTTTCTTCGCCTAGACTCGCTCATCTTTTTTTTCTCAAAGAACGTAAACTCGTTATCCCAGGGGACAAACCTTCGACGAGATCTTCTAAAATTTAGTGAAAGCGCATCCACTTTCGTCCCCGAGTCTTTTGTTTTCGTGAGAGACGAGAAAATTTCTCCTCGCTCTCCTTCTTTTCCTCCAGATCCCGACGAGATGCTCTCCGCACAATTCCAGTGCCAGCAATTTGTGCACGCATATACATATATTTTTTTTTTTTTTTTTTAGATTATTTAAAGCGCAGAATCGCGGCCACCGAAGGTCATTAGCAGCCGTGTGTTAGCAGTTTCTACAGTAGTTTTTGGTTCCGGGGTGTCGTTAAGAGTTCCGATTTTTCGTAGAATTTATGAACCTGTTTTACCCAGCGAGGAAACGGAGAAAAAAGCCGAAGGGAAGGATCATTTATTTTCGCGCGATCGCAATTAAACGCCAGGAAATTTTCCCCGATCCTTTTAAGTGTCTAAAAACGACTCCGTCGTGTCTGCTTGATAACAAAATACAGGCGGAATGAAGAGCCCCAGCAATTCAGCAATTACTTTTCATTTTTTCCGAGCTCCCTGGAGTCCGGGATGGAAACTTCATCCCCATCTCGAGGAACAATATCTCCCGGCACAATGTCGGCGATCAGTTTCATTCGCCGTGGCGCGTAAAATCCTGGAGAGGAGCGAGAGAGTCCTTCCTCCTCCTCCTCGTTTTTCCTCGTTGCGAAACGGAGCCGCGGCCGCAAGAAGTCCGCGGGAATTTTCCATTCTATTTCGGACCGCGTTTTAATACGAATTTCATCGCGCGCCGAAAGTTCGCCTCCGCGGATTCCGGGACACGCGTAACCCCCGAATAATCGCGCGGCGGGGTAAACTTATTTGCAAATGAATTTCATCCCCTCTACGCTTTCGGTCCAGCAATTTTTTATCCCCCGTCGTCGAACGAGGGAAAAAGAGGAGAGAGACGGGGAAACGGAGTCCGCGGAATTATGCGCGAAACCGCGAGGCGTTCCTCGCCGGGAGGAGCGGAAGACGTTCTCGTCCGCGATCCCTGATTTCTTGTCTGTTAAAGGAAAAGCAGTGTGCCGCGCGTGGAAAACGGCTTTTCCTGGACCAAACGAGCGGGAAACCTCGGGGAAGGAAGCGTCTCGTCTTCTGCTTTTCCGACCGCTCCTGGCTGCTTTATGATCCATTCATTCTACTTTGCCTCGGCTTGAATTAAGGGGGCTACGTGCGACCGAACACTCTCAAAGGATTTTTATCTTTACGGGAGATGTTCGAGTGCGGGGGCGTACGCCGTGTTCGAGGAATGTTGCGCCGGGATTGAAATTTAAGCGTGAAATATCGAGTAAATTAAGTTTTGGATTTTTTTTATTCGTCGTAGAAGCCGAGATTTTTCAACTTTGACATGCTTCCGCCTCGTTGAGCGTTTCATTTCTTTGATATGCTCCGGTTTATTTCTGGGTGATCCAAAGAAACGAAGTCACTGGTTTCTGTTTCTGATTTTTCATGGAGTTGCGGCAGTTATCGCGAATTTTTTTTAGAAAGTTGAGTGATTCTTTAATTCTGCATGCTACTCTATCATTTTTTTTTTTATTATTGTAAAGTGAAAAGTGATTATATGGAGTAAAACGAAAATCATGATCTAATTAGGCGGGATGTAACTCTACGTAAAAAAGTAGAAACAAAATTTTAATACAAGATAATGTTTTTCGCTTAAAACGTACGTAATTTTCGAAAAAATCGCTTTTAATTTCTAACAAAGTCTTCAAGAATTTTTCGTTCCAAATACTGAATATTTTAGATAATTTAATTGTGCATTTTTTCTGTAATATGAGTAATTTGGCAACAATTATTGAAAAATTACTAAACATTGCAACGCAATGAAATATCTATCACGAATCCCTTACCAATTTAATGATTTTAAAAGTTGAGATTAGAAATTTGAATATTTGGAGAATTAAACCTATTTAGACATTTGGAGCTTTTCAAGACTTTAGTTTAGAGATTTAAAGATTTCAGATTCGATATTTTGAGATCTAAAAAGACAATGTTGAAGATTTAAAGATTTAGAATTAAAGATTTATTATTAAAGTTGAATTTAGAGATTAAAAAGCTTGAAATAGAAAATTCTGAGATTTAAAATTGAAAATTTTGAACATTTTAAGTGAAAATTAGAGATTTTAAGATTTAAAAATTGTCGAAATTAAAATTAAAATTTAAAGGTTCAATGTTGCAAATTCCAGGATTCAAAATTTTGCATATTTTGCCTATTTTGAAATTGAAAAGTTGCAATTTGATAAATAATACCAGTAATTTAACAATAAATACTGAAATTACTGTGCAATGCAATGTCTACTACATTATAATTAACATTCCGTAAGCCATTCTTCAAAATCGATTTTCCCGAATGTAAATCCTCAAATAAAAACGTTCCACACCAAGTTCTTTTCGTATTTCCTCACACAGAATCATTTCCCTTTTAGTTGTACTATAATATCCGCCTCACCTTTTATTTGGAATACCAATAATTAATTCGTTAAGAGGAAATTTCGTGAAATAACAAATGAAATTCTTCTTCCAAAAAAGAACCAAATATATACGTTAAATTAGAGAACGTATTGATATCCAATATGAGATATTCCGCAACGTTTCCATGCTAACTTCCGCCTTGTAATATCGTTTCCACCCGCGTCGTTATAAACGGAAAATTGAAAGAAAATTCCATACCGGAATCGGCAAACAAAGATGCATTTTACTCGAGCGCAAACGAATGCTAAAAAGTATACACCGTGTCGATGTGAAATAATCCAGTCGCGGGATACGCTGAAATTCGCTCGTTCGAAGGGAGGATTTTCATTCGACGGATTAAAACTGTTAATTTAAAATCAATTAAGGAGCGCGTCGCATTACGAAATTAATAATGTTATTTCAACCGATTTTCACCTCGGACCGCGGTTGCCGTTTTCGCTTCTATTGATTTTCCCTTGCCGTCTCATCATTATTGCACGCAATTATTCCACGCCATAATACGGCCCGTCCTCTCCATCCATTGCGAATTTATTTTTCTTTATTTCTAGGGTCGGGTTCATAATCAGCAGCGAAATTATTTGAAAACACCCGCGGGTTCGCGCCGCGCCGGGGAGATTGGCTTTTAGGGGAAACGAACGACTTCGGGAGAAAAACGAAGACGGGGAAGATCGAAAATTTTGCCGAGTGGAAGCAATATCAAGATATTACCTTACGGTCGAAGAACAAATCGACTTTGGAGACCCTCGGTGTCCCAGTGAAGGGGGGGAACTTTCCCTGGTTATTTTCCTGGCTGATAACTCATTTGCTCGGAATTAGGAATTATTTGGGGGCTAGCAATGGCTTCGAACACGCAGGCGAAACTTTATTTGTTTGAAAATGATTAAAATCAACGTTTAACGATCTTTAAATGTATAACGAATAACGTATTAAATCTTCCTTTGCTCTTTTAGAAAATAATAAATTTTCCAGCTCGACGAAACATCAATTTCTGAATAAAAAAAAATAGTCGAATGCTTATTTGTAGTATCGGATATTATTTATTCCACTTGCACGGCGCATTCCGGCTCGAAAAAGGGGCGCATAAATCCCGACGATTCTTCCCACCATAAATGGTATTTCCAAGTTGGGAAACTTCCACCGCGAAGTCGATTCTTTCCCCGAATCGGACGCCAGTTCATTCTCCGCTCCAGCAACTCGTTTCCCTACTAAACACGCTCCCCCGCGCTCGATATAAACCTCAACTTCGATTCTCACGGGTCCAACGTTAATTGGCTATCTCAACGAACCTCTGTTTTCTCGAGTTCACGTGGAAACGGCGCAATTAAATCGGCCAACAAAGGGGACATCGATACACGCCGCATCACGGTTCGAACCTCTCTCCTACGAGAGAGAGGAGAGGGCAGCGTCGAGGGAAAAAGAGTCGGCCTAGGACCGCAATAGTGGACGTCGAATTAACGAGCAAATAATCGACGCGTCTGATCGCGCGCGAATCGACGCGTGCACTCGCGCCGATTCGACGTTTTCGCGATTTACCCGAGGGAACTTGCAAACCGTTTGAATTTCGCCCTGTATTTTTGTATTAAGTGATCCTATTCATGGAGAATTAAGACGATTTTTTTTGAGAACACGTTTTCTTATCGTTTTGAAATTTTTCCTTGTCGATTTTTCCATTAGCGAGGTTGCTTCAGATTTTTTTGAAGTTTCTGGCCTCCCATTAAAAGTTATATTTATTTTTTAGCCTAAACGTTTAAAGAGAGTTTTCAGATCATCATAGTGTATTAGACGAATCCTTTTTTTAGGTATTTTCAAAATCATCTGCTATTTTTTATTGATAAACCTATTAATTTTTTACATATCTTTCTACATTGTATGTTGAGACGAATTTCACGAATATTATGAGAAGTATTTTTTATTATCCAAACTATTTTCTTAATGTTGTAATGAAAATATTTTCTTAATGTTTTTCACTTCCGATTTTTGGGATATTTGTATTTTTCTACGAAATATTGAAAATAATCTTGACAATTTCTGAAAGAGAAAGTTATACATTGGATTTCTCTATTAATAGCACAATAATTGAAGTTGATGATATTTTATATATAGGGGACACCCTATATATTACTATAATAAATAAAACAGAATTCAATGAATCTCAATTTCGTTTTATTTAGGTATTAATTAAAAGACACCGAGATTTCAATGTATACTTCTTAGTCATTTATTTCGGTTTATTAAAAGAAAAATTTAAAAAAAAATGAAAATATTTTTCAGTAACCATGGAAAGGATCAAATGTTCAGAGCTAATTCTCAGAGGAAAGAAAATTTCTTTTTATCATTAACTATTTTATGAATAAATTCTTTAAAAATCCTTTAACTCACATGAATAAAATTTATACTAATAATATTTTTACTATGAATGTTCATACATAATTTCTGTAATTACATAGAATGTACACACAAACACCTGGTAGAATCCTTAAAAAACTGAAACAACTTTTCTATTGGATTAAAAGATTGTTCCCCGCTTCTACATCAAATAACTACCTTAATGAACACATAATCTACATCAAACAATGACCACCTTCAAAAGCATAAAATCTATGTCCAATAATAATCGCAGCCATTGTCCGAACCACACAATATGATGTCAAATGATAACCATAATGGGAAATACACAGACTGTACCAAATAATGACCACTATTAAAACCACACAATGTGTGTCAAATAATAACCATAACTCAGAATCACACAATGACCTAAGAACCACCCCTGATTAATCCCAAGAAAAGTGTAAACTTTAAACCAAGATTACAAATAAATCTCCTTTCTCGATGGAAAAATAAAAACATTCTGATGATTCCAGAAAGCTATTCTCAAAAATTTCCTCCTATGTGTAACTCCCAATACAAATGTTATATGAAAAATATGAATTACAAATGTCGCCTAAATTTTAGCCCCAAAATAGTTAAGAGAACCCTTCTCGATTAATTTCCCCGCAAATTCTGAAACAGTACGTTCAAAAGGGAAATTCCCGAAAGTGGCCTCGCAATAGGCTTTTGGAGAGACGCCGCTTCAAATGGCCAGCCACCTAGCCACCCCCGCGCCAGCGGAAGGGGGTGCGACCCTCGCTTGTCCGAGACGTCCGCTAAAAAGATTAATCTTTTGGTTGCCTTGAGCGCATTCAGCCTCGGCCAGCTTTCATTTCCTCGCTAATAACGTCCACGCGGACGCGCGAGACCCTCGCTACTCGCTCATCCCGCTGATCAAACGGCGCGCTTCTAAATGTATACACACCCTCCGGGGAATGTGTATTAGGCTGATAAATTCATGGACAACTTCGGGCTTTAATAACGCGTTCAAGTAGACGGCCGTTTTAATGAAATTTTTCTGTGATTAAACGGAGAGTTTCCGGCGAGCGGATCGAGTGATCGAAGGGGTGGCGATTTCGCGGACGGAGAAGAGACAGGAAGGACCCTTTTTTTTCACCCCCGAGGTTGATTTCTGAGGGCATGGAAACCGATGCAGCGGTCGGATGTCCTTTACCGAGTCTGCGGCAAGAGATTTGTATAAAAAGCAATGGCTGTGGCTTTGCTGGTTTAAAACTTTTTTGTGGTTTTTTTAGGGTTTTTGAAAATGGGGAAAAGCTTTGATGGTGTTTCGGATAAAAAAAATAGTTACGTTACCATTGCCGTAATATGACGATTTGTGTTTTTTGTGAAGTAAATTATAGTTGAACGTAGAAAAAAAATTAGTGAACGGTGTAATCATGTTTCATGTTTCAATTTATAAAAAATTCCGGTTTTCCTTGAATTAAAACCTTTGCATTTTATTGCAGGTTGAATTTTATTTCCAGCTTTTAGAAAAGTATATCTATGATAAGGGACCACTTGTTGCAACTGTGTTCGTTTTTAAATTGCCAGATACTTTGAGAAGTTCGTTCTTCAGTTCTTTCTTCTTTTCGCAAGATTAATCTATAAAGTTTTCTTTTCAAGAATATACTGTTACTACTGAACAAGTTGAGCCTCCATTTTGTTCGAAATTACATGCACAGCATCGCGAAACTGTGGTGAACGGGATATTTTATCAATTTTCTGTGATCGAAAAATATTGTAAAATGTGAAAAAAATATTCAAACGCGATAAATCCTACTCCATTTACATTCTCCATTTTTGCATAACTTTAGCCGAACCAAAAAATGAAATTTTCCCGGTTTTTAAAGATTCGCGAAATAATTTTACATAACTCCATCGTGACCCATTTAAACGACTCGTTAAGAGTCCGCGATCACGAAGTGATAAATTCGAATTGGCGAAGTTCACTACTCACCTTATTTAATTATCTCGCGGGTTGCGAAGACGTGACTTTAAATTCGGCCGGGAGATACGAAAGATCGATGGATCGGATCCGATATCACCGCTCGAGAGGAATATCGATCAGCCGGCCCGCCCGGTTTCCTTATTAACCCAATTAATCGCACGGCTACGAGCGAAATGCAAATCTTGTCACCGTTCCAAGTGAAACAGGTCGACGAAAGTTGCGCCCGACCGAATAAATCCGATCCGAAAGGGGATCTCTCCATTTTTTTTTTCTCTCACCGTGCAGATAGGTTGACTCACCTGAAACAGAGGCAAAAGGATTTCATCAGTAACGGAACCGTGTTCGACAAAAAGAGGCCGAAAAGGCGTTTCATTTTTCAGAGAAAAAGACGTTGGAACGAAACGCTGCGTCACGAATTAGTTTTGAAAAACAGATTCGGCGCGGCGGAAATATCCTCCGACTGAAGTTTTTATTAATTCCCCCGGATCGAGCACGAATGGAAACCCGTGCGCGTTTCAATTATTTAAATGATCGCGTGTCGGAACAGACTCGAATTTATTCGAGTTGCGTATCCGCGGAAATCCAACTAATTAAAGCTTTGGAAGTCGCAGGAAAGCGCTTGGGCGTTCCGACGAAGGAACAACAAATCACAAACAAAAAAGGAGCGAACTTTCCATATTTTCCGCGAGCATCGAATCTGCAAACTCTTCGCGCGATCGACGATCTAAGTTGGACGCCCCCGTCCAACTATTCGGAGCACTCTGCGCGTCGTACTGCAAACTTTGCGAACTTCTCATCCCCTCTCTCGTATCTGCATATACACCTGATCCTACGTGTTGCCGTGCAAATCAAGTACCCGAGATTATGATAGCATGCACGATTTAAAATTACCTCGGTATACTGCATGCGGGAGAAAACACATTTTACACCTGTAGGATGATGATATCACTGACTTTTCTACTTTCATGTCTTTTGTTTTGAGGATTATAAATTTTAGAATGGTTGGAGAGATACACTACTGCTTCAAGTTTGGAATCACTTTTGTAAATAAGGGAAGCAAAGATTTTTTTATTTATTACAAGAGATTTTTGTGACTGTGAACAATTATATTATTCTTCGTTACTTTTTGGGTTTCTATAGGCAGGAGATAAATAAATCATAGTTGAAAATACTGTGTTTTATGTAGAATCCCATTTTTAAATACTTTTACGAATTTTCTTAAATAATCCAAAATATTCAGTAAGCAATATTTATTTCTTCAGCAAATAATTTTGTTTGTACGAAAAAAAAAATCAGATTATGCAAGACTAAATTTCTATAACAGGTACGCGAAGAGTTAATTAAGAAATTGCAAGCAATGTATTTTTATTAATATTATTTCATGAATGCTAGATTTCAATCCAGAGAAATGTTTAAAAATTACCGAATTAAACAGTTTGAATCATTGATGAAAAAAAATTCAACTAGTTATTTTGTAGTTGGGCAAGAATTTTTTTTTTATTCAAACAAACAAAATTTTGGTAACTACTAATGTTGAAACTTCAACGAAAATTTACAAGCAATTCCAAATTTTTAGCCAGTAGTGTATACAAAATTATATCAGGTTCATTTTAGCATTGAAAAGTATAGAATTCATAGATAACAAAAATTTTTGAGCACTATATTTTCTTGTTAGAAATTTGCAGTCATCCCTTTTTACCATTTATGTGATTTTCCTAGCTTTTAAATTAAGTCAGTCGTAGGTAGAAGTTATATCAGGATAGAAAATCGTAAAATATTTATTAAAAAATTAATGGGATGCAAGTTTAACGCTAATTGAAGTCTCTGTAGATACAAAAATTTTTATCAATAATTCCTTTATCATAGAATGAAAATATTCAGAATAATTCGTACAGGAAATTATTCTAACTTCCACGTATAATTTTTCATCAAATACATGATCCAATTTATTTCGCATCAAGTTTATTTTAGGTTATAACATACCTCTAGGAAAAAGTTTTGGTTCAATGTAATGAAACATGAATTATTTTAAAATACTATTGTATTTTGAATTGTAAAATTCAATATTTCACAAATAAAAATATGAGAGAATGTTAGGCCAGTCCAATATGAAGCAAATATAATTTTTACTGCTTCATTTTTTATAATAACCAAAACAAAGGATTATTCTTTTTTTTTTTTTTTGCTTCATGCTACGTCAATCGAGTTGCATTTTAAATATAAAAAGCTTCAGTAGTTTTTAATTATTTGCTTCTATTGTATTTGGCTAAAAACATTTTATTAGAAGTAACACAATGACCCATAAATTCAATCACGAAGAGCATGTTAAATTGGTTTGAATTCTGAAACAACTAAAAAAAACAATTAAGCGTTGAAGCAAAAACAACACAAATTGAAAGAAACAATATAATACTACAAATTTCATACTCGATTAATATTCAGAATACACGTGAACGAATTTGTGAGTTACTACATCACTAGATTCCTAAAATAATTATAATGAACCTATCTGCTAATGAAGCTAGTTACTTTGCACTCCGCTTAATAAAGAAGCACCTATTTACGATTGTTCTTCTCCGTCACGTGCTCGCATAAAACTTTCCCCCAACAACCCTTTTCAGCCACTCAGTCCCGCGTTACCCCTTTCATTAATTTTTTTTCCCCGCGAGCGCAGAAGCAATCTTTCTTCCGCCGCAACCCCCGCGCGCCGGAAATACAATTTCTGTTAAATGGAGATTATGAATCAGCTCGAGTGAAAAGTGCAGTTTCCCCCCTGTGTTCATCTGCCACGGGATTCCCCCGGACCGGACCCCGACTGCCTATCGCGGCTCAACCCACTCAGGACACCAAGGGTGGAAAAGAGAGAGAGAGAGAGAGAGAGAGAGAGAGAGCTTTTTCCCTTTGGCCGCGTTCCGTGTTCCGCGTTTCGCGTTTCGCGAGCATTTCGTTTTTGACTGCACGTCCCCCCGCGCTTACAGATCGATACGCGGCAGAGATACGCGAAGGAAAATGTCTGTTCGCAAGCCGCGCCCACGTTTTGGCATCACGTTCCGCACGCCGCTCCTCGCCTCTCCAACCCCCTCGGTTACCAGACCCTTCGCACACTTGCCGCGATCAACCTCTCTCTTCTGCTCCTCTTTTCCGATCCTTTATTAACCCTTTGAGAACCGTTGCGCCGGTGTACAGTACGATTCGTCTGACTGGACGACCTTAAATTACCTCCGATGCGACTGGCTGCGAGGTTACGCGAATCGATGGGGGTGCAAGTTGAAGTAGCATTAGAACCATGTGCGAACCTTTTGTATAAAAGAAACGGATAATGAAAATGGTAGTTTTCAGAAGGATTGACTTATCGAGGTTTTAAGAAACAGATACAGTGACTCACAGGTAGAGATCCTTATTTCACGTGTATTCGAATGCACGTGTATACGTGTATTTCATGGACACGTATCTCAGTACGTATCATTTTAAATACACGGCTAAACGTGTACTATTTCACGTACATTTAAATACACGTGTATTAACATATCTGTATTCCGAAACAACTGCTATTGCTGATATATTAAAATATTTCATTGCAAGCTCCACAATTTTTGGACATTTCAGTTTCCGTATCTTTGATATTTATTTGAGAATTCGAATCTGGTTGCATCGATTACGTGTAGCTAAATATACATATATGTGAAATAATACACGTGTATTTAAATATACGTGAAATAGCAGGCGTGTACCCGTGTATTTAAAATGACACGTACTAAAGTACGTGCATGCACACACACGTGAATACGTGTACACGTGAATTTTTCAAACACGTTCACAACCATGATCTCTACTCACAGGTTTGTTCACATGTACATCCCCGTTCAAAAGTATGTGGACTCTAACCATTTTTATAAAATTTGTGATATATTATGTATACTGTTGTTGTCAGACGGTATTTATTGTTAAATTCTGTTACGTAGATGTATGTAATGTATTCTAGTAGCCCGAAATTAAGGTTTAAAAATAATGGATTGGCCACCCGAAAGCCCCGATTTGAATCCCATAGAGAAACTATGGGATCACTTGGATAGAGAGGTCAGAAAACATTGTCCAAAATCAGAAAAACATTTGTGGGAAATTTTACAATCCGAATGGAACCGTATTGACAGCGAAATAATGAAAAAATGAATAGCCAGGATGCCACGACTGGTAAACGCAATTATAAAAGCACGCGGTGGATATGTGGATGAGAAGAAAATATAATGCAGCATTAGGCTTTCCGGGCGAATTTTTTTTTCTTTAAGAAAATTAAATAAATGAATTGTTTAATTTTGTGCTACTAGAATACATTACATACATGTACGTAACAGAATTTAACAATAAATACCGTCTAACAACAACAGTATACATATACATAATATATCACAAATTTCATAAAAATGGTTAGTGTCCACATACTTTTGAGCGGGGGTGTATTTCGAAGACTAAGTAAATGTACAATTCACGGTATTAATTTTTCCTTTCAAATTGGATCGCTTTCAGCTTCCATGTTTAGTTACTCAGTTTTCACGGCTTCTATAATGTAAAGGCACGAATTTGTTTAGAGTTTAAATAAATTTAATATGTTTACCACTAATAATGGCGTAATTTAAAAAATACTTAGAAATTTTAGAGATGCATTTTAAAATTTACGTTTTTGAACATTCTGACTGCGATTTTATTTGCTTAACTATTCCCTGATAGAAAATTTATAAAATTATAAACATACAGTCTTAAGTAATAGAAATGAAAATAAAGATAAGAGGTTTTTATACAATAAAAGCACAGAAATTGTTAGAATTATGCCACTATCATAGTAAGACAGTAATTGTAATCTCCAACTCTTAAAAAAAACGGGCTTCTAGTTTGCCATGTATTTAAAAAAAAATCATACTTTACAAAACATTTACGTAATAAAAAATACAATAATTTTAAAATGTTCGATCTTAAAAATCACTCATTAAGAAAGTACTTTAGTATTAGACAGGCAATTTTAAGATCAGTTTTGAGACTTTTTTCTAAAAAAACCAGCAATGCTACAATGTTAGCGATATTTTTACACATCGATCAACATCTTAACCGTCTAAACAAATTTTTTCAACGAGCTGTTAATAATATTTTCCAAGTTACTATTATTCGCGTTTTTCGTGTTACATAAAACTTTTAAAACGTCATCAACAGTCACTAAAAAAAAATTTGCTTACACACTTAAAACATTAATGAAGAATCAAACAAAACGCCACCTCAGTAGCATTATTAATAACTTAAAAACGACATTTTCAAAAATGATAAATAGACAGTGGATTTTATGCATTTATGGCAATGTTAAGTATAAAAAAAAATCTGAAAGACTAACAACATATCCCAAGGTATACAAAATATTAACAATATTATTCAGGATAAACTATTTAGAATAGTAAACATACTGTTTTTCAAGTTCTAATTATTTATTTCTGCTTGTAAAAATTCTATTTTGCATAAAGTTCCGCTGTCTAATGATAAAATTCCCTATCTACACTAAAATATTCTTAAATTCAACACCATTGAAAAATTCACCCACCCCAAAAATTCTTCCAAAAAATATTTCAATGGTCTCAAACCAAGCAAACACCAAAACGAAAAATTCCCTGCAGACCAAATATTTTTCGCTCCCTTTGTCACCCCAAGCGAACATAATTTTCTAATTCATTCAGCTCGTCGAATCGAACGAGTTATCTCGCTCAACCGATACAGTCGCCTCTGCCGCTCTCCAGCCTCGGTCCAACAGTTTCAAACTGTCGCTCTCGGCAGCTCCGTCGCGCTTTCAAAGCTCTGTGAATTTCCAAGCGCGGGCTCTGTTGTTCTTTCTATCTCTCCGCGCCTTTATCGCGACTCGTTCGCCTCCTCGTCGCGAGTAACCACTTGCAGGTAAATACTCGCGCGGCTGGGTGTGTAACCGTGGCTCCGAAGGTTCTTTTTTTTTTTCCACCGTCGCCGGTTTCGAACCCGAGTCGTTTAAGAATGTAAGAAATCGCTTCCCTTCGCTGTAACGAACGCGCGGAGACAGAGATTGATGGAAACGCGGATCAACGCGGGATCTTGGATCTTGCCCAGGGGGTGGGAAGATCTCGAAGGGGCTTTGAATCGAGGACTAAGTCGAGGATCTCGCTCACCGGGTCCCTTATTTCTCTGGATTTCGGTTTAAAAGGTTCGAATTTGGGGGGGATTAGTGTCTGACTGTCCGCCTGTAAGTTAGTTTTGTGCGCCGATGTACTGTGTGGACCATTTGAATGCGAATAAGTTGTCTTTGCGGAAAATTCTGCTTGGAAAGCTTGCTTTTCGAAAAATCTGTTCGAAGAATTTTGGTTGCGATTGTCTTGCGTTTAAGTGTATTTATAAAATATTGAATGGTATTTTTTTTTTTAAGATTAAGCGATGTAAAAATAGAAAATGTAAAGGAAGAAAATAATGGACAAGCGTTCCGATTGAAAGGAATTCTGATGATGATAATACGTTTATTTAATGTCGCATCAACTGCTATGGT
Organism: Perdita meconis; assembly: GCA_030770465.2. Classification (NCBI taxonomy): domain Eukaryota; kingdom Metazoa; phylum Arthropoda; class Insecta; order Hymenoptera; family Andrenidae; genus Perdita; species Perdita meconis. Next base: position 4,976,729 of record JASKOS020000001.1, read on the forward strand.
TATTAGCGACACAAAATTAAGGCTTACATACATCTTACATAAGGTAATACTTGCACATTAATATTATATACTGAAAATTTTGGTTACAAACATCGTACATATAACTTAGGCTATACTATTATTACCTATTATTATATAATTTTACTCAGTTAGATTTTTGAATAGATTGATGTTTCTTTTAGGTAATCTATTAATTTCTTCATATGTTCATTTTTGGTTAACATTTCTTTTACACTGGTGCTACCCGAGTTTCTAAGGTTATTGAATGTTACACACTCGTACAGAAGATGTTTCACTGTGATTGGAGTATTGCATTCTTCACAAATTTTTGGTAGGGATTTGTCCATCAGATGTCCATGTGATATGTTTGTGTGACCAATTCGCAATCTGGTTAAAACGACTTGGTCTTTCCTACTAAGTGAACTATCTTGTATTTTAAAATTAAATTCTTGGATTATGTCATGAATTTTCGTGTGTTTGGTGTTCCAAATGATGTTCCGATTGAAAGGAATTCTTTTGCTATTACTTCTTCGGATTCTACGAAAGCTTCTACAGTTTACAAACTCGGTTCTACCGAATGATGAGCGGTGCAGCGAACAGCTATTGTGGGAGTAATTCGTAGAATGAATTCGGCAACAGAGGCGAGAGGGAGATAAATTACAGCGATGAACGCGTCTGAGCAGTCCGCGTATCCATCTCCATTTACCGAAATTCGCGACTGGGAGCGCAAAACAATACTTCGTCGAATGTTTCGCGGAGCGCGCACCTCCACAAAGCCAGGAAACTGTATATCCAGGCCGCAGAGTTACTTCGCGCAAACGTTTACAAGCGGAAGCACAATCGGACACTCGGAATGGCGTTTGATGTTTGAAGCAGTCGCTCGTAATTGTCTTGCGCAGTCAACAGAACGTTTGATCGCGTTCGCCTTGCTAATTCGAGAAGGCGCGTGGCGTTTTCGGAGTCTTTGAAAACACTGAGCTCCGACTCTTCAATTTTGGAACGTCGATCACTTAACCGTGTAACCCGATTGTTAAACGCTTTATCTACATTTTTCGCGCAAAAACTATTATCGATCACGCTTCATTCAGTATATCAAATTTTTATTTATGCGTTTCGATTCTTAAAGAAATTTTACTGGAATTCTATTTATTCTTTATTTTGTTTCGAGAATCCATTCTTGAGTTTTGGATTTGGTTTTTAACTTTTGAATAGAAATGCTTGAAGGTTTAGGTTTGATGCAATTTTTTTTATAAAGACGAAGTTCCTCACTTCATCATCCTTACTAATATTATAAATCCGAAAGTGTGTTTGTCTGTTTGTTATTTCTTGACGACTAAACTACTGTACTGATTTCAATAAAATTTGACAGAAATGTAGCCTGAAGTCTGGGGAAGGACATAGGAAACATTTTTTTTATCAGAAGGAGCCAATTAATAAAAAGTGGAAAACCGAGTGTTCTATGTTCAGGCCAAATTCAATTGAAATCATTTCAGTAATTAAGTCTTGAAGTCGTTATGTTTGTTACACGCTTTCAAATTTGTATTGCATTGACTTATTGGTTACACGAACAATTAGATATGATTGTGTTTAACTTCGATATAAATTAGCAACTAAAATACAAAATATAAAAATCATAAGATTAAAATACCAAAAAAACGTAAGTATCAAACATATTAATAAATCAATAAAATTAATTAAACAGTCGATGAATAAAATAATATATTTATTTAACAATATTGAAAAAACGACAAAAAACAGTTTAATAAAATTGTCCCTAGATGATGCTGAGAGTATTTTACAAAGCGATATGGTTTCATTTACATTGGAATATATGTATAAGTGACGATGTTACCACGCCTTTTTACTTATGGAACTACTATTCTGTTTGACGATTTGTGCCTGATACTTGATTTCTGATTTTGCTTTTTGATTTAATCTTTTTTAAATGTTTGATTTATAATTTGGAAGTTAAGTGTCAGGATTCCTTTCCGTATTCTTTCTTTAAACGTAATTTTAGCTTTTGTTTTAACAAACTGGTATTAATACCGGGCCGTACAAGCCTCCAATCCCTAAATTGGTATTAATATAAAAGCTCAGTTCAATCTTATTCAACAGCTTAGAAATGAGGCAACCATTAAAACGAAATCCACGCGGACAAAGTCGCGGGCAAAGGCTAGTTCAGTATATAAAATTTTTATTTATGTGTTTCGATTCTTAAAGAAATTTTACTAGAATTCTATTTATTCTTTATTTTATTTTGAGAATCCTTTCTTGAGTTATGGATTTGGTTTTTAGCTTTTGAATAGAAATGCTTGAAGATTTAGGTTTGGTGCAATTTTTTTTTTTTTTTTTAATAACCCTTAAATGCATCGCGTTGCCATTTGGCAACATACCTTTTTTTTTTAAATAAAAAAATAAAAAACAATAAGATGTATTTTTTATATTATTTTTCTACAGTTTTGGGGTACATAAGCTGATAGTTTCAATATATTTTAATGAATATTAAGCAATTATGCATTTAAGGGTTAAGGATGAAGTTTCTGACTTCATCATATACAGGGTGTTTGGGATAGTATAGGCAAGCTTTGGAGGGGTGATAGATCACGTAAAAACAAACAAAAAACTTCTATAAGACTTGGGTCCAAAACTCAACCATTTTTAAAAAAAACTGTCAAACATTTAAGCTATAATGTTATATTTAATATTTTTCTAACCCCCTAAATTATCGCAATTTTAAAGGGTAATTTAGGGGGTTAGAAAAATACTATTTTTTGCGATACGAGGTAACAATATCACAGTTACTGTACTGATTGGATTAACAATATCGTAATCTTTATTTTAGCGAAGATATTGCTTACGAAAAACGTTCCTATTTTGAATTATAGTGGTTTATAGCTTAAATGTTTATGACAGTTTTTTTAAAAAATGGTTGAGTTTTGGACCCAAGTCATAGATGTTTTTTGTTTGTTTTTACGTGATCTATCAGTCCTCCAAAGCTTGCCTATACTATCCCAAACACCCTGTATAATAAGTAGAAAATATTAAGCTACCTTATAAAAAAAAGCATCTTCAAACGAAACGAAAAGAATCTTCAAACGATTCGAAATAAAAACAGTGAATAAAGGCGCAAAAGAAAGCGGTCCATTAATTTTCCCTCGTTTTCCTTGAAAGCTCGTTGAGTTGTCGCTTCAATAAAATCATATTCACGCGATTCATCGATAGCCAATCTCTTTCGTCCCCCTTCGGACCCCTTTGAGAGGGTGTCTCGCGGCGACGAATTTCACGTTAGCGACAGAGTCGTTTCCGCGCGCGTGATCACGAAATAACACGGAAACGAGACTTTTTAACGCTCGCAAGCTTTTCGATTTCCTACCAGTTTCGCCGACAGCGCGGCGAAGGAGAGGCGGGGGTGCGATTGTACCGTCAATCCAGAAGTCCGGAGGGCAGGGGGGGAGACGTGTCGCACCCATCGGAATGCAATCGTTGCCGCGACAGCGCGATTTTCACGTTTTAATTGCGGTCACCGCGCTCCGTTGCCCCCGGAGTCGTTCGCGCGAGGGGAAAACGCTTGGCGAGCGCCGCGAAAGGATTCGCCGTCCTCGGATGGCCGCTTCCGTTTAACGCGATTACAGCTCATTAGACGTAATAACCGGCCGTTTCGCCGAATCAATTCGCGATCGCTGTTTGCCCGTGGCCATCCGTCGCTCGCCGCCGACGCCGCTAAGACGATTATAACCCACGGCGCGAATGTTCGAGCAACCGGGATTAACCGGCACGTTCGACCGAACGGAATAGCCTCGGCGCGAGTATTCCGCCGCCCGTTGATCGCGGTCGAAGGGGGACGGGGGGGACACGCCGCTCGCATAAAAGCGGCATTCCATCGCTGCGCCATGAGTTTCCACGCGTCTCGCGAAAAGCGTCGCGCGACGCGATACGAATTGCTCATGACGCGTCGAAATATTGCAATTAATTCGGCCGAATGCTTTGCCGGTGCCTGTCAAATTTCGCCGAGAATTATTTCGAAAAACCCGGTGATTAATGGCGAAACCGAGCACTTGGCATTGAAACATAGATTCGTCGACTTGTCGATTTAAGGCGAATTCTCAAACATTTTATTTCCTTCGTGTTTTGGTCCCGTTTACAGAAAAGGAAAAGAAACAGTAAATTGAACAACGGTTCTTGAAATATTTGTCTTTTCTCTTCTATTTATCATTATTCTGAATAAATTTGTTATGTAACTCCTCGAAAAACTGCAATTTCTCATTTCTTATGTATCAATGAGCATTTTTCAGTAGGAATTGTTAGACAGAAATAAATAAGTGTGTTTTAAAAATTAGATCTCCTTTATTCAAGAGTCCAACACAACCTTACTTTTCAAACTTGTTATATCCCGTTGCTTTCCAAGTTCTGTTCTATCTTCACACTGCATAGCACATTCAATTTGTATACACATTCAACATTCTTACAATTAGAAGTGGGATTCGAACCCACGCCCACAGAATAAATAAATAAATTGTAATAAAACTTAGATCGACATTATAAAGAAACCAAATCTCAAAGCATTAAGTTGTCTGAAAAGCTTGTAGCGCTTCTGAGTTCGTATTTTTCCAACTTCAAATGACTTAATCAAAGAATCTATAAATCAGTTCTATACTTCTTTTTATCAGAAACACTTGATTTTTGAAAAGTAAAAATTCATAAACGCTGCGAACTTTCCGGCTGACCCATTCACATCTTCAAATTTTTATTTCGAGGGGAAATTGCAATAATCGCAAGATCATCCAAATTTCGTTTATAATAAATAAAATGGAATATCGTAAAATATTCTAAGAAATTTTAACGAAAATCGAATTTACAAATTTCGCTGTACAGAACAAACAAACTAGATAAATTGGATCACAAAAAAAAAAGAGAACACGAAAAGGATCTGAACATCGATACCTTTCAAACTGACACGGTTTTCCTAGTTCACCGCTGAATCCACTATTGAAGAAAACAACAGTGGAATACTCCGAAGGGCATTGTGCAAGGAGATCGATTGATCGACGAGAATATTTGTACGCGCATCGCAGCATCCCTCAGGCTTCAGAATCTAATTCAATCAAACACCTTTAGCTGCGTCTATTTACTCAACTCGCGCCACTGTGCGGTTGATCAATGCACTTGAATCAGGTACACACTGCAACCGTGGCGTTAATCGATAATCGATACCGGCTGGTCATAATAAATTGTTTAATTCAAATGCTCGGTCTGCCACAGTGTTGATGCGTTCGTGGATGCGACGCTGAATGACTTTTAGAGAAATCAAGAATTTGTTTAATTGTCAATCAGCGTTTTCGTAAAAAAAACTTGCTATTCTACAATACTCTTGAAAATTAGTAGTAACAAATATTTTCGTGGACTACGATCTTCGTTTCACGATGATTATTAGTATTACAATTATTCAAATTGAAAACTGTTTTACTGACAATAAAAGACGGGAATTTTCGAAGAGAACGCAGTTTTAATTTTAATTTTTACAAATTCCTGGAGGTACTTCGGAAATTCGGTTTTTTTGGAAACTTGGGATTCAATAAAAATCGAGGCTCTCAAAAACAGCTTGCAATTCGAGGAAATTCAGACTCTTGAGAGCTTCGACGTTTCCAAAGTAATTTTAACGAATGAGGTCTGAGTTCCAGATATTTTTTTGGGTCCTTTCGAATTCCGAAATCAAAAAAAATCGTGTGATAATAAAACTATGGAATAAGAACAATAATAACATTGTAGAACGCTATTTTTGGAATGAGGGTTTTGGATTTCTTTTCTACGTCAACCAGTATATTGATAAAGAGAATGTATGAAATTCTAAATACCGGGCGGTGTATCACCCTAATTGTATTATTGCGCAGAAAGTATTAATAAGCTATCCACAACAATAATCGTTTGCACTGCTCTGACAGAATCGGCGAAAACCAACCAGGTTTTTTATTTTTTAAATTTTTTGTTCTATATCTAACTTGTCAATGAAAAACGTTAATAAACAAATAAGAAATAATACATCAAAGTGCCTAAACTAAAATTCCGAAATATTGAAAATCCGCATTTTAACCATGCTGTGATCTTCGAATTATGTTTGACCCAGTCATGTATTTTATTTGAATCAACAACTGGTTCAGTTTGAAGAAAAATTTAATGATACTCTTGGTGCTATCGATATTTGTTGTTCGCTAATATTCCATCAAAATTTCGCTGTGTACACTCATAATTACGTAATTATTAGACTGCGGATACTTATGCATTTGTGGCAATTTTAAATTGGCTAAAATACACAAAGTTATGCATAGATGCAAAAATACATACTATATCGCAAATAAAATATAGAAGGTAAAACACAGTGTTTTTAAGTTCTTGTAAATTCAAACGTTTAAGAGGAACACAGCAGAGTTAAAACCCTGTCCCGAAATTTCGAGAACTCCTAAAAATTCAGCAGCCCCAAAAAAAATTCTTTGCTCAATACTTTGTGGTTCTCCCTCCTGCGCCAAGGGCTTGTATAGAGAAACAGGGAAGCCGCGCTCCAGGAAGCAATTTCCTTAAGGGGTCTCCTAAAATCTGCGGCCTCATTTACGCGAACCATCCTGCGCGCTAATTAATTCTTCCGCCACGGCGAAGTTCGTCCGAAGTACGGCCGCGCGGAGCGGCAAAAGCAAAACAATCTACGCATAAAGCTAATCTCGATCCGCTGATTTCACTTCAATAATACCCTCTTTACGAGCAACCCCTTCGCAACTAATTACGGCTCCCCTTGGAAGCCCGCGCGTATCAGGATCTCCGTAGAAGCAACGGCAAATCCTGAGCGAGGTAAAAACGAGAGCGCGGCGAAATCCCCGCGCGCGGATCGCTTGCGAACGGTCGGAAAAGACCTCGACAAAGGACCGCGGAAAACAAACCCGCCTCCGGGGGGGGGGGGGGAGGAGGAGGAGGAGGAGCTGCGAAACGATATTGCGCCGCCGGAGCAATTTTTAATATCCAAGGATCGGGTGCGCGATCGGTGCAGGATACCGTCGACGAAGGCCGATTTATCGTCGTCGGAACGATAACGGGTCGATCGTCGATCGTCGATCCGCGGCGCGGCGCACAGTGGTCCGGATTGAAGAATAGTGTGTCATTTTTACATAACTTTTAAATCATCGGAGGTATTGGTATGAAACTTGGAACAGACAATTTTATGATGTTAAGTTACTGAAATATTAAAGAAAAAATTATGTCAATACATTTATTGCTAATATTATTATTATTCTTGTTATTGTTATTCATATTATTATTATTACCATTATCTTTATGTATTTCAGATTATTCACTTATTAATTCTAGAGCTTCTGGATCTAATTTTTTAATTTTTTTATTTGATGACTTTATTCTTATATTAGACATGTATGGGTCCGATGTTAAAAGAAGTCGATATAATATGTTTTCATTTGTTGCTGTTCTCGAACATTTTCGGGTATTTCTACTTCCAATGCGTTTGAAATCTTTATGTCGTGTTTCCTGAGCCTCTTCAGAAAATTGTCCTATTGGAAGTAATGCATACTGTATTATTCCTGCTCCATGCATTAATAGCTTGTGCACAGAAGATGGCACGTAGTACCACCCATAATTTTCAACATAATATTTTGCAGTGTCTTGTGTATATTGCCGGAATTTTTGAACATTTATTTTGTACGGGGAAGAAATCAGCTGTAATAAAATGTAGATTTCATAAGTTAATATAACACTAAATTCTACTTTTCTAAATCTATTTAGTTCAGAGAGCAAGTATTTATATGAAGTAGATATCGTACAACATCAACCATAATACAATATTTTAGTTGAACTAATGCATAAAAATGCATAGAACTAATATCAAGACATACTCCATTCTATACCATTTAACTTTGTCTCGTGACATTTTTTCTATCTCTAAACGTTCTAAAGATATAGCTTGTTTCTGTTACGTGGGACGTGTGTTTGAACGCTGTGCCTAGTCGCAGCGTCAGACGCATACACGACGTCCCATCTTACGCTGCGCTGATGACTTTAAACAGTAATAACTTCAACAGTGGAACCAATGGGGACACGATTCTTGTATAATTATGTTAAGAAAAGTATGCCAAACATACTCCAATTTGTCAAAATGCGCGATCTCTTGGGACTTAAAAGATATCCCTTGTCAATTGAAGAGAATTTTAAGACTTTTTCATATTTTATTCAATATTACTTTTTTCTATATACTGTACAGCAGTGGTGTCAAACTCATGTATGAATACGGGCCACCAAATTCAGTTTAAGAAAATCCGTGGGCCACAGACAGGAAGAAAGAGTCTTTTATTTATAATGGAAAATAACTTATATAAACTTTACTTTTATTTTTCTTTAATAAATTTACTAGAATTAAAAAAAAACACATTAAAAGATACTTTAATTTTAGAAATTAAAAGACTTAATATTTTTTACTAGACACTTGACATCTTTTCGCAGATACTATTTTATCGATATCGGGTGTAATTTTTTGGGATAAAGATATTTTTAACATAGATTTTAAGTGTTCATTTGTTAACCTCACCCTGTGTGATGTTTTATTAGTCTTTAAGACAGAAAATAATTGTTCACATAGATATGTACTATCAAACATTGCCAAGATTCTCGCAACAAACATACGCATTTCAATAAAATATTCTGGCAAGTACGAATAAAAATCTGGAATGCCAATTTCATTATATTTTTTCTTTAGCATTGTGTTGCATTGCATTTTTTTGGTAATAAAATTAATTTTAAGTTTTGGGCCGCGGGCCGCACCCTAAGGTCTTGCGGGCCGCGTGTTTGACACCACTGCTGTACAGTAATTGTTAATATAAGGTATGATTTCTTATTGCAAAAGTACTAAAGTACGCTCTTTATTTACAAAGAAAAATTAAGTGAAAATATTAAACGAGATTCTCAGGATACCTCCGAAAAAGAAAGCAGTTTCATAAATTGAAAAACACAATTCTTAAAACGTCCGACTTTAAGTGTTGGTTTTTACTACAATTTCTATTAAATTTGATTAATATTTTCATTTTCAAAACCAATGGACATTTAGGAAGTAATATATATTCAGTAAATATCGATGTGAAACAGTTCATTTTTTTTGCAAAATGGCACAGCATTCTTAAATCCGGACCACTGTGCGGCGCGACGCTTGGAGCAAGCGGAGTCGGAAGCGGGCGCGTTGCTTTTTGCGGGCGGAGTCGCGCGCGCGTTCGGCTCGCGGATCGATAACGACTGTTTTATATCGACGTCGACGCAGCGCCGTCCAGGAATCGTTTGTCAACGTCCAATCAACGTCGCGCGGAGATAAGCGGACGAAAAACGGCACCGAGGAAAAAACGGACCCCGGCCGCATAGAAACCGGAAGGTGACCCCGGCTCCTTCCATCGTTTTTCCGAACCCCTTTCCGCGGGCCGCTTCTTTAAAAAGGACTCGCCGACCCCCGCGACCTTTATTTGTTCCTTCCTCGGTTAGATTACCGCCCCGGCGACGCGATTAATCTCGCCGTCGTTCCGCTTCGAAGGCCCCTTGCGCGCCTCTGTCACTCTCTCAGTTCGCCGCGTTCGGACGTTATCGGCCGATCTCATGGGGCCGACTTATCCTCCGAGATATCCTGCCACGACCGATCGACTTGTTACGCGTTCCCCGAGGATGATAAGTGGCCTTTCCGTCCATTCATTCCGGGACCTTTTCGCGGTCGCTCGCGCGAACGCTTGACGTTTCTTTTCAGCGGCGACTGTGTCCGGGGAAAACTGAGGATCGGGGGATTTAATGGTCCCGGGAAGGGCGCCATTAAGGGTGTTCAGAGGTTTTTCGGGGGGTTTTTCGCTGATGAATTGTGAATTATGGCTTATCGGGGGACGAAGTTTTAGGGGTGGAGACGCTTGCGGTGGATCGAGTGTGATTTGATGTCGTGATTCGGTCGAGTTGCTGGGAAAACATTTTTAAATCGAAGCTGCAATTTAGCGAGAAATGTAATAGCTTCTAACTATTTGGAAATTTTGATGTTGAAAATGTTTTGGAGATACTATATTCTTGAGATTTGTTTGCAGTTTGCAGAAAATCGTTAGGTGAAATTAAGTACACCATGAATCCATTACACTTTAGCAACATTTGTTACTGGAATTGTGCAATTTTGTGTAACAGTCTATATACTCTATAAATTCATGATACTTTGAAAAATATTAATAGACTGCGGATTTTCAGACAAATTCATATTTCTTAGAGACAAATAAAAGAATGAAGTTTGAATAATCTAATGAATTTGTATTGTTTGCAAAAAAATGCAGCATACATTTTACTTTCTGTATGTTTGCATATTTTACAATTTGTAGAGACTTTTGTAGGTTTTTGACATACTGACATTTCTCATCAATGTATAAAAAAACTACACGTCAATCCAAGTTTGAATACACATAAAATATTTGATGAGGTTTTAAGTAAGATTAAAAAATTATTGAATACAATTTTATTGAAATATTCTAATTGAAATATGAAACAATATTTATATGTAATTTTTATGACTGATTATGTGTAAACAAACACAAATTTGTTTACCAGTATCTACTATTTACTCTACAATCCTGCAATAATATCTACTGTTCTGTATTAATTCCTTTCTTATTTTGATTAGCTCAGCAAACATGGAATTTAATAAATAAAAGCTCAGCTGTGAATTCCTGTCCAAAATAGATCATAAAAAAATTGAGTGGATTAAAAGAATAATGCTTCCTTCTTTATTAGATGTGTTAGAACTTCGACAAAGTCTGAGAAAATAAATTGCGACACGTTGACATACTTTCCTACCCTACTGAAGGGTGAAGAGAAGGACTTTTTCTAGGATATCAGGGGATAAATTATAATTCTGAATACATGTATCACGATAGGAAACCCGGTACTTTTTCTTATCTCGTCTCCCCCAAATGTGTTTTCCTTCGACTATCAATACCACTTATCTTCAATCGTGTTTTATAAGCTTATCGAATACTATCTTCAATCGTGTTTTATAAGCTTATCGAATACTATATTAAGGATAAGGGAAAAAATTGTGCTAGCAACGAAACAAAAATCGATCAACGAAAGAAAAATTTAAACTTTTACCACGTTTTCCCTTCTACTATAATTAAGCAGTAATTAAATATTTTAGTTACCGATAATAAAATAATCATGCTGATAGTAATTAACAATCGATAAATCAATCCTGAAATTAATTTAATTACTCTGCTCAATTTTATTATCCATTAATCACAATAATTAATTACCCAGTATCGGTAATAACTAATCGGTAATTTCGTTGCTCGGTATCATAATTGTGAACCATTCATCATATATTATTTTTCGGTTTCCTAGTAATAATGAACCCCCTCTCATTTATCATGATTAAAGGATGGATGTTTATACGCTTATTATAAATGCAGATGCACAAAAATGATTAAAATATAAAAATTAGAAGAGGAGAGACTCTTTCATTAAAGCTCCTACTTTTCATTTGCTTATAGAGAAAATATATTTTGATCGTTATGAATTATACAATGATAAGTATAATATTATTTAAAATTTGCATTTACCTGCTTATAACGCGAAAGAAAACGTGAGCTAAGGAGACACAAAATGTACTCCACTTTTTTAATGCAACACTTATTGAATAATGTGTAATAGCAACAAATTTTATGTGTATTAGAAAATTTTGACTTTATCCTCCAGGAGTTCGCTTCGCTTTGTTAGTCAACAACAATTTCTAATCGACTGACTCTCTTTCAGACAAGAAAAGCCACACCCTTATTCCTCTCCTAAAATAACAATATTCCACGACTTGCAAATTATAATTTGCATAATTGTAAAACTGAAGAAAAAGACACTTTAAGCTTTAAATATTTTTGCCTCTTCTTTGTTCCTCATTCAAAAATTACAATATTTAATAAGATTTACAATTATTTCCTATAATAAGATTCACATTATTTTCTTACTTTCAAGCCTCTAAAAAGATTAGAATAATAACAATAAAATACAATATTTATTCGCTGTAATTTTATCGAAATTTAACCCTTTTGATTTCTAAAAACCTAAAAAAAATATCGGCTCCAAAAATACGTAAAAGAAAAGTGAACAAGGCGCCGGATACTTCAGTAAGATTAAGAACAAAGTTCTTATCACGATCCAAACCTCAATTTCCTCCCCCATCATATTAAAAAAAAAAAATAAAGAAATAAATAAAAAGCAAAAAGAAGCTAAACAAACTCCACTCTAATCTAACATAGTCCCCAGTTATCACCTCATATCCTCACATCAAAAGAAATTGGTCCAGCCAGCGGTCCGCAATATAAATACAAGTCCAAGGATGCAAACAGCCGTAAAGACGAGCGTGGAAGAAGGGGGTGGTTCGCCCCTCGGCAAGCTGTTTCGACGAGCTCGGGGCAAAAATGAAGAGCCGGACTCCGCGGAGTCTTTTCTGGACTGGATTTAAGTACATTGCGCTATATTTTCTCGCGACACCTAAAAACCCTCGTTTCCCGCCTTAGGCTCGCGTATACCCGGCTTCCTTCCTCCCGCCGCCGCGTATTTCACCCCCTGCCAGTGGCATCCGGTCGGTCTTCTTCCCCGCTCATGTACATATTTCTCGAATAAATTTTTTCGGCTCCGCCGGTTATCTCCGCTTGTGCTCCTTTTGCAAAGTAACTGAATAAACTTGCCGCGTCGTTGGGGGTCGGTGCCTTCGCTATACGCGCGGCGCAAGAAGGTGTGACGGTATCTTTTCAGGGTTTGTTGCCTCCGAGATCGTCGGATTTACGATCGACAGACGATAATTGTGTTTTCCAGCGTTTCTTCTTTTTTTTTTTTTCTTTTTTTTTTCGGAATGGAAAATAGAAACACCGAGACGGTACACCGCGGGGTATGGTTTCCGTAACGGAATATGTAGGAGCTGCTTTTATATGTATGAAGCTTCTGCTCCGCGGAGATCGAATTCGGGGATTCGCTGCGATAATGGCGTCCTATCTTATTGTGAAACGCGCGCTGATTCAGAAGCCGTCTTGAGACTCTGCGAAACACGGAAGGTCTGAAAACGCGACGCGACGGGTCAGAAAAATCGGAGAAACAGAGTAGATAATCCGGGGGGGGGGGGGAGGATTCCCGTGCGAGCCGGACGGACAAAGGGATTTTTCCTAGACGATAACAAGACCCGCAATTTTCACGCCCGGAAAATGCAACGCGTCGTATTAATCAATTTGCGGACTAAATAAAGTTGAAAACACGCGGCTGGAAATGAAATATCTGTCGCGACGAGACGCGCGGATGCAAAGAAACGGTGCGACGCACAGTGTGACGAATATATGGGCGTTCGGGAAAGTAATGGATTGTCGACCGAAAACCTTTAATACTTTTTTAAAGAGGACGTAAAGATGCAATGATTAATAAAAACAAAAAAAATAAAATTTCATTAAAAAACAATTTATAGCCTTAATTTTTTTTTTTTTTTAATTAAAAGTATTTCCCCTTTTTTCGATTGAAATATATTATTGCTTGATCACCAATTAACTTTTGTTTGAAAATTTTTTTTGTTTATTTATCGAAAATGCGAGAAAAATCGAAATTATCGATTAGAACGTACAAATTTTGGGGATAAAAAGTAAATACTCATTTTAAACTTTTTTTAAATATATATTCTAAATAAATTATACATATTGAATATTAAATAACATCTGTATCCGAATTAAAAGTTGAATCGGTATTCGTAACTGACGATTCAAGTGATTTATCTATTATTATTCAGCCTTGACGCTGAACATCTTAATACTGATTTTTACTATTTTCTCCATTTCGAGCAAATTTGAGCAGCTAAGTTTAACGTAAATATGAAGTTTAGTGTGCCCCCCCATGAATGTACCAAAACTCACGGAGGTACTTTTTGGTACTTCGTTTAAAACTCAAGTCAAAGTTGATAAACATTCAAGTTAAAAAATTGAAATACATTCTTAATATTATGAAGAATTTATTTTGCAATTTAAGAGGTCTTATAATGCTAAACATAACTTATAAAAATCATATTAATCGGATAAATATTCTACAAATGGCACATGTTTGAAAAAATGCACTAAAAATATGAGTAGATGTTGAGCATAAATTTTGTCAAATAATTAAAAAATTTAGTGAAAATTCTGAGTAGTATAAGAATCTACGATCCATTATTAATATTTCAAGATATAATAAACTATGAATTTCAAACTTCAGTTTTTCGACTTTTGTCCACTGCTCGCCACACTGTGCGACATAGCGGAAGACGAATTCAAGTGAAATTTCGGGGCTTCAACGGGGCCGCGGCGGTTTCAGCATAAAAATTCTTTCTTCTTTGGCCGGGGTTGTAATGAAAGAAACACGAAGTCGAAGAACAAAGAGAGGAAGCCGCGAATGAATGTTTACGTACGAGGAGGAAGAATTTTTAATGACGCGTCGGAGGGAAATGTTTGAAAAGAGCCGCGAATCCCCTTTCCCATGGACGATTTCCGCGCTTCCTGTTATCGCGCGAAGTCGCTACGGATTTTAATTATTACCCGTCCCTCTCTTCCTCTCTCCCTTCCTCGTCCAAAGTTCATCGCAGCGTCTGCGAAAGCACTTTGCTCGCATCCATCTTGAATTATAATTGAGACCTCTCATTATTCCCGCGACTGTGTATTTCCCTACGAATAATTCCCACTCTTCCCATAATCGAATCCTTTCCACCCGATTATTTATAATTAAGAAACAAAAAGGGTCTTCGAGCGAGGCTGATTTGCTTCGGGACAATTCGAACGTGTCCCCAATTTTAATCAATGACTGTTCTAATTAATCGTCACGTTAGCTTCGCGCGACGCTGTCTTTATTCCGATACACGCAATTATGTCGCGACTCAATGGTAAATTAATATTATTCGCAGCGTCGCGAATATCGTCTGACGATGAATAGCGCACGGCTGACTTGACATCGTTAGAAATTAATTAATCGACGTTTCTATGCCATTCGTTTTTGACGCGCTATAATTGGATGTTTTCGAGCCATTATTATTTGTTATTGCCGCTGCAAGAGGGTCGCGTTTAATTTCATTCTTCTAACACCGTTATTCAATTTTCAGCTTCCTGGGATCACAAGTCCTTTGACGGCGGGTCCCGTGTCCTTACAAGCCGAAGCTCCTTTGACGCGCTACTGCGTCCCGTTCCTAACGCGAATCGGCTCTCATCTTATTAACGTCTTAATTAGCTAAATATATGGTCCTTTGACTGGGTGCCACGGTTATTTCTAACAATAAATTAAACCAAGAATCTTTTGATATAATATACGCGAGGCATCTCGCGATTGACTGCACTTTGTTGCAAGATCCAATACTCTGCAGGCATTAATTGTCATGTTTAATTACATTGCTGCAGCTCTGTATTACTTCTACATTTATTGATATCGAAACTACAAATTTTATATTGAACAAAAGGTGTCTAAAAATAAAAATTCTGTGCTTCTATTCAAACGGCAACTGTTCCTCGCTTCTTTCCACAAAATGGATTGCCGAAATTTGAAAAACAAAATTTTTGAGGATATAATATACGACGCGACACGGCGAAGAGGGTAAGCATTTACTTATAAAAACATTGAACACACCCAACGAAATCGCTCCCTCGAGTAATTCCTCGGTTCTTTCCCGAATCCCAAATCGCTTCCACCCAAAGTGTTTTCTCGCGTTTCAATTTCCCTACATTACAGAGGAGTACGACACTTTCCTCCCACGTTACACCGAGTCGTGGAAAACCATGAATTCGGAAACATTAGCGCCGGACAAGGAATTCCTCGATGAAAGAAAATAGAAAAAGGAAAAAGCGAAAGATCAATTTTTCCCTGGAAGCGTCTCGGCGCGTCGAGTTCCGAGCGAACGAATTGATTGCGAATTTCCCTTTGAGAGCGAAACCGAAGAGGAACGCGAGGAAAGCGGACCTTTTTTCCCTCCGGTCGCGTCGGCGAAACACAATGCGAAACTGATATTCGCGGACCGGGATCCCTGAATTCCTCTGTTTTTTTTTTTTTTCTCGATGCCGCTCGATTTTTAGAAACGCGCGGCAGTTGCACCCTCGCGGCTTTAATTTCATAAAATAACCCGAAGGTTCGAGGCATTTCAGAAACTAATTTCGAGCGAACCGCAACTCCGGGCCGAGCCATATTAAAAGAGAGAACGCTCCTCCCCGGGTTCAGGGTTCGTTTCAGCGAGTCGCGGAAAGGGGGAAAAAAAAAGGTTGAAATTATTAGCAGGAATTTCTGCCCTGATTACTCGACGGCTCGCAGGTCGTGGCGCGCTTGTCGAGATGTATCGACACCGGCGAGAGGCTGAGCCTCGTGGTGTATCGAATACACAGGAACTTTCTAACAAAATTAGCATGCTGATAACGCTGTGCGGTTATCGATCTGATATTTTCATTACGTCGCTGGGAAGTTCGGAGTTCTTGTTTGGTGAAAAATTTTCGGGCGCCGTCAGGGGTAACGAGGAATTCACAATTTTATATTGAAATTCGAACATGCGTTTTATAATTTGAAATTTTTTTATAAGGGAATTTAGGAAATTTATTTTTTCTTTTTTTTTTTGTAGTCTAAAAATTAAAAAATTTATCATTTTTAATATTTTGTAAGGATATTGTTACTGATACTCGTGAATTATTCACGGTGACATAGTGCAAATATTTGGCTGTTACGACAAATTCGCGATTTTATTGAAATCCAGGGATGCGGTTTATGATCTGCATTTTGTATATTCTACTAAATTTTTATAAAGGATATTTTTTGTATCAAGAAATTCGCGAGTTTATTAATATTCGTAGACGTTTTTAATAATCTACATTTTTTATAGGACAGTTTTATCTCTTTCTGTATGTAGAATATTAAAAAATTTGTAATTTTAAATATTTTGTGAAGAGTACTGTTATAGATGCTAATGGACTTTCTACAGTATTTATAGTATTGCAAATTTGATTGTACTGAAAGTTTTATGCGGAGTCGAAAATGCCTATCGTGCCTCACATATTTTATAATTGATGCTATTGAGATTCTTATGGTATGTAAAATATTGCAGATTCGATTTGACTGGAAATTTCATGCTAAAGTGAATTTGAAATTTTATGCAAACCTAATAATGCCTAAAATATTGATGGTATTCTGTCAATGAATTTAATAAATATTAGTTTCTATTTTGAAATACTCTGATTTATAATCTCCAGTCTAATAATAATATTCATCTCTAATAGTTAAAAATTATAAGACTTCTATCATAGAAACTTTTGCTTATTTAAAATATTGCACATTCGAAATAGTATATAAAAGCAACGATAAATTTACAATATAGCAAACATATTTGTAATCTAAACCACTGGAAACTTAATTACTATGGTATTTTTAAACAAACTTCAACAGGAATCTTCATAATTAAAAGTATTATTATATTTACTCTCCAAGTAAAATATTAATTGAATTTCATAAGAGCAAACAATTCTTCGAAAGGTGGTCAAACATATTACATCGCGATAAAACACGCTCGGTCTCTTTATGATAATTCCGAGTTAATGAAACGACTTCTTTGTAGAACATAATGAGGGTGAACCTAATTTCTACTGGCTCAAATTTAATCTCCTATTTAGACTCGCATCGTCGGAAATTCTCAATTAACCTTACGCCTCAAATAAATTAAACGCCGAAATGCTTAAGAAACTTTACATCAATTTTTATTTTATTCATTGTTGAATAATTTTCACTTATCTATTCCACCGTCTTTGTATACAATTCAGTTTAGTGTGAAATACAGAATTCTATGCAGAAAAATTGCTACTTTCTTTTTAAGTATAATGTGAGAGAGAAAATGGTCTGACAATGAGTCTCAATAAATTTTAAATTAAAAATCGACTGTAACACCTTTTTGTCAGGAAACGAATTTAATTTTAGAAAATGGAATTCATCAATGATTCAAGTTTTATTCGAGATCTTACTATACTCTTGCAATTGACGCATTAAATAATTAAAATCCTACAGAATAAAAATTATTAAGAGACAAACGAAGAGTTGAAAATTTGTCATTCCGCTGTACACGATTTCTAATAATCCTACAAATCTCCAAAAATCAATACACATACCTTAAAACAACTACGTAGCAGCAACATTTACACACACATTACATATTTCACTCGACGTTTCGGCGCACCCGAATCTCCATACGCCATTCATTCCGACGAGCCGGCGAGGCGGAAGGAAGCCGCGCAACAATTACAAAAGACTCAGCGTGCCATGTTTCACGATCGAAAGAAACCGCGAAGCCGCCCTTTGAACATTCAATTTCGCGGGACGGGCAGAGCGCGAAGAAAGGCAGTGGCACAGTATCGAACGGCGGAGAAACTCCGCGGCAGAACTGATGGTAGAAACAATTTGGGACAAGTTCCTGGGGGAGGGCGGAAATCAAGATCCGCGGAGTGGCTCGCGCGCCGAGCTCCCGCCGGAAATCGAAAATGAAGAAAGACTGGAAGAAGCGGAGCCGCGAGCGGGGGAGTAGGGCAAAACCTCGATGGTCGTTTCAATTCGACCTTTTTTCCCCGCGGTGCGGTGGAGCGCAAGAAACGGGAACCGCGGAGCAGAGAAACCGGCTGCGTTTATCCGCGCCTTGAGCCACGATCCCGCGTGAAAAAAAAAATCGAATCCTGTGCCATAACTCACCTACTATCGACCGTTCCTCGTTCCAGCTAGGGCTCGAGATTTCAAGTGAACCGGGTGAGATACCCGAGTATCTCACGAGTACCCGGGTATACTAAAATTACCCGTACTACCCGGGTATCTCACGGGTACCCGAACGCATGAGATAGACAAGAATCTCATGCCGAATTAAGCCGAATTGAACCGAATTAAGCCGATAGTTTTTCGGTACGTATTTGTGGCTTTAAAAATTTAAAAAGTTCCAGAATGAAATCAATTCTGTATACATGATGAAAATTGAATTTAGTGGACCGTGGTTATGTTGAAAATGAGTTCTCTCTCTCCCTCGCCCTCGCCCTCTCTCTCTCTCTCTCTCTCTCTCTCTCTCTCTCTCTCTCTCTCTCTCTCTCTCTCTCTCTCTCCAACGAAAGCAAGTGAATATAGACCAATAAATATTCTGCCAATTTATGAAAAGATGTTGGAGTTAGTAGTGAAGGAACAAATAGAAAGGTATTTACAAAATAATAATATTATCACAGAACACCAATCGGGTTTTAGGAAAAAGCACTCCTGTGAGACAGCAATTCAAACTGTGGTTGATGATTGGAAGATGACAATTAGTGAAGGAGACATTGTAGGAGTAATATTCATAGATTTAAAGCGGGCGTTCGAAACAGTTGATAGGTATAGACTACTTGATAAACTATATCAGTATGGAATTAGAGGAATAGTTTTAGATTGGTTTAGATCGTATCTAGTCAATAGAACACAAGTAGTCAGATGTAACGATCAGTGGTCTAAACGAATGATGACGAGGTATGGGGTCCCACAGGGATCAGTACTGGGACCTTTGCTATTCACGATATATATAAATGATATTGTCTAAATATGTCCACAAGAGTGTAGCGTTAAAATCTTTGTAGACGATACAATAATGTTTCTGAAAGGGGGAGGTAGCGTTGAAGTAGAAAAGAAATTAAATAGGGTATTACCCATAGTAGAAAGTTGGATGAATGTGAATAAGTTAAAAATGAATGCTGCCAAAACTAAGTTTATGATAGTTAAAAGTGTGAGAAAAGAATTGAGAATAAATATAACATTAAAATGCATGGATGGTACTATATTAGAGCGTGTGGAAAGTACCAAATATCTGGAGGTAATTATTGATAGTACACTTCGTTTTGAGGAGCACTGTGATTACGTATTGAAGAAAATAGGGAAAAAAATAAATTTCTTAAATAGAATTGGTAATGACATTTCGAGTTATACTAGATGTATTGTTTATAAATCAGTTATAGCACCTCACTTTGAATACTGTGCTACGATCCTAGCAGCAATGGGTGAGACTCAACTGGAAAAACTGCAAGTTGCGCAAAACAGGGCCATGCGAGTTATCTTACAATGTGATAGGTATACCAAAGTGGAAGGAATGCTACAAGCGTTGAAGTTTATGTCCATAAGACAGAGACTATATTGTAGTGTATGTATATTTGTTTTCAAACTGGTGAAAGGCATGTTACCTGAACAATTAGGGAATAAGATAGTGATGGTGGGTGATAAGAATGCTAGGCAAACTAGGCAAGCGGGTAATATAGTGGTACAATTCAGAAGAACTAGAAGCGCACAGAAAAGTCTATTCTACGAAGGGATAAATATGTACAATGCGTTGCCGCTAGAGATGAAACAGTGCAATAGGCTTGCAACATTTAGACGCATGCTCAAACAATATATAACTAGATTGTAAGACACTTAATGTAAGATAAATAGCTGAGAAAGCTAAATAAATCAAATCAATCAATCTCTCTCTCTCTCTCTCTCTCTCTCTCTCTCTCTCTCTCTCTCTCTCTCTCTCTCTCTCTCTCTCTCTCTCTCTCTCTCTCTCTCTCTCTCTCTCTCTCTCTCTCTCTCTCTCTCTCTCTCTCTCTCTCTCTCTCTCTCTCTCTCTCGCTCTCTCTCTCTCTCTCTCTCTCTCTCTCGCTCTACTTTAAAATCCAGAAACACATACCAAAAAACTATCGGCTGAGTTCGGTTCAATTCAGCTTAATTCGGCATGAGATTCTTGTCTATCTCATGTGTTCGGGTACCTGTGAGTTACCCGGGTAGTACGGGTAATTTTGGTATACCCGGGTATCTCACCCGGGTACCCGGGTACCTGGGTATCTCATAATCAATAGCCCTAGTTCCAGCCACGCTTCCTTTCTCTGTCGTCGTGTCCGCGTCATTCGTATCCGCGGCACTTCGCTCATTCGTTGCAAACAGAATCGCGGAATCCCCGTTTCCAACGGAGGGAGCCGAGACGATTAACCAAACTCCGAGACCCAGACAGTTTCTCAACGAAACTTGTCCGCTCTCTGTTTACCCGGACCAGAATCCGTTGCAGAATGTGCGGCACTGTCTATTTGCTGTCTTTCGCGATTGTCTATTTACTGCCAGTATTAATATTGAGCAAACGCTATCCACTCTCTGCGATCCTCGCGAAGAGCGACGAATCGCACGAGAAAACCTCAGGAAACTACGGTCAGTCCTGGGAAGCTGCGAACCTCCGCTGACAGAGGAACGCGCAATAAGAACCGGAGGCGACAGGGGACACGGGTACAATTGCTTTCTATCCTCTGCGCCAACCCCCGGTCGGGGTGAAACGGGGGAGGAAGGGCAGAGGGCGAAGGGGCACGCGTCTCGAGGAGAAGCCACCGCGATTTTCTTGCGCTTGAACCCGCTGCGTCCGCGTTTTCGAATTGAAAACAGCCCTGCAACTCCTATTCGCTCGGATGCACCCCTTTTCTGTGGACCAAGAAGAACAATAAAATTGGGGGCGGAAAGGAGCCGGAGTTTCCGCGGGGAAATTCGAGGAACTCGATAATGCGTCGAGGTGAAAGCGACTTGTTTGCGTCTCCTGAAAGCAAAGCGTGACATGAGGCGACTGAACTCTTCAGTTTGATTAATAGACAGCGGATCTTTATGCACTGTAAGGCATGTGTCATACAGTAATATAATGTAATAATTTATTGTACACAATATTTTGTGTTATACAATATTTTCTATGTACATATACATATGTACGTACACATGTAGTTAACAATACTTTTTCGAATCATTCTTGCATATTATAATTCGTGTTACAATAAATTTTGGACATCTTTTCTAAATTTGACGTTAACCGACTTTGTCAATAACAAAATTTTCAACTAAAATTTGCTTTAATAACACTTTAGGAGGTTGTCTTACTTTTGCCATTTTTTTAAAAAAATGATAAAATAGTTAATTGTCCTGTTAGACACTATTCTACTTTGTTATACTGCACCAATGACTACAAAGATTTACCAAATGTCCCTTCTGAACAAATTATAAAGTACAAAAGAATTATTAAAAAACAAAAAAAAAACTTTGTTATACTGTGTACTATACTATTATACCATTACGCTATATTATACTACAGTGTTATATAGGAATATGTATTATTATATGTATATTATTCAAAAGCACATTTATTGTTTGTCACTCTTCACTATTTCACTCAAATCCTGTTGGCTGCGACGAACGAACTAAATTTGAATTCCAAACACAAACTACAACGAGTACAAAAACATGATTTCTTCTTTATGATTCATAAAATTATAATATAAGAATTTACTAATAGACGAAATAAATTTGAAAGATAGATATTCCATATAAGCACAATAAATGCATATGTTGTTAAACATAAATATGCAAAGCATACGCATTATGCAAAAACTGTAAAGTAAAAAATATATTTTTAGAATCCTCTAATCACAAAACAAATTTCTGTCGAGGTCCGATTACATTATTTATTTTCTATCAAAATCTGCATTTGCATAAAGATCCGCTGATTAAAAAAGTAAATCATCGGAAAATGGGCGATTAATTTAATCGATTGACAAAGTTAATCGTCAATCGGTGACTAAAGAAAATTAATCGTTGAAAAATCGGCAGTTGATTTAATCTGTTGATGAAATTAATTAAAATTATCAATCGCTGGTTTTTAAATGACATGTGACTAAAATTTGAATTACATTAGGTATTCAGTTTAATATTATTTCTATTGTAGTTTGTTAAATTGCCTACTTACTTTTTACTAATTTCACCAGAAAATGGATTTCAGTAAGGTAAGCAAGCCAGTAGATGAACGGTACCCAGTAGATAAACAAATTTTAGATTAATCGATAATTAAGGAAAAACTATGTTTTTAGTTTATATTATTGTTTCTTTATTTTGTGGAGAAATCGTTTATTTCCTTAGAAATCTAACATTTTCAATAAAAGTGTTTTTTGCATGCGAAAAAATATTTCATAATACTATCCATCTACTGGTGATACAGGTTATGAGTACATTTTTCATCATTTTATGATTGAAGGAATTAATTCTACTAGATACAACTAACTTTTTCTTAAAATTCATACATTTGTTTTGTACAAAGTGTTTGAATTTTGTTCATAAAACAAATATTTCTAAGCAAAACTTCAATACAAATGTTGGAACCAACTAAGCCGTCGATCTACTGACTTGTTCACCCTGGTTAATCATTAATCAATCA